>CM056577.1:16118468-17509718 GCA_029721435.1 Gymnothorax reevesii | reverse complement strand
GGCCATCGGTCTGTCCATTCATTTTGCTCTCTGTCAGTATGCTTGTCTGTTTATATGACTGTCTGCCCATTTCCGTCACGTTCTCTTCATCAGTATCTGTATCTGAGAGTTTGTCTTTCTCTCTGCCCCTCTGTCTGTCTTTCTGTCCATCTGTCTGTGTGGCTTACTTTGCCTGTATAGTCTGTTCCTCTCTCACTGTAACTCCCTCCCTCTCTTTTCCCCCCAGCCCTGAAAGAGGCTGTAGGGTATTGTCCCCGCGCACTGCGTCTGTCTATTTGTCCGTCCATCTGTCCGGTCACATTTGATTCTGTGCAATAACTGTAAAACGCCATCACTGATCATCATGATTTTTGGTGAGGACATCAGGGTAGAGTTACCACACAAGCCTGCCTCTTTCGGTCGCGATCTGAAATCAGGTATGGCTGCCAGAGCTGCCATCTTTAATTTCTATTCCATGCCATAACGGAAAAAATCCATCACCAATCATCACAATTTTCGGTAAGGACATTGTGATAGAATTACTACTCAAGCCTATCGATTTCGGTCACGATCCGGTATCAAATATGGCTGCCACTCGTGATTATTCCTTGAGAGGCAAAATTCAGCAAACTATATTCCTCAGCTGTACAATTACCTCTATGCTAAATCTCTCCTTCAGCAAACTAATCTTCACTGTTGCTGGTATGGAGATTTTAACGCGATAGGTACACACACTTCAACAAGGGCCTGAGGGGTCCCACCCGCGTTACAAGGCTATTTTTCTTGTTGTCATTCTGTCTCTTACACTCCACTCTTCCTCTGCCTCTGTCGTACTGTCTTTGTTAGTATCTCTGGCTGTCAGTCATGTCAGGGTCAGTCGGTTGTTTTTGTGCTGTGATATATCAGTGTGTCTGTACCGTCACGTAAATAAGTTAATAACTGTAACCCCTCCTGCCCTCTGCAGTCGGTCCGGTCCTGGTGGTGGAGCCCCGCCCCCTCACCGTTGACATCGACTCTGATGTCACACTGAACTGCAAGTGGGCTGGCAACCCTCCTCTCACCTTAACTTGGACGAAGAAAGGCTCTAATATGGTAATATGTGACGACTAAGTCTGTGTGTGTCTCTCTCTCTCTTTCTAATATCGTGAGTATTACATTCCACCGCTGTACTGCATACCTGAGTGTGTCCTCTCTCACTGTCACCTAATTTATTAGCGATGAAAACAAATGTAACTATTGGTAGAGTAAACAATAGCCAATGAAATGCTAGCGCATGGTAAAACAGTAATGATAATGGCTATTCTCAAAACCGAAACTACGCAATAGCACTCTTGATGCCTCTCTCACTCTCCCTATTTTTAGTGAATTTTTATCTCTGTCACTGTTCTCCTTCATTTAATAAGTTTTGGGCAAACACTCTTTCTGAACTAGATCAGTCTGAGATTCATGAAGCTGAACAATCCCCCATTTGTTAGCGCTCCTGCGAAAGATTTTGTATTTTTTGTTCTTTCAATGAAGCAGGAATCTGCATCATTTCAGCAATAATTTAGTAGTGGTTGAAGTCTCTACGTCCATTAGTTACTTTACAGTAGCGTCATATGTGTACGTATCACTAACTCCCGGGCAGAGAACGAAAAGCTACTGATTAAGATTTATGATGGTAAAAAATGTGAACACATCGGTTTGTGTTAGTCTCACCATTATGAGTATGTCCCACTTGTATGTATTCGTCTCACCTGTGTGTGTCCCTGTGTGTTACCTGGGCAGGTGCTCAGTAATAATAACCAGCTCTACCTGAAGTCGGTCAGCCAGGCGGACGCTGGCCAATACGTTTGTAAAGCCATCGTCCCCCGCATTGGTGTGGGAGAGACCGAGGTCACGCTCACCGTTAACGGTCAGTCAAACTGCCGCCTACAGTAATCTCTGTAATTACTGTATTTCGTTGTGGAGTCCCACTGTACACTGTACTAGTACAACGAGTGTCATAGTTAGCTGGTTATAGTCAACTATTATCAGTAGTAGCAGTGTAGTATGATGGTTAAGAGACTGGCCTGTTAATTAAGTAGTGAGTATTTGAGACCATGGCCTTTTAAACCAAGGTTGTTATCTGTGAACTTAGTACTTAAACTGTTCAGGGTTTGTTCTATGCCATATAAAATATTAAACATGCTGTATATAAAATTAAAAAGTTTTGCATGTCACAATGGAGCAGAGTTACTAAGTGCCAGTAACAATATAACAGCATTATGCTCCCTGTCTAATTGTGCAGCAGCGCCCCCTCTGGTCAGCCACGCTCTTCTACCAGCTATAAATAGCGTATACTTAGATTAAAAGAGCAGTGGCTGCGTGCTATAGGCTCTGATTGGCTGGCTCAAGCTGGAGGAGAGGAAGTGATGTCACACCGAATTGTAATGAGTGTGTTTTGCCCGGTAGGACCCCCCATCATCTCTAGTGACCCCGTTCAGTATGCAGTGAGGGGGGAGAGAGGAGAGGTCAAGTGCTACATCGCCAGCACCCCTCCTCCGGACAAGATTGTGAGTGGTCCTTACGCATCACTAATATGCACACTAAACCCTACTCACTGTCAGTCCACTGCACCCTACACCCCAAACGCTGTCAGTGTACTGCACCCTGAGCCCCTTACGCTATCATTGCTACTCTCTCCTGAACCCTATACGCTACTGTCCTTACTGTACCCTCAGCCCTATCATTGTCATTCTGCTCCGCATGTACACCCTACACTTGAATGTTCTGCTGCACCCTCGTATGCACTGCTGGTCCTCTGCGCCTGAAAGTCTGCATGATACGACTCAGCTGCACACGAAACCCTATGCACTACCTGTCCAGCACACCCTGAACACCATCACTCTAATGCACCAAAAACCCTACAGCGCACCTCTTCTCTGTACTATAAACCCTACACAATGCTACTGTACTGCTCCCTAAACCAGTGCACTACATGCTAAACCCTCTTTGCTACCATTTTATTGCAGCTTAAATCCCATACACTCCACCATAGTCCTCAGCCTGTTCTACACACAATTCGTCTACTGCTCCAAGCACACTAGAGCAGGGCTGCCCACTGCTTTTGTGAAGAGCAGCTGTCCTGGAGGCTTTGACTCCTGGCTTAATTTGGCTTTCCTCACTCTACTTTGCCTTTTGAATGAGGTGTGCTTTGTTAGGGTCAGAGTTGAAGGCTAGCAGTAAGCAGCGACATGCTGGTCATCATAGTCCAGTAATTGCACACTGAAGTGGAGTTTGCAGAGGGCCCCTAACTACTTAGTGTGCATTTATTTTTGTATTATGACCAGCATGGAGTTGTTCTTTGCGCCTAATACCATGGTTACCAGGTTCGTATGCTTAGCGAAAGGCATAATTTTGCTATTTTCGTTCGAACATTGCGTTTATTTGCAGACTCTTTCCTTCTGCCTATAATAGCTTAAGTTGGTCTAAAACTGCTGAAATTTCCATTGTTAAGTCAGAGTGTGCTGTCTTTAGTTTTATTTTGTTTCGTTGCTATACTTAAGCTGTGGTTACTAATTCCACTGCGTCATAGTTCCACTCAGAAGGATGTCATATTTTGCTTTCTGCCATTTTTCATGATGACCACACTCGCCAAAATTTTATAATTTACATCGGACAACTTAATGAAGAACTCGGTCTGTTCTTGCCTTCCCTTCCGATGTCTGTAACTTATACCACCAAGTGTCAGTTGAGTTTAGCCTGGAATCCAGACATGGTGCATTTATGCTAAGTATCATAAGGCTAACGTGTGGAACTACTTCATAGGTGTGCAGTTATCAAAAAATAATGCATGCCCTCGCAATTTCTCTCAACCAATCACAGTTGCGTATTCAACAGACCCGTGATATAAAGGACAATAAATTACCAGGAATAGGGTCAAGAAGACCTGGGGCCTAAATTACAGGTCATGATAATCGAGTTAGCGAGATGACTGAACCTGACAAAACCCAGAGCCTTGGCAAGTCTCAAAAAAGAGTCGTGCCTAGAAAAAAACGACAGAATGTTTGATATCCAGGTACGGAGCTGGGTTGCCCTGGGCTGCAGGCAGCAGAGATGGAGTTCTCGGTGCATTCAGAGGGATGGTGGTCAAGTGCAATAGGAACGGATTGATTGATAGAAACACAGTACCACTGAACTGCGCAGAGCGGCATCGAGCTGTAAATCTGTGCATGGCTAACAGAGCCAGCACTTAGCCTGTAGCATTGAGCGCCTGAGGCTAATGCAGCTGGACCGCCAGTTAAAACCCAGCACGGGAGCTGGGGGAACTTTTATGAAATATGAAGCACATGGGGACAGAAAACCTGCGAGTCTCGAGTGAAATCTTTTGTTTTCTCTCCTCCCGCTGTTTTCAGGCTCTCAGGTTTTTTTTCAGGTCTAAAAGGTGCATTAGCACAACATGTGGGGGTTTATGCATCATTAATGGAATCCATATTTCATGTTTAATAATACCACTGCCTGGGTGGGTTTTAAGTACAGAATCCTGCTGGGCTTTCTGTTGGTCTTGTACAGCTGTCTGGACGCTGAGGGCAAGAGTTTGAAGTGGGGGGTAGAGAGAGAGAGGAGAAGGAAGAGAGAGATGGAGGGGGTGGGGGAGGGGGGTACAAGCTGTGATTTCCATCAGTTACCCCCTGTGTAACACTCCCTGTCCTGGGTCAGTCCTGGGTCTGTCCTGCATGTGACCGCTGTAGATGTATTTTCAGGACAGTCGCTGAGACTCCACACAGAGTGTATCAGGCCAGTTATGCATTCTTAAAGCCTGCAGAAACTTGTAAACTGTCTGCCCTGTAGGTGTGTGTATCCTGTGTGTGTGAGATGCTGGTGTGGGCATTGGCTGTGTATATGAAAGGTGTGTGTGTGTGTGTGTGTGCGCGCGTGCGTATGTGTGTAACCTGTGTGTGCACTGTATGTATGGTCACTTCCCCTTGTGATGTCAAGAAGGAACTTCTTGCTTTGTTTAACCATGGGTGTTAAACAGTTACTTATCTGTGAAACTAGCAAATTATATAATTGTGCTGTTTTAGCGACTTGAATCTGAAATTATTTTTTTCTGGGTACCAAAACTAAACAAGACACTGGTGTGCCCTAATTATTAAATAATCGGTCTCTTATTCAGCTATTTATATCCCCGAACGGCATTTCGGGGATATTATGTTTTTGGTCCGACCTCCACCGCCGGATATCCTACGTGTTAACGCGCTAACTTCAGTAATATTTCCATTGGAAATTTCATGTTTTGCAAGTACCATAAAGAGGAAGAACTGATTCGATTTTGGACAATTTACAATTTCTAGATTGGCCACCAGGGGCCAAAAACTGAAAAATCCCTGTTTTTATCTTATCTCTGGAAATATTTGTCCGATTGACCTCAAATCAAGTGCAAATGAAAGGTCATGACCTGAGAATGTGTCCCACGATGACATTATACCTGTTTGGTTCAATGTTTTGACACAAGGTGGAGTTTTTTCACATAAAATTCACCATTTTTGCCATATCTTTGGAACCATTTGTCCAATTGACATGAAACTATGTGCAACTGCAAATTCATGACCTCATAACGTGTCACATGATGACATCATACCTGTATGGTTCAATATTTTGCCACCAGGTGGAGCTTTGTGATGGAAAATTACCATTTTGGCCATATCTTCAGAACCATTTGTTCGAATGACCTGAAATTAAGTTCAAATGAAAGGTCATGACCTGAGGGGCTTTAAATTGTATTGGGTCTATTCGAGGATTGGGGGAATTCGGGGGTATACCCCAAGCCGTCGCCTCCGATGGCATAAGCCTAGTTTTAATATGAAGTCATCTGTCTGGACATTGAAATTAGCATCTATCCCAGAGCGGCGGTGCCTCTAGTTAGTGAAACTACCAGTATGACCAGTGATGCTACCGCTAAGCCATAAGCAAGATGAATAGTCTAAATGGTCTTCACAGAAGCACAGTCCAATCAGTAAATTAACTTCTGTTAAAGGCCTTTAATGATATTACCAGGTGATGATGATCGATGATCACAAGTTATTTCAAAATCCGTACCTTCATGACATCACATGGGGAAGTGACTCTTCCGAGGCAAGGAGGACAAACCAACTTCAGCCAACCAGTAAATCTAGATGGTCTGTCCCATTTGTGATGTCACAAAGTACAGATTTTGAAATGGCTCTAATATTTGATTGGCTGTGCACCTGGTGACATCAGAGGACCTTTAAGTGCAGTCCTGCATTATCAAGCCTTCCAAACTTCACATTTTACCATACAAATGTGAATGAGCCCCATACTCTACCATTAGCTGACCCCCTATAAGGGCAGGGGGTCTGCATAATGACTGCCCCTCCCCCTTTATTCACAAAGACAAGCTCGCACTACAAAGAGGAGACTTTGTTTGCCTGGCGTGACCCCCTCATGAACTCTATCGTGACTTTTCATCCAGCAGGCCCACTGCCACACCAGCCGAACACAATCGCCCTGATAGTCATCTGTTAAACCCTAGTCACACTAGAGGCGGAATGAGCCGGGATGCCGTCGAAATGAAAATTCTTTGTATATTCCTGGATATTCAAAGTGCGTTCTAAAAATTCTGACTGTATTCTGAGTGCATTCCAAATATTCCGGCCCGTTTTTGTGGCTGAATGTTTTGCTCATGCTAAAAACTTTCCAGGTGCATTCGAAGTGGAGAAATATCGAACGGCATTCAAAGTGTATTCTAACTGCGCTCTGACTGCATTATAAATATTATTACGGCATTCAAAACAAATTTCTTTGTGTCCTCACAACTACAAAGGAAAATTGTGACTTACTAGTTAAGGTTTGGGGTGAGGTTAGAATTAGGCCTAGGTTAAGGTTAGGGTTAGGATAAGGGTTTGAGTAAGGCACACATTGCTTATTGTATCTCCCTGACAATGATAGTCGGGAGATACTATGGTTTAGTTCCAGGGCCGCCGCCGCCGCCACCGCAGAGATTCTCTGTTCCGGGTTCTGGAATTGACCATTATTACGGGAATTTTCCTAATTTTGCTTAGGCGAAGATATTTTTGAAAATGCTCAAGACCGATTTTCGGCAAGCCCAATTTTGGAAGCCCAATATGGCTGCCAGCGGCCATTCTGTCTGAAAGTTGGGGATGGGGGAGAAACACGACTCCCTGTGGCGGCCGAGTTCTCTGGCTGTTAAGATGAGGGAGAAGCTGCAGGGACACTGAAAGAATGAATGAAGTTACTGAAATGTCCTCACAAAGATGGAAGTAATTCAGTTCAGTTTTATTTGTGTCGCGCTTTTCACAGAGAGACAAAGACGCTTTACAGTCCAAAAAAATTAAATGAATAAATAAATGAAAGGGCAGTGCCCAGCCTAATCCCTTGATGGCAAATGAGGCAGAAAAACTCCCCAGTGGGAAGAAATCTCAGGAGGAACCTGGCTGTAGTGAGGATAGCCATCCTCCGTGGGCTAGCTAATTAATAATAAAATAAAGTAATAATAGAATAAAATAATAAAGTTCAATTATAGTCTATTAAAACTCATGAAAACATCAAGCGGTGGCATCCGTAGCTCCAGGAAGTGGCGAGGCAAGGATGGAGCTGAACTTGATCAGGACAAGGATGTTTGTGTGTGTTTGTAAGCATGTGTAAAACCATTGTGCGCTGTGGGTGTGTGTCTGTGTATAACCTGTGTGCAGGTTTGTGTTTGTGACCTGTGTGTGTGTGTGTGTGTGTGTGTGTGAGTGACCTGTGTGTATTTGTTTATTTATTTATTTGCTGTTGTTGTTGTTTTGCTGCTGGTTGTGAAACAAGTTGCTCCTCGGGAATAATAAAGATATCCTTGATGTGTTTGTTGTAGGTGTGGGCAGGCGTGTGTGTAACCCGTGTGTATGTGTGTGTGTGTTGCAGGGGTGGGCGTGTGTGTTTGTGTAACCCGTGCGTATGTGTCTGTGTTGCAGGTATGTGTGTATAACCCGTGTGTGCGTGTTGTAGGTGTGGGCGTGTGTGTTTGCGTAACCCGTGCGTATGTGTCTGTGTTGCAGGTATATATGTGTAACCCGTGTGTGTGTGAGTTGTAGGTATGTTTGTGTAACCCGTGTGTGTGTGTTGCAGGTATGTGTGTGTAACCCGTGTGTGTGTGTGTGTGTGTGTGTGTGTGTTGTAGGTGTGGGCGTGTGTGTTTGTGTAACCCGTGTGTGTGTTTTAGGTGTGTGTGTGTAACCCGTGTGTGTGTGTGTTGTAGGTGTGGGCATGTAACCCGTGTGTGTGTGTGTGTGTGTGTGTTGTAGGTGTGTGTGTGTAACCCGTGTGTGTGTGTTGTAGGTGTGGGCGTGTGTGTTTGCGTAACCCGTGCGTATGTGTCTGTGTTGCAGGTATATATGTGTAACCCGTGTGTGTGAGTTGTTGGTATGTTTGTGTAACCCGTGTGTGTGTTTTAGGTGTGTGTGTGTAACCCGTGTGTGTGTGTGTTGTAGGTGTGGGTGTGTAACCCGTGTGTGTGTGTGTGTGTTATAGGTGTGGGCGTGTAACCCGTGTGTATGTGTTGTAGGTGTGGGCATGTAACCTGTGTGTGTGTGTGTGTGTTATCAGTGTGGGCGTGTAACCCGTGTGTGTGTGTGTGTTGTAGGTGTGGGCGTGTAACCCGTGTGTGTGTGTGTTGTAGGTGTGGGCATGTAACCTGTGTGTGTGTGTGTGTGTTGTAGGTGTGGGCGTGTAACCCGTGTGTGTGTGTGTTGTAGGTGTGGGCGTGTAACCCGTGTGTGTGTGTTGTAGGTGTGGGCATGTAACCCGTGTGTGTGTGTGTGTGTTGTAGGTGTGGGCGTGTAACCCGTGTGTGTGTGTGTGTTGTAGGTGTGGGCGTGTAACCCGTGTGTGTGTGTTGTAGGTGTGGGCATGTCACCTGTGTGTGTTGTAGGTGTGGGCGTGTAACCCGCGTGTGTGTGTGTGTTGTAGGTGTGGGCGTGTAACCCGTGTGTGTGTGTTGTAGGTGTGGGCATGTAACCCGTGTGTGTGTGTGTGTTGTAGGTGTGGGCATGTAACCCGTGTGTGTGTGTGTGTTGTAGGTATGTGTGTGTTGTAGGTGTGGGCGTGTGTGTTTGTGAAACTCGTGTGTGTGTGTGTGTGTGTGTTGTAGGTATGTGTGTGTAACCCGTGTGTGTGTGTTGTAGGTATGTGTGTGTAACCCGTGTCTGTGTGTTGTAGGTGTGGGCGTGTGTGTTTGTGTAACCCGTGTGTGTGTGTTGCAGGTATGTGTGTGTAACCTGTGTGTGTGTGTTGGAGGTATGTGTGTGTAACCCGTGTGTGTGTGTTGTAGGTGTGGGCTGTAACCCGTGTGTGTGTGTGTGTTGTAGGTGTGGGCGTGTGTGTTTGTGTAACCCGTGTGTGTGTGTTGTAGGTATGTGTGTGTAACCCGTGTGTGTGTGTTGTAGGTGTGGGCGTGTGTGTCTGTGTAACTCGTGTGTGTGTGTGTGTGTGTGTGTGTGTGTGTGTTGCAGGTATGTGTGTGTAACCCGTGTGTGTGTGTTGTAGGTGTGGGCGTGTGTAACCCGTTAATGTGTGTTGTAGGTGTGTGTGTGTGTGTGTGTGTAACCCGTGTGTGTGTGTTGTAGGTGTGTGTGTGTGTGTGTAACCCGTGTGTGTGTGTGTTGTAGGTATGGGCGTGGAAGGAGAACGTGTGGGAGAAGGAGAAGGGCACCCTGCTGGAGCGGTACACAGTGGAGCAGAGTAAGCCCAACCCACAGGGCGGAGCCGTCCTCTCCACACTCACCATCAACAACGTCATGGAGTCCGACTTCCACTCCCCCTACAACTGCACCGCCTGGAACGCATTTGGGCCTGGCACCATGATCATCACGCTGGAGGAGACTGGTGAGCGCCTGTTAAATTTACGATCTTCACCCAGAGGGTGTCCAAACTACTCCCCCATACCGTTCCTACACCCCCCTCCTTCATCATACGCTCACCCCTAGCATACGCATACCACCCCTCCACCTCGTCCCAGCCTATGTGTCCCACTCCACAGCAATCCTAAATTACCCCACCTAACCTGCAATGTGCCGCACCCATATCCAGATGTACCCCCGCCTGCTCTGCTCCATATTGGAGTATGGGGATGTCAAGTTTTTTTTTTTTTTTTGGCTCGGCAGTGGGAATGATATATGTACCTGTGTTGTGGATGAGCACACTTTTTTTTACTGTAGTGTAATGTATGGTGGGGATGATGTATGTGTCTGCTGTATGTTGCATATGGTTACATTTTGGGAAAGATGTAAGTATCAATGTTACATATAATTATGCTATGGGGATGATATTTCTGTCTTGAACATGATTACGCTGTAGGGATGATGTATGAATCTGCGCTGTATATGATAACACTCAGGGGATGATATGTGTATCTGTGTTGTCAGTGATTATGCCGAAGGGATGATGTATGCATCTGTGTTGGATATGGTAACACTTAAGGGATGATGTATCTGTTTTGTGTATGATTATGCTGTTGGGATGATAAATTCATCTGTGTTGTAAAAAACTGTAGAGGATGATGTGTGTACCTGTGTTATCTATTATTACGTTGTAGAGATGATGTATGCATCTGTGCCGTATATGATTATACTTAGGGGATGATGTGCGTATCTGTGTTGTCTATGATTACGCTGTAGGGATGATGTATGGATCTGTGTTCTATATGATTATACTTAGGGGATGATGTGTGTATCTGTATTGTCTATGATTATGCCCAAGGGATGATGTATGCATCTGTGCCGTGTATGATTATACATTGGGGATGATGTATGTATCTGTGCTGTATATTATTACACTGAAGAGATGATGTATGGATCTGTGCTGTGTATGATTACAGAGAAGGGATGATGTGTGTATCTTTTTTGCAGAGATTGTGCCGGTCGGGATTATAGCGGGCAGCACTGTGGGCTCCTCTATGCTCCTGTTGCTCTGTCTGCTGGCGCTCGCGCTATTCCTGTACCGCCAACGCAAAGGCAGTAAGTACGCGTGAACCTGCACTTCTCACGCTATTCAGTACATAATCTATTATACACATTTTATTCACCAAGTGCTGGTCACTCTCCATAATGTACTATATAGAAATTATATACACTATACACATGATACAGTATACCACTTAATACATAACAAACATAAATGTGTTAAATGTATGAAATGCACTATCTAGTGTACGATACTCCGGTGTTTCCCAACAATGCTTCTGGAGTACTGCTCATTAGTGCGGTACTTGATGAGCTGAACTGGGTGTTTTGGATCAGGAAGACGTATAAAACGTGCGGGGCAGGTATGCTCCAGGTGCAGGGTTAGGTAACACTGCGCTGTACTATGTACTGAGCACACAGTGAACAATACACAAAAACTATACGGTGCACACTATGCACTAAACACAGAGCGCATTGTAGACTATGCGCACTCCTGAGTCATGTCTGCCACAGTCACTGCTGAGTCCAGTAGTGTAGCTCGTGTAGTGAGTAATTGATGATTAATCGCAGGAATATGCGGGCAGGAAACATACACAGCTTGTCTGTATCTTCTTGGCGCGATGTATCAAATGTTTTGGATGACCTGCCCGCAGTTGAATTAACAGGAACCGAAGGACGCGCGGAGGCTGGATTTGTGCGAGCGAATCCGCGAACCGTTTGTTTAAAGTTTAGTGTGACACTTTCTGGAATTGGCTGTTGGCTCGAACACGAACTCAGACTGCCGCATCTTGCTTGATCCATGGAAGAACCATGATTCACCCGCTTGAGGAAATCGCAGGATAAACAATATGCCAGAAACAGTCACTCCCTAAGAATGAGTATTTTCTGAACTGCGCTACACCATGAATCATAAAATTCTGTCTGTAACTACTTCTACCAAGTACTGCTACGGAGTATATTGTGACGTTAAACAGTATTTTAAACGTAACCGTCTAAGACCGGTCACAAGGTATTCTTCGATTTAATCTGTTTGGGCCAGTTTCACTGACACAGTTTGAACTTGGGCCTGGAGTGAAATGAGTGGCATATGGAGAATCTGTATTCCTGTTAGATTTTAGGCCCAGACTGTCTGTGAAACCGCAAATACTGATGATCCTCATTAGATTCTCTCTGCTGTATAAGCATGTCAAACGCACATACGTCATTGATTTTTTAACGTGAAGACCACAAAGGAAAAATGAACAGAGTCCAAATTTTGCATTTTTATATTTTTCAAATATTATATATTATTATAATATTTATAATAATAATATAAAATAATATTCTATATTATTATATTACTAACTGCTACCCGCTACCCGGAGTGAAATTGCCATTATTTTTTAGCGTGAATGACCGTTTTTCAAAAATCGGGCGACGTCAAGTCCTTCCTGGTGTCCAAGTGGATATTCACACCAAATTTGGTGATAATCGGTTGAGAAATTTGGGAGAAAAACGTGTACATGCACACAGACAGACAGACATCGACCTCAAATATATTGTAGATTTTATATATTTTATATTTTTTGCATATTTTTTCAGAGTTTTGTTTGTAAGATCGTTTTGAATTTTTGATTCATCATTTCTCCACAACGTGAAAATGTGACTGATTTTTTTCATTGTGCTCTTCATTTGCATATGAATATACTGGACATGGTATGGGTGCTAGAGCTCATAAGGTCGGTGGTTCGAAGCCCCAGTGTCTCCACAGTGAGGTCAGCGCACCTGTTTGGCCCCTCTCCAAGGCCCTTAACCCCCCACGCTGCTCTGACAGAAGAGGGGACTGGTCTCTGCTTACTCTAATTAACTGTAAGAAGCCTTGGAGAAAAGAGCGATGTGAAAACAGAGTAAAATGTATGCGTGTTTGATTGTTGCCAGGCCGACGGGGGGTGACCTTGGGAAAGCCGGACATCAAGGTGGAGACGGTCAACAAGGAGCCGCCCAACCTGGAGGACGACGCCTCCACCGTCTCCACGGCAACACGCATGGTCAAGGCCATGTACTCTGTGAGTTGCCACGGCAGCGATGTCCCGTCACGTTGACACTCCTGAGTCTGACTCCGGACTAACCCGTCTCCCTTGTCTCTGAGACTAACCGGGAAGCCCATCGCTACAATAATCCGCCCTGAATCTCACCTGCGATTTTCCTCCTGTTTACAACACTGATATCTTTTCTTCGGTTTAACCCTTTCTTGGCAGAAGCAGTTGAAAAGCTGCTATCAATTGATCTTTCTCTCTCTCTTCCTCTCTCCTTCCTTCTCTTCCTTCCTTTCTTCCATCATTCGTTCACCCCTCCCTGTCTCCCCCTCTCTGTGTGCTTGCGTGTGTGACTGCGTATGAATGTATGGGTGTGTGTGTGTGTGTGTGTGTGTGTCCGTGTGTGTGTTTTTGTCCTTTGATGGTTTAGTTTTTGCCCTCTGTTTCCCTCTCTCCTTCCACCCAGCCCTTCAAGGACGACATGGAGCTCAAACAGGACCTCCGCAGCGACACACTCGACACGCGCGAGGAGTACGAGCTCAAGGTCAGCTACTCTGACCTTACTCAAACTTTACACTTTACGCACTAACATTTTACACATTACACATATTTTATACATTAAATCATTAAATGCAAGGACATTCACGCTTTACTGATAATATACACTCGTTTTACATATGGCATACACTTTAAACATAACATACTCACAGTTTCCATATAAAATACAATTTACACAAACTTTAATGACACTTTTGACATTACATCCAATTTACACGTAACACACTAACACTTTACCGATAACACTCATATTTTATACATGAAATGCAAAAATACTCATGCATTATACATAACTTTCATTTTATGGAACAAAGTTTTCTCGAAACTTACCAACACTTTACACATTATGTACTCACACTTTAGACATAACATACAAGTTACACATTGCGCACTAGCATATAGTGCATAACATGGTCATATTTTGTATGTAAAATACAAAAATACTCACACAACACATTATTGACTTAATGCATAAAATACTCACATTTTACTCATAACGCACTAGTATTTCATTCATAAAATACTAAAATACTCACTCTTAACTCTTAGCATACTCACTTAAAGAGTCACACTTAACACTTGGCATACTCAAAATTTATACTTAAAATACTCACACTTTGCTAATAACAAAGCTACCTCTGCACATAATTCTCACACTTCAAAAATAACATACATAAAGGTACTTATATCTTGCACATAACATACGCTTTTCACTTAACTAACTCAAGCTACACAAAACATACTCACCTTTTATACATAAACTTATGCCGTGTTCACCTTACACGCAGCATTCTCACACTTGATGCACACAGTATTTACCGTATGCAATTTATACACGGCACACTCAGACTTAAATACTCTGAATTAATACTCGGCACAAGCTGTACTCTCAGCATGACGCACATAACACTCACACACCTCGCACACACCATACACATACTTCACACTTAACATATGCAAAGTGTGCACACACTTTCCTCACTGAGTGAACTGTGCTGCATTCACAGCCCAACGCACTTTCAGATCACTTTGTGAATATTATGGACCCTGGCGTTCTGACCTGCGGTATAATTAATGTCTGATCTCTGTGCAGGACCCCACTAATGGCTACTACAACGTCCGAGCCACTACCCACGAGGACGCCCGTCCATCTTCGCGCTCCATGCTCTACCAGGACTACCGAACGACCAACCCCACGGGGACTTCGGGCGGGGCGACGGGCGGGGCCGGGGTGGGGGCGGGCGCAGCGGCCGCAGGGGGAGGAGCCACGGGGGCAAGGGGGGGCTGCTTTGACCCTCGACCCCCGTCGCGGCTGTCCCACACCAGCTACGCCCAGTTTAACACCTTCACGCGGGCAGGGCCTGCTCAGCAGGCCCCGCCCAACCCCGCCCCTCAGACCACCGAGTTCCCGGGGGACTGCGGCCTGCTGGAGTCGTCAGCTCAACTGGCCTACGACACTTACGGCCCCACCCACTACCCCTACCGTCTGGGGTTCGCCCCGTCCATTGAGGGCGGGCCGGCCTATGAGATGTACGGGGCGGGGGCGGGGGCGGGGTCAGCAGAGACTGTGCTGGGGAAGTATGGAAGCTCCGCTCGTTTCTCCTACACCTCGCAGCCGGCTGACTACACCCACAGCAGGCACACACAGAGAATGCAGACCCACGTGTGAGAGAGGCGTGTGCTGGTACATACACTAACTTACATGCGCGCATACTTCCGCTAGTATACACTCATGCATTCATATTTACTCACACATGCACTCATACATACATACTTACCTACACAGGTACTCATATACATATGCACACATATACCTTCACAAGTATATGCTCACATATGTGCAGACGCACATACTCTCCTACACAACCGCACATGTACATACACTAACACATGCTTTCACAAGTGTACACACACATGAATCCATACTCTCCTGAGTAAACACATACATACATGCGTAATTTCACAAGAGTGCATACTCTTACATAGATACTTGCATAAGCACACACACACACACACGGATGTACACACATACGTACATGTTCACACTAGCATAAACACATGCACATTAAAACACGCTTACTCACGAACACACTAATACTTATGCACAGACTCACAAAAGAACACATGCGCACATTCACACATACTCAGACGAGAACACACACCTCCATACACACATGCATCTACGTACGCATGTACTCACAAGTACTGTATACAAATAAAATATATCCACACAACTTTCTCGCAAATACCTGCAGTATATTCAGTGTGTATACTTACACATCCGTATCCATTAATCCATCTATTGTATAAGGTATAGATACTCGCACTATACTAACACATAAGGACATCCATCCATTTACGTGCATGAATGACACACCCTTGCTGTGCTACACACATACGCAACACACAGCGTGCGTTACGCGCACACAGATGCACCATACGCTTAAAGTGTCGATCCATTATTTTTTCACGTTAACAGAGCATTTATCATACCTTCTCACAAAGGCATTTTTGTAGCAATATCGATTCCGTGCGTTCGCAATCATACCGCTCTCCTTTGTATGCAGTTTTGAACCAGCCATGTCGGGTGCAAAATTTCCGCCAAGTATCGAAAACGAATTAATCACGCGTTAAAAGGTACAGTGTAAAGATTTGCCCGAGGTCTGACGCATGCCTGCTACGGGGCGTGACGAGAGCAGAAAACCAGACATCTGAAGTCCGAACGGATTTTGGATTTTAAAGTTGGGTTTGATTTGTTGCTCGATAATAGCCGACCGTGTCAGATAACTTCTATTAGTTGTCCGTTGGTTGCCTACTTTCTCCAAATAGGAGAATGAATGAAGCACTTGCTGTGCTCCTGTTGAACAGATTTTGAGAGGAACTGGGGAGTGTGAAAACTCACTTTTCAAGTGACCGTCAGTTACCGCTGATGTGGACAAATCCACCAAAACTGGAAAAAATTACAGATCGACGCTTTAAGCACATTTCACGCATATGCCATACATCACACACACTTTTTCTTTGCAGGCACATACACAGACCGTACACACACTCACACACACGCCCCTGCGCTCCTCCCAATCTGAAAGCGAGAGTCACAATCAAGGAAGTGTTAAGAAGGACACGCCGTTGTCAGCGATCGAGAGAGAAGACCGAATACGTTTGGGGGAGAATCCATCCATCTCCTTTAGATCCTCTTTTTACAACATCTCATCCCTCTCTTTCCAGCCATCCCTCCCTCCCTCTACACCTCTCACTCTCTCTCTTATTCCTCCCCTCTTCCACCGCTGTTCTTTCGGTCCCCTGGCTACCTCTCTCCCGGACCTCCTCCTCTACCTCTCTTCTTCTGTCTTTCTCTCTGTTCCTCTCCTTTCTCTCTCTCCCCCTTCCCTCTCTACGCCTTTACTCCCTTTGTAAATAACCCCAGTAGATACAAATTTACGGTAAAAATAAATAAATGTTTTTAATTATAATCTTCCCATGTAAAAAAAAAAAGGTATACAGTGATAAAGCACTATAGACACTCCATAATCTCCATATTCCCGCAACTGCCACAGTACAATCCAGCATGGAAACCAAGCCACACCCCCTAGCAACCAAACCGCACCATCCTGCAGGAGGCCAGTTGAGAACTGTCCACTTGGAGACAAAAAGTGCCAAGAATGAGCCGCCATTTTCTTCACGCTACACCGCGCCGGTGAACTCGGACAAACGGCCGTTTCCACGTGGCGCTCGGGGCTTGGAAGCCACGTTCTGTTTTTAACTGTAGTTCGCCGTGGTCTCTTCAATGTGAGTTGGGGACTCCGAAATTTGTACAGATACCTGAATATTATCGTACTCGTCTCTCTCACTTGCACAGTAGACTAGAAATTAGGTTTTTTTCATGTTTATAAGTAAACGGTAAAAAAAAAGACATTTAGAGGCATTTTTACAGTATTTTTATAAGGAGTTGTGGACCAAAGGTTCAAAGTTACGTGTGACATTTACTTCAGACTCAAAGACGGAAGTAGATCTGATTTAAGACTGAGGGAGAGCAGTCCCAGGATGCACTTGGGCTGGGGGCGGGGCCAGAGAGGAATGCTCCAATGGAGGACTCCCTCTTTACGCTTTCAGAGGCCATGCCCTCATGCCAGCGATGGACAAGTTTTTTGCGGCTGTACCGCCCTCTGCAGACTCCCTGGTGGAAGAAGAAGTGTGGCTCGGAGTTCATTTCTTTTCTTTCAATTGTTTTTTTTTTTTTTACTATACTCTGTGCTTTTTTTTTATACCTGAGGTATGAATAATCTGTTTTTTGAAGGCTAAAGGAATGTATGACAAGGCTACTGTATGTTACATACAGCTGTCTGAGAGAGGAGGGGCATGGACAGGAAAGGGGAGGGGCCTGCGTGCGTTTGAGCTGGTCATGTGATCGTGCTGGGTCACACAGCTGACCGCCATGCTGCTCTCAGTTTCTATGACTGACAGGAGAAAACCTCACGAACACAGTGCATAACTGTATAAACACGAAGCGTGACTGCGTGACTTTGCATGACTGTGGAGTCGTGAGTGTGCGTGACCGTGTGTAATCGTGTTTGTCTGCGCGCTGCGGTATATGGCCATATGACTCTGACAGCGACAGTGTGACTATTTACCCTTGCATATGTGTGGTTGCAGGACCACAAATAAGCCCGTACGATTGGCTGACCCTCCGTTTAACCATAGGTGTGACCGCACAGGCTGTGTGTTCTGTACAAGCCACCTCATATCAGTGTTTGGGAGTGTGTGTGTGTGTGTGTATATATGCTTTCGCAGTTATACACACAGCTGTCTCGGTGGCCATACGCTTGCCTGTATATTAGTTTTTGTACAATGTTATGGCAGTACGTCTGACAATGGTACGTGACCATACCTATATGGCTATATGACAGTATTTGTGTCCCGTAAGTATGCTGGTACGTGACCGTACGTAAGACCATATGTGTTATGTGCGAACGCCTGCTTGCAGGTACATGGCTATATGTGTGTCTAACACTCTGTATTACGACGTGTATTCTGGTACTTGATCTATATGAATGATAGTTGGACAGTATGACCTGACCATGACAGTGCTTTTGTCCATATGACCGTCTGTATGACAGTAATGACCGTGGCGTTTGTCTGTATGACAGTGTATGTGACTGAATGACAGTGTATTTCTGCTTGTGACTGTGTCTGACAGCATGAGCGTGAGTTTGGCCGCATAGCAGTTTCTACAATAGGACAGTCTGTGTGCGAGAGAGGATGTGAACATGCAAGAGGTGTGTATGTCCGTAAGATATTATGTACGACACATCATATGACGGTGTATAGCACCGTATGACATTTGTGGCTCAACATATGACTGTGTACATAACTGTATTCTGGTCCGAACGATAGTCCATATGACAGTTTGCATGACTGTATGACTGCGTGTTTCCCAAATGACAGTGCGTATGGCCGTACAAAAAGTGTTTTTGTTCGTATGACAGTGGGTACGTCCATATCGGTTCCTCAGACTGACGATGTAGCATCTTACCTTCTCTGCTTTCGCCGCAGTTTCTTTAAGACAAAACTTGAGTTTTTCTCCCAGAGCTGATGCTTTATTTCTCCATATAAACCCGCGGTGACTAGTTCCTGTCAGACAGGAATTGAGGTGATTTCCAAATGTTTTACTTTTTTTTCCATCTCTTGCCGATTTAAAGTTTCATACATTATTTTTGTATCATTCATGAATGCCTTCCTATTATGAATTCAGTACTTTTTATGTTAGTTATTACTCTGATGAAAATTATGACTGTAGTAGTAATATACATGTGCCATATATTGGGTTTCATTTCTTGTTCTTTTGTTTTGTTTTTGGTTATGGGTCACTCCTCGGACTCCCTTTCACACCTCTGTGGAAAATCTGCTGCTGTTTCCATAACAACAGAAGGTCCCCCTCTCTACGAAGAGTGACCAATCAGAGAACATGCAAGGACGGGTCTCGTCGCTTGGAGGGAGATTCAAATGTGTTCTGTCCTCTGATTGGACAGGAACGTGCCTGCATTTAAATGCCAGGGGGAGGGACACTGAGCAGATTTTTTTTTGGGGGCGGGGGGCTATTTGTACATTCAATGAGTGTAAGGGCTCAGATGACATCATCACAGTCTAAACTGTGTTTGTATTGGCTGTCTGTAAAAAGGCTGCCGTCTAACACGATCTTGTCTGAATCTTGTGGTCACATGACCACGCTGTCTGGAGGAGAATTGGCATGTGTGGAAAGAACCACAGGGATGACATCACCTGTGATTATATTGCAGACTTAAAGCATATAACAGAGACTCTGTTATGCTCTGGTTCTTAGTGCAATGTGACAGATGGGGCCAGCGCTTTGGCCATGGGATTGCGGCCCTTTCTGTTTGGTGTGTCCCCTGGCTTTTAAATGTGGGCAAATCAGCTCGGGCATTTTCTGCACAGGTGTGAAAGCACAGTTGGAAAAGCACGGAAGGTGTGCTGCTGAGGTGTGCGATTTCCCCCAAACGGAAGCCGTTTTCGGGAAAGCGCACCGGTTCAGTTCAGTGTGTCCTCCTCACGTTAATCTGGGTGCCAAATGCCTGAATATTATTACAAGGAAAAAATACAACAGCCATTTATATGCACTAGTATGTGTTCATGTATTAGTAAGTGTGTGTATTTGTGTGGAGTGAGTGAATGTGTGTGCAGGCCCTCCTGCTTATTGATATGTATGTATATTTGAAAGAATGTGCTCGATGGGTGCATATTTTTGAGTATATTTGTGTGTGGCGTGTGAGAGAGTGAGATTGTGTGACATGCGTGTTCGTTTGTGAAGGGTTGAAGTAGGAGGTGTTGAAAAGGATGGCCTTAAAATAGACCTCTGCCTTCACCTCGTAGAAAGACTCACGTGTGAGGAGAAACGTTAAATGAAAATGATTTTAGATTATTTTAAAATCATGATTAAAAAAAAAATGCCAATCTATTCCTGCACTGACTGAAACGGTCAGAGTCAGAAAAAAAATTAACAGTTAGACGACTGTTTATCTGTTTTTGCAGAGGTACGTAAATTACAGTATTTTTTATTTATCTTCGTTTCACCCCAATTCTTTTTTGTGAGCGATGATATGCATTCCTGTTGGCCGAGTGCAAGTGTGTGTGCGTGTGTGTGTGCGCACGAGAGCGAATGTCTGAGCGCCTGGTAGAATTGTTAGAAATCCTGTCTGTATCTACATTCATTACTCCCATCTCTCCTATTCTTTTATATCGGTGATAGACCTGTGCTCTGTATTTTGTGTGTTTATTGGTTTAAACAATATTATTCTTACTGTATACTGTTCGTAAAGGAAAAAAAATGTACAAAAAGGAAAAAGGTTACTCATTTTTCCTTTTATTTTATTTTAGTTTATTCAGTATTTTTTCAAATTGTATGTAATTATTTTTTCACGTTATTACCGAAATAAACACTGCTTTCATAACAAGAGAGATGTGCTGCTCTAATTGAAGTTTTCATCATGTTCTCGACACACTGCAAAAGAAAAAAAAGAAAGGGAAACCCAACTGAAGAAGTGCTTCAGTTTTGTAATCCACCCATCCATCCATTCACTTCCTTGTTTATTTGTGATCTTGTTTAGGAGAGGAGGAGCAAGTGCCTATATGAGCATTCAGTAGTTGAAACACATCGTGGACAGTATAGTCTTGTAATGAGGCTATAAATCCTATTTTTATTATTATTATTTTATTGTATTGTTTTATGTTTCTCCTAGTTTGACAGCTGATTTTTTTTTTCTGAATCCATTGGTAATTCTTGAAATGAGAAACTTGTTGTACCTCATAGGCAACATTCTTGTCTTAATAAGCAAAAAAAGTAGTGTTAATGACATTTTTTTGTCTAAAATAAATGACTAAAGGCTGACTTCTCTTCTTGTGCAGTTACTCCTCAGATTTCCAAAATTTTTAATTTAGGAGTTCTGGTTTTCTCAATACAATTCTGCTCATATTAGCCCAGAATTACACCAGAGGTCTAAAAGTATATTCATACATTCATATTAGCATAAATACCATTTTTATTTAGATCAGTAGGTTAACATAGGTACGGTAAAATGTGATAAGTTTATATCAAACATTACGCAAACTATGATATGATTCAGTATCTGAATACCTTTTGACCGCCATAGCCAATTTGCAACTACAGTGTGAATTAGATGTTTTTAAGTCAATAAATATTCCAGTTAAGATCAACATTATTAAATTCAGAACAAATTGTGAGGACTGCTGCATAAAAAGTTTAAAAGGAATGTTTTTAAAAGGCCATACCACATTGTGAGAACATTAAAAAAAAACTGTTCATGCGCTAAGTTAGGAATTCAATAGTTAATTGAATGTAGATGCTTATTTTAAATCTAAGTACTGCAACAAAAGGGAAATAGATAGCAATTATTTAGCGCTTTTCTAGTTACATGACACAAAGCGCATTACAATTATGCCTCACATTCACCCTGATGGCAACAGACTTCAAAAAAGTTGGATTAATAATGATGTGGCAAGTTGCAATAAGGTGATGTGAAACAGATGATGTTAGTTGTGTTTTGGTTTAATCTCAGTAGTCTGTTTGCTCACTTGAAAGAATTGATTGATTGAGACTCACAAATTTACCAAAACATGTGTAGGCTCTTACTCCATGAGTACAATGTTCCCCCGAGAAGAATTGGGAGGATTTTGGTAATTTCACCATCTACAATCTGTAATTAATAGATGAAAGTAATGTGGTAGAATCTTGTTGCATAAAGGGTACGGCTAAAAACCACTTCTAAATGATCCCTGATCCCTCGACGGTCTTTGTCTTCAGAACCGTCATGTGACTGTAATGGCCTGTAACAGGACTTGGGTTTGGGAATACTTCTGTAAACTTCCGTCAGTCACCGTCTTTCACCGCTGCATTCACAGAAGCATGTTAAAACTTCACTGTGCAAGTCAGTAGCCATATATCAACACTGTTCAAAAGCACCGCTGACTTTTCTGGGCTTTGTGAGCAGAGAAATGTGTTTTGGGTCCATTGAGTCAACTTTTCAAGTGGTTTTTGGAAATGCAGCTGCATGTTCTCCGGACTAAAGATGACAAGGACAGCCCAAGCTGTAATCTGTGTCGTGTCCAAAAACCAGCATCTGTTGTAGCATGTGAGTCAGTGTGCATAGCATAGGGGACTTGCACATTTGCATGGGCACCATTAATGCTCAAAGATTTGTACGAAATGTGGAGCGACATATGCCGCTATCTAGAGTCTGAACCAGGGATATCCTTGCATTTTCCAGCAATACAACACAAAACCATATTCTACATAGATTACAAGAGCACAGCTGCATAAGAGTGTGGGTGCTAGATTTGTCTGCAGTCTTAATCTGTCTGATTTAGAATGTAAGGCGCATTATGAAGCAAAATTAATGGCAACATGGGTCCAGTACAATTAGGCAGCTGAAGACCTGCATTATGGGAAAATTCAGCAACCTAGACTTGATTAACTGATGTCTTCAAGCACCCAAATAAGTTTTATGGACTCTGTTGCAGTCAACACATTGTATATTTTTTGAATATTAGTCATACTTAAAGGTATAGCAGAATTTGTCATTTTTGGTTTGTAAACACAACATTCAAAGTTGGCCCCTCCTACCTGGCTCAGTGACACCAGAAGCACAACCCTGCTGTACAGCACTATGCCCCAGCCTTGCACCCATTCACTCTACTATTGGCTGGGGGCCACACAACTGCTCCCCAAATGCTGACTCCCAAGAATATCCCTTGCAAAGAAAAATATGAAAATACAGGCAGACAGTAGGGTGGCTAAAGATTCAGACACTGTCATGAACTTCTAGTGGGTCCTAACTGATGATGGAGAAGGATTATATTTGTATGAGTTTGTGTGTTGTGTTTTTAGGAAAATCCTACTCAGTGCACCTTTAAATGTTTCAAATCATCAAATTCATTTTGAAATTAGACAAAAAGATAACCCTAGTAAAAACAAAATTCAGGTTTTAAATAATTTCTCCTAGAAAGAAGCCATCCAACCCTACCTGGCCCAATGTGGAAAAAATCCCCTTTGTTACAAAATCAACCAAGTAAACAAATTTAATTGGTAATTGGGCTCAATTTCAAAAGGCATACCTAGGAAAGTTTACTGCAAGTTCTATTGAATCTAAACCTTACTCAGCTAGAATTTGTTGAGCAACATGAGGTTGGGAAAAATGGCAGAACATGAGGCCGCAACCTCAAGAAACTCAAGAGCGGATGAGACAGGAAGTCCTTCACATCTAGCGGTCTGGAGAGGGTGACGTCAATTCTAAAGCTTTGAGACGTAAGTGAACCATAGTGAGGAAATGGAGAGAACTTGGAACAGTGGTGACCCTTCCAAGGGGTGACCTGCCGACTAAAAATCCTCGAAGACTGTGTCAATGACTCATCCAGGTCACAACAGAACATCTGAAGAACTGCAAGCCTAAAGCTGGGGACACACCACGAGATTTTCACTGTCTTTGCAGATTTTGGAAAGACTTGGAGCACACACTACATGACTGGCTTCAGCAGATTCTTGTAAAGACTGGGGATCACACATTTAAGGACCGCAGCAGATGAGGGATCACACACTACACAACTGCGTCCAGAGTCGGCTCAAAAAATTCAAACATTTGAATTTCGGCGACTGAAGTCGGGCGGAGTCTGTTCACCTCACACACCTGCTGATTCCAGTCTGTACCACATCACACACTAACAGATTCTGCGCTGACTTGTCATGACGACTGTCCCCAACTAGAGCTGACTGGGGCAGACTAGCCCCAACTGCAAATCATGGGTAAAATCTGGCAAAAAATCTTGTAGTGGGTGCCCAGTTTTACTTGGCTCCGTTATGCTTAGCATTCATGATTCCACAATATGAACAGACAATCCATGAGAGTGCTACAAGGTGAGAACCGCTGTTGATCCAAAGTAGCGCAAAGGCTTGTCTCACATTTGGCATAAAAATGGTAGTGTGATGGCCTAGGGCTGGTTTGCTACTTCGGGACCTGGGCTATTTGCGATAATTGAAAGGACCATGAGTTCTGCTCTTAACCAGAAAATCTTGATGGATAATGTCCAGCCTTAAGCTTTTGAGCAAAGGCTCAAGCACAATCGGGAAATGGAGCAGGATGATGAGCCTATGCACACAACCCGTCCTCTGAGTGGCTCAAAAGAGTGTAAAATGAAGGACTTTGAGTGGCTCAGCTAAAGTCCTGACATGAGTCTGACATAAAAGCTGCAGCACAACCGTAAACAGGCAGTTCACGAACAAAAACCCTCCAATGTGGCTGAATTAAAACAATTTGCTGAAGCAGTGTGGGCCAAAATTTCTCCACAGCAAAAAATGCTCATTTCCAGTTATCGTAAATGGTTGATTGCAGTTGTTACTGCCAAGGGTGGCACAAACATTTATTAGGTCGGGGGGACAATTATTTTTTAATGTGGGTGATCACTCTTTAACCTCCAGATGACAGATGAAGTGCATACTTCACCAGATCCAAACTGTCCAAAAGTAGGATGGAGAGGCTTGAGAGGAACTTTGTTCCAATCCTGATGACCGTAGAAGGATTGGAAGCTTGTTCCTAATAAACTGGACTGAGGAACAAACTTTAACAGGGTTAATAAAAATGCAGTCCCAACCCTGGAGCTTGGATTAGGCTTGGGAGCTTGTACTTATAAAACTAGACAAAAGAACAGGCTGAACTGGGTTAAGTAGAACGTGGTCACAATCCTGGGGTGCTTTTCCCGAAGTAAGCAAGTTAGCAACTCACATAGTTGGAACCATTGACTGTGAATGTATGAACTATGTAAGCTAGCATCTGTGCTTTTGGGAAACGCACACCTGGACATATTGAACAGAGCCACTCACTGCACCACAATGCTGCCCAAACACTGTATATAAAGTATTAAAATAAACTTAAATATACATGTGCATAGACGCTGAAAGCACTCATCCTGAGGCTAATTTGCACTTTAGGTTTTGTTTTAGCTATCAATTTCACAAGGAACGAGTGAACAAAATGTGGAAGACACATGCATAGAAAATTAACATTTTTAAATTCTGAATGTTTTACATTTTTATTGAACTTGGAATGAACTGGTCAGTATGGACTGAAGAGGCAGGTGTTCAGCTTTCATTCCTGGGTATTTTCGAGCAATACAGCTCCACAATTTGGAAATTGTTGCCCTTTCCACTGTATATTCGGTAATTTGACCCCTGCCACACACACACACACACACACACACACACACACACACACACCAATGAGTTTAAATGTAGTCTTCAGCAAGGAAGTGGGTGAAGGGGAATACAAAATGCTGCACAATTCTAGTGGCAAAACCAATTTCACTGGCAAAACCCTGAAATGGAAGCTGAATGTCCAGCCAGGTCCATTGGTCCCAAATTCAAACAAAATGTCCAATATTCATAACAGAAAAGAGGCATTTTTAAATGAATGTCAATGAGGTTTGAATGAAGTGTCCACACACTTCTGTAGCATACTTCACCTCAGTAGTCAAGGAAGGAAGAAGGTACTTCAGAGTAATTTTGATTGTTACCCAAAAGGGATTTTTCAGTCAAGTCTCTTCTTTAGTGTTTGTTGAAAGCAAAATGGATGTTTGAAGACTCTCTCATCTAATTTATTTTAGTTAAAAATAAAGAAATTAAGCTTTAAAAAAGTTTCATTTCTATGGCTATTTTCCGTAGAAAAAAAGGAGTGAAGTACTCACGGTTCGTTTTCGTAAACTTTGCTGGAAATGACCATAGCCTTGAAGACCCTCGGGTTATGTCACCATTGACTTGCTGTAATGTATGGCATCATCGGGCACAGAATCGTTCTGGCTCTGGTGTGACAGTGAATATATTGCCATCTAGTGGTAATTTTCTATAGCTCATTTTCTGGTGCATCGAAAAACAAAAAGCAAAGAAAACAAAAAAGCAAATTTAAAAAAAGCGTACGACAATGTCAAAAGCTTTGGTAATAACTATTTAAATACGAAATCCGCAACTTTCACGGTTTGGCTTGCAGGCAGGAGGTTTTTGACGCTGTTTCAAGCTATCAAATCACTCAAACACAATTCACACCACATTTCAGAAAAGCAGCTGAGGACAAATAGCCACGCCAGGCTAAGCGCATATGTAAAATAGCTTGCAAGCCTGTATTGCTTGAAATTTGCCGTTAGCCAGTAAGAAAGCATCCGATCTTTTGCAAGTGGTGGTCGGTGATGATATCAGAGGACGTGATGGGTCCCAGAATTATGAAGTCATTGCATGCAAAGTATACAAGCTAAAGTACCAAACGTAATTACGTTCATTTGCATAACATACACATGACCAAAATATTGAGATGCCCAAAAAACAGGGTAACTACCAGGGTAACGATCCGTATTTCATACTTGGTGGTGTCAAAGGGAACAAAAATACACTTCAAATGTTCACTTTAACCATGAATGAGAAATTATCTTGAACACAGCCAAATGAGGAAAGATATATTCTTTATCACTATGTCAATTATTAATATTTTTTTATCACTTTATCAATTCTGTGTCCTCACTGAATAACTTCATCAGTCAGTCTGTGTAAAGGATAATCCATTTTTTGCGGTCAAACCAAGTTATGTTTGCGCATGTCTCCCAGGCCCGACCCGGATGATATACGTCAGGAAAGATGGCGGCGACTGTGTTGAGGTCGCTTACTAAACTAGGACGTCCTTCATCTCTTATTTTTAAAAGTAATTTAGTCGGCCCGACTTGTGCCGTCCTGCAAAATAGGTGAGCGACTTAAATAGCATCGGTGAAGCGATGACGTCCGCGATGTGAAAAGAGAAAGCAGTTTACTGACATTCGTTTTATAATTGACAACATCAAGGTGGCAAATGGCTGGATTGCTGTACGGTTTACTAGCGTTTTTGAAATAAGTTAGTTAGTTCGCTGAATAGCTGTTGATTTTTATAGCTAAGCAAGTAATCAACGACTTTATCAAGCCATGTTGAAAGCATATGAGTTGTTTCTCCTGTGGATGCCGAGCTCCGCTGCAGAGAGAGTGCATTTGTACAGCCGTGCCCGTGTAACAGTTAATCCCTTCACTGTGGCCCGTATAATCAAATTCAATGTGTTTTTCTTCAAGTTGAGAAAATGCATCTAGCAAGGTAGCTGTTCTGCTTTGTTGGGGATATAGTATTGGGCTCCGTACGTCCATACGGACACGTAAAATTGGGGCGGCGGGGGATATTGCCATGTTAGTGGCACACACTTATTCTGGGATGTAAGTTATGCACATGTGTTCCTTCAGGCATAAACAGTGGCAGCCAGATGTTGAGTGGACGGAGCAGTATGCTGGAGCCGTTCTGTACCCCAGCGCGATAACGGAAAAATGGGTTCCCCCTCCCTGGAACGGTAATCTGTTTGCGCTCTTCATCTTCACCGATGAATCGGTCTGAGTGTGTTTGTGTCAGGTCATGCGTATACATTAGTTGGAATGTCTGCGCGCATGTCTGTTTATTATTTCGTGAAGAAGCTGTTCTTGTGTTATATGCTACTGCTTTTATCGGTCTTGCAGCGTATATTCACGTCCATGACTGTGACATTGCTAAGTGCTCGTTCTTTTGGATTCTGATTGTGCATTACTTTATGAAACTGCTGAGTCAGTGGGAGCAAGTTCAAGAGATCTGCAGTCCTGTAGCCTTGAACTTCCAGCCTAATTTGGCACAACTTGTGCCTTTGGCGCACCTCATTGCAAGTTTTAGCTGTTGAGAAAGGTGTTGTTTGTTTCTATCGGAGCAAGAACTTGTAGGGTTGCAAAAAGGGCTAATTCTGTAGGAGTGAGAATGTGCATTATTTTAGGATACTGTTTAACATGTGCTGTACTGTAAATGGCAGGCCCGCTAATTTAAATTCCTCTGCAGACAAAGACCCTCCTGTGGAGAAGGAGGTGTCCAACCTGACCATAAACTTCGGCCCGCAGCACCCTGCAGCACATGGCGTCCTGCGGCTCGTGATGGAGCTGAGCGGCGAGTCAGTGAAGAAGTGCGATCCGCATGTGGGTCTCCTGCACCGCGGTACAGAGAAACTCATCGAGTACAAGACGTACCTGCAGGTACAGCTACAGCGCAGCGAGCGGCAAAGCCATCATCACAGCAAAACGCCAGTCTCTTGCTGCAGTGCATCGCAGGCTACACTACCTGTATGGAGTCACAGCAACACAGTCCATTAGAGCTATTTAACACTCACAGGCTACACTGCCTGTGCAGAGTCACAGCAACATCTTGTCACAGACTATTAGTTATTTAACACTCACAGGCTACACTGCTTGTACAGAGTCGCAGCAACACAGTTCAGTAGAGCTATTTAACACTCGTAGGCTACACTGCCTGTACAGAGTCGCAGCAACACAGTCCATTGGAGCTATTTAACACTAACAGGCTACACTGCCTGTACTGAGTCACAGCAACACAGTCCATATTTAACACTCGCAGGCTACACTGCCTGTACAGAGTCACAGCAACACAGTCCATTGGAGCTATTTAACACTCGCAGGCTACACTGCCTGTATGGATTCACAGCAACACAGTCCATTAGAATTATTTAACACTCAGAAGCTACACTGCCTGTACGGAGTCAAATCAACACTGTCCATTAAAGTTATTTAACGCTCATCAACTACACTGCCAGCACAGAGCTACTGCAGCACATTACATGGTAACATACTCCATTATCTATCTGTGTGCGCGCGCACGCTTGGCCATGAATTCACATATGGTGGTGTGTGTGCGTGTTTGTGTATGCATGCGTGTGTGTTTGTGTGTTTATATATATGTGCGTATTTATGCCTGGGCGTGCACGCGTACATGCGTGTAGGCCTTGCCATATTTTGACAGGCTGGACTACGTGTCGATGATGTGTAACGAGCAGGCGTACTCGCTTGCCGTGGAGAAGCTGCTGAACATCCAGGCCCCGCCCCGTGCGCAGTGGATCAGAGGTGAGCCCCTCCCCCCAGAGGCAAGCGTGGCTCATATTAGTGTGCCTGTTATCCGCCCAACCCAATTCATTCATAGTGATTGATATTTAGGAGTATGTCCAGCATGTTGTATGTGTTATACTTCGATAGTCAGATTCCCCCTTCATTCTCTAGACTCTAGAGAATTATTTTCTCTGTAAAAGTGATGTAGAAGTGATATTGACTTCATACGGAAAACCAATGCTTGTCTTATGGGGACACATTAGAAGGCCTTCTGGATATGTTGCTCAGTACCCTTTAGCCAGTTTATTTACTGTGGCAGATTTATTATTACATTTTTTTTATTTCTGTTATAGTGTGCACCTGGCTGATCGGACTCTGGTGTTCATAGAACGGGTTCCTCTCAAAATTTCACTCAGATTTGACATGCATGGCACATTTGATTTGCACTTAGGTTTTCCCTGGAGTAGTGCTGTTACCGTCAATACCAAGGCTTCGGAGCCTGTATCAAAAATGTGAAGCACTTCTTAACTTAGCTCCGGTTCAAGGCTTGTATTGTCTCGGCGAAATGCCGTCAGACAATCATTCAACTATAAAATGTCCCAGTTCTCCTCTGCAGCTCGTGGGATGTTGTCAGTAGTTGAAGTTAGTTGGTGCGGTTTGCGAGTTAGTCATTGCGTGCGATGGAGCCAGCAAGAAAGAAAGTTGTTTTCCGTTCGGGAATACTTTAATTTGATTTCACCGAGTAAGGTCGCTTACAAAAAATCTTGAACTTTGGCGTATATCTCAGCTGTAATTCGGCCTAGATTTGCCAAAACTTAATCACCTGTTCCTTGTCCTAATACCCACCTTCTCTGAAAATTTCATCTAAATCCGTGCATAACTTTTTGAGTTATTTCGCAAACAAACAAACAAACAAATAAATGTCGGTGATCGCATAACCTCCTGCCAACTTCGTTTGGCGGAGGTAACTTAATAACATTTCCAAAAAATAAACATTTCCAGCGCGTCATTTCTGCAAGCATGGCATTAGCCAGATAGCTCCGCTATATCCATATGGTAAATATCAATTCATGTCTGCGCCACATACCTGGACAAAATCTACAAACAGAAAAGTTTGATATGCAGAGCGATCTGTGCATGAATCCTCATCTTCTTTGATATGAAAAAATATATATTTTAAACCGTCGGCATTCATCAAGCGAAACCGCAAATATTCGTGCATAGAATCCACTATCTCACGATGGCTTGCTTTCTGTGTCATCGTTTCCTGTGGAGGGCGGCAAGAGTGGCGGCAGGTAAGTTTTTGTTTTGTTTGTTTTGTTTTTTTTTGGACTGTCCATCAAAAATCACTAATGCACGAATGATGTGACGTGTTAGTATACGCAACATTAACTTGATAGAAATTAATTGATATGCACAGTGACTTCTTAGAAATAGGAAGCGAGTTGAGAGAGGTTAAATAAACGTGCTAGTTCTTTCTGACTGACGTTAGCAATGAAATACATTCGTATGGCGGACTACGACAATGAGGAGCCAGCGGAGATTCATCCGAAGACGACGGCACGGTTTTGTTATCCACTTCAACAGCGCAGTTCCTCGGAGCGCGAGGCCTGCGCTACCGCAGCCCTGTTTCCCTGAGCTTGCGCGGTGTCCACCTGGTTGAAGGCTTTACACACCTCTGAGAATGATTTGCCTACCCAGTAGGATAATGTACTATTTTATTTAGCTAGCGAATAAATAATCCAGTGATTTTTCTTACAATCGCGACTGCAATGGTAGGATTTTATTAAGTTGTCCTCTTCCACTCCTGAGTTGCCATCGGTGGGATATTGGCACTGCTCTCACCTCGCCTGAAAGCGCATCCTCTCCAAACCCGATTCAATTTAGGATTTCTAGCCTACCAAGGGTTCGTTTGGGTTCAATCAATCCGTATCCATTTCCTCTCAGTTTGTTTTGTATTTCATTGCTATATTTATCTTTCATTTTCTGATCCACATTTATAGTGACATAAAACGTCAATGTCTTGGGAAGCTTCTGAATTCCTACAGCTCACAAAAAGGAATATATTTATTTCTGCGTCCGATCAGCTTGATACGCCTAAGAAAACGTTTCTAATGAATAAAGTAGGCTACTTCTGAAAATGTTTTCCATCACCTGAAAATGGTGCTAGAAGGTAGGCGTAAATAGCAGCAGAAAACGCACCATTAATTCCGTCAAACAATAACGCGCAAGCAGTCGCATCTCAGGTGAAAAAGTCACTTAAAATAAAAACGGTAAATAACTATTTTTATTTCCAAATTACCTTTGTTCAGTAGTTCAGCTTTCACAAAACAGAAAATAATGACTGAAGAAGTTTCTATTTAGACATTAATGTGACGATGTATTGCATCTTGGCTGATTTTGACTCAATTATTCCATAGGCATGCAAATTACAATTAGTCTTTGTGTTTTTACCTCAGGAATACATTTTTTTTCCAAGTTCCATTTCACAAAATGTGAAAGTTTTGCACTTTGTTCATTAATTTTTGTCATAGATTATAGAAAAGCCTTTTATTTTTAAAGTTAAAAATAGTTATGGTTAAAGATGGCTATGATTGTCACTTTATCCCAGAGGGGGGTTCTTAAGTTTTCACTTCATTGCCAAATAATAGAACCTCCTCTTTGTTTACAAGAAACCTGTTAATTTTCATTGGTGAAAGTGAAGCTCTCACTGTTAATCCCAAGGGATTAATCTTTGTTTGGTCAAGGTCGAATTTGCACTTCATTCCCAATAGGGAAATCTGTTTGCTTTTTTACCCCTCAGCCCTCAAGGCTGACGGGGTATTGCTATCCTTCGGGCGGGCGGGCGAGCGGGCGTCTCCAAAAACTTCGACATCGGGCTGAGGAGTATTCCGTGCATTGCAAGTCGATTTTTCTAAAATAAAAACAAAATCTTTGAAATAATTTATTCTGTTGTTTTTTGCAGTTTTCGAACAATCCAAAATCGAGATTCCGGAGAAAAAAATCGGGATTTTATTTTTGGCCAAAATCGTGCAGCCCTAACCTACTTTTTCTAAATTCAATAGGCATCAATTCTGGGTCAATGGCAATCCCTGAATTGAATTTGGGGTGAATCTGGACATTAATTTTTCTGCTAGAGTGTTAACAAACAAACAAAGAAGCAAGCGCACAAACACACAAACAAACCGAACCAAAAACCAAACCCCTTGCCCTCACTCTTTGGGTGGGGCGGGGTGATAAAACAGCTGTATGTGATGAACCCACATGTAGGTCCCACATGTAGGTCTGTGAGGTTAATGGGTTCTGAGTCGTCACCAAATGCCGGAGTCATGAAGCCGTAGGCCACAGCCTGCCCATGTGTTGTGGGGCATGCAGTGTGTTCAGAGTATGTGTTCAGTGTGTGTTTCTGTCATATGCAGTGCTGTACGGTGAACTGACTCGTATCCTGAACCACATCATGGGCATCACCACACATGCCCTGGACATCGGTGCCATGACGCCCTTCTTCTGGATGTTCGAGGAGAGGGAGAAGGTTAGTCTGCATGTTTGTGTGGGTCTGTGTGTGTCTGCATCCAAACGTTGGTGTATTAGTGTGTGCTTTCCTGCATTCATCCTCACCTTACTGTGCGTGTGTGCGGGTGCGTGTGTGCGGGTGCGTGTGTGCGGGTCATTCTGTCTGGGTGGTCGTGTGTGTGTATTTGTATCTGTTTGTGTGTGCGCGTACTCATAATGCTCCTCTCCCACAGATGTTTGAGTTTTACGAGCGTGTGTCAGGAGCCCGGATGCATGCAGCGTACGTGCGGCCGGGAGGCGTCCATCAGGTGAGGAAGAGGAGGGTATTGGGCGGGGGGGTGTTCGTCCCTCTGTTACAATGTAGCATCTGTGACTGCATTTTGTAATGTTGCAATTAATTAAAATAATTTTTTTCTTGTTGTATTAGAAAGGGCATTTCACAGTTTTGAAATAGTCTTATTTCACATTAACTACATCCCAAAGAAATGACAAACATTTTGCATTGTAGTAAATATTTTTGTTGCCATTATGACAAATAATGCGATCTGCCTGTAATGTTATGAAGGGTCTTGGGTTCATTGAAAAGTCCTGTGTGAAATGTAAATAATGAAGCCTCTCCGCAGGACATGCCTTTGGGTCTGATGGACGACATTTATCAGTGGTGCCGGAACTTCTCTCTCCGTATTGACGAGGTGGAGGAGGTGAGAGCCGACGGTATTGTGTAGCCGTGAGGCGGTTAAAAGTACATCGAGTGTCTGTATTGGGTGTGCGTTTGTGTTTGTATTGTTGTTGTCGATGGTGCATGTTATGGGCTTCCTGATAACCATTTAATGTGCGCAGATGCTGACCAACAATCGTATTTGGAAGAATCGCACCGTCGATATCGGCGTGGTGAAGGCAGAGGATGCGCTAAACTTCGGCTTCAGGTATCGCGTGTCGTCCTCTACTCGCTGTACGCTATTGACCTAATGCAGCTCCGCCCACCTTACCAACTTCTGTACTGTGACTTCACTTCTGGTTTGACAAAAACACAGCTGAACAGAGTGAACACAGAGAAATCATTCTTATGCGCTTGCTAAGGAAAATGAGCGGAAAGCAAAATGTTAAGACAACCTATTCCGGCACACGCTACACTCACCATAATGTTTCGTTCTTGAGAATCGATGTTAAACTCGCAAACCTCGCACAAAATAATTGTTACTCGGCCTTTGCTTGTTTACCACCGCTGGAAACAGTTTTGTTGACCAAATAACCAGCCACTCGACTTCCCAGATTCTGTGATGAATGATGTGAATTTACTTTACACAAAGCTATGCTCTCTGTGGGCTCAGTACAAGCCTGGGCTCACTGCTAATACTTAAAGGTATCCTACTCTACACTCTGTGAAAATTTGGCAACTTTACCCTTCTTTCCAGAAATTATGTTTTGAAGGTACATCCATACACAACCCCAATTTCGTAATAGTTGGGATGAAGAGTAAATTGTGAATTAAATCAAATTGCAAAGCCAATATGTTATTTACAATAGAATATTCATAACATTTCAAATGTTGAAACTGAGACATTTAACATTTTTATCCACAAAATGAGCTTATTTCAAATTTGCTGGCTGCAACAAATCTCAAAAAAGTTTGGATACAGGCAAAAAAACGGCTGAAAAGCAATGAATGTATAAGAGAATCAGTTGAAGGAGCATTTAGCAAATAATTAAGTTAACTGGCATCAGGTGTTTAACATGATTGGCTATGAAAGGGATGTCTTAGAATGGCTGAGTCTCTCAGAAGTACAGATGGCCAGAGGCTCTCCAACGTGTGAAGGCTTGCGTAAAAATATTGTGGAATACTTTAAAAACAATGTTCCTCAACGTCAAATTGCAAAGGCTTTGAAGGTCTCATCATTGACAGTTCATAACATCATCGAAAGATTCAGAGAAACTGGAAAAATCTCTGTGCATAAGGGACAAGGCCGAAGACCTTTACTGGATGCCCGTGATCTTCGGGCCCTTAGACGCCACTGCATCACTCACCGGCATGATTCTGTCATTGACATTATTTAATTGGCCCAGAAACACACCAAGAAACCACTGTCTGTAACACAGGCTGCCATACCATCCACAGATGCCACCTAATACTCTATCATGGAAAAAGGAAGCCATTGTTGAGCATGATCCAGAAGCGCTGCTGTGTTCTGTGGTCCAAGGCGCATTTAAAATGGACTGCAGCAAAGTGTCCTGTGGTCAGACGAGTCCAAATTTGACATTCTTATTGGAAGTCATGAGCATCTTGTCCTCCGAGCTAAAGAGAAAGACCTCCCCTCCTGTTATCAGCGTTCAGTTCAAAAGCCACCATCTCTGATGGTATGGGGATGCATGGCCGTTTCCCGTCGCATTGGTGTGAACAGGCAGGCTTTCTGGAGGTTGCCGGTCGCAGACATAGAGGTTTTTTCGCAAGTAGTTGTTTGTTGCAATGTGTCTCTTTGCAAACCTTTGGCCTGAAATGGCCTTTAAGGGTAAGGGTGTGGCCACTCTTGACATCTTCTGATTTTGAGTCCCTTCTTGTGTCCCTGTTTGTCTGTCTGTCAGTGGTGTGATGCTGCGGGGGTCCGGCATTAAGTGGGACCTGCGTAAGTCTCAGCCTTACGACGTGTACGACCAGGTGGAGTTTGACATCCCCATCGGGAGCAATGGAGACTGCTACGACAGGTTTGTGTTTGCGTGTGTGCGTGTGCGCTGGAGAGGGTCAAGGAGGGAGAGACTGAGTGAGGAATTGTGTGAGTGATGTGTAGTTATCTGAATAGGTGTATGGTTTTGAGTGAAGCGATGAGCTATGTGTCTGTGTATATTTATGAATGCGTGTGTGTGTGTGTGTGTTTGTGTGTGGTTTGTGAGGAGTCTGTGAGAGAGCGTGCGTTGGCATGTGAGCGGCTCCGTTTTCGGCAGTCCGATTGCGAGTGTGTGGTCACGTGCGCGGGCATAACCTCGCCTCTCTGCGTGACGGTGCATGTCCCTGTCTCTCAGGTACCTGTGTAGAGTGGAGGAGATGCGCCAGTCCCTGCGCATCATGCACCAGTGTCTCAACAAGATGCCCGAGGGAGAGATCAAAGTGGATGACGCCAAAGTCGCCCCGCCCAAGCGCTCCGAGATGAAGGCGAGTCCTCCTTATACTCAGCAGTACAGTATAACTCGGTCTGTTCAACTGTGAAACCTTGTGTGAGGATGACACTGAGGGAAATGCGGACTGAGTGCAGCTTTCTTCGTGAGCCGCCATTTTGTGCCAGTTCTCTCCCGAGACTGAACAGTTGTGAAGCCCTTATATGGCCACAGTTTGGTTTTGATTAGTCAGTTGGCTGAATAAATGGCTTGATTGCAAGTCAGGCAAAGTACATGGGAATTGAATTAAGGTGAGCTAATTATGCCAAGGCGATGGAGACTGTCCATCCTCAATGGTAATTAGTGGACTTCAAACCAAAGTTTTCTTACTGGAAGCATTTCAAATGACCGTATTTGGTATGTGTCATAGAAAAGGTAATAAGCACTTCTGTGTGCCTCATAGTGGCAGTTACTTTTATTGCGCTTAAATTAATCGCGATTAATTATTCTGACAGCCCTAGTTTATAGATATTAAAATTTACAGACTTTTAGACTGTTTAACTTGTGCTCCAACTGTATCAAGTTGATTCATTCTGTGATTGTCTTCAAACATTCCAGTGTTAATAACATAAGAGTGAATTCAATTTGACAGAATTATTTCAGCAGTGTTCAGTGGTGTGGTGTCGTGTGGTGATGGTGCTTTTAGCAGGTTTACAAAATAACATTTGTAGCATTACCAGGTAGATAATATTTCAGTACTAGCTAATAATCATTGAAACATAACATGCATATGCAAACTACTATAAAATTGTATTCATCGACATTAAAAAATTCTGAGGCAATTATTCAAGAAAATATATTTTAATCTTCATAAAAATCTTACAATAAAGTGAGTCATGTGAATTGTACTAGTAGACTAGGCCTGTTGGAATAAATTTCAGTGGTTGAGTATTATTCGAATATAAAAAAAATAATTAATATTCAAAAGCTAAATTAAGTATTTGATTGTGTGTGTGTGTGTGTGGTTTTTAGTTTATAAATGTGTTTTTTTAATTGTTCCTAAATCTCACCCTCCTGTAACCCCCCCAACAGTGTGTACACCTCTTACTTCTGACAGTGCGCCTTTTACTTGGCTTCCTAATGAAAAGCCTGATGAATATCATCATGGTCCCCAAAAAATGCTTGACTCAGTTCCATAACCAGAGACTGATCATGGACTGTCAGTAATGACTTAATGTCAATTAGTCTCATCTGCTTGTTCTTGTTGTTTTCAGCATTTTCCTTGTTGGTGTCTGTTATTTTCGAAATGTCTGAGCTTAAAGACATATTAATTGGGTTTAAACTGGAAAATGGCCATGAACTAAATGGGGTTCACTGGAAACACTGATTACATTGGGAATGTACACTGGGCCAACACACTGGGTCTCCACAGGTTTCCACCCTGAAATGGGTGATCCGGAGGGGGATATTGTTCATTGTTGGATTTTTTGCTTGACTAAAGGCTTTACACACTTTAAATTAAAGAACTTACCTTCTGTTAACTTCTGTCAGTCTGGATAAAACAAGGACCTACTTCAGCCTGAAGCCACCTCCTGTTTGCTAGAGGAATGTCAATTCCTTCTGGAAACTTCCAATAGTTTCTAGTGCCCCCTACTGTTTGACACTAACTGGTCAATTAATAAAGTGACTTCTATTTTTAGGTCTCCAAGACGAAAGTCGTGGAGACCTATTGTTATTATTCGGATTGTTCATTATTATTATTATTATTATTATTTGTACGATTTTGTGCAACGGATTTCTGCAAAACGAATGGATCGATTTTGATGAAATTTTTAGGGATGATAGAGTGCATCAAGATCTGGAAACGTGTCGTTCTCAATCAAGGGCAATAACTCCTCAAAGTCGGAAAATCGGAAAATTTCAAACCGCGATAACTCGAATACTATTTGAGATAATTTCATTCTGATTGCACCAAAATGTGCGCAAAACAGTTTTTGCCCTACCCTTAATGACCACAAAACGAAAGCCAGAAGGAATGAGCTGGAACTCACCATGCAAAGGATGTAAGCAGTCGTTGAGAATAGAGCCATCGGCTTTAAGCTGCAGCTGTGTGCTATAAAGGGCTGTCATAGTTGGTTGAGGCTCCCCAATTAGCCGACCGGCCCACTTAATAATTTGGTTTAGGGGATTTTTGTCCAGTAGTGACAGATTACCAAACCAGGACACCAGGGCAAGAGATAATAACGACTCAATAAAAGCTCGATAAAATAGTGTCAGCATATTTTTTTCAATATTAAAACAGGACAGTTTCCAAAGGTAAAACAAACGCTGATGTCCCTTCTTACACTATGCTTCACAGGTCTTGTTAAAAGTGAGTTTGGCATCAATGACAGTCCCAAGATATTTATAACTATCTACACATTCTACAGATTGGCCCTTAATGACTGTAGGATCAGTTTGGAGCCTGTGTTCTGAAATCAATAATCATGTCCTTCATTTTGGATGTGTTAAGCACAGTCTTTATGCAGTCTATGGGGTTGAAATTAGCCTAAGAAACGCATTGCAGCTTCTTTTTATCGTGTGTAAAAATGAGTTGACATCACCTTGAATTGTGCTGAAAACCATGGGTGAATAACCAATACCAGAGCCGACCACAGGGGCACTAGTGAGAAATGTATCCCAGCGAGACCAGGAAATTGGCCTCAAAAACGAAGCCTAGTTTTTGCTGTTTGTTGGTGATGTTTAACCTCAGCGGTAACTATGCTTTCTGCAGACCTCCATGGAGTCTTTGATTCACCACTTCAAACTGTACACTGAGGGCTATCAGGTTCCCCCCGGTGCCACATACACTGCTGTGGAAGCTCCCAAGGTATGCGCCCTCTAGTGTTCATATGATGTATAGCATGTTAGTGCTTTTATGTGTGGTTTGAGGGGAGTGTGCTGTGTGGTATCAGGTGGGCTTTGAGTTATGTCTCATACTCTGCCTTTGTAATTTTCTAATGTTGGGACCCAGATGACGAATTCATATGGGTTGGTAGAGGGTGCTTGAAATCTTTGAAAACACTTGATTCATATAATGTGGCATTTTCAAGGTTTGTAAAGTGCTTCAAAATTCTTCAAATTGTGACACTAACTTCTATGATAAATTGTCTGGCTGAGTAGTTTGATTAATTTGTAATTTACCTGAGATGTAAGGTGCTGGAAAAGCTTTAAAATGAGACTTAAAAATGCTTGAAAAGTGTTTGAATTTGAATTTGGAAAAGGGGTAGAAACTCTGAGTGCTGCACCTGTCCAGTCAAATATATGTGTTGGCGTAGCCTAGTGGACTACACACCTGTTTCATGTTCCACCACAACCCAATGAGGGTCCTCACCCATATTTTAAGTATTGATGATTAAATATAATGTCTAGCGTATGTTTGGAATGGTGTCATGTGAAAAATGTGGTGTTTGCATGCTGTTTGTATTACATTTAATAGACTGGGACATACAGCCCCACTCAAGCCCCAGTGCTGGACTGTAGCTGTTGATGCTCTTGAACAAGGCCCTTATCCCAACATTGTATCAACTCTTAGTCGCTTTGAATGAAAACGTCAGTGAAATTTATGTAATGTTCTCTGGTGAAGTGTAACACTGTGTAATGTGTCATATATGGCTTGTTACAGGGAGAATTTGGTGTTTACCTGGTGTCCGATGGCTCAAGCAGACCGTACCGTTGCAAGATTAAAGCGCCTGGATTTGCCCATTTGGTAAATGCTTGCATTGGCATCCACCCTCCAACATAACTTTAAAAGGCTTGCGAAGTAAATTTTGAGTAGTTTTTGGTTGGATTTTTAAAGAATGCGGAGCGGTACAAGAACGATGTCTATTTATATGCCAACCTTGTGCTTTCCTCCACCATGGGTAGCTACGCCAATTTCTAATGTGTTCTATACGTTAGGAATTTGTTTTTCTGTCAACTCTAAAAAGCCCTTGGAAACGGCACACAGAAGAGAATTTTTGTTCTATAAGTTGCATTTCATTCCCAAATCTCCCAACTGTGAATTTTGCTGCTGCATTGTGAATTTCTTGAAAAGTTGCTATATTGGAACAATCATGAAGATGACTTTCTGCATATCATGCATGTGGCAGCTTGGCTTCTTTGAACCTTTTTACAAGAGAGATGTAGAGAAAGTTCAAAGAAGTGCTACAAATTTGATTCCTGGGATAAAAAAAATTACGTGAAAACTCAGAAGAATTTAAATTACTTCGCTGTTCGTTAAAGATGATTTTTGGATCATTTTCCGTCAGCATTTTGAGAGTGACCAAAATTAAAGAGTGAATATTTAAATGTAAATATCATGATGACAATGATGATGATGAGGAGTATGTTCTCTTTCCTAGGCGGGGTTGGACATGATGGCGAAGGGTCATATGCTGGCTGATGTTGTTGCCATCATCGGTAAAATCACTGCTTCTATGGCTGTGTTTACTCATGCCAGTATTGTGATTTTAAGTTGTAACCAGTATTAATGCACATTTTTTCATGTTTTCGCAGGCACGCAAGATATTGTATTTGGAGAAGTGGACCGTTAATTTCTTGTGGCTCTGCAGTTTGAGAGACTGTCACTGCTTCACCTGTCTGTCTCTCTCCTACAGATTATGTACTGTTGAATTGTCTCATTCTCTTATTCCCTCTCGTGTGTACATCCAAATAAATATGTAAAATGTGTGAAATTGGTTGAGTTATTAGTGTGTTCGTCTGTAATAAAATCGTTTCCGGACCAGAACTCGAAAACTATACCACTTACAAACACCAAATTTGGTATGGAGCTTCTCCTCATGGTCTAGTTGTGCCTTTTGGGGGTTTCGGTCCGTCGGTCTGTACACACAACCTGTAGGTTACACAACCTACAGCCGGGGGGGTCCGCCATTGCCAGATGGCTCTTGTTTACTTTGGGGTAACAAATGTTACTTTCCAGTGCAAGAATGAACTGGAGACCATCCATGATCACACCACCGGTGACAGCAATAATGCTGTTGTTTTCAGGATAGCAGTCCATATTACATTGCATTCAGTGCGAGCGTTCACACTGCCACAGTCATCTTTAAACTGGGCCTTTCTTTGTATCCCAGCTACTCACCTGAAATGTTTCCTGTCTAAATCTTAAAACATAGAATTGCAATCTTGTGCACAAGAATTGTACCCAAATGGACAGACCCACATAAACGCACAGATCAACTGGAAACATGCAACAAGATGCTGATGCTCAATATGTGCCCATTGTTGGTTTAATCAGATTTTGTTTGAAGCCTGATTTCTAGTCACAGAGGTCAGGTTCAGAGCTGTGACTCTGAAATCTCAATGTTTGTGAATTTTGTTGAAGCTCATGCACAAGCGTGGGTGCTGCGTAGCAGCCAAGCTGGGTCACGCCTGATTCCACTCATCAGCCATTAGAGTTGCTAAGGACCTTCAATAGAAATTGATATCACTACTTTTTTGGAGTGAAAGCCTGCACACACCCCGGCCCTTTCTCTGTTAGCTTCTCCACCTCTGGTCAAGGACCTTCATGCTCATAAATTCTGTTGGTAACTAATACTATGATGCCAGGCTATTTGTTCTAGAATCTTGGCAGCTCTATCCGCCATGTAATTCCTTGTATTGAAGTGAAATTCTACCAGACTTGTCGTCCTCGGGAATTTTCTTATTGCGTTTCTCTGCATACATCTGATGTTCAGAGCGCTGTAATGCATGAGGTCTCTCAGAGGTTATTTCGGTGAGGCGTCTGTGAAAATGCGGGATGTGGCTGAGGAGGTCAATGGTGTGCAAAATAGACAAGCTGCAAGCTTTGGTACATTGCATTTGCTGCCTCAAGCTTAATTAACTGGCGTAAGTTCTCTCCATGTGTTCATTCACCTTGATGGTGAGATTTTTGACCAATGCATGAGTTTTAACTGGTCTCGTGTGAGACTTAGATCTGGTCCCAATGGGAGAGACTCTTGTTCATTGCATGACCACTTGGACGGTTTTACGCCCCCTGTCCGGTGTCCATTTTAGGACATCCTCGTTGTCAGAGTCAGGAGTCAGGTGTCAGGAAAAAAAGTCATCAAGTATCGGGAGAAAAGTCATCAGGTATCAGGAAAAAGTTGTCAGGTGTCAGAGTCCGGTATCGGCGTCAGGAAAAAGGTTTCAGAAGTCAGTCGGGTATCGGCATCAGGAAAAAGTTGTCAGACATCCTTCCCTACCCTTGTGAGCGCGGTGGCCTAATGCGCATGCCCACCAATAACTCCACTTCCATGTTTTGAACGCACTGTTCAGCTGTTTGCGTACACTGTCTTACTCACTAGCGAGCTAGTTTGCTACCTAGCTAGCAAGCTAAAGTGATATCAAATTGCATAATGTTATAGCTATCGCACCAATGTATTTAGCTACATAGCCAACTGGCTAGCGAGCTAAAAAGGCTACCATTCGCTTACAATGTAATACTCGCGAGCGTGCCATTTGGCTATCTAGCTAACTGCGGTCAAACTATCACCGCAAAAAATTTGATGCGCAAATACAGCGGATCGCGCGGTAGTAAGGACACATGATGCAATTGCTGTCAAAAATCTTCTTGTAAAAAGAAATAACAGGCTCATTCAACCAGAGAATGCATGTATTTTGTTCCGAAAAAAAATGGGAAACAACAACTAACTAACAATTGAGGCCCTCCATGCAAGAGCCAGTTATATCACTTTTTCATGTTTTGAGAAAAATGAAGTTTAGCCTTTCAACTCAAAACTTTACAGTTACCAATCTTAAGGACAAATGATTGTTTACACATATTCCTGGGACTGTAATTATTTTAATCCGCAGTTAAAATGGTGGTAGGGTCACTGACCTGATTGTAATTTGACACCAAAAAGTGACATAACTGGTTCTTGCATGGAGGGCTTCAACTGCATGTCACTGTACCAGTGTTTTACTTAAAGCAGATGAAGAAAAAAAAGAATTAAGGTAGAAATTACTCTGGCATTAATGTAGTAATTGCTTTTAGAATTAATATTTTGAGGTGGACATAAAAGGAGAAAATTCAAGTGGGGACCATAATACTTCTGTTATTCAAAATGTTTGTGGAAATTACTGGTACCAAACCATACTGCATACTCTGTAGTAAAAGCGTATTGAAGAAAGAGAATGCATGCATGGGTGAATCATCAAATAAACAGCCATCAAAGTACGTGCTTGGCAACTGGACAAAACTACATGGGGGCGTGTCTTAGGGCCTGTGATGGTTAAAATTGAAAAAGTTTGTGAAAAATGGCACTTGCATACAACACTGCATGTATTCCAGTACAGGATATCTGCATATGAAGAGGCTCCGTATGGGAAATATAAAATTAATAGCTATCAAAGTTGAGACTGTGCAATGTGCGAATGCGGACAATTGAATGGGACGGAGCATGTTTGAGGGCTTATAAAACCTGCTAATCAAAAAGGTTGTGCAAAAGCAACACTTGCACACTATAATACATATGTACTAGTATACGCTCTCGGAACATGAGGAGATTCTGTGGTGGAATTATAAAATAAATAGTTGTTTGTTATAATTGGCTGATATATGCAATGCAATTGATCATGTTAAACAAAAATAACTTAATATGTTTCATTTTTCCTGGAGTTTGTCCTTGTGCATTACCCACAATGCCTAGTACACACAATTTACTGTTTTTGTTGTAAAATTACTGCTCATTCATGTGTTTGTTTATTGGCTGTACATGTTAGTTATCTTATTTAGGTGCTCTCCTTTCACAGACCATGTTAGCTTGAGCTCAGTCACCGTTGTGGATCCTGTTGCTGTTTGTTGCCTTCCTTTGCTGTTAGCAAAAGGGATCCTGTTTACAGCTATATGATTTAAAAAAAAACATTCACAGAGGTTAAAGCAATAACATCTAAACATTGTAATGTAAATTGCTCACCGATAACTCAACAGTAAATGTTATCTTTGAATAATAAATTCATTTGATATACTGTGATCAACCAAGGCATGGTCATCTCTATTTCACTGAAAATACTACTGCACTCAGTACTTCTGAATATTGTTTTACTGAGCTAACAATTTTGAATAAATGCTGCTAATATAACCTTCATGTGGCAACTGCATGCAATTAAGGTTTTATGATAACACAACTTTACCTGTTTAGTTTCACCTTTTGTGAAAACTTTAAGCAGTTTAAGGCAACGGGTTTCCACGCAATTTTTTAGTAAAGTCAATTAATTTGGAATAAGAGTGTACCAACCACAACTTCTGGTATTGGGAACGCAAACCATTTTAATGTGTAATGCACTGAACTGAACCAGACTCTTGATGGAAACAAAGCTTTTGACGGTCTTAAGTTTATCTTGAGATTCTGCTGTGTCCCGCCAAGAGCACCCTCACCAAAATGGGTTCTTCCTGTTTGAGGGGAGACAAAACCAGCTATAAAAAAAAGAAGTATATCTCATGGATTAGCTTGGATGTCTTCTCTCAGGAAGATTAAATTCTCACCGTTTGTCTCTCACAAGTGTTGTTGCTTGCACAGAGATCATGATTCTTATAGCAATGGTTGTAGGGATCTGCATTGTCTTTTCTTTTATTGTCTTAATGTTTCTGTTGTCTTTAACAAGACCATTACTGGTCCTTAATGTCCTTTGTGGATTTCATGGGGACCACAATTTTTTTTCCTGGAGGTCTTGGAGATCAGCATTATTGTTTGTTGATCTTTGGATCCTGAATTACTGTTCCATTTTTGTTCACAGTGCGGTCAACAAGATCTGCATTCCTGTTTCTTTTTGTTCTCAGTGGTCATCGAAATCTGGATTACTGTTCCTTTTTGTTCACAGTGGTCATCAAGACCTACAATGCTGTTCCTTTCCGCTCTCATCTGCAATGGAGACCAGCATTACGACTAACTTCTGTTCCTGACAATCGTGGTGACCACTCCCTTCCTCTATCTGATGCGAATATCCCCATTTAAGCCGTCAGAGGTACATTCATGCCCAGTAATGGAACACATCATATATTTGGGTTTTCACTATGTTAATTTTGTTATACCTCACCTTCCCAGCATAATCTGTTCTCCAGTAGACTGTGTAAGTAAATGGTGCGGTAGCTGTGTTTGTAGGTGTGGGCTCAATCACACATTGGCTTTTTTTTAAGAATACAAATGTGCTGTGCAGTGGCAGTGTTGCCAGGAAGTGGTTCACATCTGACCCTCACCCCCTGTCTCCACCTGAGTTGTTCGCGCGTCGCCTACCCTTCATCTCAATTGTGCTGTTTGTAAAGCTTCTGTTTGCTCTGTACTTTTCAGAATGGGGATCTTGAAAGTACTGCTAAAATAAAAACAGTGTGAGGCAAAATACCGTGTTCCCCTTCGGTCATCGCTATTTTGAAAAGCAAAGGCGAGGCGGTATTGTGAAGGGAGGTGGGGAGAGGTCTATATAGAAAGGCAAACTGGTCACCACCAGGCCACAGCTTCCTTCCCCTTCTGAGTTATCAGCGCGACTGACGACGGCAGCGCCTTGACACTGACGCTGAAAGCCTTTGCTGGATTCCAGGACAGAAACGGGCACGGTCACGCTCCCTGACCCGAAAAATGAAGTGCGAGCCCTTGTTTCTGGCCACTCTACTGCTAAATCTCGGCAGCGCAGGTGAGTGGATCTCTGGAAATCTTCTGAGAGGGAAAAGTTTTCATTTGTTTTCGTCTTGTCACCCACCGCCTCCCTGGCTGCGATCGCGTATGGCGTACTTTTGGACACTGGCCATGTACAGTGTCCTTTGTCCTTTAATGCTATGTGTAGCGTGCGGATTCTTGGTTGTGTTACTGTTTTGTATGCCTTTCATTACAGCTCGTCAAAATACCAACTTATGCAATCGAAATGCACAATTTGGGGGATTCTTTCATAACAGTCTGTGGTAACTTGACCTTAGACCATGTAAAAGAAAAAAAAAAACAAGGACATGTTAAAGAAAATGTTGTAGGCTAGGTTTTGCATTTGTTTTTATTGCTTTTTAAATGGAGCATAACTTTTGCCTCCTAGCATAATAGCCGATATCAGGGGTCACAAACCTGTTGCTGGAAAGCTACCATCCAGAAGATATTCACTCCAACCCAAGTAAACCACACCAGTTTTCCCAGTTGAGTTGAATTAGGGTTCGAGTAGAAACCTATAGGATGGTAGCTCTGGAGCAGGGTTGGAGATCCCTGGCCTACGTCATATTTTTGCCAATTTCAGATTTTGGCTGCCTGCTCTTTCGTGAAAGGGAAATTATTATTTATTTTTTTTTAAACCTTAAAAAAATCCATTCCCTTAAATAACAAAATTAAATAAATAAAAGAATCATTTTAAAAACCATAAACGAGAGAAGTACTTATGCTATGAGGCTAATGATGATTATCATCCACTGTCACGGTTTAGTCACAAAAAGATGCTGACTATAACCTTGCAACTGTGATCCCTCGCGTAATATCTCAAACAAAATCTGCTTCACATATTCTGTTCCCGGTTATTATTTTTATTTACTTTAATCTATCCCAGTTATTAAACAATGGTCTATTTTAGATGGGTCATTAAAATTTTAGTTTTGTTTCACAAAATTGAACTTCAGCGCGGTGAAAAAGTATTTGCCCTTCCCAGATGTATTGATTTTATGTATTTGGCACAATTAAATGCTCCAGAACATCAAGCTAATTTTAATGACAAATATAATCCGGCACACAATGCTGTTTTTAATTGATGATCTCATTTATTGGAAAAAAAAGAAGCTATCCAACCCTACTTGGCACTATTTGGAAAATGTAATTGCTAACTTAGTTATTAAATCAATCAACTGAAAAATTTAACCGATAATTGATTTCAGTTTCACTTGACACACCCGGACTTGATCGCTGCGAGTATGGTTGAGTCTTAACCTCACTTAAATAAAACCTGTCTGGCAATGTAAAGCAGGCAAAAAGAGCACATGATGCTTTGATCTTAAGGAATTCCAGTATGGATGGGAGACAAAGTTCAGTTCAGAAGGAATTTCCAAACTATTTCTAAGGCTCTGCGACTCCAGTGACATGATAAGAGCCATTTTATACAAATGGAGAAAACTGGTGGTCCTTCTAAAATTCTTCCAAGAACGCACTGCCTACTCATCTGTGAGTTTGCAAAAGAACCAAGACTAACATCTAAAGAACTGCAGACCTCACTCGCCCCAGTCATGGTCAGTGTTCACGATTCCTCAATATGAAAGAGACTGGATAAAAATGGCATCCATGCGTGAGCTTCAAGGCAAAAACCACAGCTGACCAAAAACAACACAAAGGCTCATCTCACAAAAAATGTCTTGAGGACCCCCAAGACTTTTGGGATACTATTCTGTGGACTGATGCGCAAAATTGGAACGTTTGGGAAGACATGGGTCCCCTTCCGTTCGGCGTTAAGCTCACACAACATCCTACAGAAGAGCATTATACAAACAGTGAAGCACGGCGGTGATAGTGTGATGTTCTCGGGTTGCTTCGCTGCTTCAGGACTGGAGCGACTTGCCATAATTGATGAAACCATGAATTCGCTCTCTACCAGAATGTCCTGAAGGAAAATGTTTGACCATCATTTTGTGACCTAAAGCATAAGCGCAGTTGGGTTATGCAGCAGGACAATGATCTAAAAGCACAAAAGCAAGTCCACTTCTGAATGGCTCAAAAGAAACAAAACGAAGTGTTTGGAGTGGACAAGTCAAAGTCCTTTACTCTTGTCAACTGGACACACATGCACAATCTGTTGAAAATGCTGAAAATTCTTAAGTGTGTTTGATCAGGACTGACAGGAATGTGTCATCATTTCCATGACGTATTTACTGTGATTCTCTGTTCTTCCTTTGAAATCCAGTCCTGCATGAGTCAACTGAGAAAATAAAAATGTCAGTATTTTATTTCCAATCTAAGATGAATTTTGTGAACAAAATCGATTGGTTGCCAAATAAAACTCTTTGAGGAAAGAAATTGTTCTTTGTCTTCTTAATCCTTTATTTAAAATGTAAACCACATGCAGATTTAAATAATATTTTTTGTACTTTTAATATCTCAGATAAGTAAAATTTCAAAATTTTAAAGATCAACTCACTAGTAAGTTTCTTTCTTTTTTCTATCTCTCTCTTTCTTTCTTTCTTTATTTCCCCTCCGTCCGTATGCTGACAATCGTTTCCTGTGTACTTTGTGTTGAATGACTGGAAGAATGAACATTACATGTTTATAGCGCCTTCTCACATATAGGCCTAGTCAAAACACTTTACATTTCATCAAAACGGAGTATTTTAGTGTGTACCAAAATAAAGAATCCTAAATAAGCTATCTTTCCTCAAAAGGGGGGAGCATAATTAAACCAAATTACTTATCTTGTATGAATAGGCCTAGCCACTCCTCCAAACAAAATCCCTTCTTGTTTTTACAAAGAAAACAATAGCCTGTATAATTATTCCATTCATATTAAGACTTATATATTGGGCCGATGATTTATTTATTCATATCATCGAAAAGAAAAAGAATCAACAGCAGTCACTTGTACTGCCTGTCTCGATGTTGCAGAGGTTTCCGAAGTCAACCGCCTGTTTCTTTTTAATGCGCATTTTTAAAAAGTAAAAGGAGAGGAAGTCATTTTGAAGTACAACGTAAATGAGCTGGGCCTGTCAGACCGTTTTTTGAAATCGTCTGTTAACGTTTCCATTAGAATATTTTGGGGATAAAAATGCTACCATTTTCGATCATCAACGGCTTTCTTGATCCCCAAGAAGAGAGGAACTTTGCGATGCACGTGCTGCCGTTGCGTTTTGACGAACATATTCTGCTGTTGACCGGGTAGGAATAGAGCAAAGGAATGCTTGGCGGCAGCAGGAAATGCTGCTGTGGTGACCTGTGGAGGAAAATGAGAGGGGATCGGTCTGGTTGACTAATCATGGGGAGGATCTCGATCGGACAAGTAGCCGCATTCCGAATGAGCTTCTGAGGTCGACTGACCAAGGCATCAGGGCCAGAAAAACTGGTAAAATACATACGTTTCCCTCACTTCCAGTGAGAAATGAGAGACAAAAATGGTTGTATTCAAGTACTTTAAAAGGCTAGTGCATTTTGGCAGTGAATCTCTTGTTTGCGCAGGGTCTCAACCGAAATCTGTGTGCATTTTCATGCATTTATACAAGTTTTAACCCCTCGAAGTGCGGAATTTAAAAAAAGAAAAAAATAAAAGGAAAAGGGAAAAAAATAATGAAATCAAAATTCTAATGCACTGCTCTATAACAGTGTTTCCCAAACCACTCCTGGCGTAGGCTACCGCTTGTCCTGCATGCTTTAGATCTTCCCCTGATCCAGCACTGGCGATTCAAATGATCAGGTCATAATTAACCCTAGAAGCTGCTTGATAATAAACAAATTATTTGAATCATCTGGGCTGGAGCAGGGAGAGTTCTAAAGCATGCAGGACAAGGGGTGCTCCAGGAGAGGTTTGGGAAACACCGCTCTATAACATCAGTGTTGTCCATTACCAGATGTGATTGCTACACTGGCCAATGAATGTAACCCTTCCACCAGTCAGAAGACATTTATGCCACAGTCGACTTATGGGTGGATAAACATCTTTCATGCACTTGAAGTCTTTATTGAGACCGCAGATATGGTTAGTTAACGGTCAATACAAGAATGTCATTTGATTTTAAATGGAATTGCTGTTACATCACTGTATTTTTTTAAATTGTTCATAAAAACAAATTCACAGAGTGGTGCTATATAGCTGGCAAAAAATCAAGGAGTTATTCTTCTCGTATTATTGCCCTTTTTTTCTCCATATGCTTTTTTGAGCTTATTAGGGGCCGGACAGCTTAAGCTGCCAGGATCCTATTGTTATCCTGCATGTTCTTATTTTTTCTTCTTCTACTGAGGAAATCCTACTTCCCATGCGCAAAAAATTCCCAAACTTTGCACAAAGGTCCAGTCTCATGCCAGATGGCCTCAGCTACAAAAACAGGCCAGTAGTCTTGATGGTGGCGCAACAGCAAGCCTCTACAATTCAAAATTTTGAACGAAAAATCAACCATATGTGGTACAGATTTGCAACTTTCACCAAAAGTAGCTCCAATATGGAAGAAACGTTTGTGCATTTAAACCTATTGCAAATTATGAAGTTCATCACTGTTTTTTCAAAAACTGTAAAACTTATTAAACCAATCTCCTCCCACAATTTTTGCTCAATTGACACCAAACCTGCTACAGGTTGGACTGTCCTCCTCAAATGACCCACATAGATTTTTGATTTGTTGAAAATTGAGCCTACAGTGCATCAAAATGTTTGACTGTAAACAATATTGTAAATATATACCTGCAAATTCTTGCTGAATACATTTTAAATGTTCATTAAAAAATGTCAAAATTTTGGAGTCATGGTAGATGATGTTTGGAAAATATCAGAATTTTATCTCAAAAACTGAATTTTTCACGGCATTTTGAATTTTGCCCTCATGCGAACAATTGGAGTCAATGCAAAAAATAGCATTTTTAAACCTCAGTTTTTCACTTATGGAGCCAATAAATCATTGTTAGAAACAAATTACCAACATCTCCATGTCTAGATGCAATTTGTTTATTTTCGGATTTTTGTCTTGACTGAATTTTTGACAGCCATTTGAAATCTGCCTTTGCACACTAACAGCTGCTATCTTGCACACAAGTGGCTGGCTTAGTCAATTTGTGAAGCTACATGTGACATTTTCATTAGCCAATTAGCTCAGTGAGATAGAGCATAGTGGCTTGTGCCAGAAATTGTGAGTTCAAGCCTGAACTGATGTAAAATGCACATTAGAATGCCACCTTTTTTCAACTTCCTACACCCTGCTTGCTGCTCAGGATTGCTTATATTTGCCTTAAATTACCCGGCCCCAACCATTGCTGCACAGCAGCTATGATTTTGTATGATTTCACATCTAAGCTTCAGCAGTGTTGGGGGAGTACAAAATCTGAGATGCATGATATTCTGGGCCTGGGGTCACCTGAGTTCACAGGGAGAACTCCTGCCGATTTTTTTATTTATTTATTTATTTTGATTGATTTGCCACAAATGACCATCCTGATGTGCAAAAATGAACACACTAAGATTTTTTAACTGAGACAACTGTCAAAGCCCTAAACTCACAATTATATACCACTTCAATTTACTTGTGTGGTTTTCAAATACTAGAGCAGGGCTATTCAACATTATCCTGCAAGGGCCGGTGTGGGAGCAGGCTTTCATTCCAACACAGCACTTACACACCTGATACGACTAATCAAGCTCATTAGCAAAGACTCTTGGGGTTGATTAGTGGTGTCAGGTGTGTAACTGCTTGGTTGGAATGAAACCCAGTACCCACACCGGCCCTTTCGGGACACAGTTGAATAGCCCTGCTGTAGACCGTCAGTATTCTGTGTCACATTATTGGACTTCTTGGTAACAGTGTTTTGGGCTACATTATTTAATCTTTTGGTACATCTTTTGACTTACTAGTAAGAGAGTTCTGTATAACAATATTTGAATCACTGGAAACAATCCGAATTCTTGGTCTAATTATTTGACTCTCATGTAACAGAGGTCTATGTTACTCTGTGTTACACGCCCCAGTCACCCTCTCTGATTTTCGGATAAAAACGAGGATTCAGATGAGGTGTTAACCATGCATTGCCTGTACCAAATAATTATGCAATATTAATGCTAGGCTTGGCAGTGCTGTGCGTAGCCGTGACGCCTCACAAAACACAGTGAGGTTGTAGGTTTAGATCTGACCTGCGCCCTCTCTGTGTGGAGTTGGCACCGTCTCCTTGGGTTTGCGTTGGATTCCTTCGGGTTCTCCGGTTTCTTCCCACAGTCCAAAGACAGCTAATTGGCGGCTGTAGCCTGCCGGTAGGTGTGAGTGTGTGAGTGAATGATGTGTGGTTACAGGCATGGGTGAACCCCCCCCCCCCAAATCTGGAGCCCTCACTAGAAATAAGGAATAAGTGGGTTGGACGAATGGAAGTACTGAATGGGGCCCTAGTTATGATTTGGTGTCGTAAGGAAACCCATGCATGCAGAACACCCCACCCCATTACATTTCTGACCCCTGTGGTTTATGTACTTTTTCAACCGTACCGTGGACATTTCGGTTTCCCGCAGTTGCCATCTCAGATTCCGAGATAGTGAAGCCCAGCTTCTCTTCTCGCGAAGCTCAAGACTGGTCTTGTGTTTGCAAAACCGAAAACACCTCAAATTGCTCGCAGGAGCGCTTGCCGCATTCAAAACAGTGTTTTGTCTTCTTGCGAGGAAATGCTTCCTTTAAGTGACAGGTGTATGCATCAAATAGTCATTTCAAAGAACCAACGGGGCGCTACTGTTCTCAGTGGTTAGCACATTGCAAAGGGAATCATATCAGTAGGTCACTTGCATTTTCAGTGTTGCCCTGTATCAAGTGGCCCACTACAAAATATGCTTGTTAGTAGGAGTTCAGTAAGCCAGTAGTGGACCAGTGCAGTCCGGTATGCATGTTAGTTATCCTTGATGGCAATAAGGGCTGCCTGGCCTTGAAAAAAGGTTTCCGTTGGGATTTAATTGAACAAAAGCTGAAGCGCTTTTGATTGGATATTTATTGTAGTAATAAATGTTTCAGCAAATGATAGTTCTTTTAACCCTGACTGATGCTGTGTGTGTGGCTTCTTATATCCTGGACATCCAAATTGAAAGAATTATCCCGTTGTCAAGGAAAATATATTTCTTTGTAAGAGGGGCAAATTATTGGCCTGCATCAAGCAAAGAAAACAACTAAGGATATTGCTGATACCACAGGGATTGGGTTAAGGACCCACCTGTCCTGCATGTTTTAGATCTGTCCTTGCTGCAGCACAGGTGATTCAAACGATCAGGTCGTCATCAATCAGCTTTAGGGGGTGATTAACGACCTGATCATCCCTGTGCTGGAGCAGGGAGAGATCTAAAACATGCTGGACAGGTGGTACTACAGGAGAAGTTTGGAAAACACTGGTCCATTACTTTATGTATACTGAGCTGAAACAGTTGGTGACTATGGTCATAAGGACCAAAATAAAAAAGAGAAAGATTGTCTTGACTTCGATGCTTCTTTTGCCCATGTTATGTAGTGGCACTGGAGGAGACGAAGATCTGCTATATTTTGGATGGAATCCTGTTTGTATACGGCATCATTTTGACTATCCTGTACTGCAGGCTGAAGGTGATGACCCCACTGCTACAACAACTTCTGCTACCACATCCAAATATTACAGTTACACCAAACTTGTGCAAATAAATCTAAATATTTCACCAAACTTCAGCTGCAAGGCCGTAATACTACAGCATCACCAAACTTCTGCCACTGCATCTTAATATTACAGCTACATCAAACTACAACATCTTAATATCACCGATGGATGCCACACCGACGCCCATATGCTACACCCATATTAGAGCTACTGAAACCAAATAAATTCCACTGCAGCTAGCATCTGCTGCTACACCTATTGGAAATATTACTGCTAAACCCAACTTTCACCTACAACCAAAACGCTGCTACAACCACAAATTGCTGCTATACCTAACCACTGCACCAACTCCTTTTTTCTTCACCCAATTGACCAACTAATATTGCTTTACATACCCACTCGCTGCTGCATCCGGCTTTTAGTGTTATGCCCAAGTACTGCTGCAACACCCAAATCTTAGTGATACACCAAATTACAACTGCTTCTCCCAATTTCTGCTACATGAACCTACTAATCGTTTTCTGCTAAAAAAAATATTAATTGTACACTCAAACATGCCTTTGCCTTTCTTATAGATGGGGTCAGGGAATAATGCTAACCAATCTCAGGTGAGTGTGTGTGTGTGTGTGTGTGTGTGTGAGATTATTGTATGCTGCTCAAAAAGCAGTCTAAAAATTTGAACTGTGAATCAATTTTGGCTTTGTACGCCAACTTGCTGCATATAAATATGAGGTTATAGCGGTGATTTGTCAGCTTTACTTTGAGTGGTGTACATATCAATATTACGGGGAAAATGTAGAAATCATTGGCCTTTTATACAGCATTTCCGCCCCAAATACAATTACAGCATTCTCATTATTTACTGCATTGAAGCGGGGTTTGCGTAAACTCGCTCAGTGAAGTACTGTATTTGTGGAGCTGAACAAATAGCTGCATCTGTTTGCGTGAGATTAGCAGACAGACGGCCATGATGTAGAGGCTCAGTCCTCTTCCTGCGAACACTTCTCCATTTCTCAGGGACTCTGGTTTCTTTCTCTGTGGCCTGACTCTGTCTGTCGGTTTCCTGCTCTACAGAGATGACCACTGAGTCTGTATTTATAAACACAGTCAAAGTTTCCACTCGCTGTATGCTTGTGTACACTTGCGAGCACATAGGCACAGACACACACACACACACACACACACACACACACACACACACACACACACACGCACTGTATGCTTGTGTACACTTGCGAGCACATAGGCACAGACACACACACGCGCGTTCAAGTACGATGGGAATTCATGAAACATATACTCAAATACACACACACATTCAACTTTGCAGTGGAGACATACCAGTGTGTTTATTTAAATACAGTAGAAACTTATGAAACACATCCACTTATTAAATATAAAGACGCCTGAAGTTCAGTAAAAACACAAAATGCGAACGGCATGTAAATAATAATACAGGCCACTGACCCTGAAACGCAACAACCCCCATAAATCAAATAAATGATGTCATTTCATGGAGTATTTTGTGGCGCTTCATGAGTATGTTGTTGAGGAAATCTGAAATGAAACATCGGTGAGGGGGGGTGGGGCTGTGTAAAAAGAGCTGAGGGACACACTTCTCCCTCTTCTGGTCCGAGTTCTTCCCTTTTCAGCCAAGAAAGGGACTTTCACATGGGGGATTTGGGGGGGGGGGACTGTAGCCAACGATAATGTGAAGAAATATTAGTGAGTAATTGTGTGTGTGTTTTTGTGTGTGTGTGTGTGTGTGTGTGTGTGTGTGTGTGTGTGTGTGTGTGTGCGCGTGTGTGTGTGTGTGTGTGTGTGTGTGTGTGTATACGCATCTGAGTGTTTGTGTGTAGTAGGCTTATACTGCAATACTTGTGAGAACCAACTCTTGAGAAACCACAAATATGGGTTCATGAGAACATTTTGGGTGACCTCGGGCAGGATTAAAGAGGATTATGGTTAATCCTCAGGTTAGGGTTTGGGTTTGGCATAATTTGGTTATGTTTAAGGTTCAGGAAAGGCTTGCACAAAAAGAATGCAAGTCAATACAGTGTCCTCGCAAGTATAGTTATGGAAATGAGTGAGCGTGTGTCTTTGGGTGTTTGCTTGTGTATGCGCTCGTGCGCGTGCGTGTGTGTGTGTGTGTGTGTGTGTGTGTGTGTGTGTGTGTGTGCCTGCGGTACGCTTCCTATTTGGACCACAATACCATTTTTAATCCCAGACGTTGAAGTCTGTGTATTTAGGTACGATGAATATTCGTCGTGTGTACAGACTGACCTCGCTACTACCACTCGGAAATTGCAAACCTTTTTAACCCCTTAAACTACCTCATACTTATATTGGGGGAAATATTCAAACCCAGTACACAATGTTTTTGTTGTCACAGCAGTACACCAAATGAAAAATATCTAGATCTTGATCATCATTTTACACACATTTCCCTGTAATTCAGCAGAACATAATTGGGATCATTGGAAACATAGTGATATCCATTGAAATGTAAAATAGGCCTACAGTTCCACAGGTTTGAATTCAGCAGCTGCATCTGACGGACTTGTATATGGGTCTGTAGGTTTTATGGGGTTAAACGGCGTAAATGGCCAAATACTAATGAATTGCACAAATGAAGTCACCTCGTGTATTTGTGTATGTGCGTGCATGTGCATATTAAAGCTACTGTTCTGTTTTTGAAGCTGTAGTAAACGTTTTTTTATTTTTTTTATCATTTTTACAGAAAAAACCCAAAGAGGAAGGCATCTACACCGTAAGTTCATTTTCATAACTTGACTACAACAGGGAATAATATTTGTGAACGCATCAAGTAAAAATTGACATTTCATAACACCTTGGCTTGACTTTTTGCTGTAGTTTGTTGCATGAACCTATATTTGATATAAAATAAGCATTTGATATAAAAAAAAAGAGTGTCCAGCTTAAACGGTCTTCATCTCAAAATCACAAAGTGTTATGAGATGGCAATTTTTACTTGATGCGTTCACATATTTCGTTTTAAAAGGAAATGCTCTATCTGTGTGTGTAGTTGGGCCCCTGCTTATCTTGAATTGCAGTTTATTGAAAAGGATTAGCCAGTGTCTTCATAGACTCATTAAAACAAATGCTATAGCCTGTGGGAAAATGACCGTGGCCTCCTTTCCTGTTAATGACTCACTCTGCTTCGATGGGTTTCACCACGTATTCAATTGTCAGTTCGGCTATTACCTTTGATGGTGCTTGACATGTGAAATTGATCTTTAAATGGTCTTACTAAATTTTAATAAGATATGAGAAGGGTGTTCACCAAATTACCAAAGGTGGGTGCTCCAGTGATCAGAATGTGAAAGCCATGTTTCCTCCATCCACAAACTCGGTCCTCTGTTCTCATTAATTGTTAAGAGAGGGGGTTCGGTTATTTGACCCTCTGGCCACAGGGAATCCTGGCTGTGGCAATATGACAATGACGGCGATTGGAGCGAAAAAACATTTTACTTTCTGAGAATGGATTTGCCTAATGAATAAGTCTGTAATAAGTTTGTTAATCAATATGGTAATGTTGTTGAAAACTTCTGAAAATTCAGTTTTTTTTCCCCCCGCATGTCTGTGTGTCTCAGGGATTGACGGTTCCCCATCCCCAGGATACTTATGAAACCATCGGCAAGCCACGGAAAGGAATGGTGTGACCTGCAGGGCATGGGGGGGGGGAAAGGGCGGGGTCTCTGACATGGCTCCTCCCATTTAAATGATGCCTTACCCCTTTTGTCCCTTCTCTTCTACAAGGGCGTCCGCCGCTGTTTCGTGAACCAAGCTCGGTATTAGAATCTGTTCACAGATTGGGATTATCTCTGCGTGGGTGTGTGTATGTGTGAATAGATGCGTATGTGAGTGAGGGGAAGTGTACGTAATTGTGTGTGTGTGTGTGTGTGTGTATGCACGTGCTAGAGAGACAGAGAATATTGTGAATGTTAATGTGTTTGTGATAGGTGGGGACTGTTTTGTGCAGTGGCGGTCCGTCGGCAGGAACAAAGGCCAGCAATAACCTCACCTTTCACTGCTTAATAATCTAAACCTCTTGTAGTTTACTTCTCGCGATTAGCCACAGTTGCTCAGACTAATTGGTCGAACTGACGACTGTCTAATTTACTTTTGATAACATTGTTATACATTGCGCACAAAATTAGAAGACGTGTTCTTTCGCACATAGATGACTACGTAAAATATCAATAAATCTTTATCATGTCTGTGCTCGGGTTGATCATGAAGCAGTTAGTTAGCTAAAATTAGTTGGTGATGCTCATCAAGTGATACGCCCTGAGAATCCGTTTCGTTAGGTACGATGTACGTACAGCTGAGTGACAATTGTAAGGATGGCGAAAATAAATGCCACAAAGTCAGCGAAAGTTTTGGATTTTTTGCATTTATGTTTTCATCCCAACAATGTTGTATCAATTATATAAATGTGGGCAATAGGTGTGCAGTTTTTCATTACCATTTCCTGTTATAGGTCATGTACTGGTTTTGGTCATTCAGTCGATTAATTGTGTGATTGTCCTCAAGTTCACCGGATTAACAATCAAGCGGTAAAGGGTGAGGTTACTGAAGCCCCTCTGAACATGTGACTGCACGCCACTGCTTTTGTTGTGGAAAGGGATGTGTGTATTTGAGAGAGAAAGGAAGGGTCTATAATGTATTCTGCTTTTTCAAATTGCTTTTTGTGACATTGTCTTCTTTTATAAAGCCATCATGCTTATTCATCATGCTTTTTATGTGAAAAATAATTATGATATGTGACTACCTTTATAAAAAGAAATAAATGAAACTAAAATAATAAAATTAATGCCCAGAGATACTAATTGAAGATATAAAAGTGACAATATGTGGTAATGGTATGCTTGTATGCTTATATGTAAGCTAATATATTGCATGTTTGTGAGTTTATACGTCTTAGTGATTGAAAATATGTGCAAGTTTCTGTATTAATACCTTCAAGCATATTTGTTGGTGTGTGTGTGTGTGTGTGTGTGTGTGTGTACGCCCTTGAAGGTGGTAATTACTGACTGGTTATTTCTGTGGGCCAATTTCCGGTTACATCACCATGGTAACTTGAGCTTCTCCAACCACAACTGTCCAATCACATCCTGTTCACAGAAGCACCGAGTGTGAATGCGTGGTGAATGGCATGGTGTATGTGCGCGCTAACGCGCACGAGAGAGACCAGCTTATGAACGAGTCCGTGTTCAATGCCAATATCCTCTTGATAAATGGTGAATGATAACAGAAAATGGGACTGCACGCAACAGCGCTTTGCAAACTCAAACAGCCCTCCCCAACTCCAGTTGCTGTCAAATGATAGAAAAAAACATGGTAGCTTTCATGGCATGGAACTAAGTTGATTTCATGACTAAGTCATGAAGAACGCTGAAGCAGGAAAAGACTTCTGTCCAGGGAGGTTGGGCCATGAAAATGCGCCAGGTCTGTCACGTCTGGAGGAGGCAGAGATAGATCGGCACTTGGACTGGAATAGGGTAGTTTGAGCCGAATGATTTGTGATGTAACATATTGTCAAGATGCCGCAACCTTCCGGGAAATGATTGGAGTGGAACTGATCTGATTGGTGTTAAACGTGGACGCTTGCCGAACTGCTTCAAAGATTCAACATGCATAAAAAAAAAGTAGATGGGGAGGAAGTGAATAATTCCCTATGATTTAATGGAGAAATTTTCACTGTAGGGAGGCAGTGCATTCTGACATCATCTTTGAAATGTGTCCCAAAGTTCACACTTCCCCGTTAAAGGGGTCATATTGTGCTGTTTCGGGTTTTCCCTTTTCTCCAATGTGTATTATACTTTTTTGTGCATTTATCATGTCTGCAAAGTAACAAAGCCTGAAGTCCACACCAAAGGGAGTTATTCACTACGACAGTAGACACCGCTCCTTCACTGCCTGAAACACCTCATTTGAAGTCCCGCTTTTCCTTCCTTGTCATGTCTAGGTCACATTGTAACAATCTGGCATATTGCCCATCCACTGGCTAGTTGGGCATGTCTTCAAATTATGGTAAGTAGAGCAAAAGCCGGGAAGAGTTCGGTTTGTGTGTATCGGCTTGTTGCGAGAACATTTCTTTCTTAAGCACAAGGAAAACTCCCTGTGTGTGGATTTCCGAAAGAAGACGAAGCAAAGCATCAATGTGGTTAAAATGAATTTCTACCACATCTCCTAAGCAGGATGGCCCCAACCTTTTGTGTTCCTTCTATTTTCGCATGCAGTGCCTCCCGAATTGCAGTCGGCCCCCCCAAATCCTCCAGCTCTATCAAGTCTGATCCCTCACTTTGTGATTTAGCCCACATTATAAACATGTAGTGTGTTCTTTTGTGAGTTTACATTCCTCTTCATGGCATAGATCATTCCCACACCTTCTACACCTGTGCACCCTTTTTCTTCAGACTGCTGCTGTGAGGCCATAATCCTGACCCCCAGAATCACCACAGTGGAGCCCTATCATGTGACCTAACCCTGTCGCACACATAATCCAAACATATTATGACGATAAATCGATCGACGAGCACAAAAGAATAGGAAGGATGGGGAACAGATTGCAATCTATTGGTTCGTGCTCGTCAATTGACTTATTGTGACTTTCAAGATGGAGGCAACTGGAAACTACATTGAGGTACTGTTTGAATAAATAATCTTTTTTAATAAACAACCTGTGCCTCAGTGCCTCGTTTTAAATGTCAGGGCCCTCGGAATTCTACCGATGAAGTGTGGAGCCACTTTGAGCCTTGTTAATGATAAAAAAAAATCGCGATTTCTTTGCATGGCAACACGATGCCCGATTCACAACCATTGTAAGCCTGTTGGGAGCTTTGGCTAAAAATCCATTTATTTCGAAAAGTTGCATGCATATGAAGGTGGGGTATTCGACAAAAATTGGTACTCATTATCATGTTTCGATACACCCCAGGTCAATTTCAAACTGGTATTCCACTTTAAAATCTACTTAAATTCCTATAACATATTTTTCTTCCGCCTCTTCACTTTCAGTCCCCGTTTTCCTCTTTCTATTTCCTCTTTCCATGGCATCATTGTCCATTTGAAATTCCATGCATCCATAATCCAAAATCTAAACCTAAAAACAAATACATCCAGTCGGCCAATCAAAAGGGTGTGGGCCTTTAAGAGACAGGAGCCAAAAAAAAACCCATTTCAGGGTGAGTCAGCCTGAGGTACTGCACACACAGCCTGTGCAGCTGTAACCAGATGCTTTTTGACCATCAAAACATGTTTGTAAATAGACCACGAAACCAAAAATATTAAACTGCGAAATGGGCGTTATATTGCCTTCTTAAAGAGGAATGCACTCAGAAGCTGGCCAACTGAGTCACTGTGACCAATAGGCATATTTCTCTAATTCAGTGGTTCTCAAATTCGGTCCTGGCGCCCCCCTGTGTATGCTGGTTTTTGTTCCAGCCGCAACTGCAATTCTAGGATTTTAACAAGCTGTTGATTTGTTTTAATTCGGTGCATTTATGCAAATATCCACAGGTTCCTCATTGGTGAAACTCTTAACACATGGAGGTAAAACCCAACAATTTACTTGGCAAACAATGGAGTCACACCTGTTGTGTTTTTCTGTTGATTTAATTTGGTTCAGGCAGGTTATTTGGGAAAAACTCAAAACACCTGCATTCAGAAACCTAATTTGGAGCTTACTGATTTTCTCAGAGTCTAATTTGATCTGTTTGAAAAAGTTTTCACCTGAAAATCCCAGCAATATTGAAAATTAAGCACAAGACGTTCAAGGGTTTTTATTCTCCATAGCAGAATGGATGTGTCCATCCAAATGTGACTTAAGATGGTAAATAACTACTCTAAACATGGAATGCTGCGAATTAAGACAAAGTAACAGCTTATTAAGATCCTAGAATTGCAGTTGTGGCTGGAACAAAAACCAGCATACACAGGGGGGCGCCAGGACCGAATTTGAGAACCACTGCTCTAATTGAAGTTTTTTCCGAACTAAGACCCATGACTTTATGCCCCAGTATACTTTGAAACTAGGATTTATTGGTGCTGAATAAATTCTTCAGGGACTGATTTTTTTTCTCCCGTGTTGCACCCTGGAGATTTCATTTTGACTAAATATTAATTACATTCAGAACTGTGCAAATGTCTTGGACACAAAGCAATTTTATAGAGCAGATATGCTTGCAAAAACAATGAAATAAGAAGTTTCTAATATCTGAGAAATGTACCACGCAGAGGTTTAAACTATTAAAAACCAAATCCAATGGATATTTAGTGTGACCATGCTTTACCTAAAAATTAGGGGCACTGTCCTGTAGTGTTGAGCCTTAGTTTTATTAGATTATTGGCTTTTTGCTTGTTCTAAGCAGAGTGGAAAACTTGCCACCATTCCACTACAGACTGACTACCTTGTGTTTATTCCTAAAAGTAACTGCAGACAGCCATGATGATGCGAACATCAGGGCTCTGTCAAAACTATATTATTAGTATCAACTGTTTTTAATGAAATACATTTATTTCTAAAACTATTTTCCAAATTAGCATTGGAATTTCAAATATACTTTTTATCTTCAGCAACACCAATGAGAAAAACAAAAAGTAAACATCTAAAGCCAGATTTAAATTCAAAACGCAGGGTTCCTCGGACTTTCTGGACAGTACTGCATGTTCCATGGTGCCATAAAAACCCTAACATGGCAGCCACCTTGAATTGGCTCCAAAATGCCACTGAGCAGCTTTAATAGGCCTCAGTCAGCAGTCGTAGTTTCCAGTTCCTTTTTAAATGTTGATGGTGAAAGGGTTTTTCGATCTTAACAAGGGCATTATTTTTATGAAATATGTCATTTCTGATATTTTCATATAATTACTCATAATGGGTGAAACTGGCTTTTGATGTCAGTTTTTGCTTAAGCCAGTGGCGTAGCTAGTGGGGAGGCACAGACACATCATTTTATGACAACAATTAGTCCAGGCTAGCTCTCAATCATTTTCCTTTATTGACACGTTTTCCAATTATCGTAATTTGCAACTGAAGACACAGTTTCTCTCCATATGCACCTAACAGCGATTAAATCATGGGCTAAATTCAGTTCAGTGGCGGAACAAGAACAAAGAATTGGGTTGCACGAAACATCCATTTAAAACTCGCTTTTTATAGCCTATGGAACTGCTGGGTGTCACTTTTTTTTCTTCAACTCACACAATACCGAGAGTGAAAGACTGTGTTTCATTGGACCGCGGACCAGTTCATTCAACGCTAAGCGTTAGCCTATTAATAAGTAAATTATTTCTCTTTTGAATATAGTATTAGTATTGAATTTAGCCCGTGATTTTATGGCTGTTAGATCACATATGGAGAGAAACAGTGTCTTCAGTTGCCAATTACAATAATTGGAAAATGCGTCAATAAAGAAAAATGATTGAGAACTAACAAGGACTAATTGTTATCATAAAGGGACATGTCTTTGCCCTCCAACCCACTAGCTACGGCACTGGCTTAAGCACCGCAAGCGCTAAGTGGTTTTTGTTCCAGTAACTTACCTTTGAGATAGGTTTTCCAACAGGACAATGAAATCTGCTTGCAAACCTTCACGACAAGGTCACCAGAATCACTATTAACTAAAATAGTTTGCAAGTTAATGAGTGAATGATGTCCTTATACTTTAATTAAGCATGAAAATATTGCATCCAGACCTATTGTATTTGCTAACTAATAATTAGTGCATCAATGATCATGCAACGGCAAATTGATGAAAAAATTTATAGATGGTTATCCATTGATAAATAAAATGTAAAAAGTAAGGGAACTCTACCATTCAGTCCTGGCAAAGACTTGACTGACTTGCTGATTTACAGGAAGTTGGTGCCACCAAACTTAGTCTGAGAGAAATGCATTACATTCCATATGCAGACATCTACAGACTTCAACACAGTCTTAGCTACACGTGTAAATTCAACATTTGCACACAATCTTTGCCTGGCACAAAAGCACACTTTAACACATACTTTCTAGAACACAAACGGAAATGGACACAAATTTGAATTTACACATTGGCACTCACTTACATACCACCAATTGTTACTGTCAGAAACATAAGTCATAAAGCACCAGGCCCAGACAGATTTGGTTGTGAATTTTACAAGGTATTTCATAAAACTCTTGCCTCACTTTTACTCAGGATGATCAAGGATTCCATTGATAATAACAGATTGCAAAAATCCTTGTATGAGGCTAATATATGTATTCTGTTAAATAAGGTAAAGAGGAAACCGAGCCCGGCAGCTATAGACCTATTGCTCTACTTAACTTTGACCAAAAATGTGTCAAAAAATACTGGCCAATAGGCTAAGGAGATATACCTCATCCATCATACATCCTGACCAGACGGGGTTAATCCCAGGCAGATTTTCATTTTTAACGTGCGCCTGTTCTTGAATTATTAATACACCAAAGGGGTGGGGGACTCCCAAACAGCTATATTGTCTTTAAATGCTGAAAAGGCATTTGACCAGATAGAGTGGCCCTACATGTTTGACACTACAACAATTTGGGTTTGGAAGCATTTTTATCACATGGGTCAAAATGTTGTATCTCTGTCCATCATCATTTATTCTCACTAATGGTGATTGATCTGGATCTTTTGATTTAAAACGGGGCGTCTGACAAGAGGACCCTTTATCTCCTTTACTGTTTGATATCGCCCTTGAGCCTCTTGCCATAGGAATCAGGTATCATCCTAATATCAGAGGTATTAATGTTGGTTACCTGGAAACCCTTGTGCGCCTCTATGCGGATAATACATTGATACACCTCTCGGACCCGGAAGTTTCTGTTCCTCCTTTGTTGGATTTTGTTAATTCATTTGGTAAACTTTCTGGCTACACAATTAACTGGGGCAAGAATTTCTGCCTCTCAGGTAGCGTAGACCCAGACTTCTTTAAGATTTTACCATTCAAAATTGTACATGATTATTTGACAGATCTAGGACTCAAAATACAACGTAACTCCAAACTTTTATTTAAAATTAATTATACCAATATGCTCACAAAGCTTAAACTGAATATAAAGAACTGGAGGATCCATGGTGGGGGCGTATCAATGCAATCAACATGGTATCTTTACAGAAAGTTTTATATTTATTCCAGAATCTGCCAATCTTTCTGCCTTCATCATTTAAAAAAAAATTGGACCCAATTATTCTTCCATTTGTCTGGGGTTATAAAACACATCGCATAGCAAAAAACCCCTTGCAAAAGCCATCAAATGAGGGAGGTTTAGTCCTCCCAGAATTTGGGAAATGGTATTGAACAGCTAATGCAAAATCTCTGATTTACTGGCAAAGAGGATTCCCATGTGAAACATCTCTCATGGGTGAAACTCCCCCCCAGTGGTTAAGTATTGAAACTGCAGCAGTAAAAAAATTCTCTGTGTACTTAGCTTTTTTTCGAGGAATGAAACCTCAGAAAAATGCATTGGTAACAATTTTATTGTAAAACATTCTCTTGGAATTCTGAACCAGACAAAAAGTATTAACAAACTACCAAATGTTTCAATTTACACTCCTTTATCTCATAACCATTTTTTTTTGCCATCTCTGACGGATGGAGTGTTTGCTGTTTGGAGGGAGAGAGGTCTATATATTGATAAAAAGTTTGCATCATTTAATCAGCTGAAAACAAAATTTAATATTCCTCACTCTCATTTCTTCCAATATCTCCGAATTAGCCAATATATGAAAGAGAAAATCCCAAACTTTGAAAACATGCCAGAGAACTGTCCATTTTATGAACTCCGACATCTACCTCCAGATTTCAAACACTTGATATCTCATTTCGTGTCTTATATTACCACCTCTGTTCCCGCTGATCATCTGAAAGAAGTTTGGTCTACTGAACTGAACCTTGAGACAACACTTGGTCTGAAAGTCTAACTAGAATTCAAACTCGTTCATTTAACGTCAGATGCAAATTAATTCAATTTAAAATTATTCATTGACTTCATGATTCAAAGGCCACACTACACAAAATATATCCATCAGTTTCTCCATTATGCGACAGATGTAAAGTGGCAGAGGGTACATTAGCACATCTTTTTTGGTTCTGTCCTCATTTTAAAAATAATTTGGTGTGAAATATTTAAATGGTATTCTCGAATCTACCACAGGAACATTCCTCCTCATCTAGAACTGGTGATCTTTAGATGTTCAGAAATTATCTTGAACTATACATTTGAGCAACAGTCAGCATTGATGCTAGGTATGGCAGCTGCCAAGAAAAAGATCTTAACAGAATGGAAATCTACACCTCCCTGCTTCCCAAAATGGCTTAATGAAATGGTAACAATTATACAGATGGAGAGAATACGCTTTCACAGATCCAAGGGTCCAACAGATTCTTGAATATATGGGGTCCATTCATTGTCTGTTTTGAACATAAATAATCATAATCTTAATCCAATTCCATAATCTATTGTGCTGTTATATTGTGAATGTATCAATGGACTTGACAATTATGATCATTTTTTTTGTGTGTGTGTATTATTTTGAAGGCCCGGTGTGCGGCTCTGGGGGGGATTGGCTCCGCGCAGTCCTCATTCCTGGGTCGTCGTATACTGATGCACTGGGTTAGTGGGCCAGGCCCGGGTGTCGGTGTTTGACTACCTGGTGGTGGGTGCCATGTGGGGTTGGTCTTTCCTCTTGAGCTGCACAATAGGCCTTTAAGGACAATAGGCCTGCATCAGCCTAATGGGGTTATTTGTTGTAATAGGTGACTATACAACTGTGTAAAAATAGCTGTGAACTATACTTGTTTTTTATTTTGTTTAGTTTTATAATTTTATTTTTAATTCTTTGTCTGGACTTTTGTCCTGTTTTGTCTTTTTGGTTTGTTGACAAAACTGGAAAAACAGAAAATAAAATATTATTAAAAAAAAAAACATGAGTCATGATGTAAATTGTAGGCTACTATATTTTTTTCCATAATATTTCTTTATTTTGCATAAACTAACCAATAACTGTGAACAAACTCATACACAGAGAGATGGTCTGCTTTAATTAATTTTGATGTACTCTTTACCAAAGAAGAAGAAGAAAACTAGAGACCCTCTGGAATCGCACCAGCCGCGACAGCAATGGTGGTTATGTTTTCGGTGCAGCAGTCCGTATTACAACCCCAATTCCAAAATGGTTGGGATAAATTATAAATTGTGAAATAAAATCAAAATCCAATGACTTTCAAATCACATGAGCCAATAATTTATTTACAATAGAACATGGACAACATCTCCAATATTGAAAGTGAGACATTATACATTTATATCCACAAAATGAGCTTATTTCAAATTTTCTGGCAACAACAGGTTGCAAAAAAGTTGGGACAAAGGCAAAAAAGGGCTGAAAAAGCAATTAATATATAAGAAAATCAGCTAAAAGAACATTTAAAAATAATAAATTAAAAGAAAATAATTGCATTGACTGGCATCAGGTGTGTAACATGATTGGCTATAAAAGGGATGTCCTTGAGAGGCTGAGTCTCTCCGAAGTAAAGATGGCCAGAGGCTCTCCAACCTGTGAAGGCTTGTGTAAAAAAACTGGAATACTTTAAAAACAATGTTCCTCAAAGTCAAATTGCAAAGGCTGTGAAGGTCTCATCATTGACAGTGCATAACATCATCAAAAGATTCAGAGAAACTGGAAAAATATCTGTGCGTAAGGGACAAGGCTGAAGACCTTTATTGAATGGCCATGATCTTCGGGCCCTCAGACGCCACTGCATCACTCACCGGCATAATTCTGTCATTGACATTACTAAATGGGCCCAGGAATACTTCAAGAAACCACTGTTTGTAAACACAGTCCGCCGTGCCATCCACAGATGCCCTCTAAAACTCTATCATGCAAAAAAGAAGCCATTGTTGAGCCTGATCCAGAAGCTCCGCCATGTTCTGTGGGCCAAGGCTAATTTAAAATGGACTGCAGCAAAGTGGCAGACTGTCCTGTGGTCAGACGAGTCCAAATTTGACATTCTTGTTGGAAATCATGGGTGTCGTGTCCTCCGGGCTAAAGAGGAGAAAGACCACCCCTCCTGTTATCAGCATTCAGTTCAAAAGCCAGCATCTCTGATGGTATGGGGATGCATTAGTGCATATGGTGTGGGACACTTGCATGTTTAAAAAGCACCTTGAATGCTGAAAGGTATATAAAGGTTTTAGAGCAATATATGCTCCCCTCTAGACGACATCTATTCCAGGGAAGGCCTAGTGTATTTCTGCAGGACAGTGCAAAACCACATACTGCAGCTAGTACAACAGCATGGCTTCGTAGTAGAAGAGTCCATGTGCTGAACTGGCCTGCCTGCAGTTCTGATCTTTCACCAATTGAGAACATTTGGTGCATAATTAAATGAAAAGTCCATCAAAGGAAACCCAAAACTCTTCAGCAGTTGGAATCCTGTATTAAACATCAGTGCGATCAAATTCTAATGGTTAAACTCAAGAAACCTGTCTCTTCAATGCCAAGATGCCTCCACTCTGTGTTAAAAAGAAGAGGGGATGCTACACTATGGTAAACAGGCCCCTGTCCCAACTTTTTTGAGACCTGTAGCAGTCATCAAATTTGAAATGAGCTCATTTTGTGGAAAAAATTGTAAAATTTCTCACTTTTGACATTTGCTCTGTTATCTCTTCTATTGTGAATAATATATTGGCTGGTGTGATTTGAAAGACATTGCGTTTTGATTTTATTCACTATTTACACTTTGTCTCAACTATTTTGGAATTGGGGATGTATATCCCGTTCATTGACTGCGCTGTCAGACCACACCCATTTTCTTAAACCCAGGTACTCACCTGTAATGCTTCCTGAATGCTTCTTAAAAGGTTGCGATGGTATCGTGTTGACATGAATTGTCCACAAACAAAAACGCAGACAGACACAATCACCGGGACAGACACTGATAAAATCTTTCACAACAAGAGGTATAGCGGTTTCAGACTAGTATTGTTGATGTTTGCCCCGATGACACACAAGCAGACCATCCGAAAACAATACCAGCATTGCTATCGCGCCAGCCAGAGGTAAAAATGACATATATCATCCACGTGCTTTCTAATATGATACAGTTATCTGACACTAGATGGCAGGTTAACTACAGTATGACAAAGCCGTCTATGTATCCGGTTCAAGCAGTGTACAAAAAAGGAAATGGTGTCTGCCCCCTCAATCAATGTAGGAGTGAGGAGCAAGGGTTTGTGAGCAGTTTCAGTAAGTAAGCTCGCTGCTGACTAATTTTTTGAAAAGAATCCCATTTTAAGACCACTTCAGCAACAAGGCTTGGGAATGCTCTGTCGGACTAAACTGGAATCCAAAATGCCCATGCATACGCTCTTCCTCTTACAAAGACAAAGTTGGAACAGCCTATTCAGTCTGATTAAGATGCTTTGAGTAGACGACTCTGTCTGCATTCATGAAGCAAACTAAAAAAATAAATGAATAAAATTAACAAACCAATCACATTCTCAAATGTAAGCCAAGAAATATCAGCTGGCAGCAAATCAGGTTGTCCTAAGGATTTTTACTCCCCCTGACCATCCCAATGGCAAAGGATGGCAGTGTCAGCATCATCATTTTGGGGGTGGTTTTCAGTGGCAGGGACTGGGGGACTGGTCAGGGTGGCGAGAAAGCTGAATGGAGTAATTTACAGATGTTTTCTTGATTGAAAAAATGTCCCAGAGTGCTCAGGACATCAGACTGGGCTGAGGGTTCACCTTCCAACAGGACATTGACTCTAATTACACAGCCAGGACATCGCAGGATTGGTTTCGGGACAACTCTGCAAATATCCTTGAGTGGCCCAAGCAGAGGCCTGACTTGAACCCCCTGGGGAGACCTGAAAATGGCTGTCCATCAACGGTCCGCATCTGACAGAGCTTGAAAGGATCTGCGCAGAGGAATTTTAGAAATTCCCCTAAATCCAGGTGCGCAAAACGTGTTGCATCAAACCCAGGAAGACTCAAGGCTGTAATCACTGCCAAAGGTGCTTCAAGTGGCACTGGATCTGAATACTAATGTTGATGTGATATTTCAGTTACTTCTTTGGCATAAATTAGCAAAAAAAAAAACACTCTAATTTCTGCTTATGCTTTGTCATTATTGGGTATTGAATGTAGACAGATGGGTAAAAGATGAATTCTACCGATTTTAATCACAAGGCTGCATCATAACAGATGTGAAGACAAGACAAGGTGCAACCTAGTATAAAGCTGGACTGGCAAGTGCTGTATGAGAATGTGCACCCAAGAAAAGGTGCTAAATGAAGCAAAGCTCACGCAATTATATGAAGTGCAAGTTTTTATGCGTATCAGTTGCGAGATTGAGTAGGGAAATTAAAAAACAAGTTCCGACCATTGTTATGATTCTTTCACCATAGATTGATACAATGTGGTACATTCCTCTACCTCCACAGAATCTCGCAACTGGTACCAGAGAAAACAAGCACGGAGGACTGAAACAAACCGAACCAATCTAGCGTGAAAGAAGATTCGCCTAATTATGGCTGGATTGTGCTCATAATGCAAAAAAGTCAAATGGAACTTTTTAAAAGACCTGGATGCTAGGTCTTTGTCTGATTATTGCAGTGTATTGCTAGTCTGGATTCAAAAACTGGTCCTGTTGGTTACGGTGGTGTAGTGGGTACAACCACATATCGGAGAAGTAGCTCACGGGGTGTGGAATCCAGCTTGGTGCAATCTTTTATACTTAATATTTTCTTAAACTTATTGTTTTCATTGGTGTCAGTTAAAGTCGCTCTCATAGAAACAATCAAAGCGGCTACCACAACTGCTTCCATTCATGCAAACCAACTTATGAATGCACAAAGGTGTAAATTAATTTGGAAACCAGTCGGGGCATCATACCGGTAGGTTATTCTTGATAATACTGAAACATCATTGTGCAGGCACCACTTCCACCGTGTACATAAATAGTCCAGTTATAGTCATAGGGGTCTATTCTCCCATGCGCTTAAGTCGAAAAAAGCGCGTAACTACGCGCTTTTCAGCCTACGCGTATTCTCCCCTTGACTTAAGTCTGTGCATTACGCGCCTTGAAGGCACTTACGCGCTTGGGGCGGAGCAAGGCCAAAATCGGGGCGTTTCCGGGCGTTTCTCATGCAAATAACACTTACGCGTATTCTCCCCCTGGCTTACGCGCTTTTTCTGTTAAGCGCTTTTGAGGGCTGTATTAAGGTCAAGCGCCAACATTAGGCGAAATTGAATATTGCGTTTAATGTCGGTTATAGGCCGAATTTTAACATTACTTTTATTTTATTTAACATCGTAAAGGTTGAGACATTTCATATTCGATTGTTCTTCCTTATTTCTAAACTACATTTCTCAAAGCCATGATAATTTATCAAACGAAATCATCACATGATATTACGCATCAGCCTCTTCTCCAATCAGTTAAATTACAAACGCAAAACAGTTAATTAATACGAGTATACATAAGACCATCATTCTACCATGCTCTCAAAATCTAAAGCCAAAATTCCAGTCCTGCATTTGCTTGCATTCTTGCGTGATTGGGAAAGAGTAAGAGGAGCGCGCCGAGCTCGAAGACGAGCACGCATATATCGGTTTACATCTCCCCACCGAAGCCACATCCAGAACGATTCGCAGCTCAATTCCTCGGATCAGCCTTCATTGCTTGCCTGCCATACAACACCAACATCTGAGAAATTTGGTTTTCGGCTTTGGCTCGACGTCGCCATCATTGTCTTCCATTTTCTATTAACAAATGCGACTGCCCGGTATGTTCGTGATAATCTAAAAAATTGTGATATTCTCACGAGTGAGGGGATTGATTTTCTACCCTGGCAAATACCAAAGCACAATCCATTTGTTATTCAAAGAATAGCCGACATGGGAAGAATCATTATCAGTGAAAGGGATAATTTATTATAATAAAGTATTAGGCACAAGTTCAAGTGAATGTATCGCTCAAATCAAATAGGATGATAGGCTATGGATATGGAATTCCGTCATTACTGAGGCGGTTTCGGGGCGGGGAAAGAATCCTTGTTTAAGCGTTTCCATGTCCTTTAGTTGCAAACCTGACATCGGAGTAGTTTTCAAGTGCGCAATTTCTAATTGAGATCATATAAACTGTCTTTGATTGTGTTTGTGTGACTAGAATGTTCCCTTTGTCTTCTTCCCTGTCTTCCACGGAACAAACAGGCTGGTGTAGGAGGGGCACATTTTCAATGATCTGATTGCGCTGATCGAGAAGCGCTAAATTCTTTATTTATTATTTCATTATCGCGGCAGTTTGTTTGTATGCATAGCTTTAATGCCATGGTGGCTAGAGTAAGAAATAACAAGTGTTTGTCGCTAACATATTCCCCGCCGCCGCAATTTTATGTGTCCGTACGGACGGAGCCCAATGCTATATCCCCCGCTTCGCGATAATCGCGCGGCGGGGATAAATAAAGAGATGTCTGAATTACATCTTGAAATTGGTGCGGCCTACTGTTACAGCGGCATATAAAACCTCGTATCTTCACAATGACAAACTTCACAGGAAAATAAAAATAAATATAAAATTAAATAATAATAATAATTATAATAATAGAAATGGATAAATATAGTTTAAAATAAAAATGTTTAATTTTGCATGTAACAATAGTGGACATACGAGTTTTCGTTTCTTATCAGTTTGGAGATACGAGGTGTTATCAGCAGGCCGACGATATTCAAATTTAAAGTCTGGTTTGCGTTTTTCATGGACCACAAATGCGTTTTCATGGTTAATCAGAAAATCCTTTTTCCATGTTTTTCTGATAGCCATAATCAATGAGCTTTGTACAGAGTCTGCCTCTCTTTTGGATCAGTCACACCTCTTTCATAAGGCCGCCTACATTCTGAAGTTAAGCGCTGTGGGCGTGATCGAAGCGAGTAGGGGAGAATATGCGTAACTCAAAAGCGCTTAACTCGAAGCGCGTAAAAAAAGACTTACGCGCTAATGGGAGAATAGACCCCATAGTGACCAGGAAATGACCAAGAAACCACCGATTGGCTACATTGAAAATGCACAAGCAATATACACAGTATTGTAGGGATGACAAGTATGCAAGTAATTAATTAGGCTAATCTGAAACTGTCTTTCAAAAGAATTCCATTTTAAAGCTCTCCCAATAGCTATTGAATGAAATTAGTAGGCTACTTTTTTGGCTTCCCTTGATATTTGGGTAGGCCTACCCAGAGAAACATTTGGATAGCATCAAGCTTACATCAAGTCAAGAAAATGTTTAATTTAATTTTAAGTTTAATTTCCAGTGCCTCTACATGACTGCAGTTCTAAAAATTAGCAAATAATCCTCGAACAAAATTCTAAACTTGAATTATTGCTGATGTGCAGCAATGGTCAGGGCCGGGCGATTTTTGGCAAAATTGGGCAATTCTGAGCAACAAGCAGAGTGTAGGAAGATGAAAAAAGGTGGCATTCTACTGTGCATTTTACATCAGTTGAGGCTTGAACTCACAATTTCTGGCACAAGAGACTATAGTCTATCTCACTGAGCTAATTGGCAAATGGAAATGTCACATGTACCTTCACAAATTTACTTAGCCAGTCACCTGTGTGCAAGACAGCAGCTGTTGGCGTGTAAAGGCAGATTTCAAACGGCTGTCAAAAATTGAGTTATTAAGACAAAATCCGAAGAGACACAAATTGCATCTAGACAGCATGGAGAGGTTGGTAATTTATTTTTAACAATGATTTATTGGCTCCATGCATGAAAAACTGATGTTTAAAAATGCCATTTTTTCATTGACTCTTTTCAGGTTTTGAGATAAAATTCTGATATTTTCCAAACATCATCTACCATGACCTCCAAAATTTTGTCATTTTTTAATGAACATTGAAAATGTATTTAGTAAGAATTTGCAAATATATGTTTACAGTACCATTTACAGTCAAACATTTTGATGCACTGTAGGCTCAATATTCAATAAATCAAAAATCTGAGTGGATCGTTTGTGTAGGACAGTCTGAAGATGCTCTGTAGCAGGTTTGGTGTCAATTGAGCAAAAACTGTGGGAGGAGATTGGTTTAATAAGTTTTACAGTTTTTGAAAAAAAGAGTGATAAACTTCATAATTTGCAAAAGGTTTAAAAGTACAAAAGTTTTGTCAGTATCGGGGCTGAATTTTGGTGAAAGTTGCAAATCTGTAGCACATATGGTTGATTTGTCGTGAATTTTCAAAAGTTTGAAATTTAGAGGCTTGCTGTTGCGCCACCATTGGGACTATTGGCCTGGTTTTGCAGCTGAGGCCATCTGGCATGGGACTGGACCTTTGGGCAAAGTTTAGTAATTTTTTGCTCATGGGAAGTAGGATTTCTTCTTCTTCAGAAGAAAGAAGAACATGCAGGATAACAATAGGGTCCTGGCAGCTTAGGCTGTCCAGCCCCTAATAAAATGATTCATCGAATTATATATGACTTTCTTTCTTAATTCTTCTTTAATGAATTCTTCCTTTCTTAATTTCTTTTATGAATGGAACATGTCACTTTTGCCAACATAAATACATCCAGGCAGCAGGCTAATCCCATAAAAGGCATAAAATAATGATAGCCTGATAGTTGTTCCCTTTGGACTCATCACCAGCATTCTAAAAATGCTCCGAAACCGGCGTTTTTTTTTGTTTTTTTTTTACATCTGCCTCCTCTGCCTCTCGCAGCTGTTGGTGTTCCATCGGCAATCGCCCCTCTAGCGCACCTGACACCAGGGGAACCGCCACCTCATGAACTGGCTGGTCCTCTTGGTGCTGATAATGCCTGCACTCCAGTGCAGCACATGTGCGGCGAGATAGGGCATCAGCATTTCCATGGCAGCGCTCCGGGCGGTGTTCGATTGTGAAGTCATAGCTCTGCAGGACATCCAGCCAGCGTGTTACTTGGCCCTCAGGATTACAAAAGTTTAAGATCCAGGTTGAGGCATGATCAGTGAGCAGCCAAAAGTTGGTGCCATGGAGGTAAGGCCGGAAATGGTCTACAACCTTGTTTTATGATATGTTCACGATATTGGAAGCCAGTGTTATGTAAATCCATGTGGAACCGGTGGCACTGAGCATGCATTAACGGTGCCAGTGGGGCTTGCTACAGCCTTAATCAATGGGGAGGTCCATATGGTACCGGTGTAGTGTTAAGCAAATCCATGTGGAACCGGTGGCACTGCGCATGCATTAACGGTGCCAGTGGGGCTTGCTACAGCCTTAGTCACCGGAGAGGTCCATATGGTACTAGTGTTTAGAAAATCTAAAGTGATCTTCCAGCCTGGAGTAAGTGTAGGGCCTCTGTGCTGCAGGAAGTGGATGGAGGGGTGTTGACTGTTTCCTGACCAGTCAGCTCCTAAATTCTCCCTTGACACATGACACAGAACTGTATTTTCATTAATCCACAGTTTTATCTAGTGCCTCACCCCACTTATTTCTGTCTCTTTCCGAGGATCTTTCCCTCCACAACCCTGAGATCATCCGAGCCCTGTTTCTCACCATGAGCGCTGGCTGCTGCTGTCCTGATCCGGTCCTGATCCAGTTCTGCACCATCCTCGGCATGCCACTTCGTCGAGCAACTGATGCCACTGTTTAGATGCACTTTATTGGAACTGTATTGTCATTATCCTATTTTGCTTTATCTTGTTATTAACTAGGTAGCCCGTGGAGGATGGGCTTCCCCACTATAGCCGGGTTCCTCCTCAGATTTCTTCCCACTGGGGAGTTTTTTCTCACCACTGTTTGAGGATTTTTCTCCCTACTGGGAGTTTTTTGCCTCATTTGCTGTAGTGGGGAATAGGCTGGGCACTGCCCTTTCAGTAACTCATCTCTGACTGTAAAGCGTCTTTGTGACAGTTTATCTGTGAAAAGCGCTATACAAATAAATTGAAATTGAAATGGTGGAATGCCTTAACAGCTGCAAGCAGATCCCTCTAAGTGGTATAGTAATTGCGCTCCGCCAGGCTCAGAGCATGACTGAAGTAGACTACTACTTTTTCCCCCTCATTATCCTGCTGGGAGAGCACGGCCGCCACCCTGTGTTGCTGGCATTGGTGTCTACTATGAAAAGCTGCTGCACATTGGGATAGGGCAGCACTGGAGCCTGGGTGAGAGCCGTCTTGAGCTGCGTGAATGCGGCGGCACACTTTTCAGTCCATTCGAAGGGCTGGTGTTTGTCTGTGAGGCGATGGAGTGGACTTGTAATGGAGGCAAAGTTACAGACAAACCGCCCATAATAGCCCGCCAACTCCAGAAAGCTGCGCAGCTCACCCACATCTGCTGGTTTTGGCCAGTCACGCACAGTTCTCACCTTGGCTGGGTCTGTGGCCACCCCTTGCCCACTCACAACATGCCCCAGGAACACTGTCGTAACTTGCACTTTTTGGGGTTGACTCGAGGTCCAGCTCGCTGGATTGCAGCAAATACATCTTCCGGATTAGCGAGAGCACCGTCGAAACTGCTGGCGTGGACCAGAAGGTCATCAAGGTACATGATGCTGTGGTTCCGGGGAACAGCTGACAAGACCCCTCTCCATAAGCCGCTCAAAGGTTGCGGGGGCATTACACAAACCGAACGGCATAACCCTGAACTGCCACAACCCCTGCCCAATGGTGAATGCAGTTTTCGGTTTTGCTTCATCAGACATGCGCACTTACCAGTAACCGCTGCAGAGGTCCAATGAGCAGAACCACCAGGAGCCCGCAATGTGGTCAAGCGCCTCAAAGTGCAGGAGGGGGTATACATCTTTCCGAGTCACTGCATCCAGACGCCGGTAGTCGACGCAGAACCTCCACTCACTGTTCTTTTTTGACAGCAGGAGCTGCCCGCAGACTGTCTGAGGGCTTGATGATGCCAGCCACTGCCATCTCCCTTACCTTCTCTTCTGCTACCAATCACTTAGAAAGAGATAAGCGATGAGGCCATAGTCGGATAGGCGCAGCATCACTGGTGTCAATGGAGTGCTGCACGAGGTCTATTTGAGTGCATTCAGCAAAGAGGTCTGTGTTATCTGCCAACAATTTTTTCAGCTGCTGCCTCTGGGAGGGGCTGATGCCGCCGCAGCTGCATTGTGGCAGCTCATGGATGACACTCCCTACCTCTGCCGAGGGCAAGTGACGCTGTCCGCCCTCCCCCACTGCAGGATGTAGGCTAAAGGTGGTTGCCCCAATAATGTGGGCCGAGTGAGCGATGTCAACTGTTGCGCCCCAGCGCTTTAACAGGTCCAGGCTAACAATGCAGTCATCCTTGATCTCAGCCAAGCAGAACTGATGGTTGAACCGTTATCCCCCATGGTAACGCACACCATCTTCCAACCCCTCATGCCCTTCTTCTGACCGGTTACTGACTGCAGCTGTATGCTGGTGGGCTCCCAGCGAGCATCATTGAGGGTCCCTGGGTGCACCAGGAATTTTTGCTCAGGGTGGGTGAAGACAGCTTAGGTTTAGGGCGGCCTGCACAAACCTGATTATAGAGGGTGTTACCCTGGGGCGGCGGTTTCCTCACTGTGCCACCCCCAGTTTGTTTCCCGACGATTGGGGCCTTTGGTGCTTGGGCGCTGGGGCAGGGCAATAGCGAGCGATGTGCCCCACTTCATCGCAGGGGTGACAGCGCTGCCGGTCCTCACCCGGTCGTTCAGTCATTGTGTGCTGCCAGTTCGGCAGAGAGCGCACCCAGCGCACTTCTCCCCTCTACTCGTCGAAGTCCACCACACGGACTTGGCGATGAGGCCTGCTCCGTTCGGCAACTCGGGCCTCCTCAATGATATCCGCCGTTCGTTCGGCCTCCCTCAGAGCTTCATCTAGGGAGCTAGGCGCTATCAGCATGACATGATGCCAGAGTCTCTCAGGTGTGAAGGACTGCAGAAATGTATGCAGAGCCAGGTCATCTTACCCCCTTGATCTAAGGTTTGGGTACCCCAGGTGGACATACTGCTTCCGGTCAGCAGCCATAACTCCCCAGTTCTCCCCAGGTCGGCGGCACGCGATCCATCAGCCTCTTCCTGTGCAGCTCGGGGGATTCATGGCACCCACATCGCTGTTCAAATGCTGCAGCCAGCGCCTGCAAGCTGTCCTGCTCATTGCTGTTCAGGTCCAGCAGAGTCTGTAGTGCTGGTCCCTCTGGGGCTGCCACCAGACACATTGCTGTCTCGGCCTCGGTCTACCCACTGTGCCTTGCAATCAGCCTCATCTGTGCATGGTAACGCTCCCATGGTGATGAGCCATCGATTCTCGGCAGCTTGACTCCCTGTGGCATGACTGATGATGCCGGCACATCCGTCACTGGTGACCACACCTCCTCCATCAGCAGGCCCCACGCTGGAGTGTGGCTTCCTGCACCTGACGCCATGCTTGCACTTCCTAGCCAGCCCCGGCTCGCCAACTCCTTCTCTGAACGCCAGGTCTCCCACTGTAGTTCTTCAGATCCCACATCGGACACCACTGTAGCAATTTCTAAAGGAGGCGGATGCAGAGACGGGACAGGGGTTCCACAAATCACTCCCAGAGAGCTTCGTTTTATTGGATCGTCAGGCGTTCTTTGCATTTTTCGAACATAGCTCAACACGGCAAAACCCTGGGGAACTCTGCTTCCGAGCGCATAATACAAACACCCAAAGTGCATACTGCCTTCCCTTATAATCCCAGTGGTCTGCAGTGATTGGCTCCTTCAATGTAACCGCAGCCAGCCAATCACGGTGGCTCAGGAATGCGAAGCAATAATGTTAGCGCAAACGCCACAAAATAATATAGAATATAAACTGCGCCCCTGACTCTCCTAATCATCCAGTGCCTTACCTATTCACAAAGTTGGGAAATCCCGGTTAGAAAGTAAAAGTCCCCGGCAGTATTTTGCCCCAGACACCTCCACTTCCCGATCAGCCCGATGCATTTGCCAGGAAGGACAGCTAATGAGAGAAATCAGCTGGCTTTATGACTTCTGGAAAACGCGCCTCTTCCGATTGAATCATTACCCATTATAATAGACCTTGCGTCGGGCCCGTTTGTGTCCACGCCCTGACGGTTGCAGTTTTTGGACAAGAAAGAATCTGGGTTGGTGAGTGAATTGCCTCTCGAGCAGAGGTGAGACACCACGTGACACCTTCACAGCAGAACAGGTGTAGTGCTCGAAGGAAGTGTTGGAGCATGGTGGTTTAACCAAGAAAGTAAGGAGTGGAGATCGGCATTTTATTGATTGCAATTATTTTTCTTGATTTAAAAAGGTTTTTGAAATTTTAATCACGCAGCCTTTACCTTTCAGACACGATGAGCACTGGGTAAACTACTCCCATACGTATACTAAATGTATTCTGAGTGTTCCTGATGAAATAAAAAATGAAAATGTTGAAATAACGAACTTAACACGTAAGTAAGCAGTACTGACAGCGCATAGTCTGTCAGAAAGACCATATTTTTTTCGCCTGAGCTTTCCGTTGCGAGTTGACTTATTAATGACGTGTGCGTAAACTGGAATTACAAGTTTTGCGCTCCTGTTTAATCGTTACAGGCAGGAGAAACGAATGGGCTGGGTAGAGTTTTGCTCAAGACAGAAAACAAGTAAACCGAAAGACTGATCTAACAATCGGCGAACTGACGCTCAAGTTTGACAGCTGTCCGGCGTGAGACCAGCGTCTCAACTTCGCGTGATCCGCAACGTGTGGCTCGCCAGGAGAATAGTTTTCATCTTTGAATCAGGTTGAGATAGTGCTGAACTGGACCGAGCTGGAAATAAACGTCTGTGGGACGGCGCACACCTGAGCTGGGCTAAACTGAAACAAGCCCAGCGAGGACCCAGTGGGACGGCGAGGAATGGCGAATCGCTTGCGGGTAGCGTGGCTGTGGCTTGTAGCTCTCCAGTGTTTCGGTGAGTAACCCGACTACAGGTTAAAGAATGAAAATATGTTTCATTTATCGTGTGTATACATTTGGCGGTTTTTAAATCAAAGGGGAAACTGGTTTTAGTCGTTGTTGTTGTTGCTGTACTTGTTTTTAAACCAAATAACCTCAATCGGAAGCAATCATATTGAGGGAGTTACAAAAAAAACTTCATGTCCAAAATTTGAGATACTCACTGGGAATGGATGTAAATGTGATATCTGTTGTTACAGAAAACGGTCTCTAGGTGTGTTTTGCTCACTTGGTTAAAACCGGTTGTTCCAGTTTCGTGGTGTGAGACATGCCGTCGACGCACTGTCTGGGCTACAGGCGTACGGTGCTGACACATGCAGCACGGACGCACTTGGCACGGACACAGGGGCATGCAGTAGACCAGATCCGAAAGATTGCAAAAACTTTATTACTGACTAATATCAGAGTTCGTACACCGCTGTGAAAATTAAACCAAATCACGAATTTAGATTTGCAGCATGGATGGGGTAATTTAAAATTTTATTTCAGCTTTAATACTTAGCTTCATCCTTCTGTTAACAAAACGATCACAAAAACAGCTGAAGCTGCGTATATGTATCATTATCCATGTAACATAAGCGGTAGGACAGGTTGCAAAATAAATTAATAATAATAATAAAAAAGAATTGTTCTGCCTTGCCTTGTAAAATGATCGATCATATTCCACCTTAGCGCGACTTTGGGGCCTCAAGACAAGGAAACCTAAATGACCGCAGGTACAGTGTTTCAAAATTAAATTCACAATATGGAAAATGTTATTGAGAGGCAAAATTTTTATTGTTCGAGGATTTTTGGTTATTGATCATTTCCAACTTTGACCAGGCTTAATCACGTCCAGGATAGTATCTAATAAAGTGGAGAGTTGAACATCACGAGAGCTTGACTTTATTTCAACATTGAAGACGGCCCCTCTCTCACAATTTTGCCTGGTTGAAAATGTAGAGAAAACATTTATGAAAAAAGTTGCTTCAAATTGAATTGAATGCAATATTTGGCATCTGAGATGAATGGGGTGTAAAGGAAAAAAACATTAGGTGATTTTTACATTCCAGATTCTGGTAGGATTGGTGAAGCCATTTTCTAAAACAAACAAACAAATGGTCAAATAAATGACTCCTGCCTAGTGGGACCGTTGTCGAAATAGTCTGGTGTCTGACTTCAAAATTTCCACCAGCATAGATGGATCTGTACTTTGGTGTATATCTCAGCTGTACATTGGCCTATGTGTGCCTAAATTTAATCACTTGTTCCTCTTGTGCTACTGTAACATCCTGCAAAGTTTGGTTGAAATCTATCCAGCTGTTTTTTGGATATTCTGCTAACAGACAGACGGACAAACAACTAACAGAATGAAGTGACGTGGTTGTCAATTTCGACAACCAACAATAAAAGCATGAAGCAAAAAGCAGCCTGTTCCAGGTCTTGGGGGCCTGAATGGAGCACATGCTGGTATTGTGAGCATTTTTGATAATTAGCAGTATCCAAATTCAAGTGTTGTTGGAATGAGATAGTAGCCTCCCACACAGGGCTTTGCAACTGACATGACAGTGTACTGCTCACATCTCAAGCTTCCTGCATCTGTCTACAGGATGTGTATTATCACCCTCTTATAATGCACTCTCTGGGCCAGTGAGCTGTGGTTTGATTCCGGCCCAGCCTCCTTTAAACAGTCACGGGCCTTGTTTTTCTCTCCTTTAAATTGAGCCCTTGGCTGAAGCCAGGCCTGGTTATTACTCTCCTCCAGACACAGCTGATCGCCTGGCAGTGTCCCTGTTCAACACCGAGGAGAGTGTGTGCGGAGGCAGGCTTTCGTACGTGCGTGTGTGTGCACGTGCATGCTTACGTGCATGTTAGTGTGTGAGTCCGGTTTAATGCACTGAAAAATAACGAAAATTGACAGACATGAAGCTGGAAAATTAGCCCAGTGGAATGTTTCTCACACTGAATTTAGGCTACTTTCTCTCAGGTGTGTGTGTGTGTGTGTGTGTGTGTGAGAGAAATGATGCGCGCAGGTCTTTCTTTGGGTTTAAGTACCCCTTGATTTACATTATGTTCAGAAAATTTGAATATTGGTCCTTGGTCAGTGATTCCTCAAGTCCCATATGTTATAGTGCTGCCTTAGCTGTCTAGGGTCACTTGAGCACTTTAAAAGTGGGCTGACTACATTCAGTAGACATACCAGAAAAATGTTGGCTTTTTTTTTTTTTTTTGCCTGTGCACTTCTTTGCATTGGGTTTGTTGGCAGAGAAATATAAGGTTAAAACAGAGACTTCATGTTAATTATGGCTTTAATATAATGCCAAAACCTGGTGAGGTTGACCTCATTTTAGCCAGGTTGGTCAACTCAGAGCTGAATCCTCCATTGTTGAAACATGTGAGAAGAAAGTGAGTAAGAGGGCAGGTGATTGTGTAACCGACCAATTAGATGACAGAGGGATGATGAAGTGGCCGGATGTAAACAGCCAGTTCAGTGGGAACTGCCAATCCAGGATTATCACTCGTTCTTTCCGAGAAAAGATGTTGTGAGATCTTTCGATACTGTAGTGAGTCAAGGTCACAATGTCATGGCTGAAAGACATCACCATCTGTGGCACTGTTTCCTCTTCATTTTGCTGAAATTAAAAGCCTACACTTGGTTAGCTGTGGTAGTTGGCATCCTGTCTGTTTTATGTTTATGGTTGCTTAGCTTCAGCCGTTAGCTGTGGGTTCCAGGACTGTAAGGCTGTTTGGATTTGGTGGCTAGCCGTGAGAAAGGTAGAACGGTGTGGTTGAGAAGTGTTCAATGTGATGTAACTGCAAAGCTTCAGCATTTAGCCATGAGAACATCAGCTGTTTTATGACAGTTTAGCTTATGCTGTCAGCTATGCAAAGAGAACAGGGTGGTATGACTGAAGTTTAGCTTACTGAATACATACAAATACTCTTTTGTTCTCTTTTTGGTGAAAATGCTGAATAATTAATTCCGCTTATCGGAGTGACAGATGTGGACCTCCACTGTCACGCTGATTTTCCTTTTGACCACAGAAGTGTGAATGTTTTTTTTTTTAAAATTATTATTTACAATGCACTGCTAACTATGTTCTATTAAATTCAATCTATGGTATCTCAATCTCAGCAGATAATTGTCGTAATGCTCCACCTTCTTTGCTGAGTAAATTATTTTAAAACATTTTACTCAGTGCAAATAAATATTTGCGTATGAAAAATTACTTATTTTTTGTCAGCTTCTAGGTTTTTCTGCAGTTTTTTATACTAAGTTGATGTTGTGGAAATCCTTGTTTTTTAATTTAACACGAGAGATAATTTCATCAGATTGAAAATATTCACAAGTGTATGTGCAGAATCTCGCACCCAAATGCTTTGGAGGTGAAACATCAAAGATATATAAGAATGTTTTTACTAACTAATCCGACACCCAAAACTGTGTGTGACATCAGAAATATGTGATGAGAATGCGTTTAGAACTGATCTCGCACCCAATTCTTTGAGGTGTGAGTGTGACATCAAAAATGAGATTAGAATGTTTTTAGAACTAATTGCACCCCAACACTTGAGGGTGTAATATCACAAATATATGATTAGGATATTCTATACAATGTACTACAGGCAAATTCAAAGCTGTGGTATTTTGAAATGGTTTCATTGATCTTGAGGGGAAAAAAACATGGAATAAAAATCCTTCCGTTCAAAAACTGAAAGGTGTCTGTATGTATTTTTTTTTTAATGCATCTCCTAAAACCTGAAATTTGCTTTGGATGAATTCAAATAATTCTCGGGAAAACTAGAACTGCTGAGTTGAACAAGGTTTGCTTGTTTGCTCCAGTACTTGCATCTTCTGTTAAAGCTGTGTTAACTGTTAAATGGGTTTCATTGCAGTTGTGAGCATTCAGCGTCACGTCACAAACCGTATGTTAGGCCTTGTTCATCACAACTCGTTTGCCTAGGTTTGTGGTTTTCAAATCACGATCCTCAGTCCAAGAAGTGCTAGTTTTCCACCCCTCCTTTACCTGGGAGTTTGGTGTGAAGCCAGTCTGGCAAGTTTGTTGCTCTAATTGTTTAATTTATTGCTTGTAAGGAAAGAAAACCAGGAGAAGATTTGAATTCGAGTGCTCTGACTTGAGTATGCCTTGGTCTTGGTGAAGAATTTCAATGTGGTTTGTACACGTGTTTCGGTATGGAAGCAAATCTGTCTCATCATCCAAATTAAAATGGATTAACAGAAATGCTTTTTCATTTTCAGGATATAGCTGCATTGTTTGACTCAAAAATAAAATGAATAATAAATAATCCAAACTGCATTTTAATTTTATTCTTCAAGACTGCTCATTCTGTGACTTGATTAAAATGAAAAAGAAAAGGACGTTTAAGATTTAATTTTCAAAAGATGCCCCAGCAAATGGTTACCAAAATTTAGTTTGAAATGTCAAATTTGAAAATTAAAATGCATTAGCAGAAAGGCTTTTTCTTTTCAAGGTTATGGCTGGCCAATTCCATTGTGACGGGGGTAATATCTGCACACATTTTTTAAAAATTTGCACCAACTTCACTGTCAACCATAATAATGCAATAGTTGGACTGGGTGTGCTACTACAAGTCAACCCCATGCTCTATCAAGATTTACAAACTTTATGCCAAAAATACTGTTTTAATCATTGTTAATCATATGTTAATTAGCTGTGACGGGCATTACAGCTTAAAGACATTGGGTTGAAGCCCATAGACGTAACTGATATCTCTGTGAACTGTGATCTCCTTTAAATATAAATTATGTGTAGCATTGTCGAGCATGTCTGTTGGATTCACAAAGCTAAGGCAGTACGACAGTTTGACCATACTATTTGAGCAAAATGAAGACTTAATTCACTGTGACGGGCGTTACATACTTGTGACGGGAGTTACAGTGTGCAAATAATCAGGTGATGTACAATGTTTCTGTGGTTGGTACCCGTCATTCACCACTCTAGAATTCCTTATATGTGGCATAATCAATCCCTAATGCCCATTGTCCTAAACCTTTCTGTTTGCTACATGAGCAGGGATATACGTGTGTCTTTGTGCCAGTCATTTAATGGGTCTCTTTGCTTGTGGTTTGTTTACATTTTGGCGAGTGAAAAAAATTGCCTCAATACTCTAAAATCAAAGTTCTAGAGATGAAAAATGATGTCTTTGTGCCTTTTACTACAATAGCTGTTGAAATGGCGCACTTGGGCTCGCTGAGATTTTTGCTGAAACGATACTGAATCTGGTTTTCGCCGTTCTTGACATTCACGCTGCCGCTGGGCTTCACATTTCCCCATACTGAAGATCTGCTGAAATAAAGAATATGGAATTTTAAGAAGAACTTGGAAACACAGCTGCACAAGAAAATGATCCACCCAGTGCTCGACCAAATGCCCTTATTACATGTGGAGAGTCAAGTGACTTGCACAAGAACGTAGGCCTATCAAAACCATAAATCCCACTGAGCTCAGGTAACTTCAATGAGCAGCAAGCATAATGCATCACTTCACATGCAGGTAGCCGGCTGGTTTTACCTCCAGCCATGCCAGCAGTGGTGTACATCAGGGCACTGAATAGTTGTAGACCAGTGGCGGCTGGTGAACCGGCGATAGGGGAGGCTCAAACCCATCCCTTGAAAATAATGATTGGTCATGACCAGTTTTCAATCATTAATTTTAATTCATTTGCATGAAATGGGGGGGGGGCAGGGAGCAGTGAGGTTAGTGAGTGTTACACATAGGGAAATGCAGACTGCCCTGATGGAAGCTGACGGCAGCATAGTGGGGGGCTTGAAGCAGCGGCCGCATGGGAAATCAAGGGGGAAGAGCATTAGTAATAACCTAATTTTTTTTTTTATTTGAATGCAAGAAGCACAAAAAATTTCCAGAGCTTGAGGCCGTTATGATTAGTGAGGGCTATGACATAGTTGGGATTACAGAGTCATGGCTTAGTGAAGAGGATGGAGATGAATATAATATAGAAGGTTATAAGCTTTTTAGGAAGGATAGATGTAATCGGTGAGGAGGGGGCGTAGCAATCTATGTGAACGAAAACATAAATGTACAGGAAATTCCCAAAATTGAACATTCCTTTCCCTATGAAGATATCTGGGTCAGGCTCATTGGCAAACACGAGACGGGTTTAAACATAGGAGTATGCTATCGACCACCAGCTTTGAACAGTACAGTCAATGAAATGCTTTTTAAGAGGATTACGCAAGCTTGTAGATGTGGAGGGGCTATTATTATGGGAGACTTAAATTATCCTGGTATCGATTGGGAAATTATGAAAGGACAGGGTAGGGGGAGGAAGAATTTCTAGACGTTATAAATGATAATTTTTTTGGTGCAGTATGTTAATAAACCTACAAGTGAGAAGGCAATTTTAGACTCTGTGCTCTGTAATGACCCAGATGTTGAGGTACTGGAGCCACTTGGGACAAGTGATCACTCTGCTGTTAATTTTGATGTTTCACGAGAAGTTAAAAAGGTGTATTCAAAAGCAAAAATTTTCCATTTTAGTTGAGCAAACTTTGACAGGATGCGCTCATATCTAAGTGAAATAAAATGGGAGACACTCCTGGAGTGTGAGTCTGTAAATGAGATGTGGGAAAGATTTAAGGGGATTTTGCTTGATTCACAATGCAAATTCATTCCAAAGGTGTCTAAAAGTAAGCTGAAAAAGCAGAATCCTCGGTGGATGATCACAGCTACTCGTAGGAGTTTGAGGGAAAAGAGGAATCTTTATAAGATGTACATAATGTATTACAATGAGAACACTACGGCTGAATACTGTGAAATGCGGGCTGTGGTCAAAAAAGAGCTAGAAGACTGTATGAAAAACAAATTGCAGAGGGGGCAAAAACTAACCCTAAACGCTTCTTTCTGTACTGTATTAGAAAAAGGAAAGTCAAAGAGCTGGTTAAGTGCATAAAGAATAAAAATGGATTGCTGCTATATGATAACAAGGAAATTGCGGATGCCTTATATGGTTACTTTGTTGAGAATTTTACCTCAGAGTGGGTCTTTATTCGGCCAGAGGGCATGTTAAATGCTCAAAATTTAGCGGAAATTGAGGTTAGGGACAACGAAGTATTAGAAGTGAAGTGAATCTGTACAAAGCTGCGAGAATCCTCTTTTGGAACTATTGGAAGTTCCAGTACCCGGAAGTGCGCCGCCATTTTTTTGTACACGAGAGTCAATGGGAGTGTCGCAACTCTGAGAATATCAATGTGTCGACATCTGCCTATGGCCAGCGACAACATATTATTACAAGCGTCTTTACGGTATAATAAAAGAAATCATAGACCTATGGATTTCATTACTCTTTCTTCTGCAGGCTGCAGTTGAGCAGGATGAATCTCTTTCTGTCGACGTGTTACACGGCTACCATTGTATGACGCCACTCTCCTGCGCCGTTTGTGATTGCCAATTCCACAGAGATATAAGAAAACTAGAGTGGACAATCCCATCGTTTCCACGGCAGCACGCCGCCGCCATCTTGTGTATGTATATCGGGGTAGACGTTCAATGGAAAATGCAGTATAACTGGCCTAAACCGTGCTCGTATACAACAAAAACTCGCTCATACGGGACAACAGCTGAAGTTCCGATTTTTCTGTAATGTGTTCCGATTAAATAAACATCGAATATACCGGATTTAAAAAAAAAATTGAAATAAATATTGTTGTTTGATTACAATTCCTTATTCATGTCCATTTTAAGTATGAAAGGATAAAAAGAACACTGAAAACAAGTCTCTAATTTGTCGACACCCATGTTTAGCCCACTGTTTACATGTGCCTCATTGGACATTCATACATATACAAGATGGCAAAGCAATTCTGCCGTTTCTGCTTTGGTCCCGCCCACACGTCGTCAACTCTAGTTTTCTTATATCTCTGTGGCCAATTCAAATAGAATTATGGAACACTTTTTTTGGGGCGGACATGAAAACGAAAAAGCAACGTCCTCTTTGTTTTCTTTTTATTTGTGTCATGAAATGTGCAACCTGGAGAAGAAAATGAAAATGCAGTTTGGATGATTTATTATTAATTTTATTTATGAGTGAAATAATGCAGGCATAACCTTGAAATGAAAAAGCCTTTCTGCTAATGCATTTTCATTTTCAAATTTGACATTTCAAATGGAATTTTGGTAACTATTGGCTGGGGCAACTTTTGAAAATTAAATCTTAAACGTCCTTTTCTTTTTCATTTTAATTAAGTCACAGAATGAGCAGTCTTGAAGAAGAAAATGAAAATGCAGTTTGGATTATTTATTATTCATTTTATTTATGAGTCAAAAAATGCAGCTATATCCTGAAAATGAAAAAGCATTTCTGTTAATCCATTTTAATTTGGATTATGAGACTGACATGCTTCCATTTATTGGCTGCTGTGTCAGAGCAATAATGTCAGAAAATTACGTCAATATTTGTGAGTGAACCATTGAGCGAGTGAAGTGCTAGTTTGCCTTAATGGAGAAGCACACTGATGTCTCATGGTGAATATCTATCCCCTCCCTTCAGTGCTCGGTGATGATGGAGACGTCCCACAACCCCCAGGGCCCAGTGATTATGGAAAGTTCCTGGAGCCTCCGATCTCCCCTCTGCGCTCTACGTCAGAGCAGGTGACCCAGCTGCCCTGCCGATACATGACCAAGAACGATAAGGTGGTGCAGGTGACCTGGCTTCGGGAGAAGGCTGATGGCTCCAGCGAGCAGCTGATGGCTGCCCATGTGGACCAGGGCCAGCAGGGTGGGTAAAAGCACAGCTGCGCCTCAACGGATGTTTAACTTAGTATGGGTACACCATTACACTGCTACACTGCAACACAACTGCACCTTAATGAATATTTGGCTTAGCATGGGTACACCTCTGCACTGCTACCCTGTTACGCAGTTGCACCTTAATGGCTGTTGAGCTCAACATGGGTACACCTCTGTACTGCTACACTGCAACGCAGCTGCCTTAACGGATGTTTAGCTTAGCATGGGTACACCATTACACTGCTACATTGTAATGCAGCTGTGTCTTAACCTAGGTACAGCTTCACATGAAACTCCGTTACACTGCTACACCGTAACACAACTGCATCTAAGAGGCACAACTTAACACGGTTACACCATTACACTGCTATACTGTAACAAAACTGCATCTTAACAGAGGTATGGCTTAACCTGAATACATCATTACACTGCTCACAGTAACGCCGCTATGTCTTAACAGAGGTAGGGCTAAACATGAATACGTCACTACACTGCTTCACTGTAACATAACTGCATCTTGACAGAGGTTCGGCTTAGCATGAGACCATCATCACACTGCTACACTGTAACGCAGCTATGTCTTAACAGAGGTACTGCTTAACATGGGCACGTCTTTGCACTGCTACACTGTGACTCAGCTGTGTCCTAACAGAGGAACTGCGTAACATAGGTACTCCATTACACTGCTACACCATAACACTGCTGTATCTAAACCGAGGGACGCTCTAACATTGGTACTCCTGCATACTGCTACAACATAACACAGGTTGATGCACCATTTTTATCAGTACATCTGTGCACAGCTACACTGTAAACACATCTCGAGTTCAGAATTTCGAAATTTAAGCTTCTAATGTATGTCGATGAGGTTTTGGCTCAGTGGTGTTCCTCACACGCAGTGATGCGCCTAACTACATTTACCTTCCACGTAAGCAGGAGCAGTCGAAGACATGACCAACAGAGTGCAGGGCAGGTGGGGATTTGAGAAATGTAATTTTTTTCCCCCCTTACACATTTTTTGAAGCTTAATATGAGGAAAGTAACATGTAAATCATACACAGCATACCCCCCCCCCCGCCACCAGCACTAAACTTTGCCCCACCCTCTACCTCCCCGATTATCAAGAACACCGCGCCTCCATTGATTGTGCAGAGTAAAGTTCACTTCTCGCTCTCCACTATTGATGGATTGAATGCTATGGAACGAGATTATGGTGAGGTTTGTGTGGGGCTCCAGCATTGACCAGTTTGCGGAACTCTCCTATCCCACAGCTTTCGGGAAGTTTGCCAAGCGCATGCACTTCGAGAGCAGCGACCCGCTGGCGGACTCCACGCTGACCATCCGAACCACGGAGCTGTCGGACGAGGGGACCTACAGATGCCGCATCACTGCTTTTCCCTCTGGAATCTTCGAGCGGATGATCCATCTCACGGTCTGGAGTAAGCCTCACTTCGCCGGTCTAATTTACAACTAACCACTGTGAGGGATTTATTTTTATTTTAATAAATAAAGAGCGTAATAAAAAACAATTACACGTTATACATTGCCATGTTTCGCATGGTACACTGAAGAAAAAAAAATCCTAGTTGCAAAATCCTGTGTACTAATGACTGTTTTGTAGTGGTATACCGGCAGAAAGTTAAACTGTAGCTAATACAAAGTTTTTGAACCGAAACAAAGCACTGATAATCGCAGATGAGCCTCAGCGACAGATCACTATTACTGTCGGCTTCACTTTTTCCAATCCATGATAATGGCATTTTCCAAAGATGATCAATTTAAACTGTTTAATTTATTTGAATTTAATTGAGATTTGTTGGTGTTACCCATCTCATGTCTTTGAATCCTGTCGAAGTGAGTGCTATTTTGGTTTCAAACCATTTGTCCATCAGGAACCAATCTCTCCTCTGAAGTGAATAATAAACATTCACAAACTGTGGATACCTCGTGCGCAGCACTGAGTCCTGGGTGCCGGCTGGTGCAGGACAAATTCATAAACAGTAAGACAAAATACCAGCGCACACCAGAATACTCTAGGCAGCCTTTTTATTGAAAAAGTACATTAAAAAAGGGGAGTGAATAACGCGTTTCGCATCAGCTTCATCAGATTCGCTCTATGCTGTTGTGCGCTGGTATTTTGTCTTACTGTTTATGAATAATAAACATGTTGTGATGGTTTAATTTCACTGTTGTCTGATTGCCGGGATGGGTCAAATACTTGAGTTTTGGGACCATCGCTCTGCTTCAAGGGAAGAGGAGAGGATGGATGAAACTTCCACACATTTCGAATGTCATCAGTTGGAAATGAACCGTGGTGAAGGTGTTTTCGTACTATCGGTACCAGAGCTTTTACAGATTATCATTTTTTTTAAATGTCAAAGCGATTTGAGAAAAACATTTGGACGAGTGCAGGAATGGATATTGGAGATTTCATAAAGCTAACAAAGCTAGTGCGTGTGTGTGTTTGTGTGTTTGTGTGTTTGTGTGTGTGTGTGTTTGTGTGTGCGTGTGCGTGTGCGTGTGCCTGCATGCATGCATGCATGTGTGCGCAATATCTTCATGTAGAGGCCAACGACATCATTAACTCTCAACAAGCATTAAATCTAAAACTTTCATGAAATATGGAAACTTTTTTTTTTTTTTTGCTGTGATAAATGCCAATCGATCACGTGACTGAAGTTTGAAGGTGGCTTCCTAAATCCATGTCGAAACTGGAAGTGTCAACCCGGAAGTGTTAAATGTGTTTCAGACTGCTAGAACGTGAAAGTCAATCGCTATCGCGAATGACTCTGTAACGTTATTTCCTAAGGAATACAATGCTCTCTTCATGGTCTGTTACCACAGACATCAGGAAAATGGCATGAATTCACTCTCTCCTCTTATGTTCGTCTGTCAATAAAGGGAATAGATTGAACCTTTTTTCTTTCAGGCACACGCACACATACATGTGCACACACACGCAAGCACATATTCACACAAAGGTGGACACAACCATGCAAGCATGCACACTCGAAGTGGATGTGAAGACTTACTGCTGTCGTAAATACAAAATATATTGTTGTATATATTCAACATATTGGTAGGGCACATTTTGAGTCACTGTATCTAATTACAAAATGTGTTGAACTTATGCTGAAAAAATCCAATCAGTTGACCTTTCTCAACCGAGGGTTAGGGATGGCTTAATCAGGTTAAGCGAAGTTCAGTATATCTTCAAATTTGACACAGTTACGCAAAAATATGCCAAACAAAGACACTGAGGCAGTTAGAGCAAAAAAAAAAAGGTTTCAATTTGTGTGTTTTAGTGGTAAATTATGGAATTCATGATTTCATCATTGTATGTTGATATTCCTGGCTGTACATTTGGGCTGTTTCACAATCGGGACTAAAATTTGTCTCACAGACCCCCAAAAATCAAATGTAGAATATATAATCAAATTGATGCCTATTTGTCTACATATATTGTTGAGGACACATGCTGAAAAGTTCTGGCTTCACGGGTTCACCAAAAATTAATGCAAATGACCAACAAAGTCAGTCATTTTCTGGTAAAATATTATTTCATTCATATGAACATTACTACATCATTTATGGTGAAACAAACTCTTTTTCTCATTGATATTGTTTAATTCAACGCCAGCCACCACCGGTATAGAAATCTGCAAAAATAAGAGTTCAGCACAACCGTGATGGCTTTTATTGCATGAACAGTGAATGTCAAAAAAAATGTGTCTCCTCTGGAAAATTAGTTATTACATTATTGATTCAATGGAACACATCCTCGGGATTAGATTAGATTAGATAATACTTTATTGTCAGATCAGAGATCTGAAATTTGTGTTGCATAAGACCGTAGCTCCGTTGCAACACAACACATTAACATCACAACACACAAGACACAGACATTATACAGAAAACAATTCATACAACAAATGTACTCGCATTGTAACACCTTTGATAATTATGGATTAAGCTCCTCGTTTAATTTAAGGATTGACTGATGAACAAAACAATGCTTCAGACTGACCTTATTAAACCGTGGGACACTGTACCGTTGTCTAGATGGAAGAAGTAAATATTCACTGTTCAAAACATGATTAGCATCAGAGGTGATGTTTTTAGCCAGCTGCAATGTGTTGTTATGATAGGCAGTTTCATATAAGCCTTCTAGAGGCTGACCCACAGTCTTTGAACAGATTTTGATTTGAATGAATTTTTGTGTCCCTAGTATTATTCAGTTGTATATGTTCCATAAAGCACAGTGTTTGCTTGTTAATTCATGATAACAGAGAGAAGGTTTTTGAGTTTTGAAGTAAGTTTACCCTTTGATGTTAGATATGATTTGTTGTAATATTAAAATGTCGCAAGACATCATAGAAACTGTATGCTGTATTTAATTTTGTATGTATAGCTTACAGAAACACTAAAATTGTGCAAAAATATTACGCCTGCTTCACGACTATGAATATAAGCGTCAAAGCTATTTTCTGGAGGAGACATATTTGGACATTACAACATACAGTGATAATTTGGGACATGTAAATTGTATTTGTACTCATTTTAATTTTTTTCTGAAAATATTAATGTTCTAGAGTGAATTTAATGTAATTCTGTCTATGTAAACCGTATGTGTCTGGTCTATATCCTCCTTTTGAATCAGTTCCGGAGAAGAGAGGTTTTTGATGGCCAAAGAACATATAACATGGTAAACAGTGTAATGACCAGTGCATATACTGACACAGTATTCCTCATGTGCAATCATATGAATATGTGGAGTCAAAATCTTACAGTACATCCAAACTTACCCCCTTCTCTGGTGAAATATTAATAATGTAAAAAACATTTCCGGAGAAGACATTTTTTGACAGACAGAATGTCTTGGGAGAAAAAGTCAAGTATTCATGAATCAATGCGTTTCTGACCCCCCCCCCAAAAAAAATTATTTGTCGATTAAAAAACCTTCCCATTTTTTTAAATAATTATTGCACAAGCTACTGGGTGCAGTGGTATTTTATTGGTGAGGAATACAAATGTATCTAAAAGAAAATGAGAAAACAAAATGGAAAAAAAAATTGATATCGTACTGCCAAGTTTTCAACATTCGACATTTTGTCATTAAATAAATGGCTTCTATAGGTTCGCCAATGATGGCAGAACTTGAAACGAATTAATGATATGTTACCTTGCTGCTAATCATTCTAGAAAAAAAAGCTACATTTATTACATTTTTTTAGAATTTACCCCTGATTGTGAAACGGCCCATTTCAACAACCTTCACTTTCAATGCAGATTCCCCCCTCCCCCCTCCCCCCTCCTGTTCCATAGTCTCTCCTCTCTCTAACATTTGCCCTGACTCCGCCCTATCTGTCACCGACAGCCAAGCCAATAACGTCCCTGGAGCCAGTGGAGATGGTGGAGGGGCAGCCCTTCGACGTAGCCGCCACCTGTCGCTCTGTGGCCCGCCCACCGCCCCGCCTCTCCTGGGTCACCGAGCTGCCTGGGAAATCGCAGAACCGCACCTCGGACGGCGGGACGGTCTCCTCCTCCTATTCGCTTCACCCGCTGCGCAGCATGAACGGCCGGCCGCTCGACTGCCTGGTCTGGCACCCCACCCTGGACAAGCCGTGGCGCAGCTCCAATCGCCTTGTGGTGCTGTGTGAGTCTGACCATCCTCTGGGGCTGTGGCGCACACTGCGTGTAGTGGGCGTTTATGATGTGTACTTTTGCCCGTTTTCACGCTCCTTCTTATTCTGAATTTGTGTTGCCTTCCGCAGTTTCACCGCTTGTTCTGTTTTGCGGTGCGATTGCGCTTCCTTTAGAACTGTTTTGCCACTGGTTAGTTTGTGCCGCTTTTAACGCCTTTGCGCAGAATATTACTATCGCCAGTTTTTCTTGTTGTGCACAAGCCTATTTAAGGCTTTATAAGTCAGTGTTTGCCTCCCAGAGACTGTGGAAAATTATTTCAGTGAAACAAGATGATTGGAAATATAAATACAGCATTATTTAGCTGTTAAATTTTGGAATTTACAGATGCCAGTGTCTAAACCTGTGCAGAGGGGTGAAAGGAGACCTCTGATATTATTTTATTTTATTTTTTTCCAAGTTATAATATTTTTTTGTGTACAACAGGGAGGTTTGTAAACCTCCCTTGTGGCAAAAAAAAATAAACATTCATGATTTCAAGGTGGTTTGATTGTTGCCGTTCCAAACCCTTTGATAAGCCAGTAATTCTGAATGGACATTGGTCCCTTCAACGAATTGTGCTCTGCTCTGGTTAGCCTGCGAACAGAGCTACTGGCCCCATGTGTCAACAGGGAACCACCATGTCAAGAACTACACAATGAGTGTGGGAAAATAATGTCTGCAGGCTATGCAGCCATGAGGGTGGATGGTAGGTACACTAACGAATAGGCACAACATGCAGTTCCCATAAAAGTTAATCCACACTTGGAATTCAGTCTCTAACGTTAAGAAAAGCCCGTTGCTAGCATTTGTTGTGTCTCTCTACCTGAAGTCCCATTTATTGTGAATGGCTGTACTATTCCTCTGCTACTGCATTCCAGTCTCCCGATTTGTTCCAATTGACATGCCTCATACATCACCCCTTGCTAAGCTAGTAATGGTTTTTAAATGCACATTCAATTTATTTGGAAGGCAGCTAATAAGTAGCTCATTGATAGCGGAAAAGTAATGCATGCATTCTCAGCAATTTTGAGAATGGCGCTTTGCGACATTGACAACCAATCTAGGCAGGTTTAACTAATGATACTATTGGAATTCAGTTAATTTTTATAAACTGTAATGAGAGATAATTCCCTAGCTATTTACCGATTCTCCTTGAAAATAAACCTAAACCGCTCATCCTTTGTATCTTCTGATGCTGGCAGTAAATTAAAGCATTTGCCGCTATGTTGGTTGTTGGGCATGTTTGGTCAGTCAATGACCGAGAGCATTGGTATTTCCGCCAAAATAAAAGTGAGCCTTTTGTTCTGTACCTGGAGCAGATGACCATATGAGTAAGTCCGTCACACTTTGACGTCCTACTTTTGCCAGGGTCGAAAAAACTTGGAAACTAAGCATTGAGAGCTGCAAGAATCCTGAGGTTTCAGTGTGCAGAGATCACATCTTGGGTTTACGTCCTCCTTTTTTAGAGTTCGGCCACGTTCAATATTAACATCCTTCATTGTAATGCTGCATAGTGTGAAAGACACGAAATATCCAAAAGCATAATGGGTCCCCTATAACAGTTTTTCTATGTTTGTGCTGCCTTTAACATGGTTTCACTGGGAATTTGTGCTGCCTTTAACACCATTTTACTGAGTGCTTGTGTTGCCCTTAACAGTTTCATTGTGAGTTTGTGCTGGATCTACCTATATTGACTTGAGAAAGTTGTTTGATCAACATCACAGGGTTATATAGACTCCTTGAGGCTCAGGATAAGCTGACTCTCTGTGTGTGAATAAATATGCATTTTTCTCCAGAGTCACAGAGATTTTCCTCACTTATGCAATGTATTTTTACGCAGAGTTATCCCAGTTAAGTGATTACTGCAAAAGTGATCCCTTTTCAAGGCTCTTTTTTTTCTTTAATATTACTTATTTATTATGATTATCATTATTAATCTGATTTTGTACCTGGCCCGCTTCTCCTTCCAAAATTTTACAGATATCAACTCCAAACCTGGTTTGACTGATTTATCTTGCCCCTGAGTAGTGAGCGTTTGTTATTTTTGAAATGCTGTTATTCTCAAGTTAATATTTTTTAAAATCAATTGTCTGTCGTATTGCTGACTCTACGTCTTTCAGAATTCGATACAGCTTTTCGGTAGACTCAGGAACTCTTCCCACAAGTTCTGATTCATCTGTGATCGCTTTGCATTTTCTTGAGGACATGAACTCTCCAGTTTTAGCTCTTTCACATTGTGAGTTGATGATGGATTTTAATATGCTTTACCATTGGTTTGTGTTGCTGTTACCATAGCAATTTCACTGTGAGTCTGAGGTTTGGATTTTGTCAGTTTTAACATCACTGCATTGTGAGTTTGTGCCATTTTTGCTGTGAAATGGCTTCAGTATGAGCTTGTGTTATTTTTCACAGGGATTTACAGTAAGTTAGCGCAGCATTTTTCACGGAGTTTGTTGGTTATAACATCACTTCATCCTGAGTTGTCTGCCATTTTCATGGTAAAACTGCTTCTCGGTCTGTTCTTTCAAATAATAAAGTCGCTCCCTACTTCCATTTTATTTCACAGTCACCTCACTGAGCTCTTTGTGTTGACGAGGGACAGACTTACTTTGTGGGTCAGTCCTGTATTGCAAGTAAAACATGAAAAAGTCCAAAGGGTATGAATACTTTGTTAGAGTTACTGTGCTCTGGTTTAAACAGGCCATGATTCATCTCCTCCTGGGTATGCAGCGAGATGCCTGCTGAGGTTTATACACAGAACAAAAATATAAACGCAACACTTCTTATTGTGAGAAATATGACCATGTTCAGAAGCTCATTGTACTTTCATTGAGTGTTGACAGATTGTATGACCATATTGCAATACATTTCGATCAATGATTTAAAAAGACAAACAAGAATCTTGCGATGGTGTGATGATGAGGGTGGATGGGGGTCTATTGTCCAAATTTCACAAATCAATATTGGGTATGTCTGCCTTTGGCCTGCTGCATTGCTACACATCTCTGCTGTGTGGACTGTAACAAATGGTCAATGGTGACTTGGTGGACATGTTCCCACTTCTCTTCAAGAGCTGTGTGGAGTTGGCAGCTATTGGCTAAAAATGGGAACCAACGATGAACTTGGAAGGGGGAAAAATCCAAGGAATAAGCCAGCCATTCAAGCACACAAATGTTTTCAGGCTCAAGGAATTCTGTGCATACACGGGTGACTTGGGTCTGGTATGGTCATGCTGGATGGTTATTGTTTTGATGAATGAATGGTTGGACGATTGGCAGCAGCATCTCACCGTGAAATCACACTGCATTCATGGTGCTGTTCATCAACTGCAGTTGGGTGCAATGTCCTTGGAATATTCCCACCCAAACCAGCACTCCACCACCATGTGCCACCTTGCGCACCACAATGATGTCAGCATAACGATCCTCCGTCCATCTGCTCTGTGAAGTTGGAAATGTGACTTGTCTGCAAAGGAAACAGTCCTCCATTGTGCCATTGGCCATCAAACGTGTCTATTCACTCAGTCGAACCAATTTTTTCATCAAGCTGAGGAGAGGTCCAATCCACAAAGGACAAAAGACGTAAAGATATGGACTTCCTGGAGATTATTTTTCACGGTTTCAGCAAAAATAGGGTGACTGTGGGGACCAGCTGTCTCATCTGCAGTGGGAGTTACTGGTCTCAGACGATCACAGAGATGAAGAGTCCAGATATGGTGGTCTTGGGTGGGGGTCGTCACACATGGTCGTCATGCATGCGGGCGGTCTGCTGTCTTGCCTCATTCCTCAAAATGGTGTTTTATGCCACTTATTGTTGAAACATGGACATTAAGGGCCCTTTCAACATCCCTGAGAAACAGTCCTGCATTGGGGCATTTTGAACAATGGCAGAACTGGGACTGTTGAGGTGGCCTTTTACTGACCAGAGTACAGGACCTGCCTGGGCTGACTGTACCTGATTTCAATGACTCTGGATCATGCCCCACCTGTCTGACAGGACAATTTTGACAAAAGGCATGAATTTGACAATGATATGGAGAAGGTGACTGAAATGCACACAGACCAGAGGCACAAAACCTTAGTCACATGAATAAACCCAACTAAGTCAACCTCAGAAATAATTATGCGTAATATTAAAATGACTAAACTGTTGCGTTTATATCTTTGTTCAGTATGGTTAACCCACCTTTTCATAACCGTCTTATCCCTGACTGTAATGTTACTCAAAGAATGTCTTCCTGGTCATGGGGAAAACTGCATATGTAAAGAGAGTTTTATAGGAAATGGGGGCCCTCTAGTAGCGCAGTGTCTGTTTTTAAACACTTCCTCTCTGTGTGTGTTTTGAGCAGATCCTCCAGACCCTACAATAAAGGGGTATGATGGGAACTGGGTTGTGGGGCGCGAGGGAGCAACACTCAGGTGTGACAGTGGAGGGAACCCCAAGCCTCACCTCTTCACCTGGACCAGGTATCGCCTGTCTCCATTTTATTATCAATTCATATTAGAACAAGGTTGGCTCCACTTATCTGTGCATGTGTGTGTGTGTGTGTGTGTGTGTGTGTATTTGTGAGTAAGTTTTTGCATGTGTGTGCACACACGTGGGCTACTGTGTGTTGGATTTGCTGGGGTAACAGATGGTAACTTTTATGCTAAAATGTGCATGATCCCTGAAAAGTCAACAAATGAATGCATATGTGTGTGTGTGTGTTTGTGTGTGTTTGGCGCATTGACGGATGGATCTGCAAGTTTAACTGCCTCGGCAAACTGGTTTGATGCTCCAAACCGTATCGTTTATGCTAAACATGCGCATGATCCCTGACAAATAAATATGCAAATGTTTGTGGGCGCTCTAGGTCTGTACATGTGTCTGGATGAGTATGCTTGTGTTTTGAGGCTGTATGTGTGCTTCGTGCGCATGTTTGTTTTCTATTTCTGTATCGACTGAATGCTCATATACAGAGTGAGTCACATTAGCAGCTGTGTTAGGAAGTAAATGTTATAAAAGGCAGAGGGACCCGACCGTGCTACTACAGGTCTACCTCGCTGCATGTTTTTAGTCCAACCCTAATTGAGCTTGACTGATTCTGTTCATTCTCAGCTCAACAGGATCTCCATGTGCAGAGTGAGGAGTTGTTTGCTCGGTTTGAAGCGAAAACCTATGGGACAGTAAATCCTCCAGAGAGGGGGATGGACAGTCCTGGGGTCAGAGGTCATAGTTATAGGATTGGCATGAAACCCATGCAAACTATTTATCTACAGTGCATAACAAATTTATTAGATCATCAACCAATGTAAGGTTTATGCCACAGCTGCCCTAATTAATAGTATTGGTAATTACCAAAATCATTTTTTATGTCTCTCTAATGGTTAATCCACCAGTATGTGCAAGCACTTCAATTGAAATGATATTTTTAATGCTAAACTATAATTATTGTTATCCATGAATTTTCAAATTCACTGTTTTACAATTAAGCTGAAAAAATAGTTAAGCACAGTATTATTTTTTGATTAAGATGCCAAATAAAAGTTATTTACCTGCAATCCTGAACATAAGAATTTGTTTTAGTGGTTGAATGCAAGCTGTTTTCAAGGCCAAAGGAGACCATACAAAATATTAAGGTTTTTTGGATTTTATGTGTGAGTAAGGACTTATTTAGTTGTTTCATTTTGTTATTTGCCAAAGAAATAACAATAGAATTTTAGATTTAACCAAGTTTTTCACAAATTTCTAAAATATTTTGTTTTCTTGTTTCTCTGACGGGTGGTCTAATAAGTTTGTTAAGCACTGTACATTTAGCTAAAGGGCATGTTAATGGCCTTGTTTCAGCCTGTAGCGCAAGAATATAGTGCAGGACTCTCCACCCGAGTTGTCAGTGTGAAATTGGGGAACGTAAAATTTGGAATGGATGTGGAGCTGGGGGAAGACTAGTGGTGAACATATTTGACTGGGAACTCAGGTTGTTGGTTCAAATCTCCATGTAGTCACAGTACAGCGGCTTTTGGGCCCTTGAGCAAGGCCCTGAATCCAATGCTTATCTTGATGGATTTGGCCACTTCCTAGTCTAATGCATTTCTAATTTCTGATTTTTGATAAAAAGCAGGAGTTAAATAACTGTAATGTCCATTGCTACTTTTACGGAGTAGGAATTTTGACAGGCTGTTACTCTTTTCCTGTTCACTGGTTATGGATGTAATTAGACTTAAATGGAACCTGACTGTGTTGGCATTCATTTAGGTTGAGCCACAATCCCCTTGCTGTCCAAATGCTTATGGTAATAACTATTTACGAGCTGCAGTTGAGTATGGGTGCGTGTGTGTGAGCGTATGGGTGTACGCAGGCAGGTTTGAGTAAAACGGCAGTAAAATTTAATGCTGAGATGTAAAGAGGATGTGCTTCAGGCTCGGTCGTTTGCATGTCAAACCCCACCTTCCCCTCATTTGCGTATCAGCATGTTAAACAGGCAGCTCATACGCGTCAGAAACTCTGCCGCTTTCGACACGAAGACGCCAAGTTTCATATATTGATTCCCCTTATGTTATGAGGTGCTCATTAAAGGTTTGATGTTTAAAATGATGCTTTATATTACTAGTGATTTTGTGGTCGTAAAATGGCGAACTTTGTTGGGCTGAATAACCTGTTCTGTTTAACCGGTCACAGTAAGTCAGTGGTGTCCAAACTAATCCACAAGGGGCCTGTATTGATGCTGGTTTTTGTCACACCCCGACACTAACACGCCTGATACTACTCATCCAGGTCTCGATTGACCCCCCTGATCAGTTATTTGGTGGCATCAGGTATTGGGGCACTGTGATAAAGTAAAAACCACACCGGCCCTTTATGGATTAGATTGGACACCCCTGCATTATGTGCTCTTTACAACCAAATATTATTGTGTTCAGTGGTAAAGAAGTGCAGGGCTGCCCAAATCTGGCCTTTGAATCCAAATCCAGCCCTGGTCTCCTCTCCTTCCTATCAATTAATTGAACATTTGACACTGATTGACCAGACTGTCATCACTGCTGACTCCCAGGTAAAGGGAAGGTGGAAAACCAGCAGTTCTTGACCCTCAAGGACCGTAATTTGGGGAACACTGGTCTAATGTAACTGCTCTCTACAGGAACGGTGGAGCCTTGCCTGCAGATGTGACTGTGGAGGGCGGCACTCTGCAGTTTGGCCGGCCCCTCGCTGCAACTGACAAGGGCAAGTACGAATGCGAGGCGAGAAACCGCATCGGTGCCGTGAAGGCTGACATCGAGATTCCATTGGAAGGTGAGGAGGTGCCAAAAAATTCTTCCCTAACTGGCAATAATTTTTCAAACGCCCCTTCTGTAAAGGAGAATAAGATTCATATTGCAGTGTTTTGAGGCAGGTGAACATTCTGACATTGCTGTGTGTGTGTGTGTGTGTGTGTGTGTGTGTGGCTACATGGCTCAGGCGCAGGGCATGAAAAACAGCTGAGTGATTCTAGTATGATACCCCTTATTGCTGGGGGTATTGGAGCGCTGGTCCTTCTCCTGCTGATCGCCATGGTGATCGTGACCTGCTACCACCGCCGCAAAAACCGCATACTGGAAAAGGAGCTGAGTGTGAAGATGTGAGTCAACCCAAAACTACAATACCCACAAAACCTGCAACACCAACAAATACAGCAGAACTACATTACTGGAAAAGCCACAAAACTGCACTGCCCACAATTACAGCTAAACTACAAAACTTAGGAATGCCTCAAAACTACAACATTCGCGAGTACAGCAAAACCACCATACCCACAAACTTCCCAAAACTACAATACCCACGACTGCAGGAAAAACTGCAGTGCCCACAAATACAGCAAAACTGCAATACTCTCAAATTCAGTAAAACTGTAATGCCAACAAAATCCAAAATCTACATCGCAGCTTTGAGCGGCTCAAAACTACTTCACCCACAAATAGCCCAAAACTACGTTATCCACAAACAACACCCATGAACAGCTCAAAAATACAACACCCACTAACAGTCCAGAACTGTGACACGACTGGACACTTCCCAACTGCCCTCTTAAAAGACTACTCTCAAAAACAACAGCAACACATAAACACTCCCTTAAACAAATGGCACCAAACACAAAATTCTACACTGGAGGGAGGCATTTTAGTGCTTTGTCTGTTGAATAACCTCAGACCCCTTTGTCATTCAACCCCTACCGCTAACGAGCCTAATAACAGCCCTCCATAATGTAGCATGCGGTTTGAAGCGGAACTGGTAAATGCTCCTTTTGAATCCAGTTAGAAATTGATTGGAGCACATTTAAGGAAGGTATTGTGAAAAACTTATTTTTGGTGTTTCAGTGACCTTGGCCTTGACCTTGACTCAATTAGGTCCAACATTTGATCAGGTGGTCCTTTGGCCACTGCACACCTTTCTCTGTGCAGTGATTTTTCTCTGTGATTTTAGCCAACTGTTTTTTCACTTGACCGCTGACAGACAAGCGTACAAAGACCTGCTACTGAAAACTACTCCATCTGCCTTTGGGTGGGGTAAACATTTCTAAAACACGGAGAAAGTGTGTCTTAATAACCAATTGATCCTTATCTCAAGACTTAAAATCTTTTTACTTTTTTCTAAAGGGGAAAATATTTGCATTTTATGTCGTTTTTTTTTATTCTCTCTCTCTCAGGGAGGAATTTACCACTCTATCCAGACAAGCTTCCATCAGGAGATTTGACTCAATCCACTCTGACCCTCGAGCACTGGTATGCAGAAAAAATCCAAATGTGCCAACTGTACACACTCAACAACACATACAAACCTCCATACTCCCATTAGCATAAGCACACAATCATATTTCTACCATTTTCATGATAATCACTCATGTTCAAATGCATGCACATGCAAAAAATGCACCTACACATGCCCCACCCAAAATAACTCTCAAATTATCTCTTTGTCTTTCTCTCCAAGATGGACGAAAATATGCCTCTCCCACCAGATGCCCTGACCAGGACCAGCATGTCCTCTCTCTCAGTAAGTATCATTACATGCGTCTCTAATGCCAGCGCTTCTATTTCTTATATCTCTATTGTGTTGCTGTCATTGCGATGATTTTGACCACTAGTACCACAGTCTGTACTGAAGTGCCTCAGTCTTTTCTGTAGGGCCTTTATAGCTATGATTTTGACTCCTAGTGGGACAATAACTAATTCTATCTACTCTTTCTCATCTGTAGTGACTCAATACCTCCACCACGGAAGTAATGATTTTGCCAGTGTTTGTTTTTGTCAGCAACTTGACAAAAAGTGGAGCCTGGTTTTTCCATTAAATTCTTCTGAAGGGTGCGGTACGGCCCATGGAACAATCAATTTAGATTTTGGTGGCGACCAGGGTCACCATTTGGATCTTTTAATGTTTTTGAAGGATTCTTCACCATTACAGGATTGGTAGATACGGCATTTGATGGAATAAATGCCATATATCTTAAAATCTACTCAATGTTACAAAATATAGCCAGTTGTGGAAATATGATTGTTACCCTCGCAGATTTGTGTATCATAGAAGAGAGGACTATTGGCCTTTGTGGAGGTCTACACTCTCGGAATGCCACTCTAGTTCTGAACTGTTTCTACAAGTAGTACCTCCATCTCCACTATTTACTGCTATTGCCACTATGTGTACTATCTTTCGAGCCTCTGCTTATGCTTACCGTACCCCTATTGTAATGGCCCAATTGCCCCTATCCCTAAAGCTAGTACCACAGCCTACTTTCCGAACAATCCCTTTTACCTCTTACTTTCACCTAAGTGCTTATACTGTCGTGCAGAGAAGGTCTTGCTCATGTTGCCACGGGGATCCAGAGGAAATTGAATGCGGAGGTTGGGGTCTCAGAAAGAGGCCTTTTTATTTGTAATGTATGCTATAGTCCGGAGGTATTGGGACAGTGACAATATATGTTCTGTTCTGGCTGTGTACTTCATACTGCTGATATGGAAAAGTCAGAGTGGAAAGTCTCTGCTTCAATTTGAGTATGTTTACATCTGTGTTGCATGACCTTCCTGAGGCCTACAGCCTTTTTATACATGAGGATTGTCCAAATGTACTCAACCAAAAAAGTTTAGGACCACTGAGTTTTTTCCTTATTTTCTCTTGTTCTGAGTTTCCCAAGGCGCTGTTAAGCTATTGTGAGAACGAGGTTTTCACATTAGATATTGAAATGACTTCAAAAATTGTTTGGAATTGTGATTTATTGCCCTGGGCTTGGTGTGATTCTGGTCGTCCGTGTGGATACCCTGTTTTGGGGGTATAAAGTCATCTGATTAAATGTTTTTATGCATTTTGTGTCTTGGATTAACACCAGTGACATAAACAACTCTTGGGATTTATTTTCAGTTTTTTACATTTTGCATGCTTGGGTCAAAACCGAGTGTTCCTCACCTTCTGTTTGTTGAGTGTATTTACAGAGTCCTCTGTATCACTGTTACCTGCTTACCTGTATATTTGTATCGTCTTGGACACAGAATCTTCCCGGGAAGAGAGACAGTCACTCCACACTCTCAATGGGAAGAGCAGAGAAGCCCATTATCTACAGCTCATTTCGTCGCTCTGAGAGGGACCCTTATGCACAGAATACCCCTAACTCTCCAGTGAGTGTGAGTGTGTGTGTGTGTGTGTTTATTTAGGGTGAGTGCGTTTTTTCTGTGGGTGTGCACTGGTGGGTGTATATACTTCAAAAACAGAGGTCTGATTTGTTTGAGTGTGTGTGTGAGCGTATGTCATTGTGCATATAAGACATCTCAAACACTATCGCTTGTGTGTCTCCATGAACAAGTACTTGCTATGTACTGAGGACCAGAAATTTCATTTTTTCCGACACACTGGGGACATTGTTGGGGAGTAAAGAAATTTTAGGCCAGTCCTCGCAACTACAAAGGCAAATTGTGACGTATTGATGAAGGTTAAGGTTTGAATCACAGATTAATGTTGGGGCAATTGTTTGAGTTGGGCATGTATTTGTTATGGTCAAGATTAGTGAAAAGCTGTAGAGACACTCTGCGAGACAGTGCATTGACTCCCTTTCACTCTAAGATGGAGGTACTAGGATGTGTGTTTGAGCATTGGCGTGTATATTGAGCTGCGCAAACATGATGGTGAGTGTGTGCATCTTTGTGTACGTAACTGCACAAGTAGAACAATAACAATGCGTAAACACTGAAGTGAATGTTTATTTTGAGGTCTTCTTGTGCATATATTCTCATTAGTTTGTGTGTCGAACAGCTCAAATGGATGTGTGTGCGTGAGAATGTTATTGTATATAGGGAGCACCGCTTGGTCTGAGAGCGTTTGTTGGTGTGTGCACGTATGCTTGCACAGGCCTGAGTTTTTGTGCTTATATTAGCATGTGTGTGGTTATTCATGCTTATAGTTGCCAAAACGTACAACATTATTGTGAGCTACAGGACCCATTTTACATCCACGATAGAGCGATTTCTGGCAATTTGAGTGTCACTTACCTCAAGGTCCCTGTTCCCCAAATCACGGTCTGCGAAGGCTAAGAACCGCTAGTTTTCCACCCTCCCTTTATACCCGGGACTCAGGTGTGATGACAATCTTGCCAATTGGTAATGGCACACTTAACCCTCTGATTATGTTCAAATGAATGAAACATTTTGGTTTGAGGTCAGTTTGATCCCTGCAATGTAAAACTACGAGATGTTTGGGTAACACTTTCAGTTACAATCTCCTCTCGGCTCATTCATGCCTCTCTACCCACCATTTTAATAGCCAAATAAATAAATCATGACTCCCCCATCCTCCCCTTACACATCAAGTGTTGGTTTCACATGATTATTGTGAAATTAATGAGAAATTACTTTGAACATGCCCTCGATATTGGGCAACACTTCAAAAACAAGTTCAAAATGATTGTTTTGTATAATAATAGATCATGGGCTCAAAATGACCCAAACAACACCAATGCGTAAAATGTGCACAGAACATAAAATCATTTTTCTGAGTGAATTTCATATTTTACCTGTAACGTTAGGGGAAAAAATCTAGCTGAATAAAATATGTTCACCATGTTTTTAGAGAAGGTGAACGTTGAATCGGGCCAAATTCACCCCAAACATAATTGGATGATTAATTGTCTGGAAGGTAAGGCATCCAAGGACTGGATTTTGATTCGATAGCATCCCTATTCTGGGATTTGTGGCGCTTTGTTCCAGCTTAATTGCTTTTCCAAAAATCGCTTTGAGTCGAACTGTCTGCTACATGTGAACAGTAATGAGTGGAGTCAAATTCACTCTCTCTGCCCCCTGCAGGACATTGGCCCATCCGTCAGCCAGAACCCCTCCCCAATTCCTATGAGCCCTAGCTCTGGGCCTGGCTCAGTGACTCTCAGCGCAGCGCCCCCTCCTGTTAAGGTGGCATACAACACCGTGTGGGGCGGCGCGCCAACCCCCCCAGAGGATGAGGAGGAGCGGGGAGAGGAAGGTGAGGATGGGGGCAGCCTACATATTTCGGAGGCAGTGAGTCACTACTTTTACTACAGAGATGGGGTCCTGCACCCGAAACGCCAGCCCAACGCCATCCTGCTGCACCCCAGGAGCCAGATCATTTAGAGCACACCAGCTACGACGACGCCTTCTACCTGTCCCACCAACAAGTGCCACTCGCCTTCTATCAGCAGTCAATCAGCATCTGACACTTCCTCTCCAATCTCGCGGCCAGTTGCGATTCTTCATCTGAAGCCAATCCATCTTTGAAGGCATCTATTACTGGTTGTAGGCGCGGATGCTTCAGTGGTCTGTCCCAGCATGCCATGGGGGAAAGGAAGGAAGGTGGTTGACCGATCCATCTTTGGGTTGTGACTTATTTACTCAAACCCTCATACATGTGGGGAAGTTGGAGTCTGTAGTTTGCTTCACATGCATATCACTGGACTGTAGAAGGAAACTGGGGTGTCCCTCACGGATAAACAAGAAGGCCCTGGTCAGAATATCAACCAAAAAAGTGAGCTCTCTCGCAGGTAAAGGTGCATCCAACTATCACCTCCCTGCCACCAAAACCAGTGGCCAACAATCATCCTCCGTTACAAATTCAACTGCCAACAATCATCCTCCATTTCAACCCTACAGCCAATCGTCGTCATACTCCTCCAAGTATCCAAGTTGGTGCACTTGCCTCTTATGGAGTATACAGTCCACTGTACTGTTCTGTATACTGTTCAAGTTTGGAGGACTTGCGGTTAAAAGCAATCATGGCCTTTTCAAAATGCAGTGGAAATCTCAGGATGATGAATTTATTTCCCGGGTTTTGCGGAGTGTACTCTGGGAGACAGTTGGGTTTATCACCATTGTTTTTCCTCTGTGAGAGCAGGCTTTACCACGCTTGGGGCAAGACTTCCACTGTACAGGCGGGGGGGAAAAAAACAGTACGTTACCGATTGCATACTAAGAAGTATGAATAACCACGCTTCCAGGACAGCAGACACTTTGAGGACACAGCAGTTTGGAGGCTCTTTTGAACTCTTTAGTAAGAAGCCACCAACTGCAGTATGGAGGATGCGTGTGCATACTTTGTGTACATGTGCTTCAAGGTTATGTAACTGTGTGCCACAACAGCGGGTCCCTACCTTGTTTCTTGGGAACTACAATCCTGCAGCTTAGTCGTGATTTGGTGCACCCTCTTCTAATTCACACCTCTGCAAGAACAATAGCTGCTAAATGAGGTGCGCTCAAGTGTCAGTGCGAAAACCAATGGGATGGGAGATCAACAGTACCCAGCTTTGCAAACGGTGACGTCGTATGTGAAATGTAAATTTGTATCATATTTTTATTTTGTTTTTTTATTTTTAGATTGGACAAAGTTAGCCAGTATTTAAATGTTTGGTGATGGTGTAAATATGAATTTGAGGATTTTATACTGACTTTTTCATAGCGTTATTGGACGTATGTTGTGTACATGCTTTTAAAACCTGAGGTATTTTGTACTGAAATGTATAATGGTGTTGACTTGTATGAGCCTGTGTTTTTAGCAACATACAGAAATTTTAACTGTTTATGTCCTGGGATCTAATAGAAAAACTTAAACACAGAAAAGCCTCACATTCTTTAAAGTCATAGTCATGTAAAACCAGTCAGATCAATACATACATCTCTAAGATCTTTTGCTGCTCAGAGGAGAACAGCTACACTTTTTCCCTGGAACCCTGGTGGAAAATACTTAAAGAAGTCACTTGATGTGACACTCATGGCTGTAACTCCCAGCTCCAGCTCCAGTCCACTTTTTCACTTTCGCTTCATCCCCAAGGCCAGGTGATAACTGCCATTAAAATCAACACCATCATAAGAGACACACCATTGTATAACTTGCTATACCTGCAGTTCTCCAGGTGAATGAACTCCTGAGAGTTTTGAATGAGATCCCCAGTTAGTGTTGGTATGAAATGCCTCATGCTGTATGCTGTAAAGTTCAGAAGATGTTTGTAACACACAAATAAAATTTTGTAACATGACACCAATTATAATCACCTCTCAATTTAAGGAGCTTAATTATGGAGACTTTGAGGTACACTTGCACTACTGGCTAAATGTTCTGTTTATTTACACAAACATGTTCACATTTCAGTAAATCTTCAGCTCTGTGCCCAAAGATTGACTGACTGGTCACATGCTTTCCAATCTTCCGATCAGCTACATGGGTCAAGCTGGCTTGTGTATCTCAGTCCCAAGTCTTTCGAACAAGCTGATCCAGCACCTGACAGCTGTAAGAATGAGAAATTGTGGGAATGTGTCTATATTACACTCAATTTAAATAAAAAACAGGAACTGCTTGAATATTTTTTTCTAGAAAGAATGGTTTGTAAACTGCAAGGGTTAAAAGTGGTGCATTGTTAATTATATAATTCATATTTGGTTTTGTATTTCCAGCTTTGAAGATTCTTGCCTGTAAAATCATGTTTGATTGACTTTTAACCAAGCGTTGTGACTGTAAACCAGAAAGGAGGCATTCCTGTCTTGCAGGTTTGGGAATTTGCCATGGATGACTCCAGTAATTAAATATTCAGCCGTAACCTAGAAAACTGTACTGAGTAAAACATGGAGTGACTTTTGTTTTTTTTTTTTGAAACTTCACTCATTGTTCCAGGTGAATTCTGTAATCCTGGGCCCTGTTTCACAAGAAAGTTTTAATGGGTTGAGTGGATTACTGCGCTGGATAAAGCGCAGTAATCTCCCTAAATCTGGAAAAAATATCAATTTTCAGTCTAATTCCTAATAGTTATGCTGCTAATTCCACAATCCTGATTCATGAAATGTGTTGGGGTGTTTTCAGGGGTAATCCTGGTTTTTGAAATAGGTTCTAACCTCAGGGCTTCATATGTTGGTGTTTTTAAACCCCTTAGATTCTAACTTTTCACTTAAGTTTTCCCTTAGGTAGGCTGAAAGTGAGAGGTTTTTTTCATATTGTAGGACAATGGGTCTCATGCAGCAACATTCTCTTAAATTTCTCTTATTTTTTTCTCTGAGAAAAATATTAAATATAAGAGAAATAAACTCTGGATGCAGTAAACGCTCTTACCGTCCAAATCTGCTCTTACCCAGGTGTGGAATCCCACCAATCATAAATTGGAAGCGCATGGCTGATTGCTTTAAACTGGCAAATATGACACCCACTGAACACCATATAAGGGCAGGTATGATGTGTGCAAAGGGTCGACCGCTCGTGTATGATTCCATACTCGTAACAAATGTGAACGTAATCGTACTTGAGCATGGAAGATTACTGTTATGTGTTACGTCTCCCTTGTTCTAACAAATGCAGCGGTGAAAAGATATCTCCAAACGAAGAAATTCAATGCTTGCTTGAAATGTATGCAGATGAAAACAAACACAACTGGATACTACACGCAAAAACTCTGAGATTTATGGAATAATTTACTTTTGAATAAGTTACATTCGCGTGGTTATCACAGAATAACAGATCTATGGAAGCCCATAGTGGACAATATTCAAATGAAAATGTAATTCCACTAATGCAGTGGTTCTCAAACTCTGTCCTGGCGCCCCCCTGTGTATGCTGGTTTTTGTTCCAACCATAATTACAATTCTAGAATTTTAAAAAAGCTGTTACTTTCTCTTAATTAGCTGCATTCCATGTTTAGAGTAGTTATTTACCATCTTAAGTCACATTTGGATGGACATATCCATTCTGCCATGAAGAATAAAAACCCTTGAACATAATGTGCTTAATTTTCAATATTGATAGGATTTTCAGGTGAAAACATTTTTAAACGATCAAATTAGACTGAGAAAATCAGTAGGCTCCAAATTAGGTTTCTGAACACAGGTGTTTTGAGTTTTTCCTAAATAACCTGCCTGAACCAAAATCAATTTTAAATCAACAAAAAACACAACAGGTGACTCCATTGTTTGCCAAGTAAATTGTTGGGTTTTACCTCCATGTGTCAAGAGTTTAACCAATGAGGAACCTTTTGATTATGTTGATTAAATGTTTGATTAATTGTTTCCCTTTGCTGAAATTTACAATATATCTAAATGTGGATATTAGCATTAATGCACCTAATTAAAACAAATCAACAGCTTGCTAAAAAAAGGTTGCAATTGTGGTTGGAACAAAAACCAGCATACACAGGGGGGCGCCAGGACCGAATTTCAGAACCACTGCACTAATGCATTATTATTTTCCACTTATGAGTGAGTTGAGACAATGTTAAATTGAAAATGCATGAATCCAATTTTCACTTTCTTTTTCACATACACATATGAAAAGTTGTTTGACATTTCATTTTCAAAGTCATGCTCTGCAATACAGAGGACAATATTCTCGCACAGACGACCTCTTTCACCATTGATCAGCAGCAGTCCTTGATCAGCAGCTTCTTTTCCCTAAAGAACAAACTGACAGTTCAGCCTGAGACATGTTATTTCATAGCTAGTTAAAGCAGCATTATCCTTCCATGCGTGCTATAGCGTATTACATTACTCCAGATAAAACGCGATCCGTCTTCCCACCCTGCTGACGCAAGTTAGGGGAAATTTGTCATCATTTTTATACTTAATCGCTGTGATTCGGTTTTTGCCCGAGCTTCACAAGCTAGCTAGCTGACAGCGATTACTCTTGTGCTTCTCTTTCTCTTTGAATATTGTCCATGTATTGCAGCGAAAGTCTTTTAAAATGAAATGTCAAACGTCGTCATCATTATTGTATCATTACCTTGGGGGCGGGGGCAGGTTATAATCAATGATCATGTCTGTGTGTGTGTCTGTGTGTGTGTGTGTTTCTGTCACTCTGTCTGTCAGCCCGTGGCCATTACCTGCCCCCCAAGTTAGGCTAAGCAATGATCATGTTACAAGAAGAGTTAGCTAGCTAGCTAGCTGCCCGGGATAAACAACGCCATGCCTCGGGGACCAGCGCATTGTTCGTCTGTCCTCGTATTAAAATGGAGGCCTATTTGTTTGATGCCTGAGGAGCCTGGATTGTCGTGTATTATATTGTTTTCTATGTCTGCTTAGGTAATTTTATTTTTGCGAAATGAACATTACGTAGAATTTCTGTGAACGTTCGTGCTGTATGTAATTATTTCGTTATAAGTGTGTAGCTAGCATGCTAGCTAGCTACATGGAGCTCCGTGTTGTGACACGGACCCCTGCGAACCATAATCGCGATGCATTTTCATAAAACAGTATGCTAGTTTGCATTAAATAATTATGTTTCCTAATTGTATGAGATTTGTTGGTTGTGATGTTACGATTGAATTTGTGCTTTTATTTCTATTTGCGTTGCATTATTCCGCATACTTTCGCTGCATACTGCCCGTTTTTCGTTGGCGGGCAAAGTGATCGCGTTGACACGGATCTTGCATGGAATTGCACATAGCACACGGGGTCCGCTTTCCAGCCAGCTGGGCTTGCTGAAATCACAGATTTTTTATAAAATTTTTTTAAAGATGGTATAACGTGTTCTATCGTCTTCTGTGTCTAGTTAGCATTTTGTTTTACCTAGCTGGACACAGCTAAGCATTTTTGTGGTCATTTGTGCAGTATGAATGAATTTGACTTATATTACAAGGAGAGTTAGCTAGCCTAGCTAGCTGCCCGGGATAAACTAAGCCATGCCTCGGGGACCAGCGCAGTTCACTGCTCTTTGTATTAAAATGGAGGCCGCTGCGGCTCGTAGGCCTATTTGCTTGATGCCTGCGGAGCCTGGATTGTTGTGTATTATATTGTTTTCCTTAGTCTGCTTAGGTTGTCTTTGTATTATTTTTGCGAAATGAACATTACGTAAAATTTCTGTGAACGTTTGTGCTGTATGTATGATCGTGTCTGTGTGTGTGTGTGAGTGTCTGTCAGCCCGTCGCTGGGGCCAGGTCTGCTATCTCTGATTGCCTTGTTATTCCCAAGTGATTAGAAAACAGCATTTTCATTATCGCGATTATATGGAAATGCACTAGGCTGGGGGTGCTGTTTTGCTTATTGTATTTTAATATTGTCCATTGTATTGCGGAGCATGACTTTGAAAATGAAATTTCAAACAGCTTTTCATTATCATTTGAATATAGTCATAGATTTCCCATATGTGTATGTGACAATGAAAGTGATAATTGAATTAATGCATTTTCAATTTAATATTGCCTAGAAAATAATGCAATAGTGGGATTACATTTTCATTTGAATATTGTCCACAATGGGTTTCCATATAGATCAGTGCCGTGACAAACTAAAGGAAATGCGGCTGCGGCATTTCAAAGTGCGGGACGCAGTACAAAAGTCTGGCAGCTCAAGTTATGAGGTGGCATGAGGCAGTGGATAGCATATTTAGCCTGTTACAGCCCCTGGCCTTGGTTTCCAGTTTTCTTTTTGGTTGCTGTTGTAGAGTCTGTGCCTGCTGTCACGTTTCAGGAATGGTAAAGATGAGTGTTGCCCCTGCTCATGATTGGCTGCCAGTGGTTTAGTAGCTCCTCCTCCCTTCTGCCTTCCCCTGGTGGCTGATTGGAGCAGCCCACCTTCAACCCCACCAATCAGCAAGTGACAGCTAGCCAGAAGAGTTTCAAAGATGTGCTTGGCCATTAGTTGCTGGCAGACATCTTAGAATTTGTAACAGAGTTTGTGTTTTGATGCTAGTGGTATTTGCCAATTGTGTTACCCAGATTTGGGCGGGGTAAGATTCAAAACAGATTTTTGTTCTCCTGCTCTCACTTTGAGGTTTTTATGCACTGTATTAGTCACACTAGGTTTGAGGGGAGCTGATCACTTTGTGTTTTTTATGCCCACAGCATAGTCAGCCAGGATTTTATTTTCTAAAGGTTAATTCTGTTGTTTTCTCTTCACCTACTGAACTAAATAAGCTAGTTATTTTTGTTTCAAAGTCATTTTTGTTATATTTCTTTCTTTTATTTGACAGCACCCACCATCCCATTTCTGTTTGGTCTGCCACTACTTTTGCCGCCCTAATAAATGCCCTGTAAACTATCCTGAACATCGGATTTGCTCTGTTGGTTGCTTCACTTTCCCCTTACAAGCCGGGTCGTTACGAGCCGTAAAAACACAAGAGTGAAAGAATTCCGTATGCAACATCCACCAATATCAAATGTAATCAGAACATTTTTGGCTTACCTTGATGTTTGGGTACCCGGAGAAAGATTCGGATGTGTAAAAACAAGTATTCAGTCAAGAAAATTGAGTTTAATTATTAGTGCTGCTATACATGGTAATCCATGTTACAGATGACACATCGGGTTGCTAGGGCCAAGCAGCATATGCATTCGCGATAATGATATTGAATATCAATTTTCGAAATCCGCTTCTCAATAATAAAACCCCCGGAATATACGGGTGGCTCCTTTTAAAATGGTTCCCCATTCAAAACCACCCAGGTACATACTGCAACGCGCTGGATTGGAATTTTGACATGTATGCAAGTGTACTTGGGTACGGTACAGTATTACTAGTGTGAAAGCTGACCAGTGGGCAGAGAGGGGACAATCACACTGTGGCACGGTACGAAACAATTGTTCCTAGCATGAAAGCCCCCTAAACAATAAAACCTAAAGCAATCCAAATTTGATTATATGATCCATTTTTAATGTTTAGGTTTTAAAACTTGTGTTTCTGTGCAGTCGACAAGCAATCTGTGGACAGAGATAAGTTTTCTGTTTTCTCTCATCTCTGTAAGAATGCTCTCGATTACTCGTAAAATTTTCTCTAACCTATGAGAAGAGCAAAAATAAGACATTGTTGGTGCATCCCAGAAATCAATGGGTAAGAACAAAATAAAATCGGGGATGGTAACAAAAATAGGAGAAAATGTGTTCTTTTAATGCTTCTTGCATGAGGCCCACTGTCACATACATATTCTGTCTCCGCTGGCTATAGCGCTTCACTGGAGCTACGACACACTTAATGAGAGAAATATTCAAACCCAGGATGCTATGTTTTTATGGCCTCAGTGTTACGTCAAATGGAAAATATCTAGATCTTGTTAATCATTTTATAAAAATTTCCCTGTAATTAAGCAGGACCAGTTTGGAATCGTTGAAAGCCCTGGGCTCCCCAGTGGAATTTAATATTGGCCTGAAGTTCCAAAGGTTTGAATACAGCAGCTGTATTTGACGGACTGATATATGGGTCTGCAGGTTATATCAGTTTAAGCATTTACTCAATGAATGACTCAAATCAGTCCATTTCTGTTATGAACTCTCTGGTGTATTTTAAGGCTACCGGACTGGGTGAAGCCCTTTCCACACTGAGTGCAAACAAATGGTCTCTCTCCCGTATGGATTCGCTGGTGTGTTTTCAGACTAGATTTCTGGGCAAACCGCATGCCGCAGTGCACGCAGCTGAACGGCTTCTCTCCGGTGTGAATTCGCTCGTGCGTGCCAAGGTTGCATCTCAGACTAAAACGTTTGCCACAGTGAGCGCAGCTATATGGCCTCTCTCCCGTGTGGGTCCTTACGTGCAATTTAAGGTGACTGTAGCGATCAAAGTTCTTCCCACAATGTGTGCAACTGAGTCCTTTCTCCTTAAAGCTGGAGCTTTGGGTCTTTCCAGTCCTCCCCGGACTAAAAGAACCGCTACTCAGGGTAGAGCCCCCAGTGTTTACAACACTGGTATTCAGACTAGAGCCGGTCTCATACTGAGACCCTGAGTGTGGCTGCGCTGGGCTCTCACTGCCTCTCCTGTGTTTTACTGAGGGTCCATGTTGCTGCTGCTGGGGCAGTAATGTCTGATTCTCTTTCTCCACTGTGAGCACAAGTCTCTCTCTGTACTGACCCTGCTGTGTGTGAATGGCCTCTGATCTGAGCTCCTCACTGCAAACAGACGGCTCCTCAACCATCTTATCAAACTCCTCAGCATATGAAGCCCCAGTGAAGGACAGTGCGTTTCCAGAACCTTCCATAGTGGCAGGATTGTGGCATAGAGGTGAGTGACTTGATAAACTCTGTGAGCACCGTTCTGTAGCATTAGAACAAACTGGATCATCACTCTCAATGTCACAGCTCCCTTGGGTAAATGAACTCCACAACTGATTGTCTCTCTCATACATCACATACTCCAGAGCGTTGAGTCTTCCAGCAATGAGTTCGCATCCTGTCTGATCGAGTGTCTGGGCTACATGCTCGTCCTCTTGCTCTGCCTTCACCACAAACTCTAGTCCACTGAGCTCCTCATCACTGTGTCCACACCTGTGCGGCTCCCTCAGCTCCTCTGGGTCTCCTCCAGGGATGGGCTCTGTGTCTGAATAATTCCCAACTTCAACAGGTGTGGACTGTGTTACCTGTTCCTCTCCTGTAGATGCGGGGTGTGGGCCTCCGTAACACAACTCTTGTTTCGTTGCTTCCTGCTTAACAAGAACTAGTTCAGCTCGGACCTGTTCCACGTTCGCAAACTGTAACCAAGAAGCCAAAAAGATGACACTAAGTGCACCTCAAATTTGCACGGGTGAATCTCCAACATTCGCACATACTAAAGTGGCACAATGTCATAGGTTTTGTTTTTAGTTAAAAAATGAGCTCACCTGGTTCTGCAGGATGGCTGACTGTACAGGTGTTTCTACATCTTCCACACCGGCAGGCTCTCCGTCTAGTCTGGGAGTGAAGCCGCATTCCTGCCCGAAAACACTCTTTGCCGGAGACCATCCCTTGTCTGAAAGTTCATAATGTTCCAGAAGTAAATAAATCGTTACCTCTGCCAAGGAGGTTATGATCTTGGTTCATTTTGTTACTTTTGCAAAGTCTTTCACAAGTGCGTTGATCGTCGAACAGCTTCATTACAACTGGTCAGTTCGGTTTGCCTGTGTTAGTTTTCAATTACTAGCAAAAACAACCAGCCACATTTAATTCCAAGTTTGTCACATTGTTGACACTGGCATCCATTTTAGGCTTAGAGAAAATGACAAATGTATCCTCATGATCAAGGTCACCATTGAAGAATTTGGCTTGTCCTTGCTCTGTAAGTGATTTCATCCATTTGTCAGTTTGCCAGCATGATTACATAAAAACTACCAGCCGTATTTTCATGAAACTTGGTAGAAGGATGTAACATGGGCTGAGGAGGAATCAGATCACACCCCCCCCCCAATTCCGTGTTCTAGCACCAGGCCTGAAGTCCACAACATTATTTTCAACGCAAAAGAAAATCCAAAATCAAATGTTTAGCGTTCAGTCAAACAGTAATGATACGGCCTTGTATTTTAAATGTCTACCTGCACACTTATCAATCAAGAGGAGATTAGGACCACGCGTGCTTGCCGGTTGTTTGGTCGCAAGAACACTGTAGCTATTTGCTGACTTAAGGTGTGGGACCCAATCGTAGTGGTGTTAATGAAATTATTTCACGTCCGCAAAACTAACTGGCAAGCTAATGCCACTTAGTTGGCTAAATATACCAAGTAATTATGAAATCGAAATTACAAAGAAACCAAATGATTGTTGCAAGCAGCGAAATGAAAACAACACCTACACTTAGCTCTGACGGGCCAAGTGCTATAATGTAAGCCCCTCAGAGCTGACCTGGACTGTAAACGTTGTATGGCACCAACATTCCCCTTCGGCTAGATATTTGTTTGCGTAGAGTTTAACATCTACTTAACGTTGTATAAAGCCAATAGGATTGAACAATGTCAGTGCCTTTTCAAAATGTGGAGACAAAAACTGGACACTGCAACAGTAATAACAGCTTGACTAAGAGATTAAATAATTCTTAGTCAATTAGTAATTTTATTTTAATTTCGGAAAGGTATTTTCTCAAAACATTTAGAGTGTTATAATAATGTATTGCCTTTATAAGGAAATTTCAGAAGGTAAATGATCAGTTTTTGGTTCATTATTATTATTCATCATTTTGTTGTTCAATCTGTACTCCGTGTTTTTCAGTTATTGCTGTCAGTACCAGGCAGCATCAGTGCCTGGATGCTGGACAATGTTGTTATTGTAGTACAATGTTCATGTAGTGAGCTAATTGGGCCTGTCACTACATGTACAAAGTACTAAACACTCCTACTGCCTTTCCACAGACAGAATGACATCTGATCTGCACCATAGCATCACTTATTAGGAATGAAGTGCGTGTGTGTCATTGGGACGTGTAAGCACCAGAATTACGACGATGAAGCAGAATGTGGCCTTCATGTATATCAACTCCTAGTTAGTTGAATTAATGCATGAAGCACGATTAATCGGGCTACTTTAAAGTGAACATTTTTAAAATGCTCGCTAACTTATCACGATAGAACAAGCGCCCTTTTAGGTTTTAAATGCCTACCTTGAAGTTTCCCCTCTACCTCTTTTCAATCGAAGCTCGTGGTCTGCCGTGTCAGTTAGGGTTAAGTAGCTTGCCGCCCGCTGAAACGTATTGATCAATGCAGTGATGATCCAATTAAAGGCATCTTCGTTAAATCCAGATGGTGACTTTTTTTGGCCAGACAGTGCATATTTTTTAAAAAAATCCTTTTTTATCAGATATAAAGCCTGTGATTTGGTAACAAACGGGGGAGCTTTGATATTTCATGAAGGGTACGAAAGGGCAATTACGCTACTTCTCTTCCATTAATGCAATTCAACAGCCTGATGAAGCGTCAAACCTATGCAAAAATCTGCCAAATTTAAGTTCCAGTAAATGATAGTCTTTGTTGCTACTGGTAAGACCAGAGAAATCATATTCTAGGTAAAACGTATAGGTTACCACGACACAAGCAGCTCCTGAATTTTGTTTATCAGCAAAGTTAAAATTATACACCCGAGCGTGATTCTCGCGCACCTGCTGCTTCTCCGCACCCTCGCGCAGTTGCCAGATCACATTCCATCCGCCGGATCTTCCTTTTCAACTTCTCATTCTCGAGTTGGCATCTGCTCATCTCCAAGCGCAAGACAGCGCAGTTATCCTCGAGGAGTTTCTCGATTTCCACAACCGCTGTTTTGGCTAATGTTTCCATAATGCACATTAACCGTACCTGCAAAGTGTCACACTTCGACATTTTATGAGCTAATGATACCTTGCGAATAAAACTGGCACGAGATAAGATTTTTTTTTTTAAACTATTTGGACTGTCCGAACTGCCAAATATCACTTAGAATTAACCTCTGGAGCAGTCTGAACCATGGTTGTGACCTGTGGCAAACACTTAATTTAACTCTTAACGGGCAAACAAATTCGAAGATTTGTAATGTAGTGCTTCTGCCACTTCCTCTCCTCGGCACATTTTCGACGTTTCGTGTATAAGCTACACTTACTTCACAGGATAATACCGCCTCCTGCTGTAAGGAGGACAGCAGTTCAGGGGTATTCAACTTCATTGTCCTCCCTGACATTCACGCACGTCATAAGTATCTGAGCACACAGCACAGCCAGTATTCCAATATGTAAATCATGGATCTTCAAATCTGGACCTCGAATCCAAATTTAGTCCAGGCTCTCTTTTATGCCAGGTACGTGAATTAAAGTGTAGCGCCCCTGACAGGCCAGACTGTCTTTTCACCCAACTCACAGGTAGAGGGAGGGTGGAAAACCAGCAGTTCTCGGACCTCAAGGACCAGAGATGTAGATGCTCTTTTGTACATGGCGGTCAACAAATAAACATACATCATAGGGGTTCTGCATGTATACAACTGAGTTCAGTTACCAGAAGGGCAGTTTTAGTCATAAAAAGGCAACTGTGCAAAATTTCGCAAAAAGAAAAAGTCAAAAGCTGGTTCAAACAAAGAAGTCACCCAGCCGAAATCATACCATCTCAGACAGTACTTTTTATTCACAAAGTTCTCTTGCGCTGAGCCACTTGCTCTTCTGGGACTGTTTTCTGTACTGTCTCAATCAACAGCAGTGGGCCCCAATCCCGTTCTTAAAAATCTTCAGTCCTGAAGATTAATTTCACTCCAAACCAAAATAAACTCAGCACCTGAAAAGCTCACTGCACTGTGAATGAGTAAAATGGCATGTGCAAATGTAGGGATTGAGTGGGAACCTCAGGACTGGATTTCCGGAAACAGGTTAAGGGATCACTGATCTAGAGGATCCATTTTGCGATCGAGGTCACTCTACACAAGTGACAGCTTATTCATTAGAACAGATAGCACCGTTCACAGGATTTCAGAGTAAAATCATGCTGAACACACCACTTCTGTCAAAAAAACGGGAGATAGTGGTTATCGGCAGATATGCAGCACAGAACACCAATCTGGATGACGGGTTCTGAATGGGTTCCAAATTAAAGGACATTGCATCAATGAGCCCAACAAACTTATTCCACATTAACTCATTCCCTACAGCAAGCAGCTGCCAGCGGTGCGGCGAATTCTACCGTTCCCAACAGTAAGCTGGTGCCAGCGGTGCGCATGACCATTCGCAATCTGATGAAAACACACAATCAGTTGACCATTGCGGTCATGGGCCACCTGTACTTCAATACTTTATATTGTGTAATATTCAGGAAAAGTATTCTGTTCAAACGCATACAATTTTATATAAAAGTATTCCGTAGGGAATGAGTTAAGATCCTGCAGCGCAAGGCAAACCAAACTTCCGTTTTCACTCTTTTGAGTTTCTAAATTTCAGGGGGGATAAAAAATCTGATCAAATTACTAGACAATTGTTGCGAGACGAGACAACGAAGAATAAGTAACAAACCAAGTGTTATTACTCACACACATTATACAGGACAGTTGCTTCTGCAGTCAAAACACATTGGAATCAACACAGTGATGCCTCCCCCTTTTATCCATCCATATGAACACACAATTAATCTTGTTTTGGTGGCAAATCAAAGAGAGAAGCCTGTCACTAAAATACAAGCAGTTCATACAAGCAGTGACACAAAAATTAACCAATTTAAAGCTGCAAGAGGCAAAAAATACCAATTATCTAAGTCAACAAAAAACAATTACACATTTGCAAGTGGGCACAAAATTAAATAAAGGAAACTAGGTCAAAAAGGGAGTTTTCATCCTCATGTGCAAATGTCACTTAATGAGTTAACAGGGAATTCATCACATCTGCTTTGAGGAGGCTCCCTACAGGGGAGATTTTTTAAATTTATTTGCTCACAAGTAATTAAGGAGTGCCTGACTGTATCCCCTTTTTGCCCTGTCACCCGGAGGGGATTTTTGTGACAGTATTCTGTAAGAAGTGCTTTGCACAAAGGTTAACATCACTGGCTCTCAAGTATGCTTTAATCTTCTTTTCAGTGCAAGTGCAGTTGGGTACCACTTATCAACCACCCTGGTATTGATATTAAGTTGACTTGTCAGAGAACAGTTGATTTTACTGATCTCTCAGTACAGGGTTCATGACGGGTTGAGGCCACAGGGCTCAATGTGTGAATATGACATTTGTAATTCCACTGATGCTTATTCGGAGCAAATTCCAGTTGGGTCATTCCAAGTCAAATCAACCAAGAATTTTCCTTGATCTCTCAGATTTTTCAAATGGACATGTCATATATAATTGCTCATTTCACAGAAATTATTAGAATGCCCATCAACAAATTTACAGGAAAACTTTTTTACGACACATCTTCTTCCATCAATAACAGGAAAATTGAAAGATATCTTTTTCGGGGTGCAACTCTGAATTTCATAATGTCTGATAACTTTTTTCAGGTTATATTAAGAGAGCACCTGAACACTGGACTCATAGGGTATGAACAAAGCTTGAAAATGACACCAGAATCAGCTCTCTCCTGGTGCTATACTTTCAGAGAGATGGTTGTTTAAATTAGAAAAATATTAGTCAAGGTTCGTTAGCATGCTTCTCCCCAGTCAAGACGCTTGTAAGTAAAAATTTTTCCAGTACCGATCGTTACTTGGGGTCTCAATCGTTTCCCCAGATTTGAAAAAAAAAAAAAAAAAGAGAGGTCGAGGGAAATTCTGGCTTGATTTGACATGGAGTGACCCAGTAGACACCAGACTTCTCAGGGGCCTATCCCTCCTGAACAATGTGGTGCCAAGGGGCCTTCCTCAAGGGCTGAAGGGCTGCACAGGTCACAGACCCTGGAAGGGCCAGTCAAATGTGCTACCATTAAGGCCCTAGGCTGCCCCAAGCTAGACTGCTTGGTGAAAATCAGTGTCCTCTGGATACAGGTATTGCACACAGTGGATGGGGGTCTGGCCTGTATGGATTTTCTGGTGTGATTTCAGACTAGACCTCTGGGTGAATCCCTTCCCACACTGAACGCAGCGATAGGGCTTCTGCCCACTGTGGATGATGGTGTGTCGTATGAGATTGCTCTGCTTGGAAAACTTCTTGCCGCACTCTGCGCAGCTGTACGGTTTCTCCCCCGTGTGACTGCGGTGGTGTTCCTTCAGGTGACTGAAACGTGTGAAACTCCTCCCACAACATGAGCAACAGAACCGCCTTTCTCCTGCCAACATGCTTTGGTACGTCTTCAGTTCATCCATCCTGCTCCTCTTTGCAGAGTAAAAAACTTCAGAACTCAGTGTAGAGCCGGTCTCACACTGAGAGCCTGAGTGTGGTTGGGCTGGAGTCTCGCTGGCCCTCCTGTGTTTTATTGTGGGTCCATGTTGCTGCTGCTGGGTCAGTAATGTCTGATTCTCTCTCTCCACTGTGTGCACAAGTCTCTCTCTGTACTGACCCTGCTGTGTGTGAACGGCCTCTGATCTAAGCTCCTCACTGCAGACAGACGGCTTCTCACCCAACTTATTAAACTCCTCAGCATATGAAGCCCCAAAAAGTGACCGCGTGTGTCCAGAACCTTCCACAGTGGCAGGAGTATGGTGTATTGGTGGGTGAATTGACAGACTCTGTGAGCATTGTGCTGGAGCACTAGAGCAAACTAGATCATTACCCTCCACGTCACCATTCATTCGAGTAAATGAAGTTGGCAGTTGATTATCAGTCTCATACGTCACATTCTCAGAGTCAAGGTTGTTCAATCTTCCTGCACTGAGTTCACAACCTGTCTGATTGAGTCTCCGGGCTACATGCTCTTCCTCTTGCTCTGCCTTCACCACAAACTCCAGTCCACTGAGCTCCTCATCACTGTGTCCACACCTGTGCTGCTCCCTCCGCTCCTCTGGGTCTCCTACAGGTGTGGGCTCCTTTCCCTGTTGCTCTACTACAGGTGCGGTTTGTGTTTCCTGTTCCTCCGCTGTAGATGTGAGCTGCGAGTCACTGTAACAGAAGGCCTCTTCCATTCTCTCTTTCTTGATAGGAAGTGGTTCCGGCTGCAACAGTAACAGAGGAGCCATGAGATAAAATGTGAGCTAATATCAGTCCCTAAGTCCATGTCAAGTGGCCAAGTGCATATAATTTTGCAGCATTTGGGTAAACAGACCTGGTTCCTCTTGATGCTGGGCTGAAAAAGTGACTCTACCTCCTCCACAGCTATTGGATCTTCACCTTCCGTTGGTCGGAGGCTCCACTCCTGCACAATCAATCTCTCTGCAGGGGTAGAATGTTCCACGGTAGCTGGGGTACAGTCAGTAATGGAGAGACTAAGGTTTCAGGTTATCAAAAAATCTGACTTGCTGTCTATTCACGAAATTCAGTCTAATTCACGAGTTAATAGTAACATCAAACACACAAAAAGTAGTACTGTGACAATAATTTACTCGTATTTTATAAGACAGACGCATGTCAACAACACCACCACCGTCTCATCTCACCGATTCCGCACCTGTTTTTTTCCTTCGCGATTTCATGAATTCGCTCTCAAGAACCTGGAGTTTGTGCTTCAAAGTTTCAATCTCCCTCTGACTCTGAGATATTTCCAAGCGGAAAACCGCACAGCTATCGTCAACACGTCGATTTATTTCGGCTACAGCTGTCTTAGCCAATATCTCGATGATTGACGCTACCTGCGTCTGAAATGTGACCAAGTTCGACATGCTTGGGTCAGTATCTTGGCCCTCGTTATGCATTTTAAAACACTCAATTGATGCGTGAACCTTTTGAATCTTTCTGGGCTGTGGACCGGAAGAAAACGCCGCGACGCAGTTCATTTCCGTGAAACTGAGTGACCAGTCATATGTCAGTGAAGTGAATGGTAATTTTACGTTACTAGTAAACTACCGTAAACACTGAAAACAATGCCACAAAATTTAGAACGAGTCTTGATTCGACTGACTTCAGGAGATTTGTTTGCCCGCAGTGATTATTATTGCGTCTTAACAAATGCATGTTATGATGAAAAATAGGTTCATGGAAATAATTAATTTTATCATCCATACACACATCGGTCAGCCACTGACGCCTGCGCAGTACATGTTTTCGGTACAACTGTACTGTGGGTGCAATCTGCTTGGTAGCAGATCACCGGTACACAAAATATTTTCTGCTCTTTTATCCCATAGCTGGTTTAGGAAGAGCTCGATCTGGATAAAGTTGGTTAATCTGGTACTATCATCAATTGATAAACTTGCTGACTGCGTAAATTGGTCAGCTGATGACCAGCTGGTTGACCTGCCAGAATTCAAAAGAGTATTGAAATATTGGGGGGATTGAAATACACGTCACAAGTACAAGGGAAGAGAACTAGGGGGGAAAAAAAATAAAATAAAAGCGCGAGAATAAGGCAACATACAAGACGCAAACCAGTCAAGAGACATTACTTCTAATAGACACGCAAGTGTCATGGTTTGGTCCTGCCGGCAGAAGTCAATAAGCCGGCGGGCACTGGGACCATGTACCCAACACCAAAGAAAGGGACCCAAATGCACAGGCTGAGTGAAAATATAAAATAAGTATTTAATTTGGGGGAAAAAAAAGGAAAAAAAAGGAGAGCAGCAGCAACCAAAACAGGGCTCCATGACACACAGAATGCAGCTGCACTGTCTGCTTGGCAGTGCAGCTTCTTTATACCCTTCACAGCACCTCCACCTCAACGAGCAGCAGATGTGGCTCGTTCAGGTGGAGGTGCAGGGAGCAAGAGGGAGGGACTGCAGAGCAGGACCATCACAGCAAGTTTCTGAATGGGAGGAGACACAGAAGGCATTTACATGAGGATCATGGCACCTTTAACTCCAACCACACCATTTAAGCTTGTTGAAACTTTAAAATGTCGAGCACATTCTGATGTTGTGAGCTTCTGAACAGATTTTATATTAATTCATTTTTAATTTTGTCATTCTTTGGCCCTTTCAGTTATTTTCAACAATTTCCTTTTGATTCTGCTTATTTTTTTCAACATTTTCTCCTCTTTCATACTTTCTTGAAAAAACTCCATTCAACTTTTCCAATATTCAGCCCATTATTTAAATTTTATTTTGTGCTTTTCTACCTTTTGATATGTTTTATAGATTTTAAAATATTTAACTTTTTAAATAATCTAAATCATTCCTTCTCCCTCTTACCTTCAGCCAAGAAACTTTGTTGAGGATTATATTTCAGCATTATTCATTATATTCACTAATACTGATTATATACACTGTGTATATATATATTTTATCATTATTCATTCATTACTCATACTAATAATCAATAAACTAACAATTAGATTTAGAATTATATTTAGCCATCAATAATCATAATCAATAACCATATTATGTAAGCAGCAGAAAGACACATAACATAACACACACACACACATACAAGTAGTTCACATATTGCAGTGCAAACACACAGACACATACACATAAAACATCATAAAACACAGACATATATACATACAAGCAGTTCAGTTCACACATGCATGAGCAGCTCACACACATAAGCAGCAGGCTTCCGCAGCTTTGATTAGTAAGCAGGCTTCTGTTTAGTTGATTCAAAAAACATAATCAGAGGATGTATTTTATTTCTGTAGCTTTGATCGATATTTGTTCAGGAAAATCATTAGTTGCTACTGAAAACATAATCAATGGAATCATTTGTAATTATGTATCAAATCAAATTCATCCACTTGTAACTATTGCTTTGAACACAGGCAAGAGAGATGAAAAAATATGTCTGGGCAAGTCTCTTAGCTGTAAGTTTCCACTGTGATGCACATGCGTCTTTACTTTGAATTCCTAAAGGATTGGCTAACAGGGTTTCAAGTTTCCTGTCCAATGGTAGTGCGAGAATGAGAGGTAGAAGACCTGATGTAAAAGTGAGGAGTGCAGTTCTTCTAGGGCAGGAGGAACTCGGCTTTACATTTATCAACATGACACAATAAAGCCAAATTTTCTTTTTCAGAATCTTTCTCTCACCAATTGCTTGAGGATGGGGGAACCTCAATATGTTGAAGAAAACCACAACAACTTCTTCCAAACTTTTAACAGGTCAGCGTAAATGGCAGTTCATTAGTCAACAATTTCTCGCTATCTTTTTGAATTTGATGAAGCACAATTTAAGTTTGAAGCAGTTTTGAGGAAATATGCACTGCACAATCCTAAAAAGCACATGCGCTCAGCTTAATATTAATTAAAGGAACAGCTCATGTCACATGAAACATGCACATTTTTTCTTTTACCTGTGGTGCTATTCACCCATCTGGATTGTTCTGGTGTGAGTTGCTGAGTTTTGGAAATATCGGCATTAGAGATTCCTGCTTTCGCTTGAACAAAATGAAACTAAATAGCATTTTGTCTTGAGATGCTCAAATTGCCAAAAAGGCAATGACGCTTTCCAGAAATTGATTTCTTGGTTACTCAAGATAATCCACAGACCATGTTGTGAGCAGTTTCAAATGGAGCCATTTTATTTCTCCCTTAAATTCTGCCAGTTGATTTGCTTTCTACCCAACTTCACCCATCAGTTTGGCATTCCAGAGAATAGTTGTTGTTGTTTTAGATCCCCCAAAATTCAAAGAGACAAAAATATGTGGAAAATGGTCTCCTCTCTATCCATGCTAATTTAGAAGCAATATGATTTTTAAGCTGTGACCTTTTGTTTGCAGGGTGTTCTTTTGGTCTTATTTAAATGATGCATTTTCATGAGTTTTCAGCTGTATTTCAACTCTCACTGCTCTTTTGTACTTACAGCTTTGAACCCCATTCCACTTGTAAAATAATCAGCTTACTAGGTACATGAAGATTACAGTTCGACATCATCTCTTTCACACTGTTTACTACTTTCAACTTCAAAATCCAACCACTGCTTTAATAACTGTAATAACTGTCTTCTAAGTATAACCAAATTCAAATGTACACTTTTACATTTTTTTTTTCGTAGAAGCAAGCACCTAAAATTTCCTCTCAAAGTGTTACCTCTTCTAGTTTGGGAAGAGAGATTCTTTGCCGTGAGCCACAGTTAAAACGTGGAGCCTGCGCAATGTCCTCTGATTTTAGCCAGTATTTACGGTAAATTATTACATTGCATCATCAACTGCGGAAATGAATGGTTTTTCAACCTGTGAGTTCTATGGTATTCTCATCAAACCTAATGCTTGAGTTTTTCTCAGCATAGCGAAAGATCTTACGATGCCGCTGCATTCGTCTTCTGTGTAGATTCTAAGAAAAGTTGTTGTCAGTCAACCCATTCAAAAGTGAGGGCGAAACATTGTGGTAAAATGGCCAGTTGTGGCAATATTCAAACCCAAATTACCGCGATAATGGACATTATAGCGGAGTCGGTGATTTCAGAAATTATAAAATTTTTTGAGGACAGCTCCTCGGCTTTATGCGTGAATATATCTCGGAATTTACAAGGGAACGAAGCACTGAAAATTAAACTGCATGCTCTGCACAACGGACTGGGAACTGCGCGGGGACATAAAGCGGCGGGGATGCGTGAGAGATCTGTCAACACTTGTTCTCTTGGAGTTCAGGGCTTCGGTGAATATGAGGATTTCTCATTTGTAACAGTGTATATGCACGGAGTAAAGCTCAAAACGCTCCGAAATATGGAACAGGCTCTGATTGATTATTCATGTTTTATTTTGTTCGTCCTGTGGTAGAATCCATCTTCAACCAGCCTGGGCTCATCCAACAGGTTTAAACTGTGTTTAACATGGCTAGATGGTTGACCTGCCAATGTTGACAGCTAGTTCCCCAGCATAACCAGCTTTGACCAAAGGGATATTCTTCAAAGCAAGTTCAATATAACCAGGCTTTCTTCATGTGAGCCGGATTGGCAAACCCTAATCTCTCAATCAGAGTCAGTGCACGTTATCATGGTGACCTACCCAGGATAAAAAGAGAGCCACTTTTGTGAAACTGAAAATCCTGACTTTAGGCTCAACATATATCGCCTAGCCTTTAATCCTGCTTTGTAGTACAGCCAGTCACCAGCTAGAGGTGTTAAACACACGTCATTAACTAGTGTAGAATCTCAGCTGGACATAGCTGGGATTTTCAGAAGGAAATGTACCTTTTCTGACCTCAAATTCTGAGATTAGAAACAAAACAAAAAAAATGCTGGGCTTTCTTAATATTTCCTTACTAACTTGGTGCATGTTGTGAAGTAGTCAAGTAATACAACCCTGATTCCGAAATAGCTTGGACAAAGCGTAAATTGTGAATAAAATCAAAACGCAATGACTTTCAAATCACACCAGCCAGTATTTAATTCACTATAGAACAGAGATGACATAGCAAATGTTGAAACTGAGAAATTTTATAATTTTATCCACAACATGAACTCATTTCAAATTTGATGGCTGCTATAGGTCTCAGAAAAGTTGGGACAGGGGCCCGTTTACCATGGTGTAGCATCCCCTCTTCTTTTTAACACAGAGTGGAGGCGTCTGGGCATTGAGGATACAAGTTTCTTGAGTTTAGCCATTGGAATTTTGTTCCCACTCTTGTTTAAGTCAGGCTTCCAGCTGCTGGAGAGTCTTGGGTCTCCTTTGACGGACTTTTCATTTAATTATGCTCCATTGAACTGAATGCTGATAACAGGAGGGGTGGTCTTTCTCCTCTTTTGCCCAGAGGACACGACGCCCATGATTTTCAACAGTCATGTCAAATTTGGACTCGTCTGACCACAGGGCACTTTGCCACTTTGCTACAGTCCATTTTAAATGAGCCTTGGTCCACAGAACATGGCGGAGCTTCTGGATCAGGCTCAACAATGGCTTCCTTTTTGCATGATGGAGTTTTAGGTGGCATCTGTGGATGGCACGGTGGACTGTGTTTACAGACGGTGGTTTCCTGAAGTATTCCTGGACCCATTTAGTAACGTCAATGACAGAATCATGTTGGTGAGTGATGCAGTGGCATTTGAGGGCCTGGAGGTCACAGGCATCCAGGAAAGGTCTTCGGCCTTGTCCCTTACGCGCATAGATTTTTCCAGTTTCTCAAAATCTTTTGATGATGTTATACTGTGTCGATGATGAGACCTTCAAAGCCTTTGCAATTTGACTTTGAGGAACATTGTTCTTAAAGTATTTCACAAGTTATGCAAACCTTCTCAGGTTGGAGAGCCTCTGGCCATCTTTACTTCTGAGAGACTCAGCCTCTCAAAGACATCCCTTTATCGCCAATCATGTTACAGACCTGATGCCAGTTGACTTAATTACTCGCTAAATGTTCTTTCAGCTGATTCTCTTACATATTAATGGCTTTTTCAGCCCTTTTTTGCCTGGTGTCCTAACCTTTTTGAGAACCGTTGCAGCCAGAAAATTTGAAATAAGCTCATTTTGTGGATAAAAATGTAAATGTCTCAGTTTCAACATTTGAAATGTTATCTACGTTCTTTTGTAAATAACAAATTGGCTCGTGATCTGTAAGTCACCGCATTTTGATTTTATTCACAATTTACACTTTGTTCCAGCTATTTCGGAGTTGGGCTTGTACAACAGCCCCACGATTAACACTTATTACCTCCCTATTACCTCAATGATGGAACCTATTGATTTGGACTTTGATCGGTCAGACAATATGGTCATCTTGAAATCCTATGACACACGATAATTTAACTTTGCTCCCAGTGCTATCACTCAAATTTGTGAGTTGATTGAGCTTGCATCAGGGACGGAACCTATCCTTAGATTTCTTATTACTAATGTTCACTGAGCAAGATTTCGACTGTGCTTTCTGGCGGAGGTTTGCACTCTTGAAGTGCCTCTAATGTTATTTCTAATCTAAATCAATTGTATACATTCAAGCATTCTTTCACGCAGTGCAAGAACAGCTCAGAGAAAGAGTCTCTGGATCCAAATATCGCTTCAATTCGGGAAGAAATGGAGAGCTGGCAGGTGCGGGAGATGTTGATACACCTTTACAGGCCGGCATCATTCAGAATCAGGTGAATCTTGTGTATTTTTGTGTATGTATGCAGGAGTGAAGAGTGGTAGACAATGATCTGAGGCAAATCCACACTAATCACTTATGCTCCTCTGTTACAGTCTGCAAACAAAGGGAATGTCAGGACTGAACCACTTTTCATCAAGCGGGAGAGACTCGAAGAAGACCTCTATTGCAGTAACCCACAGCCCTCTTCTCCTGGAGAGCAAGTGATTGTACCCATATCTATACCAGACGGCAAGAAACCAGGCACTGAGTCCACACCTGTAGGAGACCCAGAGGAGCTGAGGGAGCAGCACAGGTGTGGACACAGTGATGAGGAGCTCAGTGGACTGGAATTTGTGGTGAAGGTCGAGCAAGAGGACGAGCATGTAGCCCAGAGACTCAATCTGACATGTGGACGCAGTGTAGGAAGATTAAGCAGTCTGGGGTCAGAGTGTGGGATGTATAAGAGAGACGATAAGCTGCGGACTTCCTTTACCCAAGAGAACAGTGACATAGAGAGTGATGATCTAGTTTGTTGTAGTGCACCAGAACAGTGCTCACAGAGTCTGTCTATTCTTTCACCAATACACCAAACTCCTGCCACTATGGAAGATTCTGGAAACACACTGTCTTTTATTGGGGCTTCATATGTTGAGGAGTTTGATAAGATGGGGGAGAATCCATCTGTTTGCAGCGAGGAGCTCAGATCAGAGGCCATTCACACTCAGCAGGGTCAGTACAGAGAGAGACTTGTGCACACAGTGGAGAGAGAGAATCAGACATTACTGCCCCAGCAGCAGCAACATGGACCCACAGTAAAACACGGGAGAGGCAGTGAGAGCCCAGCGCAGCCACACTCAGGCTCTCCGTATGAGACTGACTCTACACTGAGTACTGGTGCGATTAACACTGGGAAGAGGGACAGAAAAGGTAAGCAAGTTGTCTTTGGAAAGAAACAGTTCATCTGCTCGCACTGTGGTAAGAGTTTTACTTTCTGTAGTCATCTCATCGCCCATCAGCGTGTTCACACTGGGGAGAAACCATTCAGCTGTAGGCAGTGTGGGAGGAGTTTCAGTCGCAAAAACAACCTTGTACAACATGAGTGGGTTCACAGCAACAATAAACCGTTTGGTTGCGCTCAGTGCGGGAAGCGATTTACTCGAGGAACTTCCCTCAGAGCACACCAGAGAATTCATACAGGAGAGAGACCGTATCACTGCATCCTATGTGGGAAGAGTTTCTCGCAACATCAAGCTTTTGTTGCACACCAGAGAAACCACGCAGGAGTTAGAGCACACAGTTGTAAGTAGGCCGATCATTGCCGTCATACAATTTTTCTTTAAATAAGAATGTATGTCAAACATGGCGGCATGACTCAGGAGGTAGAGTGGGTGGTCTAGGAATCAGAAGGTTCCTGGCTCGATCCCTGGCTCCTCCATAGAGCGTGTCGAAGTGTCCTTGAGCAAGACACTGAACCCCACACTACTCCTGATGTGCAGGCTGGCGCTTTTCATAGCAGCCTCTGCCATCAGGGTGAGCGAGAGGCATACTTGTAAAGCGCTTTGGGGTCATGTCATGTGACTAGGAGGTGCTATATGTATGCAGTCCATATAACTTTCCAGATTTTTCAGCCAAAATAATGCTCTTTGGTTTAAAGCAGTGTAGAAATTTGCATGTAAGAACTATTATCTTTGTTAAAAGCAAAATAAAAGAGCTTGACATAAATGTGTCCCTCTGTATGGCTTCAATGAGTCTGTTTTAATGAAAAAATGTATTTTGGCTACTTTCTTATTTGAGCCAAATATCTGCATAACCCCATTTTGAAGAAATATAGGTCTTGGGAATCCATCCCCTGGAGAACCGCAGTCCTGCATGTTTTTGATTCCTCTCTCTTCTAACGTCTTTTCCAAATGACAAGGTTGTCAACAGTGGCATGCACACGATTTTTGAAGGGCAGGGGCGAAAATGAAGAAAGGACACTCTCCCTAGGGGGGTCCGGGGGAATGCTGACACAGAGGACTCTTGGTTGGTCCCCACCCCCCCCCCCAAAAACACACACACACACACACACACACACAAACAGAGTTACCCCAATCCTACTGCAGCCCATAGAGCACATCCACTTATGTTGTCTAGATTAGGGCACATCCTCTAATTTTATCACTCAAGACTAGGGTAGCCGATAGGACACATCCTCTCTTATTGATCATTCAAGAGGGCGGCTGATAGGGCACATCCTCTAATTTTTGTCATCGAAGAGGGCACCAAAAGGGCATCATCCTTTCATTTTTATGAATCCAGAGAGCAGCTGATAGGGCAAATCCTCTTGTTTTCATCATGTAAGGACAGTCAAAGGGGCGCAGTGACTATTTTAGTCACTCAAGAGGGCACTTAGTTAAGCGTGGCATTTTCATCAAAGAGGGCGAGGGCACCAGGAGCGCATCGTTCTCATTTTTCAACTGAGGGGGCACTAGGGGTGCAGTATTTTCAAACAAGAGGGCGCTTTAGCACTGCGTTTTCAACCAAGAGGTCACTTTAGCTCGGCAATTTCAACCAAGAGGGCACTTTAGCGTGGCAATTTCAACCAAGAGGGCACTTCAGCGCAGCGTGTACAACCAGAGGGCACTTTAGCACTGTGTTTTCAACCAAGAGGACACTAGGGGTGCAGTATTTTCAAACAAGAGGGCGCTTTAGCACTGCGTTTTCAACCAAGAGGTCACTTTAGCTCGGCAATTTCAACCAAGAGGGCACTTTAGCGTGGCAATTTCAACCAAGAGGGCACTTCAGCGCAGCGTGTACAACCAGAGGGCACTTTAGCACTGTGTTTTCAACCAAGAGGACACTAGGGGTGCAGCATTTTCAACCAAGAGGACACTTTAGCCCTGTGTTTTCAACCAAGAGGGCAATTGAGCGTGACAGTTTCAACCAAGAGGACACTTTAGCGCTGTGTTTTCAACCAAGAGGGCAATTGAGCGTGACAGTTTCAACCAGGAGGGCACTTTAGCGCAGTGTTTTCAACCAAGAGGGCATTTTAGCGTGACATTTTCAACCAAGAGGGCAATTTAGCGCGTCAATTTCAACCAAGAGTGCATTTAAGCATGGCATTTTCAACCAAGAGGGCACTAGGGGTGCAGTGTTTTCAACCAAGAGGGCAATTTAGTGCATCAATTTCAACAAGGAGGGCATTTTAGCGTGGCATTTTCAACCAAAAAAAAAGGGCACTTCAAAGCGCGATTTTCAACCAGGAGGGCAGCAGGGGGGGGGCAGTCGCCCCCTGTGCACGCTACTGGTTGTCAATGGCTTGATAAGGAGGCAATCCTGTGACTTGGGTATGTGAAAGAAGAGAGACGTCTAAAAACATGCAGAGCTATGGCTGTCCATTGGCTGGGTTCCCTGCCCATGCTGAGATGAAGAAACTCCGCGCCTCTGTCAAGCATATATTCCTTTTACTGTTCTGTGACCCTGAAACCAGAGTGACAACAGAATGTACTGAACAGGCTTATTGCAATCCTGCAACCATACATTTTTGTGTAATGTTGGAGGTATTGTACATTATCAATTCATTCAATTCCTTACTTGCCCTGCATGAAGGACAATGCTGTATTTTATCAACTGAACAAATGGTACTGATTGGGCTGAGTGCAACAGCTGCTAAACAGTTAAGCTGTTTTTTTTTTCTTTCTTCCGCATTATTAAATTGTTTCCAACATAACTTGGATATTTAAAAAGATAAATAATGTGTGGAAAATGATATTTCAAGCACCTATTACTAAAACCCCATAAGTCACACTTGACTTGACTTGACTTGACTTGTGGGGTTTTAGTAATCAGTGCTTCATTTCCTAAATGTATAAATATCCATATTTATTTATGTCCATCAATTTTTCAGTATCTTTAGTCCTGTTGTGGAAAACCTCAAAAATTGTTTCGAAATGAGCAGGCAAAACCTTTCAGTATTGATAAGAGTTTATTTACGATTAGTTATTTATTTTCCTTTGCGCAAAAGGAAGCTGATCATGCTTTTCTCTATCCGATTTTTATAGCCCAATAATTACGACACAAAGAAGTTCACACAATATCACGATGGTATAATGGCTTCAAGGCCAGTGTCCAGGAACGTGGGGGAAATCACTGAGACAGACAAAATTTAACTTTGTTCGTACAGATGTGTCCTTATGCCGGGTCAAACTGACCCTGACTGGGGTCCCTTTTAAATTCAGACTGATTTACTTCATCGACTTGACTAACCTATTTCTGCAGCAGATGGTGTGCTAGACAACAATAGTGTCTCCGTGAACTCAACAGTTCATATACGTGATGTGATTAGGGTATTGGCAGTTAGTACTCCAAGAATATGCACTTTTATGATAAGTATCGCATGAATACATATTTTAAATGAATTCACAATCTTATCAGTATTGTAAAAGTACGCACCTTCAATGAGTGCACAACGGTGTTCTTGGCATAGGCTGTCTTTGGGGTGAGCTGCCAGAGACAAATAAAATAACTGAAGTGTGCTCTGCTAAATGGTACGGCTCTCTTTGGGGTGAGCTACCAGAGACAAATAAAATAACTAAAGTGTGCTTTGCTAAATGGTACGGCCCTCTCAGGACATGGCCCATGCCCTGAGAGGCACAAAGAAAAGACCTTCTGAGTAGAAAAAATGATTGCACTTCTCTCATTCTTTATCTTAGTTTTACAGATATACGAATCATATCCTAATATATAAAAATAATACTGCAATAAAAACTAATGATAAAACAAACATGTATAATTATAGGAATATTAATTCAGTGCATACATGATAATGAGATTGATAATGCTGTGAATACCTGAATAGAAACTCATTGCTATTGATAACTGATCAATTGATCAATGATGTCATTCCCAATTGATTGATTGATGGGTGACGTCATTTCCCCGTCAATCCAAATGAAATTAAATACATTAAAAAAACGGTATGCAATATGCGTGTTGCAGGAAGCCGTTGGCTCTGGTAAATTTGTTTGCCCATTTAACTCGATATTTACGGCAAACTGCGTCATCAACCTGCGCAAACGATCACCTTAAATTATCTAAGATGATAGAGTCTCCGCCCAGTCATCACTGGTGTCAAGTTAAGATAGGCGAATCTTTATCATTAGCCACCTGCATCATCGTTATTGGATCTCCCATTGGAATGCAGAAGGGTTCCCTTTCTATTTCAGTGGCAAAAATTACCTGAAGATTGGCGGTTTAACAGTGGCTTTCTGCATACATACTTCAAATATATGAGCGAGTTTCTGAGAGTTTACGGTAAATTTACTGGCCACCGTCGCAGAAATTTCACGTAGATAAACTTAAGAGGTTGTGTTTTCTTTTTAGTTTGGCTAGCTGCACTGGAAGATAAAGCATTTGGAGATTTTCACTTCTCGTGTGACACGATATCAGCCCAATTATGTCCAGTTTTGTTACATTTCAGACGCAGGTAGTGTCTATCGTGGAGATGCTGGCAAAAGCAACAGTGGCTGAAATCAACCGATGTGTAGACGATAGCTGTGCGGTTTTCCGCTTGGAAATATCCCAGAGTCAGAGGGAGATTGAGCAATTGAAGCACCAACTACAGCTTCTGGAGCGCGATGTTCTTGACAGACGAAGGAAGAAAACAGGTGGGAGACGAAAGGTATTGACGTTGTTGACTTTTGATCGATTTCAGACTAAATGTGAATAATCGTAACCGGACGCCCCGCATTTGAAATGAGACCCGTCATTCCCACCAAGGGCAGGTTACTGTCCTGCACGTGGTGTCAAAAAAGCAACTTTATCACACTTTCTTCTTACCAGCTGGCAAAATTATATACTTCTAGAGAGCAGTTGCTAGCATTGTTGGGAGTTTTGGCCAGTTGTTTAGGTATTCCAATGTAATTGCACGAATTATCCGCAGAATGAGTATGTTTAAATAGGTGTTCTGTCAGCTGGAAAAGAAATCCGTAGGGACAAATTGAACATGGGCAAAAGGGTGACTTTTTGAAAAGGACAGCAGAGATTGCCACTCGTCATGCATCAAATTTTACATGGGCCAGTTATGCGAGTGCACCCAGTAATTGAAATGAGTACTGGTAGCCCACATTCAAAGTTAACGGTCAGCCATCAGTCTAGGGGTAGGGAGCTCTGCTTCCGGAGAGCGGTAGCCCTGCTTGTTTTACATGACCCTCCTCTCTAAAGCTTCTGATTCAAAAGGTTGCCTAGTCATCAAGCTTTTGACAAACTACATTAATTGAATCGGGTATGTCAGTGCAGAGAGACCTCTAAAACATGTTGGACCGTGGCTGTCCAGGAGCTGGGTTCTCTACTCCTGTGTTAATCTTTGCTGGTGTTCTGTTAATTACTTTGTCCCAATACCTACTTAAAGCCCTGCGGTTTTGTTTAAAGCGTACACTCGTTTGACATGCATGAAATGCCGTGTCAAGATTTTCAGAACATAACTGGTCAGGCTTCCATTAGTCAAGCTTGCAACTCTCGCTTGAAAAGTATCCCTCATTCTTGCGTTACTCCTGCTCGAATAGGTTTGCCAAGGAGACTTGAGCGCCTGCTGCAGCTTTTATATTTAATATGGATATGTGCATCCTGCAAAGGAATAATAAAGTGGAATGACAGACCTCACTTTTTTAAAATAAACCTACTTCTGCTTTTTTGCTGTTATATAACAAAATGTCAAGGTGACACTTGAGTTATCGGTATTAGTCCTGAGCAAAGTGCGGTCTAATGAAGACTTGGAGGAGATGTGCATTGGTGCACTCCGGAACACCCCTTGAGAACAGCTTCAGAGGAGTGGACCTTGTCCTAATACTTGCCCTTGTGCCTCTCCTGTATGCACATCATGCACCTGCATAGGTACGCAAGATTGCAGGGTGTCCCATTTCTCTTATGTTGTTCCTAGTGTTGTACGGTATACCGGTACTTAATAAGTACCGTGGGACCAAAGCATTCGAAAAGATACTGTACTGCGTTTGGAAAAAAACAGCACTCATACTTATTCTTTCATGAGAATGACTGCTTGACTACTCTCTGCTGTTGTGCGCCGTTGCCGCAGTCGACGCGTTGTAACATGAGCCGAGACACACGGAAGTGGGTGACTGCACTGAGAGTAGGCAAAGACAGTTTGGCGAGACTCCTTCTCCCCCATAGAACCCCATTGTAAGAAATTGGTCACACTTCCTGCCTCCTAAGTGGGCGCGGTCACAGAAGTGTTGCGCGTGTTGTATTTGCAGAATAGATGCTGACCAGGTTATCCGTCGCATCTTGTCAGAAGTAGTAGCTAAGTGGGCGAGCAATTTATACGTTGAGATAAAGAAGTATTTATATTATATCTGCATGTTGCATGTAGATTTCCTTTAACTTAGCTACATCAGGCATTTTACAACACAGCTAACGGCTGTACTCAGCATTACACATATAGGTTGGCTAGCCAGCAACGGCGTTCGCGAATGTTATTTCACATGAGCTTAAAAATTAGATTTTGACTTGCTAGAATTCACCCTTGGAGTGGATGTTAGGTTTTGAACAGGATAATGTTTGGCCAGGTTTGTATTTTTAGCTGCGACCAAGCAGCTCTATGAACGCTTCTGTCTGTCCGACCGTCTGTGACACCTTTTTCAACATGTTCCTGTCATCGTATCATCATGAAATTTTCAGTAGTTATTGACCTTCACCAAAGTGATGTCCATGAGCAAGGTCGAGGTCAAAGGTCAAGTTCAGAGATCACGACCTTGTTTGCGGGTTTTTCGCGCTGTAACTCCATTTAGAATTCATGGATCGCTATGAAATTTTGGAAATGGCTTCTAGGCATAGAGGAGGTGTTCCCTATTATTTTTCAAGGTCATCCGTCAAATCCCAAGGTCACACAGGTAAAAAAAAAAAAAATGTCACTTTTGCCCGATTTGACGGTTTTCGCACCGTAACTCTAGTTTAACTTGATGGATGGCTATTAAATCTTACAACAAGCTTCTTGGTACAGAGGAAGGGTTCCCTATTGATTTTCAAGGTCATTTGCCAATTTTGAGGTCACACTTATACAAGAAACCACCAGTCATGGACACTTGGCCACGTGACGGATGGTAGGCCAGGTCGCAGCTATTAGATCCCTCTGATCTACTTGTTTTATATTTTTTATTTCAGTGGGACTCCCTGGTATAATAAAGGCTAAATTAAATAATACTCAAATTACATAAAGCATTTTCCTGTAATTACTAATTGGCATAGGCTATAGCTTGAAGGGCATTGCATCAGCTAGTTTAAGCCTATGAAGCTGGTTTGTAATACAACAGTTGCTAATTTATTCCTTACCTGTCTACGTCCTTCAGATAGCTTGTTCCTATTATTGCAACCTACTGCTGTACAGTTAGCATTTTTTAATGAGGATGGCAAATGCAAGATAGGCTTCACATTTAATTTTAGCACCTTATTTTGGCGCTTTCTCCCGCTTGTTTAATATCTGATATCAATCCAGTACAAGATCATAGCGATCAAATATATTAGTTTTTCCCTTTAAAAACAATTAAACATCGATGACAACAGTATTACCGAACAAATAAATACAAGCATTATTTCAGTTTAAAATTTTAATTTGTGGTTTCCCGCAGTCCATACTGTATTTCTGTATTGCCAGATGTTACGCGAGCGCTGCTGTGAGAGACACGGGTCTCGAACAAACTTCATTTTCTCCTGATCTGTTGGTCTTAAAACTGCCATTGCAGTGCCAGAATGTGTTAAAATAAAGAAAAATAATTACTTTTTTTTTTAATTTCACCTATATTTCCAAAAGTACCGAATAGTATCGAAAATGATCAAAATTCATTTTCAGTACCAGCATCGAAACAAAATTTTTGGTATGGGGACGACACTAGTTGTTCCACAGGGAAGCTTACAAGCTCCTCCAATGCAGGCCCTGATGCACCCCTCCAGTCAGTCTGCATCAGACTGCTCTTTTCTGAGGAGTGCAACGGTTGGCTATGATAGGCAGGGCTTCTCAATTGCATCGCAAATTTGGCCTCTGGCCAAAATAAGAATTGGCAAAAAAGCGCCCAAATTATGGGAAATGTGCCCAACATCAATAATGGTCACAAAAAAATGAAGCATGTTACTAATCCCATATTACATGAAATATTCAGCCTGAAATACCACCTACAAACCCGAGAGAAATCCGATATTTTTCTCTGGTAGTTTCCGTGGCTGGTGCAAGACTACAGTATTCTCCCAACCTTGTCACCCGCTGGTTTGGATGTACTCGCGTGTACTGCTCCAATGTATTTTGATTCTCACGCCAACCGAGGATGCTTCTAGAATTTCCTGAATGCAAATGGTGCTTTAATCATGCCTGGATACCGTAGAAGACCAGGAAAAACTGGAAAAAGCCACAATAAAACTAGTTCTACATGTGGCAGAGTGAAAAAAAAGGAAAGGAAGTGTCAGATGCCGTCTATTTAGAGTGTTTTTTACAAGCAAAAAGACGTAATTACAGTGAAACTTTCTGACATTTTGCCGGCGTTCTGTCAAATTTTGCTATCAAAATATGCTACCTCACAGTTCTGTGTTTGCGCAAACCTTAAATCTCGGGATGTTTCTTCACTCATCTCTCAAATATCTTAATAAATCTATTTCTATGATTTTTGACCTTCGCCAAGGAGATTATAAAGTCACCTGAGTTTGTTTGTCTGTTTGCAGGATTACTCAAAAACTACTGAGCGGACCATCATGAAAATTGGTATACAAGTGTATCTTGATCCAAGGAAGAACCCATTAAATTTTTGGTGGTGATATGAATCAAATTCTGGATCTGGTAGAGGTCAGAAATCTCTGATTGCTCTTGTTTTCAGTGCGCCTTTTGACCTGTAAGTGTACATATATTTGCATGTACATGCTGAGTTTTCCTGAAAATACAGAAATTAGATGATAATGGTGTACATGGACATATACTTTCTTCAAACAAACTTATCCAACTCGTTATAAAATCTGCTTATGTTATTAGCTAACAAATAAAGTTACTACTGTGGACAGATTCATATTTCAATATCAAGGTGAAAACAAAGACTTTTCGATCGCTTTCCATTACGGTAGCATTTTTTGACAAAGCAGCACAAATTGTCAGAACACTGGCATATCTGCATACCTTATCATTGTTATGCTAATTTTATCAACAGCTCATTTGCGGTCATGCATACAAATCAGATCGAATTGTCGGAGTTGTAGCTGATTATATGAGCCCTAGAATTTAAAATACTGCATCCTGTCGAATGTTATTACTAGCCAAGAAGGAAATTCCCATTATTAAGTGCTCAAATGTAGTCTGTAGGGCCACAACAATGTAATTTGTTGTGAGTGAGGAGGGTGTGTCTGCGTGACGTAGCAATCATGTTGTTTATAAACAGTATACCATGTGCTCTCTGTGAAGATTTTATAATGATCCTTCTTTCAAGATTAAATTGTGAAACTGCACTGGTATGTCTCATGTCTAATGCTGTTGGTAAATCATTTTACAGAAAAACCATATGATATCAGTTGCAGAGGGAATATTTAAATAACAGATTCATAAATGTCACGCGGCACAAACTTCTCATTGTGACAGAATGAAACTAGTCTTGCCAATCTGTTTACTATGCTACAGTGGTACTACTGCTGTCAGAATGAAACTAGTCTTTAACAATCTGGAACTGCTGGTGGCTGCTACAAGTAAAATAATTTGAAAAAACATTTGTTTATTGTTAAATCTGTCTTTATTAAACTGAATTTTAAGAGGAATTGGTCTCCACCAGTCTGTCTCAGCCCTGTCTCCGCATTCCTGGACCCACCATAACTTTCTTGATGGCAGAGCACTAATAAGGGCCTGTTGGTTGTCCAATGGTTCTGCCACCTGGAAAGTATTGCTGGCTCTCCTGTCCAATTTCCCAGTAACCATGGTAAACCCCAAACGACCATTTAACCCTGACACTTGGGACCATGCCGCAGGGTAGTGGTGCACCCTAGTGGGTGTCAGGGTGTGTCAAAATAGGGATTTCGAATTTATATCGAATGACCCAGTTTTTAAATATCAAGCTAACTATATATTTATTTAAATTTGCTCTGCAGAGAATGAAATTCCAACCCAAAAATACTTGTCACTTTTATTTGAACAGGTTTGTGGCTTAATTTGGCTATTTGTTGGGGCAAAAAAAGGTGAGGGGGAATTTTTTTTCCCTGGCTCCAAAATGGCATCGAAGGTTTTATGCCAACCTTGGGAGCAAGTGGTCTTGCCTTTCTGATCATCTTAGCATTAAAGCACGATTTAATGTCTGCAAAACCCCTTTAAAAACCAAAAAAAGGTAATTCAGCCTCCTCATTCTAATTAACTCCAGGCAGTTTTTCCTTCTATTTTCCAAATTTACCTCAAAGCGGTCGAGTGCAGAAGAGTCACGGTTGGGTTCCCTCTGAGTTTGTGTGGTTCGAAGTTGCATGCATAAAGATGAGTAGGCTGACAACCCTGGTCCTGGAGAGCCACAGGATGTGCTGACCTTGCATGGAGGGTATGGGGACTAATTTTGTAGAGTGTATCGTCTGTTTGAGTTCCTGTGATGTTTGCTTTTTGGCAGATGGCTGCTGCAAGTGGTTTGATAAAGATGGCGGATTAAGATGGAGAGTGGGCATCCATGCCTTGTGCCCCTGTGTAGTGTGAAACATGGTGACATCAGTCTGTTAGTGATGATTGTGGCCATTTGTGATGTGTATAGAATCTTAACCCAGTGGATAAAAATGATTAAGTGTGCAAAATAGAAATTCCCATTCAAATGTTGGTGAGTTTGTGTTGGATGTGTGGTCGAATAGATTGAATAGTCTGCTAAGGAATTATTATTTTTTCCTTTCATAGAGATTCATTTATATATTTTTTGCTTATGAGCTGATGCATAAATACACTTTATTGAACCCTGTGGGGTAATTAGTCCTCTGCATTTGACCCATCCTATAGGTAGGAGCGGTGGGCAGCCACAGAGCAGCGCCCGGGGACCAACTTCAGTTCTAAAGCCAATTCCTTAGTCAGGGGTACTGGTTGGAGTGTGACTATGAGGCGTGTTTTTGTGGGTGGGGGAAACCGGAGTACTCGGCGAAAACCCGTACGAACACAGGGAGAACATGCAAACTCTTCATAGAAAGGCTCCAGGCTGGAATTGAACTCACAACCTTCTTGCTAGACCTCCGAAGACCTGTGAAGACAAGGGACTGAGTTTTATGTTCACCTTACACCAAACGATCAAGGTGATGGGAGCATGCCTTAACTTGAGGGAAAAGCTCATGATTTTATTGAACATAGAAAATTTGTCCGCTACCACAAAATCGCTTCCAAAGTCATTTGGTTTAAGGCCGGCATAAATCTCTTGTCAAAATATGATCTCATGAGTCTGAATGTAGTTGCCAAGCCTCATGTGTATCGGTGCTTCGGCATTTCGAAAGTGGTTACTAATTACATTGACTTGTGATTAATATTTCAGGATCTTCTCCCGCAATGCTGGAAAATTTTATTCACGCCGAGAGAATGTTTGGGCAGGAGTGCATCACCAGATCAAGGGTAGAACCGACAGCTGTGGAAGAGGTAGAGCCACGATTACAGCCCAGCATCACAATGCGCCAGGTCTGTGTCCCTGTGTACTGTCAAATTAGAATTTATTTCAGAATTCTGCAGTCACTTAAAGCTCTGCACATCTGCATCCATGCAACTAGGTTATAAACTCATGCAACCCAACTTTTAATTTATTTGCTCCCTTGTTACAGGTCAGCACTGAGTCGCCTCCTATCAAGAAGGAGAGACCGGAAGAGGACTTGTGTTACAGTGACTCGCAGCCCACATCTACAGGAGAGGAGCAGGAAACACAAACTGCACCAGTAGAAGAGCGACAGGATAATGAGTCCACACCTGTAGAAGAACTAGAGGAGCTGGGGGAGCAGTACAGGTGTGGACACAGTGATGAGGAGCTCAGTGGACTGGAGTTTGTGGTGAAGGCAGAGCAAGAGGATAATGTAGCCCAGAGACAGACAGGATGCGCAGGAAGACTCAACAATTTTGGCACGGAGTGCATGATGTATGAAAGAGAAAGTGAGCTGTGGACTTCCTTTACCCAAGGGAACATTGACATGGAGAGCAAGGATCCAGTTTGTTCTAATACCACAGAACAGTGCCCGCAGTCTCTCTCAATTCACCCAGCGCTACAGCATGCTCCTACCATAACGGAAGTCTCGGGAAACACACTGTTGTCTTTCGGGGCTTCTTATGCTGAGGAGTTTGATAAGATGGGTGAGATAACATCCATTTGCAGTGAGGAGTTCAGATCAGAGGCCATTCACACACAGCAGGGTCAGTACAGAGAGAGACTTGTGCACACAGTGGAGAGAGAGAATCAGACATTACTGCCCCAGCAGCAGCAACATGGACCCTCAGTAAAACACAGGAGAGGCAGTGAGAGCCCAGCCCAGCAACACTCAGGCTCTCCGTTTGACACCGGCTGTACTCCAAGTACCAGTGCTGTTAACACTGGAAAGAAGTGCATGGCTCTAATGAGGCCCGGTTTTGGAGGGAAACTGTTCAGTTGTACCCACTGTGGCAAGAGTTTTGATCGCTTCAGTCACCTTAACTTGCACCAGAGAATCCACACAGGCGAGAGGCCTTACAGCTGCGCGCTCTGTGGAAAACGATTCAGTCAGAGGTCAAATCTTAAGACTCATCAGCGACTTCACACTGGGGAGAAACCATTCTGTTGTGCATATTGCGGAATGTGCTTCGCCCAACAGTCTAGTCTCATCACGCATAAACGGAGACATACTGGAGCGAAACCATTTATTTGCAGCCAATGTGGGAGGGGTTTCTCAAATATGAGTAGTCTCAGAACACACCAGAAACTTCATTGAAGTAATTATTTGGCATTGCATCTATAAAAATTACCACTATGTCAAATTTTGAAAAAATTTGGTGCACCAAAAAGTTGGTGCTGTGGCATTTTTTTTTTTGATTCTGCACATCAGCAGACTGTAGTTGAAATTCAAAATTTACTAGTTTTAAGTTAACAGCATTTCAATAAAAATTGGCTGAATAATTTCTACCTTATTTATCCTCTGTTTGGGGGCACCAGAAACGATTAAGAGAATTGATTGCTAGGCTGTTTCATGTCCAGCTGTCTGGCTACATCAATGGACAATACTAACAAAATAAAGAGTAGATTCAGTACCGTTTTTGGTTGGTGTCCTTGTGTCTCATTTCTTAACATTAACGATTGTCCTCCCGCATCGCAGTCGCTGGAACCAGGTTTGTAGGACACTGCTGCGCAGGGTGAAATATGGTGGAGGACCTATTCCCCATGTCCATTACGGTAGGAATGGATGTCTGTCCTGCAGAGCTCTGGTGAAGATCAGAAGGCCAATCACCATCCAAGTGGATATGAAAAGATTACAGACGTCATAGGAAACATGCAGAAATCACATCCATCTTGGGAGGAGAGGATATCCCCCTAGGAACTTGTATGTCGCAGCGCTGTGAAAGCCGAAAGAAAACCGCAATGCTGACTCCCCTCTTTACCCCCAGGGAAACCACATTTTTTGGTCCATGAGATGCCAGGACTATGCATGAGGCAGGCAAGTCTGTGAAGATTGCTTCTGAGATGACTGCATATAGCCTCTCGAATTTGAGCCCTACTGTGAGGCATCTGGTTGCTTATGGCTGTTGACTGGACAGACTGTCTATAACTCGGGTCATGACTTAAACACTCTGCATACAGAGTTGGATTCATGCAAACTCTTCAAGCTGCCAAGTCACTCATAGCTTGGAATCCAGAATTATCAAGGATTCACACTAAGGTCAGACAAGCCAGATTCATCCAGTGCTGCGCACCAACCAATGGCTGATGACAAAGCAAAGTCTGACTTCGATGTGAGGCTAAAGGTGTCAGACGGAGCAGCTAGAAAAGACCTGACACTGTTGCTTGGAGATTTTAACATCTAAGTTGAGATCGGCAATGTTAGTTTTGACTCCATTATGGGAAAGCATAGCCTTTGTGAAAATAATGAGATCAGAGAGCTATTAATGACTTATGTTCCTTTAATGGCCTTGCCATTGGAGGAAGCATTTTCCCACTTAAGAAGAAGCACAAGGTGACTGTGGTTTACCCAGACTACAAGACTGAGAATCAGATTGACTATATCTGTCGGTCATCCATGTTCAGGAGGTTGGTGTTGCTTCTTGGAACAGAGAAAAGCAGATATACCTTGCGACCACCACCATCTCATCTGCAGATGCTGTTTCAAGCTGTAGAACTATAACACCAAAGCACTAAAAACAAGCTACAAATGCAGCATTGAGATGCTGAGGATGAGACATTGGACAGATTCCAGCTGACCATCTCCAGTAAATATCATGAGTTGGCAAGGCTTCAGGAAAATGAGGAATATCTTGGGGAGGAAAAATATATGGAGGGAGACTTAGGTGGGAATGCTCAGAAGGACATCCAAATGGCATAAGGCCTATGCAAGTGTAGACTCTCTGAAGATGAAAGATGGAAAAAGTTGTTAAAGGAGAATTCCGGTGTGGAATTGACTTGGGGTGTATTGAAACATGATGATGAGTACTAACTTTTGTTGAATATCGCACCTCCGTATGCAAGCAACTTTTCAAAATAAAATGATTTTTAGCCAAATCTCCCAACAGGCTTACAATGGTTGTGAATCAAGCATCGCGTTGCCATGCAAAGAAATCGCTATTTTATTCATCATGAACAAGGCTCAAAGTAGCTCCACACTTCATCGGTAGAATTCTGAGGGCCCTGACATTTAAAACGAGGCACTGAAAACTTGGAAAATGCACCGGTAGTTTATATAAACAGTATTTATGTAAACAGTACCTCAATGTAGTTTCCAGTTGCCTCCATCTTGAAAGTCACGACAAGTCGATTGATGAGCACGAACAAATAGATTACGCTCTGTTTCCCAGTTATTTCGAAAAGTTTTGTGCGTATGGAGGTGGGGTATTCGACAAAAGTTGGTACTCATTGTCATATTTGAATACACCTAAAGTCAATTTCACACCGGAATTCTCCTTGAAGAACTTTGTGAATGACCTCACAAGACAGGCGGAGTGGCAGGTGGCAAGGCCAGTGTGAAAGGGCTGCGTTCCACAAGAACACTGGCGAGCGCTAGAAAGATCCCAGATAGACCTGTTGGAGCCAAGAGTGATGTTCACCAATCAAGAGGAGCAGTGAAAAGGTGGGCAGAACACTTAAAGGGGCAATAAGTGGAAATGCATCATTTCTAGATTGAAGGAATTAAAAAAATTGCTATGTGAAAAATGAGAGGTGTAATTGCATGTGGAGTATAGCAAGATGTCTCACACCCACTCTCTTGATCTCCAGCCTCTTGTTTACAAGCCGGTCCGGCCGCGTGTTCATGTACATTAATGTGAATCGCCGCCTTTTCCCTCCTCTCGGAGCCCTTGGCCCTCCCTCCCTATAAAAAGCTACAACCAGTGAGCAGTGGCAGTGCGCATTTTTTTTAAAAGCGAAATGGCGGTGAGCGGAAGAAAATGTTCACCTGAAGACGAGCAGGATCCGAAATTACTTCTAAAAAAACAACAGTTGATGATGAAGAAGTTGTCGGATAAAGAAAGGGAAAGAACCTGGATCGATATTGGCCTTGCATAAAGGTGGAGAACACTGCGAGAGCTAAAGGGGCTACAATTTGACTCAGAGCTAGTTTTTCTTCTCCTAGACAGCTAAGTATCAACATTAAGTCAAATGTCTGCTTTAATTTGTGTTACAGTAACGATAGGCACATGTAGCTATGTCGATATAATTAACGTTACAATCGTAGCATGGGTTAACGTCAGGAGCTTGAGTTGTTAGTGGCTCGCTCCCAGCAATGGGTCAAGCGTTACAGTTGTGTGTAGGTGCTGCGTAATAACATAGCGGAAACTTAAACTGGCCTGAACAGTCTTACTCAACTACTTAATTGACTGATTGATAATCAAGCAAAGGGGAGGATTCTGCCTCACCAAAATAACCTCTGACTGCACGTCACTGCTGCGAACACCATTAGTGGCGAACAGACGCGTTTGATACCAATGGTGACACGCCAAGTTATTGGCATAATGATTAATTTATGGACAAAACGGCAAAGAAAACTTGCCAAAAGTAAGTTCTCTTTCTTGCGGCATTATGACGTTATACGTTACTTACTTTGTTACTCGACATGTTCCACAAAATGGTGATGTTGTTTTGCTTGGTGTGTTTGCACTTTGCAGATAGTCGTTTGCAGATGAGTCGGGTGGGGGTGGGGGATGGAGATCAGAGGTAGAGGGAGGTGTGGTTTATTACACACTTTGTTTTAGTCTACAGGCAGTGCACATCAGCGAACCAAGCGGTGAAATGATTTCGCTTTTTGCCTCTTTAAGGAAGCTGCACAACAGACTTCTGCCAGGTGAGATGCCTAACATAGAACTAGCCAACTCACCATTGCAGGTCAATGAGAACAGGCTGAGCAAAGCCGAGATTAAGAGGGCCACCAGACATCTGAAGATGGAAAGGCAGCTGATCTTAATGGCATGCCATCAGAGCCATGCCTTAACTAAGATGCTGCACAAGCTGTTTGGGAAGATCTGGGAAACTACAAGTTACTTGTTGACTGGAGAGAAGGCTACCTGATCAACCATCCGAAAAATGGAAACTATTGAAACACTGGAAATTTGTTGAATTCGATGATCTTTGAGAGATTGGAATTGGAATTGGAAAATGACTGTGGGATGGATGGGCTACGTTCCAGAAGGTAAGGTGATGTGCAGATCACATTGCCTCTTTAAGGACAGAACTCGATGGGGAAGCCATCGATGAAATGGAGGACTTTGTGTACCTTGACAGTACCATCAGCAAGGATATTGGATCTGATTGGGATAGAATTGAGGATTAGGATGGAAAGAACAGCATTCACAATCATGATGTTTCTATGGAAATCAAAGGTGATATCCAGGAAGACCAAACTATCGATATTCAATACTATCGTGAAGTCTGCCCCATGTGGTTCAGAGTATAACAAAAGCAACCTTATACAAGCTGCAGTCTTTCGTCGACAGATGCCTGAGGTCCCGCAGTATCTGACTCAGATTTGATTCAAAAAAATTGTGGGACTAACTGTACGTATATAATGAAGACATGCAAAATTTTAGGCTTCAACGGGTTTTTGAGATATGGCTGAAAACTAGTATCCTAGGCCCAGGCTTTTAGAATCTGCCATTAAAATGGGTCTACCTCTTCTCATTATAGTGTTATTAGCCTCTCAAATATGAATCCTTTCATGGGCAGGAATGAAGACTTCAGTTTTCAAGGACTGTCTGTTAGCCCTGATTCTCTTACAGAGGGACAATGATGCTGGATTCCTTTTATTTAGGAACAAGTCTGTCTTACTTGCTTATGTCATTTGTGTGGTAATTAATAAAACATACTGAAAATGTAGCAAATATCATTATTACTGGCTCAGTGGATGCCATTTCCTTCAGATAGACACCTAGAGAGGAGATGAAATTTAGTCCAATAGGAGGCAGAGTACAGTATACACCTGTGCTTCCCAGCCCTTCTCCCGGAGAACCCCAGCCCTGCACAGTTTATGTCACCCTGATCCATCGCACCAAGTTCAATCAAGTGCTCTACTGAAAGCTGATCGGGTGAACCTGGTGCGTTAAATCCAGGGAACATTCAAAATATGCAGAGCAGCGGTACTCCAGGAGCAGGGTTGGGAAACTTAATACGCTATTGGAATCGGGTTCTTATCTGCCTGTTTTGTTGGAGAATCACACCTACAGCAGGAGTAACGAGGAAGAACGTCCTCAAAGTGAACGGTGAGATGGATAGCTAAAGTTAATCTGTGCACATTGTACACACCAAACTGGATTTCTCTTTCAAATGAACAGCATAATCTCAGACCTTTGCATGCAAATGAATCTCAAACAGTTCCATTTTAGCATCATTTTATATGAGCAACATTGAATGCTACAACTTTTCCACTCCATCTTGTCCTCTTGTGAATGCCTTAGTGAAATTGTTTCCAACAAACTTCAATGGATTGATCATGGGGAACAGGGAACGGAGAACTTGGGGTGTGTGAAGAAGTTCCAACACAATTTAGGCTTGAGGTGTTGCACAAGCTTTACGGTGGCTGCAGGTCTGTTGTGCGTCTGCTAGGGCTGTCGATTCAGCATATTTTTGCAGGTACCCCATCAACGGCACAGTGTGGGCTTTGTGATTAATGTGCGCAGTCTCCAGAAAATCAATGACTTAAAGTGCACAAATGCTAAAATGAAAATGGACCCAATGCTCATCCCAGATATGGGATATTGTTTGCCTGTTACGATTTGTAAAGAACCAATGGCAGCTTCGCAGGGCCGGCCCGAGGCATAGGCTACATAGGCGGTCGCCTAGGGCGCCATCTGCTGGAGGGCGCACTGCCGGCGCCCTCCTCCTCTGGAAATTTTTAAAAATAAAAATCATTAAATGTCTTGTGACGCCCACTTGCGCCCCATTTACGTTTTTGTCATAACAAAATAACTAGGGCTGTCAAAATTAACGCGTTAATGCGGATTAATCCATCATCATCACTATTAATCAGATTAAAAATTTTAACGCAATTAATCCATTTGCAGCGCAGAATTACTCAAAGTCCCTGAAACGTGAAAATGGATTAATCGCGTTAAAATTTTTATAATCCGCATTAACGCGTTAATTTTGACAGCTCTAAAAATAGCAAATAAAATAAAATAAACTAAAGTGACTATGTTTGTCACTTGGCCATTTACGTCACGTGACGTGAGGGCGCATCTTAAGTTAGCGAACGAGCGATCAGTAAGAAGAGGACAAGTGGTTATATGGCGTTCCATGTTCGTCTTTCATGACATCTGCCTGAGCCTTGATTAATTACGGGAATAAAGCTTTTGTTTTACATCAAATCAACGGAGGGAGCCATACGCCCTTTCTGAGTGTACAGAGTTAAATGCATTAGATACTTTTCGTCAATAATAAAACCGTTCTGTTTTTAAACGGCACAGTGTAATAATTCTCGCCGTTCAATCATTGAACAGTAACCTTCTTGGTAAAACATATTTATACGACAGTGGGCTCCTTCTTGTTACACGTCTGTGAAGTTCCAGATAAATATTCATGAGAAAAGATTTTTACTTGAAATATTGAAAGCACTGAAAGATTCTTGTTGTTATGGCACTATTGTTGTTGTGTATTTATTACTCGAAAACCATGTTTCTTGCATTTTTTACTTACTTTACTTGTGACAGTTTTGATGTTGCACATAAGTATTTATTACTTTAAATCCATTATTTATTTATATTTTTCAAGTTTCAGATTTATTCCATCTATTTCGTTGTATTTCCTTTTATTTCATTTTATTGATGTTATACATTAACTGTTTAACAAAGATTAAACAGTTGTGATGTTTTACCCAGCCATGCTCCTATTTTCTCAAGTTTTTGTATTTCCTGAGGCCGGGGGGGGGGGGGGGGGGGGGGAGCGGGATTGAGCAAATTCGCCTAGGGCGCCAAAAAGGCTAGGGCCGGCCCTGCAGCTTCGGCTGACCAGGGGTGCGTTTCCCGGAATCGTGGATGCTAACTTATATAGTTAGAACCATTGACTGTGAATGGATGAACAATGGAAGTTGGCAACTTAGTTGGCTTGGCCACTTAATTAGTAACTAAGCTTTTGAAAAACGCACCCCAGGTCTGTTGAGCATTAGAGGAGTCAGTCAATGGTGCTATGGAAGCGACTTTATTGAAGCTGCTATGATAGGCTGGGGCTTTTTGGAATCGGCGTATATGCAGTGGGTAAGCGGATGAGAGATGAATATGAGCACAGATGGAATCGGAATCTTTATTTCAGTTCTTGGAGAGCAAATTAGTGAAAAACAAATTTTGGAATTTGGAAGTGTCGTCAAATACAAACCAGTCTTTCCAGGAAAGTTATTTTACCCTATGGATCGAGGCTTCCCCACTTGGTCCCAGGACCTCCTTGCATATGCTGGTTTTCATCATTCCAACCATTATTGCCATTGAAGGATTTTGATAAGGTGTTCATTTGTCCTGATTGGGGGGATTTTGTGTTTAAAGAAGGTATTTGCTGTCTTGAGCTAAATTTTAATAGAAATGTCCAAGTGCCTTGAAGAATCGAAGTCCCGTGCATGAACATATTGCTTTTTTCTATGTAGCGAGCAATGTCCGGTGACTATATTTTTAGACAAATGAAAGTAGACACTGAGAAAATCAGTAAGCTTCAAATCAGGTTGTTGAACACAGTTGTTCAATGTTCTTTCAAAATATACTAAGGTACATTAAAACGTATAGTGGTTAAGGTGACAACTGGTAGTTATTACTTTTGCTGATTCATATGATGATCATCAAGTATGGTAAGCATTGCAAAACGTGAGGTGTCTGGGTTTGAATCCCTTCTTGGTTTAACACCTCATTATGATTACCCAAATGCTACAAAATTCCCTGGATGATGGTTGAGTCTCATTCCCATTTCAAATACCACAATGGAATGACTCTTAAAGGAATCGAACATTTTGAATCATTAGCAGTCTGAAAAAAAAGTTTGTGGATGCATTAATGTCCATTCAATGACTGTATCCAGACTGCAGGGATGACTCAGAATGACAAGATATGGCAGCTATCATCCCCAACAAAGTGCTTAATCTGTGACATCACAAAAAGCATTCCATGAAACGTCTTCCACTATGTCAGATAATGCATAAGAACTGCTGAATTGATGACCAATGTGATGATTGCAGTGGGGGCAAGTTTCACAGCAGTTTCCCAAGACCATGTTTTGCAACAATGAAAGAAACTATTTACCCGTACCGTAAAACGGTATATTTTTGCCTGCATTTTTAATGCCCCTCAGTATAATTTGCTGCACTTAACAACAGAAACCTTACTCAGAAACAAGTTTAACTCATTTGCTTGTCTAATAAATTGGTAGTTGTTACTACCATTTGTCCACAGTTTCACTAATTAGAAACCTAATGATTGCTTGCTTTGGATTATTTTTCCTCCTCTACACAAAGTTGTTACTCATGTATCACAATGTGGTTATGGAATTCTTCTCTGCATGTATACATATTTGGCAAAATATGCATACATGCTAACTCTACTGCTTTTGGTGGTAGACTACCGCTTTCGGGGCTTTTCATTCTGAAAAAAAAAAAAAAACCGCCCCAAAAGCGGTAGAGTTGGCATGTATGAATATGTCTTCTGAGGATTAATTCCTGCTCTAAAAATAAAGGCACCAAATTGAGACGAATTAATAGCTTGGTAAAATCATACCATTGCTGTTGTGGTTGAAGACCCAGCAGGGGCCTCCAGGACCGAGTTTGTGAACCACTGCCATAAATGGGTAAGACATGGCATAATACAGCTATGTCATACAGGATAGTTATTATACAGGTGTAATACAGCTTTTTCGCCTTACCATGGGTCAGATTTTGTTTGTTGCCAAACTTCAGCTTGTATCTTCGCCACCGTAACCTTACCAATCCTGCTGGTAATTGTTAACTATCACTAGTGTTAGCTTCTAGTTGGCGGTCTATTCAAATCAATTGGATGGATAATTCTCCAGATAGCATGTTAACGCTTTTTGCAAATCAACTAATAAGCTACACCTGTGACTGTCATCGCAGAAATGTGTAATGGCGAAAAGCGCAAGCACGCTAGCAAGCAAATATTCATTCCATTGATTTCAATGGACCAACCAGAAGCTAAAGCTTGTTTTTTTTAACCAAATGATATGACACTGACATTTATGAGATGAAAAGCATCTCAAATTCGCAAGCCCCAGATATGATGATGAAATGCAGCCTTCATCTAGCCTGATATCAGACAAAACTGTCAGTTGGTTTACACTCTGTCACCATGTTGAAAATTCCGTGTGGCATCTGGCAAGATGATGGCTGCATTCCTTGGCAGCACTTGTAAGTGTGCTCATGCTTTCGGAACAGCTTACAACAACACAGCAGCCCTAAAAATGCAGCCTTCAAAGGATGCTGCCAACTTCATCTTTGTTCCTGCTCACATAGGCATAGTGGGACATGAAAAACTAGACAAGCTAGCCAGACAAGTACAAAACCCAAAACCAGTGAAGTTGGCACGTTATGTAAATCATAGATAAAAACAGAATACAATGATTTGCAAATCCTTTTCAACTTATATTCAATTGAATACACTGCAAAGACAAGATGTTTAATGTTCAAACTGAGAAACTTTTTTTTTTTTTTGCAAATAATCATTAACTTAGAATTTAAAGGCAGCAACACATTGCAAAAAAGTTGGCACAGGGGCCTTTTTACCACTGTTTTACATCGCCTTTCCTTTTAACGACACTCAGTAAACGTTTGGGAGCTGAGGAGACCAATTTTTGAAGCTTTTCTTGTGGAACTCCTTCCCATTCTGCTTGATGTACAGCTTAAGTTGTTCAACAGTCTGGGGTCTCCGTTGTCGTATTTTACGCTTCATAATGCGCCACACATTTTCAATGGGAGACAGGTCTGGACTACAGGCAGGCCAGTCTAGTACCCGCACTCTTTTACTACGGAGCCATGCTGTTGTAACACGTGCAGAATGTGGCTTGGCATTGTCTTGCTGAAATAAGCAGGGGCGTCCATGAAAAAGACGTTGCTTGGATGGCAACATATGTTGCTCCAAAGCCTGTATGTACCTTTTAGCATTAATGGTGCCTTCACATATGTGTAAGTTGCCCATGCCTTGGGCACTAATACACCCCATACCATCACAGATGCTGGCTTTTGAACTTTGCACCTATAAGAGTCCGGATGGTTCTTTTCCTCTTTGGTCCGGAGGACACGACGTCCACAGTTTCCAAAAACAATTTGAAATGTGGACTCGTCAGACCACAGAACACTTCTCCACTTAACATCAGTCCATCTTAGATAAGCTTGGGCCCAGCGAAGCTGGCAGCGTTTCTGCGTGCTGTTGATAAATGGCTTTCGCTTTGAATTGTGGAGTTTTAACTTGCACTTGCAGATGCAACGATGAACTGTAGCTACTGACAGTGGTTTTCTGAAGTGTTCCTGAGCTTTTGGGAGTAACCCTGCTCTTCTCTCTCAGGAGCGTCCCGCTCCCGCTTAGATGCCGAAAAGAATTCTGGGATATGTGTGCTGTCAAGTTAACACAAGTTACCATCATATATATATATAGTAATTGTGAAAAATGCCACTAGATGGCAGTAATGACCTTTTTTTGTTCAGCCCAGTCTGGAGCTAGGTTTGGGCATGTCCTGGGCATGTCTGAGACGGAAAGTCCCAGAGAATTTAAAAAAAAAAGGTGGGAGGGGTCTGCAAAAGAGTATATAATGAGGAAAATTGAGAGAGTAAAGTAGTAGGAGAAATTGCAAAGAGAAGGATACATTTGACCAGACCTGTCACTCTTTTCAAGACCTGTAAAGTTTTTTTGTGGATTTTTGCTTGTGTTGGAGCATTTTCCTGTCCCGGAACATCACCAAGCAACCCCATCTCAAGGGACTATGAATTTTTTTTTATCTTGTATATTATCAATCTTGGTCAGTAGTATAAATTCTAGGTTAGTGTTGCTCTTTGTTAAATTAAATCTGTTTGAGTTTTAAAATTTTGTCTGTCATCCCTGGGGCCATAACAACATATATATATTTAGACCATTAGATTGCTGATGTCGTCATATTTACATTATCCAAAGTGAAGCACCCGGCCGCCATATTGATACACCCAACTTTTTCATAAAAATGATTGGTTTCCTATGAGGCCAATTTCAAATAAGTCGATAAAAGCGAGAAAATGCAAGATGTGCGGCTGCCTTTTGCAGCAACATTCATTTGAAGCGCTGTAAAAAACGCTTCATGCGTAATTTAAACGCAAAGTTGTCACTAAAATAGAAAAAAAATCACATTTTGTGCTAGCTAGCTAATTAGTCGTCCCATTGACTTGAACATACCCCTGACTGAAAGCGAATGCTAGCAACTGATAATGGTCACCAGTGAGCTACCTTGGCGTCGCGGGGACTGCATTGACTTCGTGGTAAATAAAATTAAAAAGGTGGCTATTGTCTGCTTTATACAGAGCTCCAAAACACAAGGAGGGGAGTAAGGTTTCACCAGCACTTCCTTTTATCAACGTTGGCATTAGCCATATGATTCAATATAAACAATTCTGTTGATGTCAAATAGTCAAGCAGGGTACAATGAAGTGAGGAAACCAGAGTGTAATTTCATAACGTATACGGACATTCATCTACGTTTCTTATAACGGTGATAACTTCCAAGCAATTATCTTATCAGAGGTAAAAGCCTCGGTCACGTTAACGACACTTTTCTGCTGCACTTTAACGTTAACACCGAGTCACATTTCGACCTTTGCTTTAGTAAATGTGCCGCTTTCCACCCCCTGAAAAGCACATATTTAGGGAGACAAAATGTTGCTCCGCACAGCGATACCAAAATAACACTGACTGGCACGCAGTTGTTTTTGAAAATGTAATTTTAAAGTAGGCGAAAATGAATGGGAGTCGATGAGCGAATTTTACTTCCGGGTGTATAGGCTCTTAGAACAGATGCTTCACTTGAGCGTACCCTATCACCAATCTAGTGTTCTATATATATATATATATGCATGCATCCTCTGAAAAATGGGCGTATCAAGAACACTTCCGGGACTGGTAGGCTGGTCAAAGCTGGAATTTTCAGCAGGGAAATGTTCGTTTACGGCCTATCCTGTGTAATAAAAAAACGGGACTCTTGCGCCGCTTGTTTCCAATAAAAAAAAAAAAAAATTTGCGCCTGAGGCTAATAAATGTCTCGTGCCTGTTTTCAAACTCCGTTGACGCAGCTCTTTTGGAGCTTTTTGGTTTGTGTGCAGTGCATGATGGGATGTATAGCTGAGTTAGTGACCATCGTATGTTCACTATACATTTCGCGGTGGATTGTGGGATGTAATAAGTTCTCTATATCGGGGATAAAAATTCTTACAAGCAATTCGGACAGCCCTACAAAATGGTGAACCCACTATATAGTGAGTAGCGAGTGATTTCGGACACAGTCATAGGCTAGCCTACATCCTTCGTAGGCTACATTTTTAGGGGCCGTCACTTCATTCCATCCGCCATAGCTCGCAGTGTGCGCATAATTTTCAGTGAGTTTTCTGCCTCGCAAGCAAGGATGTTTTATATTTCACTGGATATACAATTGGAAAATGGCCGCCCATTCATTTCAATGGAAATTGCTCAGTGGCGCAGCGTGCCGACATGGGGGCCAAGCTTCCGGAGCCACGCGGACATGCGCTGTGTGATTTTTGCTCACACATGCGTAGTGTGGGGCTTATGAACGCGCTGGTATCCGAGGTATCCATGACAACGGCTCGGGCTCGTGGAACTCCGACCTAGGGTGCGTGTTCACGATAACTTTTCACCGGAAATGGAAGTCTGACCACTGCAGACTGCACCTTGATGTACGGAACACAAAGCATAGCCGCCGATAAAGGTTTAATTATGGTTTGAGACTCTATTTTAAAACACAAATGCAATAACAAATGTTAAAAACGACCTTGACAGGGAAGTAATACTATTGATTTCAACTCAAAAATCTCGGCCAAATAGTTGACTTGCTGTTGCGTAACTTTAATATGACATTGCTCAGGGGTGCGCTTACCGAAGTCACAGATGCTAACTTCCATAGTTAGAACCACTGACTGAATGGATGTATAAATTTCTGCAACTACGCTATTGGGAAAAACGCCACAGGCTCGTGTTCTCTTTAGCTCAACGTCGAATAACCACATTATCGTGGTCAGATAATTCTTACTTGTCTGCGTGCGATTTCCATTATCTTTTTCCGGATTAAAGACAATAAACCGAACACACAACACAACGAACTTCACCTACCTTATAAACTGATATGTTTTAAAGTCAGGAGCGTTACACTTTTGTCAATTCTGGTAAGCTAATTTACTTTTAGCTTACGTAACTTATAACCATTCCGTGGAGTATAATCGGTCTACCGTGAAATGTCACGAACGTTGTACTGCGTTATTTTTCCCTTAAAGTTCCTTTTTTCTGTCCTTCCCCAGATATCTGAGCCTCTTGGAGTGCACTGAACATTTCATCCATGAATTTCTGCATGTCAGCGAACCAGAGGCCGTGCCTTTCTATCCATCCCCAAAGCCCTTTCCAATAAAGTCTTTCTCGGTTATAATTTTAATACCGTCTCTACGTTTCATTTCCAAGTGCGAGTTAACATCGATTGTATTTGTGGTAGATTTTATGATAATGGCCGGCTCTGCCAAAATTAAGCATTAAACCCCTTTTGATTTTGAGTACTTGAGTTCATCTTCAAACGTTACGCAGAGCTGGCAAAAAAAATCAAAAACTGACAAAACACAAATAAATCTATTTGAAAACATTTTTAATATATATATGTAAATAATGCCTTGGGGGTGACAAATATGACAGGTGGTGGGGGTGAGCAGATGGATGATGACAGCTACATCTGACATGGGGTACAGAATGTGCATATACGCTACCAACTGTTGCATTCTTTTAGATCTCGTATTTATTTTCGTTCAGATGAAAATCAGCCACACCGTCGAATCTACCTGCATCACTCCGGTTGATATCAGATGCTGCTCACGAACATTAGATGTTCGGATTCATTATACTCTGACGTTTCCACCTCCCCAAAACTTCGATCTAATAAAGGCTGTACCGCAAAAAATGTGTATGCATGTTCAGTGCTTTCATGGATATTCGGATCATGCACAAAAAATGAACATTTTAGATGTCATCTGTCAAGTTGCTGAAAAGTTTTGTCGTCGAGTATGAAAGTCAGTAATTCATTTTAGACAGAAGAATGGTTAATAAATGGTTTGCTAAGCAGTGTTCGAACTGAATTTATCTATTGCAATAAATGCACTCATATGGACATTACTTTAGATGCTACACAGCTGACAGTTGATGACTGCGGTCAAGATATCACCAGTTCGCAAATCAAAATACAGACATGTGAATTGGTGTTATTCAAAGTAATGGAAATATACAACTCATTACAATGATAACCATGAACAATGAAAAGGTGAGGTGAGTGTTAGCTGCGTGTATGCTTCTAGGATATCACAACAGCGGCCTTAGCTTACTGTACATTTTGTGGCACTACATAATGGAGTGTGGCGATCGAGTATATTACGGCCATTCATCAATTAAAATAAAATGGATAAAATATTTGCACCGTAACGCCGGCTCGCTTGATTGACTTGGCCACATAAAGAATGTTCATCGCAGACGGACGGCAAGGAATGCGCGTTGTTCCACCCACTTGGTTCGGATCATGAACAAAAATAGTTCATTTTGGATCTCACAAGACAAGTTGCCGAAAAGTTTCGTCATCATGTATGAAGGTCGGTAAGTAATTTAACAACGAAGAATGGTTAGGCTGATAAATGGATCGCTAAGCAGTGTTCGAAATTAATTTATATACTGCTATAAACGCACATTACGTTGCGGTAGATGCAACTCAGCTGACACGTTAAGCATAAAGCATCAGAATAGAGTGATGCGAATTGGTGCTATTCAAAGTACTGGCAATACACAATGCAATTCATGGATTTAACCATTTCATTTTAATTTGAATAAGTAAGGTGAGTGTTGCCTGCGTCATGGTTCTAGGATGTCACACCAGCGGCCTTAGCTTACTGTACATTTTCTCGCGCTGCATGAAGTGCAGCAATCGAGGTGCAAAGTAAAATATTATAACGTATTACGGCCATTCAGCAATTAAAATGGCAAAAATTTACTGAGCAACAAAAGAAACGCAAGTTAGCTAACTTAGTTAGTTAATGTGCTCTTATGGTTACCCAGATTGCAAGCACCTCCGCTCCAGATCTGCCCTGGCTCCAGAGCCATGGCAAATCCGGAGCGGAGGAGCTTGCTATCTGGGTACTCATAATTATCGCAAAACAAAGAAAAGGTTGATAAAACAAGTATAAATGCGCCCACGCTAGTAATAAATTTGATTTAAAATAATTACGCGCAAACTTATTTTCCGGTTTGCATTTATTTAACTTGCGTTTCTTTTGTCGCTCAATACATATGCTCCGTGGCTGGCCAGCTCACTTCACCGATTTGGCTTCGTTTGTAATGTTACACAGACAGACGGCAAGGAAAGCCCATTGCTCCACCCACTCACATCCGCTGCAGTGCTAAATTCGGAGGAGCGGGAACGCGCTTACATATGAGGACCCGTTGGTGTTCGCATAGCCTGAATATAAATAAAAGATTTTGTCTTTGCCGAGAAACGAGGGATTAATGATTTAAAAGAGAAAAATAAACCGTTTCGGTATCGATAATTTGTGGCTGTCAAAAAAAATTATTCACGGATTTCTCAGCGTGTCTTTTTCAATTATTCCCTATGGAGAAATTTCTTTTTGGCCCCCATTGCATCACGTGACCTGCAATATCACATTCGCCGCTAGGACCATGGAGGCGTGTGTGGTCGACCAGAGTTGTGCGTCCAGATCTCCTTATAGGTCCATGCTCGCAAGGCGTTGAGGCGAAGATCAAGCATGTGATATTTTTGCCTCGTGAGGTGACTCATCATGTGCGCGCTACTTGAGCTACGTGCTGAGGACAGAAATTCAGATGGCCAATCAAAACGCATCCTTTCTTCACATAATTTTAAGATGGGGGTTTCAAGATTTCAGCAAGTAGCGTGCACACCACGAGTTTTCACCTTGCGAGGCGAAAAATATCAAACATGCTTGATCGCCTCAACGCCTTGCGAGGCAGAAAACGCACCGAAAATTAGCCGCACACAGCGAGCTATCTGCTGAGCAAACAGTCTCGAATAACTTTTTGTTCAGCAGATAGCTCCAGTGTGCTGCAGGCTTAACCCTAACCTAGACTCTAACAACTAGCCCTAAACCTAACCATAAATGTCTTCTTATTCCTAACCCTAAATGTTAGTTTGGCCAATGGTAATAAGTGACAATACCTAAAAATGCTGCCTTCGAAGACTGCAGCCTATGCTTAGAGATGCACCCACAAGCTGCATTTTTAGGGGTCGTGACTCACTTCCATCTGCTAAACTGACATTTAGGGTCAGTGACAAGGTTATATTTAGGGTTAGGTTTAGAGCTAGATTTAGGGTAAGGTGTTAGAGCTAAAATTAAGGTTAGGGAAACCAGTGAAAACTCGCTTAAACCAATGCTGGTTAACGGAGATGAAATGACGTCACGTTACAGTTCAGCAGATGGACTTGAGTGACCCCCAAAAATGCAACCTTCGAAGCATGCAGCCTTCACTTTGAGATACACAAGTGTCAAGAACGTAATGCATTTGATAATGTGTCAGTTTTTGCAACTGCGTTATTAGCAATATTTTGGGCCTTGTGGTGGGTGGAATCGGTCAAACCACTAGAAGTGCTACTATGTTGGGACTCTGCTGCAGCTTTAATGGCCTTGGAGAAGGGAGGTTTAGGCGGAAGGGGGGAGATAATAATAGACATAATGAATGTTCTATTTAAGCTACGGAACATGGGGATAGAAGTGGAAATGTGCTGGGTCCCTGGACATAAAGGTGTTAAGGGAAATGAGATGGCAGATAAAGTTGCCAAAACAACACTGAAAAGGGAGAAAGTTGGCTTTGAAGTGCCCTTAGGTAAAAGTGAATACAGAAGCAAAATCAAAGAGGGTATTAAAATGATATGGCAAATAGAGTGGCAAAATCTTTTCTATACAGTCTAGGGTTAATGGAATGAGTGGGGTTAGTGGTATCGGAGGGTCAGAAGGGCGAAGGGATATGATTAAATTAACCAGATTAAGGCTTGTTCACTGTGGGTGAAATTATCATCTGTGGGTGATTGGGAAACACCCTTCTGGGAAATGTCAATGTGGAGAGGATGAAACCACAATGCATATTATGTTTCGTTGTAAAAATTACAAACCAGAAAGAAAAATGTTGTTCGAGCTCGGACAGATCTTGGGGTCTCCTGTTTTTTTTTTTTGCGAACAAGACAACCGCTCCCAATTGAACAAAATTATAATATATAATTCCTTCAGGCGACGGGATTGTATTCTCTAATTTAAGAGCTACAACAATTTAATGGGAAGAATATACAGAGGATGGCAGTAATACGCCCAAGATGCACTATTCGCCGTTAAGCCCCATTAGAAGAAGAAGAAGAAGAAGAAGTAATGTACTGACTTCAAGGCGGCTGTGGTTTCCTCAAAGCTAACGGAACGGCGCGTTTTTAATTTTTTTTTATTTTCATTTCAAGAAGGAACTGAGTGGTCAATCCAAGCATGTCTAATTTTGATACTTTTCACTCGCAGTTATTTTCTGTCACGGAGATGATAGCAAAAGCAGCGGTGGCTGAAATTAACAGATGTGTTGGCGATAGCTGCGCCATTTTTCGTTTGGAAATTTCCCAGAGTCAGAGGGAGATAGAATCGCTGAAGTACAAACTTCAGGTCCTGGAGCGCGAGTTTATGTGGACGCGACCGAATAAAGCAGGTGAAAAATTAGTGGGTAAATGGTGGTGATGCTAACGCTTTATATGCTAAAATGCGAATAGCCTAAATGTGTGGTGAACCCGTTAATCGGAATGAATTGCTCAGGACTGTTTTATTGAGTAAGTTTTTTCATGGTCGTTTTTCAGCAGGCAGAACCTTGGTAAATTTGTGTTATTGACAGTCTTTACCCTGAGCTTGCAACATTATCACCCTGCAGAGAGAATCATAGAGCGGGAGCTGAGCTGCAGACCAGGGGAAGGAGAAGAACTCACGGACGTGGAAGAGGTAGTTTTTACCCCTCAGCCCTCAAGGCTGACGGGGTTTTGCAATCCTTCGTGCGGTTGGGGGGGCGGGCGTCTCCAAAAACTTCGACATCGGGCCGAGGGGTCTTCCGTGCATTGCACGCCTGTTTTTCTATTTACAGCTCTGCATCATGGGGAATCAGGGCTTTGGTTACAACAACAATAATAATACTTTTTTTAAAGTGCGATTTTGTGCTCAACGCCTTCATGCCCTTCATCGAAGTGTCCCCGTGTCCGGCAGTCTGATGGTTTTCAGTACAACTTCTACATGGTTTTACCGTGTCAGACAGTCGGATAGGGTTTCAAAATAACTCCGTGTCCCACAGTCCATTTTCTTTTCTTCAAAATTTCGTTAAATCTTCTGATTCTTTTAGGGTTTAGGGATAGGGTTAATATAGCTCTGTTGGTGACATTCTTGGCACTCATCTTGAAGAACTGTGCCCTGTATATTTAAAGAAATCTTAAATAAACCATGGACTGTTGGACACGGAGTTATATTAAAACTCTAATCCGACTGTCGGATACGGAGATGCTGCCTACTTTCATACTCTGCTCTAAACTCAAACTAACATTAAAAACTTCTTGAATTCGTTTTTGTACTTAACTTGAGCATGAAATTCTTGCATGGTCCAGAGCTTGATAGGACCCCAACTCAGGCAATTTTAATCATGGATGCTGGACGAAGCAGATTCATAGGCCCCTTTGAAGACTCATTGGTACCTCTTGGGACCAGGTGCATGCTGGGAGATGTAGTTAATTGTGTTGTTTGAAGAGGTGTAGTTTGGGTGTCTTTACAGCATGGTCACAATAAGTTGCTGCAAAAAAAAAATGGACTGCTGGACACCATAAAAAATGGACACCATATGCTTTTCACCAAAATGACCTTTATTCGCTGAAGAGTTCTGCAATGCCACTCTTGCTGGTGTACAAACCCCAAAACCAGTGAAGTTGGCACGTTGAGTAAATCGCAAATAAAAACAGAATACAATGATTTGCAAATCCTTTTCAACCTATATTCCATTGAATACACTGTAAAGACAAGTTACTTAATGTTCGAACAGGTAAACTTTGTAATTTTTTGCAAATATTAGCTCATTTGGAATTTGATGCCTGCAACATGTTTCAAAAAAGCTGGCACAAGTGGCAAAGAAGACTGAGAGAGTTGAGGAATGCTCATCAAACACTTATTTGGAACATCCCACAGGTGAACGGGCTAATTGGGAACAGGTGGGTGCCATGATTGGGCATAAAGGCAGCTTCCCTGAAATGCTCAGTCATTCACAAACAAGGATTGGGCGAGGGTCACCACTTAGTGAACAAATGCGTGAGCTGCTTGCCGAACAGTTTAAAAACAACATTCCTCAACGAGCTATTGCAAGAAATTTAGGGATTTCCTCATCTACCGCCCGTAATATCGTCAAAAGGTTCAGAGAATCTGGAGAAATCACTGCACATAAGCGATAAGGCCGAAAACCAACATGACCTTTGATCCCTCAGGCGGTACTGCATCAAAAACCGACATCAGTGTGAAAACGACATCACCACATGGGCTCAGGAACACTTCAGAAAACCACTGTCAGTAACTACAGTTCGTCGCTACATCTGCAAGTGCAAGTTAAAACTCTACAATGCAAAGCGAAAGCCATTTATCAACAGCACCCAGAAACGCCACCGGCTTCTCTGGGCCCAAGCTCATCTAAGATGGACTGATGCAAAGTGGAAAAGGGTTATGTGATCTGACGAGTCCACATTTCACATTGTTTTTGGAAACTGTGGACGTCGTGTCCTCTGGACCAAAGACGAAAAGAACCATCCGGACTGTTATAGGCGCAAAGTTCAAAAGCCAGCATCTGTGATGGTATGGGGGTGTATCAGTGCCCAAGGCATGAGCAACTTACACATATGTGAAGGCACCATTAATGCTGAAAGGTACATACAGGTTTTGGAGCAACATATGTTGCCATCCAAGCAACTTCGTTTTGATGGACGCCCCTGCTTATTTCAGCAAGACAATGCCAAGCCACATTCTGCATGTGTCACAACAGCATGGCTCCGTAGTAAAAGAGTGCGGGTACTAGACTGGCCTGCCTGTAGTCCAGACCTGTCTCCCATTGAAAATGTGTGGCGCATTATGAAGCGTAAAATACGACAACGGAGACCCCGGACTGTTGAACAACTTAAGCTGTACATCAAGCAAGAATGGGAAAGAGTTCCCCCTGAAAAGCTTCAAAAATTGGTCTCCTCAGTTCCCAAACGTTTACCGAGTGTCGTTAAAAGGAAAGGCGATGTAACACAGAGGTAAAAAGGCCCCTGTGCCAACTTTTTTGCAATGTGTTGCTGCCTTTAAATTCTAAGTTAATGATTATTTGCAAAAAAAAAAAGTTTCTCAGTTTGAACATTAAACATCTTGTCTTTACAGTGTATTCAATTGAATATAAGTTGAAAAGGATTTGCAAATCATTGTATTCTGTTTTTATCTACGAATTACACAATGTGCCAACTTCACTGGTTTTGGGTTTTGTAAATTAACCGTCTGTGTGTGCACTCGAGGTGCAGTCTCAACACAGTCGTTCTCAGGAAAGTTCAAGTGCAAAATGTTTATTACCTCGGACTGTGAATAAAACTTCTCGTAGAAAGATCTCAGAGATTTGAGGTTGATTCTGAGCTGAGACTGAGTCAAGTTTTATAGCCTTGGGCTTGGGTCAGGTTTTCGCCTTCAACTCTGTAATTGTTTTGTTCATGCGGTGCAGTTGCTGACTCGAGCTTTAGTTGAACTCCAATGTAATCTACTTGCTTCTCTATTACAGTTCAGGAATGAACTTGAAGTGGACTTGTGTTACACTGTCCATCACTCAGCATCTACAGGAGCAGAGCCGGTGACACAACCCACTGCTGTTAAAGCGGAGAAGAAAGCAGACACAGAGCCCACACCTGTAGGAGACCCAGAGGAGCTGAGGGAGCAGCACCGGTGTGGACACAGTGATGAGGAGCTCAGTAGACTGGAGTTTGTGGTGAAGCTAGAGCAAGAGGACGAGTATGCAGCCCAGAGACTCAATCAGACAGGATGTGAACTCGGTGCAGGAAGACTCAACACTCTGGACTCTGAGTCTGTGGTATATGACAAAGACGCTCAGCTGTGGACTTCCCTTACCCAAGGGAACAATAACATAGAGTGTTATTTTAATGCTACTGACCAGTGCTCACAGGGTCAGGCAGTTCACTCACCACAACTCCATACTCCTGCTACCATGGAAGTTTCTGGAAGCACTCTGCCCTCTTTGGGGGCTTCATGTGCTGAGGGGTTTGATAAGATGGATGAGAAGCCGCCTGTTTACAGCAAGGAGCTGAGATCAGAGGCCATTCACACACAGCAGGGTCAGTACAGAGAGAGACTTCGGCACACAGTGGAGAGAGAGAATCAGACATCACTGCCCCAGCAGCAGCATCATGGACCCTCAGTAAAACACAGGAGAGGCAGTGAGAGCCCAGCCCAGCAACGCTCAGGCTCGCAGAATGGGTCTGGCTCTGGTCTGAATACTGGTGCTATTAATGCTGGGAAGAAGCGCTGGACTCGTCAGAGGTCTTGCTTTCGAGAGAGACCGTTCTGTTGTACACAATGTGAGAAGAGCTTTAACTTTATCAGTCTGCTTAAAATACACCAGAGAAGTCACACTGGGGAGAAACCATACAGTTGTACTGACTGTGGAAAAGGATTCAGTCAGTTGGGTAATCTTATTACTCATCAGCGACTTCACACCGGGGAGAAACCGTTCTGTTGTCCACATTGTGGGATGCGTTTTAACCAGCAGTCTGGTCTTACAGCGCACCAGGGTATACATACAGGAGAGAAACCATTTGCTTGCAGCCAGTGTGGGAAGTGTTTCTCAAGGCCAAGTAATTTGAGCACTCATCGGAAAAGGCATTGTAGAAATTGACTGGGGCAATCTGTTAGGCCAGTTGATCTGGAGTAGGTGATGTTTCTGTAAAGCTGCTTTTCACCCTAAGTACCCAGAATTTTAGTTCCAGGGACTGCTTTTCAAGGAAGTAAAATGTTGTCTCAGCTCTTTGATCTCTGCGCTTCAGCGGCAGTGTGAAGCCCGGCAAAGATTGGCAGACTAATTTGCCTAATGTTTGAAAAACTGACAGCTGTTTTACATCTCATTGTTGTATCATCATTCGCATCAAAGCTAAATAGAGTACTGAGGTGCCCTACGTCACTTTGGTGTCGGAAGTAAAAGTTCCATTCATTTTTCGTATAGGCTTTTTAAAAAATTCTTTTTTTGAAGTACTTCTCATTCTCAAGCCTTGATCGATTTTTAGCCTTATTCTCGAGTAACTACTCGTCATTTTTCTAGACCTTAGCTATTACCTAAATTAATTTAATTTTTTGCTGACATAGTAATCCTCCTGATGGTTTATAAACCATCTAGCTATGTGCCTTGTGCCAATTTAAATTAATTGGCAAGTATCTTTGTCCAGTGTTTGTGCAAAACCTAGGTTGCTAGAGAACAAGCTAATCAGTCTCGTCAATGTATAACTGACCTGGCTAGTTATGAAGCTAAATAATCAAATTCCTTGCTGACCTAACGGACGTTAAGTTGCGAAATAATTGCTACTGACCATTTTCTATTTGCACCAAAGCAGATAGCTGAGCCTGCAAACTAACTATCTGCCTGGCTAGTTGAGCCAGCAAATTCGCTTGCTAGCCAGCTAGTTTGCTGGCTGAGGCAGTTAATACTTGATGTATTGAAGTGCTTGGTAGGAAATTAAATAATCCCAACTCGTGGTTCAATGCTTGCTAAGTAGCAAAATAATCACACTTTATTGTTCTCGATTTATTTGCACCAAATGTAACTAGCTAAGACACCAAACAAGCTAGCTAGCCAGCTGATTTGTTGGCTCAGCCAGTTATATTTGGTGCATATAAATTCTCGCTAGCCAGCAAAATAGTGAAATAATCGCTATTCACTGGTCTCTGTTGATTTCTATGCATCACATTCAAGCTGGCTAATAGTAGCCTGCTGTGTAATGACTTCTCTTGGTTGCAGGTTTTCCTTTTTAATGCCCCCGGAATCGAAGATTCGGGGGCATATAGTTTTTCACCTGTCCGTCTGTCCGTCTGTTTGTCTGCAGCGGGGGGAAAAAAACTTTAACCTGCAATACTTTACTCTGCCACCGGGGGCATATGTGTTCCACGAACACAGCTTGTTCTTGGTGATAGTCAATGGCAGTTTCTGTCTCTGATTGCCTTCTGTCAAGTCACGCTATAATCTTTTGCTGAAACTGTGGCACCTAATTGGTCAGGAACAAGTCACAGGCTATTTATGCATGTGTGTAGTGGGTATTTAGTTCGCAAGCATGGACGACAAACTGGAAAACGAGTGGAAAAGCACTATTTTTAACTATAAACTATAAATTTGATGTGATCACTTGCATCTGTATACCCCATGGTATAATTTTACAGCATGCCAACCCATGAAATTATTTCAGTTTGAATAATGTCGACAAATGTCCAAACCTGTTACAAAATTTCCATTAGGAATTAACTTCTGCCACCAGATGCTAAGTAGCTGTGATGTTGTCACCTCAGTACACTTCAAAGTCCTGGTCCTTGTGGTGGAAGCATATGGTGTTTCTTGCGTCCTCACAGAGACGGTGAAAAACGCAGCCCGAAAAGAGTATTTTTTTGAAAACCGGTTCCAGAGTGAGAATCTGAAAATGCCACCAGCATTTTCATGTGGACTTCCAGAATTTTTTTTTTTTTTAAAGATTACATAACACAGTGTTTCCCATTTGGGGGGGGACACTGCGCATTTGCACATGTGCAAACCTGAAGTTATTCATGCCACACGTGAAGCTGCAAATATTTCTGTTGCCACTGTACTTTGACATATAACTCGGAATTATGTTGTACTATTGTCAAAGAATGAAGTTTGACTTTATTTCACTTCAATACTTGTATATGCAGTTTAGCTGAACATATTTCCTCGCCTTTGACTGCACATATGTAGGCTGCCGGTAAGGGTACAATTGAAATGAAATAAATGACGGGGAGTAAAAATAACTGAGAATCTGTAGACAAAAGAAGCTTATAAAAGGCAAGCACTCCCAAAATTTTATGTTAATACCTCTAGACAGGGTCCTCACTCTTAGCCAATGAAATACCAAAACTTTTCCATTTTCCCCCATAAATTTTTGCGAAATATCCATGACTTCCTATGCATTTTTGATCCAAAGCTATTCCATCAATGGACATTTGGGCTCCAATTTGAAGAATAATCTGGAACTAATTCACGAGCAGTACTTGGGTTATTAAAGTGCGTAAGGGACAAGGCCGAAGACCTTCACTGGATGCCTGTGATCTTCAGGCCCTCAGATGCCACTGCATCACTCACCGGCATGATTCTGTCATTGACATTACTAAATGGGCCCAGGAATATGTAAAAGAAACCACTGTCTTTAAACAAGGTCTGCTGTGCCATCCACAGATGCCACCTAAAACTCTATCATGCCAAAAGGAAGCCATTGTTGAGCATGATCCAGAAGCGCCGCCATGTTCTGTGGGCCAAGGCTCATTTAAAATGGACTGAAGCAAAGTGTTCTGTGTTCAGACGAGTCAAAATTTGACATTCTTGTTGGAAATCATGGGTGTCGTGTCCTCCAGGCTAAAGAGGAGAAAGACCACCCTTCCTGTTGTCAGCGTTCAGTTTGAAGGCCAGAAACTCTGATGGTATGGGGATGCATTAGTGTATGTAGTGTGGGACACTTGCACGTTTTGAAAAGGTATATGAAGGTTTTAGAGCAACATGTGCTCCCCTCCAGATGACATCTATTCCAGGGAAGGCCTTGCGTATTTCAGCAGGACAATGCAAAACCACATACTGCAGCTATTACAACAGCATGACTTCATAGTAGAAGAGTCCTTGTGCTAAACTGGCCTGTCTGCAGTCCTGATGTTTCACCGATTGAGAACATTTGGCGCATAATTAATTGAAAAGTCTGTCAGAGGAGACCCAAAAGTCTCCAGCAGCTGGAAGCCTGTATTTAAGAGTGGGATCAAATTCCAATGGCTACAATCGGGAAATTTGTCTCCTCAATGCCCAGATGCCTCCACTCTGTGTAAAAAAGAAGAGGGGATGCCACACTATGGTAAACAGGCCCCTGATAAACAGGCTGCTACTTTTTTGAGACCTGTAGCAGCCATCAAATTTGAAATGAGCTCATTTTGTGGATAAAATTGTAAAATTTCCCAGTTTCAACATTTGCTATGTTATCTCTGTTCTATTGTGAATAAAATATTGGCTGGTCTGATTTGATAGTCATTGCGTTTTGATTTTATTCACAATTTGCACTTTGTCCCAGCTATTTCGGAATTGGGGTTATATGAGCATCATTACATGTTTCAGAGTAGAAATAAAAAGTTATATTTGCAAAATCAGTGTTCATTTATCTGGAAATTATATATTTTCTGCTCAAATGTGATGTTCTGTTCAAGGCGACAGAAACACTAAGAAGGATTGACTTCAGTATCACTAGACATGTTCACTGCCAGTAATGTTTCCCTTAGTGGCTGACCAGAAGTGGCGCGAGAACAAACTTGCTTGCAAACAAACTGACGTTACAGCTTAAAGTCAGGTGTTATTTTGACCAAACAGTTCAAGTAACGCTTTTGAGGCGAAATGACCGAACTTTTAGCACATGTAAAATTGTACAAAAAATGTTTTTGTCGTGGACTACTGAAATTTTGGAATCTAGTTTTTCAAGCAATATATTCTGTAATCATGCAAATAATTATAATGAAAATGATGAAATAAATAATTATTAAAAATCGCTAAATTTAGATTAACTTTAAATTAAATCCTGTCCTGTGTACTCCGGTAAGGTAGGTGGCGGTATGCACCTAAGAGTTTTCCAACTTGTATTCTCAAATATGAAGAGGAAATTTCCAGCAATCACTCGGCAGTGTGGAAGGAAGAAGTGACCATCGCCTAGCCGTGTATTTTTCTGAGTATACAGAACGACGCGTTTTTTATTATTATCTCAGACCGGAACCGAGTTATGAATCCAAGCATGTCTAATTTTGATATTTTTCATTCGCAGTTACTTTCAGTCACGGAAATGCTAGCAAAAGCAGCAATGGCTGAAATTAACCGATGTGTTGGCGACAGCTGTGCCGTATTCCGTTTGGAGATAACAGAGAGTCAGAGGGAGATTGAAACACTGAAGCACAAACTCCGAGTTCTTGAGCGCGAGTTTATCAAAACGCGTCGGAAAAAAACAGGTGCGAAATCGGTGGAAAGGCTAACGTGTGTTTGTATGATAAAATATTATTTATTATGCGTGAATAATACTTGTTTCCAGATTGATTATCAACTCGTTAATAATAGTGCAATTAATAACACGTTTTATTTGAATGGCGCCTGGACATTCTAAGTCACTGTACTTGGAGAAGAATATGACAATACAAACGACATGAAATATAAAGCGTTGAAATGGTGGACATGTAATATAACACCGTTTGTGTGTGGACAAAAAACAGTCATGGGCATGCAAGCGTAAATAAATGTACTTCCGAGTTTTTTTTTTTTTTTTAATATGGTCGTCACTGCATAGCGAATGTGTGCCGTTGAAGAATTCACTAGCCTGGGTTTCGTAGAACTTAAAGGGCGATCATCCATTATAGACACTCGTGTGGTTGGAACAAACAAAAAGGCCCTTTGTGGAGGGTGAGCTTTGGGGTGTGTTAATGAGGGAGGTCAGAGAGGCAGAGGGATGCAAGGGTGTGTATGGCCTTGTATATGAGGAGGAAGAACTTGATTTTAATGCTATGTCTGACTGGTAACCAGTGTTACAGATTGAGGACGGGAGAAATTTGGTCATAAGATTTTGAGCAGGTAAGGAATTGGGCAGCTGAATTGTGGATGATTTGAAGTTGGTTGATTATTTTAGCTGGGAGTCCAGAGAGAATGTTGTTGCAGTAATCATGCCTGGGGTGAAAAGGAATGTTTCTCAAGTCTGATTTGTTGACTATATAGTTATATTCTGACCATTTTTCAATAGCCAGGGCCTCAGTAAGTTTGTGTTATTGACAGTTTTATCCCCAGTTCATAATATTCTCCCCCTGCAGACAGAGCCATAGAGCAGGAGTGGAGCTTCAGACCGAGGCAAGGAGAACCTACGAATGTGGAAGAGGTAGTGTCACATTTACAGCTCAGCATTATGGGGAATTAGGTCCATTTATAACCTTAAACTATGTATTTTTGTATGCATGGGGTGCAGTTTCTGTCCCGGGTTCAGGATATTCTCTGATGTAATCTGCTGGCTCCTCTTTCACAGCTCAAGAATGAACCACCTCCAATCAAAAGGGTGGGACTTGAAGAGGACTTTGGTTGCAGTGTCCGAGCAGAGCTGATGACACAGCCCACACCTGTAGAAGATGAGAAGAAACCAGACACAGAGCCCACACCTCTAGGAGACCCGGAGGAGCTGAGTGACCAGGAAATGCATGGACATGTTGATGAGGAGCTCAGCGGACTGGAGTTTGTTGTGAAGGCAGAGCAAGAGGAAGAGCATTTAGCCCAGAGACTCAATCAGAAAGAAAGTAAATTTGGTGCTGGAAGGCTCAACAATCTGGGCTCTGAGTATGTGATGTATGAGAGAGACAATCAGCTGTGGACTTCAATTCCCAAAGGGAGCAGTGACATCGGGAGTGATGATCCAGTTTGTTCTAATGTTACGGAACAGAGCACACAGATTCTGTCTGTTCACTCACCACAATACCATACTCCTGCCACCATGGAAGTTTCTGCGAACACACTGTCCTCTTTTGGGGTTTCATGTTCTGTGCGGTTTGATCAGATGGGTGAGAAGCCGTCTGTTTGCAGCGAGGGGCTCCGATCAGAGGCCGTTCACACACAGCAGGGTCAGTACAGAGAGAGACTTGTGCACACAGTGGAGAGAGAGAATCAGACATTACTGCCCCAGCAGCAGCATCATGGACCCTCAGTAAAACACAGGAGAGGCAGTGAGACTCCAGCCCAGCCACACTCAAGCTTTCCGCATGAGATCGGCTCGACTCTGAGCACTGGTGTTGTTAAAGCTGGGAAGAAACACAAGACTCGTAAGAGGCCTGGCCTCAGAGAGGTACTATTCAGTTGTACACAATGTGAGAAGAGATTTAAGTACAACAGTCTGCTGAAAGTACACCAAAGAATCCACACAGGGGAAAAACCATACAGCTGTACTGACTGTGGAAAACAATTCAGTCAGATGGGAATTCTTCTGAATCATCAGCGTCGTCACACTGGGGAGAAGCCATTCTGTTGTGCTCATTGCGGGAAGCGTTTTTCTCGTCATTTTAGTCTCATAACGCACCAGCGAACACATACGGGAGAAAAACCGTTTACTTGCAGCCAGTGTGGGAAGTGTTTCTCGCAGTCAAGTAGCATGAGAGCACATCAGAGATTGCATTGTATAAATTCACCGGGGAAATCTGGGAGGGCTGTTGCCTTATAGCAGTGGATGTTTCTTTAAAGCCACATTTCCACCCAATGTTCCCAAACCTTTAGTATAGGGACTGCTTTTCAAGGAACTAAAAGGTACCTTCAGCCCATTGATCTCTGCGTTTCCACAGTGGTCTTAAGACCCGCGATGAGTTGGCAAATTAGTCAGCTGACGTATGGAATACTAACAGCTGTTTTACACCTCATATTTGAGTCATCCTCAGAATAAAGGCTCAGTAAGGGCTTGACTTCATCGTTGGTCCATCTGTGGTATATCCTCTGAGGCTTAATGCTGATTTGTTGAGGCACAGTGAACAAGAAATGAAAACAAGACCGTTTTGCGACTGCGAGTCGTTAAAGATGGCAGTTGTAATAAATGCTGTGAATACTCAACCAATCAGTGCTTCAAGCCCTACCCCAAAATCACCCTGCACTTATGCAATAAAACCCCCTGCCGCCCCTCGCCAGCTGTTTTGGATGGATAAAAATAATACACCCCCGAACAGAATTTAGACCTTGGTCCCGGTGATGGAAACGCACTTCAGACGTTCCACGTTTCTGGTGAAGGTTCCTGCAGTCAAAATGTGGATTTAGCCTGACAGGATATGAGTGAAATTGTGGAGTAAGAAAGACACTGCTTTGTGGCATCTGTAAGTATGTTGATGAAGTGGCAGAGATTGCCAAAGTACCTGATTTTTGCCTGATGAAGACCCTGTTGGTTTGACATTTTACCTGCCCAGACAATAAAGTATTGGGAACTAGAACCCCGTGTGCGGACATTTATTGTTGCCCCCTGGCGAAGTTGGGCGGCTACTATGGATTCATGCTTGTTGTCTCCTCCACCGTGTTCATAGACCCTTCCTTGTGGATGCTTTACAGGCCGTAATTTTTGATTGATTACTTTCATATTTGGTGCAGGCATTGTTGTGGGAAAATACTTTGTCCGAGCAAGTGGACAGTGTCTTCCACTGACTCATGCAAATCTATCTCCAAAAAATAGATCCATTCTCCAGAGTCTGATGTAATTGGGTTTCTTGTAAATCTATACAAAAGAAGCACAAAGAAACCCAGGGTGGTCGGCGCAAACCACATAGCATCCATTCTTCATCAGTCACCCCACGCGGGCTGCCTTTCAGCTTCCTGACCCCTCATTTTTATTCACCTTTTTTCACGTTTCTTTAGGTGAGATTAAACGTGACTTTCTCCACCTTCACTAATATACTGAGTACGAATGAAAACGCACCACTTGAAAAAAGTCAATATTTAAGTTCAAATGAACTTCAATATAATTCTTATACAACAACAACACTAGAGTGACGTCACCCGACATGCCAGGTGCAAGCGTCAGTGAAGAAGTGAAATTTTATTCGGATTCACATGCTTTTACAGGCATTGTGTGCTCAAATTCAGAGTGAAATTCATTTTTCCCGTGGTGTGCGTGCAAGATGTTTCGTTTTTGCAAAAAATTGTCTAGCGTTACAGTTAACTTGAAATTCTCGCATTTCTTGCACCTGGCATGTCGGATGACGTCACTGTAGTGTTGTTGTTGTATAAAAATTTCATTTGTACTCAGTATATTACTAATTCTGATTGGTAAATTGTCCCATGGCAACCCTCCTCCCTTAGCAACAGGTTTGCCATTACATCATAGTGAACCTTCATTTTTGGCCGCGAGGGACACTCGAAGACCACACCTAAGTCCCCCAAACCTTGGGTTCTCCTAAAGTATTGTAAGTTATCTGAGGACATGGATGGTCCCAGAACACTGAGGTGCGCATACTCAGGTAGCGGGACCAGGCTGACCAATATGGTCATTCTGGAGGGTTGGCTCACTAGGCTGGCCTTGAAGGTTCTGCAAAAGCGTCTTTATCAGGAGTTTTGACAGATTTATGAGTTTTTGCCTCTTTCTCAGCTCCAAACTCCCTCTCAGTATTTTTAAAGGGCCATATGAACATGGCTTCGTTCTGTTGAACTGTGATTATAGTAATACTTTCATTTTTACAGTAATTAAGATTATTTTCCCACCACAGCATGTGTTCTACTTCACATATGACACCTATCGAGTTTGGTTACCTTGGCAAAAGTATTGGCCGAATAATGCGCAAATTTGTGGTAAAACAGATTTCCTTGTGGACGCAGTAGAGCAGGGGTCCTCAATCTTTGCCAGAAAGGGCCAGTGTGGGTGCAGGCTTTCATTGCAACCAAGCATTAACACACCTGATGCAACTAATCAACCCCTGGACTCCTTACTAATAAGCTTCATTAGTAGCATCAGGTGCATAGCTGGTTGGTTGCAATGAAAGCCTGCACCCACACCGGCCCTTACTGGGAAAGATTGGGGACCCCTGCAGTAGAGGCTTCAATTTTTGACCGATTACTTTCATATTTGGTTTGGACGTGTTATTCTTCACTTAAGACTCCTTTTGATTTTGGTTGCCACGTCTACAGTATTAGCCGAATAATGCTAAGAAAAGGAGAGAAGCGGGCTTTCGGGGGCTACACCCATGTGGTTGTGGCCGACCGGACTGTCTAGTTGTTTTTAGCTTACCAGCCCTGTGGGTCGATAAGCTATTGTTATGGTGTGACGTCCGTCGTCCGGAACATTTTTTATCTTTTTTTAGGCCCGATTAATTTTTGTGTGAATTTGCAATTACGTACTGCTGGACCACATCTCCTAAGTTTTTTCTCGGATTTTTGATTGAATCATTTTTGTCCATTTTATTGGCCCTTGAAATTTTGGCTCCAATGTTAAAGATAGGACTGAGAAATTTTTTAAAAATTATTTCCCTAAAACTGATTAATTTTTTTCTAAATCAGGCAATCATCTTACCTTGGTACCATCAATGTACACTGCGAGCACCATTTTTATTGAATCGACGGAATTGGGTCTATTGGAGACGCTGTACTTTATGAATATGCAAGATGGCCTGTGGAGGTCAAATGGTTGCAGATAGAGATTAAGTTTGTATTATTGACATATAGGAAGTCATATATGACCTATACATTGGCTATGTTAGAGTTGACCTCAGATGACTTTGAAATGTCAAACTCGAAGTCAGGGAATATATTAACAATGTTAAAAGATATGACTTGAAATGTCAAAAAATTATTTCTCAAAAACTGTCTGATAACTTTTTTTCTAAATCTGGCCATCAACTCGCCTTGATACACTTTATGTACAGTGCGAGTGCTATTTTGATTGAATCAACGGAAGTGGGTCTAGGGGGGCTCTGTACCTTAACATTGGGTCTTACAAAAAACGCCTGTGGAGGGTAAATGGTTGTTAAGTTTTTATTATCAACATATAGGAATTCATATATGACCAATATTTTGAATGTGTTAAAGTTGACCTCAGATGAACTTGAAAGGTCATACTTGAGGTCAAGCAAAATGTTACAATTTTTAAAGGCGTCTAGGCTGGAAAATATTGAAGATTCAGAACATATGTGTATTGAGCACTTCTAGGAAGCCTCATATGAACTTTCACGTGGTGGCTTTGACTTGACCTTCGGTGACCCTCGAAGGTCAAACTTAACATAGTGAAATATCAATAACTTCTCTCACCAAAACTAACTCAGTGATGCTGTGGGCCTATTTCTCTTCCAGAGGCCCTGGGAAACTTGTTAGGGTGCATGGCATCATGCAAGCTTTGAAATACCAGCACATTTTAAATCAAAATCTGGTGGCCTCTGCCCGAAAGCTGAAGATGAGTCGTCACTGGGTCTTTCAGCAATATAATGACCCTAAACATGTGGCCAAATCTACAAAGAAATGGTTCACCAGACACAGAATCAAGCTCCTCCCATGGCCATCTCAGTCCTCAGACCTCAATCCCATTGAAAACCTGTGGAGTGAGCTGAAGAGGAGAGTGCAGAGGAGAGGACCCAGGTCGCTGGATGATTTAGAGAGATTGTGCAAAGAGGAATGGTCGAAGATCCCTGTTTCTGTATTCTCCCATCTTGTGAAACATTATAGGAGAAGATTAGGCGCTGTTTTGTCGGCAAAAGGGGGTTGTACAAAGTATTAACATCAGGGTTGCTAATAATTGTGGCACACATGATTTGATGTAAAAGAATTATTTCTTAATGTGGGATTTTTTTTCCCACTGAATAAATGCACTTGAATTAAAGGTTGGATTTTCCTCTTTTTTTCAATGTGGTCCTATATTATTTAGAAAAAAGCTGAATTAATTAGAAGCTAAAGAACACATCTTTAACAGGGGTACCAATAATTATGGAGGGCGCTGTATGCTAACCCAGGTGCACGTATTATGAACATTAAAATATGATGAAAATTTTTTATCATCAAACTCAATCACTTTTGTTTTAGAATTATGGCCATTACCAATGGCTCTAATGTGACATGGTAATATATACCAAAGTTTTATAATTCTACTAAAATGATGCATAAAATCACTCAGTACGGCATCTAAAACCTTTGACAAGACGATCATCACCCCACCACAAATGGAACTCAATTTATAAGTCAATCGGGACTGCAAATTTCCCTTTTGGAGAATTGTGAAAATAGGCGAGATCTTGTACTTCTCTACAGTATGAAGGAGGCAACATATTTAAATCTTTTAGCCTGCCTTGATAATCTAAATCGTTACCCAATATCTGTCTTATTGCCATTCTTTGAACACCTTCAAAACCTCACAGGTTTCATTTTGATAAGGAGTCCCAGGCAACACTACAATTTTCCAACTTGCTACGCACTACACTTGTGCACATCATCATTGAAATATTGACATCCCGGCAGTTTCCGGTCCCTCCTCTTACTGCATACCATGATCTATTGCCACTACTTAGTTGATGGACGTGCTTGTCCCAACACAAATTTGACTCAATATTTAAACCAAGAACATTTTTCTGAATTGACCCTCTCTACCACAAATCCTTATAAATTATAGTGAAATATAACAATCTTCACCTTTCTTGTAATTGACATAATCTGGCATTTACCCATGTTAAATCCCAGACCTATTTGATAATCCACTCCAACAAACAATCTAGGTCTTCCTGCAATGACAGACAATTGGCCATGCTGTAAATAGTTCTATAACATTTTGCATCGTCAGCATAAAGACCAATTCAGTCCTACTACTGAAAACAGAGGGTAAATCGTTTACATATACAAATATGACCATGTTCAGAAATCACTACTTTCATGGAGTGTTGACAGACGTAGGAACATTTTGCAATGCATTTCCATTACTGATTGAAACAGACGAACGCCAATCTCACAGCAGTGTGGATGATGAAGGGGATTGGGTCTATTGTCCCAATTGCATAGCTCAGTATAGGCCATGTTGCCCTGCTGCAATGCTACACATCTCCTTCGTAAGGATTGTACCAAATGGTCACTGGTGATTTGGGGGACATTTTCTTACTCCTTTTCAAGAGCTGCACGGAGTTGGCGGATATTGGCCGTAAGTGGGAACCAATGACGAACTCCTCAGTTGAGGAGGTCCAAATGTGACCGATGCGGGACAAATCCAGGGAATAAGATGGCCATTCAGCTCTATAATTCCGTGCATACACAGGTAACATGGGGTCTGGTGCTGTCATGTAGAATATGGACCTTTGACAGACGAATGTTGGTACGACAGACGACAATATCATCATGTTATGGCACTGCATTCAAGTTACTGTTCATGACATACAATTGTAGTGATGGGAAGATCAAGCTTCATGAACCATTTTCTTCATTTTCTGTGCCCACAAGATGGTGCACTCTGTTCAACAAAGGCAGAGGTTCATTTATTCAGCCTTATTTTTTTTACCATGGGCGCCATCTTGTGGGCACAGAAAATAAGTAAAATCGTTTATGAAGCTTCATCTTCCCATCACTATACAATTGGGTGTGATTTCCACGGGATCTCCCTCCCAAACCAGCACTCCTCTATTACCGTACGCCACCCTGCTCACCACGCTGATGTCAGCATAATGTTGCTCTGCAGGGCCAGACACGCTGCCATCCGTCTGCTTTGTGAAGCTGGAAGTGTGACTCCAGTTAGGAGAACAGTCCCCCATTAAGCCATCGGCCATCTAACATGTCTGTTCACCCAGTCAAGCTAAGTTCCTTGTCGGGCAGAAATAAGGTCGAATATACGAAGAGGATGATGCGTGCGAAGATGGACATCCTGCCGACGATTTCTCACAATGTGGGCAAAAATGCAGCGATTGTGGAGACCAGTTGGAGCATCTGCTGTGGCAGGGTCACGAACATTGAGAGTCTGGATTTCGCAGTCTTGGATGGGGATCGATACACGTGGTCATTGCACGTGGGTGGTTTGCTGTCATGCCTAATTCTTTAACCCCTTAACACTCCGACGGCCCGAATACAGGCCAACTTAAAAACAAGAAAAGATTTCAATTTACCTTGAGTACGTCCTTTATAGGCATTTTAAGAAAATGTTACCGGAGTGGTAAGGGGTTTTAAAACGGTGGCTTATGCGACTTATTGTTAAAACATGCACATTAACCCCTTTGCTCAGATATAGATGCCGGCGTCCATAAACTCCGAAAGTTAATTCCTAAATAATTCTGTTATTGAATTATTATCTGTGACCAAATGCTGAGTTATAAAGCCGAAATAGGCTTATGCATTACAGGAAAAAATTGGCATTATTTCTATTCTTCGAAAATGGGTTAAGAGCCCTTGCAATAGCCCTGAGAGACATTCTTGCACTGCGCGTGCCAACACCACACTCCCTGAGGCTTTGGATCATCTGACATTTTGAAAAATGTCTGAACTGGGACTTTTTGGCTAACCTTTTATGAAACTAAGGACAAGGTGTGCCTGGGCTGACCATTCTTGATTTCAGTAGCTCTGGATCAAGCCCCATCTGTCTGACAGGCCAGTTTCGGCACAGGGCATGAGTGAAACTGACAATGATTCGGTAAAGGTGACTGAAATGCACAAAGACCAGCAGCACACAACCTTGGTCACATTATTAAACCCTACTAAGTCAACTAGTGAAAAAAATTTTGCAGAATATTGAAGAATTAAACAATTGTGTCTATATTTTTGTTCAGTGAACATTTTCACAATAAGCTATTAAATTTATATGTTAGAACATAAGATAATGTTTGTGTTGTACTTTTTCAGTATTAGAGAAGGTAAATGGACTTTTCAAGTCAGTCCTTTTTGGTTTACTTGCATGCTCTATGATGTGTAAACTTTCTCATAATTGCATTGTAATTAAACATGATGCATCAGTCAGCTGCACTTCATCTTCATGGCAAAAAGGTCATGGGATTGAATTTGCCTTTGGACCGTTCTTTGAGGATTTTACATTTGGGTTGTTGACGTGATGCCTCATTTACTGAAAATGAAAATATCTGGAAAAAAATAATTTTACTTCCATGAAACACAAATAAATTAATTGATTCATGTGGCTTTTTAAATTCTGAGTAAAAAAAAACTTTTATTGTTAAATGAAATATGTTGCTGTGGCTGGTGATGGCGAAACAAAGCCTTGTGAAACTGAACCTTTTTAAATTATTGGAACAGGATTGTTTTGATGCTCACAATTTTCTAATGAAAGTGTCTGTGTTTTTCGTTGTGAACATGACAGGTCAGATGGCAATCTGACTGTAGTGTTTTCTTGTTGTAAATGACTATATTAATGCAGTTCTCAAGACTATAGGGCAGAGGTGTTAACAGTGGGGTTGTAGATGTGCTCAGTGTAATGGACAATAAACACGACAATGCCGATTTCACTACCCATTTCTCAACATCGGCCCTGGGGACCCCCTGTGTATTCAGGCTTTTGTGATAACCAAAATTGCAAACACTATTTTAAACATGTTTGATCAAAAAATTATGTTTTACTCCAAAAAGGATATACATTTCAACGGACCAAATAGAAGATTTTGAAGAATTTTCAAAGCCCCGCCTGTCTAAACTGAGGCAGTCACATGGTTCACTTTAAATGGAGCTGAAAGCAATTCAAACTTCAACAGTCACATGGTTTCACCTGAGACGAAAGCAATCCTTGGCATTGGCAAAAAAAAATCCTCTACTGAGTTTTAGCACGTTTTGAATCCTTTGCATCAGATGTAACAACTCTAGTTGAGGCTGTGATGTGATTCATGCCTAGAGCAAGAAATGTGAACGTTCAAGAAATAATCATGACGAAAAAGTGCACAATGACTTTTGCCATTGTTCCATCGATATCTTACTTATTTGATGATGGTTTTCTAGTAGCACAGGGCAGGCATGTAGCCAGCAATGGGCCTGGGCGGTATTGGCCTGCCTAGTTCGTTCACTTGCCCGCCCAGGCTCCCACCAGGTCCTGATGTATTTATTTATTTTTTAATTGTATAGTGATTGAGCGGTTGGTTGAGTGAGTAATTTGCTATGAACATGGTATGTATTTTGTGTATACAGTAATGTAATTTGTACTTTGAATAACTGACGTTAAGAAAACACGTTGAACGCAGGCTATGTGGTTTTCCAGGTCTGACCCCCACAATCCTTCTTGTCATAATGTTGTGATCAATGAACAATGCTGTCGAAAATACATCCCCCTATCAATTAGTCTTCGCAATTGTTGCTAATCAGGCACAGAAAACTGCGAGAGGAGGATTTGGTAATTCCAGAACAAAACTCCTTTGCTTCATCAACAAATTTCCCCCTTGTCAGACACCATTAAAATAATTCCTCCTTGTACAAAACCCAAAACCAGTCAAGTTGGCACGTTATGTAAATCGTAGATAAAAACAGAATACAATGATTTGCAAATCCTTTTCAACTTACATTCAATTGAATACACTGCAAAGACAAGATGTTTAATGTTCAAACTGAGAAACTTCTTTTTTTTTTTGAAAATAATCACTAACTTAGAATTTAAAGGCAGCAACACATTGCAAAAAAGTTGGCACAGGGGCCTTTTTACCTCTGTGTTACATCGCCTTTCCTTTTAATGACACTCAGTAAACATTTGGGAACTGAGGAGACCAATTTTTGAAGCTTTTCAGGGGGAACTTTTTCCCATTCTTGCTTGATGTACAGCTTAAGTTGTTCAACAGTCCGGGGTCTCCGTTGTCGTATTTTACGCTTCATAATGCGCCACACATTTTCAATGGGAGACAGGTCTGGACTACAGGCAGGCCAGTCTAGTACCCGCACTCTTTTACTACGGAGCCATGCTGTTGTAACACGTGCAGAATGTGGCTTGGCATTGTCTTGGTGAAATAAGCAGGGGCGTCCATGAAAAAGATGTTGCTTGGATGGCAACATATGTTGCTCCAAAACCTGTATGTACCTTTCAGCATTAATGGAGCCTTCACATATGTGTAAGTTGCCCATGCCTTGGGCACTAATACACCCCCATACCATCACAGATGCTGGCTTTTGAACTTTGCGCCTATAACAGTCCGGATGGTTTTTTTCTTCTTTGGTTCACAGGACACGACGTCCACAGTTTCCAAAAACAATTTGAAATGTGGACTCGTCAGACCGCAGAACACTTTTCCACTTTGCATCAGTCCATCTTAGATGAGCTTGGGCCCAGCGAAGCCGGCGGCGTTTCTGGGTGCTGTTGATAAATGGCTTTCGCTTTACATTGTAGAGTTTTAACTTGCACTTGCAGATGTAGCGACAAACTGTAGTTACTGACAGTGGTTTTCCGAAGTGTTCCTGAGCCCATGTGGTGACGTCCTTTACACACTGATGTCGGTTTTTGATGTAGTACCGCCTGAGGGATCGAAGGTCACGGGCATTCAATGTTGGTTTTCGGCCTTGTCGCTTACGTGCAGTGATTTCTCCAGATTCTCTGAACCTTTTGACGATATTACGGATCGTAGATGATGAAATCCCTAAATTTCTTGCAATAGCTCGTTGAGGAATGTTGTTTTTAAACTGGTCGACAATCAGCTCACGCATTTGAACACTTTGTTCAAGTGGTGACCCTCGCCCCATCCTTGTTTGTGAATGACTGAGCATTTCAGGGAAGCTGCTTTTATACCTAATCATGGCACCCACCTGTTCCTAATTAGCCCGTTCACCTGTGGGATGTTCCAAATAAGTGTTTGATGAGTATTCCTCAACTCTCTCAGTCTTTTTTGCCACTTGTGCCAGCTTTTTTGAAACATGTTGCAAGCATCAAATTCCAAATGAGCTAATATTTCAAAAAATTACAAAGTTTACCTGTTCGAACATTAAGTAACTTGTCTTTGCAGTGTATTCAATTGAATATAGGTTGAAAAGGATTTGCAAATCATTGTATTCTGTTTTTATTTATGATTTACACAACGTGCCAACTTCACTGGTTTTGGGTTTTGTAAAAAAAAACCCTTGCCTACCATACACACCCGTCTTTTAGAAGTTACAGACCACTGGCTGACTGCGGAAACTGTTAAGATTGAGTAAGGGCTGATGTAGGCCAGGATTGTTCTCTTTAATCGGCACATAATAGCCAGTGGGTGCACTTACTTTGTTTTTGAGGGGTTACGGTTCAGATCAGCTCTGCATCATGAGTAAAAAAAAAGGTAATCAAAGGGAAAATCTTAAAGACTCACGACAACTACCTCAATTTCAAAGCCGATTAAGTGGCGTTTGTCTAAGCTTGCTTGTTCTGCAAATTGAAAACGTTGACAGGCTTTTAGTTCTGGATGACTACCAAGGTAAGATCATCAATTTCAACATATTTTGACAAACCTGAACAATGCTATACAACTCAACTTATGGGACTCCATTGAAAGGTGGTGGGTCATTATGATTTTCGCCTATCGTATTTAGATCATAAAGTGGTTAACACTTATATTGCTGCGGCAAAAAACTTTTGAACACATTATAGCTAGTTTTCCAATCTAGCACAGTATCTGTCTGCAGGCTTTAAAAACACAAATCGGTGGCCAAACCCTGGGACCGATGTTCGTGAAAGGGCTAGCCAGCTTAGCAAGTGAAAATAAAATTTCTTTATTCAAAACTTTATTGAACTTCTTGAGTCATAAAATTTATGATGACATAATTACCTCTGTACTATACTACCTCTATATCTGTGTAAGTATTGCCATTATGGCGTATATTTACTCAATGGATACTAGACTTTCTATTTGCTTGGGTTATTTTTTCACTGCTGAGAATATGATGCCAATGAAGTGACGATTCCATTAGCTCTCAGGTGAATGAGCTAAAGATGGTTCTGAAATGACAGTGTAAGTGTAGGTGTGAAGGACATTGTTGCCTTTAAATGGTCATTTGGGCTCAGGTATTTTTCAAAGCTTTCTATTTTTCTGTTTGCATAGCCATGGCCTCGTGCTGGATATATAGGCTATATAAACACTTGCGTTATCAAGGGTTTTTGACTGTTGCTATTATCTTCTGGGACATAATTAACATAAAAATATCTTTCCTGCCAATATTTTTATTTGTTTGGTCCCCATTTCTCTATTTTTGTAAGCCTAATGAAAGCATAATATATACTCAACAAAAATATAAACGCAACACTTTTGTTTTTGTTCACTTTTGTCATGAGATGGACTCAAAGATCTAAAATTCATTCCAGATACACAATATTACCATTTCTCTCAAACATTGTTCACAAATCTGTCTAAATGTGTGATAGTGAGCACTTTTACTTTGCTGAGACAATCCATCCCACCTCACAGGTGTGCCACATCAAGATGCTCATCAGACACCATGATTAGTGCACAGGTGTACCTTAGACTGTCCACAATAAAAGGCCACTCTGAAATGTGCAGTTTTTGCTTTATTGGGGGTCTGGGGACTCAGAACCAGTCAGTATCTGGTGTGACCACCATTTGCCTCATGCAGTGCAACACATCTTCTTTGCATAGAGTTTATCAGATTGTCAATTGTGGCCTGTGGAATGTTGGTCCACTCCTCAATGGCTGTGCGAAGTTGCTGGATATTAGTGGGAACTGGTGCGCGCTGTCGTATACGCCGGTCAAGCACATCCCAAACATGCTCAATGGGTGACTTGTCCGGTGAGTATGCTGGCCATGCCAGAACTGGGACATTTTCAGCTTCCAAGAATTGTGTACAGATCCTTGCAACATGGGGCCGTGCATTATCTTGCTGAAACATGAGGTGATGTTCATGGATGTATGGCACAACAATGGGCCTCAGGATCTCATCACGGTATCTCTGTGCATTCAAAATGCCATCAATAAAATGCACCTGTGTTCTTCGTCCATAACAGATGCCTGCCCATACCATAACCCCACCACCACCATGGGCCACTCGATCCACAACATTGACATCAGCAAAGCGCTCACCCACACGACGCCACACACACTGTCTGCCATCTGCCCTGAACAATGTAAACCGAGATTCATCAGTGAAGAGAACACCTCTCCAACGTGCCAGACGCCATCGAATGTGAGCATTTGCCCACTCAAGTCTGTTACGGCGACGATCTGGAGTCAGGTTAAGACCCCGATGAGGACGACGAGCATACAGTTGAGCTTCCCTGAGACGGTTTCTGACAGTTTGTGCAGAAATTCTTTGGTTATGCTAACCAATTGTTTCAGCAGCTGTCTGAGTAGCTGAGTAGTAGACGATCTTGGAGGTGAACCTGCTGGATGTGGAGGTCCTAGGCTGGTGTGGTTACACGTGGTCTGTGGTTGTGAGGCCGGTTGGATGTACTGCCATATTCTCTGAAACGCCTTTGGAGATGGCTTATGGTGGAGAAATGAACATTCAATGCTCGAGCAACAGATCTGGTTGACATTCCTGCTGTCAGCATGCCAATTGCACGCTCCCTCAATGCTTGCGCCATCTGTGGCATTTTGCTGTGAGACAAAACTGCACATTTCAGAGTGGCATTTTATTGTGGGCACTAGAAGGTACACCTGTACACTAATCATGGTGTCTGTTGAGCATCTTGATGTGGCACACCTGTGAGGTGGGATGGATTGTCTCAGCAAAGCAAAAGTGCTCACTATCACACATTTAGACAGATTTGCGAACAATGTGTGAGAGAAATGGTAATATTGTGTATCTGGAATGAATTTTAGATCTTTGAGTCCATCTCATGACAAATGGGAGCAAAAACAAAAGTGTTGCATTTATATTTTTGTTGAGTATATTTTTCATTTTAATCTGTATTCTAAGCCAACCTTTTATGGGGGGGTGGGAATTGCCTGTCCACATTTGTTTAGGCCCACCCAAGAAAAAAATATTCTGCCTACGCCAGTGGCACAGGGTTATAAGAGCAACAATTTTTTGTTCTGAAAAGTTAAGTCCTGCAGTGTGACTAAAAGAATCCTGTTTCCAGGGGCGGGGCCAGAGGGGAGGCCGGGGTGGCACTGGATCCCCCTGATTTCTGTTTGGACACCCTGGTGCCCCCCCAGATGATTGACATGTCACAGCAGCATGTCTAGTTGAAAGGATCCTACTGTATTTTGAAATCGGTACCGCCTAGTGACTGCTAGGTCCCTCCTGTACAGTAGTTAGCGCTACGTACCACAAAGAGAAGAAGAAGAAGAGGAAAGATATCGCGGTAAGGGGATGAGCAGCATTCGTGGAACGTTTCTGAGTTTGCCGTCGGTCAGAGATTGTGAGAGGAAAAACAGAGGGGGAGAAGGCGGGCAACGATAGTAAACGTGGAAAGTTTGGCTTCAATACAACTGTACAGCAAATGTAAAGTGGACAATGGCAAAATAATCAGATGGTTATTTAAAAGAACATTACAGTTCAGATGATGAACTGTTATAGCAGGAAGTGAGGAGAAAACAACTGAGACGAATAACAGAAACTAGTTGTAGTAATGAGTCCACAGACACAGTTAACAGGAGTAAATCTGAAATCAGACCTAGAGCCAAGGAACCAGTTAAGGAAGTTTTGAAAGTAATCATAGTGTTTGATCAACAAGGAGGACCAGATTTACACCCGATTTGTGTTACCAAAGCGATAGAAAAAGAAATAGCTAAGATGAATCATGCGTGATGTGAACTTGTGGAGGTGGACATGAGCATGGAAAATGTGGGGAGGATGTTCAATTAAAATGGTGTAACTGTTGAGGTTTATTGTTTATTTAAAGGTCAACGTAGTGCAGCATATGGAGGATGTGAGAAATAAAAGGAGGCAAAGGAAATTCAGAAATACAAAATGACTCATAAAGTTTCATATGCTGGTGCACTTTGGGCAATAAATAAAACTACGAAAGACATAAATGATAACAGACTTGTATCTCCATCAGGGCAAAATCTCTATGATGCCAACACAGTGCTATGCCCCAGTGTGACCAATCATGAAATGCCCCCCCCGGCAAAAAATGTATTTAACATGGCTCATAGAACACAGCAATGGACCACTCGTCTCTTTGATAATACTAGCATTTCATTTATTAAAGGGAACCGAACATGCTGATCCTTCTTTTAATACATATTAGTAATATTATAATGTTGGTCGTCCATGCTCAACCTCTTAAAAGTTTCTAAACATACAGGGATTTTGCCGTAATCCAAGAACGTGACTTAGTGAGCATGATTTCCTCTCTGAACAGCTCCTTTCGAGTTCTTCACAAGATCTGGGTAAAACCTGACGTCAGGTTGTGCCGTCCAATTAGTACAGACCTAGCCAGAGCCAACCACTGCGCTGGACCTGCCCACTCCAGAAACTATTCTAGCAGGCACTAACAACGGCAGATCATACTATGCTTTAGTGGCGTCTACACTTTCGGAAATACAACAGAAGAACCGCAGATCATTTGAGGTGCAATTTTGTCAGCATCTCTCCCAAAGCTACTTGTTCTTTTACTTTTGGACGCGAAAAAAAAAAGAAATATTTCTCTTCCAAAACCACCAGAAATCAGTGGGTAGCTTTTTTGTTTGCTGGCAGCAAACAGCTACGGCCAAAGGGAACGTTAACTGTGCTCAGCATTTCACCAAAGACAGCTTTGTGAACAAAGTATAATCTGACACAGGATAAGCGTTTCAGCTGCTTCTCAAACCTTAAGCAGTTGCATCGATCAAGCGCTTGGTGCCACAAGCTGTAAGTAACCATATAACAGCAATGTAAGTGAAGCTAACGTGTTTCGGGTGGCTAGCAGGACTGCTAGCGATAGTTAGCACTAACAACTGGCCTCAAGTGCAGGCTTTGTAAAATATCTGAAGATAAAGCCTGTATCTGTCGCGACTGTCCGTGACTCACAGACACAGAAGCTGTAAGTTGCTTTTACTGCATAAGTCAACCTGACGTGATAGCCAGTTGATTGAGGCTGTAGCACAGCGGCTAACGTAGCCAAGTTACTGTTGCTAATGTTTGTGTCCTAATTATGCAAGAGTGATATCAGGGGAAATTCTACAGAAGATGTGTGATCATAAACCTCATTTAAAGCTAACTTTTAATACTTGTTTGTAAAAGGGATGCTTGGTACAACTGTTCACAGTAACAGAACTTGCTGTCTGTAAAACTTGTATTGCAAGGGTATGTCTCTCTGGTTATGACCGCACGGTTACCAGCTACTGCATGTTAGTTTGCGTGTCGTGCTCGTTAAAAACGCTCCTGGCTAACGTATATGCAGTAATTCTGATCGGTATGCTTGAGTTACTTCGGTAAGCATCAATGTGGCCGTTTCATCATCACGTTGCCCGATTGTAGCCACTACAATTGAAGCTAACCGGAGAGGTACTATATGTGTCTGCCGAGTTGGGCTGCAGTTAGACCAGACATAGATTTTGCAGTGGGCCTGATGTTCAATGTAACCAGTGTAATGCAAAATAAATAGTGAAAAGAAACACTATCTGGAGTCTATTTCCTAGCTAGTTTGCAATCGGCTGCAGTTTGCTACAGCAACAGTTGGTGAGTACAGCAGTTTTACTACTCCTAGCTAGGATGCAGGGGGGACCAGAGACCGCAGAAATCAGATGGGTCACAGGTTAATGAAACACTAGAATGCACTAACCAAGTGTAGCTAATTTGGTGGGAGTGCTTGTAATCATGCTAGCTGGATTTAATTAATTTTGATTCAACCATTTCAAAGGTTTACTGGCACATTCAGCACATGATGACAAGCATAGCTGAGTTAAATGATAACTAGCCTGCCAGATGATATTTCAAACAATTTACTTTAATGGAATAGATATTTATCCGCACAACACCCATAACAGAACACATAAACCAATGCCAGCTAGCTAGAGAAGAGAACAGACACGGCCACAATTCGCCCATTCACATTACATGATGTCGCAGATGACTTTTTTTATGTCGCAAATGAAATTACTCAATTCAACCAACCAGCCGCTCAAACGTTGAGTGCGAGGAGTAAAACAACACTCTCAATAACTTTATCCTCGAATAGTGTCACGTAAAATAACCTATTGATTCTTATTCTTACATGCATTCGAGTTATATATATGTTGAAAATACGGCACTAGACCCCTTAATTTTAAAGAAAATGGCTCGGATTTCTCCATTATAGTCTATGGGAAATTGAGAAGTGCGGTGCACTTGGCGCCATATTGGTTTCTTCAAATGCGCTCATAGAAGAAAACGGCGGCAGCCTCTCCAGTTCTATATGCACTCATTGGTCCCGGCTGCGTCCATCTTTTTATACAGTCGATGGTGAGGATGTAAATTCTGAGCATGCGCAGTAATCGTGACACGGCTCCTCTAAAGAGATCCTGTCTTACATACGCCGGTAAGGTAGGTGGCGATATGCACCTTAGAGTAGTAAAATATACAATAGAAGAAGAAGAAACTTTAAAACCTCTTGGAAAAGGTTAAACTTCAACCATCACGCCGTTGTGTTATCCTCCTCGCGTACTTACTGTCACGTTATTTTTTATTTTTTTATAATTATCATTCCAGACTGGAACCGAGTTGAGAATCCAAATATGTATAATTTTGTTACTTTTAATTCGAACATGCTCTCTGTCTTGGAAGTTCACGCAAAAGCAGCGGTGGCTGAAATTAGCGGATTTGTTCACGATAGCTGTGCGCTTTCCGTTAGGAAATAACTCCCGAGTCAGAGGGAGATTGAAGGTGCTGGAGCGCGAGTTAGCGGGTGCTAAGTTAGTGGAGGGGAAACGGTGGTAAGGTTATCGTGTGTTTGTATGATAAAATAAGAATTAATTTGGGTGAATAATACTTTTTTGTTTTGAATTTACTATCAACTCATATATGATACATTTTATTAAATTGGCACGCTTTTCTGGACGCTGAGGGCCTCCGTCCATGGAGAAAATTGTACATGTACATTTAAACACAAAATATACATAGTCGAGATGGTGAACGTATCACACGGATTGTGCGTGGAAAGGAAACACTCAGGGGTTTGCAAGAGTAAACAGATGGTCTTCGAGTAGTTTTTTTGAAAGATGGTAGTGGATGCATGGCGAATGTGTGCTGGTGAAGAACTCCCAGGGCTGGGTTTCGAAGAGCTGGGAGCTTTACCCCCCCCATTGTAGTTAGTCGTATGGTAGGGAGAGACTAGAGGAGTGGAGAGTCTGCTTCGGGGTGCGTTAATGAAGGTCGTGAGAAAAGCATGGGGACGCAAGGGTGTGTGTGTGTGAGGAAGAGGGCCTGAATTCAATGCGCTGTCTGACTGGGAACCAGTGTAGCAGACTGAGGACGGGAGTGATGTGCTCATAAGATTTTGAGTAGGTAACGACTGTGGCTGCAGAATTTTTTATGATTCGAGGTTTGTTAACTTTAGTTTGGAGTCCAGTTACTGGCGTTGCAGTGATAAAGCTGGGTGTTTATAGGAATGCATCACTCAAGCCTGATTTGTTGATTAATTACTGTATAAACAAGTAAATAAGACACACCTTTGACTCAATATTTTTCACTTTAAAAAATGCGAGGCGTTGCATAAACTGGTGCGTGCTATGCACCAGTAAGATCAATGACAGAGAGAGAGAGAAAAAAAAACAACCACGCAATTCCCCTTTTCTTGTTATAAGTTGTCTATATATCTGGGCAAGGCGAATCAAAATATGTTGCATTTTAACCAATTTGAATGCATATGATTAATGTCCTAAAATGGTTAGTTCCTGTTATGCTGTTGTCTATGAACTTTGCAGATAAATATTTGAGTTTTTGACCATCAATTTACCAGATTTTGATCATATTGGTTATATTCTGAAAGCTTTCACTTGAGGCCTTATTTGAAAAAAAAAAAAAAAAAAAGTCTAATAGAAACCTTATTTTTCCTTCTATTTCCTTTGCCCATTTCCTGTGTTTTCTGCAGTCTCCTTGGTTGTTTCCTTCGCTTGATGCAGGCCAATAATATGCCCCTCTTTAAACACGGTGACATCTTTTCCCAAGACCATGTAATACATCTTCCGACATGGTTATTTAAAAAATGAGAAGCTAAGCACTGCATCTCTCGGGGTTGAAAGAATTATTTCCGGCTGAAATATATTCATCACTGCAATAATTATTCAGTCATATGCTCTGAGTCTTTTCTAATTTAAAACCAAATGAGGACTTTTTTTTTTACCCAGACAGTGCATCTATAAAGAATAATTTTACGTCCATCAAGCCCAAATGATTGAGTTTATTCATACAGTTTTTCGAATTCTGAGTAAAGGACCTTTTTTTCCTTCATTATTAACCAAAAGTTGTTGCTATAGCCAGTGGTAGCAAAACGAGGCCTTACGAAGCTTTCAACCTATTCATTCATAATGCTCGTGGGTGACATCTGTTGACAAAATAGATGCCCTGCAGTCAAATGATGGTGCACTCTAACGGGATTGTTATGATACACTTAATAAATGTTTTGTGAACGGGTCTGTGTTGTTCTTTTTGAACACGGTAGGTCAGTTCGCAATCTGATTCCAGTTTTATCGCGGTATGAATGTTGTTCTCAAGATTTTACGGCAGATGTGTTTACAGTGGAGCAGCAGATGTGCGCGGTGTGCTGGACAATGATCGCAATTAACAACGCCAATTCCATAACTACAAAAAAGCGCTGTGGTATTCAATTGGTGTGGAGACCCCCTGAATAAGCAGATTTTTTTTATAACTGCAACTGAAAATACCATTTTAAACGAAGGCTAATTTTTCTGAATTAGGTCCCTTCCATGTTTGATTAGTTATCCTCTTGAGCCACATCGTCTCAAATAGCTGTAGCTGTACAACGTCTAGAAACAACAAAAATGGTCTTTGACTTCCAAAAGGGTGCGTATTTTAACTGACCGAAGAGCCTCGGCATCAGATGTAACATCACTGACTGCTGCTGTGAAGTGACTTATGCATGGAGCAAGAAATGTCAACACTCAAAAAATAATCAGGAAGAATGTGCATAATGGCTTTTGGCATTCTTCTGTGGATGAGTAGGGGAGAGCTGGTACAACTGTAACATTTTTCACATAGACGTCATTTTAAAAGATAACGTTAGTGACCGAAAAATTTTTTTGGAGCGATTAACTACTTTTGTGTGTGCTCTGTCAGTATCAGGTGCTAAATCATTGCTATATATATTGACTTCGGCATAGTTTGATGTTGAACGGAAGTTGCGCATTGCTACCTTCAACCCCTCCAGTCGGGATGAAAGTAGCACGCTGATTGGACAAAAGTAACGTGATCAAATTAACTGGAATTTTTTAAATTACTGTCGTTAAAACAGAAACAAAAACAATCAGACGTTTGTTTTAAACATTTTAATTTGCTTCAAATGTTTCAAAAGTAAACGTGAACATGTTTAATGTGCAGTCGGTCTATTTATAAAAATTATGAAATTACTCATTATAACAGTTGTGACAGATATAATGAGCTGCACCATCAGTACATGCCTCGTGTCGGTAGCACTTTAAAGATGCACTATACCCACAAGCAAAGATGAGGAAAATGTCTCCCCACAAACAAAACATTGCTCAGCATTGCCCTGAGAAACTGTGGTTACAGCGTGTCCTCTAAACATCAATTTCCGTGGGCATTTTGAAGAGGACTCCTTTTATTCTGGGCCCTCTGCCAACGCCTCGCCTCCAAAGCAGCATTTACTGGGGTGTTGGTCAGTATTGCTGTTGACCTGCAACATTCAATGAGATGATCGTCAGAATCAGCTTATTTTTATACAAGCAAGAAAATCAAGACAAGTTAAAAATGACACTCTGCTCACCTCTTTCTGCCTCTTCTTTTATTTTCTTTCCTCGAGCCAGCCTTTCGATTCTGGCAAACCTTTTCTGGGCTGAACCTCTATTGGCGTGCCGCTAGATGTTCCTGGAACCACCAGCATACCTGGATAGATAATATTTAAGAAAAAAGCTTGGCAAGGCTCAACATGCACATTTAAAGACACACACAGACACAAACTCTCACCATATACAAGAATGGCAGACTCATGGGGATGCAGCTCAAATGGGCTCTGGCTAGGTTGGTGGTGTCTTAAGGAAGCGGGCGCTGGTGATGGAGCGGACATTGGTGATGAAGAGGGCGCTGTTGATGGAGCTGGCGCTGGCACTGGGGATGGAGCTGGTGCTGGTGCAGGATGGTCACAAAAGCTGGAGCAAAGTCTGTCTCACTGAAAATATCTGGATTCAAGGGCCAGATACCGGTACGTTCGAACCCAGATGAAATGCTGCTTGGTGTCGCAGCTTGAGGCAGAGCTTTAGCCACAAGACTTGGGATGTTGTAGATGGTCAAAGTTCTTCCAGGATTCATTCGCATCCAATTGTCTGCTGCGCTGTTAATGTAGTGCTTCAGAGGACCAAAAACGCTTCAGTCTAGCAGCTGAAGACGGTGGGAGCAGTGGGGTGGAAAAGACAGTACAAAACTTGCAAAAGTCAATAGCTTCCACAGAGAGGTGTGATGGATGATTGTCTAAGAGTAGCAGCAGCTTTGACTCTGGGGTCAGGCGGGTGTGTCTTACAAAATGCTGAAAAAATGCCAAGAAATCTGTCTCTTCCATTCACCCCGATCCAATGGCTGAACCAGTGCAGCCAGGGGGCCATCCCAGCTGAAGTTGTCCTGGAACTTCTTCCTTGGGAAGATAAAGTAAGGGAGAACAAAGTTGCCTTGTGGGTTGGCAGCAAAGGCAACAATCACTGACCTGGCGCTGCCCGTTGGTGGCAATGACTTTGTCTGGCACTTGAACTGTTGTAAGTACCTGAAATAATGAATGAAATGAATTATTGCTGTTGCATATCACTGTTGCTTTTTAATTTATCTAAATATAATTTTTTACCTGTTTCATCCATGTTCCAGATGTTCTTTGCTTCAAAATTATAGCGGTTGAGGACAGTCTTTAAGTTTTTAAAAAACGCTGTCACGTTGGTCTTGTTGAAACTGGTGGAACGGGACATGCTGGTGGCTTGAGGTCGACGGATGGACAGGGTTTTGTTGTGTTGAGGAAGGAGGTGAGCCAATCCTTCTCTGCCATCTGGTTTTTCTCCCATGAACATGGAGTTTTGAGGCCAATATTTTCGGCCAGCTCATATGCAAACTTTCACACCCAAAACAGCATGAAAAATGAGGTTAATTACCCAGATAGCAAGCACCTCCACTCCGGATCTGCCCCGGCTCTGTGCTGACTTCAGCTGATCCGGCTCAGAGCTGGGGCAGATCCGGAGCGGAGGTGCTTGCTATCTTAGGCAAATGGCGGTAGTGGTGTAGCTCTATCTGCAGTGTTACTCCAACCTCTTCAGGCCTCAAGCCAAAATATATATCAGCTGCTCTCTTTATATATGCCTGCAGTCTCTTCTCCTGTTCTTCTGTGAAGACTTTGTTGTGAGGCCTGTACCCCGGGGCCCTGGTCTGCTGCCCTCCTGCCTCTGCCCTCCTCTTACAGTACCTGAACAGGGTGACATGACAAACAACATGCACCTCTGCCACCCTCCTTATACTCTTGCCTCTTCTAACTTCAAAAAAGGCCCTTCCTTAAACCTGCTGGTCAACCTTTCCTCTCTGGTTAGTTCTGACCCTAACTCTTGGCATTTTTTGTTGGTAAAATATAACACACACATTTTTTAATGAGCTTTAAAACACAAAATTCGGCCGCATTAGCGGAGAGGGATGAACGTAACCATTGCTACTTCCGCCCCAACAGTGACTCCTGACATTTGAACCAGTATTGCTTCTAAAATGGAAAAAGTCTGACATTTCAAACTTCAGGATATATTACAAAACTAAAGGACCTATCATTTTATCATAAATATGATGCATGGAGCGATAAAGACAATCTTTAAATCAAAAAAGTTTGAATTTACTCACCACTGTGGAAAACGGTCTTCTCCGGTCTTGTTTCGCGGGGAAAGCAACGAAACCTCAAGATTTTTCCCGGGGCTGGAGCATCAGCGAAACCAGACATATTTTACTGGGGCACGTGCCCCAGTATTGGTCTGCAGTGCCCCAGTATAATTTTCCCCAGGGGATAAAAAAAAAAATCACGTTTAAGTCTACATGTCCACATAATGTACAGTAAGAGAATCTACAGTAACAGAAAGTGCATAGGCACACAACTACTTAATATGATAACTGTTACTCATTGCTACTTTATTCACTCCGTATAGTACACAATGGCATGTGGCTACCTAATATTTGCGCGGTTTTGGCTGTGATTCGGCTAGTGCTCTCTTCAGAACTTCGGAACACAAGGTCTCACACACAACGGTGTCTGTCAGTGCTGACTGCTCTCGCCGTCATTCTTTCCACCTGTCTCCAGGTTAGTGCTGGGCAACTGCCTGTCCTTATTGTTTGTTTTCTTCTCTGTGTCACCATTTTCATGGGAATTTAAATGTCACAACTTTGCTTAAACTTTCAGCTGCCGTCTTACCAGCTAGCTCTGGCTGTAAATTGAAGTAGCCTATAGTGCTGACGTTAGCTGCTGCCTTAATTTTCATAAGGTTATGACCATTGACCATAATTTATTGATGTCTAAATTACAGAAATATGGTATCCGAGGACTGGCTCATGATTGGCTAATGAGCTATTTGGATGACAGGCGCCAATTTGTCCATATTAATAACACAAATTCAAACCTTTTAAAAGTCACGTGTGGGGTACCGCAGGGTTCAGTACTCGGGCCATTGTTGTTCATATTGTATATTAATGATTTATGTTTGGTTTCCAAGGCACTCAAGTTTATTTTATTTGCTGATGACACAACAATCTTTTGTAGCGGGCAACATCTAAAAAATTCTGGATACAGTAGAGAGTGAACTTCAGAAGCTTAAAAAATGGTTTGATGCCAATAAATTATCACTTCACCTTGGAAAAACAAAATGCATGATTTTTGGAAACCGGGCATCAAACCTTGACTATAAGATCACTATGAATGAAGTTGAAATTGAAACTGTGTCTGAAAAGAAATTTCTAGGTGTGATAATTGACAATAAATTAAATTGGAAATCTCATATAGACCATGTTACAGCCAAAATGTCTAGATCCATTGCAATTCTGTATAAAGCTCAAGACTTCTTAAACCAGAAATCTTTGTGCACTCTCTATTACTCACTTATCGTCCCATACATGACATACTGTGTAGAGGTTTGGGGAAACACCTATAAAACGAATACAAACTCCATTTTTCTGTTACAAAAAAAAGCCATACGAATTATCAGTAAAAAACCCTATCCTGAACCAACCAATCCTCTATTTCTGCAGCTAAATATTCTAAAATTCCGAATTAGTGGACAACAGTATAATACAAACAATGTACAAAGCTAAATCTGGACAATTACCAGAAAGTATCCAGAAGTTGTTTATGATGAGAGACAGTCAATACAATTTTAGAGGAACATTTATTTTTCAAAAACCAAAAATACGAACAACTATCAAATCTCATTGTTTGTCAGTTACAGGGGTAAATTTGTGGAATTCTTCTTCTGAAAATATAAAAACAAGCACAACATTGGTAAGGCTCAAAAGACTCTATAAGAATCAAGTGGTTTTGAAATATGCCATGGATTATGTTAGTTAATATGTCTATGTTATAATGTATATATCTGCACTTTATGTATATTTACATGGGTTATGTTAGTTAATGTGTCTATGTTTTTGTATCAATTTAATATGAATACAAACAACAACAATGCATTAGCATTGTTCTTGCTGTATTTTTTTATTTTTTTATTTTTTTGGGGGGGGGGATAGTTCTGTTTTGTTGAAGGGGTAGGCTTAAATAAGCTTTGGCTTCTGCCTACACCCTTTCGGTGAGCTTGAAATCTTTGAATCTTGCCTTTGATCTACTAAATTGTTTTTGTTGCAAGTGAACCGAAATAAATTTCTTTCATTCATTCATTCATTCATTCATTCATTCATTCATTCATGACTTTGTTAAAGTCATGAAAAAACCAAACACAATTTGATGGCAAGGGATCAATGGTCGCCATGCCGGCAGATGGACGCCATTGCTCGTAGCTTCCCAGCATTCATAATGTAGCTTCATCAGCTTGATCTGAATGGCTTAGAAGTGGAATGAAGTTGCTGGGGTCAACTATGTTGGCGACTCATTAACAGCAATCAACATCTTACTGCAATCATGGGGTTTCACCTTTGGGTGAAATGAAGGCCTGACACTCAGCTACTACTCATGAACAGAATATAGCGTAACTGAACAAGGACAACGGATCTGGACCCATTTTTCAGCAATATTTCAGTCCTACTGTGGCTTCACCATCTGGCTCAAGACACCATGAGAAACACAAGTGTACAAAACGAGTCTTAATAAGACAGTAGCCGATGAGGCCAGTGAATTTCATTCATTTAAAGTCTTGCCAATGAGTTAAGAAAATTTCACAAGCCCAGTATGACATAAATCATCTCTTGAGCCATAAAAAATAATACTCGCTGAAAACATGCCTTGTCATAAGAACTCTTGAAATAGTCAAGTCAAACTTATTTATATAGCACATTTAAAAACAACAGATACTGACCCAATATGCTTTATAAGTAGATGCCCCCCCAAGTGCCTCACAAAGGTTACACAACCCAGGAAGGGCACACAGGGACTACAGAGATAGAAGGGAAATAATCAAAAGCCAAGAAAAGTGCGTCATAAAACTCAAATTAGTGCATCATAAGGGCATCATAAAACTCAAGATTAAAAGGAGGTCATAATCAGAATAAAGCATCATAAGACTCAAATGAAAGACTCAACGGTGTAGTACGCATAATAAAATAAAGTAGTGCAGCCGCATAATAAAATAAAAACAATAAAAAGATGAAAGAAATAAGAGATATAAAAGAATAAAAACAGCAAGAAGGTAAAAGCAGGGGAGGTGGGAGGTTATTCCAGATTCTTGGGGCAGCAACTGAAAAGGCACAATCACCCCTCATCGTGAGTTGGGGACAGTAAGAAGATGTTGGGAAGCAGATCTGAGTGACTGGGATGAGGAGTAAGGGGTTAGCATATCAGAAATGTTGGGGGGGTCCAGCCCATTCAAGGCTCTAAAAACAAACAATAAGATCTTGAAATCAATTCTGAATTTCACGGGAAGCCAATGAAGTTGTGCGAGGACAGGCTCCCTGTTTTTCGTGCCACTTAAAACACGTGCAGCAGCATTTTGTACCATCTGCAGTCTTGCGATATTGGTACAATATGGTATTGGTTGCGATATTGTTCTCCCAGTGTTTGCGTGAATTTCCTCTGGGTGTTCCGGTTTCCTCCAACCACAAAAATATGCATTATAGGAACACTACTACCAGTACCTCGGACCCAGGAATTGGCTTTAAAAGTCCAGCGGCTTTGCTAACATTCTAGCAAAATCGTGCATTTTGTGACAAAAGCACCATAGTTTCAGGAAATGATTCCCAGGGTCTAAGCTTTAAAGTAAGTAAACCGGTAGCCACAAAATCTGATGAGTGGATCCCACTTTTTAAAGGGAATACTTAAGTTATAGATATTTTGGCAGAAACGCTTATATCGAAATTACTTATTTCTGTCATGATTTTGCTGTTGCCTGACCACATTTTCGTGATGACCCTGATTCCAAGCTATGTTTATTGATTAAGTCCATGCCATGTTTTGTATTTTGCCTGTCTTTCTTTGTTATGTCTTTTGTCTGCCATTTTCCATATTCACAGTTTAGATTATCATTTGTATTTCTCATGCCATGCACTGCATATTGTCTTCCCTGTCTGGTCTGATGTGATGTGACAGTCTTTTGTGCCACGCTGTCAGGTGATTTCATGGTTTCTGGGTTTCCAAACATTCCTTCCAATCTCGTTTGCTTCCTTCGCCTTACTGTTCTATCTTTACAAACATTATTAACAGTTTATTATTTTAGATAAATAACTAATACTAACTAACATTGTTCATAGTACTAACTTACTAACAAGCACTAGGGATTGTATAGCTGCACATTACTAATTGACTAACGAGCTCTCAGCACTCGCTCTGCTCTAGTCTCCGCCCCTTGCCTTCACTCAATTTACTTTGCTGTGCTTCAGCGGATTCTCCGCACCTAGTTAATCACTGTTCTGCCTTTCACTCTGTGCACTTTAAAACTCCCTAACCGGAGTCGTCTGTTTGACATAGGTTGTCAGTGTAATCCCTGTCCGCGTTTTTTGGCTTTTGCCAATTTCATGTGGTTAGGAACTTCCTCTTGTTCGTTCCTTTGTTAATTAGTCTGATCCAGCTCACCTGTTCCCTATTGTAGCATGTGACTTCCCGTTTGTGTATTTAAGCAGTCATTTCACTTCCAGCTCTTGTCAGAACGTTTTCCCTGTGCTGGGATCGTTTATGCCTTGTACTCTTAGTGTTATACTTCTGACTGGAACGTCCTGGATTTTGGCTTTACCTTTGATCTTCCTGCGCCTGTGTACCGTAACTGCTTTGCCCGACCCTGAGTTTTGTGTTTGCTGCCCTGTTTACGATTTGGATTACAATTACTGGATTTTGATTTTGGATTGTGGACTCTGTACTGTTTGCTGCCCTGCAGGGGTTTCCACCCTAGATCCAATAAAGATCAAGTTTTCTGGATTTCTGGTCTCGCTTCTGGTTCCTGAATGCTACCTCACAATTTCATGCAAACAGTGTTATACATAATGCATTTTAATGGAAAAAGAAGCATTATTCTTCAAATGTTCATCAGAAATTACTCATGCCATTAAAATGTCAGTTTGGTAAATTATGGGGGTCTGTGGGCCAAGTGCATGACATTGTTGGCATCCTAGTGGAGCCAGAGCAACTGGGTTCAAACAAATCATTTGGTCAGTCTTTTCTGGTTTTATCATTGTTTTCTAATTCACTCATTCTCCTTCAGATATCTTGCATCTGCCGTGATCCACTTTAGTTTCAAAATCTTGAACTTATCTTTTACTTTTTGTGGAATTAGTTTGTTAGCCTCAAGAGCTCATTAAGTGAAGATAAATCAATCAGAAAATGCAAAGATTGGTACTATATTGCTTTGGTTTAAACAGTATTGCTTTATAATACTACAGTATTGTTTTACATATGTGGTATAAACAGTATTGTCAGTTGTTGCCTCTTGCACTTATGATCGTTATGCCCTACAGCCATGTGACCATGAAGAGGTAGACACCCGCATTTTACTGCATGCAGCTGATTGCCAGAGACAAGCCTTCTCCAAACTGATGATCCGATCTGTTGACACTGGTGCTTGCTGCCTCTATGGCTAGATTTACACTGCGGGTTAAATGTGACACAAATCGGATCTTTTGCTGAAAAACGGCCAATATCCGATCTGTCACATGGCTGTAATTAGGAAAAAAAAAAACGCACTAATTCCGCCCTCGATCGGGTCCGTCAGATCGGATCCAGGCCTCAGTCAAATATGGTTTTTGTTCGGATATGTATCTGATGTGTATCGGATATGTGCCAATGTGCCCGTTGTGTAAATGCATATAAACATGCAGATAGGATATTTTGAGAAAAAAAAGGGCCCAGACTAAGGCGGAGTCTGCCTGCGCATTTGTGTAAGGCTGCTTTCACACCAGACGCAAAACGAATTTTTCGCGCGACAGATTACATTCAAAGTCAATGCAAAGACGAATATTCGCGTCTTTGCATTTACTTTGAATGAGTTGAGGATTATATTTCAACATTTCTCATCATATTCATCAGTGAATCAGTAACTAAAATAATTCGTGTCGCGTCCAGTGTGAAAGCGGCTTTAAGAGGCGTTAACAAGAGAATCAGATGTAGGTTACCCAGTGAAATGTTGCGAGCTTGCTTGATGTTTTGATCATTTCTATGACTATTAAGCCTGCATGCCTTTGTTGCGTTGCACGCACATTTGCTTTTATTTTCGGTAGCCTTCTCCACTGTGCGCATGTGGATCGCCCAAGACAATGGCCAGGTAGTGAGTGGTGAAAACAAACGGAATAGAAACGAAACATATCATTCAGGCTCAAAGCAAGATGTAAACACGCAGTTGAACAAATCGGATATGGGCCTCGAAATCCGACCTGGGCAACAAGACTTGCAGTGAAAATCTAGCCTATGTTCCATCAGCTAAAACATGAGAAAGTTTGGATTGCATTTGGGATGAAGATATTTCGCTACACCATCAGATTGCACAAAGCCACAGTGAAAGCGGATGTCTTGCTCTTCCTGTTTTTTACAGTTTGGCTGGTTGTGATGGGTCATCTTTCATGCTTGGCAAAGGAAAGAAAACAGCCTGGGATGCTTTTCTTGAACTGTCTCAAATGCCTCATTCAGTGGCAAATGATGTCCTTCAGCAAACTGAATCAATTGAAATCAACAGAAACCACTTTTACACGCCAAAAAGACAACATTTAGAAACCACAAAATGCCTCTATACTGCTTGCGGCATAAACCAAGTTGCGCCATTCAAATTTGACTCGTAAAGACGTCTTTTCGCGATATATTTTAAAATTCAAGACCTCTACCTACGGTGACCAACAAGGGCAAAAATTTTTGCAGCGGCCCTAAAAATCTCTAATTGGAGAAACGCACTGCAGTTTTGGATATTCTTATTCACTGATTGAACAGCGCATTTTTATGGTCGGCCAACTTAGCGAGATCAACTTTTTCCTCGAAAATAAACAGGGCTCTTTTAGCTAAGTGGCTACTTTGGATATTAAGGCTAAAATGTCGTGAAAAGATGTCTTTATGAGTCAGATTTGAATGTCGGGGCTTACCGACACTTGGAATATGTCGCACAAGCAGTATGGATGCATTTTGTGGTTTTAAAATAATGTTTTTTACGCTTGAAAAAGTGGTTTCCGTTGTCTTCAATGCTGTTTTTCTTTGTAACTCCAAAAGTGTTTTGAGGAAGAAAGAAATTCATGGACCCTTTGATTAGCCTTGGGGTGAGTAGATGATGAGTGAATTTTCATTTTTTTGTGAACTTTTCCTTTGATGTCTATAGTGAAATAAGCTAGCTACAGCAGAGGTAGACTTGCAGGTCAATCATTTATGCATCACGCATTCTGGAGCAAAAATATCAATCTGAATAGAACGGTCTTGTCTTTTCCTGCCTTTGAGTTTCTGCTATACTTTATACGTTTTAGCATCCAGTTGGACAGCCAATCAAACACAGATTCGCTACACATCTTAATGGTGGCAAATCATATGTATAAATTGGTAGGTGGACAACCAAGCAAATGAATGTACAATGGGTGTATCACGGTGGAAGTAGAGGTGGAGATGCTGACAGAGAGGGAAGGGTTATTCAGTAAACACAACCATGATTGTGACAAAGTCATCGAGCAGTGTTAAGGATGAAACATCATCTATCACTGAGGAGGCAGACAGAATCCGCACAGAAAACCATATTCTAAATCCATGGTTTTATAACTTTTAGTGAAGTATTTTTTTCATTACTAGAGTTACATTAATTTCAGTTGAATCAGGCGTATGTGTACTTCTTTCTCCTCTGCTGAGCTGTGGTATATTAGCATTACAGGTCCCAAGACCCTAGGTCTAATTCTCATTGCAATGCCAACTTTCTGTGTACTGAGTTAGGACACGTCCTTCCAAACATTTTAGCATCAGTTAGATGATTGTCAATGGTCAACTTCATAGTCAACTTGACCTCAAATCTAAGACCTTAAAATGTGTAATTTCCATCTCTGATGATTTTCCATTTTGGAATTTTACAATAAAAATTACATTGAGACTGTAAAAGATGGCCTTTAGCACGTTTTTATGTTCTCTCACCTCAAATAGTGAATTGCATCCTGTATGCTGACTGTTGCATGTACAACTCGCTAGCAGTAAATATTGCATCGGTAGTATTGAACTATAAGAAGCAAGGCAGTTGAAAGCCTTCAGAGTTGGAGTTATTTTAAAGCTTTTAATGGGTCAGTTAGGTCACAGAGATGTGGGGACAACAGCTGCCCAGGGGGGCCCAATGTGATTTTTTTTTTACATGGGGCCCAGAATTCCTGGCGGCGCCCCTGGGTACGACGCATCGCTAAACTAATGAACATCAGAAGAACGATGGTTTCCCAAAACCTTCGTACCTTGTTCGTACCACAGTAGTCTGAAGCATGTTGTTTTGAATGACGTTAGTTTGAACCATGATGGTTTGAGCGATTGTTGCTCGAACAACAATGTTACCAGGAGCACAACAGTCTGATTTTCACTGCGGGAAGCTTAAAAACTTGGTATTTGTGCTTAAATATGGCAGCGTCTTTTTTCCGCGCGGTCTTTTTCTTCATGGCGACGTGTGCTCCGATGAACAAGTGATCATTAAATTTAGAGGATTTGTGTGTCACGTTCTCTCTTTTGATATATGTAGTAAATATTTACTTAAGGTCACCCACCTTATTCAAATACACACACCGACAAAAATGGAAAAAGTAAACATTTTTATTCCTTTTTCCTAACTTAAAAATAATTTCATTGACTCAAAGAACAAAAAATGGTATAAGATAATATATATAAATATAATCTGAGGGCCACGGATGGAGATGCAGTGCAGAGTATCTGAGGGGGAATGGAGGGATTGCCTGCTAGACATTACTAAGGAGAGCAGCAGCTCTAAGGAGTGCACTACTGAGGACTGGTGGTGGGAGCTCCGGTCTGTAGACCTCCTCTTTCTCCTGAGGAGAGTTTTGACCATGCTAAGCCCAGAAGTGCTGGCGGGAGTCCCAGGGGTATAGGTATCTGTGGTGCACGATACCCTAACATGAGTGTCTTCCCCCCCCTCTGCCCACTTCCTCTTAGCCCATTTACACCTTGTCCCTTGTAGTTTGATTCCCAGGGCCCCCCGACATTGGGCACCCACACACAGGACCCCTCAACATTGGCCATCCTCTCACTGAGCCACTCCACATTGGGCCCCCTCTGGCATGGCCTTCTGTGTGTCAGGGCCGCTCTTTCCCGAGTCTCCAGAATCCTGTCAGACTGTCAGTCCTGCACAGCATGGCCGTCACAGCAAACATCCAGCTCCCTTTAGAGGAGGCGATCTTAGTAAAGGATGCTGAAGATGACCGTGCATTCCACAGACCACAAGGAATGACAAATGTTATGCAAAAAGACATCCATCTCCCCACACCCTTTCTATTTATCAACACTTTCCCTTCCACTGTCATACATGTGGCAGGCCGAAGGAGTGCCCAGTCGGGGAATTGAACCCCAGACTCCTGAGTAACAGTCAAACGCGCTGACCACATCACCAAAGAGCCATGCTTGTTGGCAAAGTTGCCAGGGCGCGTACTTATTAGGAGGCATTATTAGGGACAGGACCCTTCAATTGTCATATCTTCCCCCCTCTTTTGGGAGTGTGTCCTCACGCCCCATGCTTTACGTATGCTCCCATCCATTAGGATCCCCCAGATCCTGCCAATTATGCCAGAATGTGGCAGGACAAAGTATCTGGGCGGGGAATTGATCCCCAGACTCCCGGGTAACAGTCAAACACGCTGACCACATTGCCAAAGAGCCAGGCTCGTTGGCAAGGTAGCCAGGGCGCGTACTTATTAGGAGGCATTTCTAGTGACAGGACCCTTCAACTGTCACACATATATAGTGATTTCTACCATATTCACAGTTGCAAGTGGGCAAAAACATCCTCTCCTATCAATACATAAAAATACATGTAGGTAAACAGCGAGATCATATGTTCTTCCTATGACTAGCAACACGAAGTGACAAGCTTTACAGATTTACTCAACAATACTACCGTCTTGAACCATGATCCCGTAAAGTAGGCTAATTAACCACCTCCAGCTCTAATGACAGCGGGGGAAAAAAAACAAGTTTTGAATTACTAGACTAGCGTAGATAATCGTTGCCAAACATTAAAGTATCTTTGCTAATGCATGCGAAGGCTACAAGAGATACAATTCCAGAGATCAAAATATAGGCCCTCTCATGAACAGAGAAATACAATAAAAAGTGTTTTTCCCGAGTAGCTACTTTTTCAAATCACTGTGTTGATGTTATATATGTTTGTACAGCAAGATCATCGAACATTTTCAGCTACTGACCTTATGCTTACCTTTCGTGGACTGCATTTTCCGACACAATCATCCAGAACTAAGCTTCTAACTACAGCTGGGGAGCAGTAGTTGAAACTACACAACTTAACGACAGTGGTTGCCAACATTCGTTCGAACTACGGTTTTGGGGAACACCTGCGTCGTTTAACGATGGTTCGCACTACGCAAGTTACCTTGATAGTTCGAACGATGGTTTTGGGAAACACTGGCATCGTAACGACATAGTTCAAACTATGTAAGTTGCCAACTTACTTAGCAACTACGTTTTTGGGAAACGCACCCCTGTTCTGAGTCATTTTCTTTTATTAACACATTTTTCAATCATAACTGGACAAATCCTGATGGTGGACAACAGCAGTGTATATCCCCGAATTGACAGAGTTCAAGTGGTCCAGTGGAAACAACAGGGAAGGGTATAGAGTCTAGATCAACAGAAGAACTACTCTGGGCTCCAGAAATGTTCACAGCAAAATTTGGCTGAAGGATGACCAATATCAATAACACCCCTTCTGTATGCAACAGAAACAATGACACAAAGAATGACAACATTGCAATTAAAACTGTATGAGTTCCTACATTTGAAAAATTTAAAGTTGACCAAGTTTAGGCACTACAGAAAACATTACAGAGCCACCACAGTCAATATCTTCCTCCTCTTTGCACCAGAAATTTTGAAGGTTGATGTGACATGATTCTCATTAAAATTGTTCCAGACAAGTTACTGCAATTTTTAAATATTAATAGTTTGGCCTGGTTGTGACATGACAGGAAAGGTCATTAGGTGACCAACATCAGTAGCAGCACCAGAAACAATCACAAAAAGACTGACTTGATTCCCAGGAAAAAAAAAAAAAAAAAATATATATATATATATAAGTTATAGAATTTGTAAATGTAAAGTTTAGCCAGGTGGTGGTTCTAGAGGAAAAGTCTTAGGGTTACATAAAACAATTGGGTTTGTCCTCTATCTACCAGGGACGAACACAAAAAGTTTCATGACGTTCCCTTAAAAACGGTCAAGTTCCCGCAATTTTTAAAAATTAAATATTTGGTCTGGTGATGGGACAATAGTAAATGTCATAGAGTGGCCGACATCAATACCATGACTTCACTGTGGGATCGAAACAATCACAGGTGGTGTGATATGACTCCCATCAAATCGGGTTCATTTATTGCCTTTTGAAAAAAATTAAGTTTGACTGAGTGGGGGTGCTACAGCAAAGGTCATGGGGTCATAGAAAACTATAAGGTTTCAGCACATCCCTCAGCGCTGGTGATCTAGCCTGCACTTCATGATACTTTAAATTAAATTTAAGTAAACAGTGATTTGAAACACCTTTACATAATTTGGAATAACGCTCACTGGAATGCACCAAGTTGCATGTCCAAATGAAGAGCTGTTTTTTGACTTACCCTACTGTGGAGAGCATATCAGGACTGGGCGAATGGACAAAGCTAACTGAAGGGCCTGAAGTTAGGAAACACAGCAGTGCTGTATTAGGGAGGTAAACAGTCCAGTGTTGGAAACCATCAAGTAGAGTAGGCAGGAACCAAAGCCGAAGGGCAGGGTGAGATTGGCCAGCGGCTGATAGAATTTAAGAAGGCGGGGAATCATGGTCAGTTTTCCTGTCCGGGGTCAGAGACAAGAAATTAAGCAGGTTAGAATTGGGGAATGCAGGGAAAGAATGTCAGGCTGGAGCAGGAGAGAACACATAACGAGGGACACTGCAAAACAAACACCGGACTGGGAATGGGATGAGGAGAAGCCAAGGAATTCAAAGAAATGCCTGAAGGTAGAGCTGGACAGTCAGATGCTGGGAAAGACCAGAACTTAATTACAAAACCCAAAACCAGTCAAGTTGGCACGTTGTGTAAATCGTAAATAAAAACAGAATACAATGATTTGCAAATCCTTTTCAACCTATATTCAATTGAATACACTGCAAAGACAAGTTACTTAATGTTCGAACAGGTAAACTTTGTAATTTTTTGCAAATATTAGCTCATTTGGAATTTGATGGCTGCAACATGTTTCAAAAAAGCTGGCACAAGTGGCAAAAAAGACTGAGAGAATTGAGGAATGCTCATCAAACACTTATTTGGAACATCCCACTGGTGAACGGGCTAATTGGGAACAGGTGGGTGCCATGATTGGGTATAAAAGCAGCTTCCCTGAAATGCTCAGTCATTCACAAACAAGGATGGGGCGAGGGTCACCACTTAGTGAACAAATGCGTGAGCTGATTGTCGAGCAGTTTAAAAACAACATTCCTCAACGAGCTATTGCAAGAAATTTAGGGATTTCATCATCTACGGTCCGTAATATCGTCAAAAGGTTCAGAGAATCTGGAGAAATCACTGCACGTAAGCGACAAGGCCGAAAACCAACATTGAATGCCCGTGACCTTCGATCCCTCAGGCGGTACTGCATCAAAAACCAGCATCAGTGTGTAAAGGACATCACCACATGGGCTCAGGAACACTTCAGAAAACCACTGTCAGTAACTACAGTTCGTGGCTACATCTGCAAGTGCAAGTTAAAACTCTACAATGCAAAGCGAAAGCCATTTATCAACAGCACCCAGAAACGCCGCCGGCTTCGCTGGGCCCAAGCTCATCTAAGATGGACTGATGCAAAGTGGAAAAGTGTTCTGTGGTCTGACGAGTCCACATTTCAAATTGTTTTTGGAAACTTTGGACGTCGTGTCCTCCGGACCAAAGAGGAAAAGAACCATCCGGACTGTTATAGGTGCAAAGTTCAAAAGCCAGCATCTGTGATGGTATGGGGGTTTATTAGTGCCCAAGGCATGGGTAACTTACACATATGTGAAGGCACCATTAATGCTGAAAGGTACATACAGGTTTTGGAGCAACATATGTTGCCATCCAAGCAACTTCTTTTTCATGGACGCCCCTGCTTATTTCACCAAGACAATGCCAAGCCACATTCTGCACACATTAAAACAGCATGGCTCCGTAGTAAAAGAGTGCAGGTACTAGTCTGACCTGCCTGTGGTCCAGACCTGTCTCCCCTTGAAAATGTGTGGCGCATTTTGAAGCGTAAAATTCAATAACGGAGACCCCGGACTGTTGAACAACTTGAGCTGTACATCAAGCAAGAATGGGAAAGAGTTCCACCTGAAAAGCTTCAAAAATTGGTCTCCTCAGTTCCCAAACGTTTACTGAGTGTCGTTAAAAGGAAAGGCGATGTAACACAGTGGTAAAAAGGCCCCTGTGCCAACTTTTTTGCAATGTGTTGCTGCCTTTAAATTCTAAGTTAATGATTATTTGCAAAAAAAAAAAGTTTCTCAGTTTGAACATTAAACAGCTTGTCTTTGCAGTGTATTCTATTGAATATAGGTTGAAAAGGATTTGCAAATCATTGTATTCTGTTTTTATCTACGATTTACATAACGTGCCAACTTCACTGGTTTTGGGTTTTGTACATAGAGACAACAAGTGAGACAGGATCTTAAACACACAGAGTAAGCAAGTTATCAATGAGAAACAGGTGAGTGGACAGGTGCAAGGAAAACTCACAAAAATCGAGGATAGTCACAAGACAATATTTAAATAATAGAAAACCATCGATTAAATAAAAACTAAACCTGATACAGACAGCCTGCAGAGGGAAAGCAAATTAGGAGGAGGAATGAGACGTGACATGAACTGATGCGGAGAGAGTGGTCAGTGAATGTTCAGTTCATTGAGAAATGTGATTGAGTCACAAATAATTAGTTTAAGGGATATTTTGTGACCACCCTATTTCAGCTCTGGCTCTGCCACTGCTATGACTGCTTTGTTCACCATTTATCATGACTTGCACCTAAAAACCGAGAAATTTCCGAGAAATTCCCACAAAAACTTAGAATACACCAGGGTTTTCTGAAGATACACCTATTATTTGGCAATTCTGGGTTCATTTGTCTTTCCAAACGATATCTGGCTGATTATTATTATTATTATTATTATTAATAATACACAATCAACACAAGCCAGGCTTACTCTATCAGATAACGAGAGCAAAGGCATATCCCCAAAACCTCCCAAATCTTCGATGACAACCTTTCGACCTTAAAGTACCGTCTAACTCATGATTCCTCAATGACACTTAAAATCAACAGCTTTTCTTCTTTCTTATTCCTAATCACAAAGGCTTTATGTCTTAACTCTTTTATATCAGTAATAAAGTTCACTCATTAACCATTTTATTGATGTTACTTGGAACGAGGTGAAACTCCATTATAAATCTGTTTCATGGCACAATGATACCAAATGTCAATGCGAACAGAGCCTTAGAAAAAGAAATTTAGGGGTAAATACAATTCATTCCAATTGAATTCGTTAATAAATTATGGTGGTAATAGCCTAATCATAATCATACCATAACCAATAGGATTCTCTCTCTGGATATTCTGAATGTTACCAGCAAAGTTGTAAAGAATCAAATAAAAACTGTTCTAATTATCGCACTTAAAATGCAGGATTAGTGGTAGCCGTGGCGTCCTGTGTTTTTTAATTTTTAAAAGTCATTAGGCCTCAACTAATGAACTTCGCTAATAAAAATAGTGAGTAGATAAAAGGTAAAATTTAAACTCTGGTTACAGTATAGAGAAAAAAAAGACTTGGAATCAAGAAATTCAGAGAGCAAAAGCCTGTACTCATATTCAGTCAATTCACACTAACACCCCAGCTGAAAGCCAGAGCTCCACACTGGTCCCCAGTTAAGACAGTGCACACTTTTTTTAGAATAAATGCTCGTTTCATGCAGACAGGATCTCCGAACAGCTCAAAACAGAGTTCACTCAATTGTTGCACCTCATAAAACATGCACTACAGCATCCACAAAAAGGTTCTTCAGCTTGTCTCCATTAAAGAACCCTCTTTGTTCCTCCTTGAACCCTCCATTACGTGTGTGAATCCTAAAACCTCTCAGATGAGGGATGATTTCCCCCAGGTAGAAACTTTGAACTTGATGAGATTCCCCAATGGAGTCACATGCTTCTTTTTTGAACTTTTTTTTTCCGGGAGCGTGAGGCATAAAAATTATGTTACAGTAGTGACAGCAAGAGTTGAGATTTATATTTCAATATTTCTCATCATATTCATCAGTAAATCAATAACCAAAATGAATAATCATAATCAGTAACCATATTATGTAAGTAGCAGTAATACACACGCACAGGCACACACACATGCACACAGACACACACACACGCACACATAACACACACCCATACAAGCAGTTCACATACGCATGAGCAGTGGACATAGGCTCACGCACACAGACACACACACACACACACATACAAACACACACGCATGAGCAGTACACACACAGAGATAAGCAGTTGGCTTCTGTAGCTTTGATTGACAACTGTTCAGTTGATTCTGGCAATATCTGTTCAGTCATCAGCATTATTCACCATCATTCATCAGAAATCATATAGTTATGCATGTTCCAGTATTACACTAGAAGAGGGTTGTTATCTTTTGGTTGCAGTTTTCCCGGCAAGTTGGCAGTGTTTTGGTTTCCCTGTCTCTGGGACGACCTGTGACCCAACTAAAAGTCCTCTCAGACAATGAAATAGCCTTGAAGTTGTTATTTTGCAAAGGATGCCAACTAATGATAAGAGAAAAACGAGTAACATGCAGACACCACATGACAGTACCATTGAAAAACAAGTAAGATCCAGACATTACGTTATTGAACCATTGTAGCGTGACAGGGCGGAAACACCATATTTGGAAGATATTTCCTATGATGAAGGTATAAAAACTATGTGTGAAAAGCAGAATGTCAGTTCTTCTTGCACAAAAAGAACTCTGCTTTATATTCATCAAAATGGCACAATAAAGCCTAATTTTCTGAAGAATCTGTCTCTCTCCAATTGTTTGAGGATGGGGGAACCTCATTAGATGAAAATATTTCTGAATGAAACTACAACAAAGTTGGCGAGCCAGCAGCCAGGAGTTGGCAAAGCTTGATTACACTCGAAAGGGTGGGCAGTCTTCCGGTGCTCAGAGATGGTGAGCACACACTCACACACACACCCTTAGCTGCCAGCAAACTAAATATAAGGTAAGCAATTAAATTAAGTTAATTTGATTTAATTATCTTGCTCAGATCGATAATTAGGGGTGTTGTTTTGTGTGGTCCTGGCCCTGATCTGGAGCACTGGAGACAAGTGACCTTTCGGACTCAAAGAATCCACACACAAAATTGGGGGAAATTAAAAGGAGAGTGACAGAATCTTCAGAATTGTTATGCAACAGCTAACACTGCACACGCAACGACTAACTGCGAGTGATTGTGCGGAATTCAGAGTGTGTTTTGTGATTGGTGTATGACTGTTATGTGTGAGGCCTGTGCTGGACCCTAAGGTAAACAAGAGTAGGTGCTACCTAGTATATGGCTGGGCTGTACGAGAATGTGGGCCCCAGAAAAGGGTGCTAAATGAGGCAAAGCTCACAAAATTATATTAAGTGCAAGTTTAGTAATGAGCTGGAGCTGATACATTATTTACAAAGTAGTTGGGGAGAGTGTGAGAGTGGGAGTGAGTGTGAGTAAGGGATTGACAGTGTGTGAGGTAGTGGGAGTGGAAGATGCGGGTCTTGAGTAAGGAAAACATATCAAAAGCAAGTTATACATTTGAATACACAAAGAAGTAGAGAAAGGGTAGCGGTTATTGATTTTGTGAATGTGAATTTAAGAGAGATGGCAGCAGCATATGTAGATAACAGTTAAAGAATGTATGCGTGTATGTGTGAATGTATGTGTGAATCGTAATGAAACAATAAAGTTATCGTTACAGTTGTGCTAACCGGGGACGTGAGGTCACTTTTGTAAACACATGGCAGTTCCTATATAGTGAGGGTGTAAGAAGCTACTTCCAAGATTCCGTTTTTTTCCCATGTTTTGTCGTTTGGCATATTATGGACAAAGAATCCATGGTTTTGAGTAAAACTGTTTAATAAATATGTTCGATTGAAGGAGTTGCCATGTGTTTAGATAAAGCGTGATTTGATATTGGTGATGAATGAATATGGGTAAAGTAGTAATCCGTATTTGAATTTGTTATTTTATATTGACATCTTTGGCAGTAAGCTGTAATTGCAGGTGAGCTTCTGAACCTTGTTTCCCACAACTCTTGTCGAGACCCAACAGTGTCACCTGTATGACGTCGGTAAATTGACGGCTCTTACCAGTTCCACGCCTCCTCAACTCTCATGCCGATGGGAAAGATGCTCTTTGACACGGCAGTTGAACTCAATAAAAGTAAAAATTATGTGATGTTAGTCATCCATTAGCGTCATCTCATTCGAATAACATGCTAGGCTATTATGTTAAATCGATTAACTTAAAGGGCTGCCAACTGTCACGCATTCGCTGTGAGAATTTGTGCGTCGTTCACGTTCCCGTGCTGTAGTCAGTAATTATTCAATCAACGAAATGCGTGTTTCACGATTGTTCAGATTGTTTAAATGAAATAAGACCATTAGAAACATTTTTATGCAATTCCACTGCTTTCAACCCCTGAGTGAAGAAAAGCTTGAGAACTCCAGAATCATAATTGTTCTCATATTACTAGTGGCGAAATACACCGTAACATATGAGAAACTGATAAACTTCAATGCACAAGGACTTCAATTCTACCTGAGAATCTCTACAAACGGTTTGATAGAATAATTTCTGACCACAGCGCTGGAATGTGAATGTCATTTAAACTCAAGCCGAATATGTGAAAGTTGAGAGCCCTTTGTAAATAATGAAAACGGCAGTTGGTTAACCAATAACGTTATAACTTTATTTTTTTAAATAAAAATGATTTGTCGAGGCAGTTAACATAGCTTTTTTCCCCCGTTTACTTCCTGAAATTACGTTATAATTTTAGTTTAGTAGCTTCAACAGAGACTCAGCTAACGTTAGTTTCTACTGTGCACAGTATAGCTACACAGTATGGTATTTGCCATTGCCATTGGGTAGACATCAAGGGATCCAGTTGCAATACTTTCCGCTTCTTGGAGGGCTGAATTTTTAACGGTCCTCCCTTAATTCATCTGTAAAACTGACAAAGTGTAAGGGACAAGTTAGATTTAGGGTTAGGGGATTGAGCCGCTACTGGATTGCTTCTGACATCTACCTTGCCATTGCTTCTCCCGGGGTTCCTTATTTCTTTCAAGCTTGCTTGCGGCTCCTGTTACCATCTGGACAGACCAAACACTGCTTACTGACGTAAAAAGCGTCACTAGATGTGCGCCTGTATTTGAATATAGCGCGGGAATGTCGCCACAGAAACACTTGATCGTTTTACCTGGCAAAGAATGAAATACAAGTGCTTTTATCAGTGGGTCATAGGCCCAATCATCATTGTTTTATCCCCCTCTCTGATAGACACTGACTTAACAGACACTAACAAGACGGAAATCTTGCGGATTGCCACTTTAAAGCAACACTAGGTAGTTTGGACTCATTACTACCCCCAGCTGGTTCAGAAGCGCAATTATCTGTTACCAGTGTCGTAAGTACTGTCGCTGTGTGAGCGTCCCTGGGGAAAACCAATACAGGTGAATTTATTGATGGACCCCCGAATCCCGAAGCCTCTTTTGGAAACATGTCCACCGACAAGGTAAAGTAGCATATGTTACACTATATTTACAAAATATCATTACCTTGTTTTTTTTTACTGTGACCGAAAACTACAATGCAATACAATGTTTCCCACAGACCAGCAAGTAATGGGGGGGGAGAGATTACTTACTGTAAATCTGTTGAGCGGGGGGCGCGCACGCAAAAGAGGCATCTCCCAGCACCTCTTAAAGTTTCTTGGTTTTTTTCTTCTTTAGCGAACCATCGCATACATTATAAACACGCTGCAATTCGGCATTTAATTAGAATTAACAGGAATCAACCGCTCCACATTGAAGCTGGTTTAAAGGTATAGTTGGTAATCCTGTTCAGAAACACTTTTTATCATACTGGGTGAAATGGTCCATCTATCCTGATTGTTGTCAATACATTATGTATTCAGAAAAAGGAACGAAAAAAGAATCAGACCTCTGTGTCGGCTGCAGGACTGTAAAAACTGTAAAAATTCTGACAAATCCCTGCCATTCGGTCCGAATGGAAAGAATCAATCAGATGCCTTCTGCTGCCCATGCCACGATCTGTCCCTCCCACCTCCCCGCGTGCACGCTCATCACGTTTCACTGTTGCCGGAAATATTTAGCCAGTAGTTGTCGGTAATACACTTCTGGTATGGAAATTGCCTTAAAACTCCAAAAAAGAAGAAGAGGGAAACTTTTTTGTAACTGAAAACTTTGCCGATTGGAGCAGGGGGCATTGTTTACACGCGTGATCAGTTGACTGCCCAGTGTAAGCCTGTGCTGTTGCCCGGAGACAGACCTCTGATCCCTCAGGAGTTATGGAGGAGACGCCGGGGTTGCAGATCTGGAGTCAAGCAGAATGAGAAAAGGAGAAGACAGAAGCCAGTGGTCCTGGCGATTATAATGGGAAACATGAGGTCTTTGGGGAACAAGACGGATGAGCACACAAGACGGATGTCAATTCTGGATTGCAGTTGCGCTTTGAACAAAGACTAGCAGACACTATAAAGTGTCCCCTTCTATCTTTCCATTTATCTGTCAACGTACGTAGCCACATAGCTAGTGTAACTTCATATCTTGAACTTACACAGACCATATTACATAGCTAATGAAGTTACAACTACGTTTCCATTTACATTTAAGTACTATCAGAGGTTTTTTTTTTCCACACAAAGTATTGCGAAATCGAATATTTGCTCCTGTCAATTACAGCCTGCAATGTGCTAACATAGCTATAGCATACGTAGAATTACAAGTAAACACGTAGTAGGTCTAGGCCTAGTCATGTCGAGAAGGCTGCTGACAATCGTGCGTGGAAAGTCTATAGCGCATGTGTCAACCATACATCAACCAACATGAACGCACTAACATAAATCTCAATTATAATTTCCCAAGTGTCCACCTGAGTATGAGCATGCATAATCATGCAGTCTTTCAAGTGTTCAACCAATCAGTGTAAAACTTCATATGGGTCTCCTATTAAGCTGCTGGCAGTTCCCCTGGTGGCGCGGGGGGAGATAAACCGCAGTGTTACTGATCCTGGATCAGGGAGAGCTTCTTCGGAGAAACATACAGTACGCGATCGGTCATTTTATGAACGGAAATAGGGTCAATTGACGTATGAAACGCTATTTTGCTGAGAGCACGTACAGTGTTGAAAGCACAAAAACGTGATTAACAAAGAAAGATTACAGCCACCATTGTGATACCAATTATCTGTGATTGTGAGTTCAGGGTTTGTTAAGCTGGCTCACTCAAATACTGCCTGTGTAGGTGTGTCTTTCATTAAGCCGCTGGCGGCGCCCCAACAGTGTTACTGATCCTGGAGCAGGGATAGCTTCCTCGGAGAAACATAGAGCACATGATCGGTCATTTAAGAACGGAAATAGGGTCAATTGACATATGAAGCGCTCTTTTGTTGAGAGCGCGCATAGTGTTGAAAGAACAAAAGCACGATTAACAATGAAAGATTACAATCACCGTTGTGGTACTGATTATCTGTGATTGCAAGTTCAAGGTTTGTTGAGCCGGCTCACTCAAATATAGCCCATCTATGTTGAACTTGCTGTGTAGTATAACCCTCTGGAGATATGAGCGACAAACGCCCAGCCAGCCAGCCAGCTAATCGTCGGCCAATCGAGAGTTCTAGCCCACCGGCCGGCCAATCACTGAAGCTAGTTGTCGGCCAACCAATCGTTGAAGTTTTTCCCCGCCGGCTGACCAATCGCTGAACTTCTTCCCTGTCAGCCAGCTAATCATTGAACTTGATCATTCAGGCAGTCAGTCAGTCACTCAGTCACTCACTCAGCGACATTCACATTCATAGGGACTGGGCCGCTGCACGGCCCAGCCGGGTCGCAGAGGGCAGTAAGACCACAGAGTGGGTGGCCGCCGTGCTCGACTCAATGTACAATCAGGCCACCACAAGTCAAAAGTGAATGCGTTAGTAGGTGCTTGCTGCTTCTGTAAACGGTGGGCTTTGCAATGAAGACACCGGGAAGCAAAGGGCAGTGTTCTCAACCTGGGGGAGCCTGGGCGAAGATCGCTGTGGAAAGGGATCTAGCCTGGAACTGTGCCCAAGGAGAGGGAAGTTCGAAAGATCTGGGTGTATGAAGTTTTAAATAATATTAAATAATCAAGGTGGCACATGCTGGCTGACAAGGCATTCTACTCCAAATAATTAAGATGAAATTAATGATTTTGTAAAGCACATTCAGAGCGAGGGGACAAAATATGCAAGACAAATTTCTATGAATTGGGACTTGCATCGAATCTCTCGCTATTCACTTTCAAAATTTTATTAGTGACTTATAACTTAAACTGTTTCATCTAGTATTCCCACAAAGCTACTGCAATAGCCCCAATTTAAATGGAATCATCACATACTGCTCCATTATGAGGGGTGGGGTATCCCCTAAACAGTACCAAGATCAGTGCTGAACACCTGAATGGGTGTTGTGACTCACTGAGGAGACGGGTAAGATCTCCTATAAAGGAGACAACCTGAGGCAGGGGTGAGTCGACCCCCAGGTTATTGTTGAAATAGAAGTATTTTGGAAAATTATTATTATTGGCTCTTGCACAGAGCTGACATGGTATTTTAAATGTAAGGCCTTGGGAAGGCCTGGATGAAACTGTTCTTAAAATATTCTGTCACCAAAGTGTCTGCACAGTTTTTGCAGTAAAAGCAAATATCATAAAATCTGGTAGATCTAATGATGAATTACGCATCTGTAGATGACCCTCGTACTGTTTGTGCCGAGTGCATAGTGGATCTGTATGTGCCTGTGTCTGCGTTTGTGTTTGTATTTTGTTTTCTCATTTCTGTGACAGGTGGGTGGCAGTCTAGCGTATCAGCCGGTCAAGGCCTGCTCCTTCCTGGAGCCTCCCTGAAGTTTTGAATGAATATGCTGTGACAGTTGTTCCAGTCATGAACGCTGGGTTACCAAAACAGTCAGATGGAAGAAATTGCAAATCAGTGTTGAATATGGACTTGGACTTTGGACTAACTTTGGACTGATTAGCTGCAATAAGCAAAATGACAGAATTCAAGTGGGACATTAGACTTTGAATTCATTTACCAGAGCAATGGAAGGACTTGAGAAAACCTGACACAAAAACAATTGGAGTTCACATGCTGGCATACAAGACAGACTGTTTTTACTCAAACTCTTTATAGTCAGAAAGGACCGAGAAGCCATATTTTATGTTCGGACTCATTAAAAATTAATTTGTGTGTAGTGTGGGGTCATACACCATGGATAGGTAATTGCTGTGCCATTATGTGACCATGATTGATGTGAGGCCATTAATGTAAGGAATGTTGAGGATTATATTTCAATATTTCTCATCATATTCATCAGTAAATCAATGACCATAATTAATAACCATAATCAGTAAAACCATATTTTGTAAGCAGCAGTAACACACACACACACACACACACACATACACACACACACACACACACACACACACAAGCAGTTCACACACGCATGAGCAGCTCACACACACATAAGCAGTTGGCTCCTGTAGCTTTGATTAGTATCTATTCTGTTCAGTTGATATGAAAACATAATCTGTTGAGACATTTAAATGTATTTGATTTCTGTAGCTTTGATCAATATTTGTTCAGTAAAATCAGTAGTTATTGAAAATACAAAAAGTTGAATCATTAATGTATCTATTTGTATCCTATCCCTTTAAATGTATTTTTCTCTATTTTTTGACGTATTATTTTTTTATGGGAACAATACTTCAGTGCGCCACCAATATTTTCCAGAGAGTCCCATGGAAAGTTTGCCAACCGATAGGGGAAAGAAAAAGCTTCAGAGATAACCAATGTAATGTGATTGGAAAAAAGTTTGATCAGGTTTTTTTTTTCGTTCTTTTTTTCATAAATATGGCCATTTGGGATCATTGGGGTAGTAGTCCTTGCACAAGGATTACTCACTGGGTTTGGACTATTGTCCGATTCAAGGCTTGAATAAAATTGGATAACTTCTGAGGATTTTCCAATTATTTACGGACAAGGGGACCTCAGAAATATGAAAACTTTTGATTTGGGAAGACACAAAAAAGTAATGATGCATTTCAATTTGACCTCTCACTGCAGTTATTTCTTTTCACGGAGTACAGCATTCTAGCAAGGTGTGTGTTGCCTTGATTTATTAATGAAGAAAAGGAAAATATCTGTCATCACTCTTCCCTTGTGATCTCCTTAAATGCAATGTGCAGAGTGTAAACATTTGAGATCATGGACTTATAAATCACGAACCTGCTATGCCATCAAGCAATCCGCCACATCTGACAAGATTTTTTTTGCAGAGGGTACCACCAGGCTTTAAAAAAACGCAGAGGCCAATGCAACTGGCATTTAATATGACAGTAGCTAATGGAATTAGCAATGAGGAGTTTCTCTGATTTTTTCTTTTCTTTTACACACTCTGAACCCTGATCTTTGAAACACTGCTGTATTTAAGAAAAATAAGCAGTTTCATTGGTCGGTAGAGGGAAAGAGTTACACCCACTTCAGCTGCAGACAGAGTAACTGGGCTTTTTGACTCCTTAACATCATGCTGAGTGCTGCAGGCTGTCCTCTTCTGCTTTGAGCCATCCAGATTTAAAAAAAAAAAAAAAATGAAGTTTGATGATATTCTCGAGGGAATTAACGGTTTTGGAAAGTTTCAGTTCATGGTTGTCATCCTTCAAATGGCATCCCGGGTCACTTTACCCTTTCACTTCCTCCTGAATATCTTCATAGCAGCAGTTCCCGATCACCGCTGTGACATCATTGGTCTAGGTTATGGGAAGGTTTTTGAGAATCTAACCCAGGATCAGCAGCTGACCATCAGTATCCCAGCGCAGGGAGACGGAACTCTGAGTTCCTGCAAGATGTTCTCGGATCCTCAGTTCTACCTGCTGCACAACTCCTCCAAGACCTCTGAGATTCCTGCAGTCCCATGTCAGTATGGATGGGTATATGATAACAGCACATTTACTTCAACTATAGCAACAGAGGTAATCTATTTATCACTGGCTCTTGTCTTTATGATTGACAGGGACATTCCTGCGATGTTTACCAGACTTCACGTTGAGGGTGTCTTTATTTCTGTGTACCTGGGTTGAGATGCATGTGCCTGACTGGATACCATCCCCAGCTCATGAGGCAAAAATGAAAAAAAACTTCTGATAATCAGTGTTCATTCTGCTGAAAGAGAATTGTTTCACATAAAAAATGCCAGTCAAGTCCCTTTGGACATTTTTCGTTTAATTGCAAACAAATCATAACATTTTTCTTTTCATGAGAAAAAAACTATTAAGATAATCAATTGCAAGATATTGCTTTTGGGAGGAATCTTTGGCAGCACTCATGCGCCCTGTGCATAAACTGTTAAGCTGATGTTTAATTATACTTATTTTGAAAGCCTCAGAGAACTTAAGCCTCAAATATCAGAAGCAATTATATTACATGAGAAAGTCACAGAAGTTAAGAATTTTGAGTTTTGACTGTAGAAAAAGCTAGAGGATGAGGAAAAAAAAAAGATCTCCAACGCATGCAAAATGCATAGAATGCATTAAAAATGCATAGATGTGACATCACAGTCATAACAGGCACATGTTACTGATGTTTCTCCTCCATCGCAGGGCGCACACACCATTCGCTCTCACACTCATACCTATGGGCAATTTTGCATCTCCAATTAGCCAATCATGCATGTCTTTGGACTGGGGGAGAAAAGCAGGGTCCCTTTAGGAAACTGACGCCACCACGGGGTAAACATTCAAACTCCCAGGCCAGATTTGAACCTTTTTGCTGTGAGCCAAACCACTGTGCCACCATGCCATCCATGTATAACCAGATTTGGTTAATATTCCACATTCTGTTTACAAAAGTGTCTGCAGCTGGAATGACAGGCACACGCCAGTGTAATATTAAGGCCTGGAAAACATGTGGACTCATATATTGGTGAGGACCTCCTGAGTCAGAAGTTAATCTTTATTAATGCCAACCTTTCGATTTTCTCATGTCCAAAATATTAACTGCCTCAGTTGACATCAAGATTATGCACTTTGCATGAGCCCCATGTTTGCCAACGCCCACTTCAGTTGACTGACTATCATCGGGAATTGATGACACAGCACGTACCATTTTGACATTTTCAGACATGACAACCACAAGGTAGCTTGAACCTCATGAATAGAGGGTACTCCCAGCAAGGGCACGTGGGATTGGTTGGCCTGTTTGCACTGTGCAGTGGCTCCAATCCCCTGTCTTCCATAATGACAACACACAATGGCGATGCTCTCATTGTCCTCGAAAAGGTTTTCTATTGTGGTTGTTGCAATGTCACTTATCAGAACTTCATATTGAAAAGATGTTGGCTTCATGGCAGATTGCACTGACTGACACTGATGAAAATTTAAATCTAAATAAGGCTCGAGTGCGCAGACATTATTGTGTGAGGGAAGCGAACGACTTAAGACGTCTGCAACGGAGACTAGGTTGGGGGGGGGGGTGGAGGAAACTCACTGGATGGATGGAGAAACAGGAAGAACAGGAGGTAGAAAGAAAACAGACACGTGAAGGAAGGTGGAAGGAACTGACAACATGGGCAAATGTGAAGAAAAGAGCATGTCTGTAAAGAACTTGGGACATGGAGAATGGTCATTTCTAAATAGTAAAGACAACATTTCAAATTTTTTCCTTAAAAAGCCTTGGTCAGACTGCCAGTTCTATTTTGAGGGGATGAGCTTATATCCTGGAAGTATGTGAGAATGATAGCCTTTAAGATTTCGTTATTGTCCAAATATTCAGGGACCTCATGGTGCACATACCACCAAATATGTGTGAATGAATATAAAGATTAGTGGTGTTGGTGATGGCGATGATGATGATGATATTGGGACTTTGTCGGCAGGGAAAAATTTTATATTTTTATCTCTCCTTCTCTCACTGAGTGGATTGAACGTCTGCTGTTCTGTAGCCACTGGATCTGTCACATTTGCAAGGAGGGTTACTATCACCTTAGAACCAGCAGTACGAAAGGTAACAGGAAATAAAATATCCTTTCCCGCACAATGGCCATTATTTGACATACATGCAGTCAATTTCTCGCCTGAAAAATGATCACAGGCAAATTCTATGATGACTTGATGCATGAAATTTATCAAATATCAGCTATTGCTGCCCTATGTCTATAATTCAAATGGCAGAACTACAGCTTGTCACAAGGCATTTTGGGATTTCCTTCATTGTGAAGGCACAATTTGATGTTTCCTAGAAATTTTGTTAAATCAAGGAACCCAACTGGGATGATTCCTCTCCATCCCACCGAAATGAAACGGCCATGAGCAGCCATGCTTCCTAGAGACGCTACCAACTTAGGACGCTTCCTTGCAAATAAGACAGAGCCACTGTTCCACTGATGTGAGTTTATTAACAATTTTTGGTGTTCATTTTTGAAAGTGGAACCTCGTCTGTGACCGCAAAGGCATGAACAAAGCCACGACCACCATTCTCTTCATGGGAGTGTTGGTTGGAGCAGCCGTGTATGGAGTCCTTAGTGACAGGTAAAGCTCGATCTGGAGCAACTGTGCAGCGTCAGCCTGTGGCATAGATGGCTTAGGCGAATGCTAGGGCCCAGTCCATACATAGTGGCACCTCAAATGTAGGATGGCGAGTTATCAGAACTATCAGTGACCAGTGGTGGTGCCAGAACTGGACATTTGGGGGTTACAGAACATCCCTTTACAAGACAATTAGTCATGGCTAGTTCTCAATCATTTTCAAAATTAAAAATTATTAAATGAACAATTTCATATATCAAAATTAACAATTCTCTCCGAGAGCCAGTGGCGTCACCAGACTTTTTATTCTGAGGGTGCACAACAGTTTGATGAGGGGGCACGCACAAAAAAGCGTTTATTATTATTTAGCGTTTCTTTTGTCTTCATTTTGTAGACCGGGGGAGGGGGGCGAGCGACATACGCTTTATTTATTCGCAGTGTCTACGTGTCCAAAAGTCGTACAGGGTATAACTCCGTGTCCGACAGTCGGATGGTTTCAATATGATTCCATGTCCGACAGTCCATTATTGTTTTTAATTTCTTCAAATCTACTGAATCTTTTAGATATTAAACGTGAATGTTCTGATAAGAGGGGGGCTCAGTTCTTCAAGATGAGTACCGAGAATTTCAATCAATGTTTCCGTTTAAGCTCTGCTCAATAAAGTGAGTCTATTATTTCATTATTATAAATCCGCTCTCATATCAATACTTTTACTTTCTGCTGGCTGCCGGGCATGGAGTACTTTGCATTTTGCATCCGAGAGTCTTGATCGTGTATGCGATGTTTAATTCACAATGTCAATGGTCAAGGAATTGATTTGCTCACTCATTACAAGCACTATTTGAAGCACCTATTACTAAATAATATTACTAAGTCACACTTGACTTGACATGTGGGGTTTTAGTAAGTGCTTAGTTTCAGTGCTTCATTTTATCTCTGGTGTGGAAATAAAGTGTGAATCTGTTCGATCCATCTGACAAATTTCCAAGAGAGACCGAATAAAGACTGTTGTCTATTTTCAACGGAAGAAAACAGACGAATTAAAGACCAAGAAAAGTCGACAACTATCAATTTGCATTTTGTGAAGGTCGAACAAAAACATGGCCAAGTTTGTACCTCTAATAATTGCTGGAATACTCGAAAAATTAGAACTTTTATGACTTTCGGACGCGGAGTATTTTAGGATCTCTGTTCGACAGTCGCTAAATTTATCATAAATGCGCTAAGTCCCGCGCCACTGTCGCTTCACTGTACTGAGCAGAGCTTAAACAGAAACATTGATTGAAATTGAAGAATCTTGAAGGACTGAGCCCTTCTCATTAACACGGAGTTAAACTGAAACCATCCGACTGTCGGACATGGTGTTATATTAAAACCCCGTCCGACTTTCAGACACGTAGACGTTATTTATTTATTTACGTATCCTAAATGGGGGGACACACGAGATGTCCATGGGGGGGCACGCGCCCCCCCGGCGACGCAACTGCCAAGAGCTCTCCATGCTGTCAGATGCTGCTAATTCTCCCCCTTTAGGTATGATATCGACAATCATTCATTTAGATGCAACGTTTAGTGTATTTAAATCAGCGTTAGTTAAAATTGCAGACCTGTCAACTCTCATGGGTGTGGCGCAGTGGCGGATCTAGAACATTTCACATGGGGTGGCAAGAGGTCTGGGAGGGGTGGCATGGGACATCCTCAGTGCGGTATTAGGAAATCCCCAATTCCAATGAAGTTGGGACATAGTGTAAAACGCGCATAAAAACAGAATGCAATGATTTCCAAATCTCATAAACCCATATTTTATTCACAATAGAGCATAGACAACATATCAGATGTTGTAAGTAAAGACAGGCAGAGGTTCACCAATCTGCAAAAACACAGTGTCTAAAAATTGGGGAGCAATTTTAGAAAAATATTCTTCAATGTATTCATTGTGCAATGAGTCCCAAAACAAGGCAACCAAGAATAAATGGTTAATTATATAAAAATTACTTAACATTCTTTGATTAAAAATGGCATTTGGACTTCCGGGTTGCAGAGCATGGAGTAGGAGGGAAGTTCCTTAGCTCTCGCAAAATATCCATTTTACCTTATCAGACCCTTTTTTTCCCCAAACAAAATCTGAACTCAAAAGAATTTTTACCATTAATACGACAGAAGAATGTCCAAAACAGGGAAACAAAACAAAAAAGACCCGGTAACGGAGGGCTCTATGGCTATCGCTAGCAAGGACGCAAATGTTAGCATACCGGCGGCGCACCTTTCAGACTTGCTCGACCAACACAGAGCAGCATTGGCTGCTGACCTTAAGTCTACCTTTGCTAATCTAGACACTAAACTAGACATAATCCAAGCTGATATCTCAGGCTAGGGTCGGCGCATAATTGACCTTGAGGCAAATGCAGAGGAAACTAGCCAGCGCCTACAACATTTACAGTCCGCCTGCTCCACGCTGCCGCTGCGGGAGGACAACAAATGGCTCAAATACAAACTTTCTGACCTGGAGGGGCGAAGCACAAGGCTGAACATCCCCATTGCTGGCTTGCCTGAATCCATCGAAGGCGCACGACCCACCGCTTTTTTCTCCCAATTACTGATGGATGTCCTTGGCGACCAGGTGCTCCCATCCCCACCGGAAATGGATCGAGCGCACCGCAGCCTCGCACCTAAACCGCGTCATCAGGGCAGACCGCGTCCCGTCATTATCTGACTTCATCGATTCTAGACCTAGGAGTTGGAGATGAGGGAAGCACGGAAGCGAGGCGTGCTGAAATACCACGGCCACAAGATCCGTATGTACGAGGATTACAGCACAGATATCCTGAAGCAGCGGACTGAATATAAGAATGTCATGGCTGAACTTTATAAAAGGGGACTCCGACCATCTCGCCTTTTCCCGGCGAGGCAGCGTGCAACGCTTCGCAGCGGTGAAAGGAGGTGGTTTACCTCCGCATCTGAAGCTTCCACCTTCATCCAGCAGTTAGAGGAAAGCCTGTCTACCGCGCCATGATCATCGTGCGATACCATTGACTTTCTTTTCTCACTATTCATCTGTACTGTGATGGACAATCGGCCGTGAGAACATCTGGATGTAAGATCCATGCTATCAGATTGTTGGTCCAAATATGTTTTACGCTGTTGTGTTATTATTCGTATTAGCTCAAGCATGTTTGAATGTTCAACTTATCTCTTCATGCTATTATAGGGTCTACTACAAAACCCAAAACCAGTGAAGTTGGCACGTTATGTAAATCGTAAATAAAAACAGAATACAATGATTTGCAAATCCTTTTCAACTTATATTCAGTTGAATACACTTCAAAGACAAGATGTTTAATGTTCACACTGAGAAACTTAATTTTTTTTTTTGCAAATAATCATTAACTTAGAATTTAAAGGCAGCAACACATTGCAAAAAAGTTGGCACAGGGGCCTTTTTACCACTGTGTTACATCGCCTTTCCTTTTAACGACACTTCGTACATGTTTGGGAACTGAGGAGACCAATTTTTGAAGCTTTTCAGGTGGAACTCTTTCCCATTCTTGCGTGATGAACAGCTTAAATAGTTCAACAGTCCGGGGCCTCCGTTGTCGTATTTTACGCTTCATAATGCGCCACACATTTTCAGTGGGAGACAGGTCTGGACTACAGGCAGGTCATTCTAGTACCCGCACTCTTTTACTACGGAGCCATGCTGTTGTAACACGTGCAGAATGTGGCTTGGCATTGTCTTGCTGAAATAAGCGTCCATGAAAAAGACGTTGCTTGGATGGCAAAATATGTTGTTCCAAAACCTGTATGTACCTTTCAGCATTAATGGTGTCCACAGTTTCCAAAAACAATTTGAATTGTGGACTCGTCAGACCACAGAACACTTTTCCACTTTGCATCAGTCCATCTAAGATGAGCTTAGGCCCAGCGAGGCCGGCGGCGTTTCTGGGTGCTGTTGATAAATGGCTTTCGCTTTGCATTGTAGAGTTTTAACTTGCACTTGCAGATGTAGCGACGAACTGTAGTTACTGACAGTGGTTTTCTGAAGTGTTCCTGAGCCCATGTGGTGATGTCCTTTACACACTGATGTCGGTTTTTGATGCAGTACCGCCTGAGGGGTCGAAGGTCACGGGCATTCAATGTTGGTTTTCGGCCTTGTCGCTTACGTGCAGTGATTTCTCCAGATTCTCTGAACCTTTTGACGATATTACGGACCTTAGATGATGAAATCCCTAAATTTCTTGCAATAGCTCGTTGAGGAATGTTGTTTTTAAACTGTTCGACAATCAGCTCACGCATTTGTTCACTAAGTGGTGACCCTCGCCCCATCCTTGTTTGTCAATGACTGAGCATTTCAGGGAAGCTGCTTTTATACCCAATCATGGCACCCACCTGTTCCCAATTAGCCCGTTCACCTGTGGGATGTTCCAAATAAGTGTTTGATGAGCATTCCTCAACTCTCAAAGTCTTTTTTGCCACTTGTGCCAGCTTTTTAAAAACATGTTGCAGCCATCAAATTCCAAATGAGCTAATATTTGCAAAAAATTGCGAAGTTTACCTGTTCGAACATTAAGTAACTTGTCTTTACAGTGTATTCAATTGAATATAGGTTGAAAAGGATTTGCAAATCATTGTATTCTGTTTTTATTTACGATTTACACAACGTGCCAACTTCACTGGTTTTGGGTTTTGTAGCATCAGTTACTCCCACATTAAATTTAAGGAAAGTTGGAATAACCCTAACCATAACCTAGTGAAAAACTTTCTCTTTGACACCTGCTGCCGCATCAAAGTTGCTCGGCGCCCGTCAGCCACAAGAAATCAGGCGTAAGTTTTTATTGCCATCATGTTAGCCAATGTTAGCCCTGGTTGTAAGAGTCAATTAAAGTGATTTTTCTTTTTTCATCCCTTCTTGTAATTAATGGTTATAAGCTTTTGCCTTTTCATTATTGATTAGTCTTGCATGAATGGCAAACAGCATCTATCGTGAAAGTGCTCATGCAAATCATGTTTTTTGCGTGAAAGCTGGTGTATGGGAGACCAGGGCCAATTGTAACAAAATTTGGTTTTGATTTCATGACTCTACAAGACACCATTTGAGACTGCACCAGCCACAACAGCTAAGCTGTTATTGTTTACAGTATAGCAGTCTTCATTATAACGCATTCAATCAGAGTGTACTCAGACCATGCCCATCTCTGAACTCAGCCGTCCTTTTTAACCTGTTTGGAACTATTTCTTGGTTACACACACACACCCCAAATGAAAACAATGCCAACACTGCTGTTGCAGCTGCTAAAAAACCACTTGAACTATTTGTTTGGCATTTTTAATGCAGGCCAGTTGTACCCGAGTCCTACTTAGCTACGGTCATCAAATGCCTTTACAAGCAATAATAGAGTCACAATATTGATTGAAATACTAAAATTAAACAAATATTGCATGAGCCCTCATGCTTTGGCAATTGTAATAGCATGTGGTATAAGGAGAGGTCAGGGGAAACACCAGTTGCAGGATCCAGAAGTGTTTACTGAACACCAAACACTAAGAGAAACTTGGCAGACACGCCAGAAATAAGACACCGTGCTCATGCACCGAATCAATGGGAGAACTGAAGTACACTGCCAAAGGCAGGGGGAAACAGAAATACTCACTCAAAGAGTGGATAAACTAAGAAAACAAAAACTGAACCTAACTAACAGACGGATAACACTTGGAGACTTGAACACAAGGCAGACAAGACAAGGGCGCAGCAAACAATAAGACTCGGGAATCATACAAGGGGAACCTCGGAAGGCACGAGGAGCTGAGATTTCACCAAGTAGAACCGAGTCAGTACGAGGATCCGTCTGACGGCCGCTCTGCCACATATAGTTACGAGAGAAGCGGGGACTCGGAATGCCATCTCGGATGGAAACAATAGAACCGGGTTAACAATAATGACTTGAGACAAGACGCTGAGACCATCAATCAAGCTACATAAGCTGATTGGACGACGAGGCACAGGCATGCTGAAGGCAGTCGCGCGACATCACTGGAGAATGCAGAATGGGAGTGGATCGTCAGACGGCAGAAAAGAAAGCTGAAATATAAAACGAAAGTAAAGCACAGCACAAATAAGCACAAGACAACACACAAAAGGCAGAATCATAACAATGTGGGGTCAATTGTAATGACACAGGTAATAGCTTCATATAAATACCAAGGTCCATTGGCCATGCTGCTGTTTCTGTGTGAGTGCATGAACATTGGTGGAAGCATTGTTGTAATACAAGGGGTTCCAGCTGACATCATGCCAAGGGCATCAAATCATTCAGGGCCAGCTCTGCAGTTATAAGAATGCATTTTATATATTTCGAGCTCTAAATGTGTTTTCTTAAAAATTGAGAAACAAGCATCTTCCATCCAAAATTTACAAATAAGATCTTCAAGGTCTTGAAATGAACTTAAATGGCAAAACTTTAATGCCAGCAATGTGGCTTTTCTACCTGTGAAGTAGGACAGCATAACATGTCGTAGTCGCTGGCAGTACACTTACTCAAAGACAACTAAAATGTCATAGTCACTAACAGCAGAAGCACCGCAATAAGCACTACAATATTGAAATAAAATAAAAATCATGCTGAGATTTTAACTGCCAACCTGGCAGGAGTGGTTCCTGAACCGAGCCTTCAGGGGTATTGGAGAACACAAGGTCTTTCCCTCTCTTTAGAGGCATGGACATTCAAGATAAGTGGCTCTATTATTACTTTGAGTCGATAAATACTGCTGGAGATTATCACCATTTAAACCACAGTTTGGGTGAACACTCGATTCCGATTGGCTGCAGGGTGACAATTAATAGATATGTGGACACCTGCTAGATAGTTCCACTGAAACTGTTCACTGATATAAATTAATGCTAGTTAATTTCCTGTTACCTGGGAAACAGAGTTTTTGCTTCAGACAAAAACCAAATGTTGGTTGCAAATGCTCAAAAATATAAATTAATGTTCTTAATTCTTTTTTCTTTGGAATGTGACCGTGTCACAAGCAGGATAATGTCTGTAACAGCATCCATTATCAGGAATTAGTGGCCTCCAGATCATTGATTAATGATAATGGACCCCTTGTCGGGCATTATCCAACCTTGGATTGCTAGTTACTTTTTTGAGAGAGACTGAAAAAGAGAGATGACCTAATTACACAAGTAAGATAATGGATGGATGGTGACAATGTGCAAAACCAGGAAAACAAACTGCTAAAGATTTCTCAGTGCTTGCACGTTCATTTGAAGAGTTTGTTTCCAAAACCCAATATATCCATTTCACTCATTTTGAGTAAATCAGTTTTTTTTCCCCAAGTTGGTCCCAATTGCATTTCATAGAAGAACACAAACTTTGACCGTGGAAAAAATATACCTTATATTATGAACTTCTAAAGACAGATTTTTGCATCACGTGTAAGAAGCACAAGACTATTGCTCTATGGTATTATCTCAATTTTTGCATTTTTAGCACTTATTGCATTTTGGAAACAAACTCTTAATTTCCTAGTAATATTCTAGTTGGCTAGTAATATGATTGCGGGTTGATGGGTACATCTTGAAAATGTGGGATGATAAAAGGTCTTTTAGGATGATTTGATGTTTTTTTTTCTTCTGTAGGTTCGGACGAAAGACCATTCTTTTGGTAGCATACTTGTCTTCAATAATTTTTGCACTGGGGAGTGCTTTCTCAACGTCTTACATGATGTTTGCAGTTATGAGGTTTTTTACTGGCTTCTCCCTGATAGGAATCAGCATTATTTCCATTGTGCTGAGTAAGTCTCAAAACTTCGTGTTCAGTTTTATGTTCAGAGAATTTTCTTCTTAGTAAAGATCATGTGATTCGGTGTGGGATAAGTAACTGTTTGCACTTCATTCATTGCAGGCGTGGAGTGGTTTGAAGTTAAGGGCAGAACTTTTGCTGGGATTATCGTCAGCTTGGATTGGACTTTGGGAAACATCATGCTTGCTGGAACTGCATATTTTGTTAAGGACTGGAGACGTCTAGTAATTGCCGCAACTTCCCCTCTCTTTTTGTCCATTATTATTTGGTGGTAAGTAAGCAGCAGCCCTTCAAAAGATTAAAAAAATCATCTCACTGATGTGAGATGGCAAACTAGTCATTCAATGACAGCCAGACAGAACAAATTTTATCTTGTCAAAAGCTGACATTTTGTCATGTTTTATAATTGCAAATATGAATGTTGTCTCTGACGCTGATGCTCTTAAACAATCTAATAATAAAAAACAAGCGCAAATTCAGAACAGTTGCGTTCATGTCATGTGAATCTATCAATGCCAGTGAGCATTCACACATACCAACCCCAATTCCAATGAAGGTAGGTCGTTGTGTAAAAGGCGAATAAAAACAGAATACAATGATTTGCAAATCATTTTCGACCAATAGTCAATTTAGTACACAACAAACATGAGATATTTATTGTTCCAATTGATATACTTTATTATTTTTTTTGGAAATATTTGCTCATTTTGAATTTGAAGCCCGAACACCTGCCAAAAAAGGTGGGACAGAGGTAACAAAAGACCAAAAAAGTTGAGGAATGCTCAAGAAACACCTGTTTGGAAAATGCCACAGGTGAACAGGTTAATTGGAAACAGGTGTCATGATTATGTATAAAAGGAGCATCCCCAAAAGGCTCAGTCATTCACAAGCAAGGATGGAGCGAGGTTCACCACTTTGTGAACAACTGCAACATTGGATGCCCGTGACAGTCGGCCCTTCAGGCGGCATTGAATTAAAAACCAACATCATTCTGTAAAGGGTATTACCATGTGGGCTCAGGAACACTTTGGAAAACCATTGTCAGATAACACAGTCCGTCACTACATCTACATGTGCAACTTAAAACCCTACCATTCAAAGTGAAAGTCATATATTAAAGACACCCAGAAATGTCACCAGGTTCTCAGCTTCGCCGGAGCTCATCTGAGATGGACTTACACAAAGTGGAAAAGTGTGCCGTCGTCTGACGAGTCCATATTTCAAATTGTTTTTGGAAATCATGGATGTCGTGTCCTCCGGGCTAAAGAGGAAAATGACCATCCAGATTGTTATCAGCACAAAGTTCAAAAGCTGGCATCTGTGATGGTATGGGGGTGGAGTAGTGCCCAAGGCATGGGCAACTTACACATATGTGAAGGCACCTTTAATGCTGAAGGGTACATACAGGTTTTGGAGCAACATATGCTACTATCCAAGCGACTTCTTTTTCAGGGACATCCCTGCTTATTTCAGCAAGACAATGCCAAGCTATATTCTCCACATGTTACGACAGTGTGGCTTTGTCATAAAAGAGTGCGGTAAAAGACTGGCCTGCCTGCAGTCCTGACCTGTCTCCCATCAAAAATGTTTGGTGCCTTATGAAGCGCAAAATACGTCAACAAAGACCCCGGACTGTTGAGCAACTGAAGTCATACATCAAGCAACAATGGGAAATAATTCCACCTACAATTCTTCTACAATGAGTGTCCTCAGTTCTCAAACGCTTTATGAGTGTTGTTAAATGGAAAGGTGATGTAACAAAGTGGTAAACATTTCCCTTTCCACGCTTTTTTGGGCCGTGTTGCAGGCATCAGTGAGTGAATATTTCCAAAGAAACAAGTTTATCAGTTTGAACATTAAATATCTTATCTTTGTTGTGTTCCCAATTGAATATATGTCGAAAAGGATTTGCAAATCATTGTACTCAGTTTCTATTCATGTTTTACACAACGTCCCAACTTAATTGCAATTGAGGTTTGTACACTACCTCACTAACACTTGACCTCTATGGCACATCTGGGGGCGGGGCAAACCCACACCCCTGATAAAGGAACCTCTGCTGAGAGCAATGATGCCTGCAATGAGAGTCAACAACGAGCATCTCATGAGTTATGAAAGGGGGCGTGGCTCAAGTGAGGGGGCAATCCATCACCAAAGCAAATGGAACTCTGCTGAGTTCAATGAGGCCTCCATCAAGAGCCTATGACCAATTGTTCATGACTTATGAAGGGGCGTGGCTAAAGCATAAGGGCGGGGAACTCCTACACCAACTGCAATTGTAAAAAAAAAACTTTCCTTAGTTGCCTCCCATAAGTGCCTATGAGGACTAGTTCATAAGTTAAAACAGGGGACGTGACAAAATGGAGTGTGTACGTGAGTTGACTGCGTATGAAGACTACAATGGAAAAATGATCGGAGTCACATTTTTACGTTGTCGAGAAATGATGAATTAAAAATTCAAAATGATCTTAGAAACCAAGCACTGAAAGCAGAATATATAATATTACTATATGTTATTATAAATATAATCATATATAATATATAAAAAATACAAAAATGTTAAATTTGGACTCTGATCATTTGTCCTTTGTGGTCTATATATGTATGTCTGTCTATCAGACTGTGTGCGTTTAGCTTGGCTGTGGGACGTGAAGCCATTTAAATTTTTGGCTGTCTTTTGTTATTTTGTTCAATCTTGTTCAAAAGTTTGAATCCTTTTGGATGTTATGCCCCTTTTTGGGAAACCTACTCCAATTGCCATGTCACGTTAATCCAGTGGTTCTCAAGTTCGGTCCTGGCGCCCCCCTGTGTATGCTGGTTTTTGTTCCAACTACAATTGCAATTCTAGGATTTTAAAAAGCTGTTACTTTGCCTAAATTAGCAGTATTCCAAGTTTTGAGCAGTTATTTACCATCACATTTGGATGGACATATCCATTCTGCTATGAAAAATAAAAACCCTTGAACATATTGTGCTTAATTTTCAATATTGCTAGGATTTTCAGGTGAAAACATTTTTACACAGATCAAATTAGACTCGGAGAAAATCAATAAGCTCCAAATTAGGTTTCTGACTACAGGTGTTTTGAGTTTTTCCCAAATAACCTGCCTGAACCAAATAAAATCAACAGGAAACACAACAGGTGTGACTCCATTGTTGGGTTTTGCCACCATGTGTCAAGAGTTTCACCAGTGAGGAACCTTTTTGATCATTTATGTTGATTAAATGTTTGGTTAAATTGTTTCCCTCTGCCAATATTTACAATATATCTCAATGTGGATATTTGCATAAATGCACCTAATTAAAACAAATCATCAGCTTGTTAAAATCTAAAGACTGCAATTGTAGTTGGAACAAAAACCAGCACACACAGGGGGGCGCCAGGACCGAACTTGAGAACCACTGCGTTAATCCAGCAGGCATGAAACACACACTTCTCTCTCACACATACACAACACACACACCGACACACACACACACACACACACACACACACACTCCATGATCTTTATCTCCATGTCAAATTTTGGTCTACTGAGGTAATTATGGCCGCGAAAAAGGTAGGGGATATTTTTGGGGACCGACCGACAAAGCAAGCCATAGAGCTACTGGTTACAGCAAACTGACAATTGCTGTGATGTTGCCGAGAACGAATCTACAAAAATATCAAGAAAAAATACTCAGTAAATTTGTAAATTCTACCTTTGATTCGGTAGCATAGCCTCGGTGATGCTGCTCAAAAATGGCTGCAGGAAGTAAGTAGCACCAAGTGACAGGAAAGAAGTACAGTATTCAAGGCATGTCAACAAAGGTACTCTCTGAGCCCGTCTTTTGTGATGCTGCCTCCGGTTAATTTTCAAAATGCAGGATGACAGTGAAAGACTCGTGAATATCCATGAGAAATTGATACCCCTAACCCTTACCCTATCCTTCTGAAATGTTAATATATCTTATGTTCATCTAAGGGTGGAATGCAAGCAGGGATCACATCTACATGTTACATAGATAAATTGCTGACAATAGCTATTGTGCTGATGACGAAAATGCTTTATCAGCCAATTGGGTGGCACTTCTTTTATGAATATTACACTCTGCAGTTCGGATGTTGGCTTCCTTTGTTTATATGCTTTGATATTATCCAGGTAGTTATTAAAGTTGTCTGCCCCCATACCAGTCGATAACATAAGCAATAAACGACAACGTGCTGCACATTATTAAGAAATAAGTACATTACATGTTTATTGCCCTTTAACCATAGTCACCACATGCACCCGCTTAGCTAAAGACATAATGTTCCCAATGTCCAAAAAATGAGTTTATGTGCGGAGAATTCGATTCAGCTGTTTATAACTTGCACCATTTCAAAACAGCGAAAATTTACATTGCAATGTGCGAGAGTATGGCCATTAGTTCTATTTCTTTTTGTTTCTAATTCCAAAAGACCATAGTTCCACTTGTGTCATACTTTTGGTCATTCACTGAGGATTCTGCTTTTTCAACTTACTTTTGGACACCTTCGGAATGAATCTGCACTGTGATTCAAGTAAAACCCCCTTAAATCTTTCCCACATCTCATTTACGGACTTACAGTCCAGGAGTGTCTCCCATTTTATTTTAGCTAGATATGAGCGCATCCTGTCAAAGTTTGCTCGCCTAAAATTGAAAATTTCTGTTTTAGAATACACCTTTTTAACTTCCCATGAAACATCAAAATTAACAGCAGAATGATCACTTGTCCCAAGTGGCTCCAACACCTCAACATTGCTAATTCTATCGGGGTCATTACAGAGCACTAAGTCTAAAATTGCCTTCTCTCTGGTAGGTTTATTAACATACTGCACCAAGAAATTATCATTTATAACATCTAGAAATTCTTCCTCCCCCCTACCCTGTCCTTTCACCATTTCCCAATTGATACCAGGATAATTTAAGTTTGCCATGATAATAGTCCCACCACCACTATAAGCTTGCGTAATCCTCCTAAAAAGCATTTCATTTATTGTACTGTCCAAAGCTGGCGGTCGATGGCATACTCCTATGTTTAAACCTGTCTCGTGTTTGCCAAAGAGCCTGACCCAGATATCTTCACAGGACAAGGAATGTTCAATTTCGGGAATTTCCTGTACATTAATGTTTTCGTTCACATAGAGTGCTACTCCCCCTCCTCGCCTATTACATCTATCCTTCCTAAAGAGCTTATCACCTACTATATTATATTCATCTCTATCCTCTTCACATAGCCATGTCTCTGTAATCCCAACTATGTCATAGCGCTCACTGATCACTACAGCCTCAACTAGCATGCTAGGTGATATTTCAAACAATTAACTTTAATGGAATCGATATTTATACGCACAATACCCACAACAGAACAAATAATCCAATGCCAGCTAGCTAGAAGACATGTTCACAATTCGCCCATTCACATGATGTTGTAAATGAAATCTGTGAATTAGTGCTTCGCCACTCGTCGTCATTACTCAATACAACCAACCAGCCGCTCAAACGTTGAGTGCGATGAGTAAAACAGCACCCCCAATAACTTTATCCTTGAATTGTTTCATGTAAAATAACCTGCTAATTCTTATTCTTACATGCATTTGAGTTGTATACGTGTTGAAAATACGGCACTAGACCCATTAATTTTAAAGAAAATGGCTCGCATTTCTCCATTATAGTCTATGGGAAATTGAGAAGTGCAGTGCACTCGACACCATATTAGTTTCTTCAACTGCGCTCGCAGAGGAAATTGGCAGCAGCCTCTCCAGTTCTATATACACTCGTTGGTGTGAGCACATTTGGCGCTAGATGAGAAAATAACACCCACGTTTGTCTAAAAGTAGCAAATATGCTTTTGTTGTACTTGGCACCACTTTGGGCGGGGCATAAGATGGAGCCCTTTAAATCATAAGTGTCTTTATTGCAGGTGGCTCCCAGAATCGGCACGATGGCTGTTAGCTAATGGACAGGCAAAGAAAGCTCACATGTACTTGGAAAGGTGCGCCAAGATGAATAACAGAATGAGCTTCATGTCAGAATTTAAGCCAGAGGTAACACTATGCTTTACGGTTGACGATAATGTATTCTGCAATACAGTCAAAGACATTGTTTGCGCATATTTAGCCAAGAATTCCTGGTGAAATGTATCAAACTCGCGGGTGTGTTGACTTACGAAAATGAGTTCGTGCCATCACTGGAATAATTTTTTCCCCTCTTTAAGAACATATAACTGGCAAGGGAAAAAAATCTTCATGATTGAATGCTGATGTCATTTACCATTTTTTTTTTCAAAATGGAATTTTATGTGACATCAATTCTATTTGACTTGCAGACTCTTTCCAGTGTTGTGGTAGTGGAGGACAAGACAAAAAAGTACACCTACGTGGATCTTGTCAGAACCCCAAATATAAGGAAACTGGCTCTGTACACTGGGATTGTGTGGTAAGTGTATCTCAGTCAGAGACTGTGTGTGTGTGTGTGTTTGTGAGCGGTGAGGGGATTCAACTATAGAGCTGTTGAAAAGCTGAAAATCTGCAGTAAGTTAGTGAACCAAGCTTTTCAGTGTGAGCCATCAGTACATGGGCCTTGGTCCTATTTTTAAGTTGATACAATGAGATTCAATTAATATGGATACACATCAAATTAACGCCCGCAGTCTGCTCTTTTGTGGGTATTCATGAAGTGAAATGCACAGGAACGCAGCCATTTAACCACTTAGTGCTCGGAGCCGTGTTTACTCGCGAACAATCGCCGGGCTTGAGTCCCGGATCAGTCTATGAACGATAGCTCATGCGAGTCGTGTTTAACAGGGCAGCAGTGAGTGCTGCCATGCGCGCTGGCCAGAGTTATTTTCACTGATGGTCGATGGCGTAATGGATGATAAGAACTGTGCTGTTTAGCATCTTAACCATCCAAATACTGACTTAAGTTCATGCGACATATGATAAGGATGCAATCAATTACGCTGTATACATCTTTAACTTAGAAAGAAACAGATTGCAATGTGACAGAATGACGGCAACATGAAAAAAAAAACTTACATAAAAAAATCTTGACAGTATGGTAAGCTTGGAAGTACGGTTCGAGGCATAATGGAATCTCATAGCTAACTCGCGCATGTAGCGTGACTCTTTCCTTACACCGTTCTTGGCACAAACTACACAAGATTCACACAGTCTCAACTTTTTCGCAGTCGGTGGGTGCGAACAAGCTAGTTGATCACTGTGATCAACACCGCTCATACCGTAATTGTTACCAACAATACATCGTGGTTTCACCATTTGCTCACCCTGATGATTCCTCTTCACTGTTTAGTACATGTGGCCCCCGGGTTGACAGCATCTTCACAAGCTTTTTGTCCTGCCACATGCCAGCGGACATGGAGCTGCAATTCTTATCCCATCCTTTTGTTATTTCACATACACGTTGATACTGGTTAGAGGACGAAGCCTATCGATTTTAGTTGAGTTTTGTTGTGCGGTGTCTGGAATATTCCCAAAAAACCAACAATGTTCCCATTGGAAAGAATGGGAGTAGGGTTTTCAGAGCTAGAGTGGGTGATGTCACACCTAGAGTGGGAGCTGGGAGCAGAGAGGCTGGAAAAAATACTTCATATTGCTACAACTTCCACAAATTTGAATCCCTCCTCATGAAATTTCACAAAAACTTTGGAAAATTTGTTGTTGTTACATCAGTATAGTTTTTGCAGCGCAGAAGTACATAGTTTTGGCTCAGGGAACAGTCAAAGGACATGAGGCACATCAAATTTCTCTATCTTATCCATTCAAAAATCACCCAAAAAGTTTTGGGAGAACAGCGAAGACAGTTTTTAGATCGCTGTAATTTCAACATTATATCACTCAGAGAAATTAAAAAGACATCCACACACTCAGCAAAGTCTCGTTCCTTGAATGATGTGGTTACATTGGTGACAGGATGAGCGTTTTTTTGCATGAGAAGCAGGAGTTTGAGGTGTGCATGAGCAAGGATTTTTTTGACTAAGTGACTAAGCGTTTCTCTCTGCATGGGGAATCAGTCCTGGCATGGCCCTCTGTGACTGGCTGATTTGATATGTAACAGCTCAGCTTGCACCCCCCCCCCGGGAGAAAATCTCACGCGAGCCTGCATTCAAAACTTGAGAACCCTGTAATAGAAATGTAATGTTAAAAAGAGAAACATATGTTCATGAATGCAATATGTCACTAATGGTAGTCTACCTTAAATGGAACTAAAGCTTAGCAAAGCTAGTGTTTGCCTAATGCAACTTTTATTAGCAAACGTTATGTCTTCGCTAATTAGAATACAAGTTCGCCAAGTTATCAGCATATTTTTGCCAACGTTACCATTAACATAAGCTAAACCTCCGAGGAATATTCGCACAGATAACTTTATGGCTCTCTTTCCACCGGCTGCCACTGCTAGCGACAGGAGCTCTATTCCCCATAGCTCTTTGCATAGCGCATCAGCAAACGCGGATATGTATTTAGTTTGTTAATTTTGTTAAATAAATATTTGAAATATTTCCAATCCTTCACAACTCATTCTCATATTGTGTGTTTTGTTAACTGTGTTCTAGTCTTGTAAAAAGTAAAATTAAAAAAAAAATTTTTTAAATCATGTAAACAAATCAAATAGCCTGTCATGTCGTACATAATGTACAAAGAATAATGAGTGAATGAATAAATGAACTGAAGTAATTTTATTTGCATCAAGGAAACTTACAAAGAACTAATGTGAAATCACAATGAAATACAATTGAAATAAGATTTGTACTGTTTCACGACTTTTGTGGTCCCTAGTTTCAACGGTGGTTTTTATGGCTTGAGTTCGTACATGCGAGTGTTTTTTTTTTTTTTTTAATTTTATTTATATATATCCGGTCCAATCCATAACCCGTCTGTGCAGATGTTGATGCCAGCGAACATTGAGCTGCTCTATTTATGCACGCAGTTACACCATTCTCTCACTACATGGCACACCCGGATCAGTTATTGAATATTCACCAGCAGTCCGACCTCCAACACAGTTTAGAATATTGGCAAGTTCAGTCCCAACCCTGTTTCTCAAGAGTTACATGAATTAGACTCTTCAGCTGAGCCTTGAGTGCAAACTGCTCAATATACTTGCCGATACCATCTAACCAGCAATTCAAAAAATGCTCTCTTGTGACAGAAAAAAATCATTGTCCTCTGTAGCAACCACTTCATCTATAGAGAGCCAATGATATTCAAATTAGTAGTTAGGAACAATCAGTTTCCTAAAGCAAAAATTTGACATGATATTGATACTGTCATTCTTCTATCACTATCATCTATCTTTTACCTCATGCGCGGGTAGTTCTGGGCCAAGACATGGACACGGGACGACCACAAATCCATAGTGCCGATAACAACAATGTTTTTTTTATTTGTGAGGAATAAGTCAATATCTAGTTATTATTATGTCCCCCGCAAAAGTGGAGCACATATTGTTTTACCTTCCGTCTGTAATTCCGCAATTCTGTGACTCGAAGTCTGAAACACTATCTTTATAAGCCTGAAACTGTGTCAACTCTGTAGATTTAATATGAGGACCTCACAGTGCATCGCATGCACATTTTTCTTTATCCTTGCAGGTTCTGTATTGCCTCCACCTATTATGGAATAAGTCTGAACATTACAGGATTTGGTATGAACATCTACCTGACCCAGTTCATCTCTGCCATTATCGAGATCCCATGCAAGATTGCTGTCTACTTTTCCCTAAATACTCTGGGCAGACGGACAACACTAGCAGCATCACTGCTGCTTACTGCAGTCTGCATTGCAGTGAATCAATTTATTCCCACCAGTATGTGCTTCTCATTTATTATTTTTTTCTGTATTACATTTGTCAGTATCTGCTATGTTTTCAGATTCAAATTGGTTTTGTCAAAAATAAACCTCTTTGTGCACTTATGTTTGATGGATTATACCGTGCACAGTACAATACAGTAAGAAAATATAATGCTCAATGCCAGTCAAAAGTGTGAACTCACTTTTCTTATGCTATTGACTATATTCTGTGTTTAGTGGAAATTAAGGATTCTTACTGTGAATAATCTCACATGACACAAGGAAGGAAGTAAAAGTAAAAAAAAAAAAGAATCATTTATATCAAAAAAGTGTTTAAAATGCTAGGAATTCATTAGGAGCCATATTTCGAAAATTATATATTTTGAAACAAACTGCTTCCTTTTCTGACAAGAGAATTAAAATCAAGCAGGTTTGGGACTAGTAGGACACAAAGGTCAGGCAGAAGAGGTCTGAAAGCTCAGCACATCTGTGGGAACTTCTATGGTCCTGCTGGAGTGAGTGCTCTGAGTCATCCCTTGTAACTTAAGTAAATGTAACTTATTTTGATGAAATAAACCCCGAGCCTCTGGCTGGAAAATGACATGCCCAAAAATAAAATGTCCCTATCTCTGCAACTACTTAGTCCATTTGAATAATCTTGCCATCAAAATATAGGTAACACCTTGGGGATTTCTGTTGTGGTGTAAAAATCAGTATATGTGTCACAGAGTCAAAGTAAATAAAGATGGAACACAGCATAAATTAAACATCTAATTTCCACCTAACAAAATATTACTTCTATCCCTTTTGAAATTATTTAGCTGCAGTCTGAAAACTCTTGAAAAAATTACAGCACAGAATCTCACCATATGCCAAGGGTCCCCAATCTTTCTCAGAAAGGGCCGATGTGGGTGCAGGCTTTCATTGCTACCAAGCAATTACACACCTGATACTACTAATCAACCCCTGGACTCTTTGCTTCTCAGCTTGATTAGTAACATCAGGTGTGTAGCTGCTTAGCTGCAATGAAAGCCTGTACCCTCACAGGCCCTTTCTGAGAAAGATTGGGTGTAAGACAGACCTAACTTGCCTAACTTACCGAACTTAATTTGGAGACCTTTGACCCCTGGCAAACATTCAAGTCACCGGAGGTGAAGTCATACTTTCAAAAAACCAAACCAAACTCATCAGTTGAACTCAGGACCTCATCTCTATATTAGCTCATGAAGCTGTTGGTCATTAATCCTCAAAACCAATCAAAATTGATCATGATTCTGTAAAAGAGGAAAGAGGCACATAACTCTGTCGATTAGTGGTGGTTCAAAAAGAATCTGCTGTGGTTGATGTTTATACAAAATCCAAAACCAGCGAAGTTGGCACGTCGTGTAAATTGTAAATTAAAACAGAATACATTGATTTGCAAATCCTTTTCAACCTATATTCAATTGAATACACTGCAAAGACAAGTTACTTAATGTTCGAACAGGTAAACTTTGTAATTTTTTGCAAATATTAGCTCATTTGGAATTTGATGCCTGCAACATGTTTCAAAAAAGCTGGCACAAGTGGCAAAAAGACTGAGAGAGTTGAGGAATGCTCATCAAACACTTATTTGGAACATCCCACAGGTGAACGGGCTAATTGGGAACAGGTGGGTGCCATGATTGGGTATAAAAGCAGCTTCCCTGAAATGCGCAGTCATTCACAAACAAGGATGGGGCGAGGGTCACCACTTAGTGAACAAATGCATGAGCTGATTGTCGAACAGTTTAAAAACAACATTCCTCAACGAGCTATTGCAAGAAATTTAGGGATTTCATCATCTACGGTCCGTAATATCGTCAAAAGGTTCAGAGAATCTGGAGAAATCACTGCACGTAAGCGACAAGGCTGAAAACCAACATTAAATGCCCGTGACCTTCGATCCCTCAGGCGGTACTGCATCAAAAACCGACATCAGTGTGTAAAGGACATCACCACATGGGCTCAGACACGCTTCAGAAAACCACTGTCCGTAACTACAGTTCGTGGCTACATCTGCAAGTGCAAGTTAAAACTCTACAATGCAAAGCAAAAGCCATTTATCAACAGCACCCAGAAACGCCGCCGGCTTCGCTGGGCCCAAGCTCATCTAAGATGGACTGATGCAAAGTGGAAAAGTGTTCTGTGGTCTGACAAGTCCACATTTCAAATTCTTTTTGGAAACTGTGGACGTTGTGTCCTCCGGACCAAAGAGGAAAAGAACCATCCGGACTGTTATAGGCGCAAAGTTCAAAAGCCAGCATCTGTGATGGTATGGGGGTGTATTAGTGCCCAAGGCATGGGTAACTTACACATATGTGAAGGCACCATTAATGCTGAAAGGTACATACAGGATTTGGAGCAACATATTTTGCCATCCAAGCAATGTCTTTTTCATGGACGCCCCTGCTTATTACAGCAAGACAATGCCAAGCCACATTCTGCACGTGTTACAACAGCATGGCTCCGTAGTAAAAGAGTGTGGATACTAGACTGGCCTGCCTGTAGTCCAGACCTGTCTCCCATTGAAAATGTGTGGCGCATTATGAAGCGTAAAATATGACAACGGAGACCCAGGACTGTTGAACAACTTAAGCTGTACATCAAGCAAGAATGGGAAAGAGTTCCACTTGAAAAGCTTCAAAAATTGGTCTCCTCAGTTCCCAAACGTTTACTGAGTGTCATTAACCCTCAAACACTATTGCTAAAATTAGTAACACCATCACTAACGCTGGGTGATTTTTCCCAATATAGTAAAATACCCAATAAAAAGTACTTGTCATCAAAATATGACAATACATGACAAATTAGAGTAGTGTTCTTTTATTTTCAACTGTGCCATGTCTAACAAAATTAAAAAAGTACCCTGAGGTAAACAAAACACCCATGCCCTCAAAGATGTCAAAGACAATGCTGAAGCTACCCAGGGACCCAAAACACTCAGACAAACGCAACATAATGAAAATCACGTAAACACGTTTGCTCGGGTGAAAATCACCCGGCGAAAGTGTTCTAGGGTTAAAAGGAAAGGCGATGTAACACAGTGGTAAAAAGGCCCTTGTGCCAACTTTTTTGCAATGTGTTGCTGCCTTTAAATTCTAAGTTAATGATTATTTGCAAAAAAAATTAAGTTTCTCAGTTTGAACATTAAACATCTTGTCTTTGCAGTGTATTCAATAGAATATAAGTTGAAAAGGATTTGCAAATCATTGTATTCTGTTTTTATCAACGAATTACATCACGTGCCAACTTTCCACTGGGCCTAGCAACTTTTCTAGGGGAAATCCTGATGTTGTATTTATTATGTCTATTGATAGCCCCTGGTACTGGGGCATTTGGGTTTAAGAAGTTTAGAGTCAAATTTATTTTCTTTTTTTCAATTAGGGTGTGTCCTACTTCCTGACAGGTGTGTGTGTGTGTGTGTGTGTGTGTGTCTCCACATTTACAGCTGTTGGCTTTTTGATTATCACCTTGATGACTGTTCATTACAAATATATATACCAGTGAAGAGAAGCAAACAAAACACAAACACTCAATGGTCTTCTTTTTTTTTGTGAGCAAATGTTTTATTAGTTCAAAGCACTCAGAGCGCAACAAAGATAAAAAGCAAGACAACAACAGAAACCCCTCCCATGTCTATACCAGCAATACATAGACCAAGGGACATCAGTGCAACACAGCAAAAAAAGGGGGGTGGGGGACCCTCAATTCAACAAATTTTTGAGATCAACTGAGACAACAATCCAAGCATTAATGTTAACCTCCTTAGCACTACGGATACGGGCCATGGAAGCCCCAAATAGACCACATCCAAAAAAGTCAAAACCCATCGTCTAGAAGAAAGTACATGTGGTGGCTTCCAGTGTGTGGCAACCATTTTTTTTAGCTGCCGTTAGGTCAGCAAAGAAAATACGTTGCTTAGATTGTGGGAGGTGTCATGAAGAGATCATCAGAGTCATTAAGAATCAAGACAGAAGGGGAGTAGGGTATGGTTACAGACAACAAAACAGAGAGTTTGGAGGCCACTGTCTTCTAAAATTTGGCAACTTCTGGGCATTTCTAGATCACGTGAAATAAAGTGCCAACAGCCTTCAATGGACACAGAGTGCAATTAGGGTCATTTACAATTTTCATAAAAAACATCTTCCGAGGAGTCATGTAAGTCCTGTGAATAAAGTTCAAATGAATTTGCTGGTGATCCAGGTTCCTTAAAGTCTGCAGGATATCTGACCAAACTCTGTCCCAGTCAAAATCGGGTTCTAAATTAGAGATATCACCCCTCCAAACTGCTCCCAGAGACAATGGCTGACAAGTCTTCTCCAAAAACAAAGTGTATAACAGAGAAACTAAGCCCTCAATACCACCAACTCTGTCAAATATGTTAAGAATTGGGTGCCTATGGAGCTTCTCTTTCCATGGAACACTGTATGTTTTCATAGCCGTTCTTAGTTGCTGGTAAAAGAAAAAGGAGGAATGTGGCAAATTGAACTGTGAAACTAGTTCATCACATGAGCAAAGACCATTATTTCCAAAGACATCGCCCAGTAAAATGAATTCCTCTGCCAGACCACAGATGAAACTTGATCGGTCGGCCTCCAATTAGGAGCCCATCATTATTGAGTATAGGTGAATAGGGGTCCCATTTGGAAGTCCAATTACAAATTTTCGATATTTTGTGCCAAATACTGATTTACTGAGAAATGATTGTACCGAAACGCTGCCTAGACTGAGAAGGTGAAACACTGGCAAAAAGTAAAGTGAGAAGAAACATTAATGCCTCTTCCATAGCACGCCAACAAACCAGAGCTGTGGAATTAAATCTATAAAGGTCTCATTGGAAAAGCCTGATTGTAAAGCTTAAAATTAGGTGAAGAAAGACCCCCATCCAGTTAGTCTCTCTGCAGTGTGGTCAGTTTAAGTCGAGGGCATTTTCCTCTCCAAATAAATTTAGTGACCACAGATTGCAATTTATTCCAATAGAGAGAATGGGGTGGGAGTGGTAACATAGAGCTAACGAAATTAACCCGGGGAAGTAGGTTCATTTTAACAATGGAGACCCGAGCTCTAAGGGAGTTTGGCAGTAGGATCCATCTACCCAAGTCTTGTGTAATATTAGCAAGGCAATTTAAAAAGTTAGTTTGAGCTATAGTTTGCAATGAGGGAAAAATGTCAATACCCGGGTATTTAAAATGGGAAACAACTGGGATCTGGGGGGGCATAACGAAGTTTTTCATGAGCTCATTTAAGGGCAAAAGAGCAGACTTGGCCCAATTTTTTCTGTACCCTGAAATAGAGCCAAAGGCATCAAAAATGGACAGTATGTGTGGAATGGATTGTGGAGCCTTATCGGCATATAAAAGAACATTGTCTGCGTATAAAGATATGTGATGTTGAGAGCCACAGATGGAGATAGGTGTTACCATGGTGGATTGACGAATCCTCAGCGCCAGTGGTTCGAGTGAAATAGCAAAAAGTAGGGGGCTAAGATGGCACCCTTGTCGAGAGCCCCGGGCAATCTCAAAGGGTGATCATAAGTTCCTCCCAGTCAGAACCAATGCTGAGGGATTGGAATAGATAACCTTAATCTTTTTAATAAATACCGAGCCAAAACCCAATTGGTCTTCTATGTCTCCATCAGGTTTAATGGACTGATTTGAATTTGTGCTCTTTGTCCGTTTTTCAGGTTTATGGATCCTTCGTACTGCAATTGCTGTACTCAGTAAAGCTTTTTCAGAGGCCTCCTTCACTATAATGTTCCTGTACACGACTGAACTGTACCCTACAGTCATCAGGTATGTGAAGAAGTCACAACTGCGCTGCACTGCCACAGTGCTGTGGAAAAAGTATTTGCCCCCTTCCCAATTTCTTCTGTTTTTGCATATTTGTCTCCCTTAAATGTTTCAGATCATCAAACTCATATAAATACTAGACAATGATAACCTAAGTCAACAAAAAATGCAGTTTTTAAATGATCCAATCCCAACTGGCCCCTTGTGAAAAAGTAATTTCTTCCCCCCAGGTACGAAAGCAACAAATTACACAAATTTCATTGATAATCAAGTACCGTCAATGAAACCGACCGTGAGGCCATCAGAAAATAGTACAGTGCAGAGCAACATCAACACGCTAAGTCCACGATTTGGTGGTGTTTGTTTTATAAAGTTTGCAAGTATAAAAGGTTGAAGTATGACATGAATGAAGTGGCTGCATGAATTTATTTTCATTTTGTAATACAACCCCAATTCCGAAATAGTTGGGACGAAGATTAAGTTGTCAAAAAAATCTAAATGCAATGACTTTTAGATCACATGAGCCAATATGCTATTTACAATAGAACATAGATAACATTTCAAATGTTGAAACTTACATTTTTATCCACAAAATGAGCTCATTTCAAATTTTCTGGCTGCACCAAGTCTCAAAAAAGATGGGACACAGGCAAAAAAGGGCTAAAACTGACATCAGTTGTGTAACATGATTGGCTATATGAGTCTCTGAGAAGTAAAGATGGCCAGAGGCTCTCCAACTGGTGAAGGCTTGCGTAAAAAAAATTGTGGAATACTTTAAACAAACAATGTTCCTCTGTATCAAATTGCAAAGGCTATGAAGTATTGACACTGCATGACATCATCAAAAATCTCTGTGTGTAAGGGACAAAGCCGAAGACCTTTACTGGATGCCCGTGATCTTCGAGCCCTCAGACGCCAAAGCATCACTCACCAACATGATTCTGTCATTTACATTACTAATTTGGCCCACGGATACTTAAAGAGACCACTGTCTGTAAATATTCTGCCGTGCCATCCACAGATGCCACCTAAAATTCTATCATGCAAAAAGGAAGCCATTGCTCAGCATGACCCAGAAGTGCCATGGGCCAAGGCTCGTTTGAAATGGACTGTGGCAAAGTGTCCTGTGGTCAGACAAGTTCAAATTTGACATTCATGTTGGAAATCATGGGCTTTTTGTCCTCCAGGTTAAAGAGGAGAAAGACCACCCCTCCTGTTATCAGCGTTCAGTTCAAAAGCCAGCATCTCTGATGGTATTGGGATGCATTAGTGCATATGATGTGGGATGCATGTTTTAAAAAGCACCATGAATGTACTCGTAGAGCTGCTCGTAGATTGAATTGGGGCACTTCATTCATCTTGTACTTCAACCTTTCTCATGTGCAAACTTAATAAAAAAAACACCACCAAATTGTATACTTACCATGCCGTTATTGCTCTGGCCTATACTGTTTTCTATTAATGAAATGAATGATTCCAAACATAAAAGCACGACTTTACAGCCGCCGGCATCCACTAGGGCTAGCTCTGTTAGCAGCAAGCTAGCCGCAATGGCAGCTGCTAATATCAGTCTCGTTCCAGAGCCAGTCCACAGCGGCGACCTCAACATGGACAAAGTTGCACGCAGAGTTGGCTAAATAGCGCACTAGACTCAAGGAAGACATGTCAGCCTTAATTCAGACTCATATCACCCCTCTGCAGGCATCAGTAGATGCACTCCATGAGATGGTGAACTCATTTCAGAGACACCTCACTAGAGTCAAAACTACAGCGGGGAGAAAACTTTGAAAAACTCGCGAATGACGACTTCGGCCTTCGCGAGTTTTTCAAAGTTTTCTCCCCGCTGGAACTGGAAACAGACAACATGCGCCTCCTGGACCGACTCGATGTCTTAGAAAACCAGGAAAGGCGAACCAACATATGGATTATAAATGAACCAGAAGGTAGTGAGGCCGGACTAGATCGTGTTTAATTAATCTCTAAAATGCTTATGGAAATCATGGGCCCAGAAGTGTTTCACAAACCCCTAAACTTGAGAGGGCTCACCGCTCTCTCCTTAGCAAGCCCAAAGGAGGAGCTGCACCCAGAAACATTATAGTATGTTTTCATCTGTAGTTGGTACCAAAACAAGGAACGGGCTCTGCGCTGGGCTAGACAACACGAGCTTCGCTACCGGGACGTCGTGAGATTTTATCCTGATTTTAGTGCAGCAATGCCTGAAGAATGCAGTGATGTTGATGTGTTTTCAATTTAGTCCTGAGGACCCACAGGTGCTGATTTGAGTGTGTCCCTGGGAAATTCAATGGGTCCCCAATGAAAAAAAATGTCGTTCTATATCTTATATGCTTCTATTTCTTAAATTGTAGCATTAAACTCCTTTGTTGGTGGTATGGTATGATACGGTTTTAATTAACGGATATATTCGTGTATATTCAAAATGTATCTGAAATGAAACAAATTAAAAGTGGCGGCTGGTGAACTGGCGATAGGGGAAGTTCAAACCCATCTCTTAAAAATAATGATTGGTCATGACCTGTTTTCAATCATTCATTTAAATAACCATTACAGAAACTCCAAAAACTCAACATTATCAGGTGTGGTCACTTTTTATTAATAACGTATACCTGTCAACTCTTACGCATTCGGCATCAGTTTTGAGGGGCATATTTCAGGGGTGGGTCCAGGAATTTTGGAAAGGGGGGGCGCAGCCCCCATACGAGTGCCGAAGGCACGAAGCCCTGAGGGGTGGTCTGGGGTCTCTCCCCCAGAAAAATTTGAAAAAGAAAATGCCAAATATGCATTTTCCTGGCTTCTGGGAACAAAGTTCAAGGTCTTATAGTTGGTTGAAAAAAGCATTTTTTTCAGTGACAATTATCTCTATTTAAGGTATAAGTTTGCACTTGACTCTGAAAAGACAATCAAAACAAAGAGACTTGGGTCCTATTTCGATAGAAATGGACGAACTGTGAAAATGATCAAAGCATCCATCAGGATGCATCATGGATCAAACATTTAAAACACAACACTAAAGTTGTTTTCTTTAATGGACAATGGTATTTAATTCACTTTGAAGTGAATTTCCTGCTTGCACATTAGGCATATTTAGTAGGCATGCAGAGCTACAAAATCATCTTCTAGAAAGTTTTAATTCCCCCTGGATTGATGAAGAGTATTCTTTGGGGTATCTACGGGCGCACATATCTATCACTTTGTGACTGCATACAACAGGCAGTGTACAGTTGTCAGAGTTGAGTAGTCACTTGCTATTTTACACATTCAGCTATGCAGTGGTTCTCAAACTCGGTCCTGACACCCCCCTGTGTGTGCTGGTTTTTGTTCCAACCACAATTGCAATCTTAGGATTTTAACAAGCTGTTGACTTGTTTTAATTGGGTGCATTTATGCAAATATCCATATTGAGATATATTGTAAATATTGGCAGAGGGAAACAATTTAACCAAACTTTTAATCAACATAAATAATCAAAAGGTTCCTCATTGGTGAAACTCTTGACACATGGTGGCAAAACCCGACAATTTACTTGGCAGACAATGGAGTCACACCTGTTGTGTTTTCTGTTGATTTTATTTGGTCCAGGCAGGTTATTTGGGAACAACTCAAAATACCTGTAGTCAGAAACCTAATTTGGAGCTTACTGATTTTCTCAGAGTCTAATTTGATCGGTTTAAAAATGTTTTCACCTGAAAATCTTGGCAATCTTGAAAATTAAGCACAATATGTTCAAGGGTTGTTATTCTTCATAGAAGAATGGATATGTCCATCCAAATGTGACTTAAGATGGTAAATAACTACTCTAAACATGGAATGTTGCTAATTAAGACAAAGTAACAGCTTTTTAAACTCCTAGAATTGCTGTTGTGGCTGGAACAAAAACCAGCACACACAGGGGGGCGCCAGGACCGAATTTGAGAACCACTGAGCTATAGAAATCATTAATATTGAAGAGGCCTATTTGGCTCATGTTAAAAATAGCATTTAAACTGTAGTGCGATAAATAGGATTAACTTAACTAAAAGTGTCAATATCTTAATGTAAATGCTTGAATAAAAGTAGAAATCCTACATTTAAATAAGGAGTGAACTCATCCATAAAACCATGTTTCAGCTTGGCTTGCTTGTGAATATTCCATAACTGATCCTGGTGTGCCATCTACTGATAGAATATTGTGACTGCGTGCATAAATTTGCTGCTTCATGTCCGCTGGCATCAACATCTGTACAAAGATACCCTGCTGAGCACCGTTGTTCTCGAAAGTGCAAAATCCAGATAATCCTTACGGGTCATTCCATATGAAATCACCCAAAATGAGGGGAGCTCCCAGCTTGATGGTTTCAGAATTGCTTCATTTGGTGATATTTTGTTGCCTGTGATGTGCAAATCAAATTGCAGGTGGTTTCAAGTTGATATCTCATTCCATTCTCATTTTATGGGCCCTCGAAAAAGGAGCGTGGCCCACTTTAACCCTCTGGTCAGTTTGTGACCATTTTCAATGGGTTTTAACAGATGAACTAAGGTTACAAATTTCATTCTTTCAGGATATGTTTATTCTGTCTAACAGTCTGCAACAAACCTTTTAACATAGTGGTTAACCCTTTGACTGCTTTGCAATTAAACCCTAAGCATTGAAATTTGGTGCCAAACATGTCGATTTCGAATAAAATGTTATGCAAGTATCCTTCGAATGTCCCATTTGCCATTTACATTGTTGATAGTATACCCGATGATGTTTCAACAGAAGGTAAAAACATCTTTCTATCTTCATCCAATTTGGATAAACATTGACCCCTTTTCAGCTAATTACCGAAACGGTGCACTTTTTCACCCTCATTTTGACCATGAGGGCCTGTTTTGATTTTCAAAAAGTTGGCCTCAAATGAAAGATTATTCAAAGAACTTCAAAATGCAACACAATCAAACTTGGAACAAATACTCCTACTTGGAAAAATAAGACCCTCTTTAAGGGCTATTGCCTGTGACAGATGAAAATTATGACTAGTAACAATTGGAATGAAGATATCTGAAATGAGAGTTTTTCCAAGTAAGAATTCAATCGCAGATATCCAAAATGTTCATTCTAGATATCCAGAATGTAATTGTGGATATCTGAAATTGAAAGCCCAATGCACATGAATGGCAGAAGTGAGTCTGGTCATTTGTCCTAGGAAGAATATCATTGTGGATATCTGAAATGACAATTGTGGATAGGAAGAATGTCATTGTGGATATCTGAAGTGTTCTTTTTGACTAGGAAGAATTTAATTACAGATATCTGCAGTACATATCCAGTCTAGCTATTAAATGTTAAAACTGCCACTTACAGTTTGTAAGGATTTTTTGATATCTTAAATTTAGCTTTGACTAGTAAAATCAAAGTTGTTGATATACTAGTAAGAGTGTTATTGCAGATATCTTTAATTACCATTCTGACAAGTCAAAATTACATTTTGACTTGGAGAAGTGCTGTTATGGATATCTAAAATGTAATTACAGATAGGAGTGTGGTTCGATTAAATGTTAAAACGGCTTGCCATATGACACCGGACTTCTTACGCTTTTCTATACTCAGGGGTTTGAAAAAAATGGAATTGCATAAAAAAACATTTCAGATGATCTTATTTAATTTCAACAATTTAAACCATAATAAAACACATGCATTGCTTCCAAGCCCTAAGTAAGGAAAAGCGTGAGAAGTCATAATCACCACAACGCATGTAAAACTGATAAACCTCCGCACACAAGGACTTCAGTTTTGCGCAAGAATCTCTCACATATGCGTTGATTGAAGCAGAAGAACTTAAATAGCCTATGCCACTCAAAACTCACGGCGAATGCGTGAGAGTTGACAGGTATGCGTTATTACCCCTCAGCCCGACATGGGCACGGACAACAACTCAAGTCCCGAATTTTCTGTAATGTTTTTAGACTAAATAAACATCGAATATGGATTTTATATAGGCCTAACGGATTTTCGCTTACATCGGACAAAATGTCCAGTCCCATCACAATGCATTTCCGTTCAAAAGCACTGGTGTATACCGGACAGGTTGGTTTGCACCATGCTCATTAAACAGTCGCAACAAAGCAACGAAATCAAGTTCGGATTTCCTACACTGTCATAAACTGACTGAATTTAACCATTAAATTAACGCATTGTCTCCTTGTTATTTTAACTGCAAGTGAAGTCCTGCGCACATTTAACTGTGGTTTAGCTACACATAACATTCACTGAACTCTGGGGTAAACTTATTGTAAAACTACCCTTAAAATAACTGGCAAAAAGGTGCCAGTTAAATTACCTGTCAAAAAAGGCTTCAGTTAATTTGTTTATTATGAACAGTGTATTCGCAGAAACAGATACTGGCGTGGTTTTCTTTACATACCTTAGTTTTGAGACTTCTACATCCCAGTTGGGGCAACACTCAGGGCTCTCAAGTCTCACGCATTGAGCGTGACACTCACGCATTTAAGTAAGTTCATACGCTCTCACACCACACATGACATTTCTCAGGCTGAGAAGTGATAAAGCACGCCGCACATTAGTAACATAAACTGTAAAAGAGATTAGTAATCTATGAATGGATGAGGCGAAGGCAGACGGCTCTGCTTGGATCAGCAACCTATCAGCCAATCAGAAAATAGTATTTCTTGTTGCCAGGTGAAATAGCAGCGCCGTAATCACGTCTTTTACACGCGAGTGAATGCTATTGTGTGCACACGTCAAAGAAGAGCTGGAGAGCTTTGCCATTTACTGGGGTTGCGCGTACAGGCCCAGGCTTCTTTCAGAGATGTCGGAATCAGGCGTGTCTCTTTAGGTTGGTAAGTAAAACTTCCAAATATGACGTTATTGTTAATGCAAATGTACAAAAGTATAAAAATGAATAAAAATGAAGACGTAGCTGTTACATCGCCAGATTTAGCAAGAAAGTCGCCAAATTGGCAACACTAAGACTATAGCGAAATCGACAGTGCACATTTCATCGTACATTTTCGGTGGTGACATGGTAAAATAAATAAATTTACGAGAATGTGGATGTAACGGCTACGTATTTGCATTAACAATAACGTCATATTTGGAAGTTTTACTGACCAACCGAAAGAGACACGCCTGATTCCGCCATCTCTGAAAGCAGCCTGGGCCTGTACGCGCAAGCGCAGTAAATGGCAAAGACGGATGCGATAGAAAATGTTGCAGTTTTATAGTGTTATGCTACCGAGTCAACAGTTTATCTTGCTGTTTTCACAGTTTCGGTAGCAGGGTTTAATTTTTCTGTTGCTATTTCCGCGATTAATGTGTGCAAGTTTTTGTGTGCTGAGACTAAGGTTTTCTTTGGTAGGCCTGAAAGATACACCGTTGTTCTTCTCGAACACGCCAAATCCAGATAATCCGAAAATGATGAATTAAATTGATATTCTAATTTGAAACGAGTAACCAAGTTGCCAGTGTCAAAGTAACGAAGTAAAAGTATACTATTTAAATACTGTTACAAAGTACAAGTACATCGATACTATGCACGTTTGAAAATGGGAGTATCATGCATCCCCGCCCCCCCAAAGAAAATCTCACTCTAGCTTGCATTCAAAACTTGAGAGCCCTGCAACATGCAGTGTCATCCTGTTATCCATTGTGTCAGGGCAAAGACGGACTAAATGAAAACAACAAGTAGGTATGAACGATCTTAATACTCGAAGCATACATATAAATTCATATGTGCATATAACGACTAGTTTCTTCCAGGTATAGACCGGGGTTGCGCTAAAACGCGGCAACACGTAGAAAAACCATATATATATATATATATATATATATATATATATATAGAACACTAGATTGCTGATGAAGTCATATTTACATTATCCAAAGTGAAGCACCCGCCCGCCATATTGATGCACCCAACTTCTTCATAAAATGAATGGTTTCCTATGAGGCCAATTTCAAATAAGTCGATATAAGCGGCCCCCCTTGGAGAATCCGTGAAGGGTTAGGGGCTGCATAAGCCTAGGATGTGGCAGGGGCATGTGCACACCGAATTGTGGACACCACCGCCTCAGGCAGGCCCAACTCGCTCAACGTCACCCTTTCAATTTCCAGGCCAGGAGGGGGCAGGTGAGAATGGTACTCGGCGCCCGAATCCTGGTCGAGGGAAGGTCCAGAGTCTTCCACGGGCCTGCTACTGCCAGCTGGATGAGATCCGGAAACTTCCTGGTGCTCAGATACATTGGTGCCACAGTAATTATGGACGGGTGCTGTTCTCATACTCTGCGGAGCAGTGGCATCAGTAGCCACCAGGGAGGGAACACATACAGCAGGCCCACTGGCCAGACTGGATGGGCCAGCGTATCCACCCCCAGGGCAGGACTGTCAGTAGGCTTCAGGGAAAACCAAAGAGGGCACAAAGTGTTTTCCCTGCTCGCAAACAGATCCGCCACTGGTTGACCGAACAGGATCCAGATCTGTTTGGCCATCACTGGTGGGAGGCTCCCATTCTCTTCAGGCAGTGCCCCCCTGGACAGCCCATCTGCCCGAGTGTTGAGGATGCCAGGAACATGCTGGGCTCTCAGGGAACAGAGATGGCAATCCGCCCACGTTAGGATGGAAGCGAACATCTTTTGTGGGGCTAAGACCTGACCCCCACTTGAGATAGGCCGCCGCTGTTGTGTTGTCCCATCTCACGAGGACGTGCCTCCCTTCCAATTGTGGGGCAAAATTGTGCAACACTATCTGAACTACCATGAGTTCCAGTTGGTTGATATGATGCTGCGGCCCCTGCCATGTGCCTGCGACAGAAGCAGGGCCACAAGTCCTGCCATATCCTGTGAGGGAGGCATCCACAAATATGTGGGTGTTGTGAGACATGCACCCCATCCGAACCCCCTCGCGGAGCCGGCTGGGTGAGGCCCAAAAGGCAAATGCTCGTTGTGCTCGCCTTGGTATGCGGCGCATGCCCTGTTGGTCCCACCTTGGGTCGAGACAAAGGCGTATGAACCAGCGCTGAAAATCTCTCATGTGCAGCAGCCCCAGGCGAACTACTGAATGGTTTGCAACCATCATTCCCAGTGACCTGACTGCCATCGCTGGTACCAAGACTGCATCCAGTATTCCTTGGGCCCGAGACAGGATCGTCTCTGTTCTGTCCAGTGACAGACATGCGGTCATAGTTCGCGAGCCCAACAGCAGCCCTAGATACAGCGCTGTCTGGCTGGGCCGCAGGGTGCTGTTGTTGCTGTTGATAGAAAAGCCCAGTTGAGCCATATGTTGCATTACCAGCATCGTATGGGCAGCTGCCATCTGCTTGGAAGGGGCCAGGATCAGGGAATCATCTAGACAGGTCGGATCTGTATCCATCTCTGCCAGACTGGCGCTCCCGCTGTCTCCACACAATTGGCGAATGTCCGAGGCGCCAGGGAATATCCGAATGGGAGGCAGCAAAACTGGAAACTCCGGTCTTCCAATGCAAAACGAAGGAACTTCTGATGACCCGGCAGAATTGGGGCATGGAATAGGCGTCCGTCAGATCTATTGACGTCATCCAGTCGCCTGGCCTGACACGTTCCAGCAGAGACCTCACTGTCAGCATCAGAATGGTCTCCAGGCCTCCTGATTTTTAAAATTTTTTTTTGGAATCAAAAAATATGGGGAAAAAAAATCCCGCCCAAGCTTCCGATTGGGGGGCCGGCACTCGGGCCCCTCTTTGTAGAAGCGAGTTCACCTTTTCCCTCAAAAACCCCCTCTCGGCAGAATTGGGGAGGCTCGTCTGCACAATGCCTCTGAATGGAGGAGGACGGCAGGGAAACTGCAGTGCATATCCCTTCCGCTGGGTTCTGTCCAACCAGACTGGGAGTGGGGGCGCACAAACTCACTTAAGACTGATATGGCTCGTGAGTGGAAAGGCAGTTGGTTCTATGGTTTGCCTGGGTCCTCCCGCGATGCCCCTCCCCCTGTGGGAGGGTTCGACAGTGGGCCCTGCCCAAAAGGCTGAGAGGCTAGTGACTAATGACAGCAGTACTTTCTCTCTGCATTCCCAAGCACATCAACTGGTGACTCACTCACCATGGACGGCAGGAGCGTAGCGATTTCTAAGTGAGAGCCCTTCCTGATGTTTAACTTCAGAAACATTAGTGTCCAGAAACACTTGTGTAAACCTTCTGCCGCTTGTCTTCGGGATGCATGGTGAATGTCGTCTGACATCTCAGGAGCCGTGGAGCAAAAAAGGCAGACAGCTCCACTTCCACGCAACCCGGAAGAAGATGGAGCATGCTGAGGTGTACTAACTTCGTCACTGGAGCCAGCCCAGCGAGCAGTGTTAGGAATTGCTGGCAATATGCATCAGTTCATGAACGTTTCCTCATTGGTACTGCATCAGGACGATACGAGCGAATTGAATCGAAGGATTTAGCTTGTACCCACCCGCCAGTGTATGATGGGAGGATGTCACCATCAGAATTCAGATTAGCCACATTGCTTGATTGTGTACTACCAACGCGGATAGAACAACGCAAACTTCGCCAGCGCTTAGCTTGCCAGTGTTTCATAAACAGGCTATAGCTGGTGAAGTGCCGATTTCCGGATCTGTGTCGAGTGGAAATGTCGAGAAAACACAATCCTCACCTGCCATGTCCCTCTTATTCACCCCATCAACAGAAGGGAGAGCCATTCTGCTTCCCCCGGTAGGGTGTCCCAATGATCTTGAATGCTAACACTTGAAATAGCCAATGTGTCAGAGTGTCTAGCATGAAAACATAACGACCCGAAGGCCATATTCTCTGGAAGATTGAGCATGCTGATGTGAACTAACCACGCTGCTGGAGCCAGCCCAGCGAACAGTGTTAGGAAGTTGCTGGCAATCTGCATCAGTTTGTGAATGTGTCCTCAGTGGTGCTGCATCAGGACGAAACGCGAGCTGAATTGAAGGATTTGGCAAGAACCCCCCCTACCACAGTATGATGGGAGGGTATCACCTTCAGATTTCAGATTAGCCACATTGTTTGAGCCTGTACTACCCCCGCGGGTAGAACAACGCAAACCTCATCAGTGGTTAGCTAGCCAGCGTTTCATAAACAGGCTATACCTGGTGAAGCGCCCATATGCAGATCGGTATTGAGTGGAAATGCTTAGAAAACACGAGCCTCACGCACCGTGTCCCTCTTATTAGCCCCATCAACGGAAGGGAGAGCCACTCTGCTTCCCGCTGGTAGGGTGTCACAAAGGACCATGAATGCTAACATCTGAAACAGCCAGTGTCAGTGTGTTTAGCATGAGAATCATAACGATCCTGAAGCCATACACAAATAACGCCTTTATTTGTAAACTTTCCAGAAGCAGGGCAACCAGAAGCTGCACACCTGGTGCGGCTCTGGCAAGGCTGTGGTGGCGGTAGACGGGGGCAGGAGTCCGCAGATGGCCGGTCCTCTGAAGACCTGTGACGGTGGCTGCTGAGCGAAGGCACAACATCTTCAGACACACTACCCGGGGTCATAGTCATCACTTCGGCTTGACCAGCAGGCTGATGGTGAAGTCGTCACTCCAGCAGGGAACAGAGCTCATCATCCCAGAAGAGGGCCGCTGCCAAGGCTTCAGACAGACCGCTGCCGCCGGCTCTCATGCTGGCCCTGAGCCAGCCTGGAGGGCGCACAAACCATAGCTGCCGCTCACGCTCCTCCTGGGGGGAGCGCTTGCACAGGCGGCACAGGAAGCAGCCTTCGTCTGGAGCACCAGCCTAGACAGATGAACAGTCATTGTGCTGGTCCGAGGGCGCCATGGGGGAGGCATATTGAAGACAAACTTTATCCATGCAACCTAAGGTAAAGACTGAAATTCGCGAGAGTCCAAACTTTGATCAGGCTGAGTGAAAAAGGGAGATGAGCATTGGCAGCACCAAAGCTTTATAGGAGGTGAGTATGCTACCCGCTCCTACGGAGCGGGTGAGTTCAATTTTCTTTCTCAGGCACCGAGGCGGGGCATCGGAGGGATAAACCAATAGCGAAGCCCGTTAGAGGGCCGGAGCACTTACAAAATAGAATGTGAATGCCACCAAAAGGAGAAACTCACGCCTAAGATGTAAGCCTTGCCATCTCTGTGAGATTGTGTAGAAAGTTGGGCTGCCAACTTTCAAAGCGAACTCTGTTGCATCAAACTGAGTTGGCTTCTTCGCCTAGTTCGTAAGTAGTAGCTGGCCTGGTAGCTTCGAGCTCAGGGGCGTGTTTGAGCAACCAGGCTCTATTCGGCTCACCTCAGCTCCAGCAACTGTCCACCTTTTTGACCATTGTTAGATTAGCCGGGAGGTAGGCGGAGTCAGGTAAGTGCTAAATTAGCGACCAAGTGAGCTTCACAGTGGATATTCAGAAACCTATGAGTAACGTCACGGAGGGCACGTCCATGTTTTATAAAGTCAGTGCTCTGGGGGGGCCAGTGGGGTGGCCAGCAGTTTTCCCCCCTTGGGGAATTAAGATCCCAGAGTTTCAAACATGCCTACTTAAAGGCAACATACAGTTTGCATGGATAGCAAGAGGCGAGAGTATTGATTTGGAAACAACCCAGCTTCAAAAATTCTGGCAGTACAGCGTCTTTTCTGTGAAAGAGTGGGAATGTCATATTTTGTTTACTCAGGCAAAATGGAGTGGGCTACACCGCCTTCCTCGCTCGCTTGGGTGTGTCTGTTTCTCCACTGATTATCCTGCTGGAGGACGTCTGGAAGTTCCTTCCCTGGGTGATCTTTTGCGCGATGGCCACTGCTTCTGGTCTGGTGGCCTTTCTACTTCCAGAGACCAAAGACGCCTGTTTGCCAGAGACAATTGAAGACATTGAGCGAGAAACGATTAAAAAGGTAAATTCCTGCTGCCGTAATGCCCACCCAATATGCCAAAACTGAAAGATGAGCCAATTTTAGAATGTTTTCAGAATTATATTTAGAAATATTTAGAAGAGTCCAATTTCTGGGTTACTAAATATGACAAAATGATCATCGCAGCATGGAGGACTTTTACTCATCTCAAGATTTGCAAATGTGGCAACAATTTATCAAGCAAAAACAGAACTAAAAAGGGCCAATTATTTGGATGAAGCTACTGGAATTGTGGGAGGGGATTTATAGTTTTGCTATGCAGATGTTCAAATTCAGTTTAAAAGTTTTTCAAAAATACTGTCTGAACTAAAACTACTGTCTCAAATGTAATTGGACAAACTGACATAATCAACGATTAAATTGCCATTTTTAATACTCAGTGGAAACCCTTTGCAGTCAATGCCTGTCTGAAGTCTGGAACCCATGGACGTCACTAGACATTGGGTTCCTTCCCTGGTGATGCTCTGCCCGGCCTTCTCTGCAGCTGTCTTCAGTTCCTGCCTTGCGGTTGGAGTATTTTGCCATTCCACCATGCTCAAGTGGAATGCATGCTGAATTGGATTCAGGTCAAATGATTAACTTGTCCGTGAAAGAAAATTCTGTTTCTTTGCCTTAAAAATCTTGGATAGTTTTTTTCAGTATGTGCCCATGTCGCAATCTATCAGCACAGTAAAGTATTTTCTAATTAGTTATGATGCATTTGGCTGAATCTAAGCATATATTATAGCCTTACACAATTCTAAATCCAATTCAATGGATACAAGTGAATTGGCTCAGTCAGCAGCCATACATGCCCATACATCACCACTCCCCACCGATGAGGTGGTATGCCTCTGATCATGAGCAGTTCCCTCCCTTCTCCATATCCTCAAGATGATCTTTGTCTTGTTTGTGAAAGGATTTTGTTCCAAAACTATTTGGGCCTTTTTGCATTTTTTTGGACAAATTTCCTGTTCTTAGGTAACACTTTACAAGTTTAAATACCAAGGGTTGACATTTTATCAAGTAAAGTCTTCTCTTGCTTTCTGACTATGGCACTGATACCCATACCTCTGAGAGACTCATCTGGCTAACTGTTGGAAGAGGTTCTTCAGAACCAGGGAAAGAATTCTCCTGTCATCCATCGCAATTGTTATCTCTGCTCGTTCTGGCATCTTTGTATTCATTAACTAACTAGTATTTTCTTTCGTTTTAAGAATATACTAAGAGGTTCTGTCAGACACATGACACGGCATCTAGGTTTTCCAAAAAAAATTTCAAATTTTGATTCATCTAAGCACTGAACAGTTTTGCATTTTGCCTCAGTTCATTTTATGTGAACTTTGGCCCAGAGAAGATGCTGGCATTTCTGGACCATGTTCACATTTGGCTTCTTCTTTGTATGATACAAATTTGACTTGCATTTGTGGATTGCACAGCAAACTGTGTTCATGGACAATGATTTCTGGAAGTGTCCCTTGTTATGGCCCCAATTTGTTATGACCCCAATTTGTTATGACATAAGACAGCGTGGGATGACAGACAAAATTTTAAAACTTAAACAGATTTTATTTAACTATGACTAACAAATAACCTACAATTTATACTACTGACCAAGATTGATATTTACAAGAAAAAAAATATTTACAGTCCCTTGAGATGGGGTTGCTTGGTGATGTCCTGGGACAGGAAAATGCTCCAACACAGGCAAAAATCCACAAAAAAACTTCACAGGTCTTTAAAAGAGTGACAGGTCTGGTCAAATGTATCCTTCTCCTTGCAATTTCTCCTAATACTTCACTCTCTCAATTTTTCTGTTGATGTACTCTTTTGCAGCCCCCTCCCACCTTTTAGACTTTCCCCTCTCAGACATGCCCAGGACATGCCCAAACCTAGCTCCAGACTGGGCTTAACAAAAAAAAAAAGTCAATACTGCCATCTAGTGGCTTTTTTTTCCCACATTACACCCTGAACCCTTGCAGTGAATTCCAGTGCAGAATTATACTTGTTTTTAATGCATTGCCGCCTGAAGGCCCAAAGATCACGAGCATCTAATATTGACCTTGTAGATTGTGGGATATTCAAAATCTTTGCAATTTTGCATTTAGGAACATTTTTCTGAAATTGTTCCACAATTTCTAGACCCAGTTTTTTACAAATTGGTGAGCCTCTGCCCATCTTTACTTCTGAGAGACTCTGCCTTTCTAGAAAGCTCTTTTTATACCCAGTCATGTTACTGATATGTTGCCAATTAACCTACTTAGTTGCAAAATGCTCCTTCTGCTGTTTTTATTTTAGTATCTTTTACTTTTCCAGCCTTTTGTTGCCCCCGTCCCAACTTTTTTTTTTAAATGTGTTGTATACCTGCACAAATAGCTTGAGCCACATGCTGTTTATAGCCTATTTAACCGCCGAGTGCCACTTTTTATCAACCCACGCAATACCGAGAGTGAAAGGCAATATTTCATTGGAACACAGATCAATTCAATCAACGAGAAGCATTGGCTTATTAGTACGTAAATTATTTTTCTGTAATGAATTTAGCCCATGATTTCATTGCTGTTAGATTGCAAATGCAGAGAAACCGTGTCCTCAGTTGCCAGTTACGATAATTGGAAAATGTGCCAATAAAGGAAAATGATAGAGAACTTGCCAGGACTAATTCTTGTCAGAAAGGGTTCAACATCTGATATGTTGTCTGTGTTCTATTGTGAATAAAATGTGGGTTTGAGATTTGCAAATCATTGCATTCTGTTTTTATTCACATTTTACACAACATCCCAATTTCATTGGAATTGGGTTTGTAGACCATAAAAGTTAGCCATTTCATGCATACTTGCTGCATAGAATTATGGCCTGAAGCTACCATCTCTTTGCTGCATGCTGTACTTGCACATTTTACCCTTGTTGCCTTTCCTAAGCAAGGCCTCACAAGCCATTCACTCGCACATTCATAGCTACGGACAGTTTACTCTCAAATTAGCCTCATTTCCATGTGCCAGGTCTGTGGAAGCAAATTGGTGTACTCGGAGGACACCCACCAACACGTTTTCATCCCGACTTGTGATATAGTGATGCTTACTAACCAATTGCTGATATACGACAAAAGATGAGGCTTTGGGCATCCTTGTTTGACATTTGCGGCACAGTGGTGTAACAATAGTGGGTAGTGCAGTGGCACTGGGGCCCAGGGGGGCCTTTGCTGAACACCCTTAAGACAAGGTCGGACACCTTTCTACGTCAATATGGATGTCTTCAAGTTGATATACTCATGCTAACTAAAGCCCATATGTGATGTGGTACTGGATATTTATTACACTGCAACTGCTTTCATTTCTCAGTCATGGTGCTGGCAAGTCGATGTCGTCCTGGTACATTCATTATTTTAGCTGAACATAAGTCATTATAACATGAAATAATTTAGATTTCTTTTTGGAAAATGCTTAATAATAGAAACAATATAATTTTGTTCTGCTGTTGATATCGACATTGAGACCGCAAGTGTTTCTGGGTAATGTCCAACAACCCCATAGGGTGAAGCTAGATCCGGAGTAGTTCAAGTACGCTGTGATATATATATATATATTTTTTTTTATTGCAGATCATCAATACAATGCAAATTCTCAAAAAATACAATTGTACAAATTGCAAAAAAAGAACAATTATAATAAGATGAAAAAAAACTAAAGGGAAAAAGGGGTATTAACAATCATATACTACAAAGAGGTTTTTAAGGCATTGTACTTGTTTAAAGTCCTCATAGCTTTCTTGTTTTTAAGTACTTTTAGTGTTTCAAAGTACACTGTGATAATGAGGCTATTTATAGACAATGATGCAAGGTCTCCAACAGCGGAAGTTGACTAAAATCTCATTTCCGCGATCATCATGTGGTTCATGGAGACTGCGAATAGTTCCAGGTAATTGCTGGTGGGCAATTTAAATGCATGTGTCAAATCGGCCAGAGACATACCTGCAATTCTCTGTAATTACTAGTCAATAAATAGCGTCATGATTTTAGTGCCTTCGAGTTATTAAAAAAATTTAAATGACTAAAACGAGTTTTAGTCATTTTAAAGAGTGTATTCCTGTTGTCGATTGCTTTGAATTCTTGGTTTGTTTATGCTTTTGACTACAATGCTTGTTTAATCCCATCCCAATGTTTATTATGCAAAGGGAGGGGAAGGAACGTTTCAGTTTAATTTTCTACCATTTCTTTATGTGTTAGGAGTTTTAATAATCCCATGAAAATTGAGGATCTACTTTATCAATTCAGTTATGACTTATGTAAATTTCATGACTTTTAGAAAGGACAGAGGACTGAGAGATGTCTATCAATGAGTATTAACTGACAGCACAATTAGTCCCTGCATTATTAAAAGTAGCATAATGTTCAGTGTGGCATCTTAGAAAATCCTCTGGAAATAATTACAATTGAATCATGGATTTGATTTGATTGATTGATAACTTTATTTCAGACAGAATACATGTACATATATCGATAATAGAGTAATAAAATAAAATAAATAATCTAGAGGAGAGAGTAAAGGCTCTCGCGCCATAAAACAGATAAAGGTAATTGCACATAAATATCACAGTTCAAAATGCCATGTATAAATTCATTATTCGAACGGGCGAAATGTACAAAAAGGCTATTTACACATTTTCTGTACATAGAGCTAAAATTATTGACGCGAGCCCGAACAAACGTCTCACTCGCACTACACCGCATGTTAAGTTTCAAAAGTATTCTAAAAGCATTATTATAAGCAACAATAACAAAAGGGCCCAACTCCATCAAGGTATTTTTTTCAGGGGAGCATTTTTTCTGTTTGCTGTTAATGCTATAAAAAGGAAATGTCAAACAGCCAAGTGTAATCTGTTAAGGCCAAACAGAGGTTTATTTAGGCTGAACATGAAGTATACTGCCTGTCACATAAAATAATGGTAGCACTTGAAACATGGCGGAGTTGGGCCCTTTTGTAGTTAAACGGACAAAATGAAAGGACTACAATGATTTCTCCAATGAAATTTGAACTTTATTTCAAACTACAACATTGCTTCCGCATAGGGTATGACAGTAGGTCTGCTTTACTTCCAAAACCAGTGGTGCATGTTCATTGGGTAATTCACCTTCTGTTTTTCTTTCATTCTTCACTTCCGCCTTCCTATTTTCATACTCCTTGCCTTCTGCTCTTAGCCTTTTGGAATTATTTCTTTTCCATTGTCTCTCATTTCTCTTCCTTTTTATTATATGCCCGTCTTAAGTCATCATCCCCGTCCGTTCGTCCGTCCGTCTGTCCGTCCGTCTGTCTGTAGTCTGTTAGCAATTTCTTGTCCGGGGCATAACTCCTGAGCCACTTGAGCTACATTCGTGATACTTCACGTCACTAGGCGCTGTGTCGCGCACCATGATTTCGTTCACCCGGTCAAGGTCAAGGTCACTGGCAAAGGTCAAAGGTCCCATGGGGCCCACATGGGGCTTGTCCGGAGCATAACTTCTCAATCGCTTCAGATACATCCATGATATTTCACACACACGTGTACCATCACTGAGCGGAGTGTCGCGTACCATGTTTACGGCCCTCCCTCCAAGGTCAAGGTCACTGACAAAGGTCAAAGCTCACATGGGGCTGTTGTCTGTTGGATATTGGTATCATGTTGTCTGTCTACTTCCTGATCCATGTTCATGATGGGCGAATTATGCACCGTTGGCGGTGCTCTTCTTGTTGGTCTTATTTCATCCTCAGAATCGGACATGTGTTGTTCTGTGGGCGCTTCCATGTTTCAACTGGTGCTGCCATCTAGCGGCCACCAGTAAAATTCGTTGAAGAGGGGAGGAGAAAGCTGAAGAACTCACCTCAGTTAACAGCTTTATGCACTGGAGTTGGGCCTTTCTTCAATTCATTTTCATAGGTCTTAACCCAATATACAAGATAAGCAGATAACTAGGATTTCTCAAAATCATGGAGTTGGGCCCTTTCGTAGCTCCATGATTCAATTTATCTGTTCATCATTTTAATGTACATCTGCACTTATGTATTGGCGTTTAGTGATTAGTTCAAAACAACTATTTCATTGACTTTTTGCATGCAGAAGGAATAAATTTATCAAGGCTTGCATATACAGTAATATTTTTAGGAAGGGCTCATAAAACATGATACATCAAGACAGAAAAAGACACATTAAAACACAAATTTATCTTGTTATACACATATATTTTATGTACAAAACCCAAAACCAGTGAAGTTGGCACATTATGTAAATCGTAGATAAAAACAGAATACAATGATTTGCAAATCCTTTTCAACTTATATTCAATTGAATATACTGCAAAGACAAGATGTTTAATGTTCAAACTGAGAAACTTTTTTTTTTTTGCAAATAATCATGCAAAAAAGTTGGCACAGGGGCCTTTTTGCCATTCTGTTACATCGCCTTTCCTTTTAACGACACTCGGTAAACGTTTGGGAACTGAGGAGACCAATTTTTGAAGCTTTTCAGGTGGAACTCTTTCTCATTCTTGCTTAATGTACAGCTTAAGTTGTTCAACAGTCCGGGGTCTCCGTTGTCGTATTTTACGCTTCATAATGCGTCACACATTTTCAATGGGAGACAGGTCTGGACTACAGGCAGGCCAGTCTATTACCCACAGTCTTTTACTACGGAGCCATGCTGTTGTAGCACGTGCAGAATTTGGCTTGGCATTGTCTTGCTGAAATAAGCAGGGGCGTCCATGAAAAAGACGTTGCTTGGATGGCAACATATGTTGCTCCAACAACCTGTATGTACCTTTCAGCATTAATGGTGCCTTCACATATGTGTAAGTTGCCCATGCCTTGGGCACTAATACACCCCCATACCATCACAGATGCTGGCTTTTGAACTTTGCGCCTATAACAGTCAGGATGGTTCTTTTCCTCTTTGGTCCGGAGGACACGACGTCCACAGTTGCCAAAAACAATTTGAAATGTGGACTCGTCAGACCACAGAACACTTTTCCACTTTGCATCAGTCCATCTTAGATGAGCTTGGGCCCAGCGAAGCCGGCGGCGTTTCTGGGTGCTGTTGATAAATGGCTTTCGCTTTGCATTGTAGAGTTTTAACTTGCACTTGCAGATGTAGCGACGAACTGTAGTTACTGACAGTGGTTTTCTGAAGTGTTCCTGAGCCCATGTGGTGATGTCCTTTACACACTGATGTCGGTTTTTGATGCAGTACCGCCTGAGGGATTGAAGGTCACGGGCATTCAATGTTGGTTTTCGGCCTTGTCGCTTACGTGCAGTGATTTCTCCAGATTCTCTGAACCTTATGACGATATCACGGACCGTAGATGATGAAATCCCTAAATTTCTTGCAATAGCTCGTTGAGGAATGTTGTTTTTAAACTGTTCGACAAAAAGCAGCTTCTCTGAAATGCTCAGTCATTCACAAACAAGGATGGGGCGAGGGTCACCACTGAGTGAACAAATGCGTGAGCTGATTGTCGGTCGAGGCTGTGAGGTAGGAAATTCCAGACCCACACTCCATTTCAGAAGGTGGCGGTAATGCACGGAGCGTTTTTTCAAATTAAGCATAAAGAAATAGAAGAAGAAGTTAGTGATGGGGAAAACTTGAAGGTCCTAATTCGAATTTTTTCTCGAAATACTACGGACTGGTTCTCTTTTCTGTTGTTTTGGGCGTACAGTCGGTATCAATGGATAATGAATCTCGCCTGAACCGCTGTCGGCTAAACGAGAGACAAATGACTGGTCTATAATGTCTGCGATTATTCCAGGGTGTTTTCGGTAACGTTAGATGTACCAGTCGCGCAATTCTACGGAAATAATCTAGCGAGGCTTCGGAGTGTACCTCCTTGTACTTTAGCACAACTCATCTGTGCTTTGAGCGTTTTTATTTCGTGCTAAGACCAGTATATCTACCCAAGCATGTCTAATTCTGCTTCATTTCAGACTCAATTCTTGTCCGTCATGGAAATATTAGGTGAAGCGGCAGTTGCTGAAATTAACCGGCGTGTTGGCGATAGCTGCGCCGTTTTCCGTTTGGAAATATCTCAGAGCCAGAGAGAGATTGAAACTCTGAAGCACAAACTCGAGATTCTGGAACGCGAGCTTATGAAAACGCGACGGAGAAAAGCAGGTGGGAGACTTGAGGTTATGGCATTGTCTTGTTGTTGAATTCAGAACTCCGAGGTGAAAATATATTTCTCAAACCTTGCGCGTTTATTATTGTTGAATTGCTGAATGGAAAATGCCACATTACATTGACCGGTTATTTAAATATCAGTATGTTACCCTGCTATGATGAAAAATTGTCCGCTCGCAGATAGGGTCACTGGGCAGGAATGGAGCTCCAGGCGAAGAGGAGAAGGGAAATCCACTGCAGTGGAAGAAGTAGAGTCACCTTTACAGTCCAGTACAAACCAGGTCTGTTCACCAAAATCCTGCTAATTTAGCACTTTTTCCTGAAGGAACCCATTTATCATGTGAACCTGTGTGAATATGAGATGTAGTTATGATTTCAGGTTGAGAGCAAATAGTTTTTAATGTGTTGCATTTCAGTTCAAGCCCGATGAACTCCCAATCAAGAAGGAGACGCAGGAAGTGGATTTGCTTTTTCATGATCAACAGCCCACACCTGCAAGAGAGGAACAGAAAAGAGCGACCACACCTGTTGAAATGGAGCAGATAACCCAGTCAGAACCTTCAGAATCGGAACAGGGAAAGGATCCCAGGGCTTCGAGACACCCAGAGGAGCGGAGGGAGCAGCACAGGTGTGGACTCGGTGATGAGGAGCTCAGTGGACTGGAGTTTGTGGTGAAGGCAGAGCAAGAGGAAGAGCATGTAGCCCAGAGACTCAGTCAGAGAGGATGTGAACTCAGTGCAGGAAGATTCAACACTCTGGACTCTGAGTGTATGATGTATGAGGGAGGTAATCAGCTGTGGACCTCTTGTACCCTAGAAAACAGTGACATGGGGAGTGATGATCCAGTTTATTCTAATGTTACAGAACAGTGCTCACTTAGTCTGTCAATTTACTCAGCTCCACCGCATGTTCCTACCACTGTGGAAGTTTCTGGAAGCACACAGTCCTCTTTTGGGGTTTCATGTGCTGCATTTGATAAGATGGGCGGGAAGCTGTCTGTTTGCAGCGAGGAGCTCAGATCCGAGGCCATTCACACACAGCAGGGTCAGTACAGAGAGAGACTTGTGCACACAGGGGAGAGAGAGAATCAGACATCACTGTCTCAGCAGCAGCAACATGGACCCTCAGTAAAACACAGGAGAGGCAGTGAGAGACCAGCCCAGCCAAACTCAGGTTCGCTGTATGAGACCGGCTCTGCTCTGAACACTGGTGCTTTAAATGCAAGGAGGAAAGGCAAGGTAAATAGGCAAGCCGACTTGCGAAATAAACCATTTGTCTGTATATATTGTGGGAAGACCTTCAATTGTTGCAGTCATCTCAAAATACATCACCGTGTTCACACGGGGGAGAAACCTTTCAGCTGTACACAGTGTGGGAGGTGTTTCAGTCGCAAAAATAACCTTGTGCGACACGAGAGACTTCATAGTCAGAATAAACCATTTGGCTGTGCGCAGTGTGGGAGGAGATTTGCTCGGGGCACTGACCTGAGGGCACATAGAATCGCCCACCACAGTGCTCTTGTGCACGAGAGGAGTCGCTCTGGAGAAACCGCACAGCTGTGACTAGTCTGAAAATACTTTTCTTTTCTCCCACGTTAGTTGAAATATTTACAACAAACCAGTCTCCAGAAAAGTTAGGTGACTAAAATGGTTCACCTCATAGCATAATCGCTTAACCTCAAAGATTTTAAGAAAAAAGGAGAAAGCACATCTTTTAGCCAACATAAAAGAACAGGCAGCCAATGTCTCAATTTGGCAAAAATATGACTTGGGCAATATTTCAATGAAGCTAATGAAATATAAATAAAAACAATGCAATGATTTGCAAATCATTTAAACCCTGTTAGCAATTGAAAATAGATCAAAGACGGCATATAAAATGTAAAAACTGGGAAATTTGACTTTTTTTTTTTTTTCATTTTGAATTGGATGCCAGCAATATGTTTAAAATTAGTTCGGACAGGGGCATTACTACCGTGTTTCATCTCCTTTTTGAACAACGCTAAGAATTTGAGAACTGAGGAGACCAGCTACTGTAGTTTTGAATGCAAAATGTTCTCCCCATTCTTGCTTGGTGTTGCATTTCAGCTGTTTGACAATTTGCGGCCTACTTTGTCATTTTTTATGTTTAACAATGAGCCAAATGGTTTCAGTGGGTGACGGGGTTTGGGCTGCACGCAAGCCAGTTTAGCACCGGGACTTGTACTACGGTCATGTTGTGATATAAGGAGAATTTGGTTTGACATCGCTGAAATAAGCAAAGCCTTCCCTGAAAACTATGCTGTCTGGATGGCAATATATGATTGAATTTTACTTTGAGAAATGTTATTCTTAAATTGCTGAGCTATTTTCTCATGCAGTCTTTCACAGAGTAGGGAAACCCCTCGCCATCTTTAGTTTTGGAAGAGTCTGTCTTGGGATGCTCTCTTTTTTTTTTTTTACCCAGTCATGTTATGCACCTGATGCCAATTAACCTAATTAGGTTTGAGATGTTCCTCCTGCTGTGTTTCTTAGCATCATACAACTTGTGCAGCCTTTTGTTGTCTCTGTCTCAACCTTATTGAAATGGGTTTCTGGCATCAAATTTTCTTTCCAATATTCCCCAGTCATGTGACCCAAGCATTCAAAATCACTTAAGTGAAGTGAGTGCTTATTTCCAAAGTGGAGCAACTTTATTTAGTGTAAGTGATTTATGCAACCTCAACATCAGGAGAACTGGGAAAATGCTTAAAATTTAAGTTGCAAAGTTAGAAAAAAGTCAAATGAAGTTGGGATAGTGCATATTAACCACTAAGTAACTGTGAGAGGTGAAAACTGAGGGACCATCTCAACTGTTAGCAATACCCGGTTCAGAAACCATCATTGGTTAAGGTCTGGGGTTGCATTAGTGCTCTTGGCATGGAAATATCCACATTTGTGAAGGCGCAATTGATGTAGAGGGGTGAATGCACATTCGGAACAACGTGCCTTTCAGAGGTAATTTTCAAGGACACCATTGCTTGTTCCAACAGTGTAATGCCAAGACACACTCTGCTTGTATTTAAACAACATGGTATTGTAGACACAGAGTATGAATATACCAGCCTGCCTGCAGCCCAGACCTGTCTCCCAGTGAAAATGTGGGGCGCATTATGAAGTACAAAAAAAAAAAAACTGGGCTCTTCAACTGAAGTCTGATATCATGCAAGACTGGGAACAAAGTCTACTTTTGAAACTCCAACAGTAAGTGTCCTCTGTTCAAAAATGACTGTTGAGTGTTATTAAAATGCAATCATGTTTTGAACCTCTTGCTTTAAATGTTAGGGCCTTTTCTCAAAATCTTGGAGTGATTTTAATACCAAACTCAAATTTGAGCTACACATAAAATTAGGTCTGTTATGTCTTTTGAGAATATGTAAAATTATTCATACTTTTATTTAATCAAGATTAGAATTGCTCTGCCTGTCTCTACCTGTGTAAGAAATCTTTGACCAAACTACAAGTTGTTCAAAATTCAGTTCCAGAATTGCTCACCAAGACAAATGGAAGAACCCATCCTACTCCTATTTTAGCTTCTTTGCACTGGCTGACAATTTATTTTGGAATTTATTTTAAAATTTTATTGATTAATTACAAAGAACCTCATGGTTTGGCTCCAGAATATATCAGTAAGCGAAGACCCAATCGATTGCTCAGGTCCTCAAAACAAGCAATAGTGGATGTTCTAGCGTCCAAGTTGAAGAGAAAAGGTGATGCAGCATTTTTGGTTATGGCTTTAAGACTCTGCTGTGGCCTGAGGAGTCATCTCCATTTAAATCTCTTGTAAAGACTCCTTTTTAAAGGCTTGCTTTTATTGACTATATTCTGTTACTGAATTATTATTTTTCTGGTTTTATTTTGTGAAAGTCAATTTTCATGACCCTTATTGTTCCCATTTAGATGTTTAATTCTCTAACCTTTCCACTTTGTGATATGTTTTTATATATGTTTACATTTTTGATGTCCCCTTATCGGTTTGTGAAGCACTTTGTACTGTATTGCTTGAAAGGTGCTGTATAAATTAAAATAATATTTATATTATTTATGCTGATAAGCCCATTGGAACCATGTTGCTTAACTTGGCATTGACTTCAGTGACTGACCTGTTGATTTCCTGAGTGTTTTAATTCTTTATTTATCCTATATTTAACGAGGGAAGTCCCATTGAGATCTAAATCTCTCTTTCAAGGGATCATGGGGGTTGAGATGGAGAAGGAGAGGACAAATTACATTGTGAAATAAATCAGGGAATGATTAGGTGGCAGGTTGAAAGAGCCAAGTTTATCCATGACATCTAGGAACCTTCTACTCTCGTTGAGTGTCACGGCATGTTTAATGACCACAATGAATCAGGGCCTGTTTACCATCTTATCCCAAAAAAAACTAAAAGGTGTCTGTTTTAGTTCAGTGTCCCCATCACTGCACCATCAGGGATTATTCTACCAGAGGAAAGTTTGCAATGTACTGGCCCACCTATACCTCTTATAACAGCAATGTTTTCCCAGATCTCCCATCAAAGTACTAACCAAACCCACACCTGCTTAACTTCAACCACAAGCAGCTCAAGTAATGGCATGGCTGCTGAGTTATTGCACTAATTGAGGGTTCTGATTTCTATCTCTTGTACTGGCGTCTGAAGACATGCTCTGTCACCCATGTCCTGTTTGCTTGCAAGATCTAGTTTACTTGCAATAGTTTATTGTATAGTTATTACCAAAAAAAAAAAACTAAACAAATATGTTGTTGTGCCTTACTGTATGCCTCCTAGATATTCTTGTATCTGAAAGCCTGGACCAGGACATCCATCCATCCATTTTTGCAGCTTATCTGGGGTTGGGTCAAGGGGGTAGCGGAGTTAGAGAGGCCCAGGCGTCCACCTCTGCAGCCACTTCCTCAAACTCCTCCTAGGGAACACCAAGCCTTTCCCTGGCCAGCCTGGAGATGTAATCCCTCCAGCATGTCCTGGGTGTGCCTCGGCGCCTCCACCCAGTTTGACATGCTTGAAAAAATTTCTAAAGGGAGGCGTCTGGGAGGTGCCCGAACCACCTCAACTGATTCTTCTCAACGCGGAGGAGCAGCGGTTCCGCTCTGAGCCACTCCCAGACATCTGAGCTCCTCTTCCAGCCACCCTAAGGAGCACGGTCATGTCGGCCGGTTCTATAGCGCCCTCCACAATTATTGGCACCCCTGGTTAAGATGTGTTAAAAGCCTTAAAATAAATTCAATTTTTATTGCAGAAGCATACTCTCACACTGAAAATTGTAGAAAAATGTAACCTTCAACTCAAGTGAATTTTAAAGGAAAAAAAAAAATCATGACTTAAAAAATAATTATTTTTCATGAAATCACCTGTTCCACAATTATTGGCTCCCCTAACAATTCCTAGGAAAAAAATGTCATTGAAATATTTCTGTCGTTTCTACAGTAGTTTACAAAGTTGATCAGAGTATCTAGGAACATTTAATTAGTAATTCATCACTTCCTGTTTCCCTGGGGTATAAATATGAGGTGACACAGGCCATTTCTCTTATCCACTCTTCAACATGGGAAAGACAAAGGAACACACCATTCAAGTAAGGCAGATGTGTGTCGTCTTCACAAGTCAGGCAATGGCTACAAGAAAATAGCCACTCGCCTGCACCTGCCCATATGTACTGTCAGAGGAATCATTAAGAAGCTTAAAACAACTGGAACAGTGGTAAACAATCCAGGATGAGGACGCAAGGTTATTTTGCCTCCACACAGTGAGGAGGATGGTAAGAGAAATAAAAAATTCTATAAAGCACACTGTTAAAGAATTGCAACAAATGGTAGCATCTTGGGGTCACAAAGTCTCCAAAGCAGCCATCAGGCGCTATCTATATGCCAACAAACTGGGAGGCATGCAAGGAAAAACCTTTTCTCACAATCATATACACAACTGTCTGGAGTCGCTAAGCGGTACTGGGACTTCAACTGGGACCGTGTGCTTTGGTCAGATGAGACTGTCGCAGGAATGGTCAGCGGTGGACAGACGGAGATGGAAGCTTCTTTTCCAAAAATATATTTTTATTTTTTCTATGTTCAAAAACTTTTCTTAAAAACGTGCAAATATTTCTAGCGCTCAAAAATATACCCAAAATGCAAACAATCACTAAGCAAAACAATAGCTATAGAAAATACGAAAATAAAGAGGCTTCAAAGTTGCCGGGCTAAATCAATGCTATAGTAAAAAGACTCTGCACAAACTTCTACGCAGCCACAGCTCAGTACCTTGCTCAATCATCCAGAAACCAACCACCCGTGTGGGGCCTACTACAGGCATTGATATATTTATACCATGGTCTGGGTGAATACTTTTTTCTGATTGGCTGGCAGGTATGCATTAAAACCGTGGAACCGCACAGGTAGTTTGGCTACGGTCGTTTCACCATTCGAAATTCATCCACTAGCCTGTATAAAACAGACAGCTCTGTATAAAACAGATAAAGCGACATGTCCACTGTTTTAAATATCATGCAGGTAAGAAGTATTATCGTTGAATGTCAATTACAAGTAGCTAGCTAGCTTGTTAGCCACCTTTTAAATTTATTTACCACTAAGTCAATGCAGTCCCCGCGACGCCAAGGTAGCTCGCTGGTGACCGATATCAATCGCTTGCATTTGCTTACAGTCAGCGGTCCGTTCAAGTCAATGGGACGGCTAATAAGCTAGCTAGCACGAAACGCGATTTTTTTTCTATTAATGTGACAACTTTGCGTTTATACGTTAACTTACGCATGAAACGCTTTATTACAGCTCTTCAAATAAATTACTGCAAAAGGCAGCCGCACATCTCTGCATTTTCTCGCTTGTATCGACTTATTTGAAATTGGCCTCATAGGAAACCATTCATTTTTATGAAGAAGTTGGGTGTATCAATATGGCGGCCGGGTGCTTCACTTTGGATAATGTAAATATGACGACATCAGCAATCTAGTGTTCTAAACATATATCTATGACTACAGGGCTTGTATACCTGTAGCCCCTCCCACAGATTAAACTAATTACCAAAATTATTATTCAGCTAAATAATACATTTCTAAATTCAAAATAACAACAACTGAGAAGAACATACATAAAATGCATAAACATCCAAAGTAAATTCCAACAACCAAAAACCATCCAGTGCCTAGTAAAATACATGTTTACCCCACAACAGTAAAACACCCCCGCTAAAATAGATTGTGCCGTGAGCCCCCCGCGAAACCCCTCCATATGTACAAACGTGGAATAGTCCATCGATTTCACAAAACCAGGAAGTATGTCATGTTGTTGCATAGATATACATAAACACTAGATGGCTCATGCACGCTGCGAGCCAATGTGAAGTAACGTCGTCACAGGGCGGCCATCTTGGGACAGGGCTGCTCGAGCACTCATAACATTACAGCCAATGGAGCACGGACTTTGAAATAACTGTAAATTGCTCAACTCCCAAATTCTCCACTGATTTTCAAACAAACGGCTTGGTTTGTCGGGTGAACATCAGAGATGTTGTTATTTAACCGCATACTTAAGAATAATTAAAACCATTGAATTCGATATAAAAAGTACATTAAGGTTTGTAATAACCCAATCCGTTTGTAAATCCGTCAAGAATTCAGCGAGTTACGAGTATTTAAGCGAGTAAATCATCCACCTTACCTCCAACTACAGCACAGCGTACCAGAGCAGTCCCCTGTCCTAAGATGGCCGACCAGTGACGACGCTGCCGACACTGCCTTGAGCCATCTAGTGTTTATTTATATCTATGTGTTGGTGAGTCACTGAATACTGATGCTTTTGATAAATGACAGAAATAAATAACCCTTGATGTTTTAAACAGCTAGTGTTGGTGTGATTCTTTGAGAATGTTGGGCAATGTTAAGCAGACGGGAGATGATACTGTACGGCAATATGAAGCGCATTGTAAACGCGAGTAGAACAATTGTCACATAAGTGCTGGTTGGCCATTCCGTGCATGTCTGCTACAATGTAATCCAGTGAGAGGCTATGGCAAAAGGTTGTGTGTGAAATGCTTAAAACCAAGTTAAACAAAGACAGAAAACGGCATGGGAATGAAATGCAACACAGCGCAAGGTCAGCCATGATGTTCAAGTGTTGCTGGCAAATAGCTGCATATGCACTTGTGCACTTGCGTGAATGAACGCATGTATGTGCGTAAGCGGCACGGCTCACTCCGTGACAGAGACCAAGATAGAGCTTTTTGGCAACAAACGCCAAGTGGGTCTGGCGGAACACAATAGATGAGTATGCAGAAAAGCACCTCATGCCCACTGTGAAGTATGGGGGAGGATCGGTGATGCTGTGGGCCTGTTTCTCTTCCAGAGGCCCATGGGAGCCTTGTTAGGGTGCATGGCATCATGAACGCTTTGAAATACCAGGACATTTTAAATCAAAATCTGGTGGCCTCTGCCCGAAAGCTGAAGATGGGTCGTCACTGGGTCTTTCAGCAAGATAATGACCCTAAACATGTGGCCAAATCTACACAGAAATGGTTCACCAGACACAGAATCAAGCTCCTCCCATGGCCATCTCAGTCCCTAGACCTCAACCCCATTGAAAACCTGTGTAGTGAGCTGAAGAGGAGAGGGCAGAGGAGAGGACCCACGTCGCTGGATGATTTACAGAGATTGTGCAAAGAAAAATGGTCGAAGATCCCTCTCTCTGTATTCTCCCATCTTGTGAAACAATATAGGAGAAGATTAGGTGCTGTTTTGTTGGCAAAAGGGGGTTGTACAAACTATTAACATCAGGGGTGCTAATAATTGTGGCACACATGATTTGATGTAAAAGAATTATTTCTTAATGTGGGATTTTTTCCCCACTGAATAAATGCACTGGAATTAAAGGTGGATATTCCTTTCTTTTCATTGTGGTCCTATATTAATTGGAAAAAAACTGATTTTTTTAGAAGCTAAAGAACACATCTTAACCCACGATGACAATAATCATGGAGGGTGCCGTAAATTAAAATAAAAACTAACAATAATGAAAACTAAAAAATAAAACAGACAGACAAAATCCTACTGTCTAACACTAGCTAAATGAACGACAAATGACATCTGGTTATGCTAGATCATTAAGAACTGCTCACGTCATCTCCTTTACAAATTTACCAGGTTGTAATCTGACGATCAACATAAACTAAACTGGGTACAGAAAATGACGCTAACAACAAAATTCATTAGATATCCATTCATTCATAAATTGATTCATGCGTAAGTTAACGTATTGTTGTGGATTATTTTTCAGTTATTCATATTTTCCAGTTATTCATTATATTTACTAATACTAATTACTAATTACATTTCAGTTATTCATTATATTTTACTAATTACTTTTCAGCATTATTCATTATATTTACTAATATTGATTCATTATATTCACTAATACGGATTATATTCATTTTATTACTCATACTAGTCAATAAACTAACAATTAGATTTAAATTATATTTAGCCATCAATAATCATCAAGAACCATATTATATAAGCAGTAGTAAGACACGCACACAGATGAGCAGTGCTAATACACATACACATAAAACATACATACATACATACATACAAGCAGTTCACACACACACACACACACACAAGCAATTCAATTCGCACATGCATGAGCAGCTCATACACATAAACAGCGGGCTTTTGTAGCTTTGATTAGTGAGCAGGCTTCTGTTTAGTTGATTAAAAACATAATCAGAGGGGGTAATTGATTTCTGTAGCTTTGATCCATATTTGTTCAGTAAAATCATTAGTTGTTACTGAAAACATAATCAAACGAATCATTTATGTATCTGCTTGTAACCTATTCATCTGAAAGTGTTTTTCCACTCTTGAACTGTAGATTTCCAGTCAATATTAGGAAATAATTCTTTTATTTTTTATTTTTCTATTGGACACTGCTCCACCATGGTTTAACCAAGCGAAATATGAGGGTAAAAAAGACGGTTTCAGCCCATGCATTGTGATTGGAGCAGAGTTGTCTGGTTTTTCCCAATAAATATTGCTCTGTAAAGAACGCTGAGTTGGTACTTCAAGGCCAGGGGCTACCCTCCGGGTTTGGATTATTGCACGATTCAAGGCTGGAATAAAGATAACTTCTGAAGATCTCGTCTCTCTTCACTTATTTCCCAAAACAAGGGGACTTTAGAAAAAGTAAATATCTGGGTCCATCTGGTCGGGGAGACACAACAATAGAAGTCGAGTCTTTCTCACAAATCAGCAAAATGTTCACTTTCAGAGGCGCAACAAACTCAGATTCAGCTTCTATCTCTGCGGTAACAGTGGTCACAAATTAATCCAGCCGAGGTGTTGTCAACCAAGAAATGTATACCGGTTGTTTCTGTTTGAGCTATGGACTTGGACAGCTTAGCAATTGTTATGTTTCGATGGCCTAGCGGGTTAATCTGTCGTACTGGTGTTATATATATAACATCACGTATCGAATCCTGGGTGAGATTACATTTCTCAATCCTCACCCTTCATTGCTGAATGACCTAAGCCTGTCGCCGTTTACTTTTCTTGATTAGAAAGTTTCTCAGACTAATTGGCAAAAACGACAATGAAATGTATTTTAATAGCGTTGTTATAAATTGCTTCACAAAATTGAGGCGTTTCTTTCGCACATGAATGATGACGTAAAATATCAGCATATCTTCATAAATTCTGTGGTCGAGTGGCTCGCGAAAGGCTCAGGACAGCCCGCGAGGCTCACTGAGCAACAAGCTGTGAAACGTGCTGGACATTTTCCTTCCACATTCAGCAATTAAGAATGTAGAAAAGAATGGAGTCTTGTGACTTACAGCTACATGAGCCTCGCAGACCAATCCACACGCGCCCCACGAGCCAGCTGAGTGCAGAATTTTCCAACCCATATGTAAAGAAAAGCTCGAGAAATCCAAATGCGTGAGAGTTGACAGATATGCGTCAATAATGAAAACTGGCCACACCTGATAATGTTGAGAGTTTTCGGAGTTTCTGCAATGGTAATTCAATTAATTGAAAATTGCAATAATTATCAGTGCTCTTTCTAACTGCGGTCAAGCTATCACCAGTTCACAACTTAACAAGTAGAACTTACGACACATGATAATCATTAGGATTTTTGGAGTAAGTAAATAAAAGTAAATTATTCAAGTAAATATTATTCAAGTCAATAAAATTTTATTAAATGATTGAAAACAGGTCATGTCCAATCATTATTATTAAGGGATGGTTTTGAGCCTCCCCTATTGCCAGTTCACCAGGAGCCACTGGTGGGTACACAAATGGTAAACTCGAGTTCATCACCGTGCAGTTCGTAACCTCTGAAGCCAGGTGGTCAGTCAGCAAGTTACCGGCATCGTTATCATCATTAAAGTAAAAATTTGCTATTTGCGATTGCGTCAAACACGTGGCGGTAAATGATCCAGAGTTTCTAATGTTTGTAACCACCTGAAAGCCAAGACAACGAAATACCGGAGCAAGTTAGTGCGGCTCAAGGGAGGTGTTCCCTGAACTCAACCTTCACTCAGATAGAGACACTATTTTCAGTGTGAGTGAGGTCTCTGAAAGCAAATGAGTGTTAGGACAACCTCTGACTCATTTAGTATAACCTGACTCTAAGTTTTAGTACTCACTCACACTCAATTAGTGCGAATGTCGTGAATACGGGCCATAGTATTGGGCTCCGTCCGTCAGTACGAACACATAAAATTGAGGCGGCGGGGGATATTGCCATGTTAGTGGCAAACACTTGTTAAGGCATTTGCACGGACAGCTAAGGCCAGCGGAAAATCATCTGGTGCTGTGAGAAAGACCCGACTTTTGTAAACAAAGGTCACCAGTTAACAGGGAAACCAGTTGATCCGTAACACCGGGACCTGTTCCGAACACACAATGTTTTCAAACTCCTTGTGACTTTCTAAATAAGTCTGGAATTGTTTTTTTGCACATGAATGTGAGAAGCCTTTTGCCGAAAATTGATTAGGTGAGAATTTGGGCAAAGTCTACTACCCCTGCTGAAAATTCCAGCTTTGACCAGCCTAGGCTGGTCAGGCTGGTTTAAGCTGTGTTTTGGACAGTTTTAGTTGGTCGACTAGCCCTTCACTAGCTGACAATACCTGCTTAACCAGCTTTGACCCCCTTCATCAAGCTATAGAGACCTGCTTTAAACATCTAGACCAGCTAATAACACAGCTCAGACCATCTTAAACCAGCTAAGAATTCTAGCAGCTAGAATTCTAAGCTGGTTTAAGATGGTCTGAGCTGTGTTATTAGCTGCTCATAGCTCGTCTAGATGTTTATAGCTTGATGAATAGACGTATTTTTGAAATACAATGGGTCTTATGTCTATACATTGGCAACACACCTGCAACATAATCAAATTCATGGTCTCTCAAACAGTGATCACTCTGCGGAGTGTTCTTTCCCCGCTTAGCCTTAAGGCCAATCGGGCGTATGCTGTGGTTATATGGCGCCTTTGTCGTGGTCTGTCGGTAGTCTGTAAACTTTTTGCATAGTCAGCGCTCGGTTTTTCACGTATCCTTTTCATATTTTATATGCGTGTATATGGGATGAAAATCTAGTGCAACTTAGATTTTGGTCATGTTTGGCCAAGCGGGCCAAACATGTCTTTGCCACTATTTTTTAAAAACGATTTCCCAAAACTCCATTAATTTTCATTCCTGCTTTGTTAAAATGTTATTTTTCATGTTCATACTAATAGTCGACTGCAAGGGCATACTAAGTTGCAAATTACTGTTAACTGGTTACAGTTAGTATAAATCAAGAACCATTATCTCCTCACATAATTGTTAACATTACAGTAACCTATAATCAATAAATGTTCATTTAAACATATTGTGGAGAATGCATGTTATATTGGTGGTTTGTTGGCAATTTCACACAAGACTATGAACTAGACGTAATCATATTTGATCACGCATTTGAACAAGTGTAGTCTATATGTTTGTGTTCACTCTTGGTTATGCATGGCTTCACAAACTGTCAGCATCCCATGTTTTTTTTTTAATTGAACCATTACCCCAAACAATGTAGACTAACTCAATCAAAATGGTAAAAATAGAATTCTATGACCTTAAAAGTTTAGACCTCCCACATAGCAAGAGGATAGCATAGCATAGCACGTGAGCCGATGTTATTTACAATAGAACATAGATAACATTTCAAATGTTTAAACTGAGACATTTTACATTTTAATCCATAAAATGAGCTTATTTCAAAATTTCTGGCTGCAATAAAAGTTGGGACATAGGGAAAAAAGAGCTGTAAAAGCAATTTATTTATAAGAAACTCCGCTGAAAGAACATTTTGCAAGGAATTACATTGACTGGCATCAGGTGTGTAACATGATTGGCTATAAAAGGGATGTCTTAGAGAGGCCAAGTCTCTCAGAAGTAAAGATGGCCAAAGACTCTCCAACCTGTGAAGCCTTGCGTAAAAAAAAATTGTGGAATACTTTAAAAACCATGTTCCTCATCGTCAAATTGCAAAGGCTTTGAATGTCTCATCATCGACAGTGCATAACATCATTGAAAGATTCAGAGAAACTGGAAAAATCTGTGTGCGTGAGAGACAAGGCCGAAGCCCTTTTACTGGATGCAAGTGATCTTCGGTCCCTTAGACGCCACTGCGTAGGCTTGCACAGATAGACTCTAGCACCTAGCTAGCTATGGCACCTGCCCTTTGCCCTGTGGACCAAGTACTGTATGTGGCCCATGTTGACGTGATTAATGATAAATTCAAAGATAAGCCATCCACAGATGCCACTTAAAACTTTATCATGCAAAAAGGAAGCCATTGTTGAGCATGATCCAGAAGTGCCGCTGTGTTCTGTGGGCCAAGGCTCATTTAAAATGGACTGTAGCAAAGAGGCAAAGTGTCCTGTGGTCAGACGAGTCCAAATTTGACATTCTTGTTGGAAATCATGGGCGTCGTGTCCTCTGGGCTAAAGAAGAGAAAGACCACCCCTCCTGTTATCAGTGTTCAGTTTAAAAGCATCTCTTCATACGTCTCTTTTTTACCTACATTGCCCGTGTTTTGGGGTGTTTTCCTCCCATTTTCATGACAAATGTGTTGCACATGAAAAATCATTTCTCACTTATTACCGTTGGATCTTGTGATTATTATACAAATCAATATAAGAATATAATCACCATTTTTGATTTTATATGAAACCTTCAAAATTTAAGTCACAAGAAAATCACCTAATTTTATTTCTTTGCATAACTTTCTTGTTTATTATTTGATTGGTGAGCTGTAAAAAGTATTGAATAGAAGGAAAAGTGCCGAACTTGGAAATCTGTCAAATGGAATGTTTTGATGCAGGGAAACATTCTATTTGGAACAAAATAAAAAAACACTTTTTTTAAATCAAGTTTTATGACAAATATACAGATTGAATCTGTATGTCTAGATTCCAAAGCTTCCAAAAATATAAGCTTTTTTGTATGACTACCGATTCCCAAGATATTGAGCTTTGAGAACGTTCCAAATACTTCCAACATATTCCAAATGTCAGCAAAACATTCCAAATGTTGTAAATCATGGGAATTTGGAATATTTTTTTTCTAGAATTCAACATTTCAGTGACAAATAATCCTTATGAAAACATCTCCACTGTTTTCATTATGTTAGGGATATGTTATTTGGCTTTTTCCATGACAAAATTACCTCTAAATAGGCAAGTTCTGCTCTGGGATCCATTGGACCTCAAAGCCTTTTTCCATGGATACTGAAGGAACCTCTTTGACACAGTGACAAATTTTTTGGTGAAAGTGTAAAATGAGTTGCCTGAGGATTACATGAAAGGGAAACTTGGTATATTCTCATCAGACAAAGATATGCCATTTCAAAGTCTTTTGGGGTCTATTAGACCCCAAAGCACAGGAATAGGGTTAAACTGTCCTTCAATTTGGACTTCTCCTGAGTGCTGGTCTTTCTTTATGAATATTGTTGTTTTTAAACGTGCACCCACAGCCATAGTATTTTCGAATGTGCATGCTATTTGGTTCGGTGGGACTGTGTTTTTTGAAATGTTTTAAAAAACACCATGAATGCTGAAAGGTATATAAAAGTTTTGGAGCAACATATGCTCCCCTTCAGAGAACATCTATTCCAGGGAACGCCTTGTGTATTTCAGCAGGACAATGCAAAACCACATACTGCAGCTATTACAACGGCATGGCTTCGAAGTAGAAGAGTCCGTGTGCTGAACTGGCCTGCCTGCAGTCCTGAACTTTCACCAATTAAGAACATTTGGTGCATAATTAAATGAAAAGTCAGTCAAAGGAGACCCAAAACTCTCCAGCAGCTGGAAGCCTGTATTAAACAAGAATGGGATCAAATTCCAATGGCTACATTCAAGAAACTTGCCTCCTCAATGCCCAGGTGCCTCCACTCCATGTTATAAAGAAGAGGGGATGCTACACCATGGTAAAAGGCCCCTGTCCTAACTTTTTTGAGACCTGTATCAGCCATCAAATTTGAAATGACCTCATTTTGTGGATAAAATTGTACATTTTTTGCAATTTCAACATTTGCTATGTTATCCCTGCTCTATTGTGAATAAAATACTGGCTGGTGTGATTTGGAAGTCATTGCGTTCAGATCTATTTCACAATTTAAACTTTGTCCCAACTATTTCGGAATTGTGATTGTAGATGGTCTGTTTTATTTGGGGTTCCGATAATTGGCTAGTTGTCAGTAGAATTGTATTTTGTCGATTGCAGCAAATGCTCAAAATACTGATTCAGAAACTTACTGGTGACACCTCCCCAATGTACTCCAGCAATGACCATATGCTTTTCAGCGCAGTGCCTCAAATAGGAGTCCGAGTTACGAACAGTCTACGGTCATGAAACAGACTGTGTTTATCAAGTTAATAACGTTGGACATCGGCCTCACTCTCAAAGTGTATTTCCTTTTCAGAGCCAATTTTTGAGAAGTTCAGGCAGTCAGAATTATTAACCCCCTTGGATTTGGCTGATATTTTATTGGTACCCAAACCTCAAAACCCAAACCTTTTCTCTGTTCATCCCTTCTGTCCCGAGCTACAGTGACACTTTTTTTTTTTTTGCTCCATTTGGCCTATTTAATAAAATTGCAAGTTCCTACTTCTCTGATTCTGAACTTCAATGGTGTCCCATCTCAAAGTCCATCGAAAGTGGGTCTATAGGGGGGCAGATTACCAGAATGCAGTTATCCACCTGGGGCACCCTTCAAGTTTGTCAACAGGGGATGCGCAAAAAAAAAGTTTGTCACAAATTTTCTCTAAACTTCAAAGGTATCCCAGTTGCCTTTTTGCTGGAAAATCTTAGTGGGAAGGAGCTTAATTCAAATCCACTGTTACTTTTGTGGGCCAACCTTGAAGTTTGGAGAAAAAAAGGGCAAAAATAGGGTCTTGGACCAAAAAAGGGGTCAATTTAGGACTCTTTTTCTGAAAACTTCAAAGAGGTCGCCAAATGCTAATAATTACACATGAAAGTCAAAGACCTATTTATTACAAATAAGCCACAAAATAGCTGAGATCTTATCTCATTTGCTTATAATGAACAAAACCGAAATTCTAAAAATAGCATCTAGGTGGCAGCGCTAATCCTTAAAAAACATGAACATTCCACTTCATTGTGAGAAGATGCATGTAAGCATACATGCAGTCAGGAGTATGGTCTTGATACAATTGCACTTGCTGAATTTTCATGGCCAGGCTCGAGATGAGGTGAGGTGAGGTGAGGTGAGGTGAGGTGAGATGAGATGAGATTAACAGTAAGGTTATATCATGACAGTGACAAATGAGTGAAAAGAAAATGTTCTGCCACATTTCAGAAGTCCTCCTTGAGCTTACCGTTGGTTTTGATTGAGAGCTTCAAATCTGGAGCCGTCCCAACAACAGAGGCAGTGGCAAATGAGAGGAGATCCCAGTTGATTTGTTCTTTTATTGTAATATACAGGTCTATGGCTTTCATGTGTGATAAGCAGCGTTTGGCTACCTCTTTGAGGCTTTGAGAAATAGGGTCCCAAAATGACCCCTTTTTAGGTTCGAGACCCTTTTTTGGCCTTTATTTCTCCAAACTACAAGGTTGTCCCACAAAATGATAGTAGATTTGAATTAAGGTCCTTCCTACAGAGGAAAAGGAAATCTTCCTACAAAGATTCCAACAAAAAGGCAACTGAGATACCTTTGAAGTTTGGAGGAAATCCGTGACAAACTTAAGGAAAAAAATGGTTTTGAGCATTTTGCGCATCCCCTGTTGACAAACTTGAAGGGTGCCCCAGGCGGATAACTACATTCTGGTAATCTGCCCTCCCTATAGTTGGCAACCCACTTTCAATAAACTTTGAGCTGGGACACAATTGAAGTTCAGAATTAGAGATGTGGGAACTTGCAATTTTGTGAAATTGGCCAAAAAGGGCCAAAAACGTGGTTGTAGCTCTGGACAGAAGGGGTTGACAGAGAAACAGTTTGGGTTTTGAGTTTTAGATACTATACCCATCTCAAAAATAAAAAAATCGGCCAAATCCAGGGGATCAACGATTCATGGTGCCTGATTTTGCCTGAATCTCTCTCAAAAAAAATTTGCTCTTCATACCTTTAGAAATGCGCAAAATCTAAATCGCAAAATAAAAAACTGGTCATGGAAACAGTCTGATATCATGAAATTTGCTCTCTGATCTGCAGTATAAGTCACTGAAACCAAGGCTAATAAATAGATTATTGCAGGAGACCAGCAAGCCTACTTGTCATTTTGTGTATTGTGGAGCACTTACATCGTAATCACGAGGTTGGGGCATTTTACTGAGCGAAGGAAAATGGAGAGGGAGGTGGAACAAACACAAGCAGGGGGGAAATTATTGTACATAGAAGCCACAGAAAGCGTTCGGGCAGAAAAGGAAACCTGAAGGCCAGGACTTGTCGGACTGTGAAGAGAAGGAAAGCAAAAAGAGAGGTAAAGTGGAAACAATATAAATGAATAGATGGAGATTTTATTGCATTCATTGCTATGGTGATTAAGTGCACTAGTGAAATTGAAATGAAATCGGAGAACATTAGGATAATGGTAGATGTGGGAAATTCTTGGCATTTCAGATCTGAAGAGGGATGACATATTGGATATTTTGGCACGAGACGTTGGAGTGAGTCAGACACAAAGGAAGTAGGGATAGCGAATGTGAATACTTTTTATATGGGATTAAGGATTAAGGCTATGGGTTGGGTACTATGTTGTTTTTTAAATATATTTTAAAATTTTCATTTATTTATTTAGTCAGTTTTAAAGGATGTAAATAAATATAACCCGCATCCGGAGGTGGGCAGTAATACGCCCAGATGGGTCTTCTTAAAAAATATTTCACAGAAAGAAGAAGAATTAGACACTGTCCTACATAGTCGGGTAAGGCAGGTGGCGATATGCAACTAACGGTTGGTGTAGTCTTATCACAAAACAGAAATAAGAAGAAGAAATATTCTGCGATCAGTCGACCATCTTCACACAAATATCAGCGCGGTTGTGCTGTCTTCACCGTTTGCAAAACGAAGCGTCTTTTTTTGGGGGGGATTTTTGCCAATCCAGTTGCCAATCCAAGCATGCCTAATTTTGATAATTTTCATACACAGTTATTTTCTGTCACTGAGATATTGGCAAAAGCTGCGATGGCTGAAATTAACCGATGTGTTGGCGATCGTTGTGCTGTTTTCCGTTTGGAGATATCTCAGAGTCAGAGGGAGATTGAATCACTGAAGCACAAGCTACAGGTTCTGGAGCGCGATTTTATGAGAACGCGAAAGAAAAAAGGTGCGAGATTTGTGGGGGTAAACGGTGTAAATTTTGACCTTGTTTGCATGATAAAACATGAAGAAGTGTGTGTCCATGACACTTGCCTAGTTTTTGAATGGACTGTCAACTCATTAACCGGAATGCGTTACTCATGCCTGATTTGTTTATTAAATAGTTTTTTCCTTGCCATTTTAAAATAGACAGTCCCTCCGTAAATTCGCGTTTTTGACAGTGTATACCTCCGGTCCATCATATTCTCCCGCTGCAGAGAGAGTCTTGGGGCAAGAGTGGAGCTTCAGACCAAAGGAAGGAGAGGAACCCACGAATGTGAAAGAGGTCGAGTCGCATTCACAGCTCAGCATCATGGGGAATCAGGTCAGTTTATCATCTTTATCTCTCTTTGTAAGCGTAAGTAGCACTTATTTGTTCAAATTCAGGATAAGCCTCTAAATAATATACTGGCTCCCCTGTTCCAGTTCAGGATTGAACTGACTCCTGTCAAAAGAGTCGGAGTTGAAGAGGATTTGTGTGACAGTGTCCCTCACTCCACATCTTCGAGAGAAGAGTTGGCAAAACAACCCTCACCGCTTGGAGATTGTAAGAACTCAGACCATCCCTTTGGAGACCTAGAACAGCTGAGTGAGTGTGGACACAATGATGAGGGGCTCAGAATTGCTGAGTGAGTGTGGGCATGGTGATGAGGAGCTCAGGGGACTGGGGTTTGTGGTGAAGGCAGAACAAGAGGAAGAGCATGTAGCCCAGAGATGGGTCTGACAAAGTGAGCACAAAGCAGGAAGACTCAACACCGGCAGTATTGGTGCTTTACTGTCCAGTTAGTGTATGATGCATAAAAAATTTCTGGTTTTTGGTTGTTTTAAGTATGCAATAAACAAAAACTTTTTTTTAGAAATGACAAAAAAATCCTTCATGCTGCCCAAAATATGCAGATTTTGCCTCTAAAATTGTGTCTGAGACTGGGTTTGAGAATGGGTCATTCCATGTCAAATCATCAGATATGCAAAGCATCTGTCACCATGTAGTCATAGATTGCTTCCATTAGGTATGTTACCATCAGTGCATCGGCCGCCGCGATATTGGTTCCCATAGCGCGTTGCGTAATTTCCCGAAGTGGCACAGGTATACCCATCAAAACCGCCTTTTATCGGCGAAAGGAATGGAATTCCCGGAAATCCCGTAGAAGACGTAGATAAAAATGACCCTGAATTCCCCCTGTTACCTTGTTTTCAATTTTTGATTTCCCAGATGGCCGCCTGAGCGCTTCAAAGTTTGAGGTGACAAAAACACCCTTCAATTTTATAGAAGCTAAGTAGGAATTCTTATAAAAACTGCTTAGACTATTCGATGAAGTACTCAAGATCCAACAGACAAAAAAAATTAAGAGATTTGGAGCGCCTGTTTCTACCGTCAGCAAAAAAACGGTCTGTAGTAAAAATTCCAGAAATGGCGCCCCCATTGAGGGTTGCACAGAGAAATTCAATTCTGTTTTCATTCATCATTTTGGAAGAGGCAGATAAAATTCCAATGAACATTATCTGAAAGTTTCATTGGAATATCTAAAGAATTAAGAAAGTTATAGCATTTTATGCAAACCGTGTTTTCGGTCACAGATTTCTTTTTTTCTATAGAAACTAAGGACATTTTATACCCCTCATTTAGCCAATTTCCATTGGAAAGTTTATTTCAAGCTCTGTCAGGATAAATAATTCATTTCAGCATACAACCATTTTAAAAATTTTAGTAACATACCTACCTCCATATTTTCACATTAGATAAATATGTATTAGTGATTAAAAAAATCTGAAATTTCAGCTCATTCGGACTAAAAAAGAATTTTTAGTGAATTATTTTCTAGGGGTACTGCCAGTCAGTTTTGTGTCTTTTTTTTAAATTCGGCATCTCCAATCCCACCCAAATCTGGAATGCCCGATTGGGGAGCTATGTACAACTCTTGCACGTATACGACCCCTTGTTGACAATTCAGGAGAGTACGGACAGTTCGCAGCTCTTCTCCGAAGCATGCGCCTGTCAGCTACCGCCTCTTATAGAGTACTGAAGTGATGATATCACGCTGGTGTTGGAAGTAAACTTTCCCATTCATTTTAACCATAGACTGTTTTTAGATGCGACCATACAGCTCTATGAACGCTTCTGTCTGTCTGTCTGTCCGTCTGTGACACCTTTTTGACCATGTTCCTGTCGTCGAATCATCATGAAATTTTCAGGAGTTATTGACCTTCACCAAAGTGATGTCCATGCACAAGGTCGAGGTCAAAGGTCAAGTTCACAGAAGTCATGACCTTGTTTGCGGGTTTTCGCGCTGTAACTCCAGTTAGAATTCATGGATCGCTATGAAATTTTGGAAATTGCTTCTAGGCATAGAGGAGGTGTTCCCTATTGTTTTTCAAGGTCATCCTTCAAATCCCAAGGTCACAAAGGTCAAAAAACTGTCAATTTTGCCCGATTTGACGGTTTTCGCACTGTAACTCAAGTTTCATTCAATGAATGGCTATGAAATCTTAGAACAAGCTTCTTGGTATAGAGGAGGGGTTCCCTATTGATTTTCAAAGTCATCTGTCGAATCCCAAGGTCACACTGGTCAAAAAAGTGTCGATTTTGCCCCGATTTCACAGTTTTCGCACCGTAACTCCACTTTAACTTGATGGATGGCTATTACATCTTAGAACAAGCTTCTTAGTACAGAGGAAGGGTCCCCTATTGATTTTCAAGGTCATTTGCCAATTTCGAGATCACACTTGTACAAGAAACCACCAGTCATGGACACTAGGCCACGTGACGGATGCTAGGCGAGGTCGCAGCTATTAGATCCTTCTGATCTACTTGTTTCACTTCACTTTTGAATCCCTTCCCATTGTTTTCAAGCCTGTATCTTTTTCGAGATTTTGCATTATATTTCCGACTAAAAACAAATATTATTTTTCTTGACCGGAATCGGCTACATTTCAAATCATTTTAATTTTTCGCCACCATGCTAATCCTCTTTGTAGTCTAAAGACTACACGTCCCATGATCCTCCTGATTCCCGGGCTGAAGGAGTTCAGGAAGTCTCCCGCCTAAAATTTTCCAGCACCTTGCTATAGCAGTTTGTTTGTTTGTTTGTTAGTTTAATTAGTTAGCCACTCAACGTTCTACTTGGTGACGCTTTCCTTGCTAGATATCAAGTTTTACAAATGGAGCCAATTTACTGTAATAGCCAGGCATATTTGGCCAACGTTTGTTTGCTTAAGAACTCCATAGTTGTCTATCTTAATATTTGGTGCATTTAGTTAAATGCCAGCTTGTGAAATGTTGCAGCTCAGTGGTAGCTAAGTAGCCAAATAATGGCTCTTCACTGCTTTTATTCACTTGGCTAGCTCACTAGCTAGTTAGCTATTTCGCTAGCTAAGCTAGTGATAATTCTTGAATAATTATACTAGCTAGCTTGCTAAATAAAAGTAAGAGATGGTAAACTACCATTTACTGTTTCTATAGGTTTAGCTATGTGCACTAGATGTAATAAGCTGACAAGCTAGGTGGTTTGCTAGCTACCTAAATGGCAAAGTAACTATTCATTGTGAACCTTTCATTTGTATGTCGCTAGCTAATAGTAGCCTGCTATGTAGGAACGGATGCATGGACATACAGCAATGTAGAGCACTGATGGGCTACCATCATGGTACGTTGTGAACGTTGGCTCAAACTGAGGTACCTCATTGGCTTTGAACAAATCGCAGGGTACGCGCCCGCTTGTGTAGCAGATATTCAGTTCAGAGAGTGGACTACAAGTGCCAAAGCATATAATTTTTGGCAATAAACTACGAATTTGATGTGATCATTTGAATCTGTATATCCTGTTGGCTAATCTCGGAGTGAGATGGCTCTTAGAATTAATACGAGTTCAAGCGATGCCAGAAAGCGTCCAAACCCCCTTTATAAATTCCCATGGGGATTGTACTTCCGACACCAGAAGCTAAGTTGCAGTGACGTCGTCACTTTAGTACTCTGTACACTCATTGGATGAATCATCACAAGTTCAGAATGGAGGATACCCGAACATAAACAAGTTTAGAATCTTCCTGATGAGCGCCCATCTTGGCCAACAGGATGCACCTAATCAACGAACAATGGAACCATGTTATATTACCCTTCCCGACAGACCCTCCCCAATTTGCATACCTTTAGCGCAATGGCCAATTGTGCACTACTGAAAAAGCTGCCGACTATGATTGGGGCTCGAACCCGCATCATGATAGTCACTTCTGCTTCGCAGTGCAATGCTATCCGGCTATCTGAGTGAGCTATCCGGCAGCTTTGTGTTGTTTTTTTTTTTGAACGAATTCGCATCAATTAACATTTTTTTTTGTATTTAACATGTCATAACTTTTTATTATTTCACCTATAGCTTTGAAACTTTGCATCGAAGCTGATGTTATACTGCTACATCAGAAAATGCAGTCCATTTTACTTTATCTCTCTTGGTTGTGGAGCAATGAGGACACCAAATGAGCGTTTTGTTCAGGCAGTTCCATTTTTAGGTCCCCTAAGCACCCCCACTGTAAACGCTAGCATAGGCTCTCTGGCATTTTTTCCTGTGACCAGAGAAGACAATCTGATTTTTTGACCAGATTATTGACATATGTACAATTATATAGAAAAAAAAATGTTGTCCGGGGTAAATGACTACGCTAAGATTTTGACTGTTAAAAATTGGTCTTAAATTGCATTTTTTCAGTCGGAGCCATTTTTGGAGCTCCCTTACTCCTAAATTATGATTTCAATACTGTCCAAAAACTTTCTACTGATAGTCATGTGCCTAAATAGAAGGAATGTAGCCCCAATAAACGGTTGTGATTTATTGTAGCATGACAGAAGCCCACTGAAAATTGAAATTTTCATTTTCGCACATAACAAAACCACTATTTTGGAGGCCAATACCTCAAAAATTAGAGGAGATAGGACGTTTCTGATGGCATATCCTGAAAGCCTGGGTGCTACTTACATACTATACCACTTTTCAAGCTCACAACTCATTTCTTTCCCAAGATATTGGCATCCAAATATGGCTGTTCTTAAACATGCGAGATTGGCAAGGGTCAAAAATGGGGTATCCCACCCTATTTTGAAGAGCCACAGCACAAAAACCCTTTAGAATTTTGACAAATTATTTTGCACATGTTCATCATATACGTTAAGGTACCAGTGCAAATTTTTTTAGCCAAATCCAAGTCGGTCATTATGGGACCTCTGGTTGAGTTCATATGGAATGACCCATTAGCTTAGATACAAAGTTTCAAAGCTATAGGTGCAATAATAAAAAAGGTTATGCCATTTTAAATACAAGAAAAATGAAAATTGACTTGAATTTGCAAAAAAAAATAAATAAAATGGACAAAGCTGATGGACCATACCCTGAGAAAATAATTAACCAAAAATTAATTTTTGGTCTGAATGAGCTGAAATTTCAGGTTTGTCGGCAATATATATTTATACAGCTGCGCACAAAAAATGCCAAGATTGAGAAAGTGGTGGTGAGACTCATTTGTTGATCTGACATGGAATGACCCAAATGCTTACTTTTGACTTCGGTGAAATTGATTGCAATCTTGGTGTGGTTCAATTTTGAGTCATTTCACTTAACTTTGCTTGCTTAAATCAGTGCAGTGCTGCTTCACGATTTTAACCCATTTTACTCTCAAGGGATGTGCGTGAAATGCATTTCCCAGAAATGCATGCATCAATATGCCCGTTGTGTAGAACATAAGCGTACAACTTGACATTCCAACCACACAATATCGGCCTCCTTTTATCGCTGTCTGTCTCTTGTTATTTCTCTGAAGTCTGACAACCATATACTTCTGTCCGAGCTCTGAGGTCCTTTGCTTCCAGTTCTCTTGTTGTCCACAGAATTAGGCTCTCTAGCATGGGTGGCAGGGCATTCATTAGTTGTGATTACATGCGCAAAGTTTCTCCAATCTGATCCTAACCTCGGTTGATCGGAAATTCCAAATCCAAATTCACATGGACTACTAAATGACATGATCCGATCATGACTTGCGTATACATCACCAAGCGTTTAATTAGAATGAATCATTTGGGCATGCGCGCAGTTTTTTCCGGTAATATAAAAAGAAGTACAAGGCGAAAAAGCTGTTCTTCCGCCTCTGTTGTAAACAAACGCCACCTTGTCTGCACGCCCTCGTTTGCTCTTTGTAGCACACATGCACAGTGAAGACAATTTTACCCCAACCACGAAGACAGGATCCAAATGGGTGTGTACATGGACGTTGTTCGGTATGATAATCGGCATAAACCACCTCTCTCATTCAGAGTGAAATTTATTTCCGAATGAACCGAATCGGATCAGAATCTTCTGATTGACGTGTTTACATGAAGCATTTTTAATCTGATTGGGCTTTTATTCCGATTTATGTGTGTCCATGTAAACATAGCTAGTGTCATGGCTCCCAAACTGTGGAACTCATTACCTCAAACTCTTCATATAATCTATTCAATTTCTGAATTCAAATCGCTAAAAACCCACCTCTTTAGACAGTGCTATCAATCTACTTTCCCCTTTTAAGTTTCATTGATCACATTTTTTTCCCCCAAGTTTATATTTCTCTCTTTCTATCATGACACATTCATGCTTATATCGCCTTGTTTTTTAAAATTTCAGTATATTCTGTGTCCCGTGTAAAGTGACCTTGAGTCTAAGAAAGGCGTCATAAAAATAAAACCTATTATTATTATTATTGCTCTCCGCCATGTTTAGTTGCAAGTCAAATCAACTGGCATTAGTCGCTTGACTTTTTGATTGCGCATCCTTCCATCAAATTTTAAAATAAAGGTATTTTTGAGTGAAAAAAATGGGCTCAGTTAAATTTTAGAAGTGTTTTAAAGACAGAATGCTTGATTACACATATCAAAGAACCATATACTGGGGGGAATTGTCATGTACACCTTAATTAAGAATAGCCTAAACATTTGTTTCAACATTGTTTTAGTTTTTGAACTCTGAGCATGTCAATGATAACTTGCTTAGTAAGCCTGGGGCATAGTTATGTTCTCATATTTTGATGAATAAAACATTATTAATTTCATTTACATGTTCTGCATATCTCAGGGTGTTCCTCTGCTATGGTAGATCATTGCTCCCCAGCAGAAGGAGTCTTCGGGGAGGAGTGGAGCTCTACATTGAATGATGGAGAAGAAATTACTGCTGTTGAAGATGTAGAGGCACCCTCACAGCCCAGCATCACGAGGGTCCAGGTTTGTTTGTGTAAATGATGCTAAATTTGCATTTATTTCACAATAAATCCAATGATCAACTACAACTGTGCTCCTATGTGTACTTGTAATGCAGTTGTAAACTCCAATTTGGGTTGAAGTAACATTGTATCTTGTGGTTTGTCTGGTCTAGTTCAGACCTGATCCACTTCCTGTCAAGAAAGAGAGACTGGAGGAGGACTTGTGTTGCATTGATGTGCAGCCCACAGCTACAGGAGTGGAAAAGAAAATGCAAACCGTACCTGTTGAAGAGGAGAAAAAACCAGACACAGAGCCCACACCTGTCGGAGACCCAGAGGAGTTGAGGGAGCAGCACAGGTTTGGACACAGTGATGAGGAGCTCAGTGGACTGGAGTTTCTGGTGAAGGCCGAGCAAGAGGAAGAGCATGTAGCCCAGAGACTCAGTCAGACAGGATGTGAACTCAGTGCAGGAAGACTCAACACTCTGGACTCTGAGTGTGTGATGTATGAGGGAGACAATCAGCTGTGGTCTTCCTTTACCCAAGGGAGCAGTGACATAGAAAGCAACGAACCAGTTTGTTCTAATGCTACAGAACAGTGCTCACTTAGTTTGTCAATTCAGTCAGCACAAATGCATATTCCTGCCACCATGGACGTTTCTGGAAACACGCTGTCCTCTTTTGAGGTTTCATATGCTGAGGAGTTTGATAAGATGGGTGGGAAGCCATCTGGTTGCAGTGAGGAGCTCAGATCAAAGGCCATTCACACTCAGCAGGGTCAGTACAGAGAGAGACTTGTGCACACAGTGGAGAGAGAGAATCAGACATTACTGCCCCAGCAGCAGCAACATGGACCCTCAGTAAAACACAGGAGAGACGGTGAGAGCCCAGCCCAGCAGCACTCAGGCTCTCCATATGAGACTGGCTTTACTTTGTGCACAGGGGTGCTTAACACTGGGGGCTCTACTCTGAGCACTGGTGCTGTTAAAGCTGGTAAGAAGCGCAACACACTGAGGAAAACTAGCTTCAGAAAGAGACTGTTTGTTTGCACGTGCTGTGAGAAGAGATTTGCTCAGGGTAGTCAACTTAAAATACACCAGAGAATCCATACAGGGGAGAAACCGTACCGCTGCACTCACTGTGGAAAAAGATTCAGTCAGTGGGGTAATCTTACTGCTCATCAGCGACTTCACACCGGGGAGAAACCGTTCTGCTGTGCACATTGCGGGATGCGTTTCACCCAGCAGTCCAGTCTCACAACGCACCAGCGAATACATACAGGAGAAAAACCATTTATTTGCAGTCAGTGTGGTAAGGGCTTCTCACATTCAAGTAACCTTAAAACGCACCAGAGAATTCATGGCAGAGATTGACTTGGGCATTTTAGGCCTTCACCTCTTTCCCGATGGCACTGCCAAATCTCAGTCAGATTTGACTGTTGAGAAAGGTTACTGCTTTCTGCGATCCTATTTCTTCTGTGTGACATCGGATTACTTTATGCTATATCGTCGGAATCGTGTAGCCCCTCAAAGCACAAGATGACTTCCTGCTTGTCACGTACACAATTCAAAGTATATTTTGTCTAATTTTGATGTCTGTTTGTGAAAATATTTCTTGTGGATATCTATCAAGAAAACTATATATTTTTTTGCATGTTTTCACCCATTTTCTTAAATATTCACAAGAGCTCATTTGCATACAGTGTTATATAATAGGCAAAATTTTGTCATAATCATACTCTTAAAAAAAAAAGTACTAGTTCCAAGCTTTTTCATGAGGTACCATGAGGACATAAATAAAATATTTAATTTCTTTGCGTGGCGGTGTTTTTATTGAGCCATTTTGTCCTCAATTGGGTCAGTTGGGAATGAGATGAAGCTTATTAGCTTTGGTTTTGCGGCATTAAAATTGCAAAATTGTGTGAACATTGTTCGAATCCCAACTCTATAGATAATTCCCATATTTATGGCACTTTAAGAAGTAGGTTAAAAGTCAGAAAAAGGATTTTTTCCATTTTGTGGGGCAATGTTGTGTATGTGTTCTGTGACTACTGGCTGCAGTGCTTCACTGGGGGGACATCACTCACATTGGCAGAAACATTGAAACCTAGGATGCCATGTGTTTACGGCCCCAGCATTGGATCAAATGAGAAATTTCTAGATCTCGTTCGTCATGTTATACACATTTCACTGTAATTTTGCAGGACATGTTTGGGATCATTGGAAACATTGAGTTCTCCTCTAGAGTTTAAAATATGCTGAAGTTACAGAGATTTAAATATAGCAGCTACATTTGATGAACCCATGTACAGGTTTGTTGGTATTTACTCTATTCAATAATAGTGATGGGAAGATGAAGCTTCATGAATCATTTTCTTTATTTTCTGTGCCCACAAGATGGTGCACTATGTTCAGCAAAGACTTGTAAGTTCATTCTATCAGCCTTATTTCTTTATCCCCCCGGCATATAATGCGGGGGGATATAGGGATCAGTGTGTCCGTCCGTCAGTAATAAAATCGTTTCCGTACCAGAACTTGAAAACTATACCACTTACAAATACCAAATTTGGTAAGGAGCTTCTCCTTATGGTCTAGTTGTGCCTTTTGGGGGTTTCGGTCCGTCCGTCTGTCCACACAACCTGTAGGTTACACAACCTACAGCCGGGGGGATCCGCCATTGCCAGATGGCTCGTTTTAACTGTGGGCGCCATCTTGTGGGAACAGAAAATAAAGAAAATGGTTCATGAAGCTTCATCTTCCCATCACTATTCAAAAATCGACGCAGAGTACTCTATCAACAAAACCTAGAATGATTCTCTGCAAGATACTCTCCACCAGCAAGCCTTGAGAATAGAACGGCTGAGCCATCTGCTTGCTAAAAAGTGTTATAATGATTTCTGAAATGGTTTTATTTTGTGCCCCAACTGGTTTAAAATTTGGCTTTAAGTTTTATTTGAATTTATATGGCGATTTATTTCTTTTCTTTTTTTTGCTTTATTTTGCGGTAAAGGTCTCATTTCACTCTGAGTAATGCTGCATTTTCTAATGCATATTGTGTATTTATAATGTATTTTTAATATCCATAAGTTTTATCAGTGAATTGAGTCTATGAGTTAACTTTAATAATATGTTCCTCACCTGCTACATCCATTTTTTTCACACATTGGGTCCATTTTTGGTGGAAATTCCTGAACCTACACGAAATGTGAAGCGCATACAACAACCGAGTATCGAGACGTATTAAGGAAAGGCTTTTTTTTTTCCTGTTCCGTTTTGCATGGTGGGAAATTATTACGCAAATACGGAACTCAACAGTAGTGTCTTCTCAGTTAAGCTGTTTGTTATCTTTGCTCAGTGGAAAAAAAATCATATTTTGGCCTAGTGGCTGTGGTGCTGAACTTGTACCCAGAGAGTACGTGTTCCAAGCCCCATGTGTTGCCGCAATAAGATCAGTTCAGCTGTTGGGCCACTGAGCAAGGCCCCTCCTTAGTCTGTTCAACTGCAAGTTGTTTTGAGAAAAAGAGTCAGCTAAACAATGTTATTATTATTATTATTGTTGTTGGTCATAATATGGAATAATGACTTCTCTTTAAAGGTACTGAGCTGATGTTTTTATACAACCTGACTTCCAGTTGATTAGGTGAAGCAGGACCCAATAGCTTCTTCCCTCAACCACCCAATGTTGGGCTAAGGGCCTTCCTCTGGGGCCCAACACTTGTTGTAATCTGACTATACCAACACTGGAGCTTGGACCACCAATTGTGTGGGTTCCACTTAAGGACCATAGCCATGAAACTATACTTTGTCCTAGTAACCCAGTTTATCCTGACTGAAGAAGGCTTTATTATACTGCCCTACAAATTGGTTATTTCAGTTTGTTCAAACTGTGTATTTTGGATATAGGTTTTGGACTCCTTTACTAAATACCTCTGTGACATTTGTTACTAAGCTGATGTGCAGGTGTTTTTTTTTTTTTCCCCCACTTCTTACCTTCGTTGAGCCAAATCTATTTCAAGAGTTGGACGGAAACCAGCTTCCAGGATGCATGTTAATACTTGCACTGCAAAATAGGCTTGGCAAAAAATCTTCACTGCTTTTCACCGGCGAGTTTAGTTTTGAAGGAGGAGGAATTTGTAAGTTTATAAACAGTTAGAATTTTTGAAAATAGCAAATGGCCGTCTCTGTACTTTTCACTCTTGACCATTTTTGATCACATTCATAAGTAGCCCTTGCCTTCCAAGGAAAGCTTCTGTTCATGGGTTTCAAAGACTCATACTCAAGCTCCTCTTTGGTGCAAGGAAGCCTTTTGAATGAGGCCGGAAATTCTCCTTCGGGGGCTTTTCGGCACCAGAGCATACCCATTCTGTACCTAATGGGACAAGATTGATGGCAATGAAAGTTGAACAGGAAAGTATTCCCCGGGGAGGAGAAACTGCCCCACAAGAGCTCAATAAAAGGAAATTTTAGAACACGAAAGGACTTTCCATAGAAGAATTGCTTTTTCAGTCTTCCTTTTGGATTAAATTATTTACTGCTTGCCATCTGAAACGGCTGCAATATCTGAGATAACCTCGATACAGATCAGTGAAGGCATCCACTTCCTTCAAAGCGCAGGATGACCAGCCAATGGTGAATGAGAGTAGTCTTACCGTAAATAATGAAAAATTTCTTCTTCTTTTTTTTAATTAACGTGATTTAAAAAAAAAACATATACTCCTTTCTTGGTTCAGGGCGTGCGACTGATTTTTGTGAGTGGGTAAAATAAATAGAAGATTATCGGTTGACAGTAAAAAACTGAAGACTCATCTAAAGTATATGTGACTATTTTTCAGTGTTTACGGTAATAATGGTCCTCAGTCACGCAGTTTTGACTTCAATAAACTGCGCCGCTGTGTTGATTTCCGAGGCTACAAAGCTGTTACAGTTAAACGCGTCGTCCGTGCTTTTAGGATTTTCAATTGAAGGGGGACTGGTGTTAGCCATACCACACCATGTCTGATTTCGGTGTGTTTCGTGCACAGTTGGTATCCATCATGGAGATATTGGCTAAAGCAGCGGTGGAAGAGATTAACCGAAGTGTTAACGATAGCTGTGCCGTTTTTCGTTTGGAAATATCTCAGAGTCAGAAGGAGATTGAAACTTTGAAGCACAAACTGCAGATTGTGGAGCGCGAGCTTATGAAAACGCGAATACGAAAAACGGGTGAGACGCTAATGGTATAAAACAATGGCAGCATTGGCGTGTGACTGTCCGGCTAAATAAGAATAGCTTAAAAGTTTGTAACAGCTGTTTTTAGTTTTTTTTTTAACGCGTTATTTTTAATCCAGTTTGCTAGACTGAGTTGGAGTTAGCTCTTCATATTTTGTTGAATGGAACATGGCCGCTAATTAAATCGACTTGTTCTCGATATTCCAGTGTGTTCCCCAGCAGAGAGAGTCCTTGGGCAGGTCTGGAGCTCCAGGTCAAGTGAAGAAGAACTTATTGGTGTTGAAGACGTGGAGTCACCTTCACAGCCCAGTGTCACAAGGAACCAGGTCTGTTCATGTAAATACTGCGAACTTAGCATTTATTTCACAATAAATCCAGTGATCTCCTTCAAATGTGCTCCTATACATGCTTTCAAAGCAGTTACAGACTCCAGTTTAGGTTGGACTAACACACTTTCTTGTGGCTTGTCTGATCTAGTCAAGACCTGAACCATTTCCTATCAAAAGAGAGAGGGTGGAAGAGGACTTAAGTTGCCATGGTCCACAGTCCTCATCCACGGGAGAGGAACAGGAAACACAAGTCATACCTTTTGGACACCCAGAGGAGCTGAGGGAGCAGCGCAGGTGTGGACGCGGTGATGAGGAGCTCAGTGGACTGGAGTGTTTGGTGAAGGCAGAGCAAGAGGAAGAGCATGTAGCCCAGAGACTCAATCAGACAGAATGTGAACTCAGTGCAGGAAGATTCAACAATCTGGGCTCTGAGTGTGTGATGTATGAGGGAGACAATCAAATGTGGACTTCATTTACCCAAGGCAACAGTGACATAGAGAGTGATGATCCAGTCTGTTCTAATGCTACAGAACGATGCTCGCAGCATCAGTCTATTCACTCACAGATACAGCTTACTCCTGCCTCCATGGAAGTCTCTGGAAACATGCTGTCCTTTGTTGGGGCCTCATATGCTGAGGAGTTTGACAAGATGGTTGAGAAGCAGTCTGTTTGCTGTGAAGAGCTCAGATCAGAAGCCATTCACACACAGCAGGGTCAGTACAGAGATAGACTTAACCACACAGTGGAGAGAGAGAATCAGACAACACTGCCCCAGCAGCAGCAACAAGGACCCTCAGTAAAACACAGGAAAGGCAATGAGAGACCAGCCCAGCCACCCTCAGGCTGTACGTATTGGACCAGCTCTACTCTGAATACTGGTTCTTTCGTCGCTGGAAATCATCGCAAGACTCGTAGGAGGCCTGGCTTTAGAGAGAGGCTGTTCAGTTGTACGCAATGCGAGAAAAGATTTGAACAGAACAGTCAACTTGTAATACACCAGAGAAGTCACACAGGGGAGAAACCATACAGCTGTGCTGACTGTGGAAAACGATTCAGTCAAATGTCCAACCTCAGGACTCATAAGCGACTTCACACTGGGGAGAAACCGTTCTGTTGTACACATTGCGGGATGTGCTTTGCCCAACAGTCTAATCTTATAACGCACCAGAGGATACACACGGGAGAAAAACCATTTATTTGCGGCCAATGTGAGAGGGGCTTTTCTCAGTCAAGTAGCCTTAGAACACACCAGAGACTTCATTGCAGAAATTGAATTCTGCATTCTGGGAGAGGATGATTGGCAGAAGGGAACAATTTTGTATAAATGATAGAATATTGGTGAAACTGTAGTTAAACGTTGTCCCAACAGCAGTGCCATGTCCCGGACAGATATGACCAGCAAGAGAGGTTATGAAAAGCTCCACAATCGTAATTCTTCTGTAATATTGTTTTCTTTGATATATTACACAAAGGCTGGATTTACACTGCGGGTTAAATGTGACACGAATCGGATCTTTTGCTCAAATGCGGCCAATATCCGATCTGTCACATGGCTGTGTAAACAGAAAAAAACCACATTGATTCTGTCCTCGATCGGATCCAGGCCTCATTCAAATGTGGTTTTTGTTCGGATATGTATCTGATGTGTATCGGATATGTGCCAATGTGCCCGTTGTGTAAATGCATATCAACATGCAGATCGGATCACACCAGACGCAAAACAAATTTTTCGCGCGACAGATTACATTCAAAGTCAATGCAAAGACAAAAGCTTTACTCTGAATATGTTGAGGATTATATTTAAATATATTTTAATTCTCATCATATTCATCAGTAAATCAGTAACTAAATAAATTAATTAGTTTCGCATTCAGTGTGAAAGCGGCTTAAAAGGCATTAACGGGAGAAACAGATGTAGGTTACCCAGTGAAATGCTGTGAGCTTGCTTTATGTTTTAATCATTTCTATGACTGTTAGGCCTGCATACTTCTGTTGCGCTGCACGCATATTTGCTTTTATTTTCGGTAGCCTTCTCCACTGTGCGCATGTGGATCGCCCGAGACCATGGCCAGACAGTGAGTGGTGTAAACAAACGGAATCGAAATGAAACTGATATCATTCAGCCTCAAAGCAAGATGTAAACGCACAGTTAAACAAATCGGATATGGGCCTCAAAATCCGATCCATATCCGATCTGGGCAACAAGACTTGCAATGTAAATCCAGCCTAAAGGTCCTCTATTATGCAACCAGGTGCACAGCTAATTAGCTATTATGAGCCAGTTTGAAATATCCCTGACATCAGAAGGGGGAGTGACCACCGAGAATAATGAAATCTGATTGACTGCTTGGCTGAAGTTGATCAGCTCTTCTTGTCTCTGGTTGGTTACTTCCCTGTGTGATGTCAAGAGGGGAAAGATTTTGAAATGGCTTGTAATAACTAATTGGCTGTCCACCTGGTGACATAATGGGGGACCATGAAAAGAAAGCTGAGAGTCTGCTCATTCCGGAGACACCAAAGCATGGGTATGTTCGACTTGGCTCATCGAATGACATGATGTTACTTCCTAGAAACATCCTCTGTTTATGATCGCTCGCACATGGCAGATGTATATGCTTTGCAATCCGTTTAATTTTTGGTCCTTATCACTCAAAAAGAGAAAATAACACCCACACACTGTCAATACTTGCAAAAATATAGATATACTTTAATGAGCTACAACGTTTCGTCATTATCACTCAAAAAATATCAATCAAAATGATAGAACATGACACCAAAATGGCATTTGACGTGGTAGAGTGGAGTTGGCCCTGAAGAGTAGTCAAGAAGAGTTTCTAGGGGAAATGCTTCGGAGCGGAGTGATATTTTGTCAGAAGATGAACAGGCTGTGACATTGACAGGCCACCCATAAAATATACTCAGCAACAAAAGTTGCTGTGACACCATTTATGTGTATGTTATAAATGACACGCAAAGATCTCAATGCAATCAATATGTTTATTTAACAGGAGAAACACTGACTTTTCAGTGCCAACGTCACTCAAAACGAAAAATGTCATTTTCATGCGTCATGAAGCACTTGTCTGACGTCTAACCAATTGTGACCTTCACACTTCAATACCGGGTGTGACTTCCTCGTGCCATGATGCAAGCAACGCATCTCCGGCGCATGGACCGAATCAGATGAGCCAGAAATTGCTGTGGGATGTCATTCCAAATCTGACGTAGACGTTGTCGCAATTCCTGGAGTGTAGCTGGCGGGTTATCCAACCGCCGCAAACGTCGATCCATCTCGTCCCAAAGATGCTCGATTGGGGACATGTCTGGGGATCTGGCTGGCCATGGCAGGACATTGACATGTTGTTGCATCAGATACTGCTGTACAATCCTTGCAACGTGTGGTCTGGCGTTATCATGTTGCAGCGTTGTTCCGGGACCATGTTGCATCAAAAACGGTACCACCAATGGCCGTAGCACTTCATCGCGATATCTTTGACCTGTCAGATTTCCATCAATAACAAGCAAATCTGTTCTGTTTCCAGCCGTGATCCCTCCCCAAATCATGACACTACCACCTCCAAAACGATCAAATTCCTGAACACAGTTGTTGGCATAACGTTCTCCACGTCGACGGTATACACGTAAACGACCATCACATCGGTTAAGCATGAATCTTGATTCATCAGTGAAGAGTACAAGATCCCACTGACGTTGGATCCACCGTCGATGTTGTTGTGCCCACTGTAGACGCAGTCGTCGGTGTTGTACTGTGAGTATTGGACGTCTTGCTGGCCGACGTGGGACAATGCCAAAATGACGGAGACGGCGACGGATTGTCTGTGCAGACAGTCGCCTCAAACCAGGTATCGTTCTTGCAGTTATGGTTGCAGGTTGGAATCGATTTCGGAGATGGGTTGTTCGAATCCAGTTGTCCTGTCTGGGAGTGGTTACTCGTGGACGGCCGCTGCGAGGACGGTCTCTGACATGTCTTGTCTGCTGATGACGCTGCCAGAAGTTCCAAACGGTGTTTCGGTGGACATTCAGGCGATGAGCAACTTCCCTCTGCGAGGTTCCGGATTCAATCATCCCAATGGCCCTCCACCGATCATTTTCAGACAGTCTTGGCATTTAGAGGGTAGAGTTCCTGATCCGAAATGGCTGTGTTTTCGATAAGTGATGCTTCCGTCGTTCATCAGGCACAATGTGAACATTCCAAAAATTCTCCTCTTTTATTGCCATCCACAAGCATGATTTACGCACATTTTCACGTGCAAAGTCATTTTCTCGCATTTTCATGATTTCCATTTCAATGTTGTGTTTACGTGTACTGTTTCAGTCTGATATCACCATGTATGACAATTTCATAATTGCGTTATGAAAAATAATTAACAATATTGGTGTCACAGAAACTTTTGTTGCTGAGTATATTTTTGAGGAATTTTTTTTCTTTTGCTTTTTTTCTTTCGCCATTTTGTCCTCAAGCAGGCCAGTTGGGAAAGAGTTAAGGAATGAGATGTATTGTGCAGTCCATGGATATTGGGGCAGAATTTTTAGTTTTCTCCTGGATTACATCGTATGTGGCATAGGACAATATCACCTTACAGCTTCACATCCAAATTGCTATGTCTAGACCCAATATAAAACTGTTGTCACTGTTCAAATTCTTGCACCTGAATCTTAGTCTGGGTTCTTGTTGTTGTGAAGTTAAAGGTGACCTGAAGTGAACTTTGAATATTTTCAGTGTTTATGTGCCAAAAAAGCTGTCTGAACTGCCAAATGTGGGAAGCAGTCAATTGGTGATCTACCTGAGCATAAACGGTACTATACTTTCCATCTTGAATCAAAGTGGCTTTTTGCATAGTTTTTGACCTCAGTATTGTGAAATTAGTTAAGTTTAGCTGTAGACTATTTATTTGCAACTAAATAAAGTTTCCTTTGTCTGAAAGATGTTTCATTTTAGTGTTTACCATGTACTTTAATGAATGAAACATTTATCAGAAAATTCTGTGAGTTTGGCTCGAGTCACTGTATTGTTGCAACTGACAGAAATTTATTCTCATCTCCCTCTGTACATAATATGATGGCTGTACTTTCAGCTCTAGCATAACTGCACATAATTATAACTATATGGACATGGAGAGACCGTGTGTCTGTACCACTGATCGCTACTGAAAATGGGGAGTGGCAGCCAGAATTTTAGACTGAATTTCTGACTTATTTATAACTGTAATTATGATTTTTTTCTAAATAATGAACATTTTGAGCCTGTCCCAGCTGATTGGGCAAAAGGTGGAAATTCACTCCAGATGCCGTGTTGATCCATCGCAGGGCTCATGGAGGGCTCATGCACCATTCACACTCTCTCATAACTATGGCCAGTTAAGTCTGTTGACCTAGCATTTGGACTTTGGGAGGAATCCCGCGAGAACAACATGCTTACGTCATGACCTTCGAACCCACAACCTTCTTGCTGTTGGGGAACAGTGCTACCCACTGTGTCAATGCGCCTTTTTTGAGTAACGTAATTCTTTTTTTTTTTAAACCCATCCACACTGTCTTAACATTTTCCAAACTGAAAAAAACAACAAAATCCACCATTATACTACAGAATCCTATATCTAACTGTTGTAACATCCACAGCGATCTGATTCAGACAGGCCACGGAGTCGACAGATTTGTCGTTACTTGGGACATAATTGGTAAATGAAAGCAGTCCGTCAAATTCTTCTCTGGAAATTTCATCAGTTTGTTGCCATTAAAGCAAAGACAAAACCAGCTGACACCGTGCCCCAACAGCAATAATGATCACTGACTTAATTCTGCTTTTTAATATAGCAACAGAACTTGCATGTCCACAAGTGGGAGGATATGGAACAAACTCCATCTTTGGTAGAAATCCCTGAACAAGTTGGAAATATGAAACGCATCAGCATCAGTGATGTGCAAAATGGAGTGCTGTGTGCTCCCATTTTACCTCGGAGGACAGAAAATCCATGTTTTATTTCTGAATGTGCAACAGAGTTATTTTATACCCCAAATCGTCAGTTTATCAATGATTGTGAAAAGACAAATGTTTAGACAAATTGATTTGATCATGAAACGTGAATTGCGTCTGACCGCAGAAAGCAATCGTGTACAGCGTAAATCATTGCTTATTCCACATCCCCAACTCAAAGAAAGTTGTGAATGTGTGGATGAATTAAAATATGGAAATCCATGATTTCCAATTCTGTTTTAACCTATATTTGATTCACAACTGTACACACAAGAATATTTTAACTGATCAACTTTAACGTTCTGTTGTGTCAAGATTAATTATTCTGAACACAATGCCTGCACTAAGTCTCTAAAAAGTTTGGACAGGGACGCATTTACCGCTGTGCTTCATTACCTTTCCATGTGACAACACTCTGAAGTCCTGTGAGAATGGAGGGCAGTAATTGTTGCAGTTTTGAAAGTGTAATTTTTCCCATTCTTGCTTCATAGATTGCTGAAGCTGCTCATCAGTCCAGGCTCTCTGCTGTCGTATCTTGCACTGCATGATAAGCAGCGCGTTTACGGCAGGAGACAGGTCTGGACTGCAGGCAGGACAGTCTGGCATCTGCAGTCTGACCAAGAAGCCATACTGTTATTACACATGCTGAATGTGGCTTAGTGTTGTCTTGCTGAAACAAGCAGGGAAGGACCTGAAAAAGATGTTGCTCAGGTGACAATATACACACGTTCCTCCAAAAAACTTGTCTGTATGTGTAACTGTTGCTTTAAAAAAAAAAAAAACATTTTGCTGCCGGATAGCTCACTTGGTTAAGGGACTGCGTTGCAGCGACTATCATGTCGCGGGTTCGGGCCCATGTCGTCCCATGCGGCAGTGATCGGCAGCTTTTTCAGAGTAGCGCACAATTGGCTATTGCGCTACAGGGTTTCAAATCATAGATTGTATAAAAAGATGGACGAAGCAAACGTGACTGCATCCATTGGTTTCAGCATACCATTGAGGAGGCCTCGATTTTGGTAATTTGAATTGCACCATTTTGTCATTTTGAAACCGGATGTGATTCCTATCGGACAAGGACGTGAACTAAACATCCAGGGAGAAGCGAGTGGTGGATTTACGGGCGGATCTTACCGTATCAGACAAGGACCAGAGGAAAGCCACGCCCTATATACCGGCTTTATCCTTTATTATAGTCAATTTGGGATCATAATTTACAAAAATGGACATCATGATATATCATTATTTTAATAATAAATCAGGTGGAAAAGTAGGGTCATTTTCTCATAGACTTTGATAGGATTGAACTTTTTTCTGCAACCACCGACTTCGGCACCTTCTGGCCATTAAATACAATGCAAATTATGGAGATTTCCGCATTGGCCTCAGTTTTCAGACCTGCGTGCTGCGCCATCTTTTTATACAGTCTATTGGGAAGGGACTGCCGGGAAAGGGAAATACACTGAACAAAAATATAACCACAACACTTCTTATTGTGAGAAATATGACCATGTTCAGAAGGTCATTGTACTTTCATTGAGTGTTGACAGATTGTATGACCGTATTGCATTACATTCCGATCAATGATTTAAAAAGACAAACAAGAATCTCGCAATGGCGTGATGATAAGGAGGATGGGGTCTATTGTGCAAATTTCACAAATCAATATTGGGTATGTCTGCCTTTGGCCTGCTGCATTGCCATACATCTCTGCTGTATGGACTGTAAAAAATGGTCAATGGTTACTTGGTCGACATGTTCCCACTTCAAGAGCTGTGTGGAGTTGGCAGCTATTGGCTGAAAATGGGAACCAATGACGAGCTCGTTACTTGTGGACATCCCAAAGATGCTGGAAGGGGGACAAATCCGAGGAATAAGCCAGCCATTCAAGTGCACAAATATTTTCATTGTTATGGCCCCAATTTGTAATGACATTTACGACAGCAGGGGATGACAGACAAAATTTCAAAACTCAAACAGATTTAATCAAACAAAGACCTACACTAAGCTACAATTTATACTACTGACCAAGATTGATAATATACAAGAAAAAAAATATTTACAGTCCCTTGAGATGGGGTTGCTCGGTGATGTTCTGGGTGAGGAAAATGCTCCAACACAGGGAAAAATCCACAAAAAGCTTTGCAGGTCATGAAAAGAGTGACAGGTCTGCTCAAATGCATCCTTCGCTTTGCAATTTCTCTTACTACTTCACTCTCTCAATTTCTCTCATACTCTTTTGCAGCCCCCTCCCACATTAGGCCTTTTCTTTTTCTCTGGGACTTTCCCCTCTCAGACATGCCCAGGACATGCCCAAACCTAGCTCCAGATTGGGCTTGACAGGAAAAAAAAGTCAATTTTCTTTCCACATTACATCAAGCTCAAGGAATTCTGTGCATACACGGGTGACTTGGGTCTGGCATGGTCATGCTGGATGGTTATTGTTTTGATGGATGAATGGTAGGACAATAGGCGGCAGCATCTCATCGTGAAATCACACTGCATTCATGGTGCTGTTCATCAACTGCAGTTGGGTGCAATGTCCTTGGAATATTCCCACCCAAACCAGCACTCCACCACCATGTGTAACCTTGCGCACCACAATGATGTCAGCATAACGATCCTCCATCAATCCGCTCTGTGAAGTTGGAAACGTGACTTGTCTGTAAAGAAAACAGTCCTCCATTGTGCCACTGGCCATCAAACGTGTCTATTCACTCAGTCGAACCAATTTTTTCATTGAGCAGAGGAGAGGTCCAATCCACAAAGGGCAAAAGATGTTAAGATATGGACTTCCTGCAGATTATTTTTCACAGTTTCTGCAAAAATGGGGGTGATGGTGGAGACCAGCTGTCTCAGCTGCAGTGGGAGTTATTGGTCTCCGAAGATCACAGAGATAAAGAGTCCAGATATGGTGGTCTTGGGTGGGGGTCGTTTGCTGCCTTGCCTCATTCCTCAAAAAGGTGTTTTATGCGACTTATTGTTGAAACATGGACATTAAGGGTCCTTTCAACATCCCTGAGAAACATTCCTGCATTGAGCATGCCAATGGCACGCTCCCTGATGGCTCAAGTTATTTATGGCATTTTGAACAATGGCAGAACTGGGACTTTTGAGGTGGCCTTTTACTGACCAGAGTACAGGACCTGCCTGGGCTGACTGTACCTGATTTCAATGACTCAGGATCATGCCCCACCTGTCAACAGGCCAATTTTGACAAAGGGCATGAACTTGACAATGATATAGAGAAGGTGACTGAAATGCACACAGACCAGTGGCACACAACCTAAGTCACATAAAAAAACCCAACTAAGTCAACTTCAGAAATAATTATGCATAATATTGAAATGACTAGTGTTGCATTCATATTTTTGTTCAGTATAAAATAAATAGCTTTGTGCCTTGCTCAAGAGCCTCCTGTTGGCCAGACAGGCGCTCGTCAGGAAGATTCTAAGTCTGTTCATGTCTGGGTATCCTCCGCCCTCCTTCTGATCTTGTGAAGATTCAACCAATGAGTGATTAAGAAGCGGTGACTGACGGGCGTGTGCTTCGGAGGAGAGCCGTGAACTCTTTTCACTCTCACTCTTGGCAACAAGGGGTCGCAAAAGAGCAAGCCTTCTACATAGTTCACCAATTGGGCATTCCAGATTCAGGTGGGATTGGAGATGCCAAATTTATACCAAAAAAAAAATATATATATATATATACATATAATTTTTTTTGTACATTCTGGGGGATTTTTTTCAGAGGGCGATATTTGACCCTGTCAGATTTGGCTGAATTTGGTTCTGGTTTGCCAATGGGCAGGTAGGAAAATCCTATATTTCAGGGAAGGGTCAATTTTTTTGAAAGATATAAGTTGACATTTTGAAATATTAGCTGTTGAAATTTAAATCTCTTGATGAGTCACTGACTGCACCTATAGATGGTGCTCTCAACTGGCCAAAATTTTTTACAGTTTTCCAGAACCCTTCTGATTGCAGATTAACATCAAAAATGCAGCCTGGCAGACATTAGCACATTTTTTTTGTTTTGCAGTCTCAAATACCTTTACCAAAAGTTGCTTTGCAAATGAGTAGACTTAAGTTCCCCGTGCTAGAGTTGAAGCAGGAAGGACAATTTCTGGAGTTGGTTTGATGGAAAAAGGATTTGGAACGAGGCAGAAAAATGGGATGAGGAGAGGAAAGGAAGGAGTTCTCATAAGATGCAGAAGTCAGTCATAAAGTGCTCTTTAGAAATGGACGGAAGGAAGGAAATATGTACAGCAAGAGTGCTTTTCATCATTCTGATGTGTCTCCTTGGATTTGCATCTTTTCCTCACATTTTTTCTCCTCCTAGCAAGGATTGGAAGGGGAGACATGATGAAGAGTCTTAAGGACAGAGGAGCTGAAGCTGCCCAATGAAAAATCCTAGGTTCCATTAAGCAATTTCAAACTTCCGTATCGGACTCACCTCTGTTTCCTCACTGCTACTAGGATGACATTTTTTTCCATTTTGGTCAGCGCAGGTCTGGTGGGGAGAATGTATAAATGGGATGAATGACAAGATGTTTCATGCTCCGTTTCAGCAGGAGGTAGTATTCACCTAAAAGGTGTTTTACAAAATGTAAAAGGGAGAGAAGAAGTTAGTGATGCCTTCAGGCCCGTTGGTTTCCACCAAAGAAGTTCCTGGTAGTATTTGGGGGGCAGGAACTACTACAGGACCGTCCTCTCACTCGACCCTCTCAACTGCCGTGTCTCCACCAAGAGAGCGAAGTAGGAGAACACCTTTAAAAAATGCATCCCCTCGTTGTCTGCTGAGTTTTAAAAATGCCAGCTTTTTTGTTGCTTTCTGTGGACGTTATATCCTGCCCTGAGTAAATCTAATCAGCGCCAAGTAAACCCCGAGCCCCATCCAGGAGGTTTTCGGGGGCCGTTCAGAGTACCTACTCCAAGGCTGGGACTTTTTCAGCCCCTGTAAAAGTTCCGGTACTCTGCCCTTTGGGATGGTTCCAGTGGTGGAGACAAGCATCAACGGCCCCGGCCCCATAAAATTACCCTGAAGGTCCTGCGGTGGAAACGGCCTTTTGTGTGGGTGCCAGCTCACATAAGAGTAATAGGAAATGAACTGGCAGACAATAATGCTAAAGAAGCTGCCCTTTTGCCTGAGGTTAGTTTAAATATTACTTATAGTAAATCAGAAATAAAAAACAGTTAAATCCAAGCTAAAGGAGAAATGGCAATCAGAGAGAGTAGAGCAAATACAGGGAGAGGCTATTATAACATCCAAAGGTATGTGGACAATGCTAGAAGTCCTTGTAGGATGACGCAGGTGGAGGATATAATATCCAGAATGAGATTTGGTCACACTGGTTTAAATAACACATTGTTTTTAATTAAAAGACACGGTAATGGCTTCTGTAATGAGTGTAGACCTCAGACATTAGAGATTAGTGTTAGAATCATGAATTAAATATAATCAGGCAAGGCAACAACTAATTCAGCAACTTCAAGGAGACCTTGGAGGATTAGAGAAAAAATTCTGTGAAAATTCTAAAAATTCTAGTAAATCATGTTTTAAATTTTTATTTTTAGGAAGAACTGGGTTAAACAAGAGGCTGTGAGGTAGGAATATCCAGACCCACACTCCATTTCAGAAGGTGGCGGTAATGCACCTAGGGTTGTGTAAGAAAATAGAAGAAGAAGTTAGTGATGGGGAAAGTTTAAAGGTCCGAATTCGAATTGGTTTTCGAAATACTGCGGACTGGTTCAAATTTCTGTTGTTGTTTTGGGCGTACAGTCGATGTCAATGGATAATGAATCTCGCCTGAACCACTGTCGGTTAAACGAGAAACAAATGACTGGTCTCTGATGTTTGCGATTATTCCTGGGTGTTTACGGTAGATGTACCAGTCGCGCAATTCTACGGAAATAATCTAGCTAGCGAGGCTTCGGAGTGTTCCTCCCGGCACTGTAGCACAACTCATCTGTGCTTTGGGAGTTTTTATTTCGTGCTTAAACCAGTATATCTACCCAAGCATGTCTAATTCTGCTTCATTTCAGACGCAATTCTTGTCCGCCATGGAAATATTAGGCGAAGCGGCAGTTGCTGAAATTAACCGGTGTGTTGGCGACAGCTGTGCCGTTTTCCGTTTGGAAATATCTCAGAGCCAGAGAGAGATTGAAACTCTGAAGCACAAACTCGAGATTCTGGAACGCGAGCTTATGAAAACGCGACGGAGAAAAGCAGGTGGGAGACTTGAGGTTATGGCATTGTCTTGTTGTTGAATTCAGAACTCCGAGGTGAAAATATATTTCTCAAACCTTGCGTGTTTATTACTCTTGTATTGCTGAATGGAAAATGCCACATTACATTGACCGGTTATTTAAATATCAGTATGTTCCCCTGCTATGATGAAAAATTGTCCGCTCGCAGATAGGGTCACTGGGCAGGAATGGAGCTTCAGGCGAAGAGGAGGAGGGAAATCCACTGTAGTGGAAGAAGTAGAGTCACCTTTACAGTCCAGCACGAACCAGGTCTGTTCACCAAAATCCTGCTAATTTAGCACTTTTTCCTTAAGGAACCCATTTATCACCTACATGTGAACCTGTGTGTATATGAGATGTAGTTGTGATTACAGGTTCAGAGCAAATGGTTTTTAATGTGTTGCATTTCAGTTCAAGCCCGATGAACTCCCAATCAAGAAGGAGACGCAGGAAGTGGATTTGATTTTTCATGATCAACAGCCCACACCTGCAAGAGAGGAACAGAAAAGAGAGACCGCACCTGTTGAAATGGAGCAGATAACCCAGTCAGAACCTTCAGAATCGGAACAGGGAAAGGATCCCAGGGCTTCGAGACACCCAGAGGAGCGGAGGGAGCAGCACAGGTGTGGACTCGGTGATGAGGAGCTCAGTGGACTGGAGTTTGTGGTGAAGGCAGAGCAAGAGGAAGAGCATGTAGCCCAGAGACTCAGTCAGACAGGATGTGAACTCAGTGCAGGAAGATTCAACACTCTGGACTCTGAGTGTATGATGTATGAGGGAGGTAATCAGCTGTGGACCTCTTGTACCCTAGAAAACAGTGACATGGGGAGTGATGATCCAGTTTATTCTAATGTTACAGAACAGTGCTCACTTAGTCTGTCGATTTACTCAGCACCACCGCATGTTCCGACCACAATGGAAATTTCTGGAAGCACACAGTCCTCTTTTGGGGTTTCATGTGCTGCATTTGATGAGATGGGCGGGAAGCTGTCTGTTTGCAGCGAGGAGCTCGGATCCGAGGCCATTCACACACAGCAGGGTCAGTACAGAGAGAGACTTGTGCACACAGTGGAGAGAGAGAATCAGACATTACTGCCCCAGCGGCAGCAACATGGACCCTCAGTAAAACACAGGAGAGGCAGTGAGAGTCCAGCCCAGCCACACTCAGGTTCGCTGTATGAGACTGGCTCGGCTCTGAACACTGGTGCTTTTAACGCAAGGAAGAAAGGCAAGGTAAATAGGCAAGCCGACTTGCGAAATAAACCATTTGTCTGTATATATTGTGGGAAGACCTTCGATCGTTGCAGTCATCTCATAACACATCACCGTGTTCACACGGGGGAGAAACCTTTCAGCTGTACACAGTGTGGGAGGTGTTTCAGTCGCAAAAATAACCTTGTGCGACACGAGAGACTTCATAGTCGGAATAAACCATTTGGCTGTGCGCAGTGTGGGAGGAGATTTGCTCGGGGCACTGACCTGAGGGCGCATCATAGAATCGCCCACCACAGTGCTCTTGTGCACGAGAGGAGTCACGCTGGAGAAACCGTACAGCTGTAACTAGTCTGAAAATACTTTTCTTTTCTCCCACGTTAGTTGAAATATTTACAACAAACCAGTTTCCAGAAAAGTTGGGAGACTAAAAATGTTAACCTCATAGCATAATCGCTTAACCTCAAAGGTTTTAAGAAAAAAGGAGAAAGCACATCTTTTAGCCAACATAAAAGAACAGGCTGCCAATGTCTCAATTTGGCAAAAACATAACTTGGGCAATATTTAAATGAAGCAAATGAAATATAAATAAAAACAATGCAATGATTTGCAAATCATTTAAACCCTGTTAGCAATTGAAAATAGTTCAAAGACAGCATATAAAATGTAAAAACTGGGAAATTTAACTTAATTTCTTTTTTTTTGTGGCCTACTTTGTCATTATTTTTGTTTAGCAATGAGCCAAATGGTTTCAGTGGGTGACGGGGTTTGGGCTGCACACAAGCCAGTTTAGCACCCGGACTTGTGCTACGGTCATGTTGTGATATAAGGAGAATTTGGTTTGACATTGCTGAAATAAGCAAAGCCTTCCCTGAAAACTATGCTGTCTGGATGGCAATATATGTTTGAATTTTACTTTGAAAAATGTTATTCTTAAATTGCTGAGCTATTTTCCCATGCAGTCTTTCACGGAGTAGTGAAACCCCTCGCCATCTTTAGTTTTGGAAGAGTCTGTCTTGGTGGGATGCTCTTTCCTTTTTACCCAGTTATGTTATGCACCTGATGCCAATTAACCTAATTAGGTTGAGATGTTCCTCTGGCTCCATTTTTTTTTTTTTTAGCATCATGCAACTTGTCCAGTCTTTTGTTGTCTCTGTCTCAACCTTACTGAAATGTATTTCTGGCATCAAATTCCCCTTGACCCAAGCATTCAAAATCACTTAAGTGAAGTGACTGCTTATTTCCAAGTGATTTAAGGAAAGTGATTTATGCAACCTCTACATCAGGAGAATTGGGAAAATGCTTAAAATTTAAGTTGCTAAGTCAGAAAAAAGTCAAATGAAGTGAAGTTGGTATAGTGCATATTAACCACTAATTAACTCTAAGAGGTGAAAACTGAGGGACCATCTCAACTGTTAGCAATAACCGGTTCAGAAACCATCATTGGTTAAGGTCTGGGGTTGCATTAGTGGCATGGAAATGTCCACATTTGTGCAGGCGCAATTGATGTAGAGGGGTGAATACACATTCGGAACAACGTGCCTTTCAGTGGTAATTTTCAAGGACACCATTGTTTGTTCCAACGGTGTAATGCCAAGACACACTCTGCTTGTATTTAAACAACATGCTATTGTAGAGTATGAATATACCAGCCTGCCTACAGCCCAGACCTGTCTCCCAGTGAAAATGTGGGGCGCATTATGGAGAACAAAAAAAAAAAAACTGGGCTCTTCAACTGAAGCCCGATCTCATGCAAGACTGGGAACAAATTCTACTTTTGAAACTCCAACAGTAAGTGTCCTCTGTTCAAAAATGACTGTTGAGTGTTATTAAAATGCTATCATGTTTTGGACCTCTTGCTTCAAATGTTAGGGCCTTTTCTCAAAATCTTGGAGTAATTTTAATTCCAAACTCAAGTTTGAGCTACACATAAAATTAGGTCTGTTATGTCTTTTGAGAATATGTAAAATTATTCATACTTTTAATTTATCAAGATTAGAATTGCTCTGCCTGTCTCTACCTGTCTAAGAAATCTTTTACCAAACTACAAGCTGTTCAAAATTCAGCTTCAATCTTGCTCACCAAGACAAATGGAAGAACCCATACTACTGCTATTTTAGCATCTTTGCACTGGCTGACAATTTATTGTGGAATTTATTTTAAAATTTTATTGATTACTTACAAAGCACCTCATGGTTTGGCTCCAGAATATATCAGTAAGCTAAGACCCAATCGATTGCGCAGGTCCTCAAAACAAGCAATAGTGGATGTTCCAGTGTCTAAGTTGAAGAGAAAAGGTGATCCAGCATTTTTGGTGATTGCTCCAAGACTCTGCAGTGGCCTGAGGAGTCATCTTCATTTAAATCTCTTTTAAAGACTCACTTTCAAAGGATTGCTTTTATTGACTATATTCTGTGACTGAATTATTTTTCTGGTTTTATTTTGTACAAGTCTATTTTCATGACCCTTATTGTTCCCATTTAGATGTTTAATTCTCTAACCTTTCCAATTTGTGATGTGTTTTTATATATGTTTACATTTTTGATGTCCCATCGGTTTGTGAAGCACTTTGTACTGTACGGCTTGAAAGGTGCTGTATAAATTAAAATCATATATTATTTATGATGCTAATAAGCCCATTGGAACCATGTTGCCTAACTTGGCATTGACTTCAGTGATTGACCTGTTGATTTCCTGAGGGTTTTAATTTCTTACTTATACTATATTTAGCCAGGGAAGTCCCACTGAGATCAAAATCTCTCTTTCAAGGGATCCCTGGGGGTTGAGATGGAGAAGGAGAGGACGAATGACATCGTGAAATAAATCAGGGAATGATTAGGTGGCAGGTTGAAAGAGCCGAGTTTATCCATGACATCTAGGAACCTTCTACTCTCGTTGAGTGTCACGGCATGTTTAACGACCACAATGAATCAGGGCCTCAGTTTACCATCTCATCCCAAAAAAACAAAAAAAACAAAAAGGTGTCTGTTTTAGTACAATGTCCCCATCACTGCACCATCAGGGGTTATTCTATCAGAGGAAAGATTGCAATGTACTGGCCCACCTATTTATTTATTTTTTGATAAAACCCCATATTTGGGGACATTACAACAGATACATAAAATGTAAGAAAATAAGATAAACATAATACGGTACCTATCAGGGTCAGGAAATAATTATTGCGAGTGGGCCAATAGGAGGCATGTCAGACGATGGGGCAGGGAGCCACGAGAACCATAGTTGTCACGATGGAGCAGATCGCGCAGTGCATCATCTGCGCCCCTGCGGCGGCCAACAGCCCCCACACCGCAACCCTAATTGGTGAAAGACCGGTGCTGGCTATTGTCAACCAGAGAGCCCTTTACATGGGAACCACAAAGGTGTTTAGATAATAATGACAAATATAAGTCGCATGCTGGAGACTCGACCTTGAACATTCTTTTAAACAAAGGCCGCGTGTTTCTGTCAACTATGCTGCCGACTTTCACAATACCAAGGGCAGTTAGGAGTCTAGAGTGGTGGGAACGCTTACTGATCCCGTTAAAACCTTTTACCATAGTCCCTTGCATACTTTCAAGTCTTTAAATCTGCATGGCTCACGTTTAGGCATCACAGGCCAAAAGACAGTGCCGGAACACCCACCGTTTTCCATGGATAAGTTATAGATTTCGTTCAGAGACCAGGATGACGCATACCAATATTACCCAGGCCAAAAACTGTGCTTCTGCATCGCGAAATATGGGTGTCTGTGTATTGATCACTCTTTAGTTTACTACAAAATGTGCTGCCCAATATGGTCATGCTATCAACATTTTTAATTGGTTGTCCACCCAGCTTCCATGATGGTCGGGATTGGAGTTTGGGATTTCCAGTTACCATACATAAGGATTTCTTTACGCCAAAAAGAAATCGCCATTTTTTAGAGTAGCCAAAACATTGATCGATGAGCCTCTGAAGGCCGGGAACCGTGGCACAGTATAATGTGATGTATAACTCCTGTGGTTATGCTGATGACATGTGGTCGTGCAGCCGTAGACCATCCCTGCATTCGACCGCCAGACTTATCAGTAAGTCGTCAATAAAGACGTTTAACACCTTGGGGGATAGGACACTACCTTGTCTTATACCCCTACTGATCTTAAACTCATCACTAAAAGCACCATTAAACTTCACAACAGCCTTATTAAAAAAATACCTAGAATATAACAGTAACCAGTTGCAGACTGGGATTTTACCCCATAGTTTGTAAAATAAACCATGCTGCCATATAGAATCGAAACACCTCTCCGCATCTAAACAGCAAACTTAAACGGGAGTTCCACCCAATGAAAAATAATTAAATAGATCAAACATATGAGCCGTAGCCATAGCGGTGCCTCGACCTTCTCGAAAACCGAATTGACTAGGATGAACATTATCATCAGGAATGAGTAGGGTTTCTAGCATTTTAGAGAACACCGAACTCAGGGTGATTGGCCTGAAGTTACTGGTTTCATTCGGGTTTAGGGAAGGCTTCTTTAGCACTGGAACAATGACGCCAAGTAGGAAAGAATCAAGCAGAACATGCGAGTAAATTATAATAGTGAACAAACGCCTTATACAATTTCTTAGGAGAACACTGTCCGCATAGAGCACATGTTCAGCAGTGACTCCGTCAGCACCAGGGGCTGAGTTACGCCTCAGTTGTTTCATCATATTGTCAGCCTGGTCAAGCCCGATTGTGGCCTGGCCACACGTACCAACATTGGCATTATACAGAGAATCAACACGAGCAGCAATTTGCTCCCGATGCACCGTTAAATTGTCATTCTCAGCCATAAGACCGCTCAGATACTTAGCAAAAGAGGTGGGCGTTAGAGATGATTACATTTACTCTGTTTTCTATTGAGGGTATTCCAGAACATATTGACATTGCCTTTATCAAAAAGTTGATTCAAGTTAGCTACAGGCCTGTCAAACATGTTTTGTACACCCTGCCGTGTTGTCTTTCGGAATGTTTTCTTTATATGTTTATAACAGTCGGACACTACGCCATCTTTTAGAAGGCCATTTTCAACCCATAATCGCCACCAGAATGCTCGTCTTCTGCGGAGATCACTCAGCTTCGGGCACCAATAGGGTTTTGGCTTGAATTGGGTTTTCCTGACACATCCTGATTCCTCAGCAGCCCCATGCAGGTGATTAGTCAAATCTGACAAGACATCATTCACCATCATGCTTGCTTGTTCTCTATTCGAAATAAGTTGCCCAAGGGAAAGTGTCCTTAGCTTTTCCGTTACCAACTGATTATAGCATTGCACATTGTGACTGTTTTTCCAATCTGGTAAGAACCTACTAGTGCCATGGGCCTTGGCCCTGGCAGACGGATCAGTTCCACTATTTGCATTGACACAGCATTTCACGTTAAACTCAATCCTACGGTGATCGCGGAGATTCTTATCATCCAGAGGGATTATTTGACAATTTCTTATTAACTCCTGCAAATGATTTAGCACAAATATGTGATCAATCCACGTCCATACATTTCTTTTCACACAAAAGTACATGAAATCACAGGGTTGGTCAACAAGAAAATCTGCTGCTACAAGCCCATTAGAACAGAGAAAATCATACATGATACTACTATGGCGATTAAAACCTTTTTTCTTATACCAGGATGGGCGCAGCTTAGCTAACATGGGCAGCTGAGCATTAATGTGACCACAAATCATTACCAGGGCTACAGAACTATAGCAATCTACCAAACATTGCAGCTTATCAACTGTCTCCAGGTAACAAGATGTCTGCTTTGGGTCATTATCAAAATATGGCATATACACAGAGACAACTATTTGGACAATACCACTTATAGCAGCAATGTTTTCCCAGATCTCCCATCAAAGTACTAACCAAACCCACACCTGCTTAGCTTCAACCACAAGCAGCTCAAGTAATGGCATGGCTGCTGAGTTATTGCACTAATGGATTCTATCTAAATTGTAACTGATTTCTCTCTCTTGTACTGGTGTCTGAAGACATGCTCTGTCACCCATGACCTGTTTACTTGCAAGATCTAGTTTACTTGCAATAGTCTATTGTATAGTTATTACAATAAAAAAACTATACAAATATGTTGTTGTGCCTTACTGTATGCCTCCTAGATATTCTAGTATCTGAAAGTCTGGACCAGGACATCCATCCATCTATTTTCTGCAGCTTATCTGGGGCTGGGTCACAGGGGTAGCGGAGTTAGAGAGGCCCAGGCGTCCACCTCTCCAGCCACTTCCTCAAACTCCTCCTGGGGAACACCAAGCCTTTCTCTGGCCAGCCTGGAGATGCAATCCCTCCAGCATGTCCTGGTTGTGCCTCGGCACCTCCTCCCAGTTGGACATGCCCGAAAAAATCTCAAAAGGGAGGCGCCTGAAAGGCATCCGAACCAGGTGCCGGAACCACCTCAACTGATTCCTCTCAATGTGGAGGACCAGCGGTTCCACTCTGAGCCATTCCCAGACATCCGAGCTCCTCGTCCAGCCACCCTAAGGAGGACGGTCATTTTGGCCGGTTCTACAGTGCCCTCCATAATTATTGGCACCCCTGGTTAAGATGTGTTAAAAGCCTTAAAATAAATTCAATTTTTATTGCAGAAGCATAGTCTCACACTGGAAATTGTAGAAAAATGTAACCTTCAACTCAAGAGAATTTTAAAGGAAAAAAAAATCCCTGACTAAAAAATATTTTTCATAAAATCGCCTGTTCAACAATTATTGGCACCCCTAACAATTCCTAGGAAATAAATATAATTGAAATATTTCTGTCATTTCTACAGTAGTTCACAAAGTTGATCAGAGTATCTAGGCACATTTAATTAGTAATTCATCACTTCCTGTTTCCCTGGAGTATAAATATGACGTGACACAGAGGCCATTTCTCTTATCCACTCTTCAACATGGGAAAGACAAAGGAACACACCATTCAAGTAAGGCAGATGTGTGTCGACCTTCACAAGTCAGGCAATGGCTACAAGAAAATAGCTACTCACCTGCACCTGCCCATATGTACTGTCAGAGGAATCATTAAGAAGCTTAAAACAACTGGAACAGTAGTAAACAAGCCTGGACGAGGACGCAAGGTTATTTTGCCACCACACACAGTGAGGTGGATGGTAAGAGAAATAAAAAGTTCTATAAAGCTCACTGTTAAAGAATTGAAACAAATGGTAGCATCTTGGGGTCACAAAGTCTCCAAAACAACCATCAGGTGCTATCTACATGCCAAAGAGCTATTTGGGAGGCATGCAAGGAAAAAACCTTTTCTCACTCACAATCATAAACGCAAACGTCTGGAGTCACTAAGCAGTACTGGGACTTCAACTGGGACCGTGTGCTTTGGTCAGATGAGAACAAGATAGAGCTTTTTGGCAACAAACACTCTAAGTGGGTCTGACGGAACACAAAGAATAGTATGCAGAAAAGCATCTCATGCCCACTGTGAAGTATGGGGGAGGATTGGTGATGCAGTTGGCCTGTTTCTCTTCCAGAGGCCCTGGAAACCTTGTTAGGGTGCATGGCATCATGAACGCTTTGACATACCAGGACATTTTAAATCAAAATCTGGTGGCCTCTGCCCGAAAGTTGAACATGGGTCGTCACTGGGTCTTTCAGCAAGATAATGACCCTAAACATGTGGCCAAATCTACACAGAAATGGTTCACCAGACACAGAATCAAGCTCCTCCCATGGCCATCTCAGTCTCCAGACCTCAACCCCATTGAATACCTGTGGAGTGAGCTGAAGAGGAGAGGACCCAGGTCGCTGGATTCTTTAGAGAGATTGTGCAAAGAAGGATGGTCAAAGATCCCTCTTTCTGTATTCTCCCATCTTGTGAATCATTATAGGAGAAGATTAGGTGCTGTTTTGTTGGCAAAAGGGGTTTGTACAAAGTATTAACATCAGGGGTGCTAATAATTGTGGCACATATGATTTGATGTAAAAGAATCATTTCTTAATGTGGGATTTTTTTTCCCACTGAATAAATGCACTTGAATTAAATTTTTTATTATTAAAAAAAAAAACTGAATTTTTTAGAAGCTAAAGAACACATCTTAACCAAGGGTGCCAATAATTATGGAAGGGGCTGTAAATGAAAATAAAAACAAACAATAATGAAAAAAATAAAATAAAACAGACAGACAAAATCCTACTGTCTATCAGTCGTTAAATGAACGACAAATGACATCTGGTTATGCTAGATCGTTAAGTGCTGCTCACGTCATCTCCTTTACAAATTTAACAGGTTGTTATCTGACGATCAACATAAACTAAAGCTGGGTACAGAAAATGACGCTAACAACAAAATTCATTTGGGGTTAGCTAATGCGACAAATTTCCCAAAAATGTAGTCATTTGATAAACTTACCTGCAAGCGTGTTCCTACGAAAATGAATGGAGGTCAGTGCTGAAACTATTCATTGTTTGGAACAATTGCTTTCCACATGACACGCATTACTTCCGCATTCCTCGATTCCTATTGAAGTCTATGGAACTGTCAAATAGTGCTATAAATCGAAAACAAAGCGCCATCTCAAAAATTCTGGCATATTTAAATCTAAGATATCATGGCATTTAACCCATAGAGCCATATTCAAGGACTTGATTTTGACCGGCGTAGCAGCTATCCCGGTAACAGACAGAATGAATGACAGACACACAAATGAACTACATGCCCCGCTTGCGCGCATGCGGACCGAGGCATAATAACGCGTTAAAAAAACGCATTTAATCGCACCATTCTCAGTTCTCTCATTTCTGGCACACCGGTAACACTGATGCCCGGTAGGTGGCGGTAATGCGCCTAAAGTCTTAAAATGTTGAATGTGATGGCCATAATTACACTTCGAGTTAGCACTAATCTGCGAATATAGTTGACAAATGAAACATGCACACGTGAATATAGATGAAAAATAAATATTTTTGTTGTTTAAGTTCACCTATACGTCTATTCATTGATTCAGTCATCAACAAGAATTTATTTGAATTGAAAACCTTTGCTGATTGTGTCAAACATTGCTATTTGATAAAAATGTGGTTAATCGCGATTAATTACAAAGCCTTTAATTAATTAATTTTTAAAATCGTGTTCTATCACTGATTAAAAGACTACAAAGCTGTTAAAAATGAATAATTGCAGCAATACAAGTTTCAACCAGTATTCTGTGCACTACTTGAAGAAACATTGTTTAAATCATTTTGAAAGCTTTGAAAATGTGACAAAGATTTTTAATTGTCATATCTGCTTACCTGAAAATGAAACAATGAGGGAATCATGCATACCTGGCCATGGAACAGCTGTGCAGTCACACAAAAAATAACTTCTGATCCCCTACAAAGGAGTGACCACATATAAAAAGTGCTGTTTTTCCTCAGGGTTCACCCACTTTCACAGTAAATGCTCTCAAATTGAAGCTGAGAGTCTTCGTGTTGAGCTTATATTCATTTAGTTCATTTTCCAATATGAAGGTCACAGCTATAAAACTAGACAATCGGTCGCCTGCTGGTTGATGTGTATCCCCAGACCCCTGAAGCGGTCTCTCTCAGAATCAAAAGGCTTCGTGACCTTAGCACACACAAGACACAAACCAAATATGAAATTAATTGGTTGAAACTTGTGACCTGTAAAGTGCTCACAACTCAATCTCTCTGGACGTGGCAGCAGTAGGACTATCGCTAATCCATAGTAATTGAACTCATCATCCGGGGATCCAATAACAAAGTCAATGTCCAAAAAATGTAAAGACCTAACTATTTTTTCTCTCACGCACACGCACACGCGCACACACACACACGCCTCCGTTAACAAAACAATCAACATATAAGCCATTAGGAATATTTAATTGGGAAATCCAATCAGCCTCAAAACTTCAATACAGAACTGCAGACTGACCAGGCGGTTTCTACTTTGTGTAGTCTTCGTACTCGGAGAGGCAGTTCAGATTACTTGGAAAAAATAAAATGGCAAAACAAACCGAAAACAACCATGAGAAGTAAAGTTTCATTTTATTAAAGCCACATGTAGGGAAACATCAATGCTTAATCAGGTTAAGAATTTTCTCAAACTTATAGTTTCAAAGTAAAGATATTGTTAATATACAAATACCGTGCAATGTTTCATTGACTAGTGATGCACTATTTGTTATTTTGGTTCTGTTGGCCCAGTCAATAACAGGATTTTGATCCTATTGAGCGTGTATTTTACATGGCAGAGGAGAGAAGAGGAACAGAATGCAGCTTCCTTAACAGGCTGCCGGATTATTTTTCAAATATAAGTTGGGAAAAAAATCCAGTTACGTACAATCTGATTGGCTTACAATTCCACTTAGGTACAATTTGAATGGCTGAAGCATGGCTCAGAGAGGAAGCAATACCACAGCTTGATTAGGAAAAATAAGCACACGTACAGGCCCGGCAGAGCATTACCAGGGAAGATACCCAGCATCTGGTGACGTCTACCCGTCACAGACTTCAAAAGGTCATCGCGTGCAAAGAGTATACAACAAAATATAACAAGCACTAACGCTCCGGGTATGTCTCGCCCCGGCTGCCCCCGATAACCTTAATCAAAAACTTTAACCTTGGTTAAAGTTTTTGTGGACGGACGCCGATGCCGACGCCGCGGACGGAAAAAGCGGCACTTATGTCTCGCAAATCCCTTCGGGGCGAGACAAAAATGATCCACTATTTAATGGAGGAAAACACACTAAAATATGACAGTCTGCACCTGAATCTCACTGTCATTGTATCCTTTCGAAGAACAGGAGTTTAGAACCAAAATAAACAAGTCACTATAAAATCAATTATGGCACTCATTGTATGAGCATCATTTTTAATTAATCTGGAGAAAGCTAATATTCAACACGTTCAAAAGAAGTATAAATAAGAAAATTATTCTTGCCATTTTCAGCTGTGTGGTTTCACTCTACCATGGCTCCTCTGGTGGACTACAAGACTACATCGGTGAGTAAAACTCCGCTCACACTGCGTGCAGTGGTACGGTCTCTCTCTTGTGTGAGTTCTCTGGTGTTGTCTCAGGTGAGTTCGCTGAGCAAATCTCTTCCCACACTGAGTGCAACCGAAGGGTCTATATCCACTGTGAACTCTCTCATGCCGTACAAGATTGCTTTTGCGATTGAAGCACTGCCCACACTGTACGCAGCAGTACGGTTTCTCCCCTGTGTGAACTCGCTGGTGATTGATGAGATTACTGCAGCATGTAAAACTCCTGCCACATGTACTACAAATAAAGAGTTTCTTTCCAGAATCACCTGGCCTACCAGTCCTGACCCTCCTCCCTATGTTAACAGCACCAGTACTCAGAGCAGAGCCAGTTTCATACGGAGACCCTGAATGTGGTTGGGCTGGGCTCTCACTGCCTCTCCTGTGTTTTACTGAGGGTCCATGTTGCTGCTGCTGGGGCAGTAATGTCTGATTCTCTCTCTCCACTGTGTGCACAAGTCTCTCTCTGTACTGACCCTGCTGTGTGTGAATGGCCTCTGATCTGAGCTCCTCACTGCAAACAGACGGCTTCTCACCCATCTTACCAAACTCCTCAGGATAAGCCCGAAACGAGTTCAGTGCGTTTCCAGAAACGTCCATGGTTCCAGGAGTATGGTGTAGTGGTGAGAATAGAGACAAAGACTGTGAGCACTGCTCTGTAGCAATAGAACCCACCGGATCGTTACTCTCAGTGTAACTGTTCCCTTGGGTGAATGAAGTCCACAGCTGATTGTCTCTCTCATACATCACACATTCAGAGTCCAGAGGATTGAATCTTCCTGCACTGAGTTCACATCCTGTTTGACTGAGTCTCTGGGCTACATGCTCATCATCTTGCTCAGCCTTCACCACAAACTCCAGTCCACTGAGCTCCTCATCACTGTGTCCACACCTGTGCTGCTCCCTCAGCTCTTCGGGGTCTCCTACAGGTGTGGGCTCTGTGTCTGCTTTCTTCCCATCATCAACAGGTGAGGGCTGTGTTACCTGTTCCTCCTCTTCAGGTGTGAGCTGCATTTTCTGTTCCTCTCTTGAAGATTTGAATTGTTTGTTACGAAATAAGTCCTCCTCCGGTCTCTCTGGCTTGACAGGAAGTTGTTCACACCTAGGCTGTATCAGAGGGACCAAAAGATAAAATGTGAATTTACCCTAAATCTGAGCCTGTAACTACATGTTATGCACATAAAGCCGCTAAAATGTTTGTGATAATGGTAATCCTTGGAGGGAGGGAGGGAGGGAGGGAGGGAGGGGGGGGCGTACATGATATATTTAGCAGCACGTCAGGTGAACAGACCTGGTTCCTACTGATGCTGGGCAGTAAAGATATGTTGACATCTTCCATTACCATTCGATTTTCACCTCTCCTTGGTCTGAGCCTCCACTCCTGCCCAAACACACTTTCTGCTAAAATGAGACGTAAAACACAGGTATATTCAGGAACCAGTAATAGCACAATTCGGCAAAACATCCCTCACACGTCTTGCCAACCTCGTGATTCACGAATCAGAATAAAAACCAAGAAACAAACGTTACAACAAGATTTTACACACATCTTGCAGAACCATAAGACGTCAGTATCGTCTCTATTTGGGACCACCAGTCTCCCACATATATACATACATATATATATATATATATATATATATATATATATATATATATATATATAGAACACTAGATTGCTGATGTCGTCATATTTACATTATCCAAAGTGAAGCACCCGGCCGCCATATTGATACACCCAACTTCTTCATAAAAATGAATGGTTTCCTATGAGGCCAATTTCAAATAACTCGATACAAGCGAGAAAATCCCGAGATGTGCGGCTGCCTTTTGCAGCAATATTTATTTGAAGAGCTGTAATAAAACGTTTCATGCTCGAGTTAACATATAGGCGCCAAGTTGTCATTTTTATAGAAAAAAATCGCGTTTCGTGCTTGCTAGCACGTCCCATTGACATGAACTGACCGCTGACTGAAAGCGAACGCTACCGATTGATAACGGTCACCAGCAAGGGTACAATGAAGTGATGAAACCAGAGTGTAATTTGATAACGTATACGGACATTCATCCACGTTTCCTATGACGGCGATAACTTCAAAGCAATTATCTCATCAGAGGTAAAAGCCACGGTCACGTTAACATCACTTCTCTGCTGTACTTTAACGCTAACACCGAGTCACATTTCGATCTTCCCTTTAGTAAGTGTGCCGCTTTCCATCCTCCAAAAAGCACACATTTAGGGAGACAAAATGTCGCTCTGCACAACGATACCAAAATAACACCGACTCGCACGCAAGTGTTTTTGAAAATATAATTTTAACGTAGGCGAAAATGAATGGGAGTCTATGAGCGAATTTTACTTCCGGGTGTATAAGCTCCAGGACAGATGCTTCACTTGAACGTACCCCATCAGCAATCTAGTGTTCTCGCTCGCTCTCTCTCTCTCTATACATATATATCTATGGTCTCCAACCTGTTTTTTGCCTTCGCGTCTTAAGAAGCTCGCGCTCCAGCACCTGCAGTTTGTTTTTCAGTGTTTCAATCTCCGTCTGACTCTGAGATATCTCCAGACGGAAAACAGCGCAGCTATCGTCAACACATCGGTTAATTTCAGCCACCGCTGCCTTAGCTAATATCTCCATGATGGATAGTAACTGATTCTGAAACGGAACAAAATTAGCCATGTTTGGGTTGAAATGGCGAACCCTGCAAGATATAATATCTTCAAATTATACCAAGCTAGGAACGTCCAGCGTTAAAAGACGGATAAAAACAAGACGACGCAGATGCGGTTCGTTAAAATTCCGCGACAGAACAAGCTGCGTTCTTCTTCTTCACCTTTAGCTTTTGTAAATATCTACGAAATTCATTCTCGCCACCTACTGTATGGGAGTGTGCTACTTCAGACACCTTTGGCTATTAGGCTTATAAAGTAAGCCTATTCGCATAACTGCCTATCTCATTTTTGGAGTTTTTTTTTAAACTATGATTATTATTATTTCAGAGAATGGATTTTATTTTCTCGATTTTTAAGGTTCTGAGAAAAACTGAAAAAAAAAAGATTTTTTTTGCCATAGTATTAAAGAGATACAAAAATACTTACCTTGAATTCCAGTTTTTACTCTTTTAAGTCAAAAATGCACTTCTCTGCAAAAACATGGACAGTCAGCCAAACCTTCTGCAGTCCCTTATGTCAATAAAAAGATAGTGCCTTGTACTTCCATTAGATGGCACCACCTGCCCAATACAGTTTCCAAGTTCCATGAAATTAAGGGTGGTCCAACTCCCTGCGGCCCAACTCTCCCCAGCTTCTCCAACTGTCTGAAGAGGTGAGATTTCAGCTGTGATTTGAATTCAGAAATTGAAGATATAACACAGATAGTTTGAGGTAATGAGTTCTGAAGTTCCGGTGCGTGGGTGTGTGTGATCGATGCAAACTTCAACAAGACTAGTCTGAAACCACTATACAACTGCTACGAAACCCTTTTTTTGCTGGTGTTCAGGAGTCTCTCTGTCTGTTTTTCTGTTTGTGGACAATTATTGTGAACAAGATATCGTCGCAACCTCTCAAGATACAGTCACAAAGCTTTCATTAAATCTACTTTTGCCATGCAACACTCCTCTCAATATTTATCATTCATGCCTACATACAAACACCACTGATGGCCACAGCCCATAGTGTTTTGGTATGTTCAGTTTTTTTAAATAAATGAATGCTTTTTCCTTTAACTTCTTGTTTCACCTCCTGTTATTTATCATGGTTGTTGAGCCAGCCATGACACTGACCAAATTCAAGACTCCTCTGAATCAGGAAACTGCTACTTCGACTTCTGAACACAGGTGTTCTGTTCTTTCCTATCCAAATATAAAAATAGTATCCTAACAGGTTTGATCCCATGAAATTTTTTATTACATGATAAATGCTTGACCAAGCAGTGTGTCCTTAAGATCATCAGTCACAATTAGTTAAGATCATGCTGATGTCATGAGCAACATCCCCAGTCTTGGTTTTCATGATGTCATGAAAACAATGACTCAACTGCTCATCATGAGCATGTGATGCTTAGCTGGTGCCATAAAGTCAGTCCAGGGGCATAATTTGAAGAGTCAATACCCAACAAACGTCATGACATAAACATCATCAACCTCGACACCTGTACAACTGGTATTTTGACAAAAGATTTTCGCTAAAAGAAACCCATTGCAGAAATCAAAAACTTCTTAAAATGAAAGAGATTTTGCACAATGAAAAGTTGGTTTCTCTTTGTATTGGGATAGATTTGTCAGTGGATGCCACTGCTGTGACAAGTTGCTAGCATTATAAGATGTTATATTTGGACAAATACCAATTTTGAGAAGACTGTTTTGATCCCTTCACCATTCATTTCAAGCCAGTAAAAAATAGTGTGGGCACGTTGGAAATATCGAAAACGTGTTTGATCAATGAGACTTATTCGAACTATCACATAAAACGTGAGCACCAATGTTGTTTCTCCATTGTACAGTCAAAACTACATTAGTGTCAAAATATGACTCAATAAGACAAATTATTTTGACTCGGACGAAATCACGGCAAAATTAGGAGCTAGATATCAAAACGTAGAAAAAAATTATACTGTTAATATGCCATAATTTGTATTAGCCACCTATCCATCATGGTGATATGACCCTTGAAAATGTATTCAATATGCACTTTTTAGTTTTTTCTAGCAAAATGGAGCTGCAGACGTTAGTTCAGTCAGGCTGGTCACAAGCCTGTGTCTGTCCAATCATTCTTAACTTCAGCTCCTCCCACCTAATTGGTGAGCTTTTATAACCTTAATTTCTCTGGTGCCGTGCTCTCTACACCGTACTTGGGTCAATGACGAACAAGCCTTTGAAAATTTTTTTTCTAATAAATCTTCAAAAATGTACAGAATACACATTATTTGAAGTTGGAAGAGTGCGTTTAAACAACATTCAGAGGGTTTAAGTACAGTTTTAGACTGTATTTGCAATTTCACTGGCCAAAAAATGTCAGGTGGCGCAACCAAAAGTTTCTTGAAAAAAAAAAAAAAAACACAAGTTAATTTTTTAATAAATATACCTGAGAGTGTCTACTCTGCCTAAAACATTACTACTTTGTAATTGAGCAGGGTATTAAAAGTAACTTATGGGTTCTTTATTGTAGGGGGCGAGTATTTTGGTTTCCAAACAATTTAAGAACAATTTAACTATTAAACTTTGTTTTAAGGTTTTCAATATGAAATTATGCCCCCATAATAATATTAATTCATACTTTAAATTACATATTTAACACATTTCACATAGTGTTAACTTACCCGGATGGTTGCGCCACCTGACATTTTGAGGGTTTGAAATGACAAAACATAAAATATATCATTTTTATAATAAACTGGAAATATGTTCAAATTAAACAGGTTTTATAAAATAAAATGATTCTAATTATGAATCATTTTAAATAATTTTAAGCCAAAGTAGTGCACTCGGACAATGTCACATCATTGACCCACTTGAGTAACCAAGAAATCTGTTTTCACCTCCCTCCACCTTCCCAGCCTCCTCCTTTATCACTTCATTGTTCATCTTAAGCAGCACTTGTTCATATCATGTTCAATATCTTAAACTTTACGAGATTTAAAATGATCTCAGGCTCTGCCAGGGGGTTGTGATCTCAGGGACTGTCTGTGTCATGCTTGCTCAGATTGTTCCAGAGCATCACTCGAGCAGAGTCATGGCCAAACTTAAATGCAGGTTGTCCCGCAAAAAATGATTAAATCTCACGTAAGTGACCTGACTGAAGAATTAGAAAACAAATAACACATCCAATTAAACCAAGAATTGCCTCCATTACTCTATGAGACAAAGTAAATTGGAGCTGTTTTGCCATTAAAACTGTGATATGTGCCATGATGTTGAAGCTCAAATTTGTTTTTGGAAAAAATTGTACTGAACAAAGATGAGATTTTGGCTTTACATTCTGACACCTGAAGTGGCTGTAAAATAAATTTGGCTATCACAAGTAAAAATGAAGTTATGAGGGCTCAAAAATGCTCGCTAAAATAATATGAATTAAAAAGTGCAGATTTTCGAACCCCGCCCCCATGTACTTTGAGGGCCTGTAACTCAAGAGAATATTCATAAGATGGATGTGAACATTTGAAATTTCATCATTAAATATACTAAGATTAATGTAAAAAGGCAATCAGCTTAATCAGAGAGGGTGAGGCAAAAAATTTTTCAGTTGGTTGATTGTACATAGAGAGATCAAGAACTGACTGTTCACTAGCTGCCCGATAGATTGCACTAGTTGGCAGGTGCCATTGTAAAGAGATAATCATTATTATTCACTTCAGCCATCGGTGGTTTTTATGCTGAGGCTGACCAGTGTACGCTTTCACTCTACTACAGCTCCTATGGTGAACTATAAGACGACACCAGTGGGTAAATCTTATCTCGCACTGGGTGCACTGATACAGCTCCTTCTCGAGCATGAATTCTCTGGTGTTCTCTAAGGTGAGTTCCTCGAGCAAATCTTTTTCCACACTGCGTGCAAACAAAAGGTCTATATCCACTGTGAACCCTCTCGTGGTGTGCAAGATTGCTTTTGCGATTGAAGCACTGCCCACATTGTGCACAGCTGTATGGTTTCTCCCCTGTGTGGATTCTTTGGTGCATTTTGAGCAGACTGTTGTAGTTAAACCTCTTCTCACAGAATGTGCAAACGAAAAGTCTCTCTCTGAGGCCAAGAGTCCTTGAAGTCTTGCTCTTCTTCCCAGTGTTAATCGCACCAGTGCTCAGAGTAGAGCCAGTCTCATACAGAGACCCTGAGTTTGGCTCGGCTGGACTCTCACTGCCTCTCCTGTGTTTTACTGAGGGTCCATGTTGCTGCTGCTGGGGCAGTAATGTCTGATTCTCTCTCTCCACTGTGTGCACAAGTCTCTCTCTGTACTGACCCTGTTGTGTGTGAACGGCATCTGATCTCCCCTCCTCCCCCATCTTAGAAAACTCAGCATATAAATCCCCAAAAGAGGACTGAGGGTTTCCAGGCACTTCCATGGTGGCAGGAGTATGGTAAAGTGGCGAATGAATTGACAGACTCTGTGAGCACTGTTCTGTAGTATTAGAACAAACTGGTTCATTACTTTCTATGTCACAGTTCCCCTGAGTAAAGGAAGTCCACAGTTGATTGTCTCTCTCATACATCACACACTCAGAGTCCAGAGCGTTGAGTCTTCCTGCACTGTATTCATTCTCTGTCTGATTGAGTCTCTGGGCTACATGCTCTTCCTCTTGCTCTGCCTTCACCACAAATTCCAGTCCACTGAGCTCCTCATCACTGTGTCCACACCTGTGCTGCTCCCTCAGCTCCTCTGGGTCTCCTACAGGTGTGGGCTCTGTGTCTGGTTTCTCCCCATCATCAACAGGTGAGGGCTGTGTTACCTGTTCCTCCTCTTCAGGTTTGGGTGACATTTCCTGTTCCTCTCTTGAAGATATGAGTTGTCTGTTACGGGACAAGTCCTCCTCCGGTCTCTCAAGCTTGACAGGAACTCGTTCACACCTGGACTGTATCAAACCAACCAAGAGATAACGTGAGTTCAACCTAAACCTGAGTCTGTATCTGCATCTCATGCACAAACAGGTGCTAAAATGTAGATAGATACTTTATTAATCCCCATATGGGGAAATTCAGTTGTCCTTCAGTTGCATGTACATATAGAAAGACAATAAGTAAAAATAAAAATAATAAAAGAACTCTCAAAGCCCAAGAGTTAAACCCCAACACGAATTAAATCAAATCAATAGTGATCATTACAGAAATGAATAGCAGCAGGAATGAAGGATCTCCTGAAACGCTCCGTCCTACACCGTATGGAGAGGAGACGCTCCGATCTTTTGCTCCTCTGAGCGGACAGAGTCCCATGCAGAGGCTGTCTGGTGTTACCGAGGATTGCTTGCACCTTTCTCCCCAAACACCTCTCCACTACAGCCCCCACGGTGTCCAGTGACCCCCATCACTGACTCCGCCCTCTTAATTAGTTCATCTAGCCTGTTACACTTTCTAACAGAGATGTTATTGCCCCAGCAGACAGCAACATAAAAAAGGACAGCCGCAGCAACAGATTGGTAAAACATAGACAACATTTGATTGGTGATAACAGGAATTCTTACGGAGTAAATGATACACTCGACTTAGCTGAATTTCATGCGAACAAACCTGATTTCTTCTGATGCTTGACAGTAAAGGTATTTTTGCATCTTCCATAACCATTCGATTATCCCCTCCCCTTGGTCTGAAGCGCCAGTCCTGCCCAAACACAATCTCTGCAAGAGTGAAACGTAAAACACTGGTAAATTTAACTGTCAATGTTCACTTCAGCAGTAGGCACGTCCGTCTAGCCAACAACATAACGATTCAGGAATCCGAATTAAATAATAATAATAATAATAAACAAATCCGGCAAATCCGTAAAATATCAATATCGCCTCTATTAGACACCACTCGTCTCCCACCTGTTTTTTCCCTTCGCGTCTTGTGAAGCTCGCGCTCCAGAAACTCCAATTTTTGCTTCAGTGTTTCAATCTCCCTCTGGCTCTGAGATATCTCCAGACGGAAAACAGCGCAGCTATCATCAACACATCGGTTAATTTCAGCCACCGCAGCTTTAGCTAATATCTCCATTATGGACACTAACTGATTCTGATACTGAACAAAACTCGTCATGTTTGGGTTGAAACAGCGCAGCCCACGAGATTAAAAAAAAAAAACCTCAAATAGCTTCAGTGGTCCTGCGGTAGCGGCTCAGAGTAAAAACAAAGCGACGCTGTTTACTTCCGTCAACATTGCGCGACAGGAGAGATACATTTCCGCACGTAGAAATGAGTTAAGTCTTTCTTTAATCTACAGAATCTTAATTTCTACCGGTCAAAATAAAATATTATAACACGAATAACATCGTTCTCCGCAGCGTCGACTGATTAATTCAGAGAAAAGACATTTTGGAATTTTAAGTTTTGACAAATATAAAGTAATTTCGGCAGAGTATAGCCATAGTTATGATGAATGGACTTCCAACTGGGAATTTGCAAACTGGCATGATTTGGAAGCTTAATCAACTCCCAATTGACTGCCAGTAAACGCCGGTGTTTACCACTTCAGGGAGAATGTCATCCACTGCCCTCTCCTACATCTAAAACCCTGGCTGCAGTCCAATAGTAAAATTTAAAAAAAAAAACAATTACATCCTATCACCCAGTTCTTTATCATTTCTCCTTAACTTTGACGCGAAATCTCATGAGCCTAAGAAAAAGGTGTATTAGAAGACTCACAAGGAGTTAGGAAAAGACAACTGCAAAGCAAAGAAAACCCGACTGCACAACGCAATGTCCTCATGTGTCCCTTGTCCATCATGTTTGTTGTTTTTTGTCAACGGCTGGATGGTGCGTTGCTACAAGGAATTGAGAGATGGAGTTGCAACCTTTCTTTTCAGTAGCGATTGTAGAGAGAACTCCACGCTAAACGTAAGAAAGCAAGCATTGAAGTGCCTTTCCTCAACATTTAAAGAATTCGGACAGCACTCATCATGGCTTCCACACTTTCGAGGCTTTTTCAAGGAGTATGAAACTTTACAGGGGAAGGGGGGGTGACTTTGAATACAGCCATTGTCCCAAATGCCGCACTACACCTGACACATTCACTTAGAAATTCAAACTTCCATAGCATCAGCAAAAAGAGAGCCTGTCATGCTCTGGAACTCGAGGCTGCATGGATTGAAAAGCAGCATTTATGAAACCAAAATAGGACACCCACATTGTGTGTAAGTGCGTGTGTGTGAGTGGGGGGTGGGAGTCCTTTTCCACCATTGCAAAAGCACTTTTAATGGACCATTTTGGGAACTGTAAAAAGGTGTAGGACGGCTACCATTCATATTAATTTCCACAAGTTAATGACATTATATACTCAGCGCCATTAAAAACGCACAGGTCTGGTATGTACTGTATTTACAGCAAATTGAAGAATTGATTGATTTTTATTGCTTTTCCAGTGAGGCACGAGAGGAAATAAAAGTGCGTGGTATTCTAATCCTGACTTGCACCACGTGCACGCGCCAAGCACTTCAGTAATAACAAGCAGTGAGCTGTTTGTGATGTGTACAGTGACACTTTTGTTCTTTTTGGTGCGGTCAATAGCCAACATAAAGCCAACCAAAAAAGAAAAATGCTACTGCATCAAGAAAATGGAACAGCTTGTGACACAGGAGAGAGAAAAAGAGACTTTGGCATGTTTTGGGCAGGTCTCACCCGCCCAGACGTGGTGCGTCATTTGCAATGTTACCGTACAGCAATCAGCTGTCTATCCAAGAATGGAACACAGGCATCGTCACTGACCGACCCCGCTTAGGGCGACCACAAGTGACGATGGCAGCTCAAGAGCGCCACATCTGGTTCCAGCCTGTACGTGACTGATTCCAGACAGCAACCGAAACTGATCATGAGATGAGGGGTCCAAGACAATTGAAGGTGAGCGCAACTACCGTTTGACGCCGTCTATGTGAGCAATGCATGCGTGCACACAGGCCCTACAGAAAACCCATGCCAAAGGCTCTTTTTCTCTCTCCTGGGTCACAAGTCGTTCCATTTTCTAGATGGAGTAGTGTTTTTTATTTTTTTTGTTGGCTTTATGTTGGCTATTGACCACACCAAAAAGATCAAGTCAAGTGTCACTGTACACATCACAAACAGCTAACTGTTATTACTGAAGTGCTTGGCGCGTGCACGTGGTACGCGACAGGATTACAATACCACGCACTTTTATTTCCTCTCGTGCCTCACTGGAAGAGCAATAAAAATCAATCAATTCTTTAATTTGCCGCAAATACAGTACATACCTCACCTGTGTGTTTTTAATGATGCTGAGAATAATTTAGATTGATATTACTGAATGAAAATTACAGCTTAAAAAGAGAGACCCATTGGTTATGTTGCTGCGTTTGTGTTGATGCACTTAGAATTAAATTTCAGGTCTTGACGCACGTCAATGAATGATGGATACAAAAAAAAAGATATTTACAATTATTTTGAAAATTTAGACATATTCTAGGGGTAAAGTCTGAGATCTTTTAATACAACCCCAATTCCAAAATAGTTGGGACAAAGTGTACATTGTGAATAAAATCAAGACGCAATGACTTTCAAATCACACCAGCCAGTATTTTGTTCACAAAAGAACAGAGATAACATAGCAAATGTTGAAACTGAGAAATTTTACAATTTTATCCATAAAATAAGCTAATTTATTGAAGATATGTTGAGGCGAAAACAGACGCTCGACTTTTACATGCAGTTCTTTCATTCACTTTTTCTGTTTAACACGTGTAAAGTTGCATAAGTCTTGAACATATCAAGGCAAATATTCATTCAAAATAAGTTAACTTCCTCAATATCACAAATTTAGCTGAAAGAAGAGAAGGAGGTCAGAAAACTAAATCCTTATTTGGATGAATCACCATTCACCATTCATTACTACTGCAACAGTTCTCTAAGGGGCGCTGTCCTACATTCCACATAAAAATTAGGCTGGCAGAATTCCCCCAAACATCTCAGCGGAAATTGTGTCCTGCTTGCTTCTGTCTCTCCCGGTAATCCAAAGTAGCTCTGCTGTTGCTGAAATCAGGACTGAGATACACAGACAGGTTACAAAGGAAAAAATCCTGCATTAATGTGTGGACAAAAAAAACAAATGCAAATGCTTCTATTCAATTTCTCCATGCACTGACAGCGCACTTCCTGCCCAATATTTTTCACCCTTCAGCAGGTGTCATTGTATTGAGATAGTCATCATAACTTCAGCTGTCAGTGGCTTTAATGTTGTGCCAGAACGGTTTATCATCAGTCTACCATGGCTCCTCCAATGAACTGAGAGGCTACACTGATGGGGCAAATTCCTCTCACACAGTGCGCAGTGATACAGTCTCTCTCAGGTGTGAATTCTCTGGTGCCGTCGGAGGTGTGTTCCTCGAGCAAATCTCTTCCCACACTGAGTGCAAACAAAGGGTCTATGTCCACTGTGAAGTTTCTCGTGGTCGACGAGATGGCTTTTGCGTTTGAAGCACCGCCCACACTGTGCACAGCTGTAAGGCTTCTCCCCTGTATGAAAACGCTGGTGTTCGATGAGATTACTATGGAAATAATATGTCTTTTCACAATATTTACAGACAAACTGGTCCCTTCCAAAGTCAGTTCTCGTGTCATTGCTGACCCTCTTCCCTGTGTTAACAGCACCCATACTCAGACTAGAGCTGGTCTCAGTCGGAGATTCTGAGTGTTGCTGGGCTGGGCTCTCACTGCCTCTCCTGTGTTTTACATGTTGCTGCTGCTGGGGCAGTGATGTCTGATTCTCTCTCTCCACTGTGTGCACAAGTCTCTCTCTGTACTGACCCTGCTGTGTGTGAATGGCCTCTGATCTGAGCTCCTCACTGCAAATAGACTGCTCCTCAACCATCTTACTATACTCCTCAGGATAAGCCCTAAACGAGTTCAGTGTGTTTCCAGAAACTTCCATGGTTCCAGTATGGTGTAGTGGTGAGAGAAGTGACAAAGACTGTGAGCACTGCTCTGTAGCAATAGAAGCCACCGGATCGTTACTCTCAGTGTAACTGTTCCCTTGGGTAAATGAAGTCCACAGCTGATTGTCTCTCTCATACATCACACATTCAGAGTCCAGAGTGTTGAGTCTTCCTGTACTGAGTTCACATCCTGTCTGATTGAGTCTCTGGGCTACATGCTCTTCCTCTTGTTCTGCCTTCACCACCACCTCCAGTCCACTGAGCTCCTCATCACTGTGTCCACACCGGTACTGCTCCCTCAGCTCCTCTGGGTCTCCCACAGGTGAGGGCTCTGTGTCTGGTTTCTTCCCATCATCACCAGCTGGCCCATTCCATGCAAAGTGGTCCTGGATCAGAGAAATTAAATCTTGGATTTTGCAGCTAGGATGGATATTTTTAATAATTGTGACATCTAACTTGCCTGGACATAATTAAGGCACCTTGCTTCATGGACTTGCTAGCTCCAGGAAGACAGTCAAAGTGCAAGTTATTTTCAGCATTCATAAATGAAAAATAAACTATAATATATACTTTCTATATTTTACTTACAATCTAACTCTAAAACAACAGTTTACATGAATATTGACAAGGTTAAAGTACATAATTACAGAAAACAAACAAATTTTCCCCTCAACAGTCATAGTTATATACCATATTGGGGTGAAGGTTGGTCAGATGTAACATGGGTAACAATAATCCAACATTTGTTCTTGTGGGAGGGGAGGCTGACCCCTCAGAATCATGAGATCTCTGATTAAAAGTCAGAATATACCTCTAAATCGACTACCACAAAGAAACAGTTCAAACTCTTGCGTTTTCAGTCTCAACAGTCCCCCCGAATTTTGTAACATACGTAACGCAACGTATGTTACCAAAAACAATCACAATATATGCCTCAACCTCAGATACAACATTCAAACTCGTGTTTTTTGGCTGTGATTTGAAAAGATCAGCATAGAGGAACATATCTAACATTTCAAGATTTCCGATGCATGCTAGGTGGGAATTTGCCAGATTTTTAGTGTTTTATGTCCATTTCAAATTCATAAAGTACACTTTCACCATCATCAACTTCGACCACACCAACGGGAACTGGTGAACTCAATTTCCTTAATGCATCATCAAGTCTGAATGTAAATACACTACCGCTAAAAAGTTTGGGACTGTTGATACTGTAACTGCTGTTTGACGGGAACAATTTACCGCAGCAGCCAGCTGACAACCTGTGAGGCATCTTTGTCTTAAACTACACACTCTCAGATATTTGTCTTCTTGCACAGTTGTGCATCAGGGCCTCCCACTCCTTTTTTCTGTCCTTGTTAGTGCCAATTTGTGCTGCTCTCTGAAGGGAGTAGTTGACAGTATGGTATGAGATTTTAAGTTTTCAATTTCTTGCATTGAATAGCCTTCTTTTCTAAGCACAACAACAGACTGACGGGTCTCAAAAGGAAGATCTTTCTTTCTGGCCATTTTGAGCCTGTAAACAAACAAACAACTGCTGATGCTTCAGACACTAAACCAACCTCAAGAATGCCACGCTCCCTTTTGCGCTCCCTTATTAGTTCGACGGTTTTCAGCTGTGCAACACATTTGGAGAAGGTTTTTCTAATAATCAATCAGCCTTATAAAATGCTTACCTTGGATCAGCAGCCATACCACAAGATTGATACAGAGGACTGACAGTTGCTGATAACAGGCCTCTATGCAAAAATGTAGATAATTCTTTGAAAATAATCTGATTAATTTTAATCGTTAGTGAAATGGAAAAAAAATGTTTGTGAAATGCATGAAAATGTATTTGTCTTTGGAAAACAAAGAAATTTGCAAGTGATCCCAAACTTTTGAGCAGTAGTGTACATCTGTTCTCTCAGGCCAGTACCATTTACCTTTTCTAGCTGAGCACATCAGACACTTGAACAGCATCAGTGCCAATGACAGAGTACACTTCACCAGGAAAATTGCTTACCCTCATACTTGACCAAAGCCCAGTCACCAACCTTGAGACTTGTCTTTTGAGTCTCCTTCACCCCATATTCTACAGTGCCAGGTGGTTCACTGTCTCCATTTGTTTTGAACATTTCAACTTCGGAGCCATTGCTGCAAGCAACCGTATGCATCTTGCTGATGCCCACTGCATCTCTGATATCCTGCCATGGGTTTTTTTGCCTTCACATACTCTACAATAATAAATAAACTGAAATACAATGGCAGTCTAAAGGCTTCAAGTGTCTACTCAGTTGAGCCAATCCTTTCCTGTCTGTGAAGCTGCAATCTTGAATTATAAATCCTTAAATAAGGTAACTCCTAAATAACCAGATTTGGTTTCTGCACAAAGGGGTTAATAAATGTGTTCTGAGGGGCCTTCCTACAATGGCCTTTCATATAAATAACTGGGAAGCCATATCTGAATTTTTACTAGAGCTTCTTCCAGAGAGAAACCTAATCTTTGGCTTCATGAATTTCATTTTTCAACGATGGCTTCATGGCTTTCAATGGCTAGTATAAATGGTTTCAAAACTCAAATCTGACACAAAACAAACTTCTGGATTCATTTTATTCATAAAAATAATTTATTTCAGACTAGAAAACCACATTAAATGTAATAAAATTAAACAGAAATCATTTTTCCACATACCTCTTTCAGACAAGTAAGATACGTAACTTTTTTGCAACATAGGTAACACTGAAATCCTCTGATTTCCAGAAATTCCTGGTCCTGAATGCCTGATCCTTTTTTGATATGACACTGCAATGTATCTGAGCAAACAATATCTCTAATTTATGTATTTATGTACAACACACTTCACAGAATCTCAGCATTTTCTGAAAAGTGATGAACTTTTATTTCCGTGAATGTAACACATGTAACGCAATACCTTGGCTCTTACATGAAAACGGTTACTCAAAAAGTGAATATCCTAGTTTTTTATAAAAGAGTAATGACCCAAGACCACTTTACATGGATAATCTGAAGAAAATTTTTCCAGAAAAAGTCCAAATAAAACCTTGGAAAACACTTCTTAACTGTAACATTAGCTGGGATTCCATCCAAATATATTGCAAATTTTAAGACAATTTTGGGAAATTCGGCAAAACAAAATGTGAATTTATGCACGTTTCCATTCACTACTGTTATGCAAATATTTGGAGTTGGTTCATCGAGATAAGCAATAGGCGGCGCCAATTCTCAAGCCGGTTGACAGTATGCCACTGCAGAAGAAGAGGGCGGAACGTGATGACGTATTACAGGCACGTCTTTCAAACCTCAAAACAAAAAACAGCAACAGAACAAGAAAGCTATAGACTAAATAGGAGAAATATCACAATAATGCGCCCTTAGAGGAGTATTGATAACAGCACTGTGCGCGTTCATAATCGTGTTGAAAGCATAGATATATATTTAGAACACTAGATTGCTGGTGGTGTCATATTTACCTTTTCCAAAGTGAAGCACCCGGTCGCCATATTCATATACCAAACTTCTTCGTAAAAATGAATAGTTTCCCATGAGCCCAATTTCAAATAAGTCAATATAAGCATTAAAATGCCGAGATGTGCGGCCGCCTTTTGCAGCAATATTAATTTGAAAGGCTGTAATAAAACTTTTTATGCATAAGGTAATGTAGATATGCAAATTTTCCATTTTTATAGGAAAAAACTATGTTCGCATGCTTAGCCGTCCCATTGACTTGAATAGACTGATGGCTAAAAGCAAACGCTTGCTTCCTTGTTGGCATTAGCAACATGATTCAATATAAACAATTCCTTTGATGGCAGATATGCTTAACCAGGGTACAATGAAGTGATGAAACCAGAGAGTAATTTGACAACATACACGGACTTTCGTCGACGTTGCTTATAATGGTGAAAACTTCCAAGCAATAATCTTATCAGAGGGTCATTAAAAGCCTTGTCACGTTAACTTAACTTTTCTGCTCGCACTTAAGCATTGACACCGAGTCACATTTCTATCTTCCCTTTAGCAAGTGTGCCGCCTCCTATCCTCCAAAATGCATAAATTTAGGGGGACAAAATGTTGCTCCGCACAGCGATACCAAAATCATCCCGACTTGCACGCAAGTGTTTTTGAAAATGTAATTTCAAAGTATGCGAAAATGAAGGAAAACGATAGCCTATGCCAATGGATGAAACCAGAAATGCTGCTGTGATAATTTATGACAGTGGTCTTGGTCTTACCCATGTGTGATTAGGGTAAAGCAAGGCTGACACTTGCACGATTCTGTGGCACACATTGGCACGACTCGAGTCGTGCCAGTGCGCAAACTAGTCGTAAACTGCCGTGAAGTGTGCGTAAACCCGTCGTGACTGCATGCCATGTCGGGACGAGAATTTTGAAATGTTCAAAATTTTGGTCACGACAAAATTTCGCAACCAGGTCGTGAACTATGCGCAAACTGTTCGTGAACTCGTCGTGAACTCGTCGGGACGATGCGTGCCAGGGTGTGGCAGTGCGCGCCATGCCACGACTGTCACGAACTGCCACGAATAGTTCACGAACAGCTCACGTCGAGTTCACAAACTGGTGCGCGTCGCAGCGTGGCCATGCCTTCCCACTGACACGGTCTAGTGTATTTCACGCATTGATGGCACGAGCAGTTCACGAACAGTTCACGACTACTGCGCGACAGTGGCGCACGCGTTGCTGCAGGGGTATATATAGGGCTTCCTGGACACTGCTCGCCATTCCAGAGATCGCCAGCGAGGTGGGGTTGCCTTTTCTTGCTCTTCTGCCTCTTCCAGCCTTTTCTGCTGCTCTTCAACAATGGCTAGAGCAGCTGCTAAGTATAGGCATCTTCTCTTCTCTGCAATGATTGTGTCTCCAGAATTCAGCATGTTGTCTCCTCCACAGCTAATCCAAAAATGACCAGGGGTTGGGGAGGCCCCCTTTTTATACGGCGTGCCCAAGTCGGCACGACACCGTCCGAATTGCGCAAACTCGTAGTGCCAATGCAGGAAGTGCGTAAACTCTGCGCAAACTATGCGTGAACTTGTCGTGCCAGTTCGTGTCAATGTGGACACTGATGGGCACGCATTCGTGAAATATTCGTGAACTCGTTGTGAACTATGCGTGAACTAGTCGTGAACAGTGCGGGAGCCTCCCAGTTCGTGCCCCAAAATGGCACGACTTGCCATGACAAAATTGTGGCCAAAAGTCGTGCAAGTGTCAGACTTGCATTAGGCTTTCATAAATTATCGTGGTAGCGTTTCTGGTTTCACTTCTATTGGGATATAGTGCCTTCCGAAAATGAATGGAAGTCTACGTGCAAATTTTACTTCTGAGTGTACAAGCTCCGGGAACTGATGCATCACTTGAGCGAACCCTATCAGCAATCTAGTGTTCTCTACATAGGTGCCATTTGTGTGTGTGGGGGGGTGGGTCTCTTGCATCTTCAAAGTTAAGGTTGGGGGTGCAAAAACCCTGCAATATTAAAACTGCCAGTTTTCGTAGTTCGTCAGTCAAGCCCACTGATGAAGGTAATGCGGGACCTTAGCCAAAATTAAGGTAAAAAACAGGCTATAATTTCCCTTGCTGAGATTAAACGCACTAAAATATAAAGTACCGTAGTTAACATAATTTTATATTTCCGGGAGATGACATGCAGGCTATATTATGCAATTATATTTCTTAAACTAGTTCATTAAAAAGAGCTCATTGATATTGATACTTGTCTTTTGTTACCCTGTTTGTTTTATGTTTATGAAGCAATAGCCAATTTAATGAATACGCCTACTGCTAACTTTCGTGTAATTTTCTGGACTTGAATATTGATTCCAATATGGATTGAGCTTCTAAACATGCAATTGCAATCGCAGACGACTTGCATTAGCCTTATTAAAAAAGGTCCTGTGTTGCCGTATTGTCAGTAGGCTAGCTTAAGCTTCAGTTTAGCGCTGAGGTTATATCGGCTTTTAACCTGCAGCTTTGGATTTCATCTTCTCAGTCGAGATACAATGTACTATTAATCATGCATCTGCAGCATGCGGCACTATTTAAACAAAGCAGATGCATGGATGATAGAAGATATGTAGCATATAGCGTTGTAGTAGGAGTATCGTTAAGAGACAGTGGCCTTGGCCGATGAACCACGCGTTGTATGCATAATTACTGTGTGTGCATATTGCTTGCGTCTTGAAGCAGGCTGGAAAAAATGCGACAAATGAATATCCCATAGGCTAATGTTGTAATGCTAATGTTTCAGGTCCCATTTGCAATTTCAAATCCTAGGCCAAATAACTGACTGAAAACAGTTTAGCCAACGTCCATAAATGCAGGGATGGAAAATGGATGATCCCTCTGACATTCAATTTGTGTATGCATTCATACATCGCATCCATTCAGGCAATTAACATTATTTCACGAATCACAACCAGATTTAACATTAATCTAATAAAGTAGCCTACTGATATTTTCTAAATAAACCGTTTTAACATTCTAAAAGGCTGGACTTTGGTCAAGGCCTATAGCCTACCCTTAGGAATACAGCAGCCTGAAAAAATTTTGAGACCCCCAATTTAGACCTAAAGTTGGTGCCACTGGTTCTATATATATGGTTGAAAGCCACCCAGACACGAAGGCTGAATCCGACTTGCAGACTTGAGCCCTCACAGACTTCAGGCGTACGTAATGCGACGTCTTCACCGTCATCACATAAAGTCTGCAAGAGCGGTAATCTGCTGCATTTGAAAAAGTGCTGATTGGCATCGAGTCTGATTCACTCATTTCCGTGCAAATGCACATTGATTACCTCTATGGCCTATATTTGTGCATCATGACGTTGAATTTTATATCTGGCCAACGTTATTCAAGTAACGTTTTAATAGGATAAATTAATTATAAGTTTATGTGGTTTTGTGTGTGAGTGAATGTTTATTTTTCTGTCAGGAATTTGGAAAAACGTCACGTCCGTATTGCAATGAATTGTGGGTAATTGCACTAGTGAAGTTTGCACCACAAGCGGACTCTGGAAGTCCGCAGAAAGCCCGCTTGAGGCCCCAGTGGACTAGCTCAGTTGCGGATTTGGACAGCCCCCAGCATTCTCAGACTTACCGTGAACGCGCTTGCAAAGTCCGCGGTCTGCAAGTGCGGTTATTTAGATGCAGCCGAAGATTGCGGTGGCCTATGTCACGTGATTATGAGCGTCACCGTTTTTTCGCTTCATGTGTTTCCACAGCACTAATACGCATTTTCCTTTTATCGACACGCCAACTTTTCCTCCTCCCCCAAGCATAAAAACCTTTTTGCGACCTTTGGAAATTTTTTCGAATTTTCAGTGTTTCCATCCTGGTTTCTAATGCGCAAATTGAACATGCGAATTAAATCAGGTGGATGGAAACCCAATTATACATAACAAGGAATGGACCAGGTGAGGGCTGTGTTACCTGTTCCTCCTCTTCAGGGGTGGGCTGCATTTCCTGTTCTTCTCTTGAAGATTTGAATTGTTTATTATGAAATGAGTCCTCCTCCGGTCTCTCTGGCTTGACAGGAAGTCGTTCACACCTAGACTGTATCAGAGGAACCAAAAGATAAAATGTGAATTTACCCTTAATCTGAGTCTATAACTATATGTTATGCACATACAGTCGCTAAAATGTTGGTGATAATGGTAATACTTATGGTGGGATACATGATATATTTAGCAGCATGTGAGGTGAACAGACCTGGTTCCTACTGCTGCTGGGCAGTAAAGATATGTTTACATCTTCCATTACCATTTGATTTTCACCTCCCCTTCGTCTGAGCCTCCTCTCCTGCCCAAACACACTTTCTGCTAAAATGAGACGTAAAACACAAGTATATTCAGCGACCATTCATACCTCAATTCAGAAAGACATCGTTCACGCGTATGTCTTGTCAATGTCATGATTCACGAATCTGCATAGTAACAAACGTTACATCTAGATTTTACACACACATCTAGCAGAGGCCTAAGACGCCAGTATCGCCTTTCTTTGGGACCACCAGTCTCCCACCTGTCTTTTGCCCTCGCGTCTTAAGAAGCTCGCGCTCCAGCACCTGCAGTTTGTTTTTCAGTGTTTCAATCTCCGTCTGACTCTGAGATATCTCCAGACGGAAAACAGCGCAGCTATCGTCGACACATCGGTTAATTTCAGCCACTGTTGCTTTAGCCAATATCTCCATGATGGATAGTAACTGATTCTGAAACGGAACAAAATTAGCCATGTTTGGGTTGAAATGGCGAGCCCTTAGTGTGACCAGATTTCCTGAAACTAAAACCGGGACGCTCAGCGCGTGCATGTGAAGTCGTAGAAGCAGATACCAGGCTTGATTCCTGCACGTAGGACTACTGTTACAACAGAGTCTAATGGGGAAAATGATGCATGTTTTTGGGAGGCCTTTTACACATTTGAGATAAAATAAAAGATGTTGATTGAGTTTCGTGCGGGACTATCTATTTATTTGTATGAAATAGCTGGAAGCTGAAGAAAGTTTTGGAAAATACATCAACTGAACGGTTAAAAACAAAACAAAGCACTGTAACACATATCGCTTTGACGTCTTAGATCTCTAGTAGGCTGTGTGTGTGTTTGATGTCAACCTCATAGAGCTCCGAAAACATGGCCTCAAACAGAAACAAACGCTCTTCAAATGAGCCTACATATACGTTTGATAAGTGAATTTGCTCTAAAATCGATTTGTTGGCTGACAGCCTGCTGAGGAATAGAGCACAGGTGTCATCAAAAGTGGCCCGTGTAACAATCATACATTTCATGAGATTCACGCGTGGAATTGAAGTCTATGCAGGGAAGTTTTTCCAGTTTTTAAAACGATGAATTTAAACGATCATGTAGCGCAAGTTAAATCGCCTGATGTGCGGAAAAGGTAGCAAGATTTCAGAACAGTTTGTCTTTCGTAAAGCATTGGCCTATCAATAGGCAAATTATTTTTAATTTTATTTTCTGAATTTAGCCCGTTTCATCGCTGTTAGATCCCATTTGGAGAGAAGCTGTCTTCAATTGCTAGTGGATTACTATGATTATTAGAAAACGCGTCAATAAAGGAAAATTAATGAGAAGTAGCCAGGACAAATTGTTGTCATAAAGTAAAGAAACCACGCCAAACCACCTGTGGAAGCAGGACGCCGACAGCGGGCTCTTTTCAAATCTTGTCAATCGGAAACGCGAACTCTGGAAATTAGTTTTAATTTCAACCATCCAAGGAAATGGTGCGCGAAACTCCAGTATAGTCTACGAGAACAAGCCAAGATGCTCAATAAAATGCACAGTAGTGTAACTGTGCGTCTCGCTACTCGTTTGTCCATGCTGGCCCAAGTGAAGATTTCTGGGTTTAAAAAAAAAATAAGGCTAATGCAAGCCCTCTACGTCTACGATTGCAGTTGCAGGTTTAGAAGCTGAATCCATATTGGAGTTAATATTCATGTCCAGAAAATGTGTGTCCTTGATTCGTTGCCGTGGCCTATTCTAAAAAAATCTGATAGAATCATCGTACTTAGCTGCTTCTGTAGCCAAGCAACTCAGTTAGATTGTAACAGGATGGGGCAACCATACAGCAACTTGCTGAGCTGGGGTATGTTTCCCAAAAGCGTTGCTATTTGCTTTCAACTTTCAACAACTTCCAGAGTCCGGTTCAAACCAAGGTTTAAGGAAACGTACGCCTGGATGGTTACTTTCAATGTACCTTGGTTCGTTTTAATATGCTTTCGCGTATGCGAATACATTAATATGCAATCGCCTAAATAAAAAGTGTTCCGCACTTCCATATGAGCGCAGGCGCGAAAAACGGGACAATTTCATTTTTCCTACAAATGTGGATAAATAAATTGGTTTTTCGTGCTTCATTTGAAGAACGTAGGCCTATAGTCTTGACTACTTGTAAAGTAAATTTTGTCAGGATTCATTGGTTTTGGCAATGCAGTAGCCGACCCTGCTGAATATTCCAGACTAGGCTGGTTTAAGCTATGTTTTGGATTGTTTTAGCTGGTCGACCAGCCCTTCACCAGCTGACTCCAGCTGAAAATACCAGCTTTGACCACCTTCATCAAGCTACAGAGACCAGCTACGACCAGCTAAGAACACAACTCAGACTATCTTAAACCAGCTTAGAATTCAAGCAGCTCAGACTATTTCCTCATTTTTTTCCTCCATGGGTTGTATGTGGGATAGGGTTTTTTTTCCCCCCCAATGGGCCATCCTGTCACCAAACAACCAATCACCATGTTCATTGTCCCAAGGCTCGAGCATGAGAATTGATGTCATCGAAAGCAACAGAGATTTACTCCCGCCCATCTCAGAGCTACTCCTAGTCTAGGAGTTACCAGTTTTCTTAACTAAAAGTTGCTCTCAGCTGCTTTGTGAATAACTCTTAAGATTTTACTCCTACATAAAATGTTTTACCATGACTTAGGAGTACACCTCGCGGTAAGATAAGATGCTTTGTGAATACGGGCCCAGGACTGTGAGGCCAGTTCAGCACACGGACTCTTCTACTACGAAGCCATACTGTTGTAATAGCTGCAGTATGTGGTTTTGTCATTGTACAACTGAAATACATAAGGCCTTCCCTGGAACAGATGTCTGGAGGGGAGCATATGTTGCTCTAAAACCTTTATATACCTTTCAACATTCATGGTCCTTTTTAAAACCATCAGAGATGCTGGCTTTCGAACTAACCGCTGATAACAGGAGGGGTGGTCTTTATCCTCTTTAGCCTGGAAGTCACGATGCCCATGATTTCCAACAAGAATGTCAAATTTGGTCTCGTCTGACACTTTGCTATAGTCCATTTTAAATGAGCCTTGGCCTACAGAACACTGCAGCGCTTCTGGATCATGCTCAACAATGGCTTCCTTTTTGCATGATAGAGTTTTAGGTGGCATCTGTGGACGGCACAGTGGACTGTGTTTACAGACAGTGGTTTCTTTAAGTATTTCTGGGCCCATTTAGTAATGTAAATGACAGAATCATGCCGATGAGTGATGCAGTGGCGTCTGAGGTCCCAAAAATCACGGGCATCCAGTAAAGGTCTTCTGCCTCATCCCTTATGCAGAGATTTTTCCAGTTTCTCTGAATCTTTTGATGATGTTTGCACTCTCGATGAGACCTTCAAAGCCTTTGCATTCTGACATTGAGGAACATTGTTTTTAAAGCATTCCAAAATTTTTTTTTTTACACAAGCCTTCACAGGTTAGAAAACCGCTGACCGTCTTTACTTCAGAGAGACTCAGCCTCTCTAAGACATCCCTTTTATAGGCAATCATGTTACACACCTGATGCCAGTTAACTTAATTACTTGCTAAATGTTCTTTCAGCTGATTCTCATATAGCTTTTTCAGCCCCTTTTTTTTTGCCTGCGTGCCAAATTTTATGACACCTGCTGCAGCCTGAAAATTTGAAGTGAGCTAAAAATGTGTGGATAAAAATGTAAAATGTCTGTTTCAACATTTGAAATGTTATCCATGTTCGACCGTAAATGACGTATTGGCTCATGCGATTTGAAAGTCATTGGATTTCATTCACAATTTACACTTTGTCCCAAATATTTTGGAATTGGGGTTGTACTATGAAATAACTGCCATGAAAATTTGGTCACCCATTTTTCTGAGGTTTCAGTGTAGTGCCCACACAATTTTGACTAAACAGTGAACTTTAATAAACTGTGGTAATAATATAATGTTTTTGAAATTATGTTTTTGGTCCATTCTACGTTCGGGGATATTATGTTTTTAGTCGGACCGCCGCCGCCGCCCGTGTTAACGCGATAACTTCAGTAATATTTCAATTAGAAATTCCAAGTTTTGCATATAAGTAAGTATCATAAAGAGGAAGAACTGATTCAATTTAGGAAAATTTACGATTTCTAGATTGGCCAACAGGGGCCAAAAACTGAAAAAAAAAAATCACAGTTTTTATCATATCTCTGGAAATAATTGTCCGATTGACCTCAAATCAAGCTCAAATGAAAGGTCATGACCCGAGGGGCTTTATATTGTATTGGGTCTATTCAAGGATTGGGGAATTGGAGGATTGGGGGCGTTCGGGGATATACCCCAAGCCGTCGCCTCCGACGGCATAAGCCTAGTTTGTCATCTGCATTGGACACATCCTCATTACATCACAGCAGTGGGCAGCCACAGCAGAGCCTCCAGGGACCTATACTGTAGTAGTAGAGCCACAGCCTTCGGCCGGGGCAATGATTCTGTTACAGCGGTTATCTTTCCTAAAAGGGAGGAGACCAGAGTACCTGGAGGAAACACATCCAAATAATGTCAGAATATACAGTACCAGTCAAAAGTTTGGACACACATTGCTAATGTTAAGGCGCTCTGTTTTTTTGAGAAATTTGAATGACTTAACTTCACTATATAATCTCAAATGGAATCTTGTCAGAGGTAAAGTCAGAAATGGAAAAAAAAAATTACTTTGTTGAATAGTGTCCAAAATTTAAGAAATGTCAAAGAAGCCATATTTTGTGAAGTAAACAGAGAAACAAGCTCTTTCCATTTTTCCAAGAACTGAATTAAAGTCAAGCCGTTTTGGGCAAAAAGGTCATTGAGAAACCAACCTTTTTTTGGGAACTTCGAAGGCCACTCATCTGCAAACTCATTACAGCCATATGACTGCCCTTGTCAAGAAAGAAATGTGAGTATGGTCAGCAAATATAACAACAAACACTGGTTTGTTGATTGATTAAGGAACTAGATCTTTTTTGCAAAAAAAAAAAAAAAGGGTGGATCTTTCTTTATTTAACATGCCTTGCAAGAAAAATGGGGGTATATACAAACTTTTCACTGGTACTATTGTACATACTTTTAAGAGAGAGGTCTGGGCCAGCTAGGACATCAACTGAGAATTTATTTTTTGCAAGGCAACAGTGCTAATTATTGCACCCCAATGCCGCCACGTAACACCGACATGGAAAATTTCATCATGTAATCATATGGGTGTGAAAACTACAATACAGAAAGCGGACTATGAGGGTTATGGTGCTTTCAGCCACTGCAGCTTTCATTGGCCGTGGTCAAGTTGTGCAGATTTTAGACTCAAGTAAAAGAAAAGAAAAAAAAAGCTGAAATCCATCCATTATCTACACTGCTTCCTCCTCTCTGAGGTCTCGGGGAGCTGAAGCCTATCCCGGCTGACTATGGGCAGAAGACGGGGAGACACCCAAACAGCTCACCAATCTATCTGAGGGGGCACACACCACTCACACCTACGGGTAATTTACAATCAGCTTGATATGCATGTCTTTGTACAGCGAGAGGAAACGAGTGTTTAGGAGAAACCCACACAAACGCAAGGAGAACACATGCAAACTAACAACCTAACTGCTGATGAGGTGGCAGCAATAATCACAGCCCACCTGCGCCACCACAAAGCCAAAATTACACTTTCAATTCAAATATTCCATTTTGTTAACGAAAAGTGAAAACAAAAACTGGCGCTCAACTTTTACATGCAGTTTTTTTTTAATCACTTTCTTTTTAACACATGTAAAGTCGTAAAAGTCTTGAACATATGAAGTAATGAAGTAATTCTGATAGGCCACGGTGTCAAGCCTGCCACATAGAGGAGTTGCTTCTCCCGCCGGAGGATCACCTGAGTGCACATGACAGTCATCTGACCCCGCTGTCAATCTATTGCTCGACTGATAATATGCTGGCTTATTTAAGCTCGACATCTGAGAAACAGCTCCACAGCGTACACGCTCGGCAACCCTCCTCCCCCCCAGCTCCTCCTGCATCATATCGGCATTTCCTAAAACTTGTTCTTTTTTGACTAAATTTACATTTATACAATGTACTTTTTTTTTTTTTGAGGTCATTGTTGCTTAGGCTCAGCTCCACAGGGGGCTTAAATTGCTGCTCACTGCCTTCGGTTCCATACTGGACGGGCAGGGACCTTTCTGAACAGAGCCATGTCGTCAAACCTAATGTATGCTTGCGCGTTTGTATGCTTTCAATAAATGTTCTTTTTGACAAATTGGTCTATCAGAAATGTTTTAATCAAGGCAAATATTAATAAAAAAATAGTGAACTTCCTCAGCATCACAATTTCAGTTGATAGAAGCAAAGAAAGTCAAAAAACTAAATCCTTATTTGGATTAATCACCATTCACCATTCATGAATACTGCCACAGTTCTCTAAGGGATGCTGTCCTGCATTCCACAATAAAATTAGGGTGGCAGGATTTTCCAAGCATGTTAAAGACCTTCCCCAAACTCCTCAGCGGAAATTGAGTCCTGCTTGCTTGTGTTTCTTCCTGTAATCCCAGGCAGCCCTGCTGTTGCAGAAATCAGGACTTCGATACACAGAAGGAAAAAATCCTGAATAAATGCGTGCACAAAAATGACCAATGCTTCTATTCAATTTCCTGCATTAGTTTGGGGTCACTTTTTTTAATCCTTGCACTAACTGTGCACTTCCTGTCCAGTATATTTCATCTTTTGGCAGGTGCCATTGTAATGAGATAATCATCAATAATCACTTAATCTGTCACTGGCTTCACTGTCCTGGCTGATCGGTGTGTTTTCACTCTCCCATGGCTCCTCCGGGGTAGTAAGAGACTACACCGGTGGGTGACACCCCTCTCACACTGGGTGCAGTGGTACGGTCTCTCTCCTGCGTGAGTTCTCTGGTGTCGTCTAAGGTGCGTGCCTCGAGCAAATCTCTTCCCACATTGAGTGCAACCGAAGGGTCTATATCCACTGTGAACTCTCTCATGCCGTACAAGATTGCTTCTGCGGCTGAAGCACTGTCCACACTGTGCACAGCTGTACGGTTTCTCCCCCGTGTGCATACGCTGGTGATCGATGAGATTACAATGGAACTGACAGATCTTCCCACAATATTTACAGACAAACTGTTCCCTTCCAAAGTCAGCTCTCGTTTCTTTCCGGACCCGCATCTTCTCTCTCCTGACCCTCTTCCGCGTGTTAACAGCACCGGTACTCAGAATAGAGCTAGTCTCATACTGAGAGCCTGAGTGTGGCAGGACTGGGCTCTCACTGCCTCTCCTGTGTTTTACTGAGGGTCCATGTTGCTGCTGCTGGGGCAGTAATGTCTGATTCTCTCTCTCCACTGTGTGCACAAGCTTCTCTCTGTACTGACCCTGCTCTGTGTGAATGGCCTCTGATCTGAGCTCCTCACTGCAAACAGACGACTTCTGACCCATGTTCTCAAACTCAGCACACGAAGCTTCCGAAGAAGACAGTGTGTTTACAAAGACTTCCATGGTGGCAGGAGTCTGTTGAATTTGAGAATGAATTGACAGACCCTGTGAGTACTGTTCTGTGGAAATGGAACAATCTAGTTCATTGCTTTCTATGTCATTGTTCCCTTGGGTAAAGGATGTCCACAGCTGATTGTCTCTCTCATACATCACAGACTCAGAATCCAGACTGCTGAGTCTCCCAGTACTGAGTTCACATCCTGTTTGGTTGAGTCTCTGGGCTAAGTGGTTGTCCTCTTGCGCTGCCTTCACCACAAACTCCAGTCCACTGAGCTCCTCATCACCGAGTCCACACCTGTGCTGCTCCCTCAGCTCCTCTGGGTCTCCTACAGGTGTGGGCTCTGTGTCTGGTTCCTTCCGATCTACAACAGCTGAGGGCTGTGTTACCTGTTCCTCGTCTTCAGGTGTGGGCTGCATTTCCTGTTCCTCTCTTGACGACACACGTAGTTTTTCGAGGGATAAGTCCACCTCCAGCCTCTCGAGCTTGACAGGAAGTTGTTCACTCCTGGACTGTGTCAGACAAGCCAAGAGATAACACGTGAGTTCAATCTATATCTGTCTGTAACTGCATCTCATGTACATACAGTCGCCAAAACATACATGGTAACACAAATCCTTGGGGAGCAAATTAGACACTTAGCAGCATTTCATGCAAACAAACCTGGTTTCTACTGATGCTTGGCAGTAAAGGTATTTTTGCATCTTCCATAACCATTTGATTTTCACCTCCCATCGGTCTGAAACGCCAATCCTGCCCAAAGACTTTCTCTGCTAGAGTGAAACGTAAAACACAGGTAAATTTAACTGTCATTGTTCACTTCAGCAGTATCCGTCAGTCTAGCCAACAACATGATGATTCAGGAATCAGACAAAAAAACCTCCGGTCGAACCATAAAATATCAACTTTCACCTCTATTCGGCACCACAAGACTCCCATCTGTTCTTTGCCTTCGCGTCCTGGGAAGCTCGCGCTCCAGAAACACCAATTTTCGCTTCAGTGTTTCTATCTCCCTCTGACTCTGAGATATCTCCAAACGGAAAACAGCGCAGCTATCATCAACACATCGGTTAATTTCAGCCACCGCAGCTTTAGCCAATATCTCCATGATAGACACTAACTGACTCTGAAACGGAACAAAACTAGACATGTTTGGGTTGAAATAGCGAACCCAGCAAGATTGAAAAGCTTCAAACAGCTACTGCAGTCCTGCGCTAACGGCTCGGAGTAAAAACAAAGCGACGCAGTTTACTTCCGTCATAATTGCGCTGCAGGAGAGGACTCCGCACTACGATAGAAATGAGCCACGTCTTTCTCTGATCAACAATCTGTCCAAGTGTTGCCTGCAGGTATCAACAGGACGCAAATAAAAAGATAATAGAATTTGTTTAGGATATTCTGAAAAAGTCCCTCGTTCTCCCATCAGAGTTCAGCGGAAGATGAGCGCTGGAAGTCAGTTCGTGAGGTTTTTTCGTCACCAGAGCATTAAGGGATTATTTCAACGCCGAGGCATGCGCACTGGTGGGTTATCTTCACACTGGAGCATGTGCTCTGGGTACCCAGTGAGAATGCAATCTGAATCCTTTATTCTACAGGTCAAGATAGGCTAAATAAATAAATGACATCGTTCCTCTGAGAGCAGGTTGATATCAGAATTAATATTACTTCAGAGAAAGGATATTTTAGAATTTTAAGTATTGACAAATATAGAGTAATTTCCAGAGTTGTGACCAAGTCATCATGTCCAAGTCAAATCAAGTCACTGGTCATTAGCTCAAACTCAAAGCAGACGAGGGAAAGCAATTAGGAGCGAAAGCGGGCAGGGGAACAAATTAGACAATGTGCTAACTAATTAACAAGCAGAGTGGGGAAGGCAGAGAGAGTTAAAAGTTAAGATACATTTATGATCAGAAAGGGTTCAAAGTCAACATGAAATGAAGCTCATTGCTCTCAGCTTTCCCCACTCTGCTTGTTATAGGAGACCTAACATGCGGATCCTACTTTTAATACATATTAGTAATGTTGTAATTTTGGCTGTCCATGCTCAACCTCTGAAAAGTTTCTAAACATAAGATACAGGGATTTTGCTGTAATCCAAGAACGTGATTTCGTGATTTCCTATCTGAACAGCTCCTACCGAGATCTTCACGAGATCTGGGTGAAACCTGACGTCAGGATGTGTCGTCCAATTAGTACAGACCCAGCCAGAGCCAACCACTGCACTGGACCTGCCCACACGGAAACTATTCCAGCAGGCAACAACAACAATGGCAGATCATACTATGTCTTAGTAGCATCTACACTTTTGGAAATACAAAAGAAGAACTGCAGATCATTTGAGGTGCAATTTTGTTTGTATCTCTCCTAAAGCTACTTGTCCGTTTACTTTTGGACGTGAAGAAAAACAAATATTTCTTTTCCAAAAGACGATGCCACCAGAAATCAGTGGATAGCTTTTTTTGTTTGCTGGCTGCAAACAGCCATGGCCAAAGGGAACGTTAGCTGCTTGTGCTCAGCATTTCACTAAAGACAGCTTTGTCAATAAAGTATAATTCGACACGGGATAAGCGTTTTAGCTGCTTATCATACCTGAAGCAGTTGCATCGATCAAGCGCTCGGAGCCACAAGCTGTAAGTAACCATGTAACAGCAAATAATGTAAGTGCAGCTAACATGTTACGGGTGGCTAGCAGGACCGCTAACGATAGCACTAACAACTGGCCTCAAACGCAGGCTTTGTAAAATATCTGAAGATAAAGCCTGTATTGGTCGCGACTGTCCGTGACTCACAGACACAGAAGCTGTAAGTTGCTTTTACTGCATAAGCCAACCTGACGTGATAGCCAGTTGATTGTGGCTGCAGCACAGCGGTTAACGTAGCCAAGTTAATGTTGCTAATGTTTGTGTCCTAAATATGCAAGAGTGATATCAGGGGAAATTCTACAGAAGGTGTGTGAACATAAACCTCATTTGAAGCTGACTTTTAATACTTGTTTCTTATTTGGATGCTTGGTACAACTTTTCACAGTAACAGAACTTGCTGTCTATAAGACCTGTTTTGCAAAGTTTGTCTCTTTGGTTATGACCGCTCGGTTGGCAGCTACTGCATGTTAGTTTACGTATCGTGCTAATTAAAAATGCTCCTGGTTAACTTATATGCAATAATTCTGATCGGTATGCTTGTGTTACTTCGGTTAGCATCAATGTGGCAGTTTCATCATAACGTTGCCCGATTGAAGCCACTACAGTTAGTGATGGCTTCACTTACCCATGACCGGCATCAGCCGGATACTTCACAAATGTCTGAGCAAGCTCTCTGGTCCTACCGTGAAAGCAATGCGAAACACAGAAGCTCTTCCAGTGTTCAAATGATTTGTCTGCACTACCGTGATATAAATTCATCCCCCTTTAAAAATTGTTGTGGCTAATAAAAAGCTGAAAAAGGCAGAGATTAAACAGGTAATTCTTTCCTGTAGAAGCGATCAATTCGCTAGCTCCACATAAGCAACTTGTCCGCGCTAACGGAACTTTCAGTCTGCAAAACCTGTATTATGTTCACAACATAACCGAGGTCTCTTTAGCTGTCGCATACTATCCATAAAGCTGCTTTCACATCAGAGACGAAACAAATTTTTCGCAGGGCAGATTAGCCTATATTCAAAGTCAATGCAAAGACGCAAATTCACGTCAAGCCGCTTTTACACCGGACGCGAAACGAATTTTTTGCGCGACAGATTACATTCAAAGTCATGACTGATTATCAGCTACTGCATGTTAGTTTGCATGCTCTGCTAATTAAAAATGCTCCTGGTTAACTTATATGCAGCAATTCTGATTGGTATGCTTGTGTTACTTCGGTAAGCATCAATGTGACAGTCTCAGCATATCGTTGCCTGATTGCAGCGACTACAGTTGAAGCTAAACGGGAAGGTGCGTTATGTATCTGCCAAGTTGGGCTGCAGTTAGACCAGCCGAACATTTTGCAAAGCTTGGGCGCATTTTTGGGTGCTTGGTAAACGATCGCTTTACTTATTTATGACCTGGGTAAGCCTGATACATCTCCAATGTCTGGGCAAGCTCTCTGATGCTACCGGTGAAAGAAATAGGGAAGCGCGCAGGCTATAAACTGTCTGGTATAACAAACAATTTATTGCTATTGATTAAATATTAAATTCTTTCCTGTAGAGGTGATCGATTCGCTAGCTCCACATAAGCAACGGTTCATGCAGACGGAACTTCCTGTCTGTAAAACCAGTATTACGTTCATGACATGACCGGAGCTCTACCTAGCTCTTGCGCACTCTCCATAACTCGCCCATTTTCCGCGAGGAAAAGCTTGTCATTCCGAAGCAATAAGTAAACCATTACCACGGGCAATTTCTGAAAAGTTTTTCACCCCTCCGTCATAAACCAGCACGGAAGCTGTTCGTTTCTCCACGCCAACACCACACCAGAGCTATGCACACGAACCAGCAGGTCCTAATACACACCAAAGCAGTCCATAAACGGTTGGTCCACTTTTAGCTGCTCCTCACTGTCCATGTCTCCCTCTAAACTCAGACCCACCGGATTTCTGTGGTCTCCGGTCTACACTTGGGTATGTTGACCTGTTCTACAAATGTGTCTATATGGGGTGGATTCTAGCTTTCCCTGCATCCTAGCTAGCAGAAGAACTGCTGTACTCACCAGTAGCTAACTGTAGCCGATAGCAAAGTTGAGCTTGCGCTGCCAGAATTTCGCATTGCTTCCTCCACTTTCGCCGCTGCGTTTATTAGAACAAGTTCATTTCATTAGATCTATATTCAAGTATAACGTTAGATTGCGGAATTTGGCCGCCTCTTCATGATCAGATGGCATCCGTGTCTCTCGTTTCATTCCGGGGAAGCAGACTCCATGGCAGACTCGGAAAACTGCGTTCTGCAGCCTCTTCCGGCCCAACCCCCTCTTCCCGCCCTCCACAGAGCTGGCCAGTCAGAAGAAATTGGGCACACGGGGAGTGGGGGTCATAGCGGAAGAGCCATTCCAATAAGGCGTTTCAGGCAGAGACAACAATAAACTACAAATGGGGTTTTTTGAGGATGGCAGTATGAGCGAAATAAGTACCCTATTTTTACTTTGCGAGATCAGGAGTACTCTAGGGGAGTCAAAGACCAAAATATAAACTTGGAAAAATAGCAAATTTGGTCCCCTTTAAAATCCTGGCCGACAAAGCCAAAGCTCACTTCTCTCACTAAACAGGAGAAAGTAGGCTGTGGGAGGGAAAGAAATAAATTTTTATTATTTAAGTCCTTAATATTATAATCCCCTATTGAATATGAAAAAAAGTTAAAACTTTACAGTTCGCGAGACTGTGGAGGGAAGAAAGGAAACTCAAGCTACACTTTTTATCTATTTTTTCTAAAATGTAAGCACTTTTAAGATGCAGTCATGTCTCGCAGCTTTGATTTGCTTGTATGTTATTTTTCAAATGGAAATCTTATTTGACTTGAAGTGAGTGCATTTACATTCCTTTTACTTTTATGTATTATTATTTATGATTGTATGTAGCCTGTATAATTGGATGTGACTGGATTATGATGCAACTTAGACATGATGATGCTGCGGACCTTTATATGCAGAAATTTTTACTATCCGGACCTCTTTGATTTGTAAATAAAACCCCTGCAATATAGGAACACTCCTGTATGGGGCACGCTCCTGTGTGCGAATGTTTGGTGGTGGACGGAGGGGCCGTAGGCGCATACTGGCAGCCATGCTTCCGTCAGTCTGCCCCAGGGCAGCTGTGGCTACAAAAACGTAGTTTACCACCATCAGAGCGTGAATGTGTGAGTGAATGAATAATGTATCCATTGTGAAGCGTCTTTGAGTGCCCAGAAAAGCGCTTTATAAAACTCATGCATTATTATTATTCTGTTCCGTGTGGTCGTTCGAGCGTGTTTTTGCTAAAAAAAAAGTTTGAATATATGGGTTTTCCCTGTCAATTTCATAATTTTGTCATTCAAGTTCATATTCCGAGCATTCAATTTCACGCATTTCACGCTCACAGCACTAAATCAGCTTTCAAATTCCCAATCTGGTCATTCAAATTCACTATCCGAGCAATCATTTGTTCATTAACGTCATTCAAATTCAAAATAGGAACATGCATTTCAGCAATGAGCATTCAAATTCATTTCAAGCTGGCGGCGGAACCTCGTTGGTCATTCATATTCGTGAAAAGGCAACCATGTTCCAAATAAGTGCGTTCAATTTAAATGAATCATTACAATTAGCGAGCTTGGGGTCTATGTGTAGCTTTTTTCCTTTAAGTTTTGAATAAATTGGCTTCATCATCGATACAGCACCTTTGGGTAGGGCCTATATCTGTTCATTCTCAAGTGTAACCTCATTCAGGTACAATGGCAGCTCAATGCGTACGCTACAGGCGCATTACAAACGAGGATAGGGGAAGGTTGATCGACGCCTTCGGGAATGAAAATCTTGACTACATTGCTTTGGCAGACACCCTTGGAATAAATCGAGCAACGGTCAGGTCGATAGTTTGTATCTTCGCAGGAGGGTTTCAAGCTGGAGACGTCTTTGAACATGTTGAGCAGTGTATACGTGATGTTATATTTCTTGTTTTGTTTCAATATCTTAAAGAATTATGCAATAAATGTTTTCTTTAAAAGTCATAACACGAACATTTGTTGTTAATTGGCATCTTATTTACTTTCCACCCGTGAGATTGAGATATCATGTTGTTTATCAGTTGGTCTTCGAATTGACGCATTGTGTGGATGTTGTCTTTCATGTGTGGTGTTATCAAGGATTTAAGTTAGAAAATGACGTTGGGTTGTTTGGATGTACTGCTGACTTGGCCTTATCATTTAAAATTTCTTGAAATGAAACAACGAGAATACATGAACATATACAAGGACATGATATCACTGTGATATCACAGAGATACAATAACAGAACAATATAGAACCTTAAAGAAACATATACATAGAAGACTATGGAATTGGAAATAGAAATTTTGCGTGTGTGTTGGAGGGAGGGTGTCCCGGTGGGTTCTGCATGCGTGTTCGTTTTATGAGAAACGTTCGTCCCCTTCTCCACCTTCTTCAAAAATGTATCCTGTCTTCTCCACTAAATTGGGTAGGAAATTGATCATCCGAAAATGAAATTGAACGCCCCAAACAGGCTCGTCGTGATTATCGAGCAAATTTGAATGCACAATTAGGAAATGCAATGCTCGCATTTGTAAATTGAACGCACATGCTTGAATTTGATTTGCCGGAGACGAAATAGAGTTTGCATAAATGAAATTGATCATCGGATTCTGAATTTGAATGCCTGAATATTTTTGCGTGCGTGCGCTGCGTGAATTTGAATGCACATTCATGAATTGGAATGACAAGAGTATGAAATTGACCGGGAAAACCTATATTAATGGTAACCACTATAACAAGTTACTGACCCTCGAAAGCAAACACCTGGACCCTATTTCTTGAATTCTCTCAGCTTGGCGGAGCCGCGGCTGGCTAGAACCCTTTTTAAACAAGAAAATACAGCATAATACGGGATCTTTAACACTGCAATATTTCACTTGGGGATGCTGTCCTGCAGTCCACAAAAAATTAGCGGGCAGGATCTTCCAGGCATAAAATCATTAGTACTCTCAACTTTAACTACATATGGAAAAGAAAAATTCTTTTAAAGAAAGCATGTATATGGTTGAAAGTTATGAAGATTGTGGATTACAAGCTATTGATTTTGAATGCTTGAACGGAACCTTGAAAACTAAATAGTTGAGGTTGAGTTCAGACTGTTATTCAAGCACAACTTCTCCCCGCAAGATACTCCTGTTCGGAACTGCAGATTAATCCCTTTTCACTCCAGGTCTATATTTTTCAGAGAAAGGATAGAGAAGAATATCTAGTCTCTTAACCATTTCTTCACAGAATTTGGCAACATTTTATCTTTTGAAGATTTATTACAATGTGATCGTAAAGAATTTGAAAGAGTGATAAAGAGTGATTACGTGAACCTAGGCCATCAACAATACTTCAAAAATGAGCAGTAAATCCTACTTTATACTGGGTATGGCTGATGATGTTCACATGCATTTGGAAAAGCAGCCCATGAGCAATCATCATGCCAAGTTTCAACAAAATCCAAATGTGTCCTAATATTGGACGGAATATCATCTCATAAAAATTCATCATTTACATGAACTGTTGTAGCTTTTGTGTATGTCCACATAAATTTTCTATCACAATACTAACAGATCGATGTGTCACAAAAAATGAAAGCTATTTGCCTTGAGGGTGGTCAAATGTATCCTTCTCCTTGCAATTTCTCCTACTACCTTTACTCTCTCAATTTTTCCTCCTTATATACTCTTTTGCAGCACCCTCCCACCTTTTACACTTTTTTTTTTTCAATTCTCTGGGACTTTCCCTCTCAGACATGCCCAGGACATGCCCAAACCTAGCTCCAGACTGGGCTAGACAAAAAAAGGTCAACACTGCCATCTAGTGGCATTTTTTCACATTACAAGTATAAGTTCAATATTTTACATTGTTGGTACTTCCACCTGTTGTCAAGGTACCAAACGTCTTCCATCCAAACGTGTCCACTCCGATACATTTGTTGTTCTGCTTGTGGTGTCTCTTTAGTGTTGCTAAATGTAAGACATTTTCTGTTTAATACATTGGCAAATATGCAATAGTTTTAGTAACTAAGTTTCTGAAAGGTCACATGCTTCATTTTTACATGTAGGCCAAGCATAATGTCCAGTGATTGTCCACTCCGACGCAAGAATATTTGGCTTCCAGCAGAAGTGGAAGACATTCAGGATGAATCAGCTACCATCAACTTTCTGTAGCCCCCCTCTGGACAGAATCATTTTGTATGGCCCACAAAGCCTGAGAGGGACACACTCCCTGTTCAAGAGATCCTAGCAATGTAGCCTGGATGATCCGCCTGCTCCAACTCCCAGACGACATTTTAGTCTCCCAGATAAAACCTACATGGTTGCTGAAGCTACTATGGCCAGTTTAATGAAATGATTGCATCCCCATACAAGGTCGGAGATACCATGGACGATGTTCAAATGTTTGTCCACTCTGACACATATGGAGCATGTTCAAATATTCTGTGTTAATGACATTCAAGGCTTAGTTCAGGGTTCTGATGTTAGAGATAATACTAGTAACTTTAAGGTGATAGGAGAACTGTCTTTGCAGTATTATTTTCCGTTTTGGAAGAATAACTTTAGTTCCTGTACATATTTTTTTTACATTTGGCAAGTAAGCAAAATTCTTTCTCTAAAATTTTGCAGTACTTGGCATTTGCATAAAATGTGATTTGGTGAACCCACACTGCAATATAGATGACCCAACACATGGTAAAAAGGTTTACTATATAATTCTGATACAAATCTTTATGTCCTAAAAATGTTCACTCCAGCACAAATGAACTAAAATTGTTGAAGCAATTGATGCCAAACATTTTTGCCTAAGACAGAAGTAGGAGCACCTACAGGTGGGTCAGGTGTTGGACTTTGGACATAACTATGCAATTTATTGTGTCATTTGCATTCTCAGTTTGCAGAAAACCTAATTTTCTCTATTGGTTATGATACATATAGACATGGAAGTATTTTTGTATCAAATTTTGATGTTCAGGTGTTAACACAGATCAACAAGCCACAACATTTTGGTACGTACTATATACTTAGGTGCTCAGTTTTTTAGTCGTTGAATAAATAATTTTTCACAAGTAACTCAAATTTTTGTTATTGCAAAACTGCCATAACATCTGTCGCTTACTTGCATTAATTTTCCATAAATAGAAGAGCTGCTGTTTTAATATTCACTGGAAGTAACAAAACAAAATGCATTTCAAATTTTGACCCCACGAGACATGGATGGCCTAAATTAACATGAAATTGCCCTTAAAAGCATACCAAATTCAATTAGTCTGATGGTTAAAAATGTCCAAGCCCGACTGATAAATCAAGCTCATCTCCTTTCTTTAATAATAAATACTGACTTTTTAACTAAGAATTTGCCAAATAAAACAATATGCAGTCTTTTCACTAACTATTTATAGTTATACCCTATCCAATTTAACAAAAACCCGGCTTACTGTACCTTTGACCAACTTACTTCTAAAAATATGCACTAATAATTTAAAATAAGCTTTACTTCCCAAAATGATGGAACTTAGTTTTAAAATTCTGAATGATACCCTCTACTGGACGTCTAAGGAAATGTTTTAATTTTAATCATGCAGTAACAGTTTCTGGTGTGTTTCATGTGATTGGTTGGAACCCCAAGTACCTCATCACTCTGTTTTTACCATAAATTATATAATTTTTGGTACTTTCAGCAAAGACAAGAATGTGGAAATTTTTCTAAATATTTTTCTTGTGTGAGAAAATTATTTTTATCCACAAATGCAAATGTTTAGAAATACAACCCCTTTTAGATATCTTAAAGAAATGGCACTTTACTGCAAATCAATTGATCATGTAAAATATATTAAATTTAATAATAATAATAATAATAATAATAGCAAATGATAATAAATGTAATAAAGTAGCTGAAAGATTAGCAAACATTATCAATGCTTTAAGCCTTTATGATAAGTCCCTTTTCCTGTTTAATAATTGATTGTATTTAATTATTTATTCTCCCCCCCATTTGTCTTCAAAAATCTATGTTGTTCTGATTTTATTTATAAATAATGATTTCATTTAATTTATAAATAATACATTTATTTTTAAATGTATTATGATTACATTTCTTCCATTAAAAGAAGGATTTTCCAAGCACGTGTAAACCTCTTTTCCCTCAGAGGGGTGTAATAAGTGTAACCTGGGTTCGTGGGGTAGGTTCTCCCCTGTTAAGCCTTCTGGTTAAATTATATGGCTTAACTACCCATTCAGAACACTGAATACAACAAACAAAATAGGCTATGCTAACCAGTGAGTGGACACAGAGACCAGATATAACAAAATAGTGTATTTTTATAAGACACAGTAAAATGTCACAATAGAGCAAAAAAAAAAAAAACTCAAGTAGATTCCTCATTAAAAGGTATAGAAATAGTCAAGTTCATTCAAGTGAATACAACAGGTTACAGAGTAACAATGAAACAGGTCAGCAAACCTCAATGATACCCAGGGTTTCTGAACTCTTAAAGGTGCAATATGCAAGTTTGTTTACTTTTCACTTCTGATGACATTCGAGCTCAAACAAAACAGAAGTAGCCCGCCGCTCCCTCCCATAGTTCCCTCTTTCCCATGCTTCCATAACTGTCAACTCTTGTCGGTGATTGGCCAGGACAGTTTTTTTTTATGTTATGTTATGGAGCACAGCCTGTGAACCTTGTGTTTATTTGCAGTTTGCAGCTTTTTGCAGCTTCCTGTGCAGTCTCCAGAGCCTGGGTTTTTTTTTTTTTTTTTTTTTAACAGTGAATTTAGGGGCAGGCAGCTAGCGGATCGTAGAGAGATGTCAGTGAATTGAGACAAAATATGATCAGAAAGTAAACAAACTTGCATAGTGCACCTTTACTAAAAGGGAAAATAAAGAAAGTACACCCAAAGTGTTTACTCGGCGTGAGTAGAACCGATCAGTAAATATGTATGTAACGTGTACTAGCCTAAAATGCAACCGTACTACTGGCTTTAAACAACAGCTGTATCAAATTTATGAAGCTGTTTAAATATATAACTAGAGAGTTCAAGTGAACACGTGTCGCCTGCGATGCTTATGTGAAAGTGCGACTACCAACTGAAAGTGTGACTACCGGACAGACAGACAGACGGACAGACAGACACCGGACAAAGTGATCCCTATGTGCCGCTATGCTTCGCAGGCGACACAAAAAGGGCAAAAGTTGGTTTAGTGTATTAAGACTAAAAAGTATATAATAAAAGCTATTAAAAGCCATTCCGTGAGAAAATGGCACTTTTTGGAGAAGTTGAGGAGTTGACCCCCCTGGAATTGAATGAAACTTGCCACGGGGTAGATATCTAGTGTCACGGAACGAGCCTAATTTTTAGGTCTGTATCTCTCTTGGTCTGCCAGTGGCGCCACCTGGAAGCCACTAGAGGCGCTCAGTTTTGCTTTTGACACCACATTTTACGTCAATTATTATGACTTAAGGGTACCCAGTACCACATACAGTATCTCACAAAAGTGAGTACACCCCTCCCATTTTGGTAATTAATTTATTATATCTTTTCAAGGGACAATGCTACAGAAGTGAAACTTCTATATATTCTAGAGTAGTCATGGTACAATATGTGTAGCAGTGTAGATTTACTGCACTGTCCAATACCTGAACAAACAGTCACTATTTCCAATGGATGGCAACAAAAGTGAGTACACACCCCTATTGATAATGGTCAACGAAGCAATGAAACGCGACTTGTTCATCATGTTCATGCTTTTGTCTGTTCGACTGGGCCATATGAGGTTGTGTAACATGTTGAAGGGTTAAATTGTAGTGCTTTAGGTGCAATGCTCTCATTCTGGTCAACATGGCACCTCATGGGAAAGAACTCTCTGAGGATCTGAAAAAGAGAATTGTTGCTCTCCACAATGATGGTCTAAGCTACAAGAAGATCTGTGAAACCATGATCCTGAGCTAAAGCACGGCGGCCAAGGTTATCCAGCGGTTTTCCAAGACGAGTTCTGCTCGGAAAAGGCCTCGTCAGGGTCGTCCGAAGAGGGTCCTCGTGCTCTGTGCCAGGTGCACAAGTTGGCTTCAGAAAACAGACGCAGGAGTGCTGGCAGCATTGCTAACAAGGTTGTGGCAGTGAGAAAACAGCCTGTCAGTGCTCAGACCATAGGCCATGCTCTGCGCAAAGTTGGTCTGCATGGCCGTCAGCCAAGATGGAAGCCTCTTCTGAAGCTAGCCCAAAACAAAGCCCGAATACAGTTTGTTGAAGACAACCAGTCCAAGAACATGAACTACTAGAACCATGTTCTGTGGTCTGACGAGACCAAGATAAACTTGTTCGGGTCAGATGGTGTCCAGCATGTATGGCGGCGCCCTGGTGAGAAGTATCAAAACAAGTGTGTACTGCCTACAGTCAAACATGGTGCTGACAGCATGATGGTCTGGGGCTGCATGAGTGCTTCTGGTCCTGGGGAGCTGCACTTCATTAATGGAATAATGGATCCAACATGTACTGTGAGATTCTGAAGCAGAACATGATGCCCTCCCTTCAGAAACTGGGCAGCACGGCTGTTTTCCAACATGATAACCACCCGAAACACACCTCCAAGATGACAACTGCCTTCCTGAAGAAGCTGGAGGTGATGGTATGGCCAAGTATGTCAGAGCTGAATCCCATTGAGCACCGGTGGGGCATCCTCAAGAGGAAGGTGGAGGAGCAGCAGGTGTCCAACATCCACCAGCGCCGTGATGTTGTCATGGAGGATCCCAGCAACAACCTGTGCAGCTCTGGTGAATTCCATGCCTCGGAGAATCAAGGCAGTGCTGGACAACAATGGCGGTCGCACTACATATTGACACAATGGACACAATTTGGCATGTTGACGGTGAGGTGTACTCATTTTTGTCGCCACCCATTTTGGAAATAGTGACAGTTTGTTCAGTTATTTGGACAGTGCAGTAAATCTACACTGCTACACCTATTGTGCAATGACTACTCTAGAATATATTCAGTTTTCATTTCTGTAACGTTGTCCCTTAAAAAGATATACTAAATTAAAAGTCGAAATGTGAAGGGTGTACTCACTTTTGTGAGATACTGTATGTTATACTTTTATCATGACCTGTGACACTTCAAGTCCAGTTAGACTTCAGCACCAAGCTGTGTAACATGCACCAAACATGAATTTTGACTATTTTTCTGGCCGTCCATTGCACTAACACAGCAAGATACCAAGATACTATTCACTGAAAATGAGTTTTGTAGTGATTAAACACATAAAAGCATTCTAGTTTGGTTTATGTCTGGGATATTATTTTATTCCCATTTAAAATTTTTATTGTTATTTCTCAAATAATTCTGGCTCGATAATGTAGTTACCCAGCTTGGTGCTGTTGTGGTCTATTTGGACTTGAAGTGTCACAGGTCATGATAAAAGTATATCATATTTGGTACTGTGTGCCCTTAAGACGTGATGGTTGATGTAAAATGTGGTGTCAACAGCAAAACTGAGCCACTTAAGCAGCTTCCAAGTAGTGCTATCGGCAGTCAGAGTGAGACACATCCCTCCGGTATGTAAAACCATGGGATATAGTCATCACCCTGTGCGTCCGTCCGTAATCATTTTCATTTCCGGAGCAGAACTCAAAAACTAAACCACTTACAAACTTCAGATTTGCTATGGAACTTACTCATATGGTGTAGTTGTGCCTTTTGGGGGTTTCAGTTCCATGCTGAACATAATTTTTGAAAATTTCACCAAAAACAGCCCTTAAATTTGACTGTCTCATTTCCGGGACAGAACTCAAAAACTATGCCACTTACAAACTTCAAATTCAGTATGGAACTTACCCTTATGGTGTAGTCGTGCCTTTTGGGGGTTTGAGTTCCATGCTGCCCATAATTTTTGAAATTTTCACTAAAAACAGCCCTAAAATTGGACTTTGTCTCGTTTCCGGGACAGAACTCAAAAACTATGCCACTTAGAAACTTCAAAAACTCCAAATGTCTCGGCTCACACAGAGCAAGTGAAATAGAGTGAAATGTCCTTGTTGTATCTCACATCCGAGCCATGGAATGAGGAACACACAGAACTGTCAATTACCTAGGACTCAGTAGCACACCAGCCATCGCTATTGCAAGAGTATGGGTTACAGAACACTGTCAAATTTGTGGTAGACAAGATATCACTATGGAAGTTACATCATTGATTATTTATAAAGGTGAGTATATGTTAACATATACGGAAATAGGTGTTCCATTTCATACAGTGGTAATAGCAAATCTCATATTATTGTATTCCCCACACTTCATGACACAAGATCCTAGTTCTGAATCAATACATTCATCATTACATGCTTGCCTTGATAACAAACTAATCAATCCATCTGTTTTATGAGTACAGAATTACAACAGTGATGATATTAAGAGGATACAATTCTCCTGCAATGAGAAAATAAAAAATTATGAGGAACCGGTGGGATATGTCATCTTCTGATGACTCTTGTTTCTGTGAGACACCCATATCTACCTATGAGCCAAGTTTCATTCAATTCCAGGGGGGTCAACTGTGCACTTAATGGCTCTTAAGAAATACCAAAGAATTAGATGCATCCAAAGACTATTATTAAAAAAAAATTGAACAGCTATATGTTCAACCTTTAAAGAAGACTCCAGTGTATTTTGGAAAGGGAATAATAATTAAAATAGAATGTACTACTATATGTGAAAACTATTTAGGATTGTTAGTTAAGATATCATAAATTGCATTTTTCAAATGCAGATAAAATCCCGGTGTATAATCTCTTAAATACTACAAATTAACCCACTCAACCACAGAATGGACACAGGACACGCACTACAAAACTCAGTACTGTTAACCAGACCGATTATAATACTGCAATGACCTCAAACTACACATAAGTGTGATCACGTACAGCCGGCAAAACACAAATAAAAGAAAACCTCCATTGCAGGCCTGTGCAAACTCCTTGCAAGTCGGTATGGATCCTCGCCAAAGCAGGTAGCTTACTCACAGTTGGCGTGACAGTGACACTCACTCCGATGTCTCACTTGGCCACGTTTCAACTCACGGTCAGCCAGTCAGTCAATCCGGTCAGTCAGTCAGTCAATCTGGTCGGCCGGTCAGTCAGTCAGTCAGACCGCGCTCTCCCTCGATGGCTAACCTGAGGAACCTATGTCCAGCGTCGGTTATCCAAGGAAACTCGAGCGTCCCGGTAGCTCAAGGCGCCATCGGACAACTTCCACGTCAATAATACAAAAAACTATTTATTCCGGCAGCTCCTACTTTAATGCTACAGCGAGATGTAAGGTAGGCACCGAGCGATTGGCGCGAGCTAACTGCCAGTATCACAGGTAAAAGTAGTTAGGTTACCGAAAGTGAAATAAAAACACTTGAATGCGACAGCTGCCAGGTGCCGCTATCTATTATTACGACAATATATAAACAAACAATCTCTACATTATAAAGAGTTCGTTAGCTGCGCGAGTTGCGACAACTTACTCTTATTCTGTCACTCTCGTGCGGATCTCGTTTTCTCGTCAATCCTATTCCAGTCACTCGTGTGTGCGCGTGCGTTACCCCTCTCGCCCGACCAGATCCCAGCCACTGTATGCTCTGATGGGAGGACAGTAAAACTGACGATGAACTTGACCGATGATACTCATTTATTCTTACAGCTACCACGTTAGGTCTGCCCACTTAATGCTCTCCACAAACCATGTAAATAAAACAAAGTAATAATATTTAACGGTCAGAGGAAAATAACTAGCAGTGCTGTGTATGCATGAAAACCAGGAGACTGTAGCTACATCATGTAGGTCTTCAGCGGCCCCGGCTCCAGAACTATATTGTAAGGGGGCACGTGATGATCACAGGGGGGCAGTGTTGATTTTCCCACAGACCTGCGCATACAAACATGCACACTTAACTGTACTTAATCTTTATGGTCAATTCATTAGCGTGCGGTGACTTCCACAGGTAGGCAAGCAGTGCTGAGGATGCCCGCCTCCACCGGCCCCCACCCACAGACACGAAAGTTTTGCGGTCTGAAGAATTTCCTAATATCCATTGCCTACGCATCTCTAGCCTGCGTTGCCGGCGGTCAGCGGCTGGCGGGAGAAAGGAGAGGAAAGACCGCCTGCCCGATAACTTAGGGATTTTGAGTTGTCCGTTCACCAGTGAACGGGAATTACTGATTGGCTTAAGAGGTGTCAATCAAAATTGAATTGCCATCGAATGTAACGCAACGCATGGTTACCAAGGATGTTTTATATTTCACTGGATATACAATTGGAAAATGGCCGCCCATTCATTTCAATGGAAATTGCTCAGTGGCGCAGCACGCCAACATGGGGGCCAAGCTTCCGGACCCACGCGGACATGCGCTGTGCGATTTTTGCTCACACATGCGTAGTGTGGGGCTCATAAACGTGCTGGTATCCGAGGTGTCCATGACAACGGCTCGGGCTCGTGGAACTCCGACCTAGGGTGCGTGTTCACGATCACTTTTCACCGGAAATGGAAGTCTGACCCCTGCAGACTGCACCCTGATGTACATGTGAGCGGAACGGAAAACAAAACATAGCCGCCGTTAAAGGCTTAATTATGGTTTGAGATGTTTAAAACAACTTTGACAGGGAAGTAATACTATTAATTTCAACTCCAAAATGTCAGCAAAATAGTTGACTTGCTGTTATGTAACATTAATGTGACATTGCTCAGGGGTGCGCTTCCCGAAAGAACTTATGCATGCAGTTACAATATTCTACCACTAGATGACACACCAGGATCAGATATTGAATATTCACAAATGCCAGTAGACTGAAATAGGAAGTGACTCTTCATTCCCCCCAATAGCTGTGTTTTTTAATTTCATAAGAAGTCCAAATTTGAAGTCCAAAATTAATACAACTGCGCATGAGTACCGGAGGTCACGGCAAAATATCCACTGCCATTTTAAATTTTACTGATTAACTTAACTGAATATGAATTAATACAAATTGACACACAAAACAAATTATGTCTCGTCCCAAAATTTTTTTCAGCAAGAAAAAACTCCTCTGACAGCCAATGGGGGGGGGCAAGGAGGCAGGGGCGGGGGGAGGCATTGCCCCCCTAATTGACCCCCTGACGCCGGGGCTGGTCTTCCGCTAACAAAAACCAATACTAGCACAGAGCAGTATCCAGTCTATTCAGCAGGGGTTATAACATAACCCTGGGCAACACAAGTTACAGAAATTGTGTCCTGCTTGCTTCTGTCTCTCCCTGTAATCCAAGGCAGTCCTACTTTTGCTGAAATCAGGACTGAGACATACTGACAGGTGGCGAAGAAAATAATTCTGAATAAATACGTGGACTAAAATAAATGCAAATGCTTCTGTTCATTTTCCTGGCGTAGTTCGGGTCCACTTTTTTATCCTTGCACTGACTGCGCATTTCCTGTCCACTATTTCTCACCTTTCTGCAGCTGCCATTGTAATGAGATAATCATCACTATTCACTTAATCTGCTAGTGACTGAAATGTTGCGGCTGATTTTTGTGTTTTCACTCTACAATGGCTCCTCTGGTGTACTAAGAGGGTACACCGGTAAGAAAAACTCTTCTCACACATTGTGCAGTGATACGGTCTCTCTCCTGTGTGAGTTCTCTGGTGTCGTCGGAGGTTAGTTCCTCTAGAAAATCTCTTCCCACACTGAGGGCAAACAAAGGGTCTATATCCACTGTGAAGTTTGTCATGTTCGTCAAGATGGTCTTTGCGTTTGAAGCACCGTCCACACTGAGCACAGCTGTACGGCTTCTCCCCTGAATGAAAACACTGGTGATTGATGAGACTACTATGGCAAGGCCAGATCTTCCCACAATGTGCACAAACAAACTGTTCCTTTCCAAAGTCAGCTCTCGTTTCATTCCTGACCGTCTCCCCAATGTTAACAGCACCGGTACTCAGACTAGAGCTGGTCTCATACTGAGAGCCTGAGTGTGGCTGCGCTGGGCTCTCACTGCCTCTCCTGTGTTTTACTGAGGGTCCATGTTGCTGCTGCTGGGGCAGTAATGTCTGATTCTCTCTCTCCACTGTGTGCACAAGTCTCTCTCTGTACTGACCCTGCTGTGTGTGAATGGCCTCTGATCTGAGCTCCTCGCTAAAAACAGACAGCTTCTCATCCATCTTATCAAACTCCTCAGCATATGAAACCCCATAAGAGGACAGCGTGTTTACAGAAACATCCATGGTAGCAGGAGTATGGTATTGGGGTGACTGAATAGACAGACTCTGTGAACACTGTTCCGCCTCATCTCCGTCAATAGATGACATCGAGAGCTGATTGTCTCTCTCATATATCACATACTCGGAGTCCAGAGTGCTGAGTCTTGCTGCATCGAGTTCACATCCTGTCTGACTGAGTCTCTGGGCGACAAGCTCTTCCACTGGCTCTGCCTTCACCACAACCTCCAGTCCACTGAGCTCCTCATCACTGTGTCCACACCTGTGCTCCTCTGGGTCTCCTACAGGTGTGGGCTCTGTGTCTGCTTTCTTCCCATCATCAACAAGTGAGGGCTGTGTTACCTGTTCCTCCTCTTCAGGCGTGGGCTGCATTTCCTGTTCCTCTCTTGACAATGCATGTTCTTTTGTGAGGGACAAGTCCACCTCCAGCTTGACAGGAAGTTGCTCACACCTAGACTGTATCAGAGGAGCCAAGAGAAAAAAAAAAGCGAGTTTACCCAAAACCCATGTCTGTTATTGCACCTCATTCGCATACAAAATAGGCGCTTAAATGTGGGAGGCAACAGGAATCCTCCAAGAAAAAAATGACGCATTTAGCAGCATCGCGGGTAAAGAAACTTGGCATCTATTGATGACTGGCAGTGAAGGTGTGCTTACATCTTCCGTAAACATTCGATTTTCACCTCCCCTTAGTCTGAAGCTCACCTCATGCCCGAAGACACTCTCTGCCAAAGTGAAACGGAAAACAGACATAAATTTAGCTAACAATCAGTGTGCAGATCGGCAACACATCCAAAACAGATCAGTCTTTCCAACTACATTATGATTAACTTAATGAGATTTTTTTAATAGCAAACGTTCCGACATGATTTCATACACATCTTGGTCAACATCGCCTGTTTGAGGCCACAAGTTTCCCACCTGACATTTGCCTTTGCGTCTTCATAAGTTCGACCTCCAGAACCTGTAGTTTTTGTTTCAGTGTTTCAATCTCCGTCTGACTCTGAGATATCTCCAAACGGAAAACGGTGCAGCTATCGTCAACGCATCGGTTAATTTCAGCAACCGCTGCTTTAGCCAGTATTTCCATTATTGATGCTAACTGATTCTGAAACGGAACAAAATTAGACATGTTTCGGTTAAAAATAGCGGAGCCCGCAAGTCAAAAAATCCTCAAACAGTAGTCTTTTCTTGCGCTAGCAGCTCACACACCGCGACTCAGTTAACATTCGTAGAAATTACGTGACAGGAAAGAGGTTTATGATAAATTACGTAAAGTCGGCATGAACTTAGAGATAGGTCAAGTTTTTCTTTGACCTAATTTCTTTTGTTAATCGGTAGGCATTAACAGTACGCCGATGAACTCAGACTGGCACACGTCTAGGATGTTCTGCCTTATCTTTCACATTCCACCATCCAATTCCTGTTGAAGAAGCGCAAGGCGCTGTTCTTCTTTTTGTACTTTGATTTTTATTCTTATATATAGTGGTTTATTGGTGCATTACCGCCACCTTCTGCTCCGGAGTGTGGATCAGACGGTAGGTTTACTCAGAACACATGGCCCCAACAGAAAACCCACTTTGCCCATCAACAGGAGTAGGAACTCTTCACTTCTGACTGTGGGCACCTGCCACTGTGTAATTTTTCAGCACTTTATTTCCTTTTTTCTGTCTGAGAATGGAAAACAGGGACGGTGGCTGACCGACCACGGTAAGGGCAGCCATGTGTAAATGGGCAAAAAAATGGGTTCTCTGTAGGGGCCGTGTGCACGCATGAGTTGCTCACATAGACAACGTCAAACGGAACTTGCGCTCACCCTCAACCGTCTCGGACGTCTAATCTCATGATCAGTTTTGGTTACTGTCCGGAGTCTGTCACATACAAGCTGTAACCAGATGTGGCGCTCTTGAACTGCCAATGTCACTTGTGGCCGAGCTAAGCGAGTTCGATCAGTGACAGTGCCGGTGTTCCATTCTTGGGTAGACAGCTGACTGATTGTTGAACGGTGACGGTGCAAATGATGCACTGCGTCTCGGTGGCTAAGATCTGCCCGTAACATGCCAAAGGCTATTATTCTCTCTCCTGTGTCAATAGCTGTTCCATTTTCTTGATGCAGCAGCATTTTTCTTTTTTTTGCTGGTTTTATGTAGGCTATTGACCACACCCAAAAGAACAAGTCAAGTGTCACTGTACACATCACGAACAGCTCAATGTTTGTTATTTCTGAAGTGCTTGGCGCGTGCATGTGGCGCGCGTCAGGATTACAATACCACACACTTTTCTTTATTTCCGCTCGTGCCTCACTGGAAAAGCAATAAAAATCAATCGATTCTTCAATTTGCCCGAAATACAGTACATACCTCACCAGTGCGTTTTTAATGGCACAAAGTATATTTAAAGATGTCAATCAGATCACCCCTGAGTATCCTTTTCCCATCTGCCACATTTCTGCCCGATTCTGGATTCTATCCAAATCATCCCGAATCACTTTAGTGGACTCTAATGTATTTTCCAAACCTCCAAATTTAACATCATCTGCAAATGTAACTAATTTGCTCTCAATATTCCTTTCAAGGTTATTAATGTAGATGAGGAACAGCAGGGGTGCCAACACCGATCCCTGGGGGTCGCCACTCCCCACCATACCCAGCTCAGATGAGATTCCACAGACCTCACTCTTTGTGTTCTGTCCTGTAACCAGTTTTGTATCCACTCCAGAATACCTCCAGTAACTCCAATGGGGCTCATTTTAAAAATTAGTCTCTTATGTTGCTATATTTATTCTTTATGCACTTAACCTCCTCTTTGACTTTCCTTTTTCTGCTACAGTACTGAAAGAAGTGCCTAGGATTAGTTTTTGCCCCTTCAGCAATTTGGCTTTCATACAGTCTTCTTGCATTCCTCAGCTAATTTTTTGACCGCAGCTCACATTTTACAATATTCAGCTTTAGTAATCATATTGTTATCCTTTATGTATATCTTATAAAGGTTCCTCTTTTCCCTCAAACTCCTATGAATAGCTGTGGTCATCCACGGAGGGCCTTTTTCAGCTTACTTATGGTCACCTTTGGTATGAATTTACATTGTGAATCAATTAATATGAGTGCATCCAGTCAAAGTTTGCTCACCTAAAATGGAAAATTTTGGTTTTTGAAGACACCATTATAACTTCCCATGAAACATCAAAATTAACAGTCGAGTGATCACTTGTCCCAAGAGACTCCAGTACTTCGACTTCGACTTCGCCAATTCTATAAAGCACTAAATCTAAAATTACCTTCTCTCTTGTAGGTTTATTAACATACTGTACAAAACAAGACTAGGTGCAACCTAGTATACGGCTGGGCCGCCATGTGCTGTATGAGAACGTGGGCCCAAGAAAAGGGTGCTAAATGAGGCAATGCTCACACAATTATATGAAGTGCAAGTTTAGCAATGAGCTGGAGCTGATAAGTTATTTACAAAGTAGGTGGGGAGTGAGAGAGTGGGAGTAAGTGAGAGTGAGGGAGTGGGAGGTGGGGTCTTGAGTCTTGAGTAAGGAAAACATATCAAATGCAAGTTGTACATTTGAATAGACAAAGAGCTAGAGTAAGGGTAGCAGTTATTGATTTTGTGAATGTCATTTTGAGAGAGACAGCAGCAGCATATGTAGATGGCAGTTAAAGTACGTATGTATGTTCATGAATCGTAATGAAACAATGAAGTTATCACTACAGTTGTGCTAATCAGGGACGTGACGTCACTTTATTGAACACATGGCATTTTCTATATAGTGAGGGTGTCGGAGCGAATGTCAAAGTTTCATTTTTTTCCCCATGTTTTTTTTGGGGGGGGCATGTTATGGACAAAGAATCCACAGTTTTGATTAAAACCGCTTAGTAAATATGTTTGAGTGAAGGAGTTGCCATGTCTTTACACAAAGCATTAGATAATATTGGTGATGGTTGAATATGGTTAAGTATGTGACCAAAAAAATTTGTAATGCAATTAATTTTAATGAATTTATGAACCTACTGAAAGCTCTTGAAAAAGCCTTGTAGTTGACACCAAGATCATGAGAATTGGCCAAGAAATAGGAAAGTTTTGTAATTTTATAGTGCCCCCAAATAGCGAATTGTTTGGTATTTACAAAACCCAAAACCAGTGAAGTTGGCACGTTATGTACACTCAACAAAAATATAAACGCAACACTTTTGTTTTTGCTCCCATTTGTCATGAGATGGACTCAAAGATCTAAAATTCATTCCAGATACACAATTTTACCATTTCTCTCAAACATTGTTCACAAATTTGTCTAAATGTGTGATAGTGAGCACTTTTGCTTTGCTGAGACAATCCATCCCACCTCACAGGTGTGCCACATCAAGATGCTCATCAGACACCATGATTAGTGCACAGGTGTACCTTAGACTGTCCACAATAAAAGGCCACCCAGAAATGGGCAGTTTCAATGGGCTTTATTGGGGGTCTGGGGACTCAGAACCAGTCAGTATCTGGTGTGACCACCATTTGCCACATGCAGTGCAACACATCTTCTTCGCATAGAGTTTATCAGATTGTCAATTGTGGCCTGTGGAATGTTGGTCCACTCCTCTTCAATGGCTGTGCGAAGTTGCTGGATATTAGTGGGAACTGGTACGCGCTGTCGTGTACGCCGGTCAAGCACATCCCAAACAAGCTCAATGGGTGACATGTCCGGTGAGTATGCTGGCCATGCAAGAACTGGGACATTTTCAGCTTCCAAGAATTGTGTACAGATCCTTGCAACATGGGGCCGTGCATTATCTTGCTGAAACATGAGGAGATGTTCATGGATGTATGGCACAACAATGGGCCTCAGGATCTCATCACGGTATCTCTGTACATTCAAAATGCCATCAATAAAATGCACCTGTGTTCTTCGTCCATAACAGATGCCTGCCCATACCATAACCCCACCATCACCATGGGCCATTCGATCCACAGTCGGCTGGTTTCAATACAATTCCGTGTCCGACGGTCGATTATTGTTTTTATTTTCTTCAAATCTACCGAATATCTAAAAAACGTGAATGTTTTGATAAGAGGGCTCAGTTCTTCAAGATGAGTACCGAGAATTTCAATCAGTGTTTCTGTTTAAGCTCTGCTCGTTAAAGTGAGTCGACTTTGACGCAGGACTTTGATCATTCATGACGAATTTAGCGACTGCCGGACAGAGATCCTAAAATACTCCATAACCGGAAGTCATAAAAGTTCTAATTTTTCGAGTATTCCAGGAATTATCAGACATACAAACTTGGCCTTTTTTGTGTTCGACCTTCACAAAATGCAAATTAATAGCTATAGACTTTTCTTGGTCATTTTATTCGTCTGTTTTCTTCCGTTGAAGATAGACAACAGTCTTTATTCGGTGTCTCTTGAAAATTAGTCAGATGGATCGAACAGATTTACGCTTTATTTCCACACCAGAGATAAAACTGTTTGTAGTCAGTGAGCAAATCAATTCCATGATCATTGACATTGTGAATTAAATATCGCATGTACGATCAAGACTGTCCGACGTGAAATGCAAAATGTCCATTGTACTGGAGTTGTTAAGACGGTGTCGCAATATTTACACTGAGCATTTTCGTCGTTTGCAGTGAAATGCTCCCACGCTGGACTACGTTTTGCCCTCTTCATCTTGCCTCACCATTACTGTACACTTTATAATACTTTACTATATTTTGTATCTCTGCTCATAAATTGTAATGCCTCTGAATCTTGTTCAATAAAAAAAAATTTTAAAAAAATTGCCTCACCATTTCGCGGCACTGACTGCTTGATCATTTTGTTGCGCCAATAGGTTTTTGAACTGCAAAGGTGAAGTGCGCCCTCTTGTGGTATAAAGTTAATATACGTGAGCTCCGGAGATATGGTACATAAGACATTCATTATTGTCGGTTAACTCATTTTAATCGGTTAATAAATTCTTAACGGAAATTAATCGATTAATGATTAATCTTTAACATCCCTAGTTTCAATTTTCAATGTTATCTCTGTTCTATTGTGAATAAAATACTGGCTGGTGTGATTTGAAAGTCATTGCATTTTGATTTTATTCACAATTGAAGCACATTACTAAAACCCCATAAGTCACACTTGACTTCAGTCAAGTGCTTCAATTTACACTTTGTCCCAACTATTTCAGAATTGGGGATGTATTTTTTTTATATTTAAGTTTTTAGTTGTCATTTAAAAAATGTCCACTGACCTAGCCTTTTTGATTTTTTTTTTGGCAGGGTGTTCCACAGTAAACCAGCAGATGGACTTTAAAATCAATTCTAAATTATATAGGAAGACAGTGCAGTGCAGCTAAAATGGGTAATGAGCACTCACTTCCATGTTTTTGTAAAGTCTAGCAGCAGCAATTTGAGTTGATTGTAATTTTTCAGTTGCCTTTTTTTGAAGACTAGTAAAAAGAGCATTGCAGTCGTCCAGTCTGCTTGAAATATAAGCATAAATGGACTTCTCAGAATCCTGTTGAATTAAAAACGGCAGGAACTTGGCAATGTTTCTTAAATGAAAGAATGCTGTTTCGGTGACCTTATTTGTGTGTTTTAAAATTTAATCAGAATTTAAAATGACACTTAAGCTTGTGACTTCAGATTTTATCTGAGGAGCAAAGTTTCCTAACCTATCTAAAGCTGCATTGCTTCTGGCTTTGAGTCCAATCATCATTATTATTATTCATTATAATTTGCTTATTGGTACTTGAGGCTCAACTCCAAGTAATGTCAACCCCTGCCCTCCAGCTCCATCTAAAAGTTACTTCATTCAGCTTTATTTTTGAAAAACAAACAGTGTTGAGTCCCCAGGTTTTGGTTGCTCTCAAATTAGACGATGATGGAAGGATTTTATTTACCTTTGCCTCTTCTGTGTATCTAGAATTCACTGAAGTTGCTTCATCAGTTTGAATCATGAGAGGCTGGATTTCCGCAGGGTTTCCTCACAGTTCTAGTGGAGGGTTGATTTAAAAAACTAATTGAAACCATTTTCAGCAGCTAAATTAAACCCATTTGCCAACAGCCAATACCATGACATGATTACCAGTAGTATTAGTTGAACCATTTTCCGTTGCTATTCTTGGGCTGGTCTATATTGTAGATCATGCTGGTGTGTTGTTTTTTTTTTTGTGCATGTTGCACAAGGATTGATATACGTGTTTGGCAACAATACCACCAGCTATCCTCTAAAATTTGTGGTTGGGGATGGAACAGATGAGATCTACACCATATAGCCAAAAGTGTGTGGACACCTTGCCAAAACCTTAAGACTTAAAAACTGGACACTTTCAGTCTTAAATATATATGACATTCAAATTGAATTTGGAATGAACGAGTTAGAATGGGCTGACATGACAGGCTTTCAGTTTCTTCATACCATTCTGCCCCACCATATGAAAATTGAGGCCCTTTTTGCATAAGCCCATCCCCCAAACCCGCCCGCCCCCCCACCTCTTCACAACTAGGGGTATTTAAAGCGCTGCAAAATTCTTATGGTACAACTGATATGAATCACCAAACCCTGCTGTTACGCCATACAGACTGAATAATTTCAAATTCAGTCAAAATGTCAAACATTTAGCATGAAAAGAATGTCCATATTCAGCATTTGTCAATGAGGTTTGTGTCCCCAAACTGTTAGCCATATAATGTACTGTATTGATTTATGAGCGGTAATTTGTCGTCTGCATTCCATGCATCCTAATTACTCAGCAGCAGTGGGAGCCACACTGCAGTATACGGGGACCTGCTGCAGCTGCGAAGCTACAGCCGCAGTCAGGGGCAATAACAGGAGTGTTCCTATTGTGCATGTCTTTCATAACATTCTCCAAAGTTAGTGACCATACAACGCAGTCACTGACCTGACTTTTGGCTTGAAATATGCACCATTATATTCAGCTGGGATGGACCACTTTCAGTGCACTGCCAGTAACGTCGCCAACCACCCAGTTTTTGTTGCGATTCCGCAGCAGAATTAGCTCAGACTTATGTTTCAGGTGTTCAGTCATGTACACCCATATACACCCTGGGTTTTCCTGAAAACGCAGAGATTGAATGATAATGGCATGCGGCATTTGTCTTAAAACAAACATATCCAACTCATTTTAACATCAGCTAGTGTTTTGGTAAGATAGCAAATGACAAAGTTACGACTGTACAGTAATTCATCTTGCAATATTATGGCGAAAACAAAGACTTTACGATCGCTTTGCATTACGGAAGCATTTTTTGACCAGGCAGCACAAATTGTCAACTCACTGGCACAGCTTGCAATACAAGGAACGAACAGAGTTGTTGCCAGTCGATTCATACGCCAGCCACTTCTTTTTGGATCCAATTCTGCAATCCACCTACGAACAGTTTGAAGTTTAATTCCCGACGAGGTCATGACTGATTCTGCTTGACAACACCTTCCCTCGTCGACAGCACACAAATCAATAGGAGCGCACGTGATGGCTGGTGAATACTTACAAAACCCTAGTCCGAGGTTGATTGACACCATATAAGCGGCGCTCGCCACGTAGTAGAGAATGAATTGGTAATGACGAGGGATGCACAAGCCGAGTCAGTTCGAGTCACTCAGGTGAACCCGGCTCGTCTCACGGCAATAGAGAACATGATGGACCGTAGACCGCGGCCCGCAGAACCCAGCATAGTGAAAAAACAGTCTCTTAGTTTGCTCATGTCATTCCCGTCGCAAATAGAAAATTTGGTATTGCAAATTGCGATGCGATACCGCTTATTTTGAGCCATGGGATTATATGCAAACTTTACACTGAGAGGTCTGGGCAAGCCAGGAATTGAACACAGAAACTGCTTTTTGCAAGGCAACAGTGCTGACTATTGTACCCCATAACACCTTGGAAAATCTCATTGTGTAGTGAAATGGGTGTCAAAACTGCTAAGTGGACCATGAGCTTGTCAGGGTAATGGTGCTTCCTACCTATGGAGCTTTCACCAGTCTTAATGATGTGCAAATATTAGACTCAGGTAAAGAAAGATGCCAAAATTACACTTTCAATGAAAACATTCTCCAATTATATGTAATCCTTTGGAAACGAGAGTCATCAGAAGATGACATATCCCCCCAGATCCTACACCATCAAAGAAATTCAAACAAGAATGTTGAGGTGATATGCCTCTGGAATGATCAGGAAGTATGTACTGGCAACATCTAGCAAAGACTATGAAGCACATGTTGACAAAGGCAATAAAAAAAAAAACAAGGGTCATTAATGAAGTGTGTTTTAGTTCTGCTCGGAAACAAACCCAGCCCTGCGACTGAGTCCAAACCCATGTCCAAACTATCAAAAGGCAAATCTAGACTATACATAGAATACATGTGCCGAGTTTGGTGCTGATATCTTGCATAAATTCCTAGTTCTGCTCCGGAAACAAAATGATTATGGACGGACAGATGGACGAGGCGATGCCTATATCCCCCCGCATTCTATGCAGAGGGGATTTAAAAAAAAAAAAAAAAAAAAAGAATTTAAAAAATAGGACCAAGGGTCCTGTAGCTTACCCGCAAGCAGTCTTACAGCGATGATACAAGTAATGAAAATTTCATGTGAAGTTTGACGTTTGAATTACTGAAAATCAATTTCACTAAATAAAAGTTCATATACAATTATGAGACCTTCTGTAATACAATCCTAAGCTCTGAAGCAGTTTTGATACAATGATACAAGTCATTGTAATTTCACTGTAAAGTTTGACCTTCAAATGTCACAAACAGTCAAATTGAATGTCACCAAATGAAAGTTCATATGTGACTTCCTATGTCAGTAACACAAACCTCCATCTGTGACCTTTTCAGTGACAGTCATTGAATTTTCACTTGGTCAAGTTTGACCTTCAAAGGTCAATATGAAGGTAAGCAAACGAAAGTTCATACATGACTTCCTGTACGTCTCCAATACAAACCAACTCTAACTATTTTGCTGATACAAATCATTGAAATTTCACTGTATAGCTTGGCTGTTGAAGGTCACTGAAGGTCAAGTTCAAGATCACCCAATGAAACTTCATACATGACTTCCTATATGGCCACAATACAAAATAAGCTCTATCTGTAATACTTTTGGTGATAGAAGTTTTGGTGATTGAAATTTCACTATGTGAAGTTTGACCTTGGAAGGGCACCAAAGGTCAAGTTCAAGGTCACCAAATGAAATTTCATGTGCGACTTCCTGCAAGTCTCCAATACAAACCAAAACTATCTGTAACTATTTTGCTGATATGAGTCATTGAAATTTCACAACGTGAAGTCTGACCTTCGAAGGTCGCTGTATGTCCAGTTCAAGACCACCATATGACTTATATGAAGTTCATACATGACTTCATATAAGTGTTCAATGCACATATGTTCCCAATCTTCTATATTTTCAAGCCTAGAAACCTTTGAAAATGGTAACATTTTGCTTGACCTCAAGTTTGACTTTTCAATGTCATCTGAGGTCAACTTTAACACAGCCAAAATATAAGTCATACATAACTTCCTATTTTTCTGTAATACACAGTTAATCTCTATCTGCAACCGTTTAGCTTCCATAAGCAATTTGGCCCATTCTCCATAAGACCCAGACCCACTTCCGTCAATTCAATCAAAATGGCACTCGCACTGTACATAAAGTGTATCAAGGAAAGTTGATTGCCAGATTTAGAAATAAAGTTATCAGTTTTTGAGAAATAATTATTTGAAATTTCAAGTCATATCTTTTAAATTAAAAAGAAAAGAAAGACGCCGCACACTCAAAACTCCACCAAATTTCTTTATGGAACTCCGAAGAATTCCATAGGACAATGTTTCGGCAGACATCCTTTGTCAAGTCTTAAAGTATATGAGACAAAGGAGGAATTTAAGTCTTCAAAAGGTGATGAGCAAACCTGGTGTGCATCCAACAAATTTCAGAGACAATTAAATTAATTGTCTCATTTAAATGTCACGTACAGACATTAGACCTACAAATATATACATGGTTTGAAGTATTTAAACCAAGGAAACCCAACAATTTCAATATGCCTAAAAAGTGCACAAGTAAGATTACATAGCTATCTTAATAGTGCGCAAATCAGCTAACAACTATCAATGGCGAGGCAGCATGGATCAATTAGTACCCAAAACCAGGTTGCACCTGTTAGTTATACCGGATTTAATGCAACAATGGAGCACAAAATAATAAGCACCTGAAATCAAAATCAATATTAAGGCCGTTTGGTGCCAAAGTATTCAGAAAATGTATATAATAATGTTCCCTTCTAGATAGATTTTCTCAATTGCCACCTCTTCGAGGGAGGGAAACCTTCTCAATGCTAATATGGTTATGTGGTTATGGGATGATTAGCCTCTATGAAATGAGCTGCCACAAGGTAATTAAGGTTGTTACATCTGATAGTACTGCGGTGCTCCGCAATGCGGGTTTTTAATTCCCTACTTGTTTTACCAACATAAGCTTCCCACGTGGGCAGGTAATGTGATAAATCACTTTAGTATGGCTGGAGATAATTCCCTTAATCGGAATAGATTTTCCAGAATGTGGATGTCTAAAGGAATTACAGCGATAGGTATAGTGGCATTGAGTACAGAACCTACAGCGTCTTTTACCATCTGAGATAGGTGCGAGTAAACTTCGGTTGGGATCAAAAGACGGGATTAAATCATATTTTACTTATTGATCCCTCAGATTGGCTCCTCGTTTAAAAACAACAAGGTGGGTGTTTGAAAATGTGATGAAGATTAAGATCCGATTGGAGAAAATACCATCGGAAATACCATTTGGAATATAGATGCAGAAGTTGCTCACCCTTCAAATAATGAGCGACAAAATGAATAATAATATTAATGATCATTATTATTATTGCTGTTATTATTATTATTACTAATTATTATATAATTAGTACATTCTTATTAATATAGTTACAGACTAAGAAAAGCAAAGAAAAATTGCGTTGATCAGGGCAGTCACTGGATGAGGATGGATGGATGTCAAATTGGAAGCAGTAGTTATTAAAGCAAATCTGCCCTTTTCAGCGAGGTACTTGTACTAGAAACCATGGTAACTGATACAGTTGTGAGGTAAACAAAATGAATTACACGTATGGACAATACGCTATTCTCTTTGTAACACAAAAAAGGCAGTCTACAAGCCAAGGACAGGACAGGACACCAGGACAGGTGAAGAATGGAGTAGGTGGCTTAGTGCTGGCAGGGTACCATTACATGCACAATACGAGTATACTTGTGAAGCAGAGAAGAAATAAAATGGGGTGCGTACACATGTACATTTAAAGCTGAAGTACAATGGGTGCCAGTAAGTTAAAAATATGCCGGCCAAACATATGGCAGGCGTGAAAAAAATAGGGCCCGCAGGAGAATTGATAGAAGTGACAGATAGTGCCCCTGCAGTTTTTTTCCCCAGCATGCACTGTTTAACTTATGCTTACGCGAGCCGGTACACAGACATTTCAACTGACAGATATCAGGTTATCCATTCATCAATCATCTTAAACTTCTAACGGCACATAATTAAGATTAGTAAACTGTCTAGCAACATCCTGGTAGAGCAGCGTGTCTTCGTTCCGTTTCCCCGAAGAACCATGGATGCGGGCCAGCTGGCTCTAAATTATTCAGGAAAACGGCGTCTGTGACAGCACCAGATTATGCCCAAGGCTTTTTACGTTGGACTGCTTTAGCACCGACATGACGCAAATGATGGGCTTTGTTTCGCTAACCCTGATGGATATTGGCATCCCATACAAACCCTACCTACTTTGAAATTAAGTACCTATGAGCTAACGTTCAAATATGGTTGTAGACTTCATGCACTATCCGGCAGCTTTGTTGTAACAGCGTTTTCAATCGCTGTTATTCTCCATGTAGTTATGACATGCCCACTGTTTAAAACATTCAACATTTATGTCCTGCTTCCAACCCTGTTTCACTCGGAAGTACGTCACAATGATGAATATCCTCTCCAGAAGCAGTTTCAGCCAGACTTTAAATCCAACCAGTTGTCCAGTAGGTGACCAGGCCACTTTATTGTATTTCATTGCTCCACTGTCCAGTTCATGCTCACCCGCCCATTGTAGGTGCTTTCAGCCATGGACAAGGGCAAGCGTGGGCACTGCGACCGATCTAAGACTATGCAACCTCATAGTCTGCGATGCACTGCGCATTCTGACACCTTTCCATCACAGCCAGCATTACCTTTGTCAGAAATTTATGCAACGGTAGCGCTTCTATTGGATCAGAACACATAGGCTCGCCCTCGCCTCCCACTTGCATCTGCGAGCCTTCGGCATCCAGGACCCTGTTGCCGGTTCACCGCTTGTCCTTCTTAGGACCATTTATGGCATGAATGAACCACCGCACACCAGGAACACCGCACAAGAGCTGTGGTTTCGGAGAGGCTCAGACCCAGCCATCACAATTTGGCCCTTTTCAAAGCCACTCAGATCCTAACACTTCTCCATTTTCCTTGCTTCCAACACATCAACTTCAAGAAATGACTGTCCGCTTCCTAATACATCTCATCCTTTGGCAGGTGCCATTGTGATAATTTAATCAATGCCATTCACATCACCTGCCAGTGGCCTTAATGCGGCTGATCAGTGTGCGGTTTCACTCTAGCATGGCTCCTCTGATGAACTACGAGATTACACCGGTGAGAAAAACTCCTCTCACACTGTGTACAGTGGTGCAGTCTCTCTTTTGTGTGAGTTCTCTGGTGTTGTCGGAGGTGTGTTCCTCGAGCAAATCTCTTCCCACAAAGAGGGCAACCAAAGGGTCTGTATCCACTGTGAACCCTTTCGTGGTGTACGAGATTGTCTTTGCGACTGAAACTCTGCCCACACCGTGTACAGCTGTAAGGTTTATCCACTGTGTGAACTCGCTGATGACTGGTAAGAGTATTGCAGGAAGTAAAACTCTTGCTGCAAGTTGTGCAAATGTAGAGTTTTTTTCCTGGGTCAACCTGTCTATCGACATTGCCCTTATTCTCAGTATTAACAGCACTGGTACTAAGTGTAGAGCCAGTCTCATATGGAGAGCCTGAGTGTTGCTGGGCTGGGCTCTCACTGCCCCTCCCGTGTTTTACTGAGGGTCCATGTTGCTGCTGCTGGGGCAGTGATGTCTGATTCTCTCTCTCCACTGTGTGCACAAGTCCCTCTCTGTACTGACCCTGCTGTGTGTGAACGGCCTCTGATCTGAGATCCTCACTGCAAACAAATGGCTTCTCACCCATCTTATTAAACTCTTCAGCATATGAATCCCCAAAAGATGACAGTGTGTTTCCAGAGACTTCCATGGTGGCCGTGGTATGCTGAATCGGAAAGTAAATTGACAAACTCTGTGAGCACTGTTCTGTAGCGTTAGAAGAAACTGGTTCATTATTCTCTATGCCACTGTTTGCTTGGGCAAATGAAGTCCAAAGCTGATTGTCCCGCTCATACATCACATACTCGGAGTTCAAATTGTTGAGTCTTCCTGCACTGAGTTCACATCCTGTCTGATCGAGTCTCTGGGCTACATGCTCTTCCTCTTGCTCTGCCTTCACCACAAACTCCAGTCCACTGAGCTCCTCATCACTGTGTCCACACCTGTGCGGCTCCCTCAGCTCCTCTGGGCCTCCTCCAGGGATGGGCTCTGTGTCCAGTTTCTTCCCATCATCAACATGTATTGTTTGTGTCACCTGGTCTTCTGCCGAAGATCTAAGGTGCTTGTCACCGTAACATACCTCTTCCAGCCTCTCCTCCTTGGCAGGATGACCATCAGACCTGCACTGAAAGAGGAGTAAAGAGATTTAATATTTTATTTACTAGTTTAATTGTCTGGGACATAGCATATTTATAATTAATGCTGCAAATATGCCAGATTATGCCAAAAGGCTAGTTTTCATCTGTTGTCCCAGGCCAGATATTACAAGGCTCCCTAATATGAAACAAGAAATTGTAAGAAAAGCAATAATCTGTCAAGCAACACTAAACAATTGGATACAATTTGTTAAAACTGGATACAATATACAATAATGATAACATAATGATCAAATTGACATACTATGGAGAAAAAGGTAGACAACACTATAAATTACAAGGCAAGACAATTAAACCAGAGTTCACTCTAAACTCAGAGTCTAAAAATGCATCTTAAACACATTCATAAGTGACTAGATTCCTCATGGAATAATCCAATTAATTAAGCAGCATTTAAGAGAACAAACCTGGTCCTTAGTAAAGCAGGGCTGTAAATGTGTGTTTACGTCTGCCACAGCCGTTCGATCTTCACCCTCCCTTCGTCTGAACCCCCACTCCTGTTCAAAGCCTTTGTCTGTGCAGTGCGAATGCTCCACCACAATGTGGGAGGAAGCTGCGACATAAAACCATAGTAAATTTAACAAACCACTGTTTCACTTTGTAAGACATATGCGACATCCGACTACATTGCGAATGCTTGCCAAGTGCATTTTGGAGGACGAGATCAGATAAAGTAACCAAGCAAACGTTATGACAGATGTCTGTTCACATCTTGCCGAGCTGCCACACGTCAACAACGCCTCTCTTGGCCACGAGTCTCCCACCTGTTTTTTGCCTTCGCGTCTTCAGAAGCTCGCGCTCCAGAACCTGTAGTTTATGCTTCAGAGCTTCAATCTCCTTCTGGCTGTGCGTTATTTCCAAACGGAAAACGGCGCAGCTTTCGTCAACACATCGGCTAATTTCAGAGACTGCTGCTTTGGCTATTATCTCCACGACGGACCCCAACTGCGTCTGAATCGTTACAAAATTAGACATGTCTGGGTAGCAATGAGGAAACCCACTAAGACAAAAATCCGAAAATAAAAACCTGGTCCTGTTTTATCGGCTCAGGAAAAAATAACTTCCTCGCATTACCCTGTTTCTGTCCTTAGCTATTTTTTTCCTTTCTTCCTTCTCCTATTTCCTGTTTCTTCACTTCTTCTGATTTTGTAATTTAATTTTCTAGGCTGACAATACATACCGCCCCCTACTGTATAGGCGTATGCGCGACTTCCTCAATTCAGAATAACTCTTCCAAATCCCGGTTTTTGAATTTTAAAAAATCACATTTTCTTTGACTTTTTCGTTTCCATTTCTGTCCTCAGTATTCCTCGAAATACGGTCCTCGTCAATTCCGTCTCTTGGTCTTCTGCAGTCGTGCCCCATCCTCGTGTTTTTACATTATGGATTGAGAACATGATCCACATTCTTAAATTTCTCATTAATCTTTTTCCTCAACAAATGTCTGGCATTATTTAATGTAAGATGTAATTTGACTCGGTCTTAATCTTGATTGTATTATTTCTTCTTATCAAGTCACATTTTCACACACTGTGAGGTAAGAATGAGAAAGTGTCCTTTATGATTACCCAAGTTGATTTTCTCAAATGGGCATTTCATCACTGAAGTACTTTGAATACTGGGATCTTCAATTGGTCCCTCCCTTGTCCCAACAGTCTGCATATATTTTTGTAGTTTGTCTCCTTTAATTGATTCGTCATGTCTCCTCCCGTGCTCTCAGACGTTTGAATGCTGCGCCCCTTTTGTGATTGTCCCACCTATTTAAGTTCATTGAGGTGTTTGTGTGGTTGCTGCAATGTCATGGTTCTCACCCTACTAAACTTTCCAGTCCGTTTTTGGCTTCAAGCAGTGAGCTAAGCTTTTCTTCCATGTGTTTTGGCATATTAACGGTAATGAAAAACGTTTTTACTCCTCGGAGACTAATTAATAGGTACAAGCTCCCAAGCTTTCATCCGTCCCCAGGATCAGGACAGCATTCCTGCCAAACCCTTTGGCTCTACAGTCAAGCAGTCCTGTTTCTGCGAGGGAGTTTCTCCACAAGGATTCTGCTCCATGACGCCCTCTGGCCTGTGTGCAACAGGCCTCTACCCTGATCAGTCAATACCAACTTTGCTAGACTGTCCCTCTCCAGTTCTGGTCTCTAGCCTTTCTCACAGCTATTACTGTATTCCTCTTTATAAATACTCCCTTGTGGATTGTACCCTGAATCTGGATCAGAACATGAGAACTGAGTGGGAAACGCTTTTCAGAGCATATTGACGGTGACTTGGGAGCAAACTGCAAAAACAACCAAAGATTCTGTAAGGCAAAAAAGTGGAATGTTCTTCCACAAACAATTCAGCCCAAAAACCAAGTTGGTCCCATCTCTTTCCCAGGCAAACAAAGCACACGCTTTTATCAACATGATCTAAAAGAGAATATAGTTCATCAGACAATGCCACCTTCCTCCCATTGCTCTATAATCCAGTTCTTATGCACACATTCCCTTTTGTAGGTGCTTTCGGCGGTCGACAGGGGTCAGTATGGGCACTGTGACCAGTCTGCTTTGCAGCTACGCAGTAAGCTGCAATGTACTGCGTGTTCTGACACCTTTTTATAATAGCCAGCAGCAATTTCTTCAGCAATTTACGCTACAGTAGCTCCTTCATGGGATTGGTCCATACGTACCAGGCTTTGCTCCCATGTGCATCAGTGAGCCTTGGGCACCTATGATCCCGCTGCTGGTTTACCGGCTGCCCTTCCTTGGACCTCTTTTCATAGGTAAGAACCATTGCATCATGGGAACGCCATGCTCTGGTACTCTAGCCTTCTCAATTTAGCCCTTGTCAGATGCTCAAATCTTCACGCTAGCCCATTTTTTCTGCTTCCAATGCGCAAGCGTCTAGAATTTTTGGTACACTTGCCGTCTTACATATCCCATCCCTTAGCAGGTGCCATTGTAATGAGATAATCAATGTTATCCCTCACTGTGGTTTTAATATTGTCACTTAGTGTATAACCAGCTTAGATAATATAATTTTGCAATCCAAAGGGAGTGATAACAAGAGTACAGCAAGATGACTAGAAGCTTGACAGATTAACAGTGGTTTCTATTTCTGGTACCTTTAGCTATTTGCAGGTTTACGCTGATTTTTGACCAAAATAAAAGCGGCAGCCAAAAACATGCTTTTAATTCAAGAAATCTTATTTTAATAAAGCGGCATCAAGGAAAACCTGATGCTTGATTGTGGCAATTATATTTTACACCTTCTTGAAAAAACAGATACAACATTTTTAGAGGGCTTGGGCACATAAAAATAAAAAACAACAGACGCTTTCAAAAAAATGAAAGTTGACAAATATCATACATTTCATGTAAATGGGCGTATACAAACTTAAACTTAAAATCAGTTTTTATGCGCAGCAACCCTTCACCATTAAAACTACAATTCCCATAGGTATACTGTTCCGCATTTTTACAGTAAAATTTGCAGGAAGACTTATGCAGGCTTATTGGAGAATTTGCCAGAGTCTGCTTTGCTTGCTTTTCTCCTTGCATGTAATCACAGGCAGCCCTGATTGAGATCATGCCATACCATTTGGCTATTTTGCATAAAATAATGCAAAGTGTTCATCTGCACCATTTAAGCAATTGTAAAAGAAATGTTTCAAAAACATATTTGCTGTGTTCAAATGAAACACGAATAAAAGGAAGCACAAAAATATACACCCAATGATAATTTTATCATTAATAGAAGAGAAACTAGCACCATTCCCTGCAAGACTCCACTCCCTACAGGATCCAACTCGGAGGAAATTACACCAAAAACAAGTCAACTCTGATCTGTCCCGTAACCAGTTATAAACCCATTTGGACATTCCTCTTTTAATCTTTGCCATCACCATTTAATAATGAGTATCTTGTATAATAAAGTACTTTTTAAAATGGGGATATAAAATTACAATGCCAAAAAAAAAAAAAAAAGAGAATGTTTAGTATGACTACAATGTGAATCAATATGGACATAAATAAGTATGAGGCCAACTGAAAAGTTTTACAGGATCATTAAAAAAAAATTACCGTTCATCTTTGAGACCATGAAATAATTTCCCAGAAAAATCAATCAAACCATTGAGCATTTGCTGCTCTTGGGCCAATCGGTACCTAAGGCCATTTGTCGTGATAAAATGCAGCATAGGTCTTGGTGTAGACCCAGCAGAGACTTATAGTAACTGGTGGCAAGCTACAATATTTCAAAGATATTTAAATAAAATGTATTTCCACACTAGTTTCCGCTATTTGATGTTGCTCTACTATGGCATTGCAGGTGAACCAAGAGGCTACGACGGTGTGTAAAACTCCGCCCACACTGTGTACAGTGATGAGGTCTCTCTCTCGTGTGAATTCTCTGATGCTCCCTAAGGTGCGTGCCTCGAGCAAACCTCTTCCCACACTGAGCGCAACCAAAGGGCCTATACCCGCTGTGAACCCTCTCGTGTTGCACAAGGTTGCCTTTGCGATTGAAACACTGTCCACACTGTGTACAGCTGTATGGTTTCTCTCCTGAGTGTACCCGCTGGTGATTGATGAGTGTACCATAATAAGTAAAACTTTTTCCACAAGATATGCAAATATAGAGCTTCTTTCCAGCACTGGCTTGTCCATCAGTTTCACCTCTCTTCTCACAGCCGAGAACACTGGTACTCGGAGCAGAACTGGTCTCATACTGAGAGCCTGAGCGTGGCTGGGCTGGACTCTCAGTAACAGTCACTCTGTACTGACCCTGCTGTGTGTGAATGGCCTCTGATCGGAGTTCCGCACAGCGAACAGACGGCTCCTCACCCATCTTATCAAACTCCTCACCATACGAAGCCCCATAAATAGACAGTGTATTTCCAGACCCTTTCATCACGGAAGGAGCGAGCTGCAGTGCTGAGGGAATTGGCAAACTCTGTGAGTACTGCTCTATAGGATTAGAACCAATCGGATCATCACTCTCCATGTCACTGTCCCCTTGTGTACACGAAGCCCACCGCTGATTGTCTCTTTCATATTCTTCATACTCAAAGCTCGGATTACTGAGCCTTTCAGCACTGTGTTCACTCTCTGTCTGACTGAGTCTCTGAGCTACATGCTCCTCCTTCACTACAAACTCCAGTCCACTGAGCTCCACATCGCCGTGCCCACACCTGTGCTGCTCTCTCGGCTCCTCTTGGTCTCCTACAGGTGTGGGCTCGGTGTCTGGTTTCTTCCAGTTTCTTCTGGTTTCTTGTTTTGCAGGTGTGGGTTCTTCCTGTTCCTCTCTGGAAGATGTGACCTGTTTGATACGACACCACAAATCCTCGTCCAGGCTTTCCTGCTTGATAGTAAGATGATCAGACCTCAACTGCAACGGAGAAGCCAAGAGTTATAAAGTCAGTTTCCGCAGACGCAATAACCATTTTCCTCATGAAACAAAAGCTAGTTCAGCAGCATTTAAGTGAACAGACCTGGCCTCTGCAGACTCCGGGCCGCAAAGGTGTGTCTACGTCTTTCACAGCTCGATCCTCACCCTCGCTTGCTCTGGAGCACCACTCCTCCCCAACGACTCTCTCCGCGAGGGCAGAATGATCCAAGATCGCTGAACAAACGGAAGGGCAAAAACTAAATAAGTTTGACTGGCAGTGGATCGTTCAGTTTAGAAAGGTATTTGCATTGATAGAAAACCTAATTCTGATTCACGAGATTACACACTCAAAAATAATTAGGATTAAGGTTAAGACACACAAGTTAATTCAAGTTACACCACCGATAAACGTCGACATAGACATAACTGTTGGCTACCCATAAGCTCCACAGTCTCCCACCTGTTTTTTGCCTTCGCGTCTCCATGACCTCGCGCTCCAGCACCTGCAGTTTGTTTTTCAGTGTTTCAATCTCCGTCTGACTCTGAGATATCTCCAGACGGAAAACAGCGCAGCTATCGTCAACACATCGGTTAATTTCAGCCACCGCTGCCTTAGCTAATATCTCCATGATGGACCCCAACTGCGCTTGAAATGAAGCAAAATTAGACATGATTGGGTTGAAATCTCGGACCCCGCTGCAACGCAAAAAGCCTCACATAAAACTCCAATCCAGTGTTATTAGCCACGGAAAACATCCAGTTCTTCTTGCTCTTCTTCTTCTTCTTCTCACAATTACTTGGAGTGATCAGAAAATGCCGCCACGCACAGTATCGGAGTGTGTACCACACGTCACTTCCTCACTTAGACTGAACTTCACAAAATCCCGATTCTTAAAACTAAAATATTTGTTCGTTCGTTCCGGAGACCTACTTCCTCAATCCTTTATACCCCTACGGCTCTAATATTCCCCCCAAGTTCCATCTCCATCTATTCCCTCTAATCATCCCCTAGACCCCTCGTCTCTCCGCAAGAAACTGGTAGAGTACTGAAAGAACGTGTAAATGTGACTTCTTTCAATCTGCACACCTCACTTCCATCACTATTCCTTCTGCCTAATAATCGCATGGTATTACTCAGTTCAGGGTGATCCAGTCATAAAATAGATGATACTATACTCTTCGCCATTAAAAACGCACCCGTGAGGTACAAAACCCAAAACCAGTGAAGTTGGCACGTAGTGTAAATCGTAAATAAAAACAGAATATAATGACTTGCAAATCCTTTTCAACCTATATTCAATTGAATACACTGCAAAGACAAGTTACTAAATGTTCGAACAGGTAAACTTTATAATTTTTTTGCAAATATTAGCTCATTTGGAATTTGATGCCTGCAAGATGTTTCTAGAAAGCTGGCACAAGTGTCAAAAAAGACTGAGAGAGTTGAGGAATGCTCATCAAACACTTATTTGGAACATCCCACAGGTGAACGGGCTAATTGGGAACAGGTGGGTGCCATGATTGGGTATAAAAGCAGTTTCCCTGAAATGCTCTGTCATTCACAAACAAGGATGGGGCGAGGGTCACCACTTAGTGAACAAATGCGTGAGCTGATTGTCGAACAGTTTAAAAACAACATTCCTCAATGAGCTATTGCAAGAAATTTAGGGATTTCATCATCTACGGTCCGTAATATCGTCAAAAGGTTCAGAGAATCTGGAGAAATCACTGCACGTAAGCGACAAGGCCGAAAACCAACATTGAATGCCCGTGACCTTCGATCCCTCAGGCGGTACTGCATCAAAAACCGACATCAGTGTGTGAAGGACATCACCACATGGGCTCAGGAACACTTCAGAAAACCACTGTCAGTAACTGCAGTTCGTCGCTACATCTGCAAGTGCATGTTAAAAGTCTACAATGCAAAGCGACAGCCATTTATCAACCGCACCCAGAAATGCCGCCAGCTTCGCTGGGCCCAAGCTCATCTAAGATGGACTGATGCAAAGTGGAAAAGTGTTCTGTGGTCTGACGAGTCCACATTTCAAATTGTTTTTGGAAACTGTGGACGTCGTGTCCTCCGGACCAAAGAGGAAAAGAACCATCCGGACTGTTATAGGCGCAAAGTTCAAAAGCCAGCATCTGTGATGGTACGGGGGTGTATAGTGCCCAAGGCATGGGCAACTTACACATATGTGAAGGCACCATTAATGCTGAAAGGTACATACAGGTTTTGAGGCAACATATGTTGCCATCCAAGCAATGTCTTCTTCATGGACGCCCCTGCTTATTTCAGCAAGACAATGCCAAGCCACATTCTGCACGTGTTACAACAGCATGGCTCCGTAGTAAAAGAGTGCGAGTACTAGACTGGCCTGCCTGTAGTCCAGACCTGTCTCCCATTGAAAATGTGTGGCGCATTATGAAGCGTAAAATACGACAACGGAGACCCCGGACTGTTGAACAACTTAAGCTTTACATCAAGCAAGAATGGGAAAGAGTTCCACCTGAAAAGCTTCAAAAATTGGTCTCCTCAGTTCCCAAACGTTTACTGAGTGTCGTTAAAAGGAAAGGCGATGTAACACAGTGGTAAAAAGGCCCCTATGCCAACTTTTTTGCAATGTGTTGCTGCCTTTAAATTCTAAGTTAATGATTATTTGTAAAAAAAAAAAATAAAAAAAGTTTCTCAGTTTGAACATTAAACATCTTGTCTTTGCAGTGTATTCAATTGAATAGAAGTTGAAAAGGATTTGCAAATCATTGTATTCTGTTTTTATCTACGATTTACATAACGTGCCAACTTCACTGGTTTTGGGTTTTGTACCTTCTTAATCCACATTACACCAGTGATAGCTTTGCAATGCCAGTTCATATAGAGGCAGAATGGACAATGACAAAAGAGAGGTAACAAAAAAGATAGAGGTTGGTAGGATCCTAACTTGGTTGCTGATGAGCGATTGACTTCATTTTAAACATTTCCCGTCAAACCAAATACAAGCTTGCCCGATCATTTTGCTTTGTCTTCATACTCTTCATTATCTTCTATCTGGCTGCGATGGTGACCATGTGTTCACACTTTCCCCAGTAAAGAGCCTTCTGATCAATCTCAGTCAATGAGATGATCAGAAATAAAATTCACCCCTTAAATGCCATTTTATTTTATGCACATTAATATCATATTGATAATATGTATGCACGAACCAACAAGAACTACTTGCATGATTTTTTTTTCATGGCATGTATAACTATTTCTGACAAAATTTGATTTAAGAATTTAATCATTCCCATACTAAAAGCACCTGGCTAAATAAACAGCTTTTCAAAATCTGGGAATACCATTCCAGTAGCAACAAAAACTAACTTACAAAAGAGTCTGGTAAGATTATGATGGAGAACCACTGAACAAAGGGACTGCGGAGAGAGTCAAGTTCTGGTTCTTTATACTTCTGGCGCTGTCTAAAGTTCCCAGGGTTTTTTTTCTAGGTATTTGCCACCAATAAAATAAGCAAAACAAACCAAAACATTTGTGAAAAAGTTAAATAAAAACATTTTATTTAAGCCACTCAACAGAAAACAAAAGCTTTTTAACATTTTCAAACATTTTCATAAAAATCGCTTTAACACAAATATATTGAAAATATACAAAGGGATGCATACCATTTTCATGTCAGATGAAATTTGACGTACTTGCAAGTCATTAAATAGTGCATTAAGAGTTTCAGGCTGTTCTTTGCGCCTCATCCAACAGGAGTTTGCAAGAAGTTCACGACTCCCTCCCAAGATTCACAAGTGCACACTCGCGCAACATTGTACGCGCGAGTTCCAGTTCTTGGTGCCCCCCTCAGAGGTAGCAGCCCAGTGAAGTACAAAATGTTATTTAAAGGGGTCATATTATGCTTTTGTTTTTCTCCCCTTTCCTGTAATGCATTATGTTTTTACGCTTGTAAAATGCCTGTAAAGTTGCAAAGCGTGAGGTCCACGCCAAACACAGTTATTCTCACCACCAGAAAACACAGCGGCTCGACAGCCTGAGACATCTTGTTTGTATTCCGGCCTTTTCTTCCATAACGTCAGTCACAATGTGCTGCAGTGTTAACTTCTAAATCACTTCATTTTCTGAATCAAAAAACCAGTTGAGAATGACCATATGATAGAATGAAACATTTTATTCATTTTAGTATATCTGACTTTTAAAGGGGACCAATTATGCTATTTTTGTTTCAAGTTACAATGTACTTAGATGTCCAAAAGGGAAATTTATTAATTTTTTAGCAAAAATACATTAGTAAATAAATAAATATTCCATGATTTCGAGGCAATTTGATTCGTCATTCCTCACCCTCTAAAAAGTGGGCTGCTGAGTCAGACTCTTTTCTGCGGATTGAACTTTGTTCTAATGGGCTAGCGAACAAACCCATCATGCTAACGAAGAGCGACAATGTCATAATCCCCGGAATCAAGCAAGTCTCCAGATACAGGTGACTGAGGCTACATCTACACCACTACATTTTAATTTTAAAGAGCAGAACTTTTGCTGTTTTTGCCAAGCGTCTGCACTATTTTGGCATTTCTGAACCCCTAAAACTGATACTTTTGAAAATGCTGCTGACCACATTTTAGTTAGAAAACACCAGGATTGTATGTTAGTCTGCAGGGCAGTGGTTGTCAACCCCGGTCCTGGAGGGCCGGAGTGTCTGCTGGTTTTCGACGTTACTCTGCACTGAATTGATGAACAAAAGCAGTTCATTACACACTTAACTCAACTCACCTGGTGTCTTAGGTTTTAATAGGGTGGAGAAAACCAGAGTCAGCACACTCTGAATCTTTTAATTAAGTTAGGCACTGTTGATGATGAGCAAAGCCTTTGCAATTTGACGTTGAGGAACATTGTTTTTGAAGTATTCCCCATTTTTTAATGCAGGCCTTCACAGGTTGGAGAGCCTCTAGCCATCTTTACTTCTGAGAGACTCAGCCTCTCTAAGACATCCCTTTTATAGCCAATCACGTTACACACCCGATGCCAGTTAACTTAATTACTTGCTAAATGTTCTTTCAGCTGATTCTCTAATTTTCAGCCCTTTTATGCCTGTGTGTCCCAACTTTTTTGAGAACTGTTGCAGCCAGAAAATTTGAAATGGGCTTATTTTTTCGATAAAAATGTAAAATGTCTGTTTCAATATTTGAAATGTGATCTATGTTCTATAATCTGTAAATAACATATTGGCTCATGTGATCTGAAAGTCATTGCATTTTGATTTTATTCACAATTTACACTTCATCCCAATTATTTTGGAATTGGAGTTGTATCTTCTAAAAGCCATAATAGGTCCCCTTTAACCCTTAAATGCCCCCCGTGGAAAATTTGTCACACGATTTTGGGGGTTGTCAAAACCACTGACCTCACATAAATCTTGCAACCTAATGCCCATAGTGACATATTTAGACCATCAGTGCTGCCATCTGATGCATAAAAGAGGAACTGACACTACACTGGCTGCACCAGCTAACCTTTCCAATATGGCCACCCCCATGGTGGAATCCACATGATAGATAAGCACCCATTCATCACTGGATAAAGTTGAGAAACAGGTAAGCTAATGAAAAATAAGCTATGCCTAATACTCCAGCTGTATGTCAGCTGTTTTATTATTTAAGTCATTTTAGCAATAAGGTCCCCGAAATACCCATTGTGACATATATGTCACAAGACTAAAATGAGGTCAAAGGTCACCAAAAATTAAAAATTGCTATTGCCCCTCCCCAAGACATATTAACAGAATACATAGATTTTTTTCCCACTTTTACTATAGTTGGGCATTTAAGGGTTAATAAAAACTTCGCTGCCAGTCGGAAAAAAGGCGGATTGCAAAAACACTGCCAGTAGGGGACCTTTACCGATTGAAGCTGGGATGCTGTCATACAAAATAAGTTCTGGGTGGAGATTATCATGAAGGGCAGAACTATTCCCACAGTCCTTCATGTGATGTAGGAAGGGGAGCCAAATCTGAATGCCACACAGAATGCCATGTTGTATGAAAAAGGCAGCCCAAGGAAAATTGGAAAATTTAAATTGGAAGCATGATAAATGGCATACTCGCAATAGTTAGCCTACAACTTTAAGACGTTAATGGGCTAACTAGGTATATTGTAATATCACAACAGAGTGAATGAGTTCCTACATCATGCACTGCAATGAAAAGATCTACTTTTTGAAGGGGGTGTGGACGCAGTGAACAGGAAAACTTTGGCTGTGAAGTTTGCTCCAAAATCACAGAATGCAAAGTAAATTTTGAGTTAACGTGACTTGTGGTTCAGTCTTAACGTGGAAACATTTTGCTTGCCGCAGCATTGCAATTAGGGGGGCAAGAACCCTCCAACTGTAGCACTGTGGGGGCATTCATCCCAATATGCCCCACAGTTGAAACATGCACTTCCTGAAACGAGGGTGAACAATCATTACAAAGCAGGCTTTAAAGAAACAGAAGCCAAAACAGCTCATTTCAAGCTGAATGAGCCAGAGGTGCTACACACACAGCATGTACAGCTGTCACTAGTTGTTTTTGGCAATGAAAAATATGAAAATAATCGTAAATTGACCACAAATACTAACTATTAAACTAGGAAATGAGGATCATACGACCACTTTAAATAAAACTTCGGCACTGGACATCTCACTGTGGTCATGTACAGTATTGCAGGTGATTTCAGTCAAGTAGCAGTGAAGGTCCAACAGATTATTTGTAAACTAATAGCGACAGCAAGTCTAAGGGCCGGTTCATACTCTACGCAAGGTACATGAGTGCGAACGCAAGGCAACGCATCGAGCAACGCAAGGTAGCCATCTTGCGTCCTTGCGTAACAAAGTGTGTCATCCAAATTTTTGTAACACGACGCGTCAATGCATGTATTTCCGTGAGATTCCAATAGGGGAGATAAAGCAAATAATGCACCATACGCTGAGTTCAACACACCAAAAAGAAGAAAGAAGGAGGAGGAGACGGAGAGGACTTTGCTGCCCCCTATTGTATGAGCAGTGTACTGCTTTTTAACCAAGCACAGCGCAGCAAGGGACGCGCGTTCAGGCTTCTCTATGAACGGAATGGAACGGACTTGTGCTCGCGTTCGCTCGCGTACATTGCGTAGAGTATGAACCGGCCCTAACTTGCCTCCAGCAATGTAATCACTTCTAGAACCTAGCACTATTTTACAACAATCCCGTGAACTTGTACAATGATTGACAAGTACGGGCGCCCACTTCCTGGCTGAGCCCTCGACTGACTGGCTTAAGTCTTCTGCCCGAACAGAACAAGAGAATTTTATTTTTAACCTTATACAGCCCAGAGGAGAGATGGATACCAGCACTACACACCAGACAATCTTTTTATGTGACGACTGGCAGAGTGTACAGACAGACAGCACTAAATATTCAGAAATTACTGCTAAAAACACCTTTACCTGTCTTTTATTGTTTTGAAAGAGTCAATAAGCCATTAGAAGTCTGAAACTCCCCTCACACTGGGTGCAATGACACGGTTTCTCATGTGAATTCTCAGGTGTTGCCTTAGGTGAGTTCCTCGCACAAATCTCTTTCCACAATGAGTGCAACCAAAAGGTCGGCAACCACTGTGAACCTTCTCGTGTTGCACAAGATTGCTTTTGCGATTAAAGCACTGTCCACATTGTGCACAGCTGTAAGGTTTCTCCCCTGTGTGGATTCTCCGATGATTGGTGAGAGTACTAGAAGAAGTAAAACCCTTGCCGCAAAATGAACAAATGAAGAATTTTTTTCCACAGTCCGCACGTCCATCTGTCTCGCCCATCCCCCTAGTGTTAAATGCACGAGTGCTCAGAGTAGAGCCAGTCTCATACGGAGAGCCTGAGTGTGGCTGGGCTGGACTCTCATTGCCTCTCCTGTGTTTTACTGTGGGTCCATGTTGCTGCTGCTGGGGCAGTGATGTCTGATTCTCTCTCTCCACTGTGTGCACAAGTCTCTCTCTGTACTGACCCTGCTGTGTGTGAATGGCCTCTGATCTGAGCTCAACACCGCAAACAGGTGGCCTATCACCCATCGTAGCAAACTCCTCCGCATATGAAACCTCTGAAGAGGATGGTGTCTCCCCAGAATCTTCTGTGGTTGCAGAAGTATAACGTAGTGGGGAGCAAATTGACAGACTCTGTGAGCACTGTTCTGTTGCATTAGCACAAACCAGATCATCATTCTCTATGTCACTGTTCCTTTGGGTAAATGAAGTCCACAGCTGATTGTCACTCTCATGCATGACATACTCAGAGTCCAGTGTGTTGATTCTTCCTACACCAAGTTCACATGCTGTCTGACTGAGTCTATGACCTACTTTATCCTCTTGCTCTGCCTTCACCACAAACTCCAGTCCACTGAGCTCCTCATCACTGTGTCCACAGCTGTACTGCTCCCTCCGCTCCGCGGGGTCTCTGACTGGGGTGGGCTCTGTGTCTGGTTTCTTCCCATCTTCTAAAGGTATGGTTTCTGTTAAATGGTCCTCTGCTGAAGGCTTGAGCCGTTCATCACTAATAAAAATGTCTTCTGCCAGCCTTTCCTGCTTGACAGGAAATCCTTCACATCTGGGCTGTAATGGAGGAATCAAAAAGTTAAATACAAGTACATCTGAGGATGTAATTGCATCTCAAAGGCAATCAGGAGCTTAGATGTAGGCTATTTCTAAATTTGACAAGAAATAAAGTCACTTAGCTGCATTTAGGTGAACAAACCTGGTTCCCAGTAAAGCTGGGCTTTGAGGGTGTGTTAACGTTTTCAACAGCCATTCGATCATCACGTCCCCTCGGTTTGAAACTTGACTGCTGCCTAAGGACGCTCACTGCAGGAAACATGTCAAGCCATACGAGAAAAAGACACGGAAAATTAAAATCTCAGTCCTGCTGCACGGAAATCATTCAGTTCAGACATCATTCAAGACAGAGATGTCCGCCTTACCGACTTCGTTCCGATGAAGTGAACGTCGTCGGAATTTCAGACAAAAAAAAAACCCCGATAACGTTCCCGTTCCAAAACTCAAGTTTACTCACATCTGACCAAACGGTCGAACAAACGTCAGCATCGGCACTGTTTACCTCCACTGGTCTCCTACCTGTCTTTTTCTTACGTGACTCCAGAACCTCGCGTTCCAAATTTTGTAGTTTACGTTTGAGTGTTTCAATCTCCGTCTGACTCTGAGATATCTCCAAACGGAAAACGGCGCAACTATCGTCCACACATCGGTTAATTTCAGCCACCGCCGCTTTAGCTAATATCTCCAGGATGGCTCCTAACTGCGTCTGGAATGTAACAAAATTAGACATCATTGGGTTGAGATTTCGGGCCCTGCTATGCATAAGAATGATCAAATGAAAATTCAGTTCTTGGCTACTGGCATGTTTGGAAGAAACGAGGCGCAGTATATTTTCGTGACAGTGCGCGACAGATGGCCACCAAATCTACCGTAAGTATCAAAATAGTCGCACGGAAAAATTAACGTGCGGGTGTGAGGACTTCTGGTCTATGGCACGACCATTGAATTTGATTATTTGATTTACTCAGGCTTCCTATCAAGTTGCAAAAGGTGCATCGACCCCATCCCCTTGGGTTCTTAAACCAAATGAGCGGGCTCTTGTTGGCATATTTGTGATTTTGGGAAGGTCACGACCTAATCAGATATAATATAGCTAATCAGATTCACGCACGCACTTGCTCCACCATCGAACGCACCATCGGCATTTTAATGGGACGTTGAATGTGGACACTGCAGATGGCAAATTGCTGTACAAACCGGAGAAGGTATGTGAAAAGAACTGAAGATTTGTTTTATCCATGTAAACGCCGCTTAGACTAAGGTCAAGTTTAATCAAACTCCTTGCATCTTCTAATTTATGACTCTTCCTCACCATTACAGGTCTGTAGGATAATCATGGCCTGCTGTGTCCTGCACAACATCACTATGAAGCGTGGTGTGCCACTTTCCCCTCTACCACTACACCATGAAGATGTGCATCCTGACGCAATGATGGGACCAGACAACAGGCTCGCTGTTCAAGTTCGGGTGCAATTAATTGCCCGTTTGTAAATATAGTTGCATTAATATTACAATTTGAATCGAACAGTCAGATTTAAAAAAAAAAAAGAAATAAAACTAAATCTATCACTTCCAAAAATGCAGACAGACAGGTCTCAGTGCGCATTTTTATTTTTTTTATTTCTCAGAATATTTGAGTGTACTGGATGTGGTCGCGAGTGTTGAGACAATCTTATCGAGCGTGTCAGCTATCCTTTCTTGATTGTCCAACACCGCGAGATCAGGCGAGGAGAGGCATGGGATCGAGTACACATGGAGGTACTGCTGCAGGAGGGTTCTGGTTCTGTTGCAGGTTGGCTCTGCGGGACTTCATCTGGGAATTAATAATAAATCAAGCCATTTTTGCGACCCTCAGTCCAATACTGAGACGTTATTTCATCTTACACGCACTATGGTAAACTACTGCCTTGAGGACACACGTTTTCCAGATACTCAGTCAATGGTACTCCTGCAAACTAGGGTGGAGAAATTAAACAATTAATTAAAATAATAATTTAAAAAAAAAACTATAGTGATTTCGATTTTTCCATAGCCTACCTGAGAGTGCCGTCTACCCGATGATCACCCGGATGCGCTGGTCCAACTCAGACAGGTTTGAGGTGTCTACTGTTCCCCCTCCAGTCCGTTGCATCTCCCCTTGGAATTTTGCAATGCTTTTTTTTGTGTCAGATTTGAGATCAAACCATTTCTTTTTCACGTCCTCTGTTGTGCGTCTTTCTCCAGATACTGTGTTCACTGCATGTGTGACAGCCTCCTCCTTTTTGTTAGTGTTAGTATACCTGCACTAGAGCTACTAAAGATACTGCTCAAAAAAATAAAGGGAACACTTGGAGATATACTGTGTTGTTTAAGTGTTCCCTTTATTTTTTTGAGCAGTATATATACATATTTTTATTTTTTTCTGCAAGAGTACATCCTCCTCTGAACTACCAAAGTTTTTTTATTATTTTCTCTTTACTGACTGCACTCCAGTTGATTTACTTTTTGCTTTGGACATTTTGTCATCACCGTTTCTCCTGTATGACATCTGTTCCTGCTCACAGCTCTGCAGTTTCATGCCCTTTTATGGGCACGGATGGGCGGTTACCTATGCTAATCATATGTTAATTAGGCTCAACTGGCAGCTCACAGTTTATGAGATGAAATTAATCCATTTAAGAACATAGCTGAGAACAATTCTGCCGTTTAAGAACACATTGATGAATCCAACGTAGAATTTTCTTAAGAACCTTCTTAAGAACACCGTAAGGAAGAATCTAAGAAGATTCTGAAGAAGTTATTGGTGAATGAGGCCCAATTCTCTTTCTCTTCCAGCCAGCAAACTGGCTTGCTCATTGAAAAATGCCTACATATTTTATTAAGATAAATAGTCGTGTGACATGAAGAAACATCAAAGCAAGCAAATTATTCAAAAGCAAAGATACAAGCAATCACCGAACAAGTGTAGAGTTCTTTTATTAACTTCAAAATTCCATTCCTTGAAAAGTTAGCAATGAGACAAAGCAAAATAAAACATCTAAGCAAGCAAATTATCTGCATGCAAACACTCACCACACAAACCTGTCGTAGGTGACCATGGCTGACTGCTATTGGAGTCTGAAGATACTGTCTCAGATGGCCAAGAATCAGAGCTGCTCCAAAGTACATTATCATAATTCCACTAAAGTGGCATGAAGTTATACAAATATCACTATTTCCAATCTATTCTCAAGCAAAATAACACCAACTTTAGACGTAACTCATGTTTGCACTATTTTCTCAGTGTATCCGGTTGTTGTGTCACAAACCAGGGAACATAGACTATTGTGGCAAAAGCCACAAGTTGGCTTTAACGGTCGTAGCTTACATGCAAAGATGGAAAAAATAATTATTTAATGGGTTATATGTAATGTAAAAATGTAATATAATGTCAAAATAAATTTAATTTAACAGGCAAAACAACAAATAATTTGCCTCAGTTGTATGCATCTTATCCAGTCTTCATGACTGGTCGTGATGAGTTAAAACTCAGTAACAGAACAAGATGCGCAGAGAAAGACCATTCTTGGTCATGGCACTTTTTTCTAATTTATGATTTTTTTCCCCAGGGGTCCATGAACAAGTGAGAAAAAATAATGCTGAATTTTTAAAGGGACCTCCCAGCGAATTAGCACCAAAAAGGCACACACACAGATCTTGGCCTCAGTCACAGTGTCTGCTTTTAAAGCAGTGTCAAGCACAGGAACAGCAGCTGGTAATGTTGTTGCATGCATTTGTACATTGAGACGCTGCAAAAGACAGGCTTCTTCAGATTGAAAGTCCAATGATTTCTTGCTGTCGGATTTGTACACCAGTTTCCGCGAGCACAGAAAGCACCATGTGCAGCTAGGTGCATCTGTTTTGTGAAGCCAGAAATTTTTGGTCTATCGAGGATATTACTCGTGTGGGCATGTCATATGACAGTAACAAAATGAGTTGAATAAGTTTTGTATTTGTTGCAGCTTTAGTGAGTGACAAACCCAACATTTACTCAACGAGTTTCATAACTTTTTCATGATATGAGCAAGAGTATAACATTTTGTTTGTCCCATAACTGAATTGCGTAATTTAAAAGAAATGCAATTTCTGTCAGCACACATCATATGTTAGCATTGAGCTAACTACATTGCTGTGCTAATTTAGAGTCACAGTCATTAGCATTTCAACTCACAACAGTTTGTGAATTCAGTCAACCGAGTAGCAAGCTAACATTAACTAGCTAGCGAAAAAATCCAAATTAATGTCACACAATGGTTACGAAAAAATACTGCGGACACGCTAGCTAGCTAGCTATGTAACATGAACATAGTTATGCAGGTGGCACATGGCTGGCTTGTTACAGTACTGAGACATACCGATTTAACTAACATTACACTTGGTGTTCAGCAGGACTAGATATTAACAGTGTGATTTTTTTCCCGACGCTCTCAGCCAATGAAATCTTCACAAAAGTGATATGTACCTAGGGTAATATCAAAAATATGTCATGAGGTGAGCTATGGGAAAAGTACGACAGTTATGTGATAAACAGGAGCCCGTAATGACATGGAAGATTTCCCACCCATGGGCAAGGATTAGCAATTTAGCATCTGTGCACAGGAGCTTAAGACCCCATTAAAGTCAAGACGGAACAGCATGTGCGAGAGCTAGCGTTTTGCTAACATTCTGTTCTAACACTGGGTTGCATTAGAAGAAAAAGACATGCAGAGGAAAAACAGGCCAGTTAACATTTTAATGCACATTGTGTTTAAGTACCTTTTTGTGTGAGTGAAAAATACCCCTTGCAAGTGGATTACAGTGCAGCACTGCTGATATGACGACTGTGGAGGCTACAGACGGGGAGTCGGAGATGGAGAGAGCGGTTCAACGCTCTTCCTGCCCACGGAGTGGGATCATTATAGATCCTGTATTGGCCTACGTGGCCAAGTGCCGTCGCTCTGCTACGAATGATGAAATTAAGGTGGCGACTGCCACCCGTTTTTCCACTCAACAAGTGAAGGAAGCCCGTCAGACTCTGTGGCAGGCTGCGCTCGCGAGGCTGATGTAACAGGAGAGCTGAGGAGGTGGAAGGCAACTCCCACGAGGTCCGTGAAAGAGGCACATGTTGCTGATATTGTGGATGCTCTGCAAAAGCTCGACAATGCAGGACGGAGGCCGAAAATTGCCATGCTTGCAACGGAAATCGACTCCATGTCACATTCTAGCGCTGGGGAGGCTTTTAGTATAGTGGCAGTGGACCGGATCGCTTCATTAGAGCGGCAAGTCACTAGGTTGGCCAGATTATTTGAGGATTTCACCATAGATAATTAGAAGTTGAAGGAGGATGTTTTGGCTGTGAAAGTGGCTCGTATAGGGACTTTTTCTGGGACATGTGCATCTTCCCTTTCTGGCTCTGTCTTTGCACAGCAGTGCAATAGGAAGCCTACTTTGATTATTCCTGACATTTCCGGAGCGGAGACCTTGCGTGGACCTGGAGAGATGTCCATTGAGGAGAGGTCACGTAATGTTGGCCATCGATCTGGTTCCGCCCCCAGTGACTACAGTTCTGTAGTGTTGGCCTCTAAGCCTTGCGGAATAGAAGCCGATGATGAGGGGTTTCGCCCCTGTGTTGCTGACCTCGAGGCTGAGAAGTGCCAAACGCGGGCTGCTCAGAAAGAAGCCAGAGATAAGAAACCTTTCATCCAGTCAGCTTGTGTAGTACGGACTGGGGGAATTTATAAAACGTTGAGTGCTGCGCCCATCCACCATCTTTCTATGTATCGGTTAGCTGCTGATACCTCTATAGACAATATCAGTGACTATATTACGTTTTTTCATAAAACTGATTTGAGATTTATTAAGAAAATTCTGCCTGGTGCTCATAGAACTACTGGGTCGACTAGCCAGTCTTTTAGAATCTCTGTCAAAGTTTCTGATTAAAAACTTCTGATAACACCTGATTCTTGGACAGACGGCGTTACGGTGTGTAGATATTTTCCGCCTAGACCTGCTGGTGAATCAGCATGACGGATGTAAATATGTATATATTATGTTTGCATTTCATTATGACTGCTTTATCGATTTCTTAGTACAATTGCCGCGGACTCAGCCCTGAAAAACTTGATTATATACGCACATTAAGTCAGACCTCTGATATAATTTTAGTACAGGAGCATTGGCTCCTGCCTGATAATTTACGTCATTTTCAGCAGATACCTGGCATAGTATATCATGGGGTATCACCTACGTGGGCTGATGAAGTAGTGGCTGGTCGACCCAACGGGGGTTATTCAATACTATGGAAAACTCCTGTATCGTGTGGTGTAACTCCAGTTGATTGTGGTAATACGCGGGTTTTCGCGGTGCGGGCTGATTTTACAACTTTTTCCGTTTTGATTTTTAATGTGTATATGCCGATTGATACAAAGCATGATCGCCAAAATCTTGAAAATTTTTGACGAGGTGCTTTCTATTATCTCTGCAGCATCTGCAGATTCTGATGCTGACAGAATCATTTTAGCTGGAGATTTGAATACCAAATTTTCTTGTGGTGATTCATTACAAACTAGGTCGCTGCAAAACTTTTTGGACGCTGAGTCACTTCATGAATCGCCGCCTCTCATTAACTATACGTATGAGAATATTCACGCAGGGGATACGTCGCATATTGATCTTTTTTTGTGAGCGAGAATCTTTTAGAACTTGTCATGTCCCTCACTGTTGAACACTCAGCGGATAACTTTTCCAATCATTCTGCAATTTCGATGAATTTGAATATTCCAGCACAACGTGTGATTATTCAGCCCACGCCGCGTAAGCCCAGGATCTGTTGGGAACAGGCCGGTGACTCAATTCCTCATGATCAAAATAGGCTGCGAGCTCTTTTGTCTTTGATAGCCATTCCTTATGATGCAGTGCACTGTAATGATTTCAATTGTTGTGAGCATGATCTTGCCATTCAGAAGTATTTTAATGAAATCTGTTCTGCTTTATTACGAGCTTAAGATGAGGCTATTCCGAAAATGAAATCTGGACAGCGAGTTGTCCCTAGATGGAATGATCATGTTCGACCGTATAGAGAGACGGCTTTTATCTGGCATGCTATCTGGAAGGAGTGCAGTCAACCAAATGTGGGATGGTTTGCTCAGATTCGTAGTAGCACACGTGGCGAATATCATCGTGCAAAGCGCTGGGCAGACCGCAATTTTGTCTCTGACAAAATGGCCAGATCTTTGGCACAGAGTAGCGCGCGTGACCTGTGGGTAGAGACCAAAAAAATTAATAATGCAGGAAAGGCTGAAACTTCTTATGTTGACGGTAATTCGGATCATCAGGCAACTGCAGATGCTTCTGCTGAGTGGTATGATGCTCTCTATAATAGCATTTCGTACTGTGCGGCGCACCTGAGTAGACTCGAGAATGGCATTCTCGATGACCTCAATGGTCGTTGTGGCGAGTGTTATGCAGAGCATCATTTTTCTGTTACCATGATAAAAACTGCCACTGGAAGGCTGAACGTGGGGAAATCTGATGGAGATCTGGAAACAGATCATCTGATTAATTCTTGCGACGAAACACATTCTCTTTTCGATTCTTTTTTCTGCTATGCTGAAGCATGGTTATGTTTCAAGTCAACTTTTGTGCTCCAAAATTTTGCCAATACCTAAACACCAGGAAGTCTCTTAATAACTCTGACAATTTCAGAGGAATTGCTCTGAACAGTCCTGTCGGAAAGCTTTTTGAGCTGGTTTTGATGAACATGCATGCTGATGTATTGCAATCATCTCATTTGCAGTCTGGTTACAAGAAGGGGTTGTCAACCTCTTACAGCTTTGTGGCAAATGAGGTGATTGGATTCTTTACCAACCGTAGTTCAGATGTACACGTTATATTGCTGGATGCTAGCAAAGCGTTTGTGTGAATTACATTAAATTATTTGATGAATTACTAATCAGAGGTCTCTGCCCGCTAGCCATGCATGTTGTGCTTCGGATGCATTTATACCAACGTGTGACTGTCTGCTGGAAGTCAAAGCTCTCAGAGATTTTGGGGCGAGTAATAGGGTGAAGCAGGGTGGGATTCTGTTTCCCTTATTCTTCACTGTGTACGCCGATTTAAGTCTGGCCCCTCTGAGTAGGAGCAAACTAGGTTGTCAGATTGGACATTATTTCTGTGGCGCCTTGGCATATGCTGATGACACTGTGCTATAAGCACCTAGTCGATCTGCGTTGTTCGCTATGCTTGAGTTTGTGCACACGGCAGCAGAGTGCCTCGACCTTAAGTTTAATGGTGCGAAGAGCCAGTACATGACTTTTCAACCTTCAACCTCTCCAGAGGTTCAGTGCGCCTCTATACCATTTTGCCATGGCTAAACCCCTTATCTGTTTATTTGCCCTGCCAGCCTGTTACCTGCTCATCTCCTGATTTAATTGGCTGACTGCCTGCTCCCTCCCACCCAAAATCAGCTTGAGTGTGAGTGTTCTGACCCAAACAGTGGCCGTATGTAACTTGGGTGGGTGTCTCAGGTCAGCTGTGGTTGAAGCGAATTCTTCCCTCATCATGGCACTTTTGAGTTGCCACCTGGTGGTAAGAAGAGTGCTACACAATTGCAAAGACCTATCAATCTAGTTACAGCTCAGCTCAACGGTTGCACTTCACTATGCTTCTGCTGATGGACAACAAGACCATGGCGGCGAGTGAAGCTCTTTCCACACTGGCTGCAATGGAATGGTCTCTCACCTGTGTGAGTTCTCAGGTGTCTACGAAGGTGAGTTTGTCGAGCAAAAGACTTCCCACACTGCGTGCAAGCATATGGTCTATATGTGCCGTGAAGCATCTCGTGTCGCGCAAGATTACTTTTGCAACTGAAACACCTCCCACAGTGAGTGCAGCTGTACGGTTTCTCCCCTGTGTGAACTCGGTAATGTACTACGAGATAACCACTGCAAGAAAAACGCTTTCCGCAGTATTTGCAAATAAACGGCTTCTCTCCATCTGTCTCGCCCATCTCCCCAATGTTAACAGCACCAGTGCTCAGGCTACAGCCAGTCTCATACTGAGACCCTGAGTGTGGCTGCGCTGGGCTCTCACTGCCTCTCCTGTGTTTTACTGAGGGTCCATGATGCTGCTGCTGGGGCAGTGATGTCTGATTCTCTCTCTCCACTGTGTGCACAAGTCTCTCTCTGTACTGACCCTGCTGAGTGTGAATGGCCTCTGATCTGAGCTCCGCACTGCAAACAGACGGCCTCTCATCCATCCCATCAAACTCAGCATAAGAAGCCTCAGGAGAGGACAGTTTGTTTCCAGAAACTTCCATGGTGGCAGGAGTCTGGTGTATTGGTAACTCAATTGACAGATTCCGTGAGCTCTGTTCTGTAGCATCAAAACAAACCTGATCAACACTCCCTAGGTCACTGTTCCTTAGGGCACAGGAAGACCACAGCCGATTGTCTCTCTCATACATCACACACTCAGAGCCCACAGTGTTGAGTCTTCCAGCACCGACTTCATATCCTGTGTGATTGAGTCTCTGAGCTACATCTTCCTCTTGCTCTGCCTTCACCACAAACTCCAGTCCACTGAGCTCCTCATCACCATGACCACTCAGCTCCTCGGGGTCTCTGACTGGGAGGGGCTCTGTGTTTGGTTTCTTCCCATCTTCTATAGGCATAGTTTGTTTTACATGGCCCTGTGCTGAAGATGTGAGTTGTTCATCACTGAAACAAATGTCCTCTTCCAGTCTTTCCTGCTTGACAGGAAGTCCTTCACACCTTGACTGAAGTGGAGGAGCCGAGAGATTAAATACAAGGTTACTATAAATCAAGTACCTAACTGCATCTCATACACATTCTAGAGCTTAAAGGATCCATTACCTGCTATTTACACCTGCTAAAAATAATGTTTTGAAGTAATTTTGAAAAATTAAGCAACATTCATATTAATTGGCCCTTTTTAACAAGCCAATCTTGTTCTCGCGAGAAAATGTCCAGATTTTGACTCTGAAAGATGGAAGCATGGCTGGGTGGAGGGGGTGGGGTGAGGGAAGAGGGTGGGAGGAGGGAGGAGTGGCTTAAAAGCACAGCCATAGCAACGGGTGCATAGCAACACAACACGTGACCTTATCATGGCTGAATCTATCGACCATTCTGGGTGGCTTTGATGTGCTCCTGCCGTCTGAGTACGATACATGGGGCCCTACATGAGATGTACTAGCCAAATAGCCTAAAAACAGGGGGAATATAAATGTCACATGCAAGCGAACATTAGTACATCTAAGTTCCATGATCATATAATCAGGAGTAACACGCTGCGTTTGGACACCATAAAAAGACAATAATATACAGCCATCCATTAACAAATTATCAGAATGTGCAAGCCAAGGTTAATGTTGGCCTAAATTAATTTCGCAAGCTAACTTTAGCTTTTTTCTAGCAGAAATTTAGCATATGTTTGGGGCATTATTTCACCTGCATACCCACATCATAGCATAACGTTTTGGGCATCTATAGATAACTTAGGTTGTTCAGTTTCATATGATGTGTATATCTACCCCTTAGCAGAAATTGAGCCCAGAACAGCCTTGGAAATACGGCATGTCAGGAGAACCCTCGGGTTGTGAGGGTAACATTTACATATTGGGTATACTGCCAAGTTTCTTTTGAACTGCACCACATTCCATCCAATAGCTTTTGGTAATGTAATGATAACATTGAAGTTGGGGGAACAAAGTTGTAAACTAATTTGCATTAGCTGACATTTACAGACAATATTAAAGTGGCGGGTTCCGTAGTGCTGGGACAACACCTTTCTGCAGGCACAGGCCAGCTAAGCCAGCTTTGTACTAGGCTAAGTTGGAGAAAAAGTCTGATGTGAAATGTTGAGCACATCGGAATAGATTTGTGGCAGGGGCTGCAGGAGCATAGTGGGTAAAAACAAATGCAATCCACTTGTCCCCCAGCAATTTATCACCCGATGGAATATTAAAAACATTTTTTTGCGGATTTTGGCAGCCAACAATAGAGCATTCGTGACCACCAAAACCTCTAACTCTTGCCTTCCCCGACACTTTTCTTGGGCCTGTTTGCAGAAAACTGGGATGCAGTTTGCTACTCCCAAGCCACACCTCAACTCTTCCTCTGCGCAGGTACACGTCATCATGCTGCCCAAACTAGAATCTCCAATTTTCATGCCTCCGGATTAGAAAGCCTCCGTATGAGGAAAAAAAAGAGGAAGGAAGCTGCTTTAACACAAAAACATCTTAGATTTTGTCAGAGTGAGGGATGATTCATGTATACATGCAATAAGTGGGAAAAATGTGTTTTCCAGGTCATGGATCCTTTAAATGTAGGCTGTCGCTGGATTCCTCCAGAAAAAAAAACTATCATTTAGCAGTATTTAGGTGAACAAACCTGGTTCCGAGAGATTCTGGGCTTTGAAGGACTGTTAACATTTTCGACAGCCGTTCGATCTTCACTTCCCCTTGGTTTTAAACTTAACTGCTGCTCAAAGATGTTCTCTGCAGGGAGAATGTTCAACCATAAAAAAGGTAGAGATGGAAAATTAAAATCCAGGTACAGCAGTCTGGCAATCATCCAGTTCAGAAAGACAGCTGTAGAAATGCAGAAATGACCCACTTTCCATTCCAGTCAATTTGTCAGGACCATAACAGCACAAACTGTCCTCCACAGAGTGGTAAATTACCTCTTCCTCTCAGATGATTCTGGATTCATTTCTACATTGCTTTTCCTCAATCTCAGTGCTGTCTTTGAAATAATCTATCACAGTACCCTGCTTTCTCCCATTCAGTCTTATTTAGGTATCTGTGAGACTGTCTGAGCCCGGTTCAGAGCCTGCCTTACCGACAGAGAGACTTTTATCGCCATTGGCAAATGCAAATCACACTCTGCTCCAGTCTCTTAAGGTGTCCCTCAGGGCTCTGTCTCAGGACCCCTTCATAATCTACATGCTCAGCCTTGGCTCAATTATCCGTCAAGTGGTTTGCAATTTCATCTTTATGTTGATGACACTCACATCTACCTCAGTAAAAATCCCAATGCTCCTCTCCTACTCTCCTCCCTCAATGACTGCTTGCAGAACTTGCAGAAGATTAGGTGCTGTAAGGCTTCAATTTTTCTTCGACTAAACTGTGACTAGACTGAGGTCCCGTTGGTCGGGTCTAAGATGGCTCTTTCAGAGGCTGGGGATCCCCGTCTTGCATTTGATGGCATCACTGTCATCCCGTTCAATGCAGTTTGCAACCTTCTAAACTCCACACTCTCCCTCCACCCACATATTAACTCTGTTGTTAAAAGAAAAAAAAAAAACTTTCTTCTTTCTTCCCATCTCTATGCAATATTGCTCACCTTCACTCTTCCTTTAGTTCTCAAGATGCCGAAATACTAGTCCATGCATATTTGTTACCTCTAGTCTGGATTATTGTAATTCATTTCCTGCTGGTCTCTCCACTAGACCCTTCAATAAACTTCAAAACATCTAAAAATCGGCAACCAGGTAACTCATCCAAACTAGGATATCCTGCTCATGTCACCCCTGTTGTTTAAACACTGCCCCCCCCCCCCCCCCCCAGTTTAAACTCCTCTTCATTATATACAAAGCTCTGCACGGGCTTACCCCATCCTATCTTACTGACTCCATCCTTTCATACCAGTCCAGTCATTTTGGTCCTCAGATACTGGTAAAGTTATTGGTCCAAACTCTGGAACTCCTAACCCAGATATATCCGTAAATCAACCAGCCTCACATTGTTCAAGGATCAACTCAAGACACATCTATTCACCAAATACTACCACTCACTCCAAACATAATTTTATGGCCGTAGGCAGAGGCAGGCCTATACGTGATTATGTCAGTAATTTTACGCATCACTAGTGTTTGCTTGTTTTCAGTTTTGTTAAATGTTCACCTGTTTAAAGGAGCTGCGTCGCGATTACTGTGCATGCTCATAACTTAGAATGAAGTAAATACACAAAACGGCTAGTCAAAATGTAGAAGGTAGTTTCCTTCTTCTATGTTTGATGGCAATGGCAACCAGCTTACATTCTTTGTATTCCATGGCTAAAGGTTAAAATAGCACCTTGAATCCTAAAATTTCGCATAAAGGTGATTTATTTCATCGATGCATTTTAGTTTAGCAGCTTATTTTAGTTCGTTCTGTGCCTGCCAAAAGTCCGGTCGCCGCGCAGGCTATACGCTATACACGTTGTCTACTTTAGAAAGAAAATTATGTTTTTATTGGAGTCATGCTACCACTCCGAGGAAGGTTGAATAAGCCAAAGCAGGGCTACAAAAAAGATAGTATTTTATGAACACGATCAAATCAGTGATGCAGTGGTGTCTGAGGGCCCGAAGATCCTGGGCATCCAGTAAAGGTCTTTGGCCTTGTCCCTTACGCACAGAGATTTTTCCAGTTTCTTTGAATCTTTTGATGATGTTATGCACTGTCGATGATGAGACCTTCAACGCCTTTGCAAGATGACGCTGAGGAACATTGTTTTCAAAGTATTCCACAATTTTCTTTTACGCAAGGCTTCAAAGGTTGGAGAGCCTCTGGCCATCTGTACTTCAGAGACTCAGCCTCTCTATGACATCCCAATCATGCTACACACTTGATGCCAGTTAACGTAATTACTTGCTAAATGTTCTTTCAGCTTATTATCTTAATATATTAATTGCCTTTTCAGCCCTTTTTTGCCTATGTCCCACCTTTTTTGAGACCTGTTGCAGACAAAAAATTAGAAATGAGCTCATTTTGTGGATAAATGCACCACATGCATAAAAGCGCAGGGAAATACATAGTTCGTGTACGGGAAGAAGGGCATGGTTTTCTCTGTGGGATGGTCAATGTCTGCTTCGATCAGGTCTAGAATATAACGGTGTGATTCTTTGAAAATTCTGTATCGCTTGACAAATTTCGTGTCGCTTTACTCTTCTAAAGGATTCGTCCGGTCTTTGAAAACCCTCAATTCGGCACCTTGCCTTTGGTCAGCCATCTCTTCCTGTTCTTTTTCAATTATGCGCAAGAGATCCATGGTCATACGTCCGGCCACACAAGCAAGCCAACAGAGAATTGGTAGCTTGTACACGAGATAAACAAGCCCCTTGGGACGATCAGAATTTCTTTTGTTACTTAGACAGGAGTGACTAACCATGTACATTGGATAAACAGCAGCTGATCTGATCGCTCTTTATGAATTCAGGCCTAACGCTCTATCATCACCTATTTATACACTGTTTTGCCAAGTTAACTGTGATCAAGGGAAAAACACCCTTTGTGAATTCGGGGGTTTAATTTTTGAGAGCCCTTTCCCTTTGCTTCTTATTGCGACATTCTATTATCACAACACTTTCACTGACTTAACATCTCCTATTTCATTTCTAACAAATATATTTGCCCCCCCGCCAAATATACGGTTAATTTCGCACTTTCCGCCCTCTACTTTTATTCCGACCACAAATGAACCCTCAACAATTTCACTTTCACAGCCCTTTTTCCTTCTGATTCCCCCATCAGCCTCATCAACCTCCATGTCTTTTCTCAACCCTCCAATAAGATATTGCTGCCAAACCCCACTCAATCCTCAGCCCAAAACCAATCGCTCACTCCCCAGGAAATAGCTGCTCCTTCAGTTCGATTAACCACACTAGCGTTTTCTCCGTGACACGGTGCTCTTTATTACTTGGGTATTTCACACGCACTTTTGTTCCTTAGGAAAAGCGACACTGAGTCTGCGAAAGGCGCTATACAAATGAAACATCATTACTGCATTATAACGTCGGAATAGCCGACGTTGTTCAGATTAAGTGAACAGAATTCAAAGAAAAATGAGTAAACCTTGCGACACACAAGCTTATTAAGTTAACATCTAATCGAACAGTCAAACACCAGACGTCAACATCGCCACTGTTCAACTCCGCTCGTCTCCCACCTGTTTTAGTCTTGCGTGACTCCAGAAGCTCGCGTTCCAAATTTTGTAGTTTACGTTTCAGTGTTTCAATCTCCGTCTGACTCTGAGATATCTCCAAACGGAAAACTGCGCAGCTATCGTCAACACATCGGTTAATTTCAGCCATTGCCGCTTTAGCTATTATCTCCATGATGGCTCCTAACTGTGTATGAAATGTAACAAAACTAGACATACTTGGGTTGAGATCTCGGGTACTGGTTTGTATAAAAATGAGGGAACAGCAATTTGATTCCGTGTTATTGTCATGTGGGGAAGAAACAACGCGGCGCAGTCTATTTATGTCGAAATTGCGCGACGGTAAATTTACCGTAATTATCAAAATAGTCGGAGATGAAATGAAAACGTGTGGATGCGAGGGCCTCTGATCTATGGTCCGACCGTTGACCTGTATTGTAACTTCTTATATCAACGAACATGCATGGATTTACATAGATAAATCTAGACTAAGACCTTAGCATAATACTGCTCATTGCACATGGAAAAGCACCTCAGCAACAGCTGACCAGTTAGAGAATCATATAAATCTTTCTCACCCTTGTAACAGCTCTGTGGTTTCCGTGTGCGTCTCCTCTGATGCAGAACAAGGGTGTTATTGAGAATGAAACCCTTCCCAGTCAGGCTGCAGTGGTAGGGTCTCTTTCCTGTATGAATTCTGTAGCATGCATGAAGGGACTTTAGCTGAGCAAATCACTTGCTCCAACTGTCCAAAACAAAACAGTTTCCTTGTGCTATGAAGGCTTTTGTGTCATACAAGATAATAGTGAAACTCTGCCTAGACTGTGCCCAGCTGAACACTGTCTCTCCTGTGTGACCTAAGCAGTGTGTGATGCAGTTATTGCTGTAATCAATACTCTTCCTGCCATAATTGCAAATAAATGGTTTGTTTCCAAAGTCAGTTTATCCATTCATCTTTCGCTTTATCCCAGTGTCGAAAACGCCAGTGTCTGGACAACAACCAGCTTCATACCAAGTGCCCGTGAATTAATGAGTTCACCCCAGTTCTGAGATAAACTACTTCACCTCTTCCAGCAGTCCTTACTTTAGCCAGCTAAAAAAAGTCTTTATACATTTTTCGTTTTTATGAACTCCAGAAATACAAATTGTTTTAATGAAAGCCATCATGATTTGATGATGGCAGGCAGCTCCAGCCCACTCCATCAGTGGCGTCACCTGACTTTTTTATTCTGGGGGGCCCACAAGGGGGGCACAACAGTTTGATGAGGGGGCACGCACAAAAACATGTATTTAGTGTTTATTTTGTTGACCGGGGGGAGGGTAAATACTCTTTATTTATTTATTTATTTACGTATCTTCAATGGGGGGGGGCATGAGATGTCCGTGGGGGTGCGCCTGAACCCCCAGCCCCTCCTTGGCGATGCCACTGCACTCCATGAGGTCCCTGGGATCCACCATTCAATTTACTATAATTACAAAAATCTGTAACTACAACTAGTTCTATAAACTCTTAGTTTGCCACGTCAGCATGTGTCATCTTGTGCAGCAGTGTACTCTGGGAAAGTGCCATTGAAATTGGAAGGTCAACAAATGCAAATTGAGGCCTTAAGACTGTGACGGCACGCTTTCCCCAGGAAACGTGTTGTAAACACAGACCTTGAATCCACAGAATTTAGAGAAAATGAACGAATACACCGATCAGCCAAAACATTAAAACCACCTGACTAATATCATGCACGTCCCCCTCATGCTGCAAAAACAACTTCGTTAACCCATTAAACTCAACATTTTTTCACTTAAATATTCCCTTAAGGGATTCAAAGTCAGAAAAAGCGTTTCTTTTTTCATTTTGTCGAACAATGTCACAAGCATCTGTAACTGTGGTTGCAGCGATTCACTGATGCTACACTGAATAAAAAATATAAACATCAACAGTTTAATACTTTCAATATTCTGAAAAATCATTTCTGCGGTTCACAGGGTAGGGTTTAATTACACCAAGGTTGTGTGCTACTGGTCAGCATGCATTTCAGTTACATTTGCCATATCATTGTTAATTTCATGCCCTTTTTGTCAAAATTGGTCATTCATGCAGGTGGGGTGTGATCCAGAGCGATTAAAATCAGATGTGGTCAGCCCAGGCACACCCTGTACTCTAGTCAATAAAAGGCCACCCCATAAGTCCCAGTTCAGCTATATTTCAAATTACCCCAAAAGACTCAAAACCTCAGGGAGTATGCCATTGGCATGCTCAGTGCAGGACAGTCTCTCAGGGCTGTCGCAAGGGCTCTCAATGTCCAAGTTTCGACAACAAGTCGACTAAGACACTGTTTTGAAGAACTCGGCACGACAGAACACCGCCAAATGCGAGACGGCCACATGTAACGATCACCACCCAAGACTGCCATATCTGGACTCTCCATCTTTACAAAAATCTGAGATTAGCAACCACCTCTACAGATGAGACACAATCCCTGCATTTATGCCTAAACTGTGAAAAATCGTATCCAAAAAGTCCATCTCCGCACGTCTCCCTCTTTGTGGATTAGATCTCAACCCTGCTCTATGAAGAAATTGGTTTGACTGGGTGAATAGACTGTCCAATGGCACAATCGAGGACTGGTCTCTTTTCTGACGAGTCACAGTCCAGCTTCACAGAGTGGACGGACAGCAGAACGTCCAGCACCGAACAGGGAACACTGAACCGATGTTAAAGTGCTACGCAGGGGGGCATACGGTGGTGGAGAAGTGCTGGTTTGGGTAGGAGTATCCCATGGACATCGCACCCAACTGCTTTTCATTAATGATAAATTGAATGCAGTCTGGTATCGTCCTACGTCCTTCGATCAATCAGAACAACAACATTATCCAACATGACATCGCCAGAGCCCATGTCGTCTGTGTATGCGAGTTTGTCATCGGTTCCCACTTCCTGTTAATATCCGCCAACACAGCACAGCTCTCGAAGAGTAGGAATATGTCCACCAAGTCACCACTGACCAGTTGCTAAGGTCCATATGGTGGAGAGCTGTAGCAGTGCAGCAGGCCAACAGCGACCACACCCGATACTGATTTGAGCAATTTGGACAAAAAACTCCATCCTCTTTACCATCTACAGTGCCGTGAAAAAGTATAAGCCCCCTTCCTGATTTCTTACTTTATTGCATATTTTTCACACTTTAATGTTTCAAATCATCAAAGAAATTTTAATATCAGAAAAAGATAGCCCGAGTAAATACAAAATGCAGTTTTTAAATGTTGATTTCAATTATTAAGGGGAAAAAGCTATCCATACCTACCTAGCCCAATGTGAAAACATAAACAGGCCGTTCATGCTCAAAACACCTCCAGTGTGGCAGAATTAAAACAATTCTGCGAATAAGAGTGGACCAAAATTCTTCAACAGTAATGTGAAAGACTCATTGCTAGTTATTGCAAACGTTTGATTGCAGTTGTTGTCACCCAGGGTGGCAAAACCACTTAGGATTTTGGGGGCAGTTACTTTTTCCACATAGGGCCAGGTAGGTTTGGATAGCTTTTTTTCCCCTTAATAAATGAACTCATCGTTTAATAACTGCATTTTGTATTTACTCAGGTTGTCTTTGCCTAATATTAAAATTTGTTAGATGATCTGAAACATTAAAAGTGTGACAAATATGCAAAAAAAAAGAGAGAAGAAATCAGGAAGGGGGCAAATACTTTTTCACGGCACTGTATGCCACTATGAGATCTTCGTTTGTCTGTTTCAGTGACTGAAATGTATGTAAAATGGTCAAGCAATCTGTTGACACTCGGTGAAAGAGCAGTTTCTGAACATAGTCATATTTCTCACAGAAAGAAGTGTCACATTTATATTTTTGATCAGTGTACATTACACTTATATTGAGAGAAATATTCAAACCCATGATACCATGTTTTTATTGCCACAGCATTATGTCAAATGGAAAATATCTACATAATCTACATATTTTACAGCATTTTATGCACATTTCCCTGTAATTCAGCAGAACGTTTGTGATTGTTTGAAACCTTGACCTCTCAATCATAATGTAAAATATGCTTGAAATTCCAGAGGTTTGAATACAGCGGTTGCATTTGATGGACCCATATATGAGTCCGTAGGCTTCATGAGGTTAAAATGACATCCACTTGAATTCCTGGACCCAAGGTTTCCCAGCAGAAATTTTCCTTGAGCCCCCACACTCCCTCTCCCAGCTTGTCTTCCTCCCACAATGCATCCTGGTGCCACCTCTTCCCCAGGTAAATAATGTACATGTCCCCAGCAGATGCATATAATGGAGAAGGGAAAGAGACACACTGGACCAGGCAACCTTTTTCAATTGCTCTAGGGTCCAGTTCTGACAGTTCACATGCCCACTGTAGGCACTTCTGCTAGTGGACTGGGGTTATAGGCTCTCAAAGTGGTCTGCAGCTACAAGCTGCAACACGCTGCAGGGTATGTTGCATTGTGTGTTGTGACACATTCCTCACGTATCATTATTATTCTCAGCAGCGTGCATTACAGTAGCCCTTCAGCCAGCGCGGACCAGATGGGATGCCCTTCATTGCCCTTGAGCATGGTTGAGCCTTAGGTGCCCAACACCCTGTCTGTGGTTTTTGGTCAGTCCCTCTTTAGACCACAGTCAGTAGGTACTCGTGACTATTGACTCAGAGCACCTTGCCTTACTGCTTCAGAGATGCTCTGACCAACTTGTTTAACTGTAAAGACTCACACAGGTTCTATTTCTCTCACATCCGACATGTCGACTCAGAGAACCAACTGTTCATCAAACATCAGTCTGCAGACCCTGATTTGGAAGAAAAGTTACAGGAAGAAAATCTGTTATTTGCTTCTTCTGTGTGCGTTTTTAATGTTCTGGCTCAATGGTGAATGAAGCCTGAAGAATAACCCATTCAAGGTAGAAGCTGTTCAACAAATGAAGGTAATCAGAAAAAGAAAATGGGAGTTATGGAGGAGCAAAAGGGATTTAAAGGAACAACTCAAATCACAAAAGGCAGCTAGTATTGTTTGAAAAATTCTTCATTCATTGAAATGCAAAAAAAACAAACAACAACAACAAAATATACATTAAAAACGATGTTACTCACAGGACTTGAACATTATTCAGATATTTTAAATGAAATTAAGATTGCTGTTTTGTCTTTCAAAAATAAACAGTGTGAAAATCCAAATGATAGCACTTTGGTTAAATCGGAGCCCAGTGCATTTTTGTCCCGGAAAGCAATGCTGATATAAATGCTATTGAATTGTTCTGCAGCTGCTATATCAATATTCTACAAATAAGTGTAACATAAGACAACCATTATATTTAGATTGTGTACTAAAAATGTGATCATCCAAAACATAATGTGACTTAACAGACAAGTGTATGCTCCATGTATTGAAATTTTACAGCATTTCTTTTTAGAGCGTCATCTTTTAGCAAGAAGAGTAATGTTATGCAATTCTGTCAGTTCTTCCCAATGCCAACGTCACATCAAACAAATTTTCCAGAAAATTCCCTGTTGCACGCAAATTAACAATGTCAAAATATAATTGAGTTTTGCTGGAGTTGCAGTGTGCTTCTGTCATCTCTAAAGCCTACCACACACCAGAAGACTGAAAAAACTTTTCAAAAGACTTTTAAAAGACTACAGACTGACATCATCCCTCATGTTAAGACAATGAGTCAAGTCACTGAGTTTAAGTCAGAATGTATATAATTGTACAAAGATTTCCAATAATATTAAACATGTTGGACTTTTTCAGAGTTTCCAGACAAGAAAAAGACTGACTTAAGACAGCACTAAATCAGTTTTTTTACCACCTCACACCAAACAATCAAGTTTGACTGGAGCACGCCACAACTTGACCAAAACTTTTGATTTTATTTTGACACAGAAAAATTGCCTTTGACAGTGAACTTGCTTGAAAAGTTGTTTGGTGTAAGGCTGGCATTAGATACATAGGACCACATAACTGGCAATAGGTCTCTAAACTGACTCAAGCAGGAAATCAAATGGAGTGCAGTCCATACGTTCTGTCCCAATTCAATGTTTCTGATTATCAAACTAATTTTAATATTGGACAAAGACAACCCAAGCAAACAAACAATGCAGTCATTAAATTATGATTTCATTCATCGAAGAAGGAAGAAGGCTATCTAACCCTCCCTGGCCTCACATAAAAAATTAACTGCCCCCTTAATAACAAAATCAACAAATTTAATATTGGGTTCAATTTCACAAGACAGACTCAGGCAAGGTTACTGCCAGCCCCGCTGAATATAAAAATCACTTAAACAGAAACTGTCTGGCAGTGTGAAACAGGAAATAAACAGTATGTAGTTCTACAATCCTGAAAAAAAAAACAAAAAAAACTCAGGAACAGATGAGGGACAAAGTCGTCAACATCTATCAGTCTACAACAGGTTACAGTAATATTTCTAAAGCTCTGGGACTCCAGTAAGCCATGGTGATAGTCATTATCTACAAATGCACAAAACCTGAAAGGCTGTGAGCTTTCCAAGGAATGGCTGACCAACCAAATTTCCTCCAAGAATGCATTAAGGACTCATCCAGGAGGTCACAAAAGAACCCAGACTAACATCTAAAGAACTGAAGGTCTCACCCACCCCAGTGAAGGTCTGTGTCCACGATTCTATAGTAAGAAAGAAACTAGACAAAAGTGGCATCAATGAGAAAGCTGCAAAGCAAAAACTACGCTGAACAAAAAGAAAACAAAGGTTTGTCTCACTTTGCCAAAAAAACATCTTGATGACTCCCATGACTTGTGATACTCTTGGTACTCTGTTGACAGATAAGTCTAAAGTGACACACTTTGGAAGGAATGCATGCCATTACATCTGGTGTAAAACTAAAACAGCATTCCAAAACAAGAACATCACACCAACTATCAAACATGGTGGTTGAAGTGTAATAGTCTAAGGCTACTTTGCTACAATAGAAACTGGGTGTCTTACTATGACTGATGGAACCATGAATTCTGCTCTTGACCAGAAAATCCTGAAGGAGAATGTCTGGCCATCAGCTTGTGACCTAACTCTATGTGCAGTTGGGTTATGCAGGTAGACACTGATCCAAAGCACACAAGAAAGTCCACCTCTGAAAGGCTCAAAAGTAAGAAAATGACAGAAGTGGCTTGGTCAAAATCCTGACTTGAGTCTAATTAAGAAGCTGTGGCATGACCTCTAACAGATGCTCGAAAACCCTCCAATGTGGCTGAACTGTAACAATTCTGCAAAGAAGAGCGAGCGAAAATTCCTCCACGATGATGTAAAAGACCTACTGCCAGTTACTGCAAACATTTGATTGCAGTTGTTACTGTCAAAGCTGGCACAACCAGTTATTAGGTTTAAGGGGGAAAGGGATATTTTATCACAGAGACTGTAAAGATAAAGCCTCTTCTGATCCTGGTGGCCCACCACCAGTGCTTAACCCCAGTTTCTGTGGGATGAAGCAACTAGGAGTATTACTACTCCCCCTAGATGGGATGCCAGTCCATCGCAGGTACTACCCCAGCTCTTAGTCAAGTTTCCCTGACTATTTGCTGGTATCCATTTATACAGCTGGGTAGAGTTAGGCGTGAAGTGGAGTGTGGGAGTGAAGTGTTTTTCCCAAGAACACTCCGTGAAGGCAGTGGCCTGGGCTTGAACTCAGGACTTTTTTGATCCTAAGTCAAGCCTACTTAACCACTGTGCTATCACATCTCCCACAGGGACTATATAAGTCTCAAATAACTCTCTACCCTCAAAGAAATTAATAGATCATTTAAAAGCTGCATTCTGTGTTTACTCATGTTGTCTTTGTCTCATATTAATGGAAGTTTGCTGATCAGAAACATTTAAAATTTCCAAATAAGCAAACAGAAAAGACATCAGAATGGGACAATTACTTTTTCATAACACTAGAAGTACACAATGTGAAAAAGTTTTCACTCCACACCAAAGTGCACTAGATGTGAAATCAGACTCTATGTTTCAATCATCACATTTTCTCTTCTATCCAAAGTGACTTATGGCCAATTAGACAAGCAGAAGTTAAGGTCTAAACTTCACGTCACACTGACCGACTGTAAATAATCTCCAGGTAACATTTTTTTCTCTGCAAAGAAGGTAAAATAGTACTTTAATAGCTCTGGTTCCAAAAACAGCCCCATTGTCGCACATCGCACAGAGCCTCCATCAACTGGTGCGGTGAGCCACCGAATGTGCCTGCAGTTCCTCTGACTCTTGATGATTTCAACAGTGAAATATGACGAGTTTAAAGAGTCATGAAATTAACATAATATTCATGTGCTGGTTTCAATCATATGGTTCCACTGCCGTGTGTCTCCTCAGGTGCATATCTAGATTACGCTGGTAGCCGAAACTTTTCCCGCACTGGGTGCAATGGTACGGTCTCTCTCTCGTATGGCTTCTCTGGTGAGCTCGAAGATCAGAACCCCGAGCAAATCTCTTCCCGCACTGGGAGCAAGGAAATGGTCTATTTGTGATGTGAAGGCTCTCGTGCCGTACGAGGTTGCTTTTGCGATTGAAGCACTGCCCACACTGCGCGCAGCTGTACGGCTTCTCTCCAGTGTGAACTCGCTGATGTGTGATGAGATTACTATGGAAATTGAAGATCTTTCCACAATATGCACAGATGAACTGTTTCTTTCCAAAGTCAGCTGTCCTGACCCTCTTCCCAATGTTTCCAGCTTCTGTACTCTGAACAGAGCCAGTCTCATACTGAGAGCCTGAGTGTGGCTGCACTGGGCTCTCACTGCCCCTCCCGTGTTTTACTGAGGGTCCATGTTGCTGCTGCTGGGGCAGTGATGTCTGATTCTCTCTCTCCACTGTGTGCACAAGTCTCTCTCTGTACTGACCCTGCTCTGTGTGAATGGCCTCTGATCTGAGCTCCTTGCTGCAAGCAGACTGCTTCTCAACCGCCTTATCGAACTCCTTAGCATATGAAGCAAAAGAGGACAGTGCGTTTCCAGAAACTTCCATGGTGGGAGGAGTATGGTGTAGTGGTGACTGAATTGACAGACTCTGTAAGCACTGTTCTGCTGCATCTCCGTCGATAGATGACATTGAGAGTTGATTATCTCTCTCATACATCACATACTCAGAGTCCAGAGTGTTGAGTCCTGCACTGAGTTCACATCCTGTCTGACTGAGTCTCTGGGCTACATGCTCATCATCTTGCTCTGCCTTCACCACAAACTCCAGTCCACTGAGCTCCTCATCACTGTGTCCACACCTGTACTGCTCCCTCAGCTCCTCTGAATCTCCTACAAGTACGAGCTCCGTTTCCAGCTCATCTCCTGTAGATGCGGGCAGTGGATCACTGCAACACAAGCCTCCTTCCGGTCTCTCCCTCTTGATGGGTGGTTGATCTGTCGAACTGACATTAAGAGACCTCATCTGCAATGGAGCGGAAACGAAATTAAAAGTTAGATGTTAGTTTACACTAAATCACAGTCAGTAACTACATCTCACGCATACACAGGTGCCCAACTATAGATGTTGACTAGATTCCTTACAAAAGAAATAATGATTTAGCAGCATTTAGGTGATTAGACCTGGTCTGTCGTAATGCTGTGCTGAGCAGGTGGCACATCCTGAGAATCTTCTGTGAATCGTTCTAGTCCCTTGGGTCCGATGCACCAGTCCTGCCCAGAGACTTTCTCAGCGGGCGAAGGATTTTCCACCAAAGCAGGGGAACGGACTGAAATGTCAATACCATATAAATTAAAGTCATTTTCCTTTCTGCAGTGTTGCAACGTAATTAACCGCATACCAGGCTTGTCATCATAATTTCAATTCACAATTCAAAGAATGGACAAAAAAAGAAGAGAAAAGAACTGAACTAGCCACATTACAACAAACACTATCATAAAACCGAAAAGTCACCATTCCCCCCTGATTTACTCCACGAATCTCCGTTATATTCACCTTTTTTCCGATGTCCCGCCTTCAGAAGCTCGCGCTCCAGAACCCGTAGTTTGTGCTTCAGTGCTTCTATCTCCCTCTGACTCTGAGTAATTTCTAAACGGAAAACGGCGCAGCTGTCGTCGACACATCGGTTAATTTCGGCCACTGCTGCTTTTGCTAGTATCTCCATGATAGACACCAACTGGGTCTGGAAGGTAATAAAATTTGACATGCTTGGGTTGATATTTAAGCTCCTAATATGAATCAAAAGTCACAAACAGTCAATCGAATCCTATCGATTCTCCCGTGCTGTGGACTCCCGGAAAAACTACAGCCAGCTGCGTGTTTACTTCCGCGAACACTGTGAGCGAGTGGTGGAAGTAAATTTACCGTAATTACTGAAAAATAATCGTCATCAAAGTTCTCTCTTTCTACGTTAACAGGCAAGATTAAAGGTATTCTATAATCTAGAGTTGTTAATCGGTGTCCCTCATCTCAAAATGACACTGGTTTGTAATTCAAAAAAATAAAACGGGCGCTAAAACTTTTCATTTAACTTTACTACTCCAATCTTCATTGAAGGTTGCTCAGACCTTTACACATGCGCGAGGAGATTTTTTTTTTCTTCTTCTTTTTTAGTTAGCCTGTATCCTTTCCTGTAACAACTATAAGCAAAGGATAGGAGTGATTTTTTTAATGCTTCTTTATTGACCCAAACAGAACGATCTGCCGATTTGAAAAATTCGTGACTGTTGAGAGGAATGCTTCCATATCCAAGGAAAGGTGAAAGGAGTTTTTCTGAAAATGTTTTCCACTACAAGTATTCGATGCGTACCGGATTCTGGTTTTCCACTCGTAATAAATGACTGTCCTCTCATATTGTGGAAGAAGTTTGACCCATTCTCTCGGCATGTACAGTTGTCTGCACAATATCTATCAGACCAGAATAAGTTGACTTGGAAGACCCACTGTGTAGATATAGGAACTTCCTTTTCCACTTCAGCATTTGAAACACGTTGTATAAAATTCCTGTTTTTTTTCATAACAAACAGACCTACTACACACAGTTTACAACCACCAGCTCTGCTCGTGCGCCCTGCTCCCTCCCACAGCCTTGCTCCATCTCCCTAACTTTCTCTCCCCCTCATGGCACGAAGGTCAATTTTTCGCATTTAGCCTTATTCACCAGCCAATCAGAGCAGAGCTCATTATTATCCTGGTGAGATCCAACTCAAAACAGCCTGTTCTTCTGAGGGTAGAGGATAACAGACAGTGCATCGGCCAGAAATATAAGATTTTTTGTAAAAAAAAAAAATAAATGAAAATAAAAAAAGGTAAACCGCATTTCAGAACATCGAAGAATATAGTAATATGAATAAGAAGGGGTATTTAACAAGAAAACAGTTTGTGTCGTTAAGATTCGTAAACTTTAGCTGTACAAAAGTACTAGACATTTCATAGGCATACCGCAAAAGATTGAAACAGAGAATCTTGAAGTTTTGAAACACAAGATGAAACAACTGCAATTAATCATGTCTAACCAAGCACACCAGTTTGTGCTAGAATAACCAAAGTAGCATCCTGTAATGCAGGGCTTTCCTCTGTCAAAGAAAACACTTAATTCTCACGAAAAATCTAAATACTGCCCTTTTTCCAAAAAACGAAGATTGTTAGACTGAAGACTATATATGTTTCACAACAATATTGTAGTGTGTTCCACATTAGAACATATGTTTACTATTTTGCAACCTGGAGTGGGCCACAATACTGTCTTTTGTGCGTGTCACTGGTTGCTTATAAATGGGCTTTACGATTTTGACTGGCACAGGGAATCTTTCAAAGGACATTCTAGTCAAAATTACAAGGAGGTTCATAAGTGCTTGGACAGTGACGCAAATTTAAAGGCTAATAATGCCCTTGTTTCACTAAATGTGGATAAAAACAGCATATTAAAGCTTGCCGAATCTGCACGTTAACTTGAGCAGAACTTTGATTTGAACTGTAATGTTTCAATGTTATAATGTTTTAATGTTATAATTTGGGCGCTGCAGCGGGTTGAGGTTGTAGGGCTGAGATGAGTAGTCATCTGTTCAGACGCAGCCTCATTTCTAATTACACTGAAAAAATACAATTTAGGGCCAGACCTGACTTTTTGGTGAAGATGTTTGTTCTGTTGTTTAGAGTTGAAGAGGCCAAAGGATTAGTGGTTTTTCGATATTCTTTGCTTAAACTGCAACTTAATACTGACTTGTGGGAGGCAGCAATGTGCCCCAAAGTTTCTAGTGCTTTGAAATGAAGAAGAAGAAGAAGAAGCAGCAGCCGTAAACTCAGTAATCCATACTGCTCTTATTGCAGTTGTGGACCAATTAACTCATTTGTCAGTTAATGTACTTTTGTGAATGAATCTCTATTTTTTTTGCAATCATGCCATCCCCCAATGTTGCCATAGCTTTTCCCAAGAATTGATGTTTAGTGCCTGAAAACACCAAATGATTAAGTGCTCCAAGTGCAATTTAGTCCCTTTCTTCCTGCAAACTAGTTACAAGTGCTACATTCGCATTACAGGCCTCATTGTTCAATTATGATCTTTGGCTCAGATCAGATTTTCCTATCTTGATGATTCACACTCATAGCTATAAGAACTTGTATCTAATTCAACTGGACACATCTGTTCTCAGAAATTCCACACATGCGCACATTCATACATTTTAGCACGAGTCATCTGCATCACCAAAAAAAAAAAAAACATGAGAGCACTCATGGTATTCAAACCAGATTCAAACTGTGAGAAAGGATGAATGTATGGATGGGATGTTGCCCTGGAGGATGGCAAACAGTTTGCTGGCTATACATGATGAAACTGAGATGACGAAAAAAAGCCATCAGCTAGCATTTGCAGTTTAAACAGCTTTTGCTGGCACTGCTACAACAGCACTCAGGGCATGCATGCAAGCAAAAAGCCATACCTGACTGTTCTCATTCATGTCACATGGCCAAGTATCATATTTGTATCCACTCTAGGACCACATATGAAAGTGACTCAATTCTGACCTGAAGATCAGATTAGAAGATTGAATTTCTGGTACACACAGTCCCAAAAACATCAGATCTGCATCAAATTAAGGCAAAAAAAAAAATCAGAATAGTGACACATCAGCCTGGTTTTATCAACGTAGCCAAGGTGTACGACAGAACAAAGCCTTTGTTGTCCCATTCTGAATTTCAAAATATGACATGTTCTCTGTTAGGAACAAGTTGCGCATGTAGGCACGCCAGTCCAGCACCCGGACTCTCTTCTCACAGGGCTACGCCTTTTTAATACGCGGAGAATGCAGTTTTGTGTCGTCTTGTTGAAAAATGTTGCTCCAAAACCTAAGAGTACTTTTCAGCATGAATGGCTCCTTCACAGAAATGTAAATTACTATTGCCACGAACACTAACACACCCCTATACAGTGACAGAGCACGGCTATTGGACTTATAGCTGGTAACAGTCTGGGTGGTCCTTTTCTATTAAGACCTGGAGCACATGCATCAATTTTTCCGAAAATAAATGTGGCAGTACCGCTCAGCCCCAACGTATTGAATGATAGGTGACAATGGACAAAGTTTTGAAGGTCAAGGTCACTGAGCAAAGGTCAAAAGTCATTGGGTTACGTAACCTCAACCAGGCACAGCTACCCACCAAGGCAAGTCCACATATGCAAATTAAAGTTTCTAAACCAAGCGGTTTGAGTGAAATGGCCTGGACAATGGCTGGACGCCCCTCTGTGGAAGGGACGATAATACTTTTCTGCCCCTTAGTCGGGGCTGAGGGGTAAAAAAAAAAAAAAGAAGACCTGATATATTCATTGGTCAGACCAAAATACATGTTTCCATCATGTGATGATTGCAGATGCCCCTGAGCCCAGAAAGTTGATGGCACATCTGAACACAGTTAATAATTAGGATTCCTTTCCCCATAGTCAAGTTTCAACCCGCATTTGTGGATGTAACTATATATTTTTGCAATTGACAAAGGTTTGCCAAAGTAATTCTGAGCCTGTGGTTACATCACTAATGGCTGTTCCTGATAAAGTGCCATCTGGGTCACCAAAGATCACGGGTATTCAGCTTAGGCCGACGCCTTTGCCCTTAATGCCTAAATTCCACCAGATCACTTGAATCTTTCAATTATGTTACACATCATTGAGGTTGATATATCCAAATTCCTTCCAACCTTTCTTTGAGGAACATTATTCTAAATCTCTGAATGATCTTTTGCACGCATTTGCAGACAAACTATTGCCCTACAGACCATCTTAGCTCCTGAATGATAAGGCTCTTCCTGAGAGCTGCTTTTGTACCAAATCATGATCACAATCACCTGCTGACATCAGCGGTTTTAAATCTCCTGATTATTCAAATTATTGTTTATACCTCATTACTTGTCAGCGGCGACAGGTGAGCTGAAAATTGGTGACGCACCAAACATTCCTTGAAAAGTAATGATTAGTTTTGACCTGTTTTCGATAATTCATTTAAATTAACATAATATAAACTTTGAAAGCGCTCAGCATTATCAGGTGTGACCAGATTTCCTCACTTAGGTAACTTGAGACTGAAAACGTGTCGTTTCGACACAGAATTGCATTTCAGTCAACTTTATTCATTTGCAGTTATTTGTTTGCTAATTATTTGCTAATTTTCACTATCTTAGTTGCAATTAAACATTAAGCTAAAATTAGTGCTGGATGTGCTTAAAGCAAACACGGAAAAAGTAGTTCATCCAATTTATAAAGTGAATTAATTTTCTATTTAACTGTTGCAACATTGCATTAAGAAGGAAACTGCATGTTTAACTTCCGATTGGCTAATGCTTATCATTGAAAAACTTTTTAATCAAGGAAAATGACTAAAAACATATCAAGACTTATGGCTTCTTGTCATGCCTTGAGAAGGTGAATTGGCCGCATCTGATAGTGTTGAGAGTTTTCAGTGTTCATGTAATGTCAATGTACTGACTGTACTGTAAATGACTGAAAAACAGTCAAGACCAATTATTACAGTCAAAGGATGTTCTGCGCTTCAGTTTTCAGTCCAGCAGCTGCCACTGTTGCAAGTCCTAAATTTCTCCCGTCCCAACTTTAAAAGGAATCCATCGCAGATGGCACTGCATTTACAAAAATGAAATTGACCAGACAAAACTTAATATATCTTCTCTTCCAAATAAAAATAAAAAAAATCAGAAATCGCTACTTTGTTATGTGCAGTTCCCATATTGCCCCAACTTTTTTTCCAAATTGGAGTTGTACGTTAGAAGCAGTGCTTTTAACTGAATTCAAGCATCATTCCATTGAGCTGTGAAATTTTCCTGTTTGGTATAAGTAGTAGAAAGAGTGTTTTGCCCAGGATTATAATGGCAATATATTTCCTGCAACAAGCAACATACAATCTTACTGGATTGTATGTTAGCCTGCAATGCGGCCAGCATAATTTGACGTCTACAATTGCCAGCTAGATAGCTGCAGAGCAACATGAAAAATGGGCTGGTCAATGCCATGGTTTTTATGTAACTCTGTAGCTAGCTAGCTGGCTACTGCAGATGTCAAATAAAGGTATATACAAGTAACATAAGTAGAATACACTTCAACTGAGCCAGAAACACAGAACAAACATTCCTAGCATAGATACTGGTAAAATCAAGCCTATATCAGGATTTGACCGACTCGCTGATAATTTTAACGCAAAAGCTAGCTTGGTTAGCTAGCTAACAGATAAAAGCAACGTCCACTCCTAGTGAATTGTACAGGACCGTGGGATACAGTGCGTTTTTTGCATATTCATTTATTATGATGCAACTTCACAGATTTAACCAGATTTTAGTCAGTTCATCTGCTACACGATATCCGTTAATGTGTAAAAGTTAGAAGTTTCATGGCTTGTAACATTCTTCAGATATTGAATATGAAAGGATCGTGACTCACTCACGTCCATTATGGCCATATTATCCCGCTATTGCAGGGACTAATTGTGTTGCACCTCATGAATGTTCTGCATGTACTCAACAATTATACACTGGACAATACCAAATTTAATTAAAACCGCAATTTTGAGCGGGAGGGACGGAAGGATTTTTTATGTATTTTATTTCATTGTTTCACATTGCTTGCACATTGAACCTATGCACTCTGAAGTTCCAACAAACACCACCCACGGGTGCCTCCATCAATTGTCCAGCAACAGCTATATGAATCAGTGGAATCGGTTAGCAGAAGCTGTCCGCAGTTCATATAAATCTTGGAATATTTACAAAGAAATATGATGAAATTGAAGGGTTTTAAAACTAAAATAATATTCACGCAGTTGCTTCAGTTTTATGGTTTCACGGCTGTGTGTATCCTCTTGTGCACAACGAGATTACGCTGGTGACTGAAACTCTTCCCACACTGGCTGCAGTCGTACGGTCTCTCTCCAGTGTGAGTTCTCTGGTGTGCTCTGAGGTTAGTTCCTCGAGCAAATCTCTTCCCACACAGGGCGCAGGCGAATGGTTTGTATCCACTGTGAACCCTCTCGTGTTTCACAAGATTCCCTTTCAGGGTGAAACACTGTCCACACTGCACGCAGCGGTACGGTTTCTCCCCAGTGTGAATTCGGTTATGTGAGATAAGGTAACTACAGCGATCAAAACTCTTCCCACAAAATGAACAAATGAAAAGTTTCTTTCCAAACCCGGCTGGCTTATCTGTCCTGGCATTCCTCCCCGTGTTAACAGCACCGGGACTCAAAGTCCAGCTGGTCTCGTGGACTGGGCTCTCACTGCCTCTCCTGTGTTTTACTGAGGGTCCATGTTGCTGCTGCTGGGGCAGTGATGTCTGATTCTCTCTCTCCACTGTGTGCACAAGTCTCTCTCTGTACTGACCCTGCTGTGTGTGAACAGCATCTGATCTGAGCTCCTCGCTACAAACAGACGGCTTCTCATCCATCTTCTCAACCTGCTCAGCATATGAAGCCCCAAAAGAGGACAGCGAGTTTCCAGAACCTTCCATGTAGGCAGGAGTATAGTGTAACGGTGAGTGAGCTGACAGACTCTGTGAGCACTGTTCTGCAGCATTAAAACAAACTGAATCATCACCCTCTATGTCACTGCTCCCTTGGGTATATGAAGTCCATAGTTGATTGTCTCTCTCATACATCACACACTCAGAGTCCAGAGTGTTGAGTCTTCCTGTACTGAGTTCACATCCTGTCTGACTGAGTCTCTGGGCTACATGCTCTTCCTCTTGCTCTGCCTTCACCACAAACTCCAGTCCACTGAGCTCCTCATCACTGTGTGCACACCTGTACTGCTCCCTCAGCTGCTCGCGGTCTTTGACAGGTGTAGCGTCCGTTTTCTGACCAACCTCAACAGGTGTTGACTGAGCTGCCTCTTCCTCTGTTGTAGGTGCTGCTTTTTGGACAGTGTAAGACATGCCATCATCAAGCCTCTCCTCCTTGATAGGAATTAGGTCAGTCCTTACTTTCTTTGTGCTTGCATTCTGCAACAGAAAAGCCAAGGAAATTAGAGTCACCATACCTCAGCTAATAGTCTAACGATGCTTCTATCTCTGACATACACAGAGGATTCACCTGGTTTTGCATTATGCCAGAGTGTGCTGGTGTATCTACTCCCATATCTGCCGACTCTCCATCTCGTATCACAGTGAAGCTCCAGTCCTGGCAAATACCTCGGCCATCTAAATACCATTCAGGAAGATAGAGGATAAAACTCTTACACTCATTGGAAGATTTTTCATTACATTTAATGATATGTAACACGTTACTGAATGCAACCTGATTAGGACAGAAATATTACTGCTTCGCGGCCCTCTTAAACTGGTTCCAGTACAGTTTGCAGACGATAACACACACCTGTCAGTCATGCCGCCAAAGGGGCCCGCCCTCAGCCAAACTGGCCAGCCATGCATGTCATTATTCAAAACATTACTGTAGACTTAACCTGAGTCTACTGCCCACCAGTGATGCCAACTTGGCAACTTTCTCGCTAAATCTGGCGACTTTCCAAATCATATTGGCGACTTTTATGTCATAAGCGCCTAGCCACAAATTTAGCGACTTTTTCTGGTGTTATTGGAGATTTTTCTGCTGTTTTGGCGACTGACGTGAAAGCAAGTTTCGTTCGGCAGTTACTGTCCTCAACGAGCAGCGTGTGCTGACGTGAGCCCCTCTCCTGTCCCAAAGCTCTCAAAGACTGGAAGATGTACGACTGAGTGCGCAATATGAATGAAATGAACTGCGTCCCCCCCGTCAACAAAATAAGCCGCGTCTAAACCTCCCCTCAACAATATGAACTGCGTCCCCCCGCCCCCGGTCTTGATGTTTAGCGACTTTTATGACAGCCAATAGCGACTTTCCTTACTGAGGAGTCGGCAACACTGCTGCCCACATCATGCAGCCAAGAACAAATACGCCCCATTTAAGGCGGATAAGCCAGTTTAAGGACTTTAGGCGATCGATAGATTTTGCCGCGTATTTTCCTCGGCTATGCACATTCATGCAACGTCAACTGCTCGGTTGATGCCCGCTCATTTTACCTTTAGTATTAAGACGCAATTCGTCCAAAATCGGAACAGTAACGGGCTGCGGAGGTCCTCGCAACAATGTGGATCTTCGCGTCGCCCGCAGCTCATGCTCCAGTAACTGTACTTTTTTCTTCAGAGTTTCAATCTCCCTGTGACTTTGAGACATTTCCAGACGTAAAACTGCAGTCCCATCGTCTACAAGTTTATTTATTTCTGTCACCGCCGTCCGCACCAAGATTTCCAGAATCGGAGACAACTGTGAATGGAACCCGACTTGTCTTGTCCGCCTATTACAAGACATCGTATCACCACTGACAAATTCTCCAAAGTACTAAGAAACTTAATTCATCCAAATATAAATGCGTCTACGTGTGAATTCACGAACGCGCTATCCAAGCCGTTGCGCTCCACCTAGCTGCTGCTGTGATGGTGCCAAGGCAATCGTTTCCGGTCTACGTTGAGAATATTACCGTAAAAACCGTACAACAGCTGACCACGGTATTTTGGACTAGTGAGGTTGAGAGATTATGGTGATCATACACATATTGACAAAGAATGTAGACGCATTTAAGGGGTCTTCAGGGTAAAAATTTCAAATTTTTTCCCCGATAATTTAAATATTTTTGATTTTCACATAAAATATATAAAATAAATAAAGGAATGCGGTGAGATGCCAGTTAACACCAAAAATCTCTTTTTCCTCTGCCTCAATTGTTACTTGAGACTTTAAATGCTAATTTTTTGTTTCAACGTTGAAACAACATTGAAACAACATTGGGTAATAGTACCACTCACAACCTCCAGCAAAATCGAAAAAAAGTCAACTTTTTCGGCTTACCTTAATGCTTAGATACCTAGTGAAATATTTGGGTGTGGAAAAACATTGAGCGCATATCCAGTTAAGCGAATTTACACTTTAATTTCTAGAGCCTCCATACATGCGGCAAGCTTATAAAGGTGGCAGCCATGACACTGTTGACCTAACCTTAACCCAACTCATAGGGAATGCTATCCCTATCCCTATCCCTGTGCCTAACCTTAACCCAACTCAGCCACAAACAATGGTTTGTTCTGCTCAAATTATTCTACCCAGGGTCAATGGATCAGCAGACTCACCAGCATGAAACACATGAAAATGGACATTCACATGACGTCTCCTCATTGATAACAATAAATAAAAGAAAGAAAAAAAAAAAAAAAAATATATATATATATATATATATATATATATATATATATATATATACACCTTTGGTTGTCTTTCACCCTTCAGTGATGAATGGAAACTGATGCGTTCACCTGGCAACAAATTCAGTTGGTGTACTGGTTAAGACCATGTGTTTCAAATTGTGTTGCCCACAGGTTCTCTGGAGGTTGTGTATGGTACTCATGCCCAACGTTGAAAAAACGTTGCGAAGTCAACGTTGACTCATCTTTCAAAATCAAAACATAATTCAAATCCAAGACATTGATTCAACAGTGAAAAAAACGTTAAAATGCCAGCTGGGATGGCAACCATATAATTTTTTTAATCAAAAAAACATTTTATTAGGTTAAAATCATGTTGAGTATGTTTATTTCTTCGTTTTTACATTATTCTGTATATTTCTACACTTCACCCTGAAGACCCCTTAAGTACCATATACCACATGAAAACTCATCGGGCTGGTTTCAAGGGCACAGATGAAATCAATCAATCAATCAAAGTTTATTTATATAGCACATTTAAAACAACCTCAGTTGACCAAAGTGCTGTACATAAATTAAGATACAAGGTAATCACCATAGACATATAAAATAAATAAATAAAACAGTAAAAAAGAACAATAAGATGGTGGTAAAAGAATAAAATGAAGTAAAAAGTAAAAGAATAAAACAAAGAAAATAAAAGCCAAGGTTACTTATCTAGCTGGGACTGAATGCCAATGAGAAGAGATGAGATTTCAGCAGTGTTTTAAAGTGCTCAGGTGACTGTGCAGCTCTGACCTGATAGGGTAGGCTGTTCCACTGCTTAGGGGCCACCACTGAAAAGTCTCTATCTCCTCGAGTACGGAGCCGAGACCGAGGTACTGTCAGGAGCAGCTGGTTTGAAGACCTAAGAGCCCTGCCAGTAGTGTGAGGCTGTAAAAGCTCTGATAAATGTAATCCTTGTCTAATTTGAGTTTTATAAGAATTCCCTTTCAAAATATGATTGGCTAATCTTATATTATGGCAAATTCACAGCTGTGAAACTGCCTCACAGTGAACAAAGTTAGGTACTAAGTATTTTTTTCTGACTAGTTAATTAATTAATCTCTCAAAACACTTCACATTTTTGTATGGTGACAAATCCTACATCTAAACTATGAATTTGCACAGATTATTTTGTCGATGCAGTTCTTCGTCAATGGATTCCACCATCGGTTATGGTTACAAATGACGCCTAAAACAGAGAGAAGACTCCAGTTGTAACACCGATAATTTCTATCTGTAAAATCAATCTATAGTAAATGACAGAAAATGGGGAGATGGCATTAACCGCATAAACTGTCACATACATCGACAAAATCTGCAATAAAAAAATCTAAACAGTTGACTACAAACAGAAATTCTTGCATTGCGAACATTTTATTATGAACAAAGTTAAGTTTTATATGAATGGTGTTCAGATTTAGAGGAACGCATCAGGCCTTGCGCAGGCATAGGGAAATGAACGCATCAGAAAATGAACAGGAGGGTGTTCATTATCGAACGCAGTGACCAGGTTTGCAGCCTCGAACGCATCCAAAAATGAACAGGCGTCCGTTCACAAATGAATACGTTCACTGTTTAGAATATTGACAAGCTCCCTAAGTGTTAATAGTGTATTTAAGAAAAATTAATACCACGTTAACATTCTAACATTGCTGTTGGGAAAAAAATCTTCATACAATGGGGCCCTTCAGGACCAACACTGAGAACCACCGTTTAAAAGGATTTATTGCAACACAAATACTGCATATAATGCGGTCCCTGTATGGACTGTTATGATTCTGCTCTGACTGTCATGATTCTGATCTGCTTTGCCATGTCCCTGAACTGTTTGCCTTGTTTGTATTTGGATCTTTGCTATGTCTGACTAGGCCTTGGATTATGTATTGTGATTTGGTTACTTAGATTTGTTCATGTATTGTCGAGTTTAGTTTTTCCATGTTTAGTATTTTGCCATATTCCATTCCTGCAGTTACATTCCGGTCCATGTTTTTGCTTTTACCATGCATTGCATTTTGTCTCTCCCTGTCTGGTCTTCTGTCATGTGTTTGCTCTCAGCCCCAGTACTGCGTGCCACACTCTCTGGTGAATTAATGGATTCTGGGTTTCAACCTTTCCTTCCATTCTCATTTACTTCCTTCATCTTGCTTTTTCTATATTACAAACCAATACTAACAGTTTGTTGTTTTTGCTGGAATACTAACCAAGACTAACATTGTACACAGTACTAACTTACTAACAAGCACTAGGGATTGTATAGCTGCACTCTACTAATTGACTGACGATCTCTCAGCATTTGCCCTGTTCTAGTCTCTGCCTCTTTCCTTCACTCAATTTACTTTGCTGGGTTTCTTGCAGATTCTCTGCACCTGTCTAATCTCTGTTCTGCCACTCACTCCCTACACTTAGCACTTAGAAATCCCTAACAGGATCTGTTTGTTCTGTCTTTAGGCTGTCTTGAGATCCCTGTCCGCGTTTTGGCTTTTGCCTTTTTCATGTGATTAGGTACTTACTCATGTTCATTCCTTTGTAATTAGTTTGATCCAATTAACTTGTTCCCAGCATAGCATGTGACCTTCCTCTTGTCTATTTAAACAGTCTTTTCACTCACAGCTCTTGTCAGAATGTTGATCAATACTTCTTTGTGCAGAGCGCCTCGTAAGCCATTGAATATTGTTTTGCTTCTACTGGATAGTCCAACCTTGGTTCTTGCCATAGCCCTTTTAGTACTCTTTTTGTTTTTCTGGACTTTGACCTATTTTGACCACGAGTTCTGTGTATGGATGACCTGTGTATGACCATTGGCTTTGCCCATCGACTACGACTTTTTGCCTATAGTTTTTGTACCTCTGCCCATCTGTCTTACTGGTTCTGACTCCTGCCTGTCTAGTCGATACTGTTTTTGGATTTCGTATTGTGGCTCGGCAATTCCTGTGTATTTTGGCTTTAACTCGGACCCCATTGAAGGCTTACCTTTTTTGGATTTCTGTCTCACGTGTGGTTCCTGAACTGTACGTCACATGGACAGTGAAACTATTTTTTATATTTTTTGGATTTGTACCCCTGTACATCATATTGGATTTTATTGGGGGTTAAATTAGAGACTTTGGACAGAGTAACTGTCCAAATGATTATGGACTGCAGAGCAACTACAGTGCTGCGAAAAGATATTCGCCCCCCTCTCGGTTTCTTCTATGTTTGTCGTCATATTTAAATGTCTCAGATCATCCAAATAATTTTAATATAAATTGAAGACAACGTGTAAAATGCTCACATCAACTGCCTGTTAAAGGGTTTGCTTTGCCATCTCAAATTGGATTCAAGTCATAACTTTGACTAGTCACTCCTGTCATGACCCAGAACAGGAACCAAATGTGGTGTCAGAGTATAATATAATTGTAACGTTTATTGATAGTAGTACAGTGTTGACAGAGGGATGGAGCCCAGGGCAGAATAACACAATTCAGCCCATGTCCATGTCTGGACAATGGAGAGCTAGGACAGCTGCCTGATGGAGTGCACACTTTGCCAGAGCAGATCTGTCAGATGGCAGAATGATGGAGTTTAACAGGAATGCAGTCCTTATCCTGATGACTGCAGAAGGCTTAGGAGGCATTCCTAATAAATTGGGCTGAAGAACAGACTGAGGGATGGTTACAATGATTGCAGTCTGAATCCTTGAGACTAAGTAAGGCTTGGAAACTTGTTCCTATTAATAGCATGAGGAAGAGAACTGTATTCAACTATCATTAAAGATCATGAATAATTTCCAAAGATTATAAAATTTTACTGGAAATACTGACTGGTTGCTATAGGTCATATAGCAACTAACAATCTATGACTTGCACTCTCAAAGTGAGTTATATACTGTATACAGTATACACCAACATGCACGTAAAGGGATGGGGACACACAAATTTGAAACAGCTGGTGGGGAAAGCTCGCGGGACATAAACCAATCAAAGAGGCAATACATCAAAACACACCCAAGCTGCTGGATGAGAGGAGACACAAAAGGGATTCACAAGATGTTGTGACACACTCCAAACCTTACATTTTTTTTCTTTTTTTTTTTGAGCCATTCAAAGTTTGACTGACTTGTATGGTTTGAATCATTATTCTGCTGCATAACCCATCTGCATTTAATCTGAAGGTCATAAAAAGATGGCCAGAAATTCTCCCGCAGAATTTTTTGGTAAAGTGCAAAATTCATGCTTCCATCAGTCATGGCAAGTAACCCAAGCCCTGAAGCAGCAAACAGCCCCTGATCATCGCACTACTATCACCATGTTTGACTGTTGGTATGATGTTTTTATTGTGGAATGCCATGTTAGCTTAATGCCAGATGTGACGGGACCCATGTCTTTCAAAAAGTGGACTTCCATAGTCCACAGATTAAGGCAAGTGAGGCCTGCAGGTCTTTTGAAGTAAATCTGGGTTTTTTGTAACCTCCTGGATGAATTGTTGGTGTGCTCTTGGAGGAATTTTGGTAGGCATATCACCTCTGGGAAGGTTCATTACTGTTCCAAGTTTTGTCAATTTGTAAATAATGGCTCTCACCATAGTTTGCTGAAGTCTCAGTGCCTTAGAAATGGCTCTATAACTTTTCCCAGTCAGATACGCAAATATCAGAGACTTTGTTTCTCATTTGTGCCTCAATTTCTTTAGATCGAGGCATCACATGCTGCTTTGGCCTACTTCACATTGAGAGACAGGTTGTATTTGATTCATTTTTAAATTCAAAAGGGCTGGCGATAATCATGCCAGTGGGTGCCAAATGAAATTTAATTCAATTATGAATTTAATTTGTTTGATTTGTTGATTTAGTGAGTGAGGGCAATTTCTTTTTCGCATAGGATCAGGTATCAGGTTGGATAGCTTTTTCCTTCAGTAGATGAGATCATAATTTATATACTGCATTTTGAGTTTACTTCGGTTATCTGTGTGTAATACTAAAATTAGTCAGAGCTAAAACATTTCAGACAGGGGTGGGCAATTCTAGTCCTGGAGGCCCGGTGAGTATGCAAGTTTTTGTTTCTATCAATTACCCAGACTAACTGAGCTAATTGGCTGAATACAAAAACATAGAATTACAAATTAATTACCTCAACGAAAAATGATTTATGTAGGGAGACAAGAACAATTTTTGGTGGTCATTAATGATAATTTAAAGAAATGCAGGAGAAAAGTCAGATTTTACAAATAGTTTGGCTAATTAAGACAATTAACTAATTAAAGGCCAGAAGCTGGTGTGAAAACCAGAAGCAGATGCGGCCCTCATTTCCCACCTGTGATTTAAGTGTAACAAATGTGCAAACATAGAAGAAATTAGGAAGGGGGCAAATATTTTTCATACCACTGCATGTTCAATGAGAAAAATCAGGCCAAAGGGGTGCTGGTTTTAGACAGTAATTTACGGCCACTGACCGAGGGCTCTTCACTGTATCTGACTGCGAAGGGAAGAAACATATACCACATAATGAAAATAAAAATGCAACCACTTTCAGACAGACTGAGCACATCCGTTTGACATAGAGCTACTCCACAATGGAGCTTGGTTTATCACTCATCAATGTTACATTGCTGGCAGTGGCTTCAGATTGTTGCTATCTTTACCAAAGCATTGCACCAACCTGGGCTCAAATTAACACTTAAAACACCAGATTCACTAACCACCATCACCCCCTCCCCCCATAAACCACAGTTTCACTTGAACCAAATGCACAGATCAAATTTTGGGTTCCGGGATCGGCACTCTGATCAACTGAATGTATGTATCAGACAGAGCGAGACAGAAAGACAGATAGCGGAAGAGAGGAGGAAGAGAGAGCATAAGAAAGAGAGAAAAGGCGACAGAAAGACTCAGGAAGTGCGTAGGGGAAGTTTGGTGGTTTTTTGCGTCATCATTTAGCTATTGCTGTTGCTGCTAGAGCCGGGGCAAAGCGAAGGTGAGATCATTTTTTGAGTCTTTTTTTATTCTCTCTCTCCTTTAGTCTCTCTTAATTTTTGGCTACCCTTCTTGCCGAATCTCTGCTGCACCCTTACAAGTTGCCGGGGGGGTGTTCAACGGGGTTGGGGCGTCTTGGGGAGGGGTAAAGGAGGCCGCCGAGGTTTGATGTCGAAAGTCAGGTCTTTGGTCTCTGACAACCGAGGCTCACTTCCGCTGTTAGCAAGCAAAAGCTCTCACTGAGCAGGAAGATTTGGACTGTGTGGAGCAACCAGAGCACAAGCCAACAGCATCAGGGGGAAAACGGGTGTCTAAAACCCGCTACTAACCTCCCCCTGGCCTGACAGAGACCTGCTCTGCATCTGACCGGAGGGCCAAACTGCACCGTGATTCAGGGTGTGGCCTACGTCTCTGTCAAACCCGATGCAGTGTGCGTATGCTGGAGGAAATGCACTGGCAGAGGCATGGTGATTAGGTTCTGTTCATAGTTTTGGCTCCAAGTGATTTGGTTCTGTTCGTAGTTTTGGCTCTGAGTGATTAGGTTCTGTTTGTAGTTTTGGCGATAGGAGATCAGGTTCTGTTTGCCACTTGGGCTTCAAGACATTAGGTTCTGTTTGTACTTCTGGCTTCAAGTGATTAAGTTCTATTTGTAGTTCAGCTCCAAGTCTTGAAGTTCTGTATGTAGTTTTGGCTCTAGGTTTGAATAAGTTATGCTTGCAGCTTTGGTTCCAAGTGTCAAAAGATTCTGTTTGTAAATCAGGTTCTGAGTGGGATTACATACTGTTTGTAGTTTTGGTTATGGGAGTGATTAGGTTCTATGCATAGTTTAGCTTTGATTTAGAGTGTGATTTGGTTTTGTTTATAGTTCTAATAGTGATTAGTATTTTGGTATTTCATTGATATTTGGTTCTGCTATTAAAATCTATTCATAATTTTGCTTCTGTTTGCAGTTTTAGTTCTGACGGTGATTAAGTTCTGTTCGCAGTTTTGGCTCTTTGTATAATGCTGCATGGTGACTTTATTTGTTTAACACCATTCACAAGAACTGTTACAAAAAGGTTCACAAAGAAGGGCAATAAAGAAAACCAGAGAACAATCACATAAAAGGTTTATGATTAGATTTTGGTCAGGAGTTTTTTGTTGTTGTTTTTTTTTTCTTCCTGCTATGGCCTGTTTTAATGATCTAGAGCCGAATCAAGTTTTGTTTGTAGTTTGGATTCCGGGTGCAAAATGTTTGGTTGCTCAGTTTTGAGTCAGTGTAAATAGATTCTGTGTGCAATTTTTGTTTGCAATGTGATTAGTTACAACCCCAGTTCCAAAAAAGTTGGGATGCTGCGTAAAATGTAAATAAAAACAGAATTCAATTATTTGCAAATCTCAAACTGGCATCTTAATCACAATTGAATATAAACAACATATAAGATGTTGAAATTGAGACATTTTACCATTTCATGAAAAATATTTGCTCATTTTGAATTTGATGGCAGGAACACATCTCAGAAAAGTTGGGATGGGGCCATGTTTACCATTGTGTAGCATCCCCTCTTCTTTTAACAACAGTCTGTAAACGTCTGGGAAGTGAGGAGACCAATTTCTGAGGCTTTGGGAGAGGGATGTTGTCCCATTCTTGTCAGATGTAAGATTCTACCTGCTCAACAGTCCTTGGTCTTATTGGCCAAATTTTTGGTAGTATGATGTGCCAAACGTTTTCTATTAGTGAATGGTCTGGACTGCAGGTAGGCCATTTCAGCACTTAAACTCTTATACTGCGAAGCCTTGCTGTTGTGATGGATTTAGTTTGTGTTTTGGCATTGTTTTGCTGAAATATGCAAGGCCTGCCCTGAAAGAGACAATGTCTGGATGGGAGCCTATGTTGTTGTAAATCTTCTATATAATATTCAGCATTGGAAATGCCTTTCAAGATGTTTAAGCTCCCCACGCCATAGACACTAATGCAACCTGATACCATCAGAGATGTAGCCTTTTGGACTGTGCTCTGCTAACAAGCAGGATGATCCCTCTGATCTTTAAACCACACGACACAGTGTCCGTGGTTTCCAAAAAAGAATTTCAAATTTTGATTCATCTCACCACTGAACAGTTTCCCATTCTGTCTCAGTCCATTTTAAATGAACTTTGGCCCAAGAGAAGATGGCAGCAAAATTCACAAATGGCTTCTTCTTTGCATGATACAGCTTTAACTTGCATTAGTACATTGCACGGTGAACTGTGTTCACAGACGATGATTTCTGGAAGTGTTCCTGAGCCTATGCAGTGCATTCCAGTGCAGAATTATGCCTGTTTTTAAGCAGTGGCATATGAGGGCCTGAAGATCACAAGCATCCAATACTGACCTTCAGACTAGCCCCCGGTGCACAGAGATTTCTCCAAATTCTCTGTATCTTTTGATGATATCATGTACTGTAGATTCAAAGTCATCGCAATTTTACATTGAGGAACATTTTTCTGAAATTCTTCCACAATCTTAGATGCAGTTTTGAGCAGATTGGTGCATCTCTGTCCATCTTTACTTCTGAGAGACTCTGCCTGTCTAAAATGCTCTTTTTTAAACCCTGTCATGCTACTGACCTGTTGCCAATGAACCCAATTAGTTTCAAAATGTATCAGTACCACTTACCTCTCCAGCCTTTTGTTGCCCCTCTCCCAACTTTTTTGAGATGCGTTGATGCCATCAAATCTAAAATGAGCTAATATTTTTCATGAAACGGCAAAATGTGTCACTTACAACATCTGATATGTTGTCTTTGTTTAATTGGGAATAAAATGTGGGTTTATGAAATTTGCAAATCATTGCCTTCTGTTTTTATTTACAATTTACACAGAGTCCCAACTCATTTGGAATTTGGGTTGTATATTTTTAGTTTTGGGTCGGAGTGTGATTAAGTTTTGCATGTATTCTATGCTTATTGGAGCAGAGAAGTGGGATCTATATATTTATTATGAAAACCAGTATTTCCCAAACCTCTCCTGGAGAATGCCTTCTCCTGCATGTTTTACATCTCTCCCTGCTCCAGCACAGGAGATTCAAATGATTTGGTCGTTATCAGTCCACGAAGCTGCATGATTATGACCGAATCATTTGCATCATCTGTGGTGGAGCAGGGAGAGATCTAACGCACGCAGGACAGAGTGTACTCCAGGAGAGGTGCGGACAGCATGGGTGAAAGCTAGTCCCCGTTTATGCTCAAGCCTTGTGTTACATGAGGCGGGGGCACCAGAGTTGATTCTGTGGGAAGTATGCAGTCGCTGCATCCGCCGACTGTCAGCTCTCCCCTTCCCTTCCCAGGGCTCAACACAGCACCGATAACGAAAATCGATCGCCTGAGCATCAGCCTGAGGCGGCAAGATGAGACGGGGACGCAGGAAGGGGGCCAGTAAGGACAAGGTGTTCGGCTGCGACTTGCTGGAGCACTTGGCTGCGTCCAATCAGGAGAGTGAGTATCGCCTGCATCACCTGCGCATTTACACTGCCAGAGCTCTGAAATCCACATCCAGAAGACCAAAGTCCAAGACCAAAGGGCCCATTGTGAACTCGGGACCCCAGATTTTTAGCGGAGCAGACCACAGTATTTGCAGATTACTGTTCCAAAACATGCGCCTGTCTGCCACAGATTACAACTCTCAAATGTAAACTGTCAAATTTACTATGAATATATGCCAATAAAAATGCACCTCTTAGTAAGTAGCGCCTGTTTGAGTGCCACACAACATTCTTACCCTCCCTTACAAAAAACCACTATAGTATACCATAAAAAATGACTACCAAAACCTATCAGTATTACTAGAGTAATTGTACGTTTTTTTGGAATTCACTATAGCGAGTTTAGTATTACTATTGAAATATTATTGGGCTACTACAGCTCATAAAATAATACTAAAGAAAAAAACTGGTAATACCATAGCTGCTGAAATGTAGTCCAGTACAACTACACTATAGAACACAATGCAATTCTTATAGAATACTTTAGTAACCCTTTAGTTCATTTTCATAAGGGCAGTTTCAGCTTATACCACTTCAGCTAAACTCTGTAAAATGCTTCTTGTCCGGTAGCTCTGATTTGTTCTAATATGGACATGCTCGTCTCTTTAAATATCTCCCCTCTCAGCCTTACTTTTTCTCCCTCAATGTCCCAGTTCCCCTGGTCTTGCAATGCTGCAGTAAGTTCATTGAGGAATTTGGCATTGTAGATGGAATTTACCGGCTATCCGGGGTGTCATCTAACACGCAGAAGCTGAGGTATGTGTTTGAATGCTTTCGTGTGCATTTGTGTGTGTATTCACAAATGCTAGTAACCATGTTCATTTGTGAAAGTAAGTCCAAGAGTACATTTGAGTTTGTATGCAGGAGTTGTTCATTCATATTTTGCATTTGTGTGTGTGTGAGTGTGTGTGTGTGTGTGTGTGTGTGTGTGTATTACATTTAAGTTATCATCGTCATCTGTGTAAACAAGAGCAAGTTAAACAATATGTAACAATATGTGTGTATTTACTGTATGTATGTGTAGGAGTAAGTCAACAAAGCTGTATGTGCATGTGTGTGTGCATGTGCTTATATGTGTGCGTGTGTGTGCGTGTGCATGCGCGCAGCAGTAAGTCCAATAGTAGGGGAGACTGGGGTCCGATGAGCCATGGGGATCAATGAGCCATATCACTATTTTGCGATCAATTGATGACAGAGTTGCTTAAAATAGGCAAAATATTTGACCATTGACTGATGAGTCATAGGGCCATATCACTATTTTGCCCATTTTAAACACCCTTGGCATCGATTGATCGCAATATAGTGATATAGCTCATTGGACCCCAGTCTTCCCTATACATTTGTATGTGCACTGGAGTACGTATGGCAATGTGTGTATCTGCGAGCGTGTGTGTTGTAAGATTATCCGCTCAGGCGCGAAACATTGACACAACCTGCCAGCTGGGCAGTTACCGTAAGAACAATGCAGTTATTACTCATCATAAGAATGATGCAGGTCACATGCATAAGCGACAACTGGTCGCCATTCATTGGCAGGGTTCTTAATTACAGAATATGGATCAGAGTGAATTTACTCGAGAATTATTTCAATCAAAGAGATACCATTCACTCAGGTTGATGGTCATGCTTGTGGGGTGGGTGTGTGTTTGAGGACATACAGTTCAAGTCAAGTTCAAGTCAGTTCAAGACTGGCCAACATCAAAGCCCTTGTATCACATAAAAAGCCCTCTGTGGGGCAGTTTAAGTTTGAAACGGACTCTGCTGTACCTAGGGTGTGTATCCCATATTTCTGTTATTGCTCGATTTCTGGAAATTAATATTTTCTTTTCACAATGATTAGAATTTTGCCCTTTCATCAGTGCGGTGGAGTCGGCCCTAAAGTGTGTATCTTTATCTATCCTCGCAGGGGAGAGTTTGACTGTGACAGTGCACCAGACCTCAATAAAGATGTTTACCGGCAGGATATCCACTGCGTGAGCTCCCTCTGCAAGGCCTACTTCAGAGAGCTGCCCAACCCACTGCTTACCTACCAGCTGTACGACAAGTTTGCTGTGAGTGAGCACATTTTCACTGGGGGGGGGTGGGGGGGTGGGCTGAGTATTACAGCTGAAAGGGCCCACAGAGATTCAGTTAGTTTTATTGCAGAAGTGGAGCTTAGAGCATTATGCTTTCCAATGGCCCAGCATTCCCTGCGATGGATTGGCAAGCAGACCAGGCTGGGTCCCTGCCTTTCGCCCAGAGCTGGGATGGCTTCAAGTTCCCCCCGCAACCCTAGTGAGGAAGATGCAGTGTAGAGAATAAATGGAGGATGGAGGGATGGCCCAGAATTCTTGGCTGCAGTTCTAAAAATATTGTCACGTTCATATCAGTGTATGATTAGCGCAAAGGGGTATTTAACCAATTCTGTTCTTCTGTATTATGAAGCATAATCTTAGTAATTATAGTATGTCTGCCTAACTGCTATATCTACGCAAGAATTAATTGCAGTAAGCAGGCTTTCACATGGCCTTTAAGTATTAGTGTTGTCCTGAGATGTTTATGAATGATTTGGGATTGGGCTTTCGACAGTACATACCCTGATAATGCATCTTAGAGTGCATCCTCAAGTTGAGATGGGTGTATTCATACTGCAAGAAGTGTCTGCCCAACCGTCTTTTCATCTTATTTTGGGAATTTAGTTCTTATTCTTTTTCTTCCTCAAATCAAACTTTTATCGTATTTTAAGTTACCATACGCTTGACGAGTAGAGTTTTCTTACCCAATGGACAAATCTATTAATGAGCCAAAATTACTTCACCTCATTGACAGAATTTTTGTTTAACTTAGAGAAAAAAAGGGTTTTAAGTCAAACTACAGGTTAAAATGCATGGTAAAATGGATTTATTTTTAATTTTTGTAGTTTATGGATTTTAGGAGGTGGTATGATATCTGCTTAAAATATGATGGTGGTGGTTGGGGGGGAGTATTCACAGTGAGTGGTGGGGGGGATGCTAACATCATGTAATAACCGTGTCCAACGTTGCTATGGAGACGTGTCCCACTGTCTCACAACATTATGTCTTTTCTATATGGACAATCAATAAGTATAAAAGAGGCACTCCACCTTTTTAAATCTGAACAAACATTTATTTAATGGAAAAGGTGTGATTAGTACTCTGCACAGATAATACAGTGAGTAAGCATTATAAACAAGAGGCAAAAACTTACTCCACTACACTCTGGCAGTATTGTTTATTCAACGGGTCTATATCAGGGAGTGGTTGAGTCAGCCATTTTCACTGGGCCATAGTTTTTGGCCCGTGCCAATTTACTGGCCCATGTTGAGATACATGAGCCTATAGTAATGACTCCAAACCCTCTCCTGTCCCAGGACGCTGTGGCAGTTCAGCTTGAGGAGGAACGACTGATGAAAATAAAAGAGGTGTTAAAAGACTTGCCAATCCTACATTACAGGTAAACTATCCCCCCCCCACGCGGGCGCGCACACACACACACACACTCACTCACTCACTCACTCATTACTGCTAAATGACTGTCACCCTGTGCATCTGAACGTGTGATTTAACACTGTTTTTGAAAACATAATGGGCAATCAGTGTAAATCAGGTCATGACTGTACTTTGCCACTGGAGCCCTTCTTACACAATACACATGCTTCCTCTGCTCTCATGCCTCGCCTCATTCTCTTTCTCTTGAATTATTTTTTGGGGGTTTCCCCCTTTTTTCCCCAACCTAAACTCTGCCAAACTGTTAAGTCTGATACAGCAACCTGGTCTCAATCATTCAACTCATCGCTACTGCATCAATTGATGTGAGTTGAGTTTTTTGATGGAGAGAGAGAAGCTTGGTGGTTCCAGTCAATCCCATCTACAGTCATATTAAACCTATCTAGACCGGTATTTTTTGGTCTTCCTTGGGCCGAGGAGGGGGGGGGCTTTTTAGGCCCCCCGCTGGTAACTCGTAAATGACATGGCATATGACCACCAAATTTGCAGGGGATGATGGACACATAAAATTAAATCACTACAATCGTTTTAGTATTATTATGACCTATTATGACATAATTTATTGATTTTATTGCCCAAAACAGGGTAATCTCTTACAAATTTATAGTATAAAGCAACTTCTTTGTGTTTAGTATATTGATTTCAATACAGAGCCTAAAAACCACCTTACCAATGGAAAAAAAGTCTATTTATTGGTAGCTGTAGATTTCATCAAAGAAAAATAAAAGGAATCAATGAAATTTGAGGGAGGATGTACCTGAGTTAAAGGTATAGTCTGTCATCTTGGATTTTGGCCCTTTAAATTCAATGATTTCATCAAATTAGCAAAAATGAATTCTACTTAACAAAGCTGACATTAAATTCCGTGAGATATTGTGCAACCTCAACTCCAAAATATTTGGCATGAAGTGTAAATTGTGAATAAAATCAAAATGCAATGACTCTCAGATCACATGAGACAATATATTATTTACAAAAGAACATTGATAACATTTCAAATGTTGAAACTGAGACATTTTACATTTTTATTCACAAAATGAGCTTATTTCAAATTTTCTGGCTGCAACATGTCTCAAGAAAGTTGGGACACAGGCAAAAAAAAGGGCTGAAAAAACAATTAATATATATGAGGATCAGCTGAAAGAACGTTTGGCAAGTAATTAAGTTTACTGGCATCAGGTGTGTAACATGATTGGCTATAAAAGGGATGTCTTGGAGAGATTGAGTCTCTCAGAAGTGAAGATGGCCAGAGACTCTCCAACCTGTGAAGGCTTGCGTAAAAAACTGTGGAATACTTTAAAAACAATGTTCCTCAACAAATTGCAAAGGCTGTGAAGGTTTCATTATCGACAGTGCATTAAATTATTAAAAGTTTCAGAGAAACTGGAAAAATCCCTGAGTGTAAGGGACAAGGCCAAAGACCCTTTACTGGATGCCCGTGATTTTCGGGCCCTCAGACGCCACTGCATCACTCACCGGCATGATTCTGTCATTGACATTACTAAATGGGCCCAGGAATACTTCAAGAAACCACTGTCTGTAAACACAGTCCACTGTGCCATCCACAGATGCCACCTAAAACTCATGCAAAAAGGAACCTATTGTTCAGCATGATCCAGAAGCGCCACCGTGTTGTGTGGGCCAAGGCTCATTTAAAATGGCCTGTAGCAAAGTGGCAAAGTGTCCTGCGGTCAGAAGAGTCCAAATTTGACATTCTTGTTGGAAATCATGGGCATTGTGTCCTCTGGGCTAAAGAGGTGAAAGACCCCCCCTCCTGTTATCAGCGTTCAGTTCAAAAGTCAGCATCTCTGATGGTATGGGGATGCATTATTGCATATGGTGTGGGACACTTGCATGTTTTAAAAAGCACCATGAATGCTGAAAGGTATATAAAGGTTTTAGTGCAACATATGCTCCCCTCCAGACGACATCTATTCCAGGGAAGGCCTTGTGTATTTCAGCAGGACAATTCAAAACCACATACTGCAGCTATTACATCAGCATGGCTTCATAGCAGAAGAGTCCTTGTGCTGAACTGGCCTGCCTGCAGTCCTGATCTTTCACCAATTGAGAACATTTGGTGTATAGTTAAACAAAACGTCCGTCAAAGGAGACCCAAAACTCTCCAGCAGCTGGAAGCCTGTATTAAACAAGAGTGGGATCAAATTCCATTGGCTAAACTCAAGAAACTTGTGTCCTCAATGCCAAGACGCCTCCACTCTGTGTTAAAAAGAAGAGGGCATGCTACACCATGGTAAACAGACCATGTCCCAACTTTTTTGAGACCTGTAGCAGCCATCAAATTGAAAATGAGCTTATTTTGTGGATAAAATTGTAAAATTTCTCAGTTTCAATATTTGCTATGTTATCTCTGTTCTATTGTGAATAAAATACTGGCTGGTGTGATTTCAAAGTCATTGCATTTTGATTTTATTCACAGTTTACACTTTGTCCCAACTATTTTGGAATTGGGGTTGTAAATATAATGGAATAAGTATTTGTTAAAAAGAAAATCTGGAAACTCCATTGATGAACCCAAAATCTGCAATTTTTTGTCAGACATACCTGTTAGAAAACCATTGGCAAGGAAACGGCGAACATGGGGGACTTGACTTATTAGTATAAAATTGTTTCCAGGCAAGTTATACGAAAAGTCATCAAGTTTGGCGGTCCTAGCTCAAGCCGTTCAGAAATTATACTATGTGAAAATTGGCGCAGGCATAAAAAGAACCCCCCCCCATCATGAGATTTTGTGTGTAAGTGATGTGACTTATTCAGAGGTTTTTAATTGTTTTTTTTTCCCTGAGTGCTGTTGTTTTGAGAATGTGTTCATGTTAAAACTTCGGCTGAGAACTAGCCTAAGGAGGAGTCTGCTGTTTTAGTGACCCTAAGGACATCAGGGCTTTGTGCTAATGTGGGTGGGGGAGACATATCTTCAGTGTTTCCACAATTAGTCTGCACTATCTGTATTTTGAGAAAAAAATATGTTCTATAAAATTTTGATTTTGACTCTGTCCATGATAAATGAGCCAGGATTGATGTTCATGACTGTGGAAACAGTCACCTGATGAGAAAATGTTCTTATCTGAGATGCTTGTGGTTGTTCCATTGACCTCAAGTGATTTCTCACAAATGAATGAACTACAATATATTGTAAAGAAATCGACTACAATGGGTATTTCTAGCCTTTCTTCACAGTTGGCAGAGTTTTGATGCACTTTTGAGACTAGTTTAAGCTCATATAAGTTTGCCCCTCCCTCCCTTAGGACCCTGGAGTATTTGATGCGGCACTTGGTGAAAATGGCGACTTATGCCTCAGAAACTAACATGCATGCGAGGAACCTGGCCATTGTATGGGCTCCCAACCTTCTGAGGTAAGAGAAAGGGATTGTGAGAAACAGACAGAGAGAGCAAGAGATTGAGAGTTAGAGAGAAAGAAGAACCTTTCATTTTTAGAAATATACTCTTGCTGGCATTATTATTTATCATTCATGCTGCCATTGTGCATTAATAAAATGATTATTAATCAGAGGAAAGTGGTTGTTGTCATTGAACATTTCAAAAAGCTGGAGCGTGAGAGACAGAGCAGAGTGAGAGAGATAAGGAGAGTTGTAGCTGTGGAGAAAGAGTGAGATTGTAGGTGAGAGAAAGCTGAGGGTGTAGAATGAGAGGTTGAGAGCTATCTGTATAGAATAAGAGAGTGAGAGGTGTGGGTGTAAAGCAAGATAGAGCTGTGGGTGTTGGAAGAGAGAATAGGAGTTGTAAGTGTAGATTGAGAGAGTTGTAGGTGTAGAGTGTGAGAGAGCTGTAGGTGTAGAATGAGAGAGTGAGAGTTGTCTGGGTAGAGTAAGAGAGCGAGAGTTGTTGTGTGGAGTGAGAAAGAGCTGTTGGTGTAGAATGAGAGAGAGCTGCAGGGGAACAGTGAGAGGGTGATAGCGGTGTGTGTGGAGTGAGAGAGCTGTAGGTGTAGAATGTGAGAGAGCTGCAGGTGAACAGTGAAAGGGTGATAGCTGTAGGTGTGGAGTGAGAGAGCTGTCGGTGTAGAATGAGAGAGTGAGAGTTGTTGGTGTGGAATGAGAGAAAGCTGTAGGCGAAGAGTGAGAGCTGTAGGCGTGGAGTGAGAGTTGTAGGCATGGAGTGAGAGCTGTAGGTGTAGAGTGAGAGTTGTAGGTGTGGAGTGAATGCTGTAGACGTGGAGTGAGAGCTGTAGGTGTAGAGTGAGAGTTATAGGTGTGGAGTGGGAGCTGTAGGTGTAGAGTGAGAGCTGTAGACGTGGAGTGAGAGTTGTGGGTTTGGAGTGAGAGCTGTAGGTGTGGAGTGAGAGTTGTAGGTGCAGAGGGACAGATTGAGAGTGAGGAAGAGAATGAGAGTCATTTTGCATAGTAGAATTAGAGCGCGAGAGTGTTTTCACCAGAAGAAATAGAGTTGCTGAGTGTTTATGACACAACAGATCGAAGGACATAGAGGCAACGGGGCTGAACGGAACAGCTGCCTTTATGGAGGTGCGGGTGCAGTCTATCGTGGTGGAGTTCATCCTTACACACGTCAAACAACTCTTCCTCGACCAAGGTACTCTAATGTGGCATGCTGTACACAATACACACAAACATTCCAATACGTGCCCTCACAACAATCAAAAAAATCCCCTCTAAAATTTGAATTTTCACTTGAATCTGCTCACGTGACTTAAAGGAATCACAGGTTCAACAAATGTCACATTGGATGTAGAAATGGGACTGAGCGTAAGAAACGAAAAATAGGTCACGACAAGTTGTTTCCTCCTTCACTTTCTCACAATGCTGAATTTTTTAAAATGTGAACCGCAATTGTACATTTTTTCATTTGTTCTCCGGCTCTGTAGACCAAGTTCCTGAAAGGCGGAAGTCCCTCCCCTCTTCCACAGCTCCGTCCAATGAGGAATTTTTCAGAGCAATCCCGTTCAGCGTTCCGAGCACGCTCAGCCCGGGCAACGGCCCTCCTCCCATGCGGCCGTATCATGCCATCATCGAGGGAACAGACAAGTATGATCTCGCCCCCCACCAGTGCTCCATAATACCGCCGACTAATGTCTATGGTCCCGGTTTCCATGGCGACCTGCGTCAACCGTGCTGATTTGAAAATTGTAAAAAGACAGCCAAGTCCAGGCTGTCCAAAGTTTAATGATTTGAAAATTATACAAATATGAAATCTACCATTCTTATGCTAATGATGGGTACCCAGTGCACACCCCCAGGTCAGGGATAAAGGAACTCTACCCCTGGAGAATGATCGCCCTGCATATTTTCTATGTTTCTTTGCTCTAAGGCTCCTGATTAAAAGAATAGTAGCTTGTTCAAGGGCTTGATGATGAGGCAGTTGTTTGGATCGCGTGTGTTAACAGCAGAGAGACATCTGATAGATACAGGGTGATGGCTCTCCAGCACCAGGGTTCCCCACCCCCGCTCGAGCATATGGATGTTAAAGATCTCAACACCTTTAAAAACATGCGGTTTTTTGGTTGAATCGGTTGAGCATTGTCACTTTGTGGCGACATTTGACCCCTGCTTGCAGGAGAAAGGGCTCTCTGAAGGGCAGGAAGTGGAAGTCAATCTTCAACCTGGGGGGAAGACTTCAGGACCCTAGGAGAAAGAACAAAAGCACATGCAAAGGTGCACTTTTCCCCTTTTCGCAATCTCATACCTCACAATGACTGCACAAAGACATAATGAAATGCTGAAAATTGATTGTTTGTGGAAGCTGGGAAACATGCAGGATTCAATCAATATTTGTCGATAAACAAAACTAACAAATAAACCAAAACAAGAAAAACTATTTTTTTTCCCTGGCCAACACAGATTGTCAGGTTAATGCGCTAAAATATCTGTACAGCACTACATCGATGGGAAAAAAATGTGTGTACAGTTTTATACTGATGGGCTAAAAGGTTTGTGCAGTTTTTAGATGATGAGCTACTAAAAGGTTTATGCAGTTGTCAGTTACAGTGCAAAGAGATGGCTCTTCTCTGAGTAGCCAAAGAGCCTGAGCACTTTTTGCACCCTGATGTTCTAAAATTGTAAAAAAAAATAAAAAAAAACACCACTGTGGTTTTACATTGATGCGCTAAAAGGTCAGCGCTGCTTGTCAATGCTGAGCTTGAAGGTCTGTGCTGTTTCAGTTGATGTGACAAACAAATCTGGGTAGTTTTCAGCTGATGTGCTAGAAAGGCAGTTTAGTGTAATGGTAATGTGTGTAAACACGTGTAATTGAAGGTGCACTATGCAAGTTTTATTCACATCACTTCTGTTGACATTTGAATTCAAACAAAATAGAGGTAGCTGGCCCCTCCCTCCCATAGTTCCCTCCCTCCCATGCTTCCGTAAAGGTCAACTCTTGTCAGTGATAGGCTGGAACAGTTTGGTATGTTATGGGGCACAGCCTGTGCCCCCCAGTGTTTATTTACAGTCTGTGACGCCTGTGCGGTCTCCAGACCCCGATTTTTTTTACAGTGAATTTAGGGGCAGGCAGCTAGTGGATTATGGAGAGATGGAGAATTGAGACAAAAATATAATTTTGCAGAAAGTAAACAAACTTGCATAGTGCACCCTTAAACACTAGTGGCCAAGAGGCTACAGCAGTTTTTTGCTGATATGCAAAAATGCATGTGTAGTTTTCACACAATGTGCTGAAAGGACAGTATAGTTTTACATTGATGTGCTGAATTGTCAGTGCAGTTTTATCTTGATGAGTTTAAAGGTCTGTGCTCTTTTCAAATAAATGTGCTAAAAATTCAGGGCAGTTTTTAGTTATGATGCTAAATGGTCTGTGCAATTTTCAGTTGATGTGCTAAAAGTTCTGTGCAGTTTTCAGATGATGTGTTAAATAGTCTGTGCAGTTTTCAACTGATGTGCTCAAAAGTTTGTGCAGTTTTCAGATGATATGCTGAAAGTTCTATGCAGGTTTCGCTCGATGTGCTATATGGTTTGTTCAGGTTTCGGTTTATGTACTAAAAGATGCGTCTCCTTGCAGAACATGAGAAGGTCAGTCTGAGGCCAGCCAAAAGCATGGACTCCCTGAGCTCCGTACCGTACAATCCAGAAGGTACCAAACAAATTTTGCCTTCATTCCTTCTCCTAACATTCAGCCACTGAATTTCAATTATCCCTCCATTTTCCATTCCTGTCTTCCTCTCCTGCAGGCCAGAAATCAAATAATCCTTTCAATTTATTGCTGTGCTGCATTATTCAAAACAAAACAAGGCGTTTACATTAAGCAGAGGGGAGCGCCCAAGAACACATATGTTGATTCAAACAGTTATTGCGACTGCATACTACAACTAGGGCGAAAGTTACTCCACTATAGTTTCCAATCTTCCGTGGTATTCTTTACTTTCAATATCTTTATTGCAGCTTGCACACTGTTCAAACTTCACAACTTTTTGTACAGTACAGAACACTTCAACAAGGCTGTTCTACTGCAAACTGACCACCTCATAAATGACATCTCACACAACGCAAGAGAAACATCAGGCCATCACAAGGCAATACAGGGGACCTTCAACAATCGATTCAGGGTGCTTATTTTTAGGTCATCCAAAAAAATCTCCCCTTTGCATTTTTTGATACCTGACCATGTCGGTATGCATACCTTTAAATGTTACAAGTGCCTAATGATAAGAAACAGAGGTGGACAATTCGGGTTCAGAAAGGTCTCGCCACCATTTTGGTCCAACCGTCTGGATTTGCTCATCAGGATCTTGATCTAATTATTGGAGTCAGTTCGATGACCTCAAGGGTGGAAGTAAAACATGGCATCGCTTTTATTTCCTGATCCCTGGAATGACCTACTTTGATGGGCTGTGACGAGAAACAGCCTCAATCTTAAAACAAAGCAAAGGACGCCATTTTTACAGATGATACGATTCAATATTAGCTCTCATGAAAAAATGCCACGAGTGTTTTTAACCGATAGCGATACGGAAATGTGTAGCATACACATGGGTTCAGAATACGTGCACTGAAGTCCTGGTACACTCCAGTGATTAAACATCAAAATTGCTTAAATGATGTGACGCAAATGGGTTACATTCCATATGTTATCGGACTATTGATAAATCAAGTTAATTTGATGATGATATGTCACATTTGCAAGGCACCCAAAATGTGCCTTGTGACAAAATGCGACAAAAATGTTCTGAGTAAAGCTGCTTTCACACTGGACGCGAAATGAATTTTTTCGCACGACAGATTACATTCAAAGTCAATGCAAAGACGCGAATAAGACATGTGAGTGAAAGCGGCTTTAATTCAACATGTCTGCTTTCCGCTTCTGCCTCTTACTCATCCACTGCCAGGTACCAGAAAGGACTCTACTTTCTCCACCGTGACCCAGCCCTCCCCGACCCTGGGCGGAGAGGCAGGAAGTGGGGCTCGGGGAGGGGCGGGCAGCGGGTACGCGGTGACGTACCGGCGGGGAGGCGGGGCCAGCGTCAGCGTGGTGAGCGGGGTCGGGGTCCAGGGGACGTACAGCAGGCTGGATTCTGGAGAGCACGCTGTGGACAGTCTCCCTCCTCCCAGGTCCCCAGGGACAGCCAGCAGCCGTGCGGAGCGGCGGGCCGGGATGCACATATCGGGGCCCTTCTCCGTCACAGTGCCCCTGCACATCACCTCCGGCCTCGCGCTGGGCGTGCTGCAGGGGGGCGGAGTCAGCAGGGAGGAGGGCGGGTTTCACAAGGACGAAGGCGGGGTCCGCAGAAAAGAGGTGGTGCTTAATGTGGAAGAGGGCGGAGCCAGCACAGAAAAGGACCAGGCGAGAAGGGAGGAGGGTGTGGCTCACAAGGAAGATGACAGGCCGAATACACAGGAGGCTGCAGAAGAAAGGGGAGAGGAGGGGAGGAAGAGGGATGAGAGCAAGGAGGATGGAGCGGAAGGATTGAAAACAGAGTTCGCGAACAGCTTAGGGGACGTTGGAGGTGAGAAGAGAAAGACAGAGCGGCTATCTGTGGAGGAGACTAACCCAGCAGCGGGCACTGGGGAGGAGTGTGACTATGTGGGTAAGTTGGAAGAAAATAATTATCACAGTTAAGTATGTTTAAATCTATGGAGAACTGATTTGATCACGGTAGTTTCTATGGTACAGGTGTGAAAACCCTGTCAGTTGTTGTTTCCTTACAGAAGTTTCTATGGTAAATAATGTGTGTATAAAGATTCCGGCATTCTGACTCAGTTTGATTACAGCAGTGTTTGCGGTAGATATACAAAGGTTCACAAATTCTGATTATATTCCCTTACAGTAGTTTCTTTGGTAAACAGGAGAGAGATTTTTTTTTAAATTCTTTTTTTGCAGATATGAGAGGGCCTGCTGTCCAAGAGGAACAAGATTCACAGCTCCCTTTAGATTTCCAGGACACTTTTGGCTTCCTTGACCTCATGGACTGCAGTGCATATAGCCAGGTGTGTATTAAAGTGTGTCCGTATTAATGTGACTATTAGTGCGGCTTGAAATTTTGGGAACCTCTTCAGCATTTGGGAGATTTGTTTTATTTTATTACCATTTTGTCTTCATTTAATCAGAACCAATATTTTATCATAAAAAATGTAAGGTATATGTTTATGAATCCCAAAACACTTTTTTCAGGAAATCAGTTCTTTAGTCAAAATGCTATATTAAAGGCAACATATTATGAAAAACTCACTTTTCCAGTTCTTGCGCACGTACATGTTTGGTATGTGGAGCTCTTACCAACCCACTAACTGGAAGTCTGTAGAGAACTTATTCAGAACTCTGCTGTTAGACTTTTCACCAAAACATGGGGAGAACACATAGCCCCTGTTTTAGCAGTGTTTAACGTTGAAAGGATCACATACAATGTAGAATGTGAGACCATTTTTAAACCAAATTCAGTCTATTTTTAATGGAGTAGCTGGTACAGTAAATGGAACGTTAGCTAACGGTTGCTCATACACAGAAGCTTGCTAAATAACATTAGAGACTAGATTCCAAGTGAAGTAAAACTCATCCTCCTCCCAAATTTTTCTCCCATTTGTGTGCTTTTTATTTAACTGCATTTTCAGTGTTGTTAAGACACTGAGAAAGACTGCTATAGCAAATCAAAATAGCCTACTAGGACATTTGATTGGTCATAATTTTTCCAATATATCTCGACAAAAAGAAAGTGAGATATTTTTCATCACAACAGGAGAAAGTATGCAGCCAAATCAACAATTACAAAAAAAAAATTGAATCGTCTGACGTGATTCTAAAGGAGGCCCACCATATTTACATGATTATTAAACATTGATGGATTAACATATAAAAAATGTTACTTCCCACAACTGAGATTTCTTTGGCTTTACAGTTAGTTTTATTTCATGAAAACTTTCATTGAGCCACATGAGGATCAGTGTTGGTAAAATTATACACCTTGACTCAATCGCAATTGTGTTTCTTTCCTGATTTAGACAACCGCACCAATCATTTCACCACAGCCTCGGCTGCAATTTGACCACGAATACCCAGCAGATGCGGGCTCAGGTGCAACTGCATTCCTGGTATTTCCACCTCTAGGGGACAAGTTTTTGAATATCAGCTAATGTTTGAAGTTTGTTCACTTTCGTCAACCTTCACTGATCGCAGCAAATCTCCGTTGACTCACGAAACCCACTCAGTTCTGGTCGAGGAGACAGTAATTGCATGAACATAGCTACGTTGACTTGCTTGCCAGTTCGCAATCTTGTCTATTTTATGCTCTGTACTGTTTTCTTGAAACAACGTTCGTTAAGTGACAACAGCTAAGAAAGCATTGGCTGTCTATGAATTGGACAAAGCCACCAACCACGGATGAACAAACATTACATTGGACTGGGGCCTGTTATGTTTACAATGTCGCGTTTCTTCTGTTTTTGATCGAAAGTTGGTTCAGATATTCTTGCCATGACCATCCCTACCCAAATCTACAACGTACATCTATGGTGTGACATCTACTTTGATATTTATAGTGCTTGGCTTTTATTAGTCCATAATTTATGCGCTATTTTTGAATTTATACTCTAAATAAATTACGTTTACGTTATTTTAAGTCATCCATTTTCATTTTGAATATACCTTAAATAGTTCAAATTGAACTTACGCAGCTACAATTAGAAGGAGATTTTGACTTTTTTTTTAAGTGTATCCTGTTAATTTTATTTGTGTTTTCTGAGAACGACATGTTTCTCATTTCAATTTCCATCAACAAATTTTGTTTTTCAAGGCACTATTGTATTTGAGTAAAGTTAGCATTGGTCTGTCTGTGTAATGCATTTTGGTGCACACACACACACACACACACACACACAAAGATATATATATATATACACACACACACGTATGTGTGTGCATTAAATCATAAATGCCAACTATTCCGCAGCTGTATTTGTGTATTTGTTTTCTCTTTCTCAGGTGAATGAATTCTCAGTGGAGCCCCCTTGCTATGAGGAGGAGGATGACTATGATGATAATGAAGAGGAAGAGTCTGGTCTCCAAGGACATTCCCTCCTCATGTCAACCCCAGGTCGGCCAGCTCAAAGCCCCCAAACTCAACGACCTTTCACCTCTGACACACATATGCATGCCTGCAAGTCCCACAGCCTTCCCTACAAGTCCCGCCCATTCATGCCAGTTCCCTCCTCCTCAGAGGATGAAGAAGATGAAGAGGAAGAGGAGGGGAGTGATGAAGAGGAGGACATGATGTTCTACAGTCTGCCATCCTGCTTGCTGGCCCCGACAGTAACGGAGAGTGAGGCAGACACGCACAAAATGGCCGACGCTGAGGCCCATCCAACTGCAGCCCAACCTGCACAGCCAGGGCAGAACACCAATGCTTCTGTCCAGTCAGAATATGAACTGATGCATTGTGTGGCTTCTGATTGGCCAGGCTCAAACCACCAGCCAAGTGAAAAAGGGAAACAAGAGTCCACTGACAAAGAGGATGGCCTGGAACTGAAAATGGAGTTGGGAGAGAGTCCAACAGACACTGCTGGTGAAGAGAGTGACCTTCCAGATGCCCTTGCAAACTCATATGAAGTGGGGTAAGTTTGAGACCAGAACCAATTAAAAAAAGCACAAAAAACAAACAAAAAATTTGTACAAAAACCCAATGAGAGGTAAGTGAAACGTATGGTGAACTTGTATGTGTCCCAAAAGTAATGAATATTGGTTGCCTTTATGTCAGTCTAAAGAGAGATTTAATTCCATCTAGAAATGCATGTACTGCAAATCTGATTCTCCGTGGTGATTTGTGTGCTGTGTATGCAGTCCAAGTTATTGGAAAGAAGTGAATTTATACTAAAGCTGACAGGTACAGAAAATAAACACAGAAACTCAACCGAGGATTAATACACTAATCTTGTGGCCTATGTACCGGAGTAATTGTCTGAAGGTTAATACCGCCTCCCATGCTTTTTTGAGCCCATACTCATCCTGGCTCGTAATATAGTGAGGCTACCTGACCAAGCATCGATATTTGACAAAAAAGGAGTCTTTTGGCATCCCGCACCCCTAACCTCTTACCCCTAACCCTTAACCCAAACCCCAACCCTAAGCGGCAAATAAGGACGCCAAAGCTTCCTTTTTGTCGTATATCGATGCTTGGTTACATAGTGTCATTATTTTCTGAGCCGGGATGAGAATTTTTTGGGTTTTTTTTTCTCCATCAATCAACTCAACTGGTAGACTCCACCAATTATTATTTTTTCCCTTGGCCGAAAGAAGTACGCTCATTAGCAAATCCTGTTCCTGTGAACAAAATTTAGGGGAGGAATTTTGATAGCTCGAGCTGGATTTTACAAACCTGATGCTCAGCAGACCTGGTCCTCCATTTCAACCCTCGTCTTCCTTTTCACAGAAACCATAAGCAAGAATCTGGCATCACAGGAAGTGAGGACAAAGAGGAAACTGAGGATGTCTGCAGCCCAGAACAGAGAGAGGCAGAGACAACAAGTGAGCACCAGGCCATAACGTCCAAAGAGAGGGACCACACAGCTGATTGCGGAGAACCCAATGAGGGAGACCACACCGTTCAAAACAGAGAGTCCAACGAGGGCGACCGTGCAGTTGAACACACGGAATTCAAAGAGGAAGACTTCACCATTGAACATGCAGAATTCAAAGAGGAAGACGACACAGCTGAACACGAAGAATTCAATGAGAGAGATCTCACAGCTGAACAAACAGCATCCAAAGATGAAGACCACACGGTTGAATACGTAGAATTCAAAGATGAAGACCACACGGTTGAACACGTAGAATTTGAAGATGAAGACCACACGGTTGAACACGCAGAATTCAAAGATGAAGACCACACGGTTGAACACGCAGAATTCAAAGATGAAGACCACACGGTTGAACACGCAGAGTCCAAAGACGGAGACTGCTCCATTGTGGAAAGTGCCCCAGAACCCAGTGAGAGAGGCCACAAAGATGAACGCACAGAATTAGAAGAGAAAGACCGCACGGCTGAACCTTACGACCCAGAACAAAAAGAGAGACTGATGGAGAATGCTGGACCAGTGGGCATCAGTGACACTCACCACTTAAAGGCAGTGGACCTTGAAGGCAGCCATTTTGGTTCAGTAATGGCAGAACTCCCAGAGTGCCAAGCGAGCACTGACCCTGGACCTCTACCCCTCCCTGAGCCACAGGAGTTACGCACCTGCGATCACCTGTGTCAGGAAGCACCCTTTACTTCACCCGGTGAGCGAGAGGAGAGCTGGAAGGAGGCAGGAGGAAAAAGAGAGGAAGAGAGGGGGAAAGGGATAGAGAGTGAGGAGGAAGGAGGGATAGAGAAAAAGGCGGAGAGTCTCAACCAGCTAGGCATGGTGGATGGCGAGGAAAGGAAGGAAACGAGGGAGGAGAACCAAGAGAGGAGCCTCACACAGGGAGGACTGGAGGAGGGGGGAAGAGAGAGGGATTGCAGGACAGAGAAAGAGAAGGCCCAGACATGCGAGGACCAGCTGGACAGACGAGAGAGGGATGAGGGGCGGAATAAGGGAGGAGACGAGGAGAGGGAGAAGGGGAGGATGCAGAGGAGGAGTGCCTGGGAGGAAGGGCGCGGGGAGAGGAAGGTGCCAGAAGGTGTGGGCAGGACGCTGGTTTACTCCAAACAGGCCACACCCAAGCTGTACCAGGCCAAGGCTGTCCCAGTGGTACCTCCGAAACCGCAGCAGTGCAGGCTGACCGCCCTCAACCTACGACAGCAGAGAGAGAGGGAGCAGGGGAGGGAGGGGCAGAGAGAGAGAGATGGAGGGAGAGCCCTGCAGAGGAAGGACAGGGACACACATGAGCAGAAAAGGGGGGAGAGAGACGGGGACGGGGGAAATGAAGGCCAGTCTGAGAGATGGAGGGATGAGGACGGGAAGAGTCCAGAAAAGGAGATGAAAAGAAACAGCGGAGCCAGCTTGTGCTTCGACAAGGCCGTCGCCCTGGCGACGGAGAAGAGGGGGAGAGAGAGGGATAGGGGAAGAGATGGACAGACAGAGAGCAGGAATGGGGCGGAAGGAGACAGAGGATTATGAGAGGGAGGAAGAAGATGGGAAGAGATGGCAAGTATGAGGAAATCTGAGAGACTGAAGTGGAAGAAAAAGAGAGAGAGGAGATAAAGATGGGAGAGAATAACCAAAGCTGACTGTGGTTGTTCCCGGAGGAGTCTGTTTAGTTTAAAGATGAAGAATTACAGAGCTCAGATAAATTCAACATGATTCTCTCAGATCTGATTAACACCTTCCACAACCCTGCGATTATTATTATTGTTATTATTATTATTATTATTATTATTATTATTACCAGTGCAGACAAAAAGTTGGGATGGTATGGAAAATATGCATTAAAACAGAAAGCACTGATTTATGAATGCACATTGACTTGTTTTTCAATACAGACTATGTGAAGACAAGATATTTAATTTGTTTTGTCTGGTCAACTTAATTTTATTAGTAAATATACGTTCATTCCTATCTTTCAGGCCAGCGAAATATTCCAAAAAAAAGTTGGGATGGGGCAATTTAGAGCAAATAATGAGGTAAAAAAAAAGTTGAATAAACTCCTGATTTGGAAGAGCTGTCATAAATGCCAGTTGCCTTATGTAAATAAGACACAGAAGTGCTCGGAGGCACCTGCGATGGGCCAGCACTCAGTGTGTCAGACAAAACAATATTTCAGGTCTAAAGGGATGGATGCCATAAGCTACAAACCATAAGAAGAAAAGGGCCACCCAGATAGTTATCAACTACAAGTTCCAAAGCCATGCTCTGTCATAGTATGAGGTTTTGTCTGTACCTTTGATTAGGTAACTTGCACTCCTGTGAGGGCAGCATTAATGCATATTTAAAAAAAAAAACATGCAAAACTGCATTCCGCATGTATTTCAAAGGCATGGCTGCGTAAATAAAGGGAGCTGCTGCTGGACCGGCCTGTCTGCAGTCCAGACTTGTCCCCCATAGAGAATGTGCGATGCATTCTGAGACACAAAGTGCGATAAAGACCCTGATCTGTTACAGAACTTAAGACTTTTTTGTCAGAAGACTGGGACAAAACTACACCTGAATCATTCCATCGTTTGGCGTGTTCAGTCTGTTAACATTTATTCAGTGCTGCAAAAAGAACTGGCAACATTACAAAGTGGTAAACACTTAACTCTCCCAATATTTTTTTAAAATATGTCGCAAGAATCAAAATAGGAATGTGTTCATTTTGAAAATCTATAAAATACAGTGAAACGCCAACCAATGTGCTGTTGTCTTTGTAAGACAGGTCAAAGATCATTCACTAAACACTGCATTCAGCTGTAATTTCATTTAAACATACCATCCCTACTTCTTTAGATTTGGGGTTGCATTATCAATATTTGAAAAAGTAATATTGAGATATTCTATCATGAGAACCCCGACCAAACTTTAGTTGAAATCCCAAGACCTATTATTTGGATAAAAAAAGAGACCTGTACTGACTCACACTATGAAGACGGAAAATGCAAAATTGATGGCAACAGTTGTCTACTAGTTATCTCATGCAGGGTTACATGAGTTATGAACAGATTGCATAATCATACTTTTTCAAATATGATCAATGAAATTAATTTCTCGACAAGTGAATTTGTGAACAGTCATTTGATTACCTGCTGTGCATAAAAGTTTTTTTTTAAATAATATGTCAAATATCGGATTTATTCGTGTCAGTAACAATCAACCCAGCTTGGGTTTGAAATAATCTGCAGCTCTGCAAGTGCTTCTAAAATGTGAATGAGAAGGCCTGTTAACCTTCTCTAGCTTTCCGCTTTCATGTGATCACTGTGCTGTAGGCTCAGGTTGAGCCCTTGTCATTTGGCTACTGTAATCAATCAATGTCAGATATCAACACTGATTATGAACTAGACTACAGTGGTTATGAGAAAAAGCCTTGCACACTCACTTAGATGCTCCAAAAAGACAAATAATTTATCTAGAAACCAAACAGTTAGGGTTTTGGCCATTTTAGATTCTCTTTGGAGCATCTCCACAATTTCGAGTTTCTCTCAAATGCAAGTTTAGGTTTGTCTGTCTCCCAAAAACCAATCTAGGAAGTACCTTAGAAATGCCTTTGAAGAGAGGATCTGTTTCAATAATGTGCCAATGCCCGATAAACATTTTCTTAAAAGCCCCACCAACTGGGGAAAAGCTGGTGATGTATGACACCGGTTTAGTTGGAGGTGTTTTATCACAACCAATTATCTCCCCGCTTTGTGCATTTTCTGCTCTCTGTTCAAGATTCAAGATTCACTTTATTGTCTCACGAGATTGAGAAATTTGTTTTGGGCCATTTGCCCATGCTGCAGCCACAAAACACCGCATATACAACACAATACAGAGAGAACATACAGTAAATATACACATCCATATAAAAAAAAAGGTGTCAAGAGAGCAAAAAACATGGAGAAAAAATAACTACATAAATAGTGCCTGATGAGAGTATTAAGATGCTTAAAAAAAAATAGTTATAAATAAAAATCTTAAAATGCTCCCAATAAGCGCATGGCACACTAAAATATAAAAGAAATCCACCAGGTGTTGAAACTCATCGATATTCAATTCTCATATATTTCTGATAAAAGTCTGACCAGTTATTTTCTTCGGTCCGGATAAAATGATTTGCCGAGCTTTCTGTCTGTCATCCGTCGCAGTGCCCCTTCTAGTTGCCAATACCTGTCACCGCTTGTGAGTCATGCGCCTCTCAGGCAGAAAAAAAAAAAAAAAAACGACGCATTTGACCCCTGCAAAAAATACGCTATAGGAATTCCTACAAATGTGCTGTAGGAATCCAATAGAATTCTATAGAACTTTAGTACCTCAAGTATAGAAAAAAAAGTTCTATAAAAAATCTCCGGAGGACTTTTTTTTTCAGTTTGGCGACTTCAATCCCACCCAAATTTGGAAGGCAACCACAAACAAAGCAACCATTTTATATTACATTTCCCAGCAATTCTTTCCCAACTTGCATCTCTGTCGCACCATGACCACTCGTGTGCTACTCTGAATGGGGCTCAAACCCAGAAACCTCTGCTCCACGATGCGGTGCTTTAACCAAGTGAGCCATTTGTCAGCTTGTGCAATCATTGTTGAAAATAACCTTTAGATGTATAAAGATGGTGGGGATGGAAACATGGCTTGTGGTGAGCAAGCATACTTCTGGTGAATTCTATCCAATGTGCTATTCTAATTGGCTATGTGCACAAAATGGGGCGAAGTAAATTCTGAAATTCACTGGCTCGCTTTACTATTTTAAGTTTGCTTCTGTCATTTATCAGTCTACATCAGATGCTGTGCAGGTGACAGGAATACAATCCCGAAAATGTGATTTTAACTATTGCTGCTGTTCCCAAGATTTGGCTTAATTAACCGTGAATGATGTTTGCATGATTTGTCTCGGTTAGCTGATACTGTTTGTTCATTGGCACAGTTAATGAGACATTAGCTGCCTGACTGATAAAGAGGGTTTCCGTCGCTTCTACCTAGCATCATTTCCAGCCATTTGCTCTGGTCACTGTCATGAAATGGCTTTAAGCGACAAACATCCAGTGTTGCACGACCCAAATTTCCTCATTAGATTAATATCTGGAGCTAGCTTTCATTTTTTCATTGAGCAGTAGCAAAGTTGAGTAGCTAGCAAGATTTTCTGTTTAGGTCTTATATTGAATTTACTTTTACATCATCTGATGCAACTGGCTTGCTAGTACTGGGATATTGTTATGGTTTTCTTAGATGTGCTCAGCTAACCATAGCTCCAGATGTGATGGTCTTGAGAGTGCAACTGACTCCGAGTGGGAAGGGAAACAAAGTATCGAAAATATTAAATTATGCGTGGATCGAATTTTAGATTTATGAAACAGCATTTTGAAGTTATGGATTATTCACACATTAATTATCAGATATTTTCACGTATTTTATCTGTCGCTTAAAGCCAGTTCATCACTCATCAGTGAGAACTGCTGGAAATGTGTTGCTAGTTAGAAATCCTCTCGTTTCTCGTTCGAGCAGCAAATGCATCATTAAGGGTGCCAATGAACAAACATCAGTAACAGGTACTCGAGACAAATCATGCGAACATCATTCATGGTTAATTAAGCCAAATCCTGGGAACATGGCTATAGCTAAAATCACATTTTCAGGATGATATACCTGTCATCTGCTCATCGTCTGATGGAGATTGATCAGTAGCGGAAGCAAACCGGAAATAGTTAAGCTTACCAACGTACTTCAGAATGTACGCAGCATCATCTTGTGCAACTAGCCAGTCGGAAAGACTTGAAATCTTGAACTTTGGCATATAACTCACCTGTACTTTGGCCTAGAAGTGCCAAAATTTAATCAACTGTTCCTTGACTTTATACCCACCTTCTCTGAAAATTTCATCAAAATCTGTGCTTTACTTTTTTAGTTATCTTGCTAACAAACAAACAAACAAACAAACAAACAGACAAACGCTGCCGAAAACATAACCTCCTGGCGGAGGTAATAATAATAACAGTGCAGTGCTCAAGAGCTCTTCCCATTGACTGATTGCAACCCTGGCTTCAGTACAAGTAAAAACATGGATTACATCATGACGAGAAACATGATCCAAGTCAAGGTTGCCGATGCCGTATTTCAGTAGTTGGCCCGAAAGATCAGTGTAGCAATGTAGATCCTGAATTCTACCCAAGTGATTCAACCAGATGTTGCAAGATTGTCGCATTGCCAGGAAAAAAGTTAGTTTTTCTGAAGAGAGGAAACATCCACATTTCAAAAAAATTGAAATCAATGTACCAGCATCATGCTTTTGTGACAAGGAGTCAGGAAGAACCCCTCAAAGGGTCAAAACATTAACTGTATGGTTCCCAAATAAATTACATAGTTCTAATGAGCATTTAATAAGTGTGCAAGCATTTTTCTTATAATTTTGGGTGAGCACTTCACCAATGACTAGACTGCGGTGATTCCACAAACAAAAAAGAGCACAAAAATAGTAAAAAGGGATGTCACTGTCTCCTGGACTACATACAACCAAATACTTACTCTTACCTGTGGAATCGCACAACAAAAAAAAAAGAAAAAAATTCTCCCCAGGTAAACATATTGAGAATGGCTATTAAACTGTGCTTGTTCACAACTGGTAAAGTGAATGCTCTGATAATGACAATGAAAAAAATCTGCAATGTTCAAATCTTTACAGTGACTGCAACCAATACCAGGAGTAGATTTTATGTGTTGGAGTTTCTATTATGAATGTGCTGTATTGGCTATTTGCATGTTCCAGAAGGCGCAGCGTCATAGCTTTGATAGGGATATTTTAGCTTCTTTCTGTATTTTTCTATCTCTGCAAATTGCTGTTGGCGCTTAATGATTTTATTGTTCCGTTTCAGCGGCATGTTTTTGCTACAACCAAAGTAAAGTTTCGGGGGTACATGTTCATTGCATCTGTATAGTGTGTAAAAAAGATGTATTTTCAGAATTGTTATGTTTTTCCAGTATTGGGCGTCTCCAATGACTTAAAGCCATGTTTAAATATGTTTTTGCAATTTGAAAAGTCAAAAGAATAAAATATAAATATATTTTCCCACATGAAATTGTGTTTTGTACACTACTGTATATCTGCACCGATGGAATGACTGTTCAACCAGGCTAACGTGACGCCACGAGCTCTTCCCTAGTACTAAGCATAACCACAAACTCGAAGTGCGCGAGCGGGACCTCTGCTAAAATGCTCGTTTTTTCTCGTCCAGACGGCGGCGGCATTCCATTGGCAAAGTGATGTGCACCGGCCAACAGAAGAAGAATGAACGCGGAAGTTTGTAGCACTATGTTAATTGTGCGTAACGATTGCACAAAGATCTGCTAACGGAACAACTTTCATAAATTGAAGTGCTGCTTCGCAGTTTAAACTGATAAACACAACTCATTTTAACCTGAGTCTGCGATTCCGGGGGGTGGAGGGTGCCTAACCTTTCGGGGAAAATGGCGAGCATTAATCTCCATACACAGCTGACTTCCATCATGGAGATATTAACTAAAGCTGCTGTCGCAGAAATAATCAAACTTGTAGACGAAGGTTATGCTGTTTTACGCTTCCAGCTGTACAGATGCCAAAATGAGAAAGACGCGCTGAAGCGAAAACTACGTCTGGCAGAGCGCGAGCTGCGCGTGGCAAGATCAGGCCGGGCGCGCGAGTCTTCCAGCGAAAATATTACCGTCGGACTTCAGGTGTACAGTGGGTTCTCAGGTATGGAAATAATGGACAACGTAATAGCGACTTAGCTGATTTACATGAGAAATAACTTACAGCAGTGTATGCACGCTCACATTGAGGGAGACTCACTTGACGTCCACTCTTCATCTTCAAAGCGCAGTCTGTATGTAGCATTACTCGGTTTATAAACCCCTGGAAAAAATAATGGAATCACTGCACTTCTAGGGTGTTCATCCTACTTTATTATAGCAAATAAACAAATCGTAGATATGAAACAAACAATTTTGGGTCATTTGCTAAACATGCAGGCTTCATGAAACACAACAAATTAAACCATCTTAATGGCATTTTTTTCATAATCAAGCGGAAAAAAATGTAATCAGTCAATGTTAAGGAAAAAGTTATGGAATCACCCTGTAATTGGCATTTAATTAAGAAAAATACCAGACCAAATCTGAATATGCAGATTAGTACTCTGTTAAAATGGAGTGCTATGAAGAGGATTATAAAACTGCTGTAGGAAAATTCAGGGAACTTTAGTGGCAAACGATGATTGTTCCTAGTTGGGGGTGTCAAAAATTTGTTACAAGTGTAAAAGTGTAAACAAATTGGGAAGGTTATGAAAGGAAAACATATGGGCAGACCACAGAAGATGTCAAAGCATCAAGACAGAAAACTCACAGCAATATGTCTTGAAAATGGAACATGCTGTACAAAACAAATGGAAAACAAATGAGCAGAAATGTGAGTCAGTGTTTGTGACAGAACTGTAAGAATTCGGTCAAATGAAATTGAATTGTACTTACAGAAAAAGCTGAACAAAAATCGGCTCTCACACTGAAATAGAAGAAGGTTACAGTGGGCTAAAGAGAAGTACTCTTGAAGCGTGTATGACAAAAAGCGTGAAAGACATATCAAATCAATAACAGGACCAGCAAATGGTCCAGGTTTCAATTGAATTGAAAAATTATTTAAAAACGAGCAATCCGAGATTTCTGATCTCCGCCAAGGGATGACGTTGATACAAACGCAAGATCTTTCTCTGTGGAAGATTTCAGGCCCACCCATGCAACAAGTTAGAGTGAGATTTGCTAAAACACCCATTCTCATCTTCCAATGATGTCTAAGTGAAAAGATTCTGTCAGATCCGGTAAGCATTCATCAAGGGCTTTCATATGAGGTATTACTCGATATAGTTTGTATGATTTCAATATTTGACCTCAGAGTCGAATTTGTTGATCTGGATCTGGATCCGGACACACACAGATCCAGGTCTTTAACGGTATTTTGAGACTGTTCCATCAGAGATGATCTAATTTGGATCAACATTTGGAGAAAATGCTGCAGTGGTATACGAAGAAATCGTCTCATTGAGAAAGTTGATCCCTGATCTGGATCTGGATCCGAATCGAAGATTTTGACACACATGATCACCATATTTGTAATGTATGATCCTTGGGCCAAGATCTACCTTTTATGTGTATTTAATCAAAATCCGCTCCTTAGTTTCGGAGAAATTTCACTGAGTGTACTAATAAAGATTCGGATCCTGAATCCAGATCTGGATCCAGATCATCACAAAAATTTAATGGAGTCGTCCATGGACTAAGAAAATATTTTTGGTGAAAATTTCATGAAGATCCGTCCAGTAGTTTCCGAGAAATCCTGTCCACAGACAAACAAACAAACACGGACAAATAAATAAACCGACTTGATCGCATAAACTCCTTGGCGGAGGTAATAATGGTCCATGACAAGGCCACATCCTGCTAAGCTGATCTGTTAGCTGCTATTTGAAAAAGTCTGAATCAGCTTGATGGAAAATATTGTTTTTCATTTTTGGAGTCCTTTCCTCAAAAAATTTGGGCCATCATAAAAGCCCAAAGAGGAGCATAAAAGCACTAATTCAAATTTTTTGTTGATGATTCCAAATTTTCTTCCTCGAGAGTGATTGATTCCATATTTTTTGCCTCTTCATGATCATGAAAAATATGCCACTAATTTGGTAATTTAATTTGTTTCAGGAGTGTTTCAGGAAACCTGAATGTTAAGCCAGTAAAAATAGTTTCGTGTCATGCCTGTGATTAGTTTATTTGCTATGAAGTAATAAAGCTGGAAGAACATACTGTATGTGTGGTGATCCCAAAGTTTTTGCCAGAGGTTGTCAATACTTCGCTGTAATTGTTTATCTGACTAAATATACTGATTTGCGATTCAACAGACCCTCAATAATGCATTGTGAAATGGATCACGTTTTGTTGAGAGGTAAACAATCTTCATTGTATTTATTTCTTCCACAGTAACTCCTGAGGGAGGTGTACATTTTGGTGGGAAACCATTGTTTGAACAACAGCTGTCTGAGAAGGCTTGTGACCCACAATGTGCTCCTGTAGAAATGGAGCAGGTATCACAGTGTTCACTCACTGAAGATGGGAAGAAGTCAGATACAGGGTCCACACCTGTAGGAGACCCAGAGGAGTTGAGGGAGCAGCACAGGTGTGGACACAGTGATGAGGAGCTCGGTGGACTGGAGGTGGTGGTGAAGGCAGAACAAGAGGAGGATGTAACCCCCACACACAATCAGACAGGATGTGAACGCAGCGCAGAACCAACAAGACACAACAATCTGGACTCTGAAAGTGTGATGTATGAGAGAAACAATCAACTATGGACCTATTTTGCTCAAGGGAACAGTAACGTTGAGAGCAATGATCCAATTTGTTCTAATGCTACAGAACAGTGCTCACTTAGTTTGTCAGTTCACTCACCACTACACCACACTCCTGCCACCATGGAAGCTTCTGGAAGCACTCTGCCCTCTTCTGAGGCTTCATATGCTGAGGAGTTTGATAAGATGGTTGAGGAGCCGTCTGTTTGCAGCGAGGAGCTCAGATCAGAGGCCATTCACACACAGCAGGGTCAGTACAGAGAGAGACTTGTGCACACAGTGGAGAGAGAGAATCAGACATTACTGCCCCAGCAGCAGCAACATGGACCCTCAGTAAAACACGGGAGGGGCAGTGAGAGCCCAGCGCAGCCACACTCAGGCTCTCAGTATGAGACCGGCTCTGCTCCTGATGAGACAGATGAACAGGCTGGCTATGGAAAGAAACCATTCATTTGTGCTCATTGTGGGAAAACCTTTGCTTATTTTAGCTGCTATAAAGTTCATCTGCGAAGTCACACGGGCGAGAAACCATACGTGTGCGCACAGTGCGGGAAGAGGTTCACTCAGCAAAGCAATCTCACCAAACACGAGAGCATTCACGGAGGAAATAAACCCTTCAACTGCTCGCAGTGTGGGAAGAATTTCAGATACCGCTCCATTCTAGCCCTGCACCTGAGATGTCATTCAGGTGAAAGGCCTTTCCACTGCACACAGTGTGGAAAGAGTTACGCCCAGTCCTCTCACTTCAAGAGGCACCTGCGATCTCATGCGGGCAAAAAACCGTTCAGCAGTTTTTGAAAGGGTTTCACTGCCAAAAACGGCTAACTTGACACTGCTTGTTCTGATTTTTCACCAGTGGACAAAAAGAAAAAAAAAGATCCTTATCATTCATTGATTTTACAATATACAAATGCTCTCCAACTCACAGGAGAGAACTTTCTTCGAGAAAAGATCATTCCACCCAACAATTATAATTCTGCCGTTATCACACCCATGCTAGTTGAAACACGGGTGAAGTTTAATAGTCCGTACAACACACTGGGAGGATGCCAGCACAAGTCCATACCAGCCCTCTCCGAAACAACTGAAGTCAATGGGGACTTGTTCACTAGAGCACTTTTCTGTCCAAAGACGACGGTGAAGTGAAACCATAGAGCTCCTGCAGAATAGTCCAAGTCTCCTGAAGCCAAATGACCACACTGTGACTGGAAAAGACCTGTATTACATCTCTTTGTTATATTTTGTGCAGTTTTTACATCAACCTTTGCTTTGAAGAAAAAAAAAGTTCATGATTGCACACACCCGGCTTCACGCTTTAAGTTTCCTGTCTGTATAATTTTTTTTCAAATAAGATAATAATAAATGATAATTCTTTGTTTGAGAGTCTGATAAGTAATCGGTTAGTGTTGGAAGTCGCATGACGAGCTCTCTCCATGCTTGTGACTTGCACCTCTGTGCAGCAGTGTGCATGTGCTGGGGAGATTGAGAGTTTTTGCCGAGCAGAGCGAGAAAATTTGTGCTAAATTATAGTGTAATAGAGGTCTGTTCCAGTAACAGTGTGATGGTTTGACTTCAAGAGAGTTGTATTATTTTGCTTATGCTGTATGATGTGGCCATTTCCAGTCGTTTCTTTGGATTCTAAATAACACACTCGTGTCTTGCTTCTTGCATGGATTGTTTATTTGAGTGTCCATTTAAGGAACTTCTATTTTCTTCAAACTGAAGTCAGTGATTAAATTTTTTTAGGGGGCGGGGGTGTCATAGTTTCCTCAGTAATCTATTTGTTAAGCAGTGGTCTCCTGCCCTGCTCCTGGAGAACTACTGTCCCATACATTTTCACTCCAGCCCAGATTTGTTGCTCCTGACTCTATTAGTCAACAGCTCAATGCAGTTCTCTAGGTGTTGAATGAGATGTGCTTTGTTAGGGTTGAAGTGAAAACCTACAGGATGGTAGATCTCCAGGAACAGTGTTTGTGATCTCTACTGTTGTAAAATGTCTTTGTGACAGCAGTTTGGTGAAAATCGTTATAAAAGTAAAATCAAATTGAATTGATCTGGTCTCTTGAATCGGGCCCTGTGCTTCAGAGCAGAGTCAAAATTCAAATGTACCCAATCCTGAACTTGAGTCCAACAAGGAGAACTAGATAACTCAGTCGTGTATCTCCCGGATCCCCAAATTTTGGACAAAATGGCCGCTGGCAGCCATATTGGATGTCCGAAATTGCTGAAAATCAGTCTTGAGCATTGTCAAATAAATATCTTCGCCTGTGCAAAATAAGAAAAAATTCCTGGTATAATTGTCGCTTCCAGAGCCTGGAACAGAAAATCTCTGCGGGCGCGGCAGCGACGGCGGCCCCAGAACTAAACCATAGTATCTCACAACTATTGTCTTCGGGGAGATCAAATTAAACAGGCACATTTTCAGAGATATGCAAGTTTCTCTGTAGATAGAGATCATTGTAATCTGATCGCTCTCAGTCAGGTGTGTAGAGAAGAGACCGCATCAGATTTTGTCATGACGTTGGACTGAATGAAGTTCAAGTGTTTAACCACTTTGCTGTGTGTTTAACCCCCAATTCTTTTTTTAAATGATGTTTCAAGCAATGCATAATCTTTGTGGTCTCAATATTAATTATTTCCTGCGCACTGGCTCTAGTTGCATTATTTGCTGTGAGTTCCAACTTGACCTCGATTATAATAAACTAAATCCTGCTCCCTTTGTTCTCTGCGTGAGAGTCATTTCACATAATTTGGACCTTTGCATATGTCATAAAATAGCTGAGGGAAAGTGTAGTTTGTCTATCTGCAGTTCTAGTGTGTAACAAAAAGGCGAGGTGTTTCAGATGTTTTGCATTAATTATGACAGTTCGTCCATGATCCTTTTGTGTGTGCTCAGTGCGAGGGAACTGCTAGCAGATATTTTAAATTATGGATGCCTGTTTCTTAAAATTGTTTTGATTTCACCCCATATGGGTCTGTGAAATGCAGCTGCTGTACAAAAACCTGTGGAACTTCAGGCCTATTTTACATTTTGGTGGCAATCCCAAGGTTTCCAACTATTCCAAATACTGTGCAAAAGTCTTAGGCACCCTGCACTTTATAAAATTGAAATCCGCTTTAGATGTTTACTCTTTGTTTTCTATTTTAAAGTTTCTGAATATTCATTCATTTTCTATACCCGCTTATTCCTCACTAGGGTCACAGGGCAAGCTGGAGCCTATCCCAGCTGACTACAGGCAAAGGCAGGGACCCACCCTGGACAGGTTGCCAATCCATCGCAGGGCGCACACACCATTCACTCTCACACCCATACCTTTGGGTAATTTAGTGTCTTCAATTAACCTGATATGCATGTCTTTGGACGGTGGGAGGAAATCGGAGTACTCAGAGAAAACCCACGCGAACACGGGGAGAACATGCAAACTCCACACAGAAAGGCCCCAGGCCGTATTCGAACCCACAACTTTCTTGTTGTGAGGCAGCAATGCTAACCACTGCGCCAGTTTACTGGGAGGGGATAGACTCAAGTGAGACAGTCAGTCTGCAGAAGAGCGGTGGCAAGTTTTCCACTCTGCTTGAAACAAGCAAAACCCAATCATCTTATAAAACTACAGCACAACAGGACAGAGTCTCAAATTTTTTGGCAAAGGATAGTTACCCCAAATATTGATTTGATTTAGTTTTTAACAGTTTACAGCTCTGTATAGTACATCTCTCAGGTATGATAAACTTTTAATTTAATCATTTCTGTAAGCATATTTGCCCTATGAAATTGGTATAAATGTGCCTAAGACTTTTACACAGTACTGTATGACCTGCAAAATTATTGGGAAATGTGTACAAAACTATGAACGAGATCTGGATATTATCCATTTGATGTAATGCTGGGGACATAGGGGACATAAAAATGTGACATCCTGGGTTTGAGTATTTCTCTCAATATACACTGAACAAAAGTATAAATGCCCCATGTCAAATATTGATGCACATGGAGTTAAAAACTCTTAAGTGAGCATATCATGACTTTTACTTGCACAATAGGGATATTTCTGTTGATCTGTGTTCCATTTTTAATCCATGTCTCTGTCAGTGAGCATTTGCTCAGTGATCCAGTGATTTCACTCAGTACATGGGTGTAGCATTTCCAGACGGTGATTGGACATAATGAGCTGTACCCAGACACTCCTCATACTGGGGACAATAAAAGGCCTACCGAAAATGTCAATTTTTTTTCAAAAGTCATCATGCCTCAGATGTCTCAGGTCATGCGGGAACTTGCTATTGGCATGCTGGATGCAGGGATGTCCACCAGAGCGGTCGCTGTGCAGCTGAATGTTAACTATCGGACGATAGGCCGTTTGAGAGTTTGTTTTCGACAGACAGGCAGTACTGCAAATCGACCTCATCCACGTCGGCCACGTGTGACCACACCAGCACAAGATCACTACATCCAGCTTGTCCACCTGCGGAATCGGCTCAGATCAGCGACACGCACAGCGGATGAGACCGTCGGTCTGCACAACAGACGCATCGCATCACAGACAGTCCGTAACCGCCTGCGAGAAGCCAACTTGCAGGCTCGGCATCCTCACCGCGGTACAGATCTCACCGCTGTCTGGCGTAAGAACCAACTCGCATGGGCAAACGCACACGTTCGATGGCCCTTGGCACGCTGGAGAAGACAGCTATTCACAGACGAATCCCGGTTCCAGGTTTTTGTTTATAAAAACTCAAAAATTTGACATAAGGCGTTTATATTTTTGTTCGGTCTAAGTGTGATGTAGCTTCAATGAAGCACTGCAAGCAACTGGCACAAAATATGTATGTGACACTGTGCTTCAATATGAAAAAATAGCTTTTTCTCATTTTTATCCTACTTGAGGGAAACGTAAGTGAAAAAATACACTTGAAGGGGTTAAACCAGGGGTGGCCAATTCCGGTCCTGGAGGGCCGGTGTGTATGCAGGTTTTTATTTCTATCAATTACCCTCACTAATGTAGATAATTGGTTGCAAGCTCAAATATAGATTTGTGCAAAGGTTCAATCAAAGAAAAATGTTTTATATCTGGACACAAGAACAGTCTTTGGTGGTCACTAATGATAATTTCAAGAAATGCATCATAATTCTCAGATTTCATGAATAGTTTGGCTAATTTAGATAATCAACTAATTAGCGGCCAGAAGTTGGTGCGAAAATCAGGGACAGATACGACCCTCGTTGCCCACCTCTGGGTTAAACAGTCAATTGCAGCTAGCCTGTATTGCGGAAAATCCCACAAGCTAATGAAGGAAAGTAACTGAGTTGTTCATAATTTTTCAGCATTAAATACCTTCTGAATAAAACATTTATCTGAATTCCATTCAGGTTTAATTGCCCTAATATTAGGCTACATTTGGAAAAAAATGTATATTTACTCGCCAATTGATTATGTTATAATTTGAAAGCTTTCTGATATAGGATCATAATTGAAAACAGGTCAAGACGAGTTTGGAGGGTTTCTTTGCCTCCCCTATTTTCAGCGGAGCGTTCGCCACTACGTTTTAGGCGTATTGAGGACTGAAATGAATCTCCGAATCAAATCGAGCATCTTATCAACTGGCACGCATAGACGAGTGCAACATGGTAACATAATTTCTTATAACCCATGCAATTTATTGATGAGACTAAAGGTTTCCGAAGCACTGACGTGATTTAATCATGCCTATCCCTCTAGTGATATCCCCTGGTCAAAAAAAAAATAGGCCCATTACTGTTGTTCGCAGAGTTGAAATGAAATTGGTGAAATGCTACCTCTAGAAATGAGTTTTGTTGAGTGGTATAATATTGTATTCTAAAGGCCATCTTCAGTGGAGTATGTTCGTAAAAAGTATAGCCCAAAGTAAACATATTGTCATAGTGACGATACAATGACTATCATAATTAAAGCAAAATGAAAGTGCACCGTGCATGATTAAATCACATCAACCAGTAACCCATCTATTTCATTGTGCATGCATGGTGAAGGAAAGCACATTACACAGATGGGTCCAGGGAACATTAGAGTTGGAGCGCAGGATTTTACCTGAGTATTTCCCAGCTTGGGGGTCAATCAGTGCCTGAGTCTGACTGTTTTTATTGACGGGGCCAATTTGTGTTGGGGAATGAGACGGCAAATATTGCTGCCGCAGCAGCTCTAAGCAGGGAGACCGCTAACATCGCTATACACTTCAGTTAGCTGAGCAGGGCTCAAAGATTTAATAAGTTTAGAAGTGTCTAGAGACACGGCGGTTTTTATTGGTACGGCAGTCGATGTCAAGGGGTTAGGATAAGGAATCGGGATTATGGTTAGGGGAAGGGTTAGGGGCAGGCCCGGCGCAAGAACAGGGAATTGGGGGGGGGTTCACAGACATGTCCCTTTATGACAATTAGGATAGCCCTGGCTAGTTCTCAATCATTTTCCTTCATTGACGCGTTTTCCAATTATCGTAATTGGCAACTGAAGACACGATTTCTCTCCATATGCGATCTAACAGCGATGAAATCATGGGGTAAATTCAGTAGAACTGAGAATTGGGTTGCAAAAAACATCCGTTTTAAACAATTATTAGTCCTTACCTGTTCTCAGTCAATTCCATGATTAACAAAAGGTCCACTCTGCGAGCACTCCACTCTTAACAGGTGTTGCTTGTTCTCCCCGATTAGGTAAGACGACAATCATTCATCTAGACGCGCATTTGCTTAATTTAATCAACGTTATTCAAAATTATTCTCGGTTTTGAGTGAAAAAAGTGGCACTCGCCAGTGAAATAGGCTATAAAAAGCATGCTGCTCAAGCTATTTGCGCAGGTGTGCAATTTTGAATAAGTCTAGCTCATATATTGTTCCTTCATTCTGATAAATTTGATATATGTTTGATTTACTTATTTTGGTATGTGTAGGGAAATTTGAAAATTGCCGCCTTAAAGAGAGTTGAGCCATATAACATAACCAGGCTGCATTATTGTATTATTATTATTATCATCATGTTGTAACCAGTGTTGTAACTTGGAGATAGTAATTGGCAAGGGAAATCATAATTGATACAAAAATGTCTTTGAAATAATCAGACTGTTCTGCCCTGTCCAAAACATACATGACTCTGTCCCTCTCTCAAGGATGGGTATTGCATTTGATTGAATGAGCTGAGTGTTGATATGTTATAGTTGAAGATTTTGTTTTTACAAACTTTGTTGTAAATCTTTCCAGATACTCGAATGCTGAAATCAGTGTCTATTTTAATGAATAAGAGAAAGACAAGTCTATATTGATAGCTGTGATATATTTTCTTGCCATTAGTAAGCCAATATTTAATATTCTCTATCTGTTTATAATGTGGCTCAACTCTCCTGAAGAAATGGCTCAACTCTCCTCACACAACGGGAGAGTTGAGCCACTTGACATTTGTTTCCAATGAAAAGTTGTTAAAATATGCACTGATCTGGAATAAAATTTTACTAGGTATAAAACAGCTAAATAGTTGTACTTCAACATGGTAACAAACAGTCCCAATAAATAGGGATTAATTAGGCAATACTGCTAAAAATATAAAACTTGGCTCAACTCTCCTGTATCTCCCCTGCTGTCAAGGTACGTCCTTGACATTTCAGCACAGATCCGAAATCAAATGTGTAGCGTTCAGTCAAACAGTAATGATATGGCCTCGTATTTTACATGTGTACCCGCACACTTATCCATGTTAAGAGGCTATTAGGATCATGTGTGCTTGCCGGTTGTTTTGAACAAAGCGAATTTGTCGCAAGAACACTGGAGCCATTAGCTGACATAAGGCTTGGGACCCAATCATAGGGGTGTTAATGACATTATTTCACGTCCGCAAAAGTAACTTGCGAGCAAAATGCCACTTTGTTGGCTATATATAGCAAGTAATTATGAAATCGAAATCACATGGAAACCAAATTATTATTGCAAATAGCGAAATAAAAGCCACACCTACACTTCGTTTTGTAATGTGAGCTCCTCAGAGCTTACCTAAACTGAAAACATCATATGGCAGTAACATTCCCCCTTAAGCTTGATTTTTTTTGCGGAGACATCTAACATCTACTTAAAGTCATATATACCCTCTATAGCAGTGTTTCTCAAACCTCTCCTGGAGGACCACCTGTCCTGCCTGTTTTAGATCTTTCCCTGCCCCAGCACAGGAGATTCAAATAATCAGGATGTTATCAATCAGCTTTAGAGGGTCAATAACGAGCTGATCATTTTAATCACCTGTGCTAAAACAGGGAAAGATCTAAAACATGCAGGACAGGTGGTCCTCCAGGAGAGGTTTGAGAAGCACTGCTCTATAGGATCGAAGAAAGCCAGTCCCTTTTCAAAATGTGGATACAAAAACTGGACGCTGCAAAACAATAACACCTCCCAGATAGCATATGGTTGTGGGCCACATCAAGCAACGATCTCGCGCTTTTGGCAGTCTTCTGGCCCGAACAAAATAGATGTGAGCCTGAAGTGGCCCATGTGGTAAATGCTGAATTTGGTCCGCATATCACAAAACAAATATGGTCCACAATTGGCAAATATTTGGCAGAGTGACAATAGTCAGTCTGTAAATGAAACATAACTGGCCCACATTTGCTGCATCATATGCTCTTGGCTGACATCTGGCATTGTGATGGCTTGGTTGCGTTCAAGTTCTGGCAAACGGGAGTGGAGCGCCCAAGTGCCATCATTCCATGCGGTATGTGGGCCGGATACATGGGCCAAATGTGTCAGGTGTGGGCCAGATATGGACCAGAAGAATTTTGCTATCTGGGCTTGAAACAACGATAAGCGGGCCAACTTAAATGACTTATACGACAATTTACCATGACGTCTCAGCAGTAATAGATGTTCTTCCGGGTGGCAAAAGCCGAAGAGTTCTTAACGAACTGTTAGTCAAAAATTTGTTTGCTTGCACTACATTAAAAAAGACTGCAAACTTTCAGTGAGTTACAGCCGTTACTTTTGCCATTACATTGACACATTGAACTTTATCTTGTACAGTGTCATTTGGAAAGCATATCGATGGAGCCAATTCAATACAGTGACAGCTAGTTCTAAGCTATCACCTGTGTTGCCTAGTTGTGGGTGTTTCTTTGCAGCTGGACAAAGGCTAGCTAGCATAAGCCCTGCCATTTCAGTATAAACTTACAAGAACGCGAGGACACAGTTAAATGAATCTGCAGTTGGAGACAGTTGCGTTCTTGTCAACTGAACAGTTCAGCGTGAGAATTTATTTTTTCACCTTTCTCTCACCACCATTTTAATATTGTTAAAAATAAACAGTTATGTGCTTTTTCCTCGGCGGATGCTGTTGTCGCTGACTGTCACCAGAGAATGTTGTCACATTAGCTGCAAATGCTATGGGACAAAAGCAGGCTACACTTCCAGCCGATAGGCGTTGCAAGCTCGGCTCATAAAATTACTTCGTATTTGGATACTAACGCAAGCAGGTGGCTGGTAGATAGCCTACATCGTATATCACCACAGATGTATTTTCTGGTTACAAAACCTATGTTTTCAGATTCAACCGTCAACATTTCTGGTAATGTTTTACAAAATATCATTATAATTCCGTTTTCGGAACCGGTCAACGAACTGTAGAAGGTAAACCTGAGGAGCAGTGGTAGTTGAGTTGACTAGTTTGTAGTCGGGCTACTAGGGGGTTTCTGAGAAGCATGGACCAAATTGAAAAAATATAAGGATGAAAGTGTGAAGGATGGATATTTTCAGACAGTGTGGCAGAAGATTCTGCTCTGTAATCCTCAAGTAGTGAAGAGAAGCATCTTACTAAGGGGGTTTGCTGAGGCAAGCCTGCATACATTTTTATAAAGTTCCATTCCGGGAGAAGGTGAACAGCTCAGCATGATTAAACTCCCCAAGATAATGGGCTTGAAGGGTGGCAGGGTACAGCAGTGGGTAGAGCAGCTGCTTCATAATAATTAGTTTGTTGGTTTGAATCCAGCTGGTGCCCTTCTTGAGTGGAGTGAGTGTGTTTTCCCTGTGTGAGTGGAGTTTCCTCCTACAGTCCAGGGACATGGACATGGATGCTTAACCGCAGACTCTAATTTTCCAGTAGGTATATGTGAATGGTGTGTGATCCTTACTCTTGCTTAAGTCTCACAATGTGTCCTGAAACTGTGCTGACTGGTTGTAAAACATGAAATATATAGATAGATAAATAAATAGTCTCACACACTTCGAGTGAAAACATTATGGCCACTCTCAGATGAAGTAAAAACAATGATTATCTCCTAACAACGGTTCATCTCAGTGTCAGTAAACAGACCGTTGACAGTAAGCGAGCAATTGGTTCTCATAGCTGAGGGTTGCATGCAGGAGAAATTAGACCTGAGTGACTTCAAACTGCAATGGCCAGAAAAGTGGGTAAAAGCATAGTCGAAGAGGTAATTCTTCTGGGATGCTCCCATTCAGCAGTTGTGAGTATCTAACAGTATAGTGCGCGGACGCAGCTTTGCGGTTTTATCTGTACCCGCACCGCTGTACCCTCACCGCACCCGCAGCGGGTCCAGTGTGGGTCCAAGCATGCGGGTGCGGTGCGGGTATGGGTATAAAATTTAGAGAGATATGCGGGTGTGAGTCCAAGCATGTGGGTGTGGTGTGGGTATGAGTATAAAATTTAGAGAGATATGCGGGTGCGGTGCGGGTATGGGTATAAAATTTAAAGAGATATGTCGGCGCGGTCCGGGTGTAGGTGCATGTCCCATTTATCACTGCGGGTACAGTGTGGGCGCAAACTTAAATTTGCGGACATGCATACCCGCAGTATACCCGCACATTGTAATCATTTAGCATATGCTTACACATGTATGATTGTTGCTTTTGAGTGGTTTTGTTTAATTTATACCCATTGAAATTATTTGATAACTATTTTATGGGGGTCCTGAATCTTTGAAATCTTATTTCCTTATTCAATAAGATCAATCCCCCCCCCTTTCAGGCCCCCCATTTTATGATATACTGAATTACAACATTACAGGCAACTTATTAATAAACCAAATAACTCAAACATTATGATTGATTTTGCCAAATTAATCTCAATGTTATTAGTTTCATACCTAAATGTCTAAATTTCATAACTAAAATGCAAGTTTTCTGACACAATTATTGTGATGAAGTTAGGAAAGATAGGATACTGTGCAGGTGTGGGTATAAACCTGCGGGTATGCTATTAAAAATTCTGCGGGTGCGGGTATGATATTCAAAAATTTTGCTGGTGCGGTGTGGGTGTGGGTATACTATAGACTTGTGGGTGCAGTGTGGGTGCGGGTAAAAAATACGAACATCTTGCAGGCACAGTGCGAATGTGAATACTAGTTTGTGGGTGCGGCACCGGTGTGGTTAATGATTCTCTCCCCGCAGTCCACTCTGGTATCTACCTACAGTGGTCCAAACAGGGACAAACTATAAACCAGTTATGAGGTATTTGGCACCTAAGGCTCATCGATGCACAAGGGCAACAAAGGCTATTCCATCTGGTCCAAACTGACACAGTGGCTGCTGTAGCACTAGCATGCTGTAGCATGAAGCATGCTCAATCAATTATATTCATAATTTGAAATCAATATTGTTTCAATGTCGCTGTATCAACATTGGGTTTCATCCCTATTGTAGCAGTGATTCAACATTGATTTAGCTTTGATATTTCAATGTCAACCATTCTGATAATTCAGATGGAAAATCAACATTGTTTCTATGTAGTCATGCTATCTGGGTAGAGCAGTCAGTGAACATTGCCTGATCTGATGAGTCCTGTTTTGTATGTAACCGCCAAGTGTGTGTATGTGTGTGTGTGTGTGTGTGTGTGTGTGAGTATGTGTGTCTTTTTCCTGGGGAAGATACGGCACCAGGATGCATGGCGGGAAGAAGGGTGTGTTGGCGGAGGGAGGATGACGCTCGAGGAAGCCCTCAGCCTGGGCAGTCATGTGGATGTTAATTTGACGAAACTTTCTGGCAGCACGAGGAGAACCAACAGCATATTCGGTCGGTAGTCATAATGTTTTGGCTCATTGGTATGTATCACGTTTGGTTTTGTAAGTATAGGGAACGCAGGAATAGCAGGGCTCCATCAAACTGGTGGGAGGCAGTAATCTGCTCATGCGCCACGGAAGAGTTAAAATAACTCAGGAAGAGAAAGAAGGAATATGCTGGTTTGACAGTATAGAGCCCTTCTTGTGTGCACAGGTGCTATTAAAACAACCCCCATTAACGCTTTACTCAGAGAAGCAAAAGAGACTCCGCTGGATAAAAGGAGAGAAAAGCTGGCATTGGTTTATTTGGCCAAGTTGAAAGGAAGTGGGGAAGAAAATCCTGCAGCAAGGACCACACAAAACTGCTGGGAAAACTCTAGGCTCCAGAGGAAAGGGTTTGGATGGAGTATGAATGAATGAGCCAAAGCATTTGGAATTGACAATATTGAGGTTGCCCAGCCCACTCCAGTCAGTAACATTCCCCCTTGGCTCTATCCTGAGGATAAAGGAGACATGAGTATACTAGAAATGAAGAGAGAATGGAGTATGAATGACGTTGGAGTTAAGACAAGTGTGTACCTGAGTAGCAATTATTTTAGTTACCTGAAAATCTATACAGATGGGTATAAAAAACACGAGTGGGCATGTGGGAACTGGTGGATATATACCAGAATTTGGAATCAATATGTATAAAAGGTTGTCTGATCAGTGTACACAGCAGAAATGGTGGCCGCAATTATCAGCCTTCGGTGGGTGGAGGAGGTCAGGCCAGACAGGATGGTGGTGTGCACTGATTTGGTGGCTGTTCTAGAAAGCATTCAAGCATCAAACACTACAAGGAAAGATCTATTCATTGATATACAGCAGTGTTTACTCCGTTAACACAGGGGTGATGTGGAAGTGCAGTTTTGTTGGGTACAGCACACCAGGGGGTGAAATAAAAAAGACCCATGAGGAAAAGAAGAGAAGGGAGGAAGTTGTTATAATGAGACTCAGGGTGGGACATACAGGGCTAAATAACACTTTGTATATATTAGGAAAAGGGAACAATGATTTGTGTGAGGGGTGGGGAGTGAGTGAGAATGTTGAGCCTGTGATGTTGCGTTGAAGCGAGTATGCAGCTGAGCGAGAGCAGCTCCAGGAGAGAGTCAGAGCATCAGGGCATGAGTGGAGTCTGGCAGGGCTGCAGGGAACAGAGAGAGAAGCAGAAGGTGTAAGAGCAGTCAGGAGGGCGCTCTTTACTTTCCTATCAGACACAAGACTGGTAGCAAGAATTTAGGAAGTTAAGGACATGTTGTTGCACACTCTTGTACCGCAGGTGGCGGTGTGCACCTAAAAGCTGTTTTTCTACGCCCATTTAACCCAAAGAAGAAGGAATACGCTGGATGTGGTTATGCACTGGGGCAATGAGGTCAACACCAATCAAGGCACTACAGGTAGAATTAGGAGAAGTTCCATTAGATTTAAGAAGAGATAAACTTACACTTACATATTGGAGCCGTCTACGTGGGTGTGGTAATGAAAATGCTACTAAGAGTGTTATTCAGGAATGTTGGGAATATAATAGATTTCAAGGTAATGGGTTTGGGTGGATAACAAAGGCTAAATCACAGGAATATAGACTGGAAAGCATTCATTTCAATACCCCTACGCCTATAATGTCCCCCCCTGGCTATTCCCGAGACCTAGAATAGATTTAAGTCTAGTAGAATTAAAGGAAGAATGGGAAGAGAGTGGGATAGGATATCTAGCAAGTCATTATATTAAACAGAAATATTATAATTATTTAGAGATATATACAGATGGGTCCAAGGATGGAAATGATAGAGTAGGCACAGGAATATATATACCCTTAATGAATATTAGTATTGGAAATAGGATTCCTGATAAGATGTCGGTCTATACAGCAGAAATGATGGCAATCATCATAGGGCTTCAGTGGGTAGAGGAAGTAAGACCTGACAGAGTAGTGTGTTGTGTAGACTCAATGGCTGCCCTTTTAAGTTTAAAATCTACATTGTCTAACAGGGAAGATTTAATGCTGGAAATTCTGCAAATTTTATTCAGACTTGGGGTGGAAGTACAATTTTGTTGGGCACCTGCCCATGTTGGAATAAAAGGCAATGAGGAAGCAGATAAAATATCCAAAAAAGCAACCAGAATGTCAAACTCTTTAGATGTACTCTTTGGTAAAGGAGAAGGGAAGGCAATACTCAAAAAAGAAATAATGAGGAAATGGCAGGACAGATGGGAAAGGGATGGCAGCGGAAGGAAATATTACAGTGTGCAGAAATCAGTTACAACACAGCGAGTATACAGAGGTAATAGAAGAGAGGAGATTGTATTAACTAGATTAAGATTTGATCATACAGGTCTTAATAAAGCAATGTTCTTGATAGGGAAAAGTAATTCAAATGAATGTCCAGAGTGCAAAATAACAGAAGATGTAGAACATGTGCTAATGCACTGTCGGAAATATAGAGGAGAGAGGACAGAATTAATAGGGAAGATTGCGAAGGCAGGTAGAGTATGGAGCCTCAAGGTTATTCTGGGAACAACAGGAAAAGGGGTACAGGACACACAGAAAGCTGTAGTGGAATATTTGAAAGAGACAAGATTATATGGTAGAATTTAAGGTTAACTGAGGTTTGTTTGTTTTTTGTTTTTTTGTTTAAACTCCTAATTATTTATTAATTATTTAACAATTATGTGATATACAGTTATCCTTGTGGTAACTCATGCTACATACTCCGGTACAGTAGGTGGCGGTATGCACCTAACAAGTTATGATTGTAACCGCTATTAAACCAAAAGAAGAAGAAGAAGAAGATGATACGCTGGATCATGTTGTTTAAACCTGTTTCTACGGTTTCTTGTCTCAAGAAATGTGCTCATTGAGTAGGCATCTCGACCTCAGTGCAAATTTATCGTAAAGCTAACGTTGTGAGATTAGAAGTGGGAAAATGACGACGACTTTATCGGACATTCATGTGGAACTCACCTCCATCATGGACATTTTGGCTAAGTCTGCGGTGGCTGAAATCAGCAGACTTGTGGAGGATGGTGCCGCCTTACTACGGTTGGAAATATCTCGTAGCCACAGAGAGATTGCCGTGCTTAAGCGAAACCTGCAACTGAAGGAGAGTGAATTGCGATCGGCGCGAAGACTCCGAGAGCGTTTTTCGCAGATGCGGTCCACTGCTGTTCCGGTTTGTAGAGTACGAGTTTCAGATAGAGGTAAATTGGGTTTGGGTTTGTTTTCTTCTTTGGGAACGCTAAGAGTTTGGGTTACTCTAGTAGAATTAAGTCTATTTTTGTGTGTTTACCATTTAGCTGAAGCAAGCTGTATTGTTTTAGTTTTACCTCTTTATTTTCATTAAATAGAGTATTTGAACCACAATGGAAATTCCTTTTCTGTTTACGTTTCATTTTCACATGACTCTTTCAGCCAAGGGATTCTGTGTCCCTGCAGAGGAAATATTTGATCATGAGCCGAACTTAACAGCAAGGGGAGAAGAACCCAAGGCTGTGGAAGAGGAAGAATTGTCTTCACAGTCCAGCACCATGAGGGATCAGGTGATATCATCGATTATGTCAGTGAGAGAGAGAATTTCTGCCCCGTAACTGAGTTTAATAGAGCGTGATCTCTTGCCTCCTCTATTACAGACTGTGAGCATGGAGATGGTCCAGGCCAAACCAGTGCACATCAAGCAGGAAAAACTGGGAGAGGAGATTTGTCAAACTGACCCACAATCAGCGCCTTCAACTGACAGACGGGTTAGGGAGCTCACAACTGAAGATGATGGGAAGAAAGCAGACACAGAGCCCACACCTGTAGGAGCCCCAGAGGAGCTCAGTGACCGCCGGGAAAGGCATGGACATGTTGATGAGGAGCTCAGTGGACTGGAGTTTGTGGTGAAGGCAGAGCCAGTGGAAGAGCATGTAGCCCAGAGACTCAGTCAGACAGAAAGTGAACTTGGTGAAGGAATAGTCCTCAATAATCAGGACTCTGAGTCTGTGATGTGTGAGAGAGACAATCAACCATGGACTTCCTTTACCCAGAGGAACAGTCACAGAGAGAGTGATGATACAGATTGTTCTAATTCTGCATTTAAACAGTGCTTGCAGAGTCAGGAAGTTCACATACCACTTCAGAGCTCTACTCTCTCCATGGAAGTGTCCAAAAGCATACTGCCCTCTTTTGGGGCTTCATATGCTGAGGAGTTTGATAAGATGGGTGAGAAAACGTCTGTTTGCAGTGTGGAGCTCAGATCTGTTGACGTTGACGCGCAGCAGGGTCAGTACAGAGACATACTGGGCTCACAGGCGAAAGAGGATTTCATGATACGGCAGCAAGAGCAGCTACCTCAATTTGCAAATTCGTACCCCAAGGTTCTTGACAGAAGCAGGTATGTGCCACTAGACCGAATGGAGACGAGAGGACAGGCACCCAGAAAAGCCAGTACAGGACAGAAGCGCTTCAGCTGCTTGCAGTGCGGGAAGAGCTTCACCACCCGCTTTTACCTGAAGATACATCGGCGAATTCACACCGGGGAGAGACCCTTCACTTGCGCGCAGTGTGGCAAGGGATTCTACTGCACCTCTCACCTGACCTCGCATCAGAGATCGCACACAGGAGAGAAACCTTACAGCTGCGATGAGTGCGGCAATTCCTATTCACACCTGAACTCCCTTAAGCTTCACTACAGAGTCCACACAGGAGAAACGGAGCTGAGCTTCACGTAACGCTGACCAAAAAAACAGAACACAAAACCAGACCCCTGACGCAGAGCATTTTATTGAATAACCCGTAGACCATAGTTTTCAATATTTAGTTTTGAGTTCCAGCCCTTGACTGGATTAACCCCATAAAACTTGCAGACCCATATTTGGGACTGTCAAATTCAGCTGCTGTATTCAGGCATGTGGAACTTCAGGCTTACTTAACATTCTTGTGGACATCCCAAGGTTTCCAGCAACCACAAATCTGTCCTGCTAAATTGAAATGTATATAAAATTATGTACAACATCTAGATATTTTCCATGCGATGCTGTGGCCATATGAACACCTGGGTTTGAGGATTTCTCTCAATATAGGCATCCTGTAGCTTCAGTGAAGCACTGAAACCATAGTGAATATGTACGTGAAACTGTCCTACAATATGAAAAAAGTTCTTTCTGACTTTAAACCTACTTAATGAAAAACTGAGGAGAAAAGTGAGTGTAGAGTTAAAGGGGTTTATCATAAACATCACATTGACTTTGCTTTTTTTTTTAAAATCTCGAACTGTATTTGATGTCCAAGCAATCCTCTTTTGCTCATTTTTATGAACGGTATTGTGTTTTTTTATGGGGGGGGGGGGGGGGGGGGTCCCAGCATATCTTTTCCATCTGAGCAATAAATACAACGACCATCAAACTTGTTTCACTTTCCAATAAGAAGTTTCCCAACTCGTCTGACACCTTAAGCAGTTGAGAAATTAAGATAAGGGGCTTATTTGTTGTTTATTAAATGACAATGCCGACGCTTAAGCATTTCATTTTATGTTTTAAAATTACATTTGTAAAATGTGATTTGTAAAAATTGGATGATTCATTTTTTACTGGAAATGTGCACCATTGAATATGAGGAGTATCAGCCGCATAAATATTCATCGGTGTTTTAAGAGTCGAAAATTTTCCCCCGAGTTTCACCGAAGCCAATACCTAAAATGAATGAATTTCTCCTGCCATTTATAACCAAAGTACTTTATTGTGTCATTCAATGCCCTTAAATTGTAGACGACAAAAAGTTTAAATGTGGCCGAACCTCCAAAATTTGGATTTTATAGGGCTACGTAAGCCAGACCGTCTCCCATCCATGACTTGTGTGCCAATTATGATTTCAAATCGCAAGCTAGCGCCGAGAATCCTTTGGTACAAAGCTCAAACAGATTTTAAAAATATGATGTCGGCCCTATGGGAATTAAAGTTAATAATACAACTCGTAATCACGTTATTTCTAAGAATGTGAAAATAGATACGTACTGGTTGACCTGGTTGCTTACAGTTCAACGAAAATGGCTCGCTGCAATATTACTCGTCAGTATCTACGCTGTCAAGGTAACTCCCGTGCGGGGGGAAAATGTTGTCGGTCTGACCCGGAAATAAAACATTGTTGCAAGTTACCTTTGAACTCGGGGGTGCTGGATCTGTCTGGCCAAGATCCACGACTGGTGTCTGTTGCTAATGTGTAGCGACGTACTTATCCATTAAGTCATTCTTTTTCATGTCCCATTGATGAAGTTGGCTAGGTTTTTTTAAACCTCGTATATTTGCAGTAATCTATGTAACTTGATACTTCCGGTTAGAAAAATGTCGAATTGCGTTAATTATCAGACACAAATAGCTTCTATCATGAACATATTAAGTAAGGCGGCCGTGGCAGAAATTAGCAAAGTTGTTGATGACGGGTTTGTCCTACTGCGTTTGGAGATGTGCCGAAAAGAGAACGAAATTGAATCTTTGAAAATGAAAATACAGTCACTGGAGAGCGAGCTGAGGACGACTGGAGGACTCGGAGAACAGGCGTCTGTTTACAATCGCTCTGTACATCTTGGGATAAGATTGAGAGGACCTCGGAAAAGTATGCATCTATATATTCGCTCAACGATGTGAATGGTTAATTTCATTTTAATATTACTACTTCCGTTTTAAGGCAGCAACATAGGACGGAATGAACCCACTGTTGCCAACCATTGCGGAATTAACGTTACTTCGCTGATAATTGTATGTGGTTTTGTTTCTTATTGATCACTCGCTATCAGTTGTTGCCTACGAACAGGTGGTGGCGCCGCCGGTGGATAGCGATGAAATGAACAATTTTAAAATTATCAGCAGAATGTTGGCTGCGTGAAGAAGTCGGTGGAGCTACACACAAGGCAGTTTAACCATGATAAATCTTAAAGATGGCAATTTCGAACCTTTGAAACAGTTTTGTAACCTCTGAAACAACCACTGTTTCGAAATGTTCCGAATTGTTTCGGAACCAGATTTATTTCAGTAGTGCACAGCCTTGTGGCAAGAACTTTTACTGCAGCTATTAAAATGTTCCGAAGTGAAACAAAATACACATGCCGGGGCGTCACTAGTCACGTGACCAAAGTTTCCAAATAAAGGCGTAAACCCGGAAGTTCGAATCTGCATGTCGAAATTGCCATCTAATAAATCTATCTACCACAACTACGACTGTAGTCTTTGAGAAGTTTGCGCTGTTGCGTTCAGTTCTTTCATATTTTCCATACCAGGAGTATCATGGGCCAGTTTCACCGACATGGATTAAGATTGGTCCAGGACTAAATTGAGTTTTGTTTGGAGATTTTCCACTGAAAATTGAATTTGGTCTGGTATTAAGATTAATCTGTGTCTGAGAAACTGGCCATAAGTGTATGAACTTCATTCAGACTAACGCAGTAGCTGGTTTTGTTCATGTTTTAATATAGAACCGTTGGATTGCAGTACTGGTTGTAGAAAAGAGACTGCTGATGACCAAAGTCTGTTTGAAAATAACCGTGATGAACAGCGAGCACTTCAACGGGGGGGACAAATAGAGCAGCCCACATCTGTTGATGGTGGCAAAATGCTAGAAACGGGGAGAAAAGCTGCCGGAGATCCAAACGAACTAGGTGAGCAGCACGGGTGTGGACTGGACAGGTATGGCAGTGTCGAAAAACTGCTGGTAATGAGGGCCCTTGAAATTGTTTTATTGTTTTCATGTGACCCTGTGAATGAAAATGTTGAATAGGGGAAAAGGCCATCTTGTAGTTTCTATACTAACTAGAGGTGGAGAATCCAGGTCCCCAAAGTAAAAGTAGAGTCCCCTGAGGTGTTGTCCCAAGTTTCAGTTGGGTTTTTTCCATGACAAAAGCTCTTCAGTTTGGAGTTTGAGCTAATTAGTGATCTGATCTGGCTGCGCTCATGAATGGAAGTAAAACGTGGCCGAACTTCAATTTTCAGACCCCAGGAATGTCCACCTCTGATGCTTTTGGGGGACATATTTTTCTGTAGATAATGTCCTCGGCCAGGACTGGGGCTTCAGTCTGGAAAGTGATGGACAGCCTGCTCATGTTGAAGAGGTGAATTCACCTTTCCAGTCAGGTATTGTGCAGAATCAGGTAAGTGTATGGTTATTTTTTTACCCAGGTCTACTCAGGTGGCATTAAGTAATGCCTTTGTGGTGCTGAATCAACTCTCCTTTTTAAAGAACAATACATTTGTGCTGCATTGACAGTAATCATTTGGCTCCTCTCTTGCAGTTTGCAGATGTGGAGACGGTCAGGACTGAGCCAGTTCTTATAAAGCAGGAGAGGGTGGAAGAGGGCTTCTGTTCCAGTGACACACAGTCCACTTCTTCAGGAGTAGAAAAGGTTGCACAGCCCATACCTGTGGAAGATGGGAAGAAACTGGACTCGGAGAACTCTTCTTTAGGAGACCCAGAGGAGCTGAGCTGTGGACTTAGTACTAAGGAGATCAGTGGACTAGAGTTTGTGGTGAAGGCGGAGCCTGAAGAGGATGTAGCCCAGAGACTCTATCAGAAAGGATGTGAACGCAGTATTGGAAGACTCAATACTCTGGACTCTGAGTATGTGATGTATGAGAGAGACAATCAGCTGTGGACGTCCTTTACCCAAGGGAACAGTGACATAGAGAGTGATGATCTGGTTCATTCTAATGCTACAGAAGAGTGCTCACAGAGTTTGTCAATTCATTCAGCACTACACCATATTCCTGCCACCACGGAAGTAGTTGGAAACACGCTGTCCTTCATTGGCTCTTCTTGTGCTGAGGAGTTGGATAAAATGGGCGAGAAGCTCAGATCAGAGGCTGTTCACACACAGCAGGATCAGTACAGAGAGAGACTCGTGCACCCAGTGGAGAGAGAGAATCGGACATTACTGCCCCAGCAACAGTATCATGGACTCGCAGTAAAACACAGGGGAGGCAGTGAGAACCCAGCCCAGCCACACTCAGGCTCTCTGTATGAGACTGGCTCTACTCTTAGAACCGGTGTTTTACGCATTAGGGGAAAGATGACCATGAGGAAGACTGGTGGCGTGGAGAAGCGCTTCGTTTGCTCGTTCTGTGGTAAGAGATTCGACAGGTTAAGTCACTTGGAAAGACACCGGCGAATTCATACAGGCGAGAAACCCTTCGGATGCCTCATCTGCGGTAAGAGTTTCTCGCAGAAAAGCAGTCTTCAAGGGCATCAGAGGGTCCATACGGGTGAGAAGCCATACAGCTGCTCTGTCTGCGGAAAGACTTTCTCCTGCTCGTCCAACCGCAATGCGCACCAGTGTGACCACTCGCTCAACAAGGAATACAGCTGTTTCACTTGTGGGAAAATGTGCTCCGATTTGAAGACGTTCAACATGCATCAGAAACTTCACGCGGAGAAAATATTCTTATGTACCTAATGTGGAAAACTTGAATTCACTCTAGAGCTGCCATGTTCTGTGCATGTTAATAGAGTGTAATGTAAGCCATTGCTACCTCTTAATAATATTATCTTAGGGGAATGGTTGTATAGGTACATTTTTGTCTGTCCAAGTGAGTTTGACCAAAAAAGAAGAGGGAAAATATGCAGACCACATGCTGCAGTTGCAATTTCTCGGAGTTGATTTTTTTTTTTCCCTACAGGTAGCAATGGTGTTCCTTTGTATAAAATTGCTACTAATAATAAAGTGTTATGTGTGTTTTTAAACTTTTTATATCAAGATGTCAGAACATTCATATTTCTCATTAAAACTGTGTAAAAACTGGCCTTGGCTGACAATTCGGTGAGATTCATGTTGAGAGCATGTCAGACATATTGCAGTGGAATAATGATAATTGTAAGAGCAGGTTGGCCATACCTGATCATTGGGGAACCACGGGATGTGCAAGATTATGTCCTTACTACCTGCTGTGGACCCAGGAAACCAGATGAGGTGAGTTAACTTTAGTCTTCTGCTTCTATTAATCTCTTTAGTTCAAAACAACAATAGTCAGCTGACAGTGCGGCTTTCTAGGACCAGGGTTGGCTATCTTTGGCTCAGAGGTTGTGTTTGGTTTATCTTGATTGAAAAGCAAGCAATGTCCATCTCTTTGTAGCCATGCTTAACTAGCCACCTTCAAATCACCCAGGAATTCAGTGATATGCTCAACCAGCAGCTCTTTGAATGCAGCTCAAGCACCTTCCCCCAAAGTGTAAGCCTTCAGTAACACTATTACTGAGGAAGACAACCGTCTTTCCATGTTGGAGGTAAATGGGGTGGCAAAAGGAATTTTTATGGAGAACTGGAAAACAGGAACATAATTCCAAGCCTTTTTGCCAATGTTCACAGACTATCAGCTCTCAGTGGATGACCAGGCTAATTGCATGCTGCATCTGTAAGGGTAGTGTGATTTGGAGTTCACTCAAGGGAATACGGATGAATTCAGGATTCTGGACACGACCCCATCGCTTCCACATTTAAATGGGGAGAGAAGTCAGCGTGACTCTGGCTGCACCCAAATAAGGTGTGAGATCACAATTTGTTATTTGATCGCTCTTACCTAAGAACGCAATGCTGTTGTAACATTCATGACTGGTAACTGAAAGCGGTGGTGCTGGTGTTCAACTGTTAATTTAATTTCTTTGAAAAATTCTGATCCTCAAAGGGTTAAAATAACACATATTTCTGTGCTGTTTTAATTTTATTTTTTTATTTTTTTTTTACAGTTTTGTGAAAAAGTATTTGCCCCCTTCCAATTTTTTTGGTTGTCATATTTGTCTCAGTTCATCCAACAAATTTTAATATCAGATTAAGAGAGACAACATTGATAAAACATTCATTGTAGCCTTTAAATGATCATTTAATTTATCAAAATTAAAGAATTTTCAAAATCTAATCGCCCATGTGAAAAATTATTTGCCCCCAACCAAATATAATAACTGGTTGTGCCACCCCTGGCAGTAACAACTGCTGTCAAATATTTACAGTTACTGGCAGTGAGTCTTATACATTGCTGTGGAGGAATTTTGGCCTACTCTTACTCAAAGAATATTCAATTTAGCCACATTAGAGGGTTTTTGAGCATGAACTGCCTGTTTTTAAGTCGTGTCACAGCATCTTAACTGGATTCAAGTCAATACTTTGACTTGCCACCCCAAAACCTTCATTTTGTTAATATTGAGCTAGTCAGATGTGGAGTTCTTGTATAATTTGGATCATTGTCCTGCCACATAACCCAACAGCGCTTCAGCTTTTGGTCACAAACTTATGGCCAAATATTCTCCCTCAGAACTATGGCCAGTTGCCCCGCTCCTGAAACAGCAAAATAGCCCCAGGCCATCACACGAATACCACCGTTTTTGTCTGGGGGTATGATGTGCTTATTATTAACCTCCGCCGAGGAGGTTTATGTTTTCGGTGCCGTTTGTTTGTTGGTTTGTTTGTTTGTGTACAAGATAACTCAAAAACTAATGGCCGGATTTTGATGAAATTTTTAGGCTAGGTGGGTATTAAGTCAAGGAAGAGGTGATTAAATTTTGGCATATCTAGGCCAAAGTACTGCTGAGATATACTCCAAAGTTCAAGATTTCAAGTCTTTCCAATGGGCCGGAGTTCCAATCGCCGTGCTTTTGGCTTTGCTGCCCCCTGGCGGCGGAGGTTGTGCGCTCTCTGAGTGCTCTTCTAGTTGTGGAATGTAGTATGCTCAATTTAAGTGGATCCATGTCATCTATAAAGTTTCACTTTTTATTCATTAGTTCACAGAATATTGTCTCAGAAGTTTTTCGGGAGTAACAAGTTGTTTTTTTTTCCAAATGTGAGGTTCACAACCTTTTGGCTTTGTTTGGTCAGCAGTGGTTTTCGCCTGTCGTCTCTCCCATGGATGCCATTTTTGCCCAGTTCCTTTGTTATTGTAGTACTGTGAACACTGACCTTAACTGCAGCAAGTGAGGGGTGCAGGTCTTTAGATGTTAGTTTGCCTTCTTTTGTGGCCTTCTGGTTGAATCGGCTATGCACTTTTGGAGGAAATTAAGTTGGCCAGCCAATTCTGGGAAGGCTCAGCAAAATTTCCAATTTGGGCTATCTGGTTGGTCATTTGGATTGTTTGCCCTTCTGTCTTGACAGCCTAGCACTCACAATTGGAGACCAAACATAAGCAAACTTCGCTAGAAGTTACTTCATACCCAGTTGACACCTATTTTTACGGTGAATGTAGGTTAAAGTTCAAGCGAGAAATGGGTCAGAGTTCAAAAATTATTTTCTGGCAATAACTTTTATGAAATTGTCCGATCAACTTGAAGCTAAACTGAAATGACAAAGAATTTCATTCTGAGTCCTTTCATACGCTCCATATTAGGCCCTATTCTTTTTCTTTTGTATATGTTGTCTCTTAGTGGTGTTTTTCGAAAGCATCAAATTCCTTTTCATTGCTTTGCGGACGATGTCCAGATTTACCTGCCACTAAGGTCGATCGGCAAGGATTCAAAGCAGCCACTATTTGATTGTCTGAGTGATGTTTAGTCTTGGATGATTGCTAATTTTCTCAATCTTAACGAGTCCAAGACCGAGCTGCTAGAATTCTTAACTGAATTAAGATGGTCTGAGCTGGTGTAGCTGGTCTCTATAGCTTGATGCAGGTGATCAAAGCTGGTTAAGCTGGTATTTTCAGCTGGAGTCAGCTGGTGAAGGGCTGGTTGACCAGCTAAAACTGTCCAGAACACAGCTTAAACCAGCCTGACCAGCCTAGGTCAAAAGCTAGAATTTTCAGCAGGGCTGATAATGCTGAGTTTTGACCCTACGCTGAAGCCCTCCGCCACAGTTTCAAAACATCTTGGAGGAAAACCTGTCATCTGCGCATTTACACTATTTCTGTCAGATCGTTTTTTAAGTCCACGTTAATCTTCAATTTTCTTGGCCTATATGAAAAAAAAGTTTGAATTTTAAAAAAGACAGATAAATGTTTCTCCATTATAATTTATCCATCTCAAGTAAATTACGACTCAATTTTAACCTTTAACAAAATATAAAGCTTAGAGAGATATACTAGTATTTCTATTGACATGTAACAGAGCAGAGCTTGCAAAAACCTGTACGGGATGTCACCCAAAACGGGCCTCTTTCCTAGCATCACTGAAGTATTCATGCTCGATAAAGTAGCCTACTGATGTTTCGTGCGTGTTTCCATTTTCTCGTATCGATAATGTGACGGAATGACATTACATTCAATTCTATGCATTATAAGCTTTCCATTGATGTTGAAATTGCCATATTTCAGTTTTTCCTTTGAATCCCTCCTTTAAAATTTCAGGAAAAGACTCCATGCTGTTATCCTTGCCAGCAGTGGTTGCTCTTAGTTGGCTACTAAATGAAGGCTGCAAATTATTATGAAACCTTGATTTTTTTTAATTTATTTTGTAGCAAATGATTTTAATCTTGGTTGTTTCACGTGTTGGTTCATTCTATTTCTGTTTATGTATTTTTTGTATTGTTTATGCATTACCATGTCTTGTGAAGTATGAATTGACATACTGCCATGGTACCGTCTAGTCGGTGTGTTTGTCGCATGTAAGTATGTTGGTAACGTGGTTATTGGATGACAGCCCACCCCTACGTGGGTGGCAGCATGAGAGCTGACCTCTGTGAACAGGCGAGGCTAGTGAAAACGGTCAAGGTTTCTATACCCATAGCGAAGTGGGGTAGGGATCAGACCGTCGGTTCCCACCTGGGTGGCTGGTAACCACTACGGGATTCGGGGATCGCTATCCACTGGGTCACCGGCAGGTCGGGTCGCAGATGGTAGTAAGACCACAGACAGGGGTAGCCGCCACGCTCAGTTCGTGGCTGCCCTACGCGGGCGTCAGTCAGTGACAGTGCCTGTGTTCCATTCTCGGATAGACAGCGGACTGATTGTTAAAAGGTGAGGTTAAAAGGTTAGTGCAAGTGACCCAACACCTCTCGGCGGGTGAGACCTGCCCATAACATGTCAAAGGCTGTTTTTCTCTCTCCTGTGCCATAAGCTTTTCTAGGCATTTTCTTGCTGCCAAAAATGTTTTTGTTTTTTTTGGTTGGCCTTATGAAAGCTTCTGAATACACCCAAAAGAACAAGTCAAGCATCACTGTACACTTCAAAAACAACTCAATGCCCGTTATTACTAAAATGCTTGGCGCATCCACGTGGCAAATGTCGGGATTACAATACCACACGCTTTTCTCTATTTCTACTCGTATCTCACAGGAAAACCAATAAAAATCGATTGATTCTTCAATTTACAGTGCAGTACATACCTCACCAGTGCGTTTTTAATGGCGGTAAGTATATTTTGTAAAACAGCTGGTCTATGTATACTGCATGAAATTGCTGGCAAACAACAAAGAACTTGATCATGTAGAAGGGAATCATCAGATCTGAAGATACACAATACATCCCAGTGGCTAAAAACAATGCATAGTGTTTCTGACTTAAGGTCGCTATGTCACCTCTGTGCTGACAATGATATCAGAAGCCATAAACAACAGATAAGACGAAGGACAATACAGTGTACATTGACTGTGCACACTGTTTGTGATAGTACCAACTGGGACAAACAATATGCAAAAACGGTGAAAGAGGCAAATACGCCTGGACGGAAAATGCATATTGTTTGTAAAAATGCCGTTAACTATTTAGCATGGGAATTGTTACATGCACCCTTCTAGCAAATAAGGAACATTGGTGGGAGAATTTTACTTGTAGATACGCCTTTTGGAAAAAGGGTTTTAACCTCTTAAGGATAAGAATTCAGACCTAAAATTGTGCCAGATGATGGGTCCTTCATTGATGTATCTAAACAGTGAATCATTTTTGCCCAAAATGTCACTAATGCCCTTTTTTGCATGAGGGTGTCAATTTGTTTCCTGTGTGAGCTGTTCAAGCTCACGGTGGGTTGTTTTATGTTCTCCTTGAGGCATTTTTTTCTGGTAAATCAGGAAGCACTAGGGCACAGAGGGTGTTTTCTGATCAGTGAAAGAAACTGAGTGGTAGAAATCAAGTGTCAGGATGAAGGTGTGTTTGTGTGTGCCCCCCCTCCTTAAGAGGGTATTGAAGCAAGCTGAGAATTGCTTCGGGGATAGAGGGCCTTTCTCAAATCAGCCCCTTTTCCCCTGACCTATCCACTCCCCCTCCGTTTGCGTTGAGGGTCCGCCACTTTGAGTGCCATCCCAAACAAATGGGATGGAAGTGGCTTATTTAACCATCCGCAGCAAGTCTACACTGATGAAAGCTGACCACACTCCTTTCAAGTGCAGCACTTATTTTGTGCCCTGGATGGAAGAAGTGCTGCATATCTACAGGGCTGCCAATAGGAGGCGCTGTTGCCACCAAAACATTCACGCCCAATTACGCCACTCCCAATTATAAGAGTGGGAGACCCAATTAATAATAATGATCAGATTTCCCACGAACAGGGTGTTCAAATAAATGAATGAAGAGGTTTTAAGTGCAAAGAATTCCACAATTTTATTATGCACAATCATTAAATGGCAAAGGATAAAATCTATCACCACCTAACGAGGCAATAAGGTCCCTGTTGACTATAGAAGGCGGGGCACAAACAGATTCAAGACACTCCAAACATTACACGGTACATGATTCAACGAGGTACTGCTTCACATCACAGTCGGCTAATACCATGACCAACTTGGATTGGCAATAACACAGTACTACAACTACGGCAACACAAATGTTGCTTAAAAAGATGAACCTAATCTCCACATCAGAAGGTGTCAATAAGACAAGGCAGAGTACAGCCTACCCAACTAAATACTGCCCAAATAGGCTGACACCAAGGGTATTTACAGCAAATGTGGACCAGCCTACTCCACCTCATTCACAATATAGATAATTTAAAATTCAGCTGATGATACTTATGCACAATGCGACACAGGCTTAATATCACAAGGCTTCAAAGTCAGTACATGAATTTATTACACCAGGCAAGTACCACCTCTAAATACTGACACCATAGAATAATTAAAGAAAACTATAATAGCCAATACTGATTAATACATGTAGGATGAACCATGTTAACCCAGTAGGAAAATGTAAAGAAACAACAATATTTATCACTAGTGCTTAAGTTCAAGCTAGCAGCACAACTGCAGCAAGTAATAATTGGTGCAAGTGTTTATCTAGATGCATACCAAAAAGCGCAGTTAATTAACAACATTAATATGGTGATCAAACAAAGAGACCACCCATACACGAACATTCTAACAGCGAAAATCACAATTCTTGACAAACAGCGGCACTTTTCCCCCTTTCAACCATGTAACATTGCGGTGTGTGGCATTCACAAGCAATTCAATGCGAGAGTTATTTTAAATATAAAACATATATTCTTGATCTCTAACTAACCAGGACGCTGACCAAACAAGGGGAAGAGAAGCTCACAGGTGTATTCTTAATGATACGCCCCAGCTGACGCACTGACCTATAACCCTACGGCAGAAGGCCTAAGGCAGTTATCAAGGTTCTAACGTCCTACTTGTCACACATACCTTACCCCCATTTTCAAAGGTCATCTTCCCGGTGACATCACAGCTACCACCCAGGAGGGTACTACTGGCAGGCCTCACCACAATATGCAAAATGAATTCTGAGAAGGGGATGCTTCATCGATTTATCTACTTTCCGATCCTCTAGTCGCCGTCTGTGGCAGTTTGAAAGGATTAGAATGTTGACCTGTAGTGGCCCGGCTCAAACGTCTCACCCATTCTTCCGGCAGAACATCCGGGATTTCTTTTTCAGCGAGTCCAGAGCTTCGCGAAGACCCTTCCGCTGTTGTGATATTAGTGATGCTTGGTAAACTACAGCCTGATAGAACAGGCTGATCTTGACTTGTACTTAAAGTTGGACTTGAGACCACAGAGGGAATGAGTCATCCATTGTTCTAGAATGCAGGTCTGCATGGCTTTGGGGAATCCACATACCCCCTGCTGTAGAATCGTCGCCATCTTCTGCCCATGAATCATCCAAATTGATAACCTCCACAGGTAGTAGGGGGAATTGGACTGAATTTGAATTGTAAACCTAGCTGGATTTGGCAACAATTTTAATTCAGACCTATGAATGACCTTTTCTTCACCTAGACCATCCTGTGGTTTGGTCTTGTACACTGTGGCAACTTGGTCTAGTGTCGCAGTCACGTTTGTCTAGGGATATTATTTCACTTATAGAAGAAGGCAGACTGGCCTGGACTGGTGAGTCTGGAAGGAAATCCGGGATTTACCTGCCCTTGCGACGACACCATAGCATTCCAGGACAAGCTCAAGCTGCCGCTCCACCGGCGAATAGCTCCGCTTCGTTCGGTTCTTGAGTTCAGTGTAGTGAGGTATTTACCACAAGCACAGCAGTAATAGGTGACAAAGTAAAATGATAAAGCGCATACGCGTGGTTTGGTAGCGAACTTTTAGGGAAGGTGTCCTCTGCTTCAGGGCTCTGGCACATAGCACTAACCACCTTTGATTTTTGCCTGTTTAAAAGAGACACCCCTCCCATGACCAACCACTGCCCAATCAGGACACAAGGCATCGTCCCGATTCCTCCTATCAGTCACCAATGACAGTGCACAGCAACCATGCCACCTGTATCTACATTTTACGGCAAAACAGAGAAGCTACTAGTGTTTCTATTATTATGCCTCGTTCCCAGATCCAAGGGCATAACAGGTCTAGACACTTAGTCACTTGATACATTTTAGAATCCCAGGCATCCAGTAACCTTGAGCATGTTTCTTCCATAGCACCAGAGAACCTGCCGGAAGAAGAGGGACAGTTGCCGGCTGATGACGTCTGCAATAGACTGCTGCAGCTTCCAAGTTTTTCCGGGCGCTCTCGTACACCGATGCCAAGTTGTGCCGATGTTTGGTGACCCAATCTTTCGTACCTTCTCCTGGTGCCTCTTTCTCTGTCAACCTAAGGAGGAAATCCACAGGTATTTGTGGTTTTTGGCCAAACATCAATTCATATGGGGAGTGACCAGTCGATTGGTGAGCAGTGGTGTTATACGCAAACAGGAGCTGCGGGAGGAGTTGAGGCCATTTCTTCTTCTTGTCAGGAGAGAGGGTTCATAGCAAATTGTGCAAGGTATGATTGAATTGTTCGCATTGGCCATTTCCCTCTGAATGGTACGGAGTAGTCCTGCTTTTCTCAATCCCACACAACTGACACAGTCACTTCAGTATCTCCCCCTCAAAATTTCTCCCATGATCAGAATGGATGCGTCGCGGCGCACCAAAAGAATAGAAACATCTTTCAGTTAGAATTCTAACCACTGTACTAGCTTTCTGATCCACAGTGGGAAAAGCTTGAGCAAACTTGGAAAATACATCTGTGACAACGAGAACATTTTCTCTGCCACCACTGTCTCGTTCGAGTACTGTGAAGTCAGTAGCGAGAATTTCTAGGGGTCTAGTAGCTAAAATGCTGCCAATGAAGGTTCTAACCTGTGGTTGTGTAGCTTTAGCCACCACACAGCGTTCACATGCCTCACACCATTTTTCGATGTCTTGCCGCATCTTTGGCCAATAACATCACTGGCGAACAAGAGCAGTGGTCCTCTCTACGCCCTGGTGGCCATGGTTGTTGTGAAGACCTGTAAGGACCTCGACCTGGAGCACCTTGGGTAGCAACAACTGCAGGACTCTCTCCCCTTGTGGTGGCAACTCAACAGCTCGGTACAAAACACCTTCCTCTCGAATTGGGCCCCACTGCCAAACCAACTCACACTCTTTTAACCACTCTCCCTTAGTGGGCACAGTTTTCCTCTTCCAGTATTTCAAAAACATTCCAATCAAGGGATCACTTTCCTGTAATATCTGCAGATCTGCCCTTTTCCGGATTGGAGCTGCATCCACAGTTAAAATAGGTACAGCTGGCAGGCTGGGCTCTACCTTTTCTCCAGAAACTTGAGAGGATACCTCACGGGGGACCGTAATGCTGGACATAACTGCGAAGACAGAGGTGGGTGAGGCAGGCAACCAAGATGGTGCATCAGCATTCTTATTAGAGGGACCTGGTCGATACTGTATCTCAAAATCAAAAGAGCCAACTGAGAGGCCCAATGTTGTTCAACTGCCCCCAGCTTTGTAGTTTGGAGATAACTGAGTGGATTGTTATCAGTGTACACAAGAAACTTTACTCCCATCAAATACTCACAGAATTTTTCTGTTACAGCCCACTTCAGTCCCAGCAGTTCCAACTTCATGGAACTGTAATTGAACATATTCCGCTCTCGGGGGCACAAACCCCTACTGGCAAAAGCAATTGGCTTCCTGACTCCCTCTTGATCCAGTGAAAGGACCGATCCCAAACCCTTATGGCTTGCATCAGCCTCCAAAACAAATGGTTTTGTGAAGTCAGCATAACCCAAAACTGGGGCACTCACCAATTTTCTCCTCAGAGTACTAAGACTCTTTTCACAGCTGTCATCCCATCTTAATTCCATAGTTTGACGGCTATTTTGACCTGGCTTCTTGCGGCTGCCCTGCAGCTCCCCTCCCAATTTATGCAATGGAGCAGCATGCTTAGCAAACCCTTCCACAAACCGCCAGTAATAAGATGCAAAGCCCAAAAAGGAGCGAAGCTTAGTAATATTAGTTGGCCTTTTCCACTTGGTGACCACCCGGATCTTCTCAGGATCAGTAGCCACACCAGCGGCAGATATCACATGGCCCAAGTACTTAACTTCTGGTTGGAATAAATTACACTTTTGTCGCTTTAATTTTAAGCCATGCTGCTGGAGGCAAGCTAGTAACATTTCCAGACGCTCCAAGAGCTCTTGAAAGAAAGCAGAAAGTATGACAATGTTGTCCAGGTATAACAGAAGAGAAAGGAACCTTTGGCCTCCAAAAATTCACTCCATCTTGCGTAGAAAAGTGCTTGGGGCATTACATAGTCCAAAAGGCATCCACCTAAATTCAGAAAACCCAAAGGTGGTGCAAAAAGCAGTTTTCTGCTTATCTGCTAGTGCCACTGGCACTTGATTATACCCGCTTGCCAGATCAAGTGTTGAAAACCATTTAACCCCAGTTAAGGCATCAAAGACTCCTCGATACGGGGTAATTGATCTGCATCCTTACGCATCTTCGCATTTATCCTGCCGATTATGTCAAATGTAGCCAGTAGGATGCGCTGTTGCCACCAAAACATTCACGCCCGATTATGCCACTTCCAATTATAAGGGTGGGAGACCCAATTAATAATAATGATGAGATTCCCCATGAACAGGGTGTTCAAATAAATGAACGAAGAGGTTTTAAGTGCAAAGAATTCCACAATTTTATTATGCACAATCATTAAATGGCAAATGATAAAATCATTAAAAATTGGTAGGAATTAAATAGCACAGCCATTGTAACATACCACATGCTTGTTTGATAGGTTCACCGATGACTCAGTCTTGGATAATAGATTTAACTAACATTTGTAGACTTACATACCCAAGGTGAGTTGTTGCTAATGGGGACACATCCAAATTCTAATATGAACAAAGAAAACCAAAGAAATAAGAAGAAAACATAAATCCAAAAACCCAAATTAAAAAATCAAAAATTACAAATTAGAACCCTCCTGGAAAAGTGTCAGCCAATCTACAAATTGGCTGCAGCACCACCTAACAAGGCAATAAGGTCCCTGGTGACTATAGAAGGCGGGGCACAAACAGATTCAAGACACTCCAAACATTACATGGCACATGTGATTCAACCGGGTACTGCTACACATCACAATCGACTAATACCATGACCAACTTGGATCGGCAATAACACAGTACTACAACTACGGCCTACCCAACTAAATACTGCCCAAATAGGCTGACACCCAGTCCAGGAAGAGAACAACAAAATAAAAATAATATGTATATATACAAACAACCCCAAAATGACAAACACTCAAATGTCCGCAAGCCAAATAATCCACCAAGGGTATTTACAGCAAATGTAGACCAGCCTACTCCACCTCATTCACAATATAGATAATATAACATTCAGCTGATGATACTTATACACAATCCGACACAGGCTTAATATCACAAGGCTTCAAAGTCAGTACATGAACATATTACACCAGGCAAGTACCACCTCTAAATACTGACATCATAGAATAATTGAAGAACACTATAACAGCCAACGCTGATTAATACATGTAGGATGAATCATGTTAGCCCAGTAGGAAAGTTTAAAGAAACTACAATATTTATCACTACTGCTTAAGTTCAAGCTAGCAGCATTAACACTACTACGGAGAAATTTAAAGAGACTAAAGTCATTATCTACACTCCTCGAATTGGAGCAAGGAATACTAGCACAGAATTAAAGAGACCACAAAGTTCAGTAGCACTCAAGCCCAGCAAGCGGCGTTCGCACCAAATAACAATTTAAAGAAACTATCCTTGAGCTCAATGAGCCTATACTTTGCACACATCCAATACAATCAGCAGTGCAACAAAGAGCGGCCTATGATAAAACACCGGTGTGAATAACAGTGGCCTCACGCCGTAGTTGCGACAATCCTGTAACTAGAGACAATTTAAAGCAGAGGAGAAAACCTCAGCTGCACAATATACGTTGATCATAGCAGCCGCTTACGTATTTTAAAAAAAGGGAAAAATTAAGCTGTTCGTACCTTTTTATAGGGTGAATTTCATGCTCTTCACACCAGAAAAGCTGTGTGGTCTGCACAGCACAACTGCAGCAAGTAATAATTGGTTCAAGTGTTTAGCTAGATGCATAACAAAAAGTGCAGTTAATTAACGACATTCATATGATGTTCAAACAAAGAGACCACCCATACATGAACATTCCAACTGCGCAAATCACAATTCTTGACAAACAGCGGCACTTTCCCCCCTTTGAACCATGTCATTGCGGCATGTGGCATTCAAAAGCAATTCAATGCGAGAGTTATTTTAAATACAAAACATACCATATTCTTGTTCTCAAACTAACCAGGACGCCGTCCAAACAAGGGGAAGAGAAGCTCACAGGTGTATTCTTAATCATGCACCCCAGCTGACTCACTGACCTGTAACCCTACGGCAGAATGCCTAAGGCATTTAACAAGGTCCTTGCGTCCTACTTGTCACACGTAGAACTAGAAAGTTGGCAGCCCTGTATCTACCAAAATCAGTTCCGTGTGGCTATTTCAGAAAAATAAGTAAAACCAAACCTCAAACAGACTTTTACCATTTCATCCGCACGTCGCAGAACAAAAAGTTGCACTGTAATTTGAAGTGAACATGCAGATGTGCATCTGAGAAAGCATTGAGTGAGTAGTTTCATTTATTGAATCAATGATAACTTTTTTCACAATATGCCATTTTGTGCACAAACAACTTCATATTTGTCAGTGCTGTGAATTAAATATGTTTGGTATGAATTTTATTTAATTACGCTGTCCTCTCTAAAGTATTTTGGGTAAGAGGTGTATAATTAAGGAACTAGACCGTTGTAATAATGCAACACCCCAATCGGTAGGCATGGTGATAACTACCTTTGCTACCCGTTGGACAAAGGGCAGGGGCCTCCCAGTTTATACACATATTGACATCCTCCCCTTTCAAATGTTCCCGCCATAGCTGCGATGGAGACTTCACATGGAGTGCTACTCAGTAGTGAAGTGCTAGCGGTGAGGGAGTGGTTTGAGAAAGGGCCAAAGTCTCTCTGAACTCTGAATTATTCAGATGATGCTCTCCATTCTTTGTTAAGTTGCTGCAATATTTAATTTATTTGTAAATGATATCCATTATGTTTCCATCGTCTGTGAAAGCATCTTAATTTCCCCCCAACAGATTTAATTGGGTAAATAATCCTTACAGACTATGAATAGTGCACTTAAGAAAACTTGTCACCTTGTTTAAATTCTGGGGCTGCTATTGTGGTTGCACCGAAAATCACGATGCTCAGTGGGTTCTCGGAACTGACGTTGAGAATGAAGCTGAAGTCCTTGCTCTTATTTTGAAATTTCTCGCATTGCCAGGGTGGTTACCGGAAGTAGTTACCATATTGTAGTTTACAGTCAATGTATGCTTAGTTCCGTACAGTGTCTGGCTCAACGAACACGGTTGGATGGGCTTACACCCAAGTATTTCATTTTGCGTTTTCTTGGGGAAAACATACAACGGTACGGAGCCTGCAAGTACACGGAGGGTGTAGTGGTGTTAAGCTGTAGTTACAATGAAAAATTGTGCTGCCTTTCAGGCGCAGTTAGCTTCCATCATGGAAGTACTTGCCAAAGCAGCAGTTGCAGAAATAAGCAAACTTGTTGAAGATGGATCTGTTGTCTTGCGTTTGGAAGTATCTCGAAGCCATAAAGAAATTGACTGCCTGAAGAGAAAACTACAGCAGGTGGAAAGCGAACTGCGGACGGCGCAAGAAGCAGCGACGCATGACAACCGCTCCATTGGAGTTCAGGTGGAGGACCAGTTTGGAGAAGGTGATCCATACCTGCCTGTGACCAGTTTTTTGAAACACCTTTACTTATGAGACTGTTTTTCATAATTACCCATGTAGACCTGTTTCTCCAATGGTAGGAATTCGGATGCGTGGCAGAGTAAAGATTGATCTGATTGAATTCCATAATTATATTTTTGCGAGGTCATTTATGGGTGTCAACCATTCAACCCTGTCTGCCACTCGTTCTTGTGATTTAATGAAATATTGGCCAGTGGATTGTATTCAATTTAGCGCAGTGGCCGTGACTAGAATGAATACGTTTTGCTCTGTGGGCTACTGCTCTCAAATGTGCCAAAGTGAATCCAAGCAACTACCCAGCATCACTGCTATACTAAGTGGTGATGGATTGCGTTATAACGTGCATTTCTTGCGCTAACACGAAAAACAAAACAATCGTTGCATTGTATATCGTTTTTGTTTTGATTTTATTATTTTAAAGAAACACATGCGTAAATTACATTCTTTCGATGCTTATTTGTGTCTCAAATTCTGTCAACCGTGGGAACATTTCTGTTAGTGTACTGTACTTCGGTTGAATCTTCTCATTTTATCCCTAGACCAGCTAGACCAACTAATAATACAACTCAGACCATCTTAAACCAGCTTAGAATTCTATCTGCTAGAATTCTAAGCTGGTTTAAGATGGTCTGAGCTGTGTTCTTAGCAGGTCATAGCTGGTATAGCTGATCTCTATAGCTTGATGAAGGTGGTCAAAGCTGGTTAAGCTGGTATTTTCAGCTGGTGAAGGGCTGGTCGACCAGCTAAAACTGTCCAAAACACAGCTTAAACCAGCCTGACCAGCATAGGCTGGTCAAAGCTGGAATTTTCAGCAGGGGAACGTTGCGCTGCTTTATGTGTTTGGCGCATGGTATGGAGATCCGCCATGTGTTGAATTCACTACGCTTTATTTAGCTTGCTGCTTTGAGTGGAATTCTGTGTTCCGTTAAATCCTCCATGATAATCATCGTTCAGAATTGCAGTGAAAAGGCGCTCACATTGAACATTTGGATGCCAGTGTTGGATATGCAAAAGGAGAAAATACAGCATTAGATATCAAGTGCTCTAAATGTCTAACCATGCAATCTATTGGAAAATTAGGATTGACCAAATTAGCTGTAAATGCCTGAAATGAATTTCTGTTGCATCAACTGGTTAGTTCTGAAAACCTTGTTCAATTGAAATACGCCTTTTCTATTCAAGACTGTGCTTCTCGACTGTTTGTTCCTGTAGAAACAGTGGTAACTTTTGTGTCCACATAAGTTAATACTAAGCCATTTATATCACTCTTCTGATGACAAATGTTTGTGTCAGTGATGGATTGCAAAGAGATGTGTACTGAGTATTAGAGTAGCTCATATCGAGCACTGATCCTCAAATAAAATAAATATTTACATCCGTCTTTCCTGCAGGAGCTGTTGTTGGTGAAGAAATTGCTGAAAAGAGTCACCCATTTAAACAAAAACACTGTGAAGAGGACTCTGGTGCACAGTCATGCAACACGCGTCCCGTATTTGGCTTTACGGTGAAGGCGGAGCAAGAGGAAGAGCATATAGCCCAGAGACTCAATCAGGCAGGATGTGAACACAGCACTGGAAGATTCAACACGCTGGGCTCTGAGTATGGGATGTACGAGAGGGACATCCAAAAGTGGAATTCCTTTACTCAAGGAAACTGTAATATCGAGATAAATGATCCAGTATGCTCTAATGCTACAGAACTGTGCTCACAGGGCCTGACAGTTAACTCACCTCTACAACGTACTCCTGCCACCTTGGAAGTTTCTGGAAGCACGCTGTTCTTGGAGAGTGATTTTCAGGTTGTTGATGGTGATGTAGTGAAAGAGGAAGCAGGTGGGCAGTGTTTGTACAGTGAAGAGAGCAGATCTGACATCGGCGACACACAGCAGACTGGGTTTAGACCACCTCCAGTCTTGATGAACGATGATCTAACCTCACAACTTTGGCAGCCACTACAGCAACCATCGGACTGGCAAACAGGAGTGACTGACGACATCACAAATCCAGTTTCAAACAAAAGCAAGAAGGCCAGAATCCACTGGAAAACTGGCCCGGGGGACAAACCGTACGGCTGTACGCAGTGCGAGAAGAGCTTCTGTCGGTTTATTGACCTGGAGAGGCACCGGCGAATTCACACGGGTGAGAAACCGTTCGGTTGTGCCCAGTGTGGGAAGCGGTTCAGCTTAAGGGGCAACCTCATTACTCATGAAAGGGTTCACACTGGGAATAAGCCCTTCGGCTGTGTGCATTGTGGGAAGAGATTCGCTCAGGGATCGAATCTCAGAGCGCACCACCGAATTCACACGGGAGAGAGACCATATCACTGTACCCAGTGTGGGAAACGTTTCACTCAGTTAAGCGCTCTTAAAACTCACCTGAAAGTGCACAGCAGAAATGAATTGCTACAACTTGGGATGAACTGTATGTGACTTACAGCAAACTCACAGATGTTACATTATCGCATTGGACATTTTGAGATCATCGGCCTTCAACTGCACCAACGTGGATGATGAACATCATTTTTTTCCTGCTCCCCCTTTAAATGCCCCATTTGAAGACAAAACTGAAAATTTACTCTCACCTCTGGATGTAACTGAGGGAAAACTGTTTGACTGAATTCCTAATTTATTAACTTAATTGTGTGTACATCCTAATTGATTCCAGTCTTTTTTGAGATGGACACCTTCATAGAAATTTAGCAAAGAAATTGCATTGTTTTCCCCATCCTCCATTAGGAAGGCCAAGGGCCAAGGACGATATTATGCAGGAATTATAAATATTCATTGGTTTTACACTGGCCATCTATTGCCAAAAATAAATAAATAAATAAATATCAGTTTTGGCAATGCAAGTAAAAAAGCCTTAACAAAGCTATCAAATTCAGTTTTACTAAAAGTGAAGTGAAAACTAATGAAACTAAATGAAATTACTGTGCTGTACTTATGCGGAAGAGCTAACTTGGGTCTAAGTCCTTGTCTTAGTGCACAATTGTTTATTACTGGCCAAAATTGAGTGAAGGGGAAGATGCTTAAAGGTGCATTTTGTCATTTTCTGCTAATTTCTCCGTGTTGCTGAACAGTTCATTTGTTGCAGAAATAGCTCTCTGCTGCCACCAAGAGGACAGGAGTAGCTTAAGCTTTATTTAAGGTAATGCGGCAAATGGTTGGCTGTAGTAAGCAAGCTGTCTAGAACTTAACTTTGGCCCAAGACAGAGCTTGATTTCAGAAAAACATGTCAGATATCGATTTGGCGACAAGTTTGCTCACATGTATTTATTATGTGCAAAGCATTTTGTGGCGCAAGATGAAATGATTGGGCTATAAACCACTATGCCAAAGTAATGAAGGCTAGTGGTTTAACTAACACACTTTGTAGCTTAGGTGGAGAGAGTTCTGTTGACAACTTCATTGTATTGGGTTAACAAAATGGATCACATTTTTAATAAATCAGAATATGCCATGCTAATTGAAAACAACAATGGTAGAACTTGTTACTCTTGCTTAATTGCTTGTTACTGAGGAATACAAGATTGTTTGATCACATTGCCACTGTTGTCAACCCCCCCCCCCCCCCCCCCCCAAAAAAAACGCAAAATGATTCCTATTTGGTCATTTGATTATGCTGACCTCAAGAAAAGACTAGGACGCACAATGCAGAAACTGCTCTAACAATACGATCAAAATGCCGGATTTCTTCTTCTGTGATGACAAGCGATGACCGTACTGTGGCTTCAAAATGTCGGGATCCTGGCTGCAATTTTTTTCCACCCGTTATATCCATAGACAGTAAAAGAAGTAGACGGTGGGATGGCGCTATTTTCAACGGGAGAGTGTGAAGCACAATTGAACGAGTTTTCAGTTGGGCACCACGCCTACTGCGCAGGCTCGAAGTCAGCTCGCTGACGTAAACCAACGTCCTGAGAAGCGGTAACTCGTCTGGTAGATGAATCCTACACATAATTCCCAGCGAGCAAACGATTGCGTCTGTCAGTTTAGTCTGATTTCGTTCGATGTTATTATGTTTTCGAATTATTACTTCATAGGTTCTTCACTTCGTTAGCGATGTGGCTCAATCGTCTTCTGTCTATGATTCGTTATGGGCTTCTGGTCTAAACAGTACGGTTATTTACGTCCTGTGCGACAGAAAGTCGCCGGCATCAAGTCACTTTTAGCCTACCCTGGTGCCATCGGCTAAAAATGCTTACGATTAGACCATAATGCTACGTACGAAGTAAAGACGTCTGCTACAAAATGTAGTCTCTCGGTAGAAAATTTTATCACTGATATGAAGGCTCATAAAATTTTTAGTGTAAAGTTATCTGATGTCAAAACTCAGGCAAAATGAATGGGGGTGAATGGAGAAGCTACCGCTAGTTGATCATCTGCTATCTTTGAGCGTTCAATTGAGCTTCAACTTCCGGGTGTATTCCTACCCCTTTGGTTATATCCATAGCCATTTTTGGCTCCTCTGATTTGCTGCTGAAAACACGTTTTGAACATGCCCACCTAGTACTTGTGCAGCCTGTGTAGGAAGATTTTCTTTCGACGTGCCACACCCTTCCTCTGATTAATCATGTCTGTCAGCTGAACACAAGCAAGCAGTGATAAAGAGACACATTATTTACAGGTTCATTATACAGCAAACTATGCAAGAGATCGTGCATTATGTTTATATGGATTATTTAGCCATCTTGCTGGCTAGCTATTATGAAGGAAAATCCCTGTAAATAACTGTCATATTTAGCCAGTGTTATTTGGTATTCACGCTACCTTCTCTAGCTGGCTGTAATAGCTATTTCTCTTGAGCTAGCTGGCAAGCTAGATATCATCCCAGAAATCTAGAAGTACAGTTGGGACACACAAAAGCACCTCAAATCATATCAGATAAGCTCATGTCTTGTACAGGTTGCTAGTAAAGTTACAGTAAAAACTAAATCATTCCGCTGTAATATAACTATTGATAATTACCAAGATTTACCTTAACTAACCGTAACTAGCTATAGCTCGCTGGACGGTTATATTATGGTAAGAGTAACTTAATATGCGATCGCACACAAAGCCGTATAACACAGTGTAACTCCTAGTCAAGTTATTCCACCTTTATGAATAGTTTTCTTATAACCTCATCACAGCTTCCAGCCCTTGAGAAAAAGAAACGCGCGAGAAGTGTGGAATCATTATCGCTTTTGGTGCTACTCGTGGCAGAATATGGCTTAATAATAAACGACTTTGCGTCGCGAAAATCCCAGAGAGTGCACCTCTGATCAAAGTAAAACTTATCATGTGTTTGCCGTAAAATTATCCTTGACACTTGATCTTTATGTTTCGATGGCCCATGCACAGACATGAACATTGTTCTCACCGTGCGGGCACGCTGTCACATTTTATGAGTCCTGTATTTTGCCGTTACTGGTTGTTTTAAAGCTGAATTCTTTCACTTCTTGCATTTGCTGCTGTTGTAATGTTATGTGACATCTGATTGTGATATTATGACATTTAGAAATATCCTGGTGAGCAGTGCACAAGGCCACTGGTTAATCTATGCATTAATCATACTTTATTCACTAGTCATTCTGAGAAATTCATCTGAGCCCGGTTGATCCTAGAACATTATTGTAAACATGTTTGCCAATACACATGCGTGTGTATAAATGTCTGATGACATCAAACAGGCAGCCAGTCAGAGGAGCAAAAAAATGGCAATGGATATATCAGGTAGAAAAGAAAATTCTCCCTCCGCCTGCATGTCCTGTGGTCATAATAATATTCCTCTTTATGGATGAGGGGATTCAAAATGAAATTTGAGGGGAATTCAAACTCTGAGTCGGTATCTTGGAGCCAATAAATATCAAAGCACTGTATTCCTTTTTTTATTGGGAAATTGCTGAATGCACCTTTAAGTATAACAGTCAAAGATGGAATCAGATCAATTTATTGCTGCGTCAGTGGATAATGGCTGATTATAAATCACCGCGGAATGACTCACAAAAAGACATTCAATAACCCATGAAATATACAAACTACACAAATAAACCGCAAACCAGTTAGAAAAATAAAAATGCGAATGGAAACATGGTACAATTACGTTAATAAAAAAAAAATACATGAAACCAGAAGTTACATATTGGAACAAATGGGAGTGAACAAATGACACTTGCATGACCTTGTAGGGAAGGCTAAGAGGCTTGTGGGAAGTTGAATTCAGCCAATAGGTCAACTGTTTTCTGTGGGGAGGAAATTCTGTCTCTTCCCAGGTGACAATAAAGCTATGGATATCCATGACTGCCTCTTTATTTACAGATTACAAAGGCTTAGCATATACCTGTGATGGATTGGCCACCAGTACTCACCTGCCTCTTGCCCACTATTTAGGGTTTGGTTCCAGCCATTGCCCCTTTTCGACGTGGCTAGAAACATCCGCATAAGGGCCTGAGTGCCTGGATTGAATAAAAACAGACTCTTGCACGCAAATATCCTGCAGTAGGTGGCGGTAATGCGCTGTGTTGTATCTGTCATGTTTTAGTTCTGTCATATCTCCCAAGAAGCTCTTTCATAAAGAAGGGTTAGATCAGGGATGATTGAATAGCTTTGACGGGGCTTTATTAGTCTCAGTTCTAATTTTGCTTCGACAGATTACAATTATGGGCCTCCTTTCACCCAAAATTAATTGATTAAATGAAAATAAAGCCAATGCTTTTGTGTTGAAGCCTATTGTTGAGGCCTCAACATAAAACTGGCAGACTTTATCCTCATTGTTCCTTGATTAATTTTAGTTATTAGTAAAAAAAAAAAAAAAGACAGCCAATGAGTTTCCCCTCCTAGTTTTGCCAATGGAACTTTCTTATATGATGGAAAGTCTATTGTTGTGTTGGGGCATGCAGAATTTTAATGCTTTCAAGCCTCTTTTGAAATAAGGTGGACCTTTGCAAAAAATTGAAGAGCACAGCAAGAGTTTGCCAGCATGCACGTGGGCTAAGAATATTATTTTATGGGGGCAGTTTGCTTGTTGAATGTGGATACTCCCCTTAAGCAAACGGGAATGCAGGTTGAAGGAAAAAAGCACCCTTGTCTTATGACACAGAGGACAGCACTTCAGTTAGTCCATAGAAGGGTCTATTTTGGCAGAATGAGAGTACCTGAAGATAAACAGCCTCCTGACAGCTTGAGCCTGGGACGACTAGAACATTCCCATGGTTACACAAAGGATAAAAAATGTCAACAGTGCATTAAGAAGACATCATTCCTGGGAAGAAGGACTTCAAGTATGCATGACATTTTCAAGGCCAACCCTTTCATTAAGCAAAAGTTGGTTGCATCCTCCCTTCTACAATGTTTATGTAGGCCTTTCGGAATTGGAATTTCCTGGCCTGTGAGATGTACTGTATGTGTCTGTTCTCACGGATACTGCATTGCCCTGTTTCATGTAGAAGATGGATGGAATGCCGGTGAGGACCAAATTGACTAATTATACATACAGTACTGTGCAAATGTCTTAGACAACCTGTATTTTTTTATTTTTAATCTGTATTAGATGTTTACTTTTTGTTTTCCACATGAGTTACTGAATATAAAAATAGCACGCTGTCGCGAGCCGGACCCCTCAGCCTTGCGCTTGCCCTGTTGTGGCAGGCATATTGATTATCGCAGCGGGTCAGAAATCGATTGGGAGCTTCCTCTCACCACCCCCGACATACCACCAGAAAATGAGAGCATTTGGTTGAGGCGTTTTGCAGCTATCGTCTGGAAATGAGAAGTTAACGAACAGACGGGGGTAAAAAGTAACTTTGAAATTACTAAAGCTAATGTAAAGAAAAGTTTAATTAGTAAATGTTTGTACTCCGTTAAAAAACAGTTGATACAGATATTGTAGCCTTGATAGAACCGGGTGTCAACATCATCACAGCTGTCTACAGTTTCTTGGAGGGAGAGACTTAAGTGAGACAGTCAGTCTGCACAAAAACGGTGGCAAGTTTTCACTCTGCTTGGAGCCAGCAAAAAGCCGATCATCTTATAAAACTATATTGCAATGGACAATGTCCCCAAATTGTTTGGCAAAGGGTAGTCACACCAAATATTGATCTGGTTTAGTTTTTAACAGTTTACAGCTCAGTTTAGTACATTTCTCAGTTATTAGATACTTTATATTTCATCATTTTTGCAAGCATATTTGCTCAATGGAATTGCTTTAAATGTGCCTGACTTTTGCACAGTCCTGTATATATACTGCCAATCAAAAGATTGTCTAGTGGTCAGATGTGGATGAAAGAAATACAAATCATTTTTGTAAGAATTGTAGGTTGATGAAAATAGCCACCTTCTGCCATCATAACCACAGTGTGGTACTTCTCTTCAACGACAGTAACCTGGTTCTGATATTTGTTCCTGAACCACGGACATGGTTTTTCGTTAATTTTTTTATCCAGTTTATTTCCCCCAAGCTTGCTTAATGAAATGAAATCCATAGTTTCTCAGTTTAAAGTTACCAAAAATGCCTTTTTACTCATTTTGAAAAGAGAGCAGAGGGGATGTCCGGACACCAATTTGGCTGGGCTAGAAAGCCACTAAAAAGCCCACAGGCTGAGATAAATGGGAGCATAGATAGTCTATTAATTTAAGACATAGGCATTACATTTAATAAAAAAAAAAAAACCTAACTTTTACTAAGATAGGCCAATACCCTAGGACCCTAGTCCTCAAATCATACCCTACGAGGTCCGAGGACTGCTGGTTTCCACCCTCCCTTTATCTGGGAGTCAGATGTTAACAGAGTCTGGCCAATCAGAGGCACTAACTGTTCATTTACTTGCCTGGGATAACAGAAAACCTGGGCTGGATTTAGATTTGAGGTCCAGATTTGAGGACCCCTGCCCTAGGATATAATTTGTTTATTTTTTCTTGTCCACATGTGCCTTTCAGTCCAGTTAAGAAAGAACCGTGGGTACCAGTGAGGCCAGTTACTCTCAGTGCTGGCAGATCATAGCTTAAGACAACGAGGTAGTAATGGTCACCTGCACTGTAAGGGGCTTTGTGTTAAAATTATTTCCTTCATTCCCCCATCCTTGACAATCGCTCTTCCTTATTAACAGAAGTGAAAGAAAGAGGAAAAGGGAAAAAAAACATCAACAACGACAACAGATTAAAATAAAATAAAAATAAAAAACATTCAGAAAATTTCCATGAGATAAACCTGCTTGTCAGGCACAAAAACAACAAGGGTAATAACTAAAAAATCTATAAACATGTTACAGTACAGCATGTCTTCATATGTTGTTACTCTCACCAGTCCATACATAGAACGTTGGTTTTCTCAGGCAAGAGGGGCAGGGGGAGAGGAGAGGGGGAAAGAAAGATATTATAAATATTAAATTAAAAAAAAAGAAAAAAATAAATACATTTTTCAATAAAAAATGTAGATGTTTTGAAGAAAATGAAAAAAAAATGGGGATGAAGTTGAGAAATTTGTTGGAATTAATATGGGGGGGCGGTCACACCAGTGCTGAATGCCCAGAGCAGTAACGAGGCCACCCCTCCCCAGCTAAAGAGATGGCCCCAAGGTTCGAGGCACAGAAACTACAGGGACAAGAGGACAACAGAGCAAAAACCTCCAGTACAGCCCCCAGGCAGAGCCCCTTCCACTCCCCCCACAACACCCAACCAGCAGCCCCTCAGGAATCAAGCGGGCCGCCACCCCAAGCACCCCCACACCCTCCTCAGGACTGGGGAATCCAGCACCGGAGCCGTGAGGGGGCACACGGGCAGGCGGCGAGCCCCAGGCAGGCGCATACCCCCCCGGGCAGAAATCACACCATCATTCCCCCCGGCAGCCACATACCTGGCCCAGACAAGACACCTGCCACTCCTGCATCCAGAGAGCCGCAAAACAGGAGCAGCGCTGGGCCCACACCGATGCGAGGCACCATAGGCACCCGAGGGCTTACAGAGGTGAACCTGAGACCCCAGGCTGCAGACCCATCAGCCCCCACTGCCCCTCCCCTCAGTAAAGGCAGACACCCGAGTCACAACAGGCCCAGCAAGGCGCCCACCTATCATCAACTGGGCTACCGGTATGTTACACTTCTCACCCACTGCTCCCATCTTTCCTCATTGTGCCATAGAAGGAAATTTACATGTGTTAAAACTGCTTGTGTTTCAATGAAACATGAATAAAACATGACTAAAGGGTACAAAAACCTTTATCAAAAAGTAGTCTCTGAAATGAATTATAATAAGAATACCAATTAGGACATTTTAGCCCATCAGTAATATCGGCAAGCTAATCTACGTAGAATGGCCATAAGGCAGTGTGTTTCAAATGAAATGACATTCCATCAGATACACCTGAAACAGAGTTCAGATTTCATGCCGAGCAGTCACGGAAGAGAATGTTGGTGAATATACCCGCAACAAGCCTTTTCAACTTTAATTAAAAAATGTTCCTGACATGTTTTACCAACTTTTATTAAATATTGACCCATTAGAAATTGAGTAAAGCCTGACAGAGCTGAAATCAAACTGACCAGGTTCAATGAAGAACTTGAAATACTTTAACCAAAGGTTGATCAGGTTTGTCCAGTATTGCTTGCATTATACTTATTACAATCAAGTCCTGAGGCTTCTGGGAGTGGATGAGGTGTAGTTTAAACAGGATAAAATTACTGAATGTTGATGTGTAAATATACTTGTTAAATTCATGTTGCTTTCTCTTTCTTAGAACATCACGAATGTGGAAACACCATGGACAGAATGCTAATCAGCTAATTTTGTAAAGTTTTTGTGACACCAAAGGATTCATGGCTAGAAGTTTATTTTAGTATCAGAATGTAGATAAAGAAGAGTTATTTCAATTGACCTAGCTTCCATTGACCAATAAGCTATCCCACATGGCATTATGTGTACTCCAAACTTGCCCAAAATTAGGTTTTTCAAGTTTTTAGATCTTCCTGCAATTAAAAATTGAATCCTTAATGCAGCCAAATCATGTTTATTTTATTTTTCTGTATCCTAGGCATTAATTTGATCATAGCTCTGTTATCAAACTGACATATTTCCAAAAATATAGATGCTTGAAGTTGGCTGCCAAGAAAATTGGAATCACAGATTTTCAAAGTTTGGCTTCACGCTGTTGGGCCACAAATGCACATGGTAGTATTATAATTGATGTTTATATAGCCCAAAAATTTCGACTTGCACCCGTGTACTTCGAAAGTCAGTAACTCGAAATTTTTTTTGCATGATCCATGAAAAAATTTGGAATAGGTTCATTAAATATATCGCAATTACAGCGCTGAAACTTCCAGGTGAATCTGAAGGGATAGTGCGGGAGCCACTTGTTGAAATTATATGGAATAGCCCATATCAGAGCTTCCACAAAACTATGAATGACAAGTTCCACGGTTCTGCGCAGTTTGGTGATTGAGTCCTTGTTCTTAAAGCTCTATTGAGATTATGATCCTGTTGTGGCAAAAAAAAAAAAAAAGAAAAGAAAAACCAGACATTAAGTAAATTGCACTTGTGGGTTGCTTATAATATATTCTTGGTGAGTCGTTGTTGGGTGGAGGCAAAGATTTTAATAGGACAGACAGGACATGGCACGTCAGTATTCACGTTAGAATTATGCCCTCCTTCCCTCCTCGCTAAAGGCAGGACAGGTGAGATGCATCAGTTCCGAGCCTCAGCATTCAGGTGTTCCGAGATATACGGCTCCTCGAATTCTGAGCTGCCCTGGGCGGGGATTTAGTGAATGTTCATTAAGGAGGTTGTCGTGCGCGCTAATATTAAATATATGAGCTTCATATGCAGAAAGAGAACAACAGGATCATCAAATTGCTTAATGTTACATTTACTCTCGCATCAGCTGTTGTCCGAACAGTCACCGCTCCCCACATGAACACATATCCACGTTTTTAAAACGCTTTAAAAGTACGCCGTTGTTTGACAACTGAGCAACACCAGGATACTCAGCTCCTCTCGGTTCACTTGCCATGAATGACTGCCTAATACGCGCAAGCGCGTACGACAACCTCCGTAATAAATATTTACTAAATCCCCACCAGGGCAGCTCAGAATTCGAGGAGCCGTTTATCTTGGAACACCGGTGAATTATCACACTGGAGTATGTCAAAACGAACAATTCACCAATTCGGCAGTCAACAAGCATCATCAGTACACCAGAATCACGAAAGCGTTTGCAGATATATTGTTCCAAGTGTGACATATAACGTAATTATTATATTTCAGTAACATTTCTTAATATTTCACAATCTGTCTCATCCAGTGCGCCTGACGAGTTTATCGCAATTGGTACTTGTGAATGACGTCATATACCTGCGACAATCAGTAAGTTACTCATTTTTTTCCAATTCGGCTTGTCGGTTACTCAAAACAAATTGGCTTGATGGTGTAACTAGAAGACTTCTGACCCGTAGGTGATACAGAACAAAACACAAAATCCGCTCGACGCATTCTGAAAGAATTGTAAGTCATTCTGCAAAGTCGTGCGGCGAAATGTTACCTACGTTTCAGGAAGAGCTATCCACCATCATGGATATTTTAGCAAAAACTGCGGTGGCTGAAATTAGCAAACTGGTCGACGATAGTTGTGAGGTTTTACGAGTTGAAATATCTCGGGGTCAGACTGAGAATCAAGCGCTGAAGAAGAAACTGCAAGTGATGGAGCGCGAACTGAGGCTGGCGCGACGTCAGTGCAGGCCCAGTGCAGGTGCGTTCCCATTGTGCCAACTGTGACAGGTTGTTAGTAAAAGTAATAACAATAATGCATAGACAGGTGAAGATTTCATCGACCCTTTGGCTCTAAATTAGAGTAATAGAGACGAAATATGACTATTTTTATCGTGTGAAGACTACAACAAAGAAACGCGATATCCAATATAATAAAATAACTAAATGCCATCATGTAACCCATTTTTACTAGCCACGATGCACTTAAATGAACGTAAGTTACCCATTGTGAATTTAACATGTTGAATTCATCGATCCCCTGGTGAAGCTTACCAGGGGGAAGATCGATGAATATGCTCGCGACGGTAGACGATTAGGTAAGTAATGTAAAAAAAAAAGAAAGAAACATGGCCCCTTAGTGTCCTAACTTCCGGGGGTATGGATTTCTCGGCAGGAAGAGCCGTTGGACAAAAGTGGACCTGTCGTCTTAGGAGAGATGTGGAGACTGTAGACATACAAGAAGTCGAATCCCCTCCACAGTGTGGAATCAAGTCAAGTCAGGTGAGTCAATTTATCTGTTTAGCTCGGGTGAAATATCTGTTAATTTACGCTGCTAAATTAGGTTAATGAAACCTAGTGTTAAGAGTGATCTATTGGTTCCTCTGTTACAGTCTACGAACGTGGAGCATTTCAGGTCCGAACGGACTCTAATCAAAGAGGAGAGACAGGAAGATGGCCTGTGTTACAGTGACCAGCGACCCATGTCTGCAGGAGAAGCACAGGTAACCCAGCTTATACCAGTAGAGGTGGAACAGGGAAAGGAGCCCTCATCTTTAGGAGACCCAGAGGAGCTGAGGGAGCAGCACGGGTGTGGACACAGTGATGAGGAGCTCAGTGGACTGGAGTTTGTGGTGAAGGCAGAGCAAGAGGAAGCGCATGTAGCCCAGAGACTCGGTCTCACAGAAAGAGCTGCAGGACTCAACAGTCTGGACTCTGGTTATGTAATGTATGAGAGAGACGGCCAACTGTGGAATTCCTTTACTGAAGGGGAAAGTGACATAGTGACTGGTGATCCAGTTTGTTCCAATGCTACGGAGCAATGCTCACAAGATCTGCCAATTCACACACAGCTACAACATACTTCTGCAGTCATGGAAGTTTCCAGGAGTGCACTGTCCTCTTTTGGGGCTTCATATGCTGAGGAGTTTGATAAGATGGGTGAGAATCCATCTGTTTGCAGTGAGGAGCTCAGATCAGAGGCCATTCACACACAGCAGGGTCAATACAGAGAGAGACTTGTGCACACAGTGGAGAGAGAGAATCAAACATTACTGCCCCAGCAGCAGCAACATGGACCCTCAGTAAAACACAGGAGAGGCAGCAACAGCCCAGCCCAGCTGCACTCAGGCTCTATGTATGAGACCGACTCAACTCAGAGCACCGTTGCTTTCAACTTCGCTGACCAGCTGACGAGCCAGTGGGTTCCAACCGGTGCAGAAGAGAACTCGTTCATTTGCAATCAGTGCGGTAAGACTTTCGCTCGTCTGTCTTATCTGAAAATACACCTACGGAGCCACTCGGGAGAAAGACCCTTTGGCTGTGAGCAGTGTGGGAAACACTTCCACTGCTCCTCGCACCTGAAGATTCACCTGCGCACGCACACCGGGGAGAGACCGTATGCCTGTGCCACCTGTGGGAAGAGATTCACGCAGCAGAGCAGCCTGAAGACGCACCAGAGCGTCCACACCGGCGCTCGACCATTCGGTTGCACGCAATGCGGAAAGACCTTCACTCTCCTCCATCACCTCAAAAGACACAGAATTATTCACAGTGCAGGAACCGGTTGACCTTTGTTCCACAAGTCTGAGGAAATGTTTTTTATTCTTTTGCTAGGGAGGTGGGTGTATTAACTACGGACACGGCAGGTCAAGAAAACAATTTTTGTGCAGTGCAGTGGGATATTCTCAAAAGACTCATTCATTTTATACCTGTATGTATTTGCGTGTTTGTGCATTCTTGTGTTTACTCACAGTGCGCCTTAGTATTGTTTCTATCCTGAATGAAATGAAGAACAAGACAATGGGTGCATCTCAAAGAGTAGGCTGCACTATTCGAAGGCTGCATTTTTAGGGGTTTGTCGCTCAATTCCATCTGCCAAACTGACGTAACGTCATTTTGTCTCCGTCAAACAGCTTTGGTTTAAGTGAGTCATCACTGGTGTCCCAACCTTACCGTGGAAATGAAGCAGTCAAATAAAACAGATGGCTATAGCACCAGTTAATTTTTTAAATATACCATAAATAAAAATATGGTCCGAAATATAAGCCATTATTTAGAATAAAGCACAAACAAGTAGCATTAATGCTAATGTTTTCAGCCTGGGTGCCGCCATCTTTGTTTTCAGAACATCGTGACATCACGAGAATGGTTGTTTACAACATTCTATGTTGTTTACATTGGGGCGAATGCAACATTTAAGCCCAACACCCACTGGAGGTGTGAGACGCGCGTCAGATTTTTACTTTTCACCACTGCTCAATTTCTGAAGCGTCAACACAATAAAAACGCATTTGTCTTTTAGATTATTTAACTATTTTGCCTTGTGGTGGTTAGTGGCACACATTTAGCGGCAACCTCACATGCAGTTCTCAAGCTGCTATTTAACCAAGTCGCAATTTTGCAAAGAAATCCTTTATTTTGTGGGAATTTAAGTTATCGAGCGATCTACAGTTAGACAGGACCAAACTTAAGGTACGCTGATAAGAACTTTACACTACTAAGTTGGCTAGCTAGCTAATTTGTTGCTGGGTAAAGTAAAGTGAAGCTTAATTTACTAGACGGCTAAATTTAAGAGGAAAATTATGCCTGTATATAAAGTATAGTGCATAGTAACCTGACCGTCGCATTTTACCATCACTTAAAAAAAGATTTATCGGTACGTTTTTTCAAAATTAAACATTGTCTTGTTTATATTTTGAGTGAGACACCCATGGCTTGCTTCTTGGTCCTGTTTTCATCTGTTAATATTGATGCAACAGACGCTTCCAGTGGGCTATTAAGGCTGGGTTCAGAGTCGACGCGAGTCACGCAAGCAAGGGACGTGCGCAACGCTGGTAACGCACTCCCTTTCATAGTGTACACAGTGTACAGAAGCCGCACGGGCTATACATGAAATGCAATACACCGCTCACACAATAGGGGGTAGCAGCATCACCCGTGACATTTCGGCTGACATTCCGAGTGACATTCGCTGATCTCGCTGACTGACCCCGAGTCTATCTCACCAGCACAGCAAACATTTAGCAAGTTATTTGGCAAGAGAATTCATTAGCTGTCCTTGTGATGGATATATCGTGAATAATAAGTGAATGTTAAATGGCTATTATCGATTTACCTTAACATGACACCTTAGCCAGCAATAATCAACTAGTCAAGGTAGTCTTCTCTAGAACATGGCCTACTTCAAATTAGTAACCCTTTGCGTTAGCCTAATTTATACACAAGATTTCACTACTGCATCTGACGTTATCAATGAGATCCATGTCATACGCCATAATTTATTTTAAGCCAGCATCATTGATACGCAACGCTGTTTCATAATAGAATGGGCTTACAAATGCTGTAAAACAAAATTTGGGCTGTAGATGGGGTAATTGGCTCATTTATGGAAAGCTAAAATTCCACGGAGGTGAGTGCTGAGGGTATGAGTACCACTGGACGTCCCTGACTTTTTTCAAGCTAAAGGGAGAACAAAACATGCTGAAAAAAATAGCGACCTTATGACGTGCATGGATTGCATTTCTTCCACATATCTAGCTACAGGTTAATACCAATACTTCGCCTGTTTTGTGCATGATGATGAATATATTGATGTTTAGAAAGTGCGACTGGTCTGTATGCTGACAGATGCCCGGACGCTGGGCTAACGTTAGGCAGTCACTGGTTAAATCATCAAGGCTAATTTTAACCAGCACAAACAAAGCGAATGCCATCGTATCGCCAAAGAATCTGATTTGAATCTAATTTTGCAAGGTTACTAGTGGAAATGAATTACTGCTGAGGTGGCACTATCACTATCACCCAACAGTTTCTGATTTTTTTTTTTCCCAGTACAGTCCTCTTCCATTATGTAAGCTACAAAGTGTAAATTAAGTGTATTATAACATTACTGCCGCCGTTGGCGATGGATGGTATTACATGCGTTGCTGCGTCGTGTATTGAAAAATCAGACTACGCTATCGGACGCATCATGGCGGCCAGTGGGTCGTAAAGTGTCTCGATGCATTCACGTCTGCATGCCTTTGCGTCGACTATGAATCGGCCCAAAAAAGTGTTTGGAGTTTGACGCCACGCTTCGCGGCTCTTGGGTGTTGGGCTTTAGCCCCGGTCCAACAGAAGGGCTGAGGCGTTTCATTGCGGCTAACCATCTTCAAAGCAGTTTAGGCTTGTTCACGCGAATAACATGAAAATGAACTGATGTGCCACTCTCTTTTACCCAATAATATTCACTTGAACAGCCAGGGGCAATACAAAATGATCCCCCTGTTCTTTTTCCAAAACCTGCCATAATTATATGATAGTGAGTCCCAAGCTAACATTAAGCTACCGTCAAGCTTTTGGCAAGCTAAAACATCCATAAACGCTAACCATTCTGATGATGTGGCGCTTGCATTTTTAAAACATGGCTGCGTCCGAGTGGCGGAAGTCAGCATCAACATGTCATTTTTCCAGCGAAACTACTTTAATTTCAGGTTTAATGAAAAGCCATCGATTTCCAAAAATAAAGCGAGAAAAAAATGGTCTCAGTTTTCATTGCTTCATTTCCACTTTAACCCCCAATCTTCAACCTAGCCCTAAACCCAATCCTAAATTTAACCTTGTCCCTTACTCTAAATGTCAGTTTGGCAGATGGAATTATGTGACGACCCCTAAAAATGTAGCCTTCGAAGGATGCAGCCTACGCTTTAAGATGCTCCCAGTGCACAAATTTAACTTTAACCCCCATCAGATTCTCTGTGCTCAGCAATGTGAGAGAGTGACATTCTCTCCTCTCTCTGGTGACTGGCCTTTGTTGTTGAATCTCCCCCTCTGGAAATCGGTTAGGTTTTCTGTGCAGGGTGCCACTAGGATGGTAATAGTTTATTAGGTTAACGTGGCTAGTTTATTTGTGTAATGTAAAGGGCAGTGGATAGCAATGTCAGTTGCCGGTGAACAGAATACTCTCCAATGACGTAACCATCAAATTAACAGTTTTCCCCTTGACTTGGGGCAGTTTTGCCTTTTATTTGCCAGGTACTGTGCTAGTTTAATTCACATTGACCGCGGCAGAACTCCCAATTACTCACAACTCCAAATGTTGTTGTTATCGGATTCCATTTTCAGTGGCTTTAATTGTGAGTAGGACCTTTTGCATCCAAATCCTGATCTATTTGGGCACAAACCAGTATTGGCCACCTGGCAGAGATGAGCAAATGTTTGTATTTCATGGTGACCGTAGGTTTGTCTTCATCAGAACGAGGTTGAACTAGCCAGCTATTTTGCAGTGAGGGAAATTAGCCTGATAGTACGAATTTGCATCTCCCTCAGCCCGAAAGCCCTCCGCTCGAGAAATTAGGCTGAAGTTGACGCACGCACACTTTCCAGATGAAGTGCACGGTTTAGTTTGGCTTTCCCCGTTCAATTTTGGTCTAATGAAGACGCAATGCAAAAAGCGGGCTAATTTGTGAATTAGCTGGCTCTTTCGCGAACTAGACCAAGATTTATCTGGAAAATTTCCTAATGAAATTAGCGGACTATTTATGTTATCAAGACAAAATAGCCAGCTAATTATGTCTCCCCCTTCCTGGGGGGGGAGACATATTGTTTTTGTCTGAATTCCCGTTGGCGTCGGCGTTCCCATGTGTTTCCGGAGCATAACTCTGAAGCTGCTCGACCGATTCTCACCAAATTTGATAGTGCCTCTCCATAACATGTAGATGTGCCTTTTGAGGGTTTGAACTGCTTTTTAATTTTATTTTTTCTGTTTCCATGGCAACAATTTGGACTTGGACATATTGAAGGGTGGGACTCGTTTCCGGACCATAACTCTAAAATGCGAAATGGGGGAAGGGGGAGACATCTGTTTTTACGCGTATAAACCATTTCTAGTCTGACATTGAGCTACTTTCAAAACTGCAAAATACCTAGCTAATTTGAAACTTCGTTTTTAATGAAGACAGGCCTCTTGATGCCATGTATCACAGTAAGATTCCCTGGGCCTTTTGTTGCTACGCAATCTCATGGTAATACATTTCCACCGCTGTCTTTCATGGAAAAGATTTGTTTTTTTTTGCTAACTGTGCCTCTTTTACACCCAGCACATCTTGGTTTGCCATCTTTTAACAATATTCCAATCTGAGAAATGCTCTTTGGGAGTACAAGATGCCTACAGGCAGAGACTGTGGTGAGGATATGCCAATGCAATCTTTAGTGTCTCCTTGTTTAGGAAATCTTGTCAAGTAGATGACAAGACAATGATTCGTGTCTGCCTTTCCGCACATTCCTCTCCTGTGAATTAGGTCGCTTTGAACTGTGAATTTGAACTACTGTGCAAGGTTGTTCCATCTTGCTGAAGTATATTGCCTTATTTTGGCGGCATGGTGGGTCGCACTGCAGCCTCACTGCAGGAAGGTCACGAGCTTGATTCCAGCCTGTGACCTTTCTGTTGAGAGTTAGCGTGTTCTCCCTGTGTTTTCGCGTGGGTTTTGTCGAGCTACTTTGGTCTCCTCCCACAGTCCAAAGACATGCACATCTGGCTAATTGCGTCTAAAATTGCCAGTAAGGCGGTAGAGTGTGTGTTAATGCTGCATGCGCTCTGCGGCGGATTGGTGTGAGCTGTACAGGGTGGGTCCCTGCCTTTCACCCATAGTCAGCTGGGATTGGCTCCTGCTCCCCCATGACCCTAGTGAGAAAGAAGCAGGTATAGAGAATGGATGGATGTTTCCTAAATCCATCTGTCTTTGCCACTTTTCCTTGAGCCATTGAAGGGGGGATCTGAGAAGCGAAGGATGCAAGGAGACGGTGCATCCTGCGGAAATAAGCTGTCACACTGCAGCAGTTTGGCTTGTGTGTCATCTCATATTTTTATCCCTGTGAAATGGGGAGGCAAAAATCTATATTAAGACTTGCACTAGCCTAAAAAAGTGGAACACAACAGCCAGTGGTTTATTAAGATTTTGGTCAAACACAGTTTCTTGAAGTGTCAATAATTTTGTTGTTTTGCGAGGAAAATCTCCTAGAATTTTTGAACAAGTATACCAGTGTCAGATTTTACCAAGACCAGTTTTTCATATTGAGAGTGTATAAGATGGAAATGATGCTTTTTGCTGATTTTTGCTTAGGTTACCAGCTACTCCTATGGGCACTGTGTGTGGATGGAGTGTGGGCCTTTTGCCTTTTTATTACACAAAACTAACACATCTTTTGCCCAAACTGGAAAAGATACACATAGAACAGATAGAATGTTGGAATATTGAAATACACTCTTTAAAAAATGTAGAGGATATTGGAATTTCAAGGTCAATAACAAAATAATGATTGAGATTTGGATGCAGTAACTGACTACAATGAAAATAACATGAACTGCTCTTAAACAGAACACTAAAACGCAGGCAATGGTGTGCACATGCAGCAAGTGGAAATCCCGAACACGTGGCCGGGGTGCTTACTCAAATTTTACACTTTAGAGAAAGGTCATCTACTCCCTTGTGATCGAGACTTCTTTCATTCTGATAGCTTCTGACTGTCATACTTTGTTGATTTTGTTCATCTGAGGCATCTGTTGATTGTTTTTTCGCAATGTGACGTCTCCAACCTGCTGAACTTCTAAGGGCAGTTGGTATGCTTGAAACCGGCAGCCGTTTAGTCTAAGGGTGCCAAGTTCTTTAATGTTTCCGTCTGTGATTAGCAGATTATGGAGCAGGTATCCGCAAACCCATAATGTTGATAATCAACGCCGTTCAGGGTGTCCTTGGTCAACAACAAGAGTCCAGGGTCCTCATTTATAAACGGTTACATAGGCAAAATAAAGATTCGTACGTCACTTTCTTTGCAGATTTCTGATTTATAAAAACAAACTTGACATTAAAAAAGGGACGTTGTTAAGATTATGCACAATGTCAATAAATTCCAAGTCCATTCTGATTAAATAATTGAAAATTCCATGCTTTTACCCATAGGTTTATAAATTAGGTTATTTTCCACAAAATGTCATTTTTATTTATTTGTGCGTACTATTATTTATGTATGAAATCCACGCACATTTTTATAAATAAGGCCCCAGGATAAGTTGATTCCTACCCAGGCTCTCTGAAATCGCACTCAAACAGCAAAATAGATTGCTGCAAACGTACACCAGGCTACTGGAGTCACAGTGACAGGTCAGACGATTAGAAATCATCTACACAATGCCCTTCTTTGTGCTAGACAGCCTCGCACAGTGCCGCCATCGACCACCTGCCACATTGTCAATAGACGAGTATGGTGTACTCAACGCAGGAACTAGGGAAATCGTCTGCAGTCACATGTAATGTTCTCTGATGAGTCCTGGTATACTGTAGACTTCCTTGATAGCGATGTGGCGACATCTGGCAATGTCGTTATGAACGCTATGCCAATATTAACCTGAGGCAGCATGACCGATTTTATGGTGTGTCTGTTATGGCATGGGGTGGGATCACTGTAACTTACCAAACCCCACTCCATTTTATGCGAGCAAGAGTCACTAGCCAGTACTGTCGGGACAACATACTGGCACCCTATGTTGTCCCATTTGCATGACGTGAGGGTCGGTGTTTCGTTTTTTGGGACGACAACGCCCATGCTCACCGTGCAGGAATAGTCAATAACCACCTTCGACGGCACAATATCCATAGGATGCCCTGGCCAGCAATGAGCCCTGACCTTTCCCCCATTGAAAATGTCGGTGACATGTTGGGCGGATGTATGTGTCAACCCGAAAGGCCATCGGCCATGCTCGATGAAATTGACCAGGCATTGGTAGAAGAATGGGACCAACTGCATCAAATCAACATAGGCAGACTCAAACGCACAATGCCTCAACAAATCAGATCAATGAGTGTTTGGCCAATAACGGAGGCGTTATGCACTATTGACGCAAAAATGTCAACTTACAATTACGTTTCTTACCCTCTCAAGGATGAACTAAATAGAATTTGGTGGTGGAAGGTCGAGGTCATTGTGACCTCACAAAACATGTTTTTGGCCAAGACTCAAGAATTCATGGCTAATCACGGCAAATGTCTACTTGGACAAATGATGAAGTGATGACACTTTACATACAAAAGGTCTGAGGTCAGCTTCAATGTGTCTCAATATTCTACAAAAACACCATTCTGGGCATAATTCAATGCCATAATTTGGGAGCTGAGGGGAGATTGTGACCATATGTGTAAAAATAATCCATAACTGAAGACAGCATCTTTCTCGCGGGAAATTATTCATTGGAATCATGCATGTCAATTGACCTGATAACTTCCATTTCGCCAAAAAATAAACTGCATGCCTTTCATTAAATTCCTTTGACATCCTCACTTCATATGTGAGTCTGGATATACATGAATGTAAATGGATTTCACTGGTCTGCGGAGGCATACAACTGCGAGCGGTTAAGCCACTTTCACACTGGACGCGAAACGGATTTTTCGCACGACATACTACATTCAAAGTCAATGCAAATACGCGAATACACGCGTCGTCTTTGCATTGTCTTTGAATGTAATCTGTCGTGCGAAAAATTCGTTTCGCGTCCAGTGTATAAACAGCTTTATTGTAGTTAGGAAATGGCCCTTTTCTTTTCCAAAATTTTCAAGAAGTCATTGCTCTAGAACTTGATTGCTCTTGGTTACCAGTGTTCTTCGTCGTGCTTCTGACACACACACTGTCAGCGAGACGCATACTGTTTTCCAGTTATCCATCCAATCGCCCGTCTTTTGCACCGTACAGCACTAATATTTTGTCAGCTGCATTTACTGAAGTAGTAGAGGAAGGATTCTCACCAAATCAGACAGAAATTTCCCACAGATGGTAGCTCAGCTGATTCGATTTTGGAGGCCAGTGAGTGAAAGTCACATAAGGTCAGTGCTATGAGTGGGTTGAAGATCAAATTACGGCGTTAGAAGCTATGGAGGGCATTGCAGTCGGCGCTTTCGTTGAATTGTACCTTATTTGCATATGTTTTTGCTTTTCCAAAATTCATTGTTCTCGGTTCCAAGTACTGTTTGTTACGTAAGTTTTGGAGTGATCAGTCAAGGTCCATTTGGTCATCTCATTTGTGAACAACTTCCTTGAATTGTGTGTCTGCACTTGTACGCGCTTGCTTCAAACAAGTGCTCACAGCGTCAACAAGGATTTACTCATTTGTATAATTCCAGAAATTATGAAATTACCTGTTGACAGTGTGTTTGTTCTTCATGAATATGGTTGGAGTCAAAAGTTTTTTCATTCTGATATTTATTGTGTTTTCATGTTTCATGTGTTTCAAGTTCTGAAACAATACCATTCCCGAAGTAAACATTTTTTTAAAAAAAACGTACTTTTGGTCATTGTTCATGTCATGGAGACACTGTCATTGGAAAACCAGTGCAATTTTGTTTGAAAATTGTCATTTCTGGGACATTCACTTGAATTCTAAACACATAATTAATCAGATTTTTTTTTCGACTTTGGCCGAGTTCGTGCCAGCGTATTCTGACCTTTGGTACATCCCTAACATTAGCGATGCAGATGGCTATGGACGGCTATGCGAGAAGTTATCTGTGCTCAGTCTTTTAATTACATAAAATCTCCAACACCCCACCCCCCGGAGCTATGTGAGGTGAAGGCCTTGCTCTAAGGCCAATCGGCTCTCACTGCGGCTTGAACCACCCACCTCAGCCACTCTAGCTACTGGACTGTGGTCAACCCCTGTCATGCAGTGCATTTTAAAGCCACCCAGTTACCGAAGGACCAGCATGGAGAACTGTATTTAACCGGATAATGTTCAACTAGTGGCCGGACACACCGTGAAATGCAAACATGTCTTCATGCCGCCGCATTATTAACTGTGATATGTTTTTGTTTGGTTTTCTTTCCAGTCATCCGGAAGGCACGAGTGCAAGTTAGTCGCCTTTTAAAAATGGTCATAAAATATTTGAACCTGATTGAGTTTTGAAGTGTTTAGAAAGTCTCTTCATATCCCCTCGTGCGTTTGAATGGTTTCATTCCCCTCACTCCACTCGCATTTTAGATGCCTCTACTCTGTTTTTTTTATGCATTGCTTATCACTTTCAAAACATTGACCTAATATTGTTTGACGACCAGCATCTGATGACCAGTACCATAAATCTGCCTCACGCACTCGCTCGCAAAGTTACGCAAACACACGCGACATTGGATAAAAACATTATTGCTTAAAATTTACATCATCCGAATTCCACCGCTCACGGGAAAAGACGTCATTTCCTCACTCCCCCCGCCTTCGAAGGAGAACGTGCTTATGTGCTCGTTCTGACCGTGGGAAGGAACTGACGGATCCGATTTGCTCAGGCGAACACTCTAAATTTGGTGTGGGATGCGATGATGACATTTGGAATCGGGAAAACAACCAAAACTTTGTTCTAGTGAATGTAGGTTAAGTTCAGGCGCCGCAGTCACTGTCATGAGACGATGATTACGCATTATCTTGCGTCCAGGCTCGGTTGCTTGACTTATATATATACTCAATTAAACACCACCTCATTTTATTCTAAAACGGAAATAAGAAAACTCACTGGCATATGTTTTTCTTCGTACTGTGACTTGAGGCAGTACAAAAGAAGAAAAACTCTATTAAGTGAAAATATAAAAAAGTACTGAAATGATTGCGCATGCTACACGTGAGTTCATTGAAGTGGCTCCGAATTCAAAAAACATGTTCGTGTTATATTAAACTCGGTGCCAAATAGAGCGATCTGAGAATGTTTTCCGAGAAAGTTTTTGCAATCTTTCATAGGTAACCACGTTGGTCAGATATTTTGGCCACGTGATGCGCCATCACGTGGCCAAACCTAAATATTTTAGTCAGTTTGGAAGATTGGCAAAAGTTTAATTAGACAAAAAGCGGGGGTGGTGGATCAAGCCAAAATACTTCCCTTTGTCCTCCATCACGTGTTTTGAACCAGCCCAAGAAGTGAGTTTCCATGACGTCCTGTCTGATCTCTCCTCGTTTGCCTGCTCCTGTCCAGTATAACTGAGTCACAGAGGATAACGGTACTGTGTATGCCGTCGGCTTTTAAATTAACAGTATTGGAGCCATTGCAGAAAGCCAACGTAGAACCACAGTCAAGTCGTCTAGGTTTGGGGATTCAGTGATCGGAACCATAAATAACACAGACACACACTTTCCGAAACATGTACAGTTTTAGGAATTTTTATTGGGGGAGGTTCTTTTACACATATATTGCTAACAAGAACTGTGACAATATTACACAATTCCTCACCCTGGTGACAAACTGCTTATTCACAGAGGGTTCTTCGGGGGGGGACTTACACACTCAATGCTTCAAATACACACACACCCCTCACATCAGTCAGTGAGCACGCCTTCGCACGTTTCCGCGAATTTGCAGCCGGATTTTCCAACGGCGCAACAAAAGTTCAACAGTTCACAAATGTAAATATTTCCGTTTGACTTGATGGGATGTGTTCCGCTCCTTTCGAGGCGGATCGGGAGGATGTGATCAAAACAAACCAAGCTGTCTTATTCTGGTGATTCACCGCACAAACATCCACAAACAATTTGTGGTAGAGATCTGTACTTATATACTTTATATGTAAAAAGATGTACTCATAAATAACTAAAATGTTTATCTGTTAAATAAATTTAAATTAAAACAAGCAATGACGCGTGAGGCTCGAGCCAACGCATACCATTCTAAGTTCAGCAGTAACAGCGGTGCAAAATCCATTCAACTACAGCCCTCTCAAGCCTATGCCTCACCTAACAGCAGGGGGCGCCACTCCCGCCTCAATAGAAATGCAATTGCACCAACGAATTGTACGCTCAATGACCAAAAAAATAAATAGTGCCCAACATATCACTTTAAGTTAATATATAATATTAAGACCCCAAAAATGTTGCCATATGAAGCTACAGCCTTTTTACAATATTACTTCAATTAAAAACATATACAGCAGATTTATTTGGGTGCTAAAGTGTGCAGAAGGCAATTAGTCAGGACTAGGTGATTAATTGCAGGAATGTCTAGGCGATTTGCTTTACAAGGCAATTTACAGAAGGAATGTGAACATTATACAGTAATATATAAAAAAAAGGATTAAGATGCATATCTTGCAACACAAGCTCAACTTATGTTACAATTATTTGGTTTCAGTCATGAGGGAGACCTTTGAGTCACATTCAACACTTGTACTGGTCTGGGATCAGTTCAGATCTCTTTTAAAAAATATGCCGCATAATCAAGCACACTTTTTAGCACTTGATTTCACACAAAATATTTAATGTATCAAAATTACTACTTTTATATTACAAATATACAATTTACATGTTACAAATAGACTTTTTAACTGAGCGTGTTGAAATGTTTTACCCTGTAGTACATAAAGGTGCATGAAGAAAACTCCATGTGTGTTGTTTTCAACAAGTCTGTATTGACAGTGAAATTGGATCAGTCATGCATCCCTTTTTTAATGAATGACTGAAAGCCTCTTGACACCGAGTTCCTGAAATATAGATGCACTAGACTGTGTTAAGAATTGCTAGTCATTTTTAAAGATCAACATAGATGTGGCCAGTGAATTTACTTTTGAGTGAATATCCATATGTCAATAAAATGCGAATTCCCTAAGACTGACTCACACTCTCCCACAGAGCAATCAAAAGAAGATGCCCTGCCTTGGGTAAACAAGTATTGTGAGTGTGTGTGTGTGTGTATAATATAGATATAAAAAAATCTTCTTTTTTCTTTTTTTGGTGATCAATGAGCGTCAGCCGAGTGCATCCAGTTGTGTAGCTTTCTCTATGTAAACATGTTAAATGGCAAAAAAAAATTAAAAGCGATGGCACTCAGACCAGTAGAAATGTTAAATCTGTCTCACATATTTTCCCGAGGTTCTTCAAAAATAAGACTGTTAAGTTTTTTTTTTTTTCTTTTCTTTTTGACCAGGTGCATTGAGGGAACCAGGAGGCCAGTCAAGCGTAGTTGGTGTTGTGCTCGATGCGCGCCACCATGTTGGAAACCAGCCTCTCCAGCTGATTGGCTCGCTGCTTGCCTGTCTGCAGAACCTCCTCGTGATTGGCCTTCTCCTCGCTGTCATAGTCCATCACCGCCTGATTGGTGATCAGCGACAGGGCGAACACGCGCATCCCACAATGCCGCGCCACGATCACTTCATGCACCGTGCTCATTCCTGAATCAGAGAGGGTTTAGAAGACTGAATATACAGAGAAAGACGTACCAGGAACATCTCCAGATGAGGAACATAAAAGGACTGCTTTACGGTTTGAAAAAAATGCCTTGCGTGCTGAGAAAGCTTCAATTTACTCTACCCAACAATCTCTGCGAAAAATGTGAGCAATCTACACAGGGCAGCACTCTTTAGACTTAATGGTGGGTGTGAATCTCCCAGAACCAACTTGCAGCAAAAAGGTCTAGGTCTAATGGAATTGCTCTGTGGAGACAAAAGTTCCTTTTAAGGAACATATGATGAAGCCTTAGTGCCGTAATGGGCCTTGTATTAGAAAATTGTGGGGATGCGGTCAGAGGTTTTCTGACCTGACAGTAAGACATTATGGGGGCGTTTTTAACTGGATGTATTATCTTACCAACGGCATCCGCGCCTAGTTTGTGCAGCATCCGACATTCGGCGATGGTTTCAAACGAGGGTCCGCCAAGAACGCAGTACACGCCCTCACGCATGAAGTCGCTGTATCCCAGCTCCGCCCCCACGTCCTGGGCCAACTGCCCCAGTTCCCGGTCATACGCGTCGGACATACAGGGGAACCGTACCCCAAACCTACAGCAATAGAAAGGCCATTAGACACCTTGATTAAAGTAAAAACCAAACAACATTCAATATTACTCATCTCCCTGTTTGTTAAAAAAAAGCCCCATTACAAACCTCACAAAAAGTCAGCCCAAACCTCATCACACACCTCACTGATGGAAAAAAACCAAGCACCCACTACACGCCTCGCTGATGGTAAAAACCAAGCACCATGACACGCCTCGCTGATGGTAAAACCCAAGCACCATTTCACACCTTGCTTAGAGTAAAAACTAAGCGCAATCGCAGCAGTTACTCCTGGGACTTGGAATACACACCTCTTTTAAATTTTAAGCACTTTTGTACCAGCTAATGATCTTAATGTTGTATGTCATTCTAGGTAAGAGAGTCTTCTAAATACCGAATAGTGTAATACTTATACTTACTACTTATTTGATTGGTGAGAAGTACTGCTAATGAGTCAAGACAGTTACAGTGTTTTGAAGATTTGAAAAGGGCCAACAAGCAGTAAATTGTGAGAGGAAAAATGGCTTTAATCTTGGCACAAGAATTTTTCTTTACAGCTACACCCCAGGTCCAGCTACACCTCATTATACCCAACCAACTAACTAGCTGAGTGGAACTCGCATTTCATGTATACCACTAGGAAATGCATCACTTAACAGCCATCGCATTGAGGGTGAACCATAACTTCTCACCTATACAAAGGTACACACACATACCGACCAGGGCAAATAGAGATAGAAAAATTAATACATCATACATTGAAAAACAATTATAAATGACACACACTTCCATATCCTGGGAGGCTCATAAGTGTGGAAAGTCAAACAACTTCAAGAGGCTGTAACTCCTACACTGTTTACTCCGTATGAATCATCCTCCAATCAAAATGCAGATTGTCAGCTTAAACCTGAGGGCGTGTATGGAGCAAACCACTGAGTAATCACAAGCCTTTAACCCTCGTCCAACCGGGAGGGGGGGGGTTGGTGGTTACCACCCCCCAGATTTTTTCCTGTCGCACAAAAACGTAAACAGATATGATCTAATGCTTCTAGGTAATTGTTTTTTCATCCTTTGCGCTCATTTTCATGAAAAAACGATGAGGGTACGTCACACCCCGGGGTAGGGTAGGCCATCCAAGTCGAAGGGTGGGGGGGTGGTTGCCACCAGCGTCAATTTTTGTCTGTTTGATACAAAATATGCTTACAAATTAGTTGCAAATAGTATACTATTATGTTTCATGCTCAATGAACTTTGTTGACCACACTGATTGTCATCCATATTCATTTATTGAGGTAGCTTGTCCTTGTATTAGTAAATCTTGGAATTACAATGACCAGCAGTGACCAGTAACCTTGTAGTGATCTTCACCTTATAATATTAAAGTGCACGACCGACATACTTCTACTTGTGTGTTTGACTGGTTACTGTACTGTATACTATTTTTATACTGTGCTATAGGCATACTATTATACAAGGTCATAGAATTGTTCATAGAGTTTCTCAATTCATAGATAAACCTTTTATGCAAGTGTGTTCTATCATAGGGAAAAACAAAGTTAAAAAAAGGTGAAAAATGCTCATTAAACTATTTTTTTCCTTCTGTGTGTTTTTCCAAAAATGAGTTATTTATGATGACATAGTAATGTCAAATTTATATTACTCATGAGTTTATAACATTTATAATAATAAAAATATTATTTGTATCAGTAGTTCTAGAGGTTACAGAAAGTTACGTATTTTCAGCTAAAACTAATAAAAATATTAAAAAACATGGATTTTTGTCATTTTGATTTTTCCTGATATGGTGTTAGTTATGACGTCACTATGATGTCATAATGTTGAAATGTGTTTTATTTGTACTTGATTTGAAGAGAGGACATCTGTAGCTGTACACTGATACCAAACAAGATGACGTTTATCGCTCGGTTTCAAAATAATCAGGGGGCGTGGGAACCCCCCCCGGTCGGGGTTGTAGTAGAAAAACCCTTGGTTGGACGAGGGTTAAACCTGCACCACTGTTCCATTACAGACCTCCCCCAGCCTGCTTGCCCACGCATGTACCTCTCATCATTGGGTCCAGCCAGCGGGTTGTTGCCTGCGAAACCGGGCAAGTTGATGTGGTCCTTGATAATCATGATGTCTCCCACTTTGTAGTCCTGGTTCAAGCCACCGGCAGCATTGGTCAAGATCACAGTCTCCACACCCAGAAGCTTGAAGATCCTCATCGGCAGGGTGATCTGAATGGAGAGTGGCGTGTGAGTGCTCATTCATTAACCTTCATAGGTAAATTTCCCAGCAAATTTGTGTGGACGTGAAGTGTAGTCTGTAGGGGCTTGTTTCACAAAGCAGGGTTAGACTTGGCTGAATATCTTTGGTTTGGTATCATTTTTAATGGCTTCATTTTATTTCAGTCCATGTTTCATATCATTAGCCTCATGGGCATAACTGCTCATCTCATTTTTAAAGGTTTTTTTTTTCTTTTTTATCATTTAAGAAAAGGGATCTCATTTTAAGGTTTTGAGGAAAAAAAACACCAAACACAAAAAACAGGCAGCTGATATCTCAATTTGGCAAAAATATGACTGAGGCAATTATGTTATGAGACTAACAATATTAGAATGGCGCCCAGGTTTAACTCTCTACAGTTATCCAAGCTTGGTCTGCAATCCAGCTCTGTGGAACGGGCCCCGGGTGCATTAAAGTACAGGTGTGCATGTACCTTCTGGACGGGGTATCCTTCGTACAGGTGAAACCTTCCTTGCATGCAAATGCATGGTTTTCCTTTCAGAGTTCCGAACACCAGTCTCCCCGCATGACCGTTCACTGCAACAGACCGATCGACCAATCAGGGACAGTGCAGCCACTCATAGCAAACAACAGCCAACTGACCCAAGTTATCCAACAATTCATGCACGTTAGCCAATCACAATTTCAAATCTGTTTCATCCTAGGAAGAATTGATGCAACATTTCCCTGATAGACGCGGAATATACTCTAATACACCATAAATAAGAGGACCAATGTGAAAAATGTATTCACAAATTTAACCCTTTCAAGCATGGAGGTCACTACAGTATACAGATGTTTAAAAGTGTTTTTTCTCTACATATGCCTGCAATTTTGGGCATTACTGCATATTCGTAAAAAAATCCTGACTGAGTTTATCATAATTCATGCTTGAGAGGGATATTTCACTTTAGTCTCACGCATTATTCGTACTTAAGTCGCAATAATGAATTTATTTGCCAAAATCTAAGGAAGCCAGGTGATTTACCATGCATTTCTAAAATAAATTGCTGGTACAGCTGGTCGCCTTCCCTCGCATACTGGTTCTGGGTTGCATTTATATGAAAACAGAGTGGGCTATGCATATACAGTTACAGAGAGACTCGTACATCCTGACAGGATCAAATCAAGCTAAGAGCAACAGACCGTTCAGGCTCTTTGAGAAAAGAGCTGCTGGCCTTGCATAAGTCAACTAACTGGTCCAACAAGACTGAACAAAGTAACCTCTAAGGTGCCCGTTTTACCAACTCAGCTCAGAATTTCACAAGTTACCAGAGCATTATGCAACACAGTTGTTTAGGACCTGTTGACAAAGCTTTACTCAGTAAACCCACCATTTGATTTTTTTGAGTGCGTGCAAATGGACAGCTTCAGAAAGACCGTAAAAAATAAATATACAGCTTTAAAGGGACAATTGAGCTTACCCGTGCTTTGGGGAAAGTTGGGGATGTCTCTGTAGTTGAAGACCACTTGATCCTTCAGCATCTCTGCTAGACCACCCAACCCTGAGCCGCACACAATCCCCACGAGGGGGCGCAGAGACGTCTGAGCCAGGAGCCAATCCGTTGTGGCACGGCAGTCCTCATAGCTGTACCTAGAGGACACAGGATCATGTGACCACCCGAGATAAGGTAAAACTCACATATAAACCTCTACCAGAGTATACACGTTGGGGAAATTAACACACTCAAGTACTGTGTGGGTAGATTTTTGTTCTTAAGGAACAAATTCTTGATATGTACCTCAAAAAAATTAAAGTACTCCTCTGTTAGCACAAAAATCACCTTTTACAAGCAAAGAAGACATAAATTGTTGAACTAATGGTCTTGAGAGTATACATTTTTCTACCCATATTCCTTGCACTTAAACAAAAAACTTTCAACAATTTGAGAATTAATGCACAAATGAATATGTTAAGCAAATTTGAGAAAAAAGAAAATGAATGTTTTATTTACTCTAAGAGTAAACAACTTATTTACACAGCTTCACTATTTTAAGCCAATTTTTTCTTCTTCAAATCAGCGATATTAAGGAATAAGTTTCACTCCTGTCTGTGCATTTGTTGGTGTGTGTGTGTGTGTATGTAAGCCTGTGAGTGTGTGTTTTCACAACACAGCACCTCTCCCTTCATGCTAAATAAAGCATGCTGGAATTCTTCGAATCCTTGGGTCTGTGCGGAACTCCACAGTTCAAATATTTTGCCATAAATTATGTTGCCTTACAGCCGAGTGCATCGCCCATCATTATCATCAATACAAATTGTATAGGGCCCTCTCTATCATGTGCGCACCCAACAATGCAAATGGAAACACAATCTCCTCTCTCGGTCCCAGGTTCGTGGTTTTATTTGAATGTACATTTTGATTGGTTTTTATTTCGATTAAACGACTCCGTGAGTTAATTGAGTATTATGAATTACGGCGCACGGCCTATTAGTGCTAATGGGGTTCCACGAGGGCATTCCTAACTGGTCATTTGACATTCTTTCGCCAGAGGTCAAAACAAGGCCATGTTCAAATGACCACCCCTCCCGCCGCCATACTAGCTAATTGAACTGTGCAGTACACTTTTTAAGAGAACACACGCGGAAGTCAAATTAATAGTTACGCTAGATGCGATAAATTACCGGAGTAGATTGGCTTGCCACCACGAGTGCTAAGAAGCGTCGAACAGCGCTTCCATTCACAGACAAGTCAGAGCGAGGGGAGGGGAATGTCAAACGTCCTCACCCAACCCCAAAATTTCACAGGAGGCTAAATCAAATTCCAGGCAAGTATACGATCTCCTTAACCCTTTAAGGCCTAATGCAAACATACAAGCAGAGAATCATGCTGCCGCGTTTACCATAGTAACCTGTATTTGGCCTGAAGCACAGCTCCTCAGCTTTCGGGGAACAGTTAAATTTTCTGTTGCGCAAAACTTGGTTATTACGGTACTTTCAAAATTACGCGCATATCTGTATCTAACGACAAGTTCGGCCTAAAAGGGTTAAACAAGTCCGCAGCGTCCGTGATGTTTTAAATTCACTTTGCACACTGGAGTTTCCCAGCGTAGCCACCTTAATGACGCAAGGATCAAGAAAGCACTGTGCCAATCTTTGAGCGGACAAGTGTGTGCGTCTTTCGCATGTCAAGGCGGTTTTCAGACGTTTAAATGGAACGCCTATAGACTCGTTCGACGCCAACTTAAATTGGCAAGCATGCCCTTTCCCCCAGCGTTATTCTCCCGGCGTCCGACATACAACCGCCCGAAATTTGTCCGCCTAAAAATGGAAGAACAAGGAGAACATTCTTGTGCAGTCCGCGGCGGCTCGCACTACAGCTGCTTTCATACCCGACGCGAAACGAATTCTTCGCACGAGAGATTACATTCAAATGCAATGCAAAGGCTGTAACCTGTCGTGCGAAAAATTCGTTTCGCAGTCCAGTGTGAAAGCGGCTTCAGTCGTCGTCATATCCGAGGTGGAAAATGGTCGGGGTGTTTGATGACTAACCTCAGATTTTCCCTTCAGTCGCACTTCGTATTTCATACAACTTCCGTTTTACAGCCGCGCACGTGCAAATGATCACGTCAGATACAGTAATCTGGTCTGACAACCCGTTTAGAAAAGATGCCCTACGGCTAACACGTAGATATAGTGAAAAGTAACCCAATTATCCTCGTCGTGGCGACTTCGAACTCAATTACATTACCACTTATTGGTATCGATCTGCCAACAGCCGAATGAGCGATTGAGTGACCGAGTGACTCATTTGCATGTGAATCCCCACAATGTCTCGTTTCTACGCTTCGCGAATCTACGAGGTGTACCTTGTTGGTTTATATATAAACCAAGTCGTTTAATGTTAAAGTGCGTGGCGTAGGTCGTTCCGTGGTATCCAAGGAAGAAATCGCCGCTGAGGATTATGTAATTTTTCGCACTTACAGTACTGATTAAAGGCTACAGTGCTCCGCAATGTGCGATCAGCATGTGTCAAAACTTTCAACAAAATGACTTTAATTCCGGTACCTTAATTGAGCGACGTTGTGTCCCCGCCAAAAATACCATATTAGGTCTACTCTAGAGGTGTGCTGGAAGCGGCGTTTGAGGTCTCCAGAGCGTCACTTAATCCCCGTTTTCCCGTCCCCTCCCCCACCCATGCTCAAACGCATGTATTTACTGACCGGCGCACACCAGCGATTCCTTGAAGCTGATGTTTCCTAAAGAAGATGCTCTTCGAGGGCACATTATTTTCAACGGTTAACCAAGAACCTCCCCCAAATCAAAAGTAATCGAGACAGATTATAGTCATTGGTTTCGAGATGTGCAGGCAACGTGGCACCTTAAAGTACATCCAAGAGCATAGCTATCGAACAAACAAAAATAGTCTACAATTTCGTCAAAGGATTTAGGAAACACAAATATTTACACTCACCCAGCGGCCGCTTCAGGAAACATGTTAAATGCAGAATTAAAATCCCTCTCCACAACGTGAATTAACGTATCAAAGATGCTAATTGAAGTAACGCTAGTCTAATTAGTAGGCGACTAAAAACGTAGCAAAATAAATATTTCTAAATTTCTCCGTTGAATAAATAATGATTAATAAATACAGCCTTGTCAGATAAATGACCGCGTTGTTCTTAGTGATAACTGTAATTTTCCTCTTTGGTACCCATATCCAACCCACGCCTATCGCCGGTTGTTTTATAGACCTTTCGGTATTTATCCCGCCTTCCCGCGATGACGCAGCGAGCTTCCGATTGGCCGCTCAAACAGGCGTTGCTCGGAAATGATACTCGCACACCTCCTCACCAAAGAACCTAACGTCGGCGTGTATTCAAAACACGGCCCCATTGATCTTATGATAAGATTTGGCAACAAATGGCCTTCGAAATGATGTTGCTCCATATGTCATTACACGGAGGAAAAACTTAATGCCGTGTAATGTAAGTCGTTTCACAACACAACTCTTGTACATCATGTGACTCATTGTTTTTTCCGGGTGATTTTTTTTTTGTCCGCATATCCTCTAATGACATCACTCTGCTTCTGACAAATGTTCTGGTGCTTCCTCACCAATGGCTCCTGGTTATCTGTGGAATGGTTGATTTCTACACAGTAAATGAAGGTGTGTGTGTGTGTGTGTGTGTGTGTGTGTGTGTGTGTGTGTGTGTGTGTGTGTGTGTGTGATGGTTCAGGGCCTGATTTTGGGGTGGTAAGTAGCAGACTCAATTTCTGCCTTAGGAATTTCTGGTTCAGGTGCAGCATTGATATACACCAAAATGCCACAAGATTAAAACCACCGGCCTAATATTGTGAAGGTCCTCCTTGTGCTGCCAAAATGGCTACATCAAATTGATGTCACTTAAATTCCCAAACTCAGCATTTCACAACAGAACATTTCCCAGAGTATCCCTCTCCCTCCATTACTTTTTCTTTTGTCCTCAGTGCATCCTGATTCCATCGCTTCCCAGGTTAATGGTGCACATGTACTCGGCCAAAGCGCATGATGTACGACCCTAATTCCGAAATAGTTGGGACAAAGTGTAAATTGTGAATAAAATCAAAACGCAATGACTTTCAAATCACACCAGCCAGCATTTTATTCACAATAGAACAGAGATAACATAGCAAATGTTGAAACTGAGAAATTTGACAATTTTAGCCACAAAATGAGCTCATTTCAAATTTGATGGCTGCTACAGGTCTCAAAAACGTTGGGACAGGGGCCTGTTTACCATGGTGTAGCATCCCCACTTCTTTTTAAGACAGAGTGGAGGCGTTTGGGCATTGAGGAGTTTGAGTTTAGCCACTGGAATTTGACCCCACTCTTATTTAAAACGGTCTTCCAGCTGCTGGAGAGTTTAGGGTCTCCTTTGACAGACTTCATTTAATTATGCGCCAAATGTTCTCAATCGGTGAAAGAACAGGACTGCAGGCAGGCCTGTTCAGCACATGGACTCTTCTTCTACGAAGCCATGCTGTTGTAATGGCTGCAGTATGTGGTTTCGCATTGTCCAGCTGAAATACACAAGGCCTTCCCTGGAATGGAGGTCGTCTGGAGGGGAGCATATGTTGCTCTAAAACCTTAATGTACCTTTTAGCATTCATGGTGCTTTTTAAAACATGCAAGTGTCCCATACCATATGGACTGATGCATCCCCATACCATCAGAGATGCTGGCTTCTGAACGGAATGCTGATAACAGCAGGGGTGGTCTTTTTCCTCTTTAGCCCAGAGGACATGACACCCATTTTTTTTTCAACAAGAGTGTCAAATTTGGACTAGTCTGACCACAGGACATTTTGCCACTTTGTTACAGTCCATTTTAAATGAGCCTTGGCCCATAGAACACAGCGGCACAAGTGGATCATGGTCAATAGTGGCTTCCTTTTTGCATTATAGAGATTCAGGTGGCATCTGTGGATGGCATGGCGGACTGTGTTTACAGGCAGTGGTTTCTTTAAGTATTCCTGGGCCCATATAGTAATTTCAATGACAGAATCATGCCGGTGAGTGATGCAGCGGCGTCTGAGGGCCCAAAGATCATGGGCATCCAGTAAAGGTCTTCGGCCTTGTCCCTTACGCGCAGAGATTTTTCCAGTTTCTCTGAATCTATTATGCATGGTCGATGATAAGACCTTCAAAGCCTTTGCAATTTGGAGTTGAAGAACATTGTTTTAAAAGTATTCCACAATTATTTTTTTATTTTTTATTTTTTTTACGCAAGCCTTCACAGGTTGGAGAGCCTCTGGCCATCTTTACTTCTGAGTGGCTCAGCCACTCTACGACGTCCCTTTTATAGCCAATCATGTTGCACACCTGATGCCAGTTAATGTAATTACTTGGTAAATGTTCTTTCAGCTGATTCTCTGATATATTAATTGCTTTTTCAGCCCTTTTTTTTTGCCTATGTCCCAACTTTTTTGCAACCTGTTGCAGCCAGAAAATTTGAAAGAAGCTCATTTTGTGGATAAAAATGTAAAATGTCTCCATTTCAACATTTGAAATGTTATCCATGTTCTATCGTAAATGAAATATTGGCTTGTGATCTGAAAGTCATTGCATTTTGATTTTATTCACAATTTGCACTTCGTCCCAACTATTTCAAAATTGGGGTTGTAAATGACAAAGGAGGCACTGGACCAGGTGACCTTCTTCAGCTGCTCCGAGGGCTCGTTCTGAAGCTCAGGTGCCCTTTGGGAGCACTTTTAGAGGTGGACTAGGGTTAGATTGGGCACTTTGACTTGTCTGCAAGCTAAAAAAAAAAACACATTCCTTTTATAAATATTTTTGAAATTCTCAGCAACCTGTCCCACAGTCGCCCTTCTGTCTGTCTGGACCAGATGGGATGGCCTTCATAGCCCTTATGCATTGATGAGCCTTGGCTGCCCAAAAACCCTGTTGCTAGTTCATGGTTGGTCCCTCCTCAGACCACTGTTAGTGGGTACTCACTTTCACTGACAGCGCCCCAGAAGTCTTCCCACTTCAGAGATGCTCTAACTCACCCCATGACGATTTGGCCCTCATTAGAGTCGTTAGCTTCTCATTTCTCCCACATCCAACATATTGAATACAAGAACCAAATTTTCACTGACTATCTAAGATCTGTCTGCAGACCTACACATGTCACATGTGCCGTTGTTATGAGATGCCCAACATTATTTGCTGCATCTGTGAGTGGTTTTATTGTTTTGGCTCATCAATGTATTTTGTTTGTCACAAGTCTGGTACTTTCTTTTTACAGTTAATTCATTGAAAATTCTACCCTGCTGAAAATTTCAGCTCGGACCAGCTGTGGTCCCAGGCTGGTTCACAACAGTTCAAGCTGTGTTTTGACACTTCTTGCCCGCCATAGCTGGTCAATCAGTGGTTGAACCTGGTCTCTTGCTTGGCAGAGCTGGTAAAGCTACTTTAGCTTATAGAGAAAGCTGGTGGTCATACTGGTGGATTAGCCAAATGTACTGGCTGGCCAGGTGGGTTAAACAGTCTTGACCAGCTAAGGCCAACTTGAGTACAAGTAGACTAGTTGCATGCTTTATTACTCTTTGCTGGGAAACAGGGTCCATGTTTCTTGCTGCAAAATAACTGAGAACTTGCATGAATGCGATGCAAAATTCAAAATACTACATTGCATGACAAAGGTTGAGATAGAACTGCAGAGGTCATTGTCCATTTAAATAGGCTACTGTTGCAGGGATGAATGACCCCTTGGAAGCTGTTCCAATTATTCTTGCCAAGGGGTTCAAATGCGCACTCTGAGGGTAGGAGATTGAACTCTGTCCACTAGACTGGGGTGAAATTACTCTCACCCCATATTTGCACTGCATCCCGTCTGGGTAGCAATGCTGCATGCAGAAGAACTGCAAATTCTGCAGTGATCACTCAAAATGTACGCAGATACCCTAAATTGAAGGAGCGGTGTCAGGATTACTGCACAATGCTCACAACTTTGAACCCAGTGAATCCGCTTGACAGCAAGTCCAAATCTACTTCCATTCTTGCAAATTCATCATCGTTTTGCATTGTATTTATGTATTTCAGTAACTCAGGCTGTACGCTCTTTATATTAAGGAGTTTTCTATGAAAATTTGAGGATTCTAAGCGCTATTTTAGCACTTCAGTTGAAGGATATGAAAAATGTAAACTGGTTTTCCAACCATTAATAATCATAGAAGAAGAAGGTTTTTTGTTCAATGATTATTGGTGATGGCAACCAGCTTTCATCTTAGTATCCTTTGGTTAAAGAGCTAAAATAGAACTTTGAATCCTTGATTTTTTCCATAGAAAACTCCTTAATACACTACCGCTCAAAAGTTTGGGATCACTTGCAAATTTCTTTGTTTTCCAAAGAAAAATACACTTTCGTGCATTTCATAAACATTTTTTCCAATTTCACAAACATTTTTATCCATTTCACAAATGATTAAAATTAATCAGATGATTTTCAAGGAATGATCTACATTTTTGCATAGAGGCCAGTTATCAGCAACTGTCATTCCTCTGCATCAATCTCCTGGTATGGCTGCTAATCCAAGTTAAGCATTTTATAAGGCTGATTGATTATTAGAAAACCCTTCTGCAAATGTGTTGCACAGCTGAAAACCATTGAACTAATAAGGGAACATGGCATTCTTGAGGTTGGTTTTGTACCTGAAGCATCAGCAGTTGTTTTTGTTTACAGACTCAAAATGGCCAGAAAGAAAGAACTTCCTTTTGAGACCCTTCAATCTATTGTTGTGCTTAGAAAAGAAGGCTATTCAATGCCTCTCCCTTCAGAGAGCAACACAAACTGGCACTAACAAGGACAGAAAAAAGGAGTGGGAGGCCCCGATGCTCAACTGTGCTAGAAGACAAATATCTGAGAGTGCGTAGTTCAAGACAAAGATGCCTCACAGGTTTTCAACTAGCAGCTGCGCTAAATAGTTCCCGTCAAACACCAGTTTCAGTATCAACAGTGAAGGTGGTTTTTTTTTTTTTTTGATGAAGGCAAAATTTGAAGTACATATTCATCATTTTCCATTAAAATCTTTATTTCTAACTCAGACAATGTCAGCATGTTCTGTTCATTTGCTATATTTCCTATTTAGACTAATTTCACGTGTGTTTCCATGGAAAACAAGAAAATTTCCAAGTTGATCCCAAACTTTTGTGCGGTAGTGAATAAAAAGCTAAATGCCTGGGTAACTAAAATATATAAATACAATGCAAAAAGAAGATGAATTCACAAGGATGGAATCGGATTATGCCTTGCAGTCAAGATGATTCACTTTGTTAGGATGTAATTTCTGAGCACCCGCAGTGGTCGTGACACAGCTCTTTTATTTCTTCTGGTAATCTGTACTTTATCCTCATGTTTGTTTTTAATTTCAAATCCTGTGTTCTCAAGTATGGCTTTACTTTGGCTCACGACTTCTAATTCTCTGGTCTGCCCTGAGTCAGGATATATTGAGTGTTCCCCTTGAAATGTTCTGTCACAGATTAAAATTAGGGCAAGCAAGGCAAGGGTAATTACCTTGCCGTCTTGGTTATAGCCGTGGTGTTCCTCATTTTGCAGTGCATGCATGGAGTACGCTGTCAGCGTAGCGGTTAAGGTCGGGGCCCATTTTTGTTCCCTGTGGCACAGCAGTCTCTAGCTGGATCAGACCTGCACTCTGAATATTCACGTAAAAGGGTAAACAGTACAATGGCTTATATTGGGTTTACAATCAATTCATGAAAGCATTTTAAATTCACCAATAAAAGCAAAAGTGAACATTTTCAAAAAACAGCCATGTTGTAAAAAAAAAAAACTACAGTACCAGTCAAAGGTTTGGACACACTTTGCTAATGGCATAGCACTCTGTTTTTTGAGAAATTTAACCAGCTGAACCTTTCTATGTAATCACAACTGGAATCTGGTAAGAGGTAAACCGTCAGAAGTTAAAAGACTATAATTTACTTGTTTGAATAGTGTCCAAAATTTTAAAATTCTCAAAGAAGCCATGTTTTGCAAAGTAAGCAGACAGACAAGCTCGTTCCATTTTCCAACAGCCAAATTAAAGACAAGCTGTTTTGGGGGGAAAAAGTTGATGAAAAGCAAACCACATGTGCAGCACATCTTTGGGAACTTAGACAGCCGCTCTGCAGCAAACTCGGTAACACTTTACTTGAAGGTATCGTCATAAGAGTGACATGACACAGTCATGAACATGTCATAAATGTTAAGTTAATGTCATAAACATTGTCATTAAGTGTCATTCGGTTTTTGAGTTGACAAGTTGACAATATTTGGGTTGTCTTGATTATGACAACTTCGTCATAAAAGTGACATGACACTGTTATAACTGTTACATGACACATGTAACAGTTATGACAGGCTCATGTCACTCTTATGACGGTACCTTCAAGTAAAGTGTAACCGCAAACTCATTATAGCCATATAACTGCTCTAATAAAGAAAAATGTGAGTATGTTCTGCAAATATGACAGCAAATGCTGGTTAGTTTGATGGATTTAAGAATTATATATATATTTTTTGCAAAATAAACAGTGCCTTTTTCTTTATTTAACATGTCTTGTTAGAAAATATATGGGTATGTCCAAACTTTGACTAGTACTGTGTGCGTATAATACACACCGAACGACTTCAGTTCTGCATTTATCATTTACTGAGTGATTTATGACTGAACAATATTCTAAGAACAAAATTAATTTATTTTAACAAAAAGTTGGTTTTATTGTGCATTTAATAACAAATGTTAGTGTAACAAGATCAATTATTCCATCGTTATCAATGTGCCGAAGTGAACTATAGTTGGGTTGAAAGTCACACTGTAAATGATATGTGCAGAACTAAAGTCCTTCAGGACAGTATATAGGTGTTTTTTTTATGTATGTATATCTTTACAAAACATCTCATACCTCACGTGAAGCTTAATTCAAAGACATGTACAGATAACACTTTATGACAGCACGACACTTCAACTTGAGAAAATTCTTACATTACACTCATAACAAGATTTAATATTTTTCAAAATTACACATCACAAATGAAACTAAATAACTAAGTGCAATCAGTTCAATGCTAAAAAGAATTTTGAGCAGAATAGACGCAAGGACATTCTGCCATGGCCTGTGAAATGACGGACTCAGGTTTGAGTCAGGCAGGTGTCCCTCTAGTGGGAGGACTTGACCGAGTGATCAGTTCTTTTTCAGTGGTCCAGCCCCCCATTTTTCTCAAACCAGGCTTTTTTTTTGTTGCTTTCTAGATCGCTCTCCTAGCGGAGACTTTGAGCTCTCTTTCGAGGCGTGATCAGGTCGTTAAAGGTTTTTAGGTAGACCTCGATGTTCCTTGTCTCCCGCAGATCAGTACAATGGATGTTCTGTAGAAGGGACTGCCCCCGAAATGGGACAACTTATCAGAAGTACCTCTATCTGACATATTTCCTGTTAATTCTAGGTCATGGTTGTGGAGGGGTGGGAGTCTCTCCCAGCATGCAATAGGAAGAGGGGAAACACACACAGGACAGTCTGCATATCCATCACAGAGCTGCAGACGCATATATGGGTTTATCAAATGCTGCTGGTTTATTCAAACATGTGGAACTTCAGGCATATTCTAAATTCTAGTGTTCAAAGGATCCCAAATATATTCTGCTGAATGACCAGGAAATGTATATAAAATGATGCACAAGATCTAGATATTTTCCAATTGATGCTGTGGCCATAAAAACGTGGCATCCTGGGTCTGGATATTTCCCCCAATATAAGTGTGATGTAGCTTCAGTGAAGCACGACAACCAGTAGACACGGAATATGTATGACATTGTAAACCAAATAAAGAAAAAAAAATATTTTAATAACTTTGAACCTCCTCAAAGGGAAAGTCTAGGGAAAATTAGAGTTTATGGCATTAGCAGTCTTTAGTTATCCTGACACGCATGTCTCTGGAATATGGGACGGAACAGAACTAAACCCACTCAGACATGGGGGAATGGGCAAAGACTCAGAAAGGCGTTGGTGCGACTATGGTCTCAGTTTTTTTGCATTTTTCTGGTCATGGCTGCGCATCTCTAAGTCCACATGAGTTCCCTGTGCTCTCAGAAAGAAAATGAAACGACACAAAGAGGAAAAGGAGGCCGTGTCTCCCCAAGTTTTGGGATCCATCAGAACAGCGCAACAGAGTACAATATTGAAGCACAGCAGAATGCCACACATTATAGCTATTGCAGATTCTTTCTGTTTATTTTTGTTGGGGGAAGGGCTCATGCTCAATATGAATATGAAAAAAATAGCTGATGCAAGGACACTGTTGCTATCTTAGAGCAAGGTGCATATCCTTCAGCTGGTGCATATCAGTGCACGTGCATTTTATCTTTTTTTTTAAATCCTCTATTTTACCATGGAAGGTTCAGCGAGAGCATGTTTCCTAATGGCCAGCCTACAGGGAAGAGATGACCTCAGTTTGGGAACAAGAGACAGAGGAAATTGTTTCTTTTTTACGGGAATTCTTGAACATTTCATTGCATTACATGGATGGTATGTGCAAATCAAAGGTGGCTGAAGCAAATCCAAACTGGTCGATGTGTGAGGAGCAGGTATCTTCACTATTTTAAGTATTTTTTGTGTGTGTCTCTTAATGTTTTGGCTTTAAATGGAGTTGTGCTCAAAAGTTTGCATACTGTAGCCGAATTTGTGAAATGTTGCATATTCATTTTGAAAATATGACTCCCCATGCAAAAAACCTGGCTTTTATTTAAGGACACTCATCATGTGAAGTCATTAATCATCACATACAGCGCCCTCCATAATTACTGGCACCCTTGGTTTAGATGTGTTCTTTAGCTTCTAACAAATTCAGTTTTATTCTAAATAATATAGGACCACAGTGGGAAAAAAAAGAGGAAAATCTGACCTTAAGTTCAAGTGCATTAAAATCCCACATTAAGAAATAATTCCTTTGCATCAAATCATGTGTGCCACAATTATTAGCACCCCTGATGTCAATTCTTTGTACAACCCCCTTTTGCCAACAAAACAGCACCTAATCTTCTCCTATAATGTTTCCAAAAATGGGAGAATACAGAAAGAGGGATCTTCGACTATTTTTCTTTGCACAGTCTCTCTAAATCATCCAGTGACCTGGGTCCTCTCCTCTGCACTCTCCTCTTCAGCTCACTCCACAGGTTTTCAATGGGGTTGAGGTCTGGGGACTGAGATGGCCATGGAAGGAGCTTGATTCTGTGTCTGGTGAACCATTTCTGTGTAGATTTAGCCACGTGTTTAGGGTCATTATCTTGCTGAAAGACCCAGTAAGGACCCATCTTCAGCTTTCGGGCAGAGGCCACCAGATTTTGATTTAAAATGTCCTGATATTTCAAATCGTCAAAGGTCGACACACATCTGCCTTACTTGAATGGTGTGTTCCTTTGTCTTTCCCATGTTGAAGAGTGGATAAGAGAAATGGCCTCTTAGTCACGTCATATTTATACCCCAGGGAAACAGGAAGTGATGATTTACTAATTAAATGTTCCTAGATACTTTGATCAACTTTGTAAACTACTGTAGAAATGACAGAAATACTTCAATTACATTTAATTCCTATGAATTGTTAGGGGTGCCAATAATTGTGTAACATGTGTTTTTATGAAAAATAATTATTTCTTAGTCAGGGATTTTTTTCCCCTTAAAATTCACTTGAGTTGAAGGTTAGATTTTTCTACAATTTTCAGTGTGAGAGTATGCTTCTGCAATAAAAATTGCATTTATTTTAATGCTTTTAACACATCTTAACCAGGGGTGCCAGTAATTATGGAGGGTGCTGTAGGCGCTTGGCTCCTTTGTAAATCATAGTGATAACTGAAATCACCCAAACGGCCCTGATCATAAGTTTACATACCCTTGAATGTTTGACCTTGTTGTACCGACACAAGGTGACACACTCAGGTTTAAATGGCCATTAAGGGTTCCACACCTGTGGCTTTTTAAATTGTAACTTGTGTCTGTGTGTAGTCATTGAGTTTGTTAGCTCCCGAGTAGATGCACTTATCTGGCTAGACATTGAGCCATGGGGAGCGGAAAAGAACTGTTTGAAGACCTTTGTAACCAGATAGTTCAAAGATGGGAAAGGATATAAAAAGATACCCAAAGACTTGAAAATGCCAGTCATTACTGCTCAGTCCATGATTAAGAGGTGGAAAATAAGGGGACATGTTGACACAGAGCCAAGGTCAGGTAGGCCTAGAAAGATTTCAGATCAAATTGCCAGGAGTATCGTTCCAGATCCAAAGAAAAATCCACAAAAATGACCTCAAGAGAAATACAGGATGGTCTGAAAAGATGGTGTGGTCATTTCCAGGAGCACAATAAGAAGGTACTTATCAACAATGTTCCACTTGCTAGAAGAAAGTCATTATTGCGCCAATCCCATGAAAAACCTGCCTTAAATATGCCAGACAACACCTTGACACACCTCACAATGTCTGCAATACTGTCCTTTGGAGTGACGAGACCAGAATAGAACTTATTAGTCACAATCATAAGCGCTATTTTTAGAGAGCAGTCAACGCTTTTCCCCCTGTAATGTTGTTTTGATGTTTTCCCCTTGTAAAGCGGCTCTCTGATGTTTTGGGGTGTGTGAACTCTAAAGGCACAGGGAATCTCGTGAAAATTGATGGCAAGATGAATGCAGCATGCTGTCAGAAAATTCTGGCAAACGATTTTGATTCTTCAGCATGGAAGCTACGCATGGGACACACTTGGACTTTCCAGCATGACAATGATCCGCAGCCATTGGCTAAATTGACCCTCCATTGGTTATAGAGGGGAAAGTTGAAGGTTCTGAAGTGACTATCACAGTCTCCTGACCTCAATATCATTGCGCCAGTTCGGGGAGATCTCAAACGATCAGTTCATGCAAGACGACCACAGAATTTGCTGGAGCTGGAAGAATTTTGCGAGGAAGATTGGGCAGCAATACCATCTGATAGAATTAGAAGCCTCATTGACTACCATCGTAAAAGACTCCACGCTGTTATTGATGCTTAAGGGGGCAATACACAGTATTGAGAACTGAGGGTATGCACAGTTTTGAACAGGGTTCATTTAATTTTTTTCCCCTTATTGCCGTGTTTCAATAGATGATTGTGCCATTTTACTTGACCTACAGTTGGATATGAATCCAATAAAAAAACAAGTGGTGCCAGGCACAATAAACCCCGCCCCTCGCACATACTTTCACCTACTTGTACGACATTCAATAGGGATCTATTCTGAGTCAGTGGCAATCCCTATATCGAATTTGGGCTGAATCTGGCCATTAGTTTTGCTGCTAGAGTGTTAACAAACAGATACAAACAAACGCACAAACATACAAACACAGAAACAAACTGAACAGAAAACAATACCCCTTCCCTCACCCTTCAGGCGGAGCGGGGTAATAAAAGAAATGTGTTTTGCTTGGCCATTCGCGTTTTCTTTAAAAATGTTACCTATTTTACAAATTAATCCCCCCCACCCCACCCCAAAGATGAGCCAAAACATTAAACCCACTCACGGATGAAGAAGCAAATAATGATTATTTCTTAACAAAGGCCCATGTCAAGGTCTTAAGACGAACATGTCAAGGTGGTAATCGAACAGTTGGATCTCATAGCATTTTGGATGTGTGAGAAATGGTGCCTGAGCAACTTTCACGAGGGCCAATTTGTCATGGCCCGACGACTGGGTCAGAGCACCTCTGCAGTGGAAAGACTTGTGGGGTGAGCTGAGTCCCCACGGACGGCAAAGGAGGGACTAACCATGAATTGATTGCAGGGAGATGGGCACCCAAGCCTCATCGAGGCACAAAGGCAACGAGGTTATCCTATCAGGTCCGAAACGACAGATGAGTCACTGTAGCACAAGTAGCAGACAGCTTTGTTGATTCTTCCATGAAGAAGATGTCTCAACACACAGTGCATTGCACCCTGCAGTGTATAGTGCTTAAAGATTGCAGACCAGTTGCAGTGCCCATTTAAACCTCAGTCCACCACCAAATGCCTGCAATGGGCACATGACCATCAGAGCTGGACCTTAGAGCAGTTGAAGAAGGTTGTCTTGTACATTAAGTCCCATTTTCTCTTGCAATACCTGCATGGGCCGGGCACATGGGCGCCATTTACCTGTGAAGGAGATGGCACTAGGATGCACTGAGGGAAGAAGACAAGCTGGCGGAGGGAGTGCAATACTCTGGGAAATACTCTGCTGGGAAACCATGGGTCAGGGAATTCGAGTGGACATCAGTTTGATTGAGTTGTTTTGGTGCATGAGTGGGATCTACGCAATATTGGGTTGTTAGTTTTAATGTTCTGGCCAATCTCTGTGTGTGTGTGTGTGTGTGTGTGTGTGTGTGTGTGTGTGTGTGTGCGCGTGTGTGTGCGTGCAAGCCTACATGCTTATCTGTGTGTTCATGAGTGTGTGTGTATGTGTGTGCGCACGCGTTTATCTGTATGAGAATGAGTGTGTCTGTGTGTGTGTGTGTGTGTGTGTGTGTGTGTGTGCGCACCCTTGCTAACCTGGTGAAATGTTATATAAGGTCTCTATCATTGCAGTCGGTTGTTGGCCTTGGCCATGTTTGCGCACACTGACCATTCGACTGTTTTGCAACCGCTGCATGTTGTCCCTGTTCGCTTATTGTCCCCTTCTGTTTGTCTGTGTCTCTCCCTCACTGCTGTCCTGTACGTCACAGGCTGTACTTCAATTATTTCACAGTTATTTTGGCAAATTTGCATCATCAGGTGGCAGTGTCAATAGTAGCACCTAAAAACTGAGAAAGTATACCTTAATCCGAGAAATTCCTACAAAAACTTAAAAGGCACCGAGGTTTACTGAAGATTTGAGGCCAACTCGGTGAACCTCTGGAAAATTTTACCGAAGTATCCCGAAGTCCGTCCAGTTTACTTAAGTTTGGGCAATACCTCGATGTTCACTTTCTCTCCAGGCGCCCTCTTTTAAAAATTACATTGTGTATCTGATTTGTTTGTAAATTGCTGCTTTTGCAGATGGAACATATTCTGCATACTGAACTTGTGTTTTTGTTGTTCTTAATATAATGGTGGTGGTCTGTACTTTACCACTTCCTGTATGCAGCACAGGCACAGCAGGCTGAACTACAGTGCTGACCATTCCAAAGTTCCCTCGAAATTCGGCGAATAATCATGTTTTTTTTATACATTTGAAAATTTCACAGTTTTTCAGTAAAAATTTGGTTGCAGAAAAAAATTCAGAAAAACTCGCAGAGTGAATTATCACTGATAATTCAGCGAATTTGGATTGGGGAGCTTTGGAATGGCCAGTACTGTAAGCCTGTACTTCATCCAGACTTCATCTAGGGCCTGGCTTAATTCCATTGCACCTCGTTGAACAGGCAGCGCTGATAATTTGAATAATTAATTGGTGTTTGGATTGCAGTACTGGAGGGAGGTCTTTAATGATGCGTGTGTTTTGACTGTGTTCACACCTCCCCTTTGTTCTGCTGTGAGCATAGGCCTAGCAGACAAACTTCGGTCTATCTCTGTAAAATTTTTCCAAGGTTAACCAAGTTGGCCTCTAATCTTCATCAAACCTCGGTGTATTCTAAGTTTTTATAGGAATTTCTCGGAAAAAGGTGCACTTTCTCGGTTTTTGAGTGCAATTAGTGTGTGGGCCAAGGGCATTGCTAAAGGCCCCCACAGCTGCACAGTTCATATTGTGGGCACACTTTGGCCTGCTTTAAGCTACTAACTTCCTGGCTTTCAGCCAGTGATCAGAAATTGCAGGTACTCAGGGTTTGGCTCGCACCCTTGTTCTTCATGTACCAAAATTTCTCCTGATGTTTTGAATTCTTTCGTTATGTTATTCACCGTCGAGGGGGACATTTCCACATCCCTCTCTATTTTTCTTTGAGGAACATTGTTTTCAAACCTTACAATGATTTTCTCATGCGTTTTTGGGAAAAAAAGTTGATTATCTTACAATTTTTGCTTCTGGAGGACTTCCTACAGGCTGCTTGTGCCCCAAATCATCATCATATTCACCTGCTGACATCAGCTGCTTAGAATCATATATATACACTACTGCTCAAAAGTTTGGGATCACTTGCAAATTTCTTTGTTTTCCAAAGAAAAATAAATTTTCATGCATTTCACAAACATTTTTTTTCATTTCACAAACGATTAAAATTAATCAGATGATTTTCAAAGAATGATCTGCATTTTTGCATTTAGGCCTATTGTCAGCAATTGTCAGTCCTCTGCATCAATCTCCAGGTATGGCTGCTAATCCAAGTTAAGCATTTTATAAGGCTAATTGATTATTAGAAAACCCCTCTGCAAATGTTTTGCACAGCTGAAAACCGGTGAACTAATAAGGGAGCGCAAAAGGGAGCATGGCATTCTTGAGGTTGGTTTAATACCTGAAGCATCAGCAGTTGTTTATTTGTTTACAGGCTCAAAATGGCCAGAAAGAAAGAACTTCCTTTAGAGACCCATCAGTCAATTGTTGTTCTTTGACAAGAGAGGTATTCAATGTGAGAAATTGAAAACTTAAAATCTCTTACCGTCCTGTCAACTACTCCCTTCAGAGAGCAGCACAAATCAGCACTAACAAGGACAGAAAAAAGGAGTGGGAGGCCCTGATGCACAACTGCGCAAGAAGACAAATATCTGAGTGTGTAGTTTAAGACAAAGACGCCTCACAGGTTGTCAACTAGCAGCTGCGCTAAATAGTTCCCGTCAAAGACCACTGTCAGTATCAACAGTGAAGGTGGGGTTTTTTTTGATGAAGGCAAAGTTTGAAGTACATATTAATCATTTTCCATTAAAATCATTATTTCTAACTCAGACAATGTCAGCATGTTCTGTTCATTTGCTACATTTCCTATTCAGACTAATTTCATGTGCGTTTCCACGGAAAACAAGAAAATTTACAAGTGATCCCAAAACTTTGAGCGGTAGTGTGTGTATATATATATATATATATATATATATATATATATATATATATAATTTATTTTTTTTTATTTATTTTTTTTAAATCTCATTACTAGTCCAATATGGCCTCTGTCCCAACTTTATTGAGAAAGCGTTGTAGGCCTGAATGGCAGGAAGGACGGACATAGAGACAAAGCATTAAATATCTTCTCTTCATATATCTGCAGTGAAAATACAAGTCAAAGTAAATTTACAAATACTGCCTGCTCTTAAGTGCATTTTTCGTACTGTCCCAGTTTTTACCCAGTAGGGGCTGTACTTAACCCGAGTCCTGCCTCTGGTCTAACGCTTATTGAGGACCAGCACACAGGGAAATAGCTACTGGGGAACGACATATCAAGGACCAGCATGCAGTGAAACCAGCGTGGGTCCTATATATCGGCAACTGGCAGGATTAGGGTCAGTACAGCGCTCCAGCTGACTTGAGAAAACCTACTTTGGGGAATGTAGGCCCTCATACTTTCGGGAGTATTCAAAGCTGTACTAGGAAGAAGTGAATAAATCGGCCTGAGAGGGGCACTTTCGCTCTCCCCGGGCGGCTGAGCCATATGCATTAACATATGTTGTCAGGTATCCATGAATGCAGAAGCCTGCGACAGCCATGATCATGGCTGGGTGGCCCAGTAGATGAGCGACTGAGTCTCTCACTAGCTTCTCAGCGTCTCGAGAGAGGCCACCGACCTCTCCCCTCCTTCCTTCACGCTTGCAGCTTTTCTATCCTAGGTTGTCCTTGAAAATGAGAGCTGTTTTCCTTTAATAAGGGTTTTCTTCTTTTTATAAGTCACCGGTTACCTGCTCTCTCGCTGCTTCGCTGCCCCCTGAGCTGAATTTCAAGTGTGCTGGCCACCAGACCGAAGCACCAAGAGCGTCAAAGCCTGATTTGAAAGGCAAATAGGCGCGCGCACACACACGCACACAGACGTCCACACAAATACACACAGACAAAGGCTTCTTATGTAAGACGTTTTCAGTCCAAATATGCCTTATATAACGTGTGGCCATTCTCTGTCCTTGTTTGAGCGAAAGCTCGGGGGCCCAACACTGGCAGGTGTCATGAGGTGGAGGGGAGCACTTGGAGGATTGTACTGGGGCAAAATGAAAAACAGAGAGGAAGAGGAGGAATGAAAACTGAAGAAAACTGAGAGCAGGAGAGTGACAGAATGGGAGAAAGTGAATGAAAGACAACATTGTCATGGTGTGCAAAATGGGTGAAAAAGATGGTGAGATACTGACAGTGGACACCTCGACACTGAGGGGTTCCCTCTTTGGAATACATGAATTTACTCTCTATAACATTGCTATAAATTTCCACCATAATACAGTGGAAGTGAGTTGCGGGGGGCGTTGAAGACCGAGAGAAATTTGTCGTCAGCATTTCCCCTAATAAGGTGATGCCTCAGTTTGCCCTCGGACAATTCAGGCCAAGGTCCCCAGTCTCTATGTACATGTTGTCTCTAAAACTGAGAAAACAGAGCAGTTCAGAGGGGGAGTGGAGGGAAAAGAACAGAGAGTGAGGGGAAGGAAGAGGGGTGGACCGTGTGCACAGCTAAACTCCATATTTACACAAAATTGTAACTCCTGCTTGTTACTCTGCTGTGGACGATCATGCCGTGGCTGAATGGCGGTCAGCCAGAAAGCATGTGTGTGTGTGTCTGTTCATAAGAGAGACGGGGACAAACAGGCTGTCCGACTGATGCGGAGATGGCTTGTCTTGTTATGCATTATTGCATTAGTGCCGGAGGTTCGACACGAGACTCGTGCCTATGGAATAAGCAGGTCTTAAGAGGCGTTTCACGTGTCCCTCTAATGGGCCAGATTATACACCGCATGAACCGAATTCTCCCTTTCTCCGTCACGCTTGGTGTGCAGTCATGCCCATTACTCGCACGCGCACACACGCGCGCGCACATACATGTACATATCCGAATACTCTCACACACATTGGCCAGGAAATATCTGCAGGCAGGAATGTTTGTGTGTCTATGCATGAATAAGTGCTTGTTCAGGGGGCGGGGAAGTCCAGCTCTCTTGAAAATGTATAGTTTTTATAAATGTATGAATGGATATGCTCGATGCCAGAAACTTAAGTGGCTGACATAGACATATATATATATTGAGGAATTTTAAACAAATATCCACACTTAAGCTGCACAGTGGTATACACTTTACCTGCAGGATGCATTGTTTTGAATGCAAAGACCTTGCTAGTCACTTCAATGGAAATCTGTAGGGTCCCCAAGGTCATGGTCCATGCCTGAGGTCCTGCTAATTCCATGACAGGGCTGAACTGTGAACATGCTGACAGAGATATAGAGCCATAGCACTGTCAGCCGTCTAGATTTCAGAGCTCATAGCATAGCAGGAAAAGCACAGCATTCAAACACAGGGCTCAAACAGCAAAACAATCCCTCGAACACAAGATCAACCTGCCAAAGACTGACCCGACCTTCTTAGTGAGTGTTCTACTGCTAGCGAGCATTATTTAAAGAACATTGTAAAAGTGACCTGGACGTCTCCAAGTCGTTTCTGAGAAGATATTTTGCACCGCCTACTCATACTGCACCTGATGAACCTGCGTTTGAAAGCAATACGTACTCCCAAAGTGCATCTGATTATGGTTGTGACATCAGCTTGCGCAAATCAGGTTAGCGAAACATCTACAGCTCAGGTTGTTTTATTGGTTAGTTGAATCTACTTGTGCGTAGCTAGTAACTCATTGTGATTCAAGCAGCACTGTTTGCTGCTGGTCTCAACAGTGATTGATGCCTTATACAGAGGCCACCATCAAACACTTCATCCTCCAGGTTCTTTCGCTTGACTTTTCTTCTTTCGCTCTTCAGCGGGGCAGGGGTTTGCTTATTTCTGCTTGCTCTGTGTCCCCTGTGCAGTACACACCTGGTCTACTTCCTTTTCTTTAAATGTCATGCAGCCACCATGACTCACACTGAATAACAACTGGCTTTTGTCTATCGTCCTCCTGGTATGCTCGGCTGCATCCTGGACAAAACTGAAATTCACCTAAACTGCCATGAAGAGATAATCCATATCTTAACTGACTTTGTCTCAAATCAGGCCCTGCTGGCAACCTTAACACCTGCCCCCACTTCGGCTGAGTCTACTTCTTCACAGCTGTTTTCTTGTGCTTGTGTCTTTGTCCTCTGGTATATTTTGCAGGCTGGTCTATGCTATGATGTTACGGCTACTGATTTACTCAACAATATACAACAACCTGTCAGTGATTACGCAGAAATAATTGCACACTTATATGGCATTATACGGCTTTATGCAAAGTTTTATAATGAATAATGACCTGCTTGGAGTATATTTACAAAGTATCAGAAGGCTAACATTTTTGGAACTGCTTCATTGGTGTGCAGACGTAGGGCAATAATGCTCACCATTAGAACATCTGACTACCAATAACAATTGTGTATTCAGTGGACTTGTGGTGTGAATTATTACGATCACTTTATGGATCCTATTTTATTTGATCTAAGCCCCATGTTGTGTTGACTCTGCAGTGACCTTCTGCGTGCACCTACAGTACGTCATTCTGGATAAAAGCATCTCAGAAATGCATGTAATGTAACTGCCACAATGTCCCTGAAGCACAGATATCGACCTAAGTCTGCTCTTCAAACTAAAAAATGTTCACAATTGAGTTTGTGGGATTCAAGTTCACCCGAAAAATGTTCCCACAGACAAAGGAGGCTTGTCAGACAGGTCGCTGCAATGTGTGTAAACTATGCAGACTTGCACATCTCATTTCTGTCGCTTGGCTCCGGTGCATGTACTGAGCTGCGTAAGTATTTGGAGAATGACAGAATTATAAAGGATTTGACTAACCACAGATGTGCGGTATGTGCCCTAAAGCAAAGCTGACAGTCTTCACTTTAACCTCAGCGTTTTTGTGTTCATACTGAACGAACCGTGTCACACTCTCAGCCCGTTCAATTTGGTCCCTGTCCAAGGAAATATGAGGCCCTCTCTAAATGTGTATATTCCTATAGTAAGAGGTTTATTGAGTGTGCATATCGATGTGATAAGGTTTGTATAGAGTGTGATTATTTCTTCATAAGACTTACCCTCTTCATAAGACTTACCCTCATCCCATCTGTGAGGCGCTAGAATTGCAGGCTAAAGTTATGGATGGAATATGGAACTATAATTCAATTCAATTCAATTTATTTTGTATAGCGCTTTTCACAGAGACTGTCACAAAGACGCTTTACAGTGAGAGTTTAAAGAAATAAAAAGGCAGTGCCCAGCCTATTCCCCACTACAGCAAATGAGGCAAAAAACTCCCAGTAGGGAGAAAAATCCTCCAACAGTGGTGAGAAAAAACTCCCCAGTGGGAAGAAATCTCAGGAGGAACCCGGCCATAGTGGGGGAGCCCATCCTCCGCGGGCTAGCTAATTAAGAACAAAAAGTAAAATGGAGTGAACGACAGAGGAGTTCCATTTAAGTCCATCTAAAGTGGCAACGGTAGCTTCAGAAAGTGGCAAGTCGAGGATGGTGCAGGACTGGACCAGGGCCAAACCGGATCGGATCAGGACAGCAGGACAGCAGCAGCCAGCGCTCATGGTGAGGGACAGGGCTCATACGGTCCAGGACTCAGGGAAGTGGAGGGAAGATCCTCGGAAAGAGACACAGAAGAAAGGGGTGTGAGGCACTGGATAACTACTGCATGATAATAAAAGTACCGTCCTCTGGCATGTGCCAAGTGAGAAGTAATAATCACCACCAAGCACTCTCACTGCAGCTCTCCTGCATGCATCCAGGGGCGACCACCTCTATATCAACTCCCACCTCCCCTGTCCGCAAAAAAAAGTCTCCACCAAAACCCTAATCCGTCCCTGCATGGCAACAGTGTGCTTGACTACCCCCCCCCCCCCCCCCAACACAGCTGTGGTCTCCATCCATGACAACTCTCGCCGTGATGACGATCACACCATTTTCCCCAGTCACTCTCACCATAACTATCCTACCTAGCTCTGTAGCTGTTACCATAACTGTTACCACAGCAACCCGCAACACGTTTCACATAAAAAAAAATTCTTGTGTCAAACTCTGGTAGGCAACTCTGTGATAGCATCAGTCTTTCTGGTAGATATCTCCATGATAGCATCGCTCTCTCTGGTAGATATCTCTGATAGTATCACTCTTTTTGGTAAATATCTCCATGATAGAATCTCCATTTCTGATATATTGTGACACTATCATGGAGATATCTACTGGAGAGAGTGATGCTATCATGGAGAAATCTACTACAGAGAGATATTGTGACACTATCATGGAGATATCTCTCTTTGTAGTAGATATATCCATGATAGCATTACTCTCTCAAGTCAATATCCCCACGATACCATCATGTGTTGAATATTACATTTCAAAAAAAAAAAAAGAGAGAGGTGGAGTGACAGAAATACTGTCATGCAGTAGCCCTCATAGCTCTTTATCTTCCCCTGCTGGTAAAATTGAGTAATGAATGTAACGAATTTTGATCATGCTGGCAGCACCTAACCTGTGGCCAAATATTTACAGACATGAGATTTGTGAGAACTTGGATGTAATTAGAATTTTAAAGCCCTAACATTCTTTCAAAATTCACTGCATACCGTACATACCGTTGAATCCAGTATATTGAGTGAACTCTGTTGGGATAGCAACCCTGAAAGGTCTCATGAAAATCATGCTTTTCCCTGCAGGTTGGCATCATTTTGGTCCTCTTATACCTAAAATCCTTCAAAATCAGAGACCAGATTGACTCTGCATTTTGCCTGTGGCGCTCTTAATTTGAAATCCTGTCATTAAACAACTCATTTTGATTTTGTGCCCCCTCCAACATCACAAGGAGAGTTATTTGCTTAGTACTAGTCAGTAAATATAATTTTTTTTTTGACAGCCAGTGTTAATTTCATGCTGCAATAAGAAAACCAATTGGAGCATGGCTTCAGTTTGCACTGGCTTGCTGCCCACTCAAAACAGAACAAAGTTACTGAGGTGAGAAAATGGAAGACGATGCAGCCTATTATTCCATTCATTGCATTCATGTACGGGCATGACACAAGCAAAACATAAAAAGGTACTTATTTTCACATAATATCAGTTACTTGTATTTTGTGATCTATTCAAGTGAATATTTAATACAAATTTTTTTGTGATTAACACCCACAGTAATTTCCTGTTGTCTGGCCCTAGGAGCAAGGATAAGAAAGGATACGGAATGAAAATGAAAATGAAGAAAAAAGAAAGAGCCTGAGTCCTGGAAGAGTGTCCCACCGTGGGCCATGTAAAAATGTGGCAGGTTAGGATGGACTGAGAGTGCCTGGCCATGCCCTTACCAGCTTGCCTGTCTACTGCTCTTGTGAATTGAGTGCACTGTAAGAGAAAGTTGCAAAGTAAACTTACTAAACATGTGCAAATGATGGCAATATTTTGAAGGTTATGCTTTGTGTAGCCTTGTCTAAATTACAGCTCATGAAATAAGTACTATTCCCTCAAAACGGTGGGTCAACTTTCACATTTTTTTCTTGGTACTATTTTCCCAAGTTAGGATGAATGTATGGTAAGGTGCATGTATAAAAAGCAGGTTTAGTTTATTTTTTTAATCGAACTGTGATTGGACTCAAAGACCACTACCCCTCATGTTCTATGTGAATCCACATTGTTTTCCTCCTGATTACACTAGTATACAATCCAGTGTAGGTGAACTACAATTAGAAATGTAAACATTTCGCTCGGACAGAATTTTTATTCAGTATACTCAGCTGTTGTGAATCTGTTATGGCTGGCGGTCAGTGCGGAAGGTAATCAATTGTTAGTTTAGTTGACAATACATATTTCAAGGACTTTGCAGTGAGTAGATTGTTTCAGACATCATCATTAAAACCAGCAGAACCAGACTATCGTAAGTGTGCAGTTCCCCATTGTACCTGTGGGTGGTGCTGATGGACTTCTGCAGCCGAAACAAAACATCGCTACCGTTAATTTCCGAATGAACTTTTCGGGGGTGAGTCATCACATATGCCGAGACTGGACTAAGGCCCTAACCCTGTCCGTTGTAAGCAAGAAGGCCAGAGACGACTATATCTCATGGCTGCAGTGACGAAGGCAGTTGTGTACCAAGCAGTAACGAACCGTGAGGTTTGGGTCGAGGTAGGCAGTGGCAGACCGAAACGTAAAAACGAATTAATATTTTATGTATAAAGTCAGCGGTAAAAACACCGGCAAAATAAAACATAATTACTCCAAAAACTGTTGAATGCTGTACATAGTAACACTGCGAATCTGGATTGATGACATCATGCATTTGCGGGGATTAACGAATTTATTGGGACTTAAAGGACACTTGAAAGACACCGGACATGCACAAAGTTGCGTTTTTCGTTAGATTTTGACTTTTAGTTTATTTTGAAACTGTTAAGAGTGAAATCAAATCCGTGTTTGAGTTATCAATGTATTATTTAACTTGTCGCACTATGTGCGCATAGGAGGGAGGTTTAAAACCAATTTAATGTGAATTGTTTGAAGTTTTTGACGTTTTCTAGCGAATTTGATTTATTGTATGCATTCAGAATGAATGTGTACTTTGTTTTCAAATAATCTTGAAGGTTCAATTTTTTTTAAATTTCGCTTATATGTCTGAATAAAAGTTGAAGGCTCTAGCGAGAGAAAGTTGATGAAAGCGCGCAAAACAACATAACGGCTTGCCTGCACCGATGCATGCTTAAGTGGATCTCCTCCCTATACTTAATGCAATTAATCTTTCTATTGCTAAACCATATTAACCAGACAAGCGAAGTACACTTCAAACACATTCCATCTTTGACCACATCTCTCTTCACCGCAAAATGATGTCAACACACACAAACTTCAAAACCTAAAAACCCACAGAATTCTATCAAACAAACAACAATAAAAAAAAAACTTTAGCCACAAGGTTGTTATTAGATGCATAACGACAGACATGACAGTCCGGAAAGTTCTTGTGTGCGTAAAAGAGAGCGGAGGGGGAGAGAAGTGGTTAAAGCGCACTTAAGGCTATTTGAATATGAAGTCCATGCGTCTGTCCTTTTTGACAAAGATGTTGATGACAGCGTTGTAAAACTTCTGTTTTGGCCTTCAGCTTAACAAGTCCCTCTTTCTCAATTGACATGATAGCGAAACATTAAAGTCTCCCCTGTTCCGTACTGTTGCGGTTGCAGGTCTTGACGCGTTTTAAGGCAGAAAAAAGACAGCTCCACTGACTCTGTGGTAGCTGGAATTGTCGGCACCAATTTCGGCAGTTTTGTGGCCTCGAACAGTTTGTTCAAGGTCATTCTCCACCAATAAAGCCAGCAGTTGAAGCTAGGGAGATTTTTCCTTGACCATAGCAGGGCTGAATAAGCCGATGAGGTTGGCCTTTAGCCTGACAGAATCAAAATATTTGCTGCGTTAGCGATGACATCTTGTTTGTTTTGCCAAAACAAACAAGATGACATAACACTAGTTAGGTGGTTTAATCAAATTTCAGCCTTAAATTTGATTGACGTATGTGTGAATCAATGAGTGTATATAGCCAGTGTATATAGCCCCAGCTAGGATTGCATTGTCGTAATTAAAATAAATAAATACAAAAAATCAAAGCTTGCTCACTAAATAGTACCCAGATAGGCAGATGCCTGTTAAGGATGCGTTTATTTGTACAATTCATCCGGAATGAACACCACTAACGTTACACGAAGTTTACGAGGTCATTCGCTATGGCTAATGCTATATGTAGATATGCAACTTGGCTAAAATTACATGGGCATAGGAGCTAAGTGACCATCACCATTTGTAAGCAATATGAGTTTATGGTGCCGACTAAGTTTATCTAGCTAGCTAAATTACAGATAACGTTTGCCATCACAGCCGTTGACAGCGACTCGATTACCTAACACGCCAGGTACACAAGTGGCTAGTTAGTGCTGTGCTTCCCATTCTGACATGTTTTGATATTTTCGACGTCTCGAACAGTGTCATGTAAAACTGCGCATTAATGTTTATCCTTGTTTTCCGATCACAAATATGTTGAAATCTTTTCGGAAGACCCCTTAGTTCGACGGATAATAGCTGGAATTTCTACATTACAGTCAATGGGGAATTGAGGAGTGCCATATTGGTTTCATCAACTGCGCTCGTAGAAAGAAGCAGCGGGCTCTCCAGTATACTCATTGGTGCGAATTCACAAAGACACCGAACGTCCAGATTGAATGACTAGCCTGTGACACTTACGCATAAAGGCAGCGTAGCGTCCTGCCTTTTTGCGTACTTAATAAAGCATATGAAAAAACACTGCGCATGCGCAAACACAACGTATCTGATAACGTGTCATTTAAAGGCATGTCAGAGCTGTGCCTACCCTTCAAAGATAAGACTGATTTGAAAGCTCCTGCCTGGCCAGAGGCAGGCGCTGTAGTGTCATTATAACTCAATGACTTAAAGCAACAGCATAAAGACAAACTAAATATAAAATGGCTTCAAAATTAGATTAGATAATAAAATGATCAATAATTGTTAACAACTTTATTTTTGATGATAGCCTGGGGTAGGCAGTGCCTACCCTGCCTACCCTGACGGCTCATCCCTGGTACCAAGCGGTGCTGTTTACCCTTTGAAAAGTATGTGGGTTTAAAAAATTCAAAATTCTATTTGAATATTTTCTACTGCTTTGATCCACACAAGCGCAAAAGGTTTTTGCAGCGTAACTAACGTGTTGTGAATGTCACAGCACTGCCAAAACCAATTTTTTAACCTTGGGGAGATCTTTTTGTGAGAGCAGGGATTTGCCTGCAGGGGTTTTAACCTCACCATTATATCAGCAAGGCACATTTGTGGAATTAGCTGAGAAGCTTAGGAGCAGATCTTCAACGGTAGTGTTCTCCGGGATTCCACCAGTACCACGTGCAAGGAGAGGACAGCAGAATTTTATCTGGAGGTTTAACACGTGGCTATGAACCTGGTGTAGGAAAGAGGGGTACAAGTTTATGGCTTTATTGGTTTTACAATTTCAGAACAATAATCTTAAAAACACAAAACACCAACAAAACCAATACAATACAATACAATTAATCGGGCATGGACATACATTCCAACCAAACATAATTTCAAGGGACAACATCAATACTTAGACGTCAAAAAAGAATCAAAAATAACATTTCCAAGCAACAAATTTCAAAATATGCTTTAGAAATTTCCAACAAAAATCCAAAACAACACAATCTCAACAAAGATTCCAAATCAAGCATAAGGGCAGTGGATTCTAAAAGCAACAACAGTTCTGTAAACATTTAACTAAACATCTTAATCATCTGATAACTAAAGAAAAACAAAGAAAACATTTAATTATATCAGAAATCAAAACACAATAAAGTAGGTCAAATTATCTCTAATGCCTGACAAAATAATTTTTATTTCAGGCAAGAGAGGGAAACTATACAACAGAAAAGGGTCAATATCAAATATAAACAGAATGTCAAAGTATAAGCATAATAAAGAGTTCAAGTAAAAAAAGGGGGGGGAGGAATGAATGTCCATGCCTCGCAAAAGAAAAAGCGATGCCCGGGTCTCTCCTCCGCAGGCGCCTCTCCCTCTCAGATGGTGTGGGGGGGGGTGGACTATATAACCAGTTCTTTCCAGTGGTCCACCCCCCACTTCTCTCGTGCCAGGTCCTTGTTCTTGTTATAGTCCGCCAAAACGCCGTCCTGGAGGAGGCTCTGGATCCTCCGCCGAAGAGTGATCAGGTCCACAGTTGTTTTTTGGAAGACCTTGATGTTCCTCGTCTCCCACAAGATCTGTTTGATGATGGCGATGATCCTCCACTGACGCCGGCTTGCGGGTGTTCTGCATCCCTGCGGTGGGCCGTAGAGGATCAGCTCGGCAGTCAGGGAGGACCTCGGCAGCAACCTGTTTAGGGAGACAGAAGAACAAACAAGGCCCCAGACCCGCCTGGCCACGGTGCACTCCCAGAAGAGGTGGTGGACACTCTCCTGGTCAGTGCAGCCGTGCGGGCAGCGCTCAGTCAGGGCCAGGCGCCGGCGGTACATAAAAACCCTGGTGGGGAGACACCAATGGGCCGTCATCCAGGCAATGTCCTTTTGCTTATTAGTCAAAGAATTATTAGTGACATTTGCCCAGATGACGTGCGGGTCTCGGGTCGGTCCACCCCTCGGGAGCTCTACTGTCTGTTTAGATCTTAAGTAAGACATGATGTTTTTATAGCTCCACGAGGTAAGACCGACCCGAGACAATCCTGTCCCGTAGGCAAAGTCCTTCAAAGCCTGATAGACATAAGGGGGGTCCCAGCAGTATGGAATCTTATGGTCTAGCACGCCCAAGCCCATCGCCCTGAGGAAGGGGGTGGCATAGTACCTAGCAAAGGCACTTGCCGTTTTCTCCCCCTTCCCAGTGTTCTGGGCCAGGGCGGCCAGACCCTGTGCCATTATGATTGAAACAATATCTGGGACCCCCCGGCCCCCATTCTTCTCCTCCTTGAGGAGGGTAGTTCTTTTAAACGTTCCATTTTGGACCCCCAGACAAAACGAAAAGCCAACCGAGCAATTTGTTTGCTGGTGGCTTTGTCTGGGGGGAAAACCCTCCCCACGTAGAGAAGAATGGGGAGGACTATTGCCTTCAGGACAAGGATCTTACCCACCATGGTCAAAGGCCGTGCGTTCCAGCTCGAGATCTTATTTTGGACGCGGCGGATGGCCTCCTTCCAGCTCTCCCCTCCTCCTCCGTTTGCCTGGAAGGTCACCCCCAAGAGCTTGATGTTATCTCTGCGTACAGGGAAGGAAACGGTTAGGGGTTCACACCAAGCAGGAGACAGAAACAGTTCACTCTTGTGCCGGTTGACCAGGGCACCAGTGGCTTCACAGAAGTCGTCCAACACCTTGGAAGCAGAGGTGATGGAACGACTATCTGTGGTGACGATGGTAATGTCATCCATGTACGCCATCACCTTCAGCCGCCGGCCTCGAGCCCCCGGAAGCGGATAGCCCACCACCTCCGGTGTAACCCTTATGGCCTGTAGCAGCGGCTCCAGGTAGATGACGTACAGGAGGGCTGCTAGAGGGCACCCCTGCCTGACGCCTGATCTGATGGCAAAAGGGTCAGAGGGCTGCTGGTTAACAACCACTCTGCCCGTTATGCCAGTCAGGGAGATTTTAACCCAGCGCAGGAGGGGGCCAGGGATGTTAATCCTCTCTAGCACCCGCTCCAAGCACACATGGTTCACCCGGTCAAAGGCCTTCTCTTGATCTAGGCTGAGAAGGCCCAAGGGGGATCTGCGCTCCCCGGAGTGGATAATTAAATCCCTCACGAGGAGCAAGTTGTCATTAATGGACCTCCCGTGCACACTGCACGTCTGGTCCGGTCCGACCACCGATGGTATCAGGTCTTGGAACCTCCTCATCAGCGCCTTTGCCATGATCTTATAGTCGACTGAGAGGAGGTTGATCGGCTGCCAGTTACGGAGGTCCTTCAGATCCCCCTTCTTCGGCACAAGAGCGACTGCACTCTGCCTCAGTGAAGCCCCCAACCTGCCCTCCCTGTACGCCGCTCTGAAGACCTCCGCCACGTCCCCCTTCAGGAAATCCCAGAAGGTCTGGTAGAACTCTGCTGGAATTCCGTCAGGGCCAGGAGCCTTATGCTGATTAAGGGAACGCACGGCCCAGGAGAGTTCCTCGGCGCTCAACTCCGGCATCATCTGCTCATCACCCAGGCGTCTGTCCAGGCGGTCCAGGAAGGCGTCCATAAGAGCCCCATCCGAGGGCAAGTTTATGGGGCACTGGAACTTTTTCTGGGACAGGGGTGACCTATTCAAGCCTGACGGGCTGCACCTGAACCGGAGGGGTACCTTTGCACTGGGTCAGCGTAGGTTGAGGGTAGCACAGGATTATTTAAACTAGGAACTTGGGGGGCAGAGAGGTTAGTGAGTGTTACACATATAGGGAAATGCAGACTGCCCTTATGGAAGCTGATGGCGTTACATGCACGATGGATGATATACTTTTAAAGCAACAAAGCACAGTTGGGGGCTTGAAGCAGCGGCTGCATGGGAAATCAAGGGGGAAGAACATTAGTAATAACATGAAATGTTTTTATTTAAATGCAAGAAGCATAAAAAATAAATTTCCAGAGCTTGAGGCTGTTATGATTAGTGAGGGCTATGACATAGTTGGGATTACAGAGACATGGCTTAGTGAAGAGGATGGAGATGAATATAATATAAAAAGGTTATAAGCTCTTTAGGAAGGATAGATGTAATAGGCGAGGAGGGGGCGTAGCAATCTATGTGAACGAAAACATAAATGTACAGGAAATTCCTGAAATTGAACATTCCTTGCCCTGCGAAGATATCTGGGTCAAGTTCATTGGCACACACAAGACAGGTTTAAACACAGGAGTATGCTATCGACCACCAGCTTTGGACAGTACAGTCAATGAAATGCTTTTCAAGAGGATTACACAAGCTTGTAGAGGTGGAGGGACTATTAATATGAGAGACTTAAATTATCCTGGTATCGGTTGGGAAATAGTGAAAGGACAGGATGGGTGGGAGGAAGAATTTCTAGATGTTATAAATGATAATTTCTTGGTGCAGTATGTTAATAAACCTACAAGAGAGAAGGCAATTTTAGACTTAGTGCTCTGCCATGACCCAGATAGAATTAGCAATCTTGAGGCACTGGAGCCACTTGGGACAAGTGATCTCTCTGCTGTTCATTTTGATGTTTCAAGGGAAGTTAAAAAGGTGTATTCAAAAACAAAAATGTTCACTTTAAGGCAAGCAAACTTTGACAAGATGCGCTCATATCTAAGTGAAATATGAGAGGCACTGAAATGCAAATGGGAGGCGCTCCTGGAATGTGAGTCGGTAAATGAGATGTGGGAAAGATTTAAGGGGGTTTTCTTGATTCACAATGCAAATTCATTCCAAAGGTGTCCAAAAGTAAGATGAAAAAGCAGGATACTCAGTGGATGACCAAAACTATTCATAGGATTTTGAGGAAAAAGAGGAATCTTTATAAGATGTACATAAAGGATAACAATGAGAACACTAAGGCTGAATACTGTCAAATGCGGGCTATGGTCAAAAAAGAGCTGAGGAATGCTAGAAGACTGTATGAAAGACAAATTGCAGAGGGGGTAAAAACTAACCCTAAGCCCTTCTTTCAGTACTGTAGCAGAAAAAGGAAAGTCAAAGAGCAGGTTAAGAGCATAAAGAATAAAAATTAATCGCTGCTATATGATAACAAGGATATTGCGGATGCCTCAAATAGTTACTTTGTTGAGAATTTTACTTCAGGGTGGGTCTTTATTCAGCCAGAGAGCATGTTAAATGCTCAATATTATTTCACGAAAATTGAGGTTAACGGAATAACGAAGTATTACACAAGTTGCATAAACAAAACTAAAGGCAGATGAGGCAGCGGGTCCTGATGGCTTATATCCTAGAGTGCTCAGGGAAGTTGATGAGATCATCTTTAAGCCGCTATCCGCCATCTTCAGACGGGCTTTAGAAACTGGAGAAATACCAAATGATTGGAAACAGGGCAATATAATACCAATATATATGAAAGAGGACCATACTGAGCCAGGACATTACAGGCCAGTCAGTTTAACTTGCATTGCATGCAAAATATCGGAATCTATCATAAAAGATGAGCTGGACTTATTTCTTGACCGTAACAGCATCTTGAGGGATAGCCAACATAGTTTCCGTAAGGGAAGGTCATGCCTGACAAACCTTCTGGAATTTTTTGAAGAGGCCACCAAGACTTATGACCTGAGCAGGGCTTATGACATCATATACTTAGATTTTCAGAAAGCATTTGATGCAGTACCGCACAAGAGACTAATTTTTAAAATGAGCTCCATTGGAGTTACAGGAGGTATTCTGGAGTGGATTCAAAACTGCTTACAGGACAGAATACAAAGAGTGGTGGTCAGTGGTATCTCATCTGAGCTAGGTATGGTGGGGAGTGGCATCCCCCAGGGATTGGTGTTCGGACCCCTGCTGTTCCTCATCTACATTAATGACCTTGATAGGAATATTGAGAGCAGATTAGTTAAATTTGCAGATGATACTAAATTGTGGGGTTTGACAAATAGTTTAGAGTCCACTAAAGTGATTCAGGATGATTGGGATAGAATCCAGAATTGGGCAGAAATGTGGCAAATGAAATTTAATGTAGCGAAATGTGAAGTTGTACATGTAGGTAATAAAACATTAGATGGGATTACTTCATGGGAGGTTTAAAACTGGAATGTGCTCCACACGAGAAAGATCTGGGAGTGATTGTTGACTAAACCCTCACAGGCTATAGCCATGCTGGGATACATTGCCAAAAGTATTGAGTACAAATCAAAGGAGGTGATGCTTCTTTTGTACAACGCATTCGTCAGACCACATCTGAAGTATTGTGTACAGTCCTGGGGACCATACTTTAAGAAAGATATAGAGGTTCTACAGAAAGTTCAGAGATGGGCCACTAAGCTAATTCCAGGTATAAAAGATGAAAGCTATGAGAAGAGGCTGAAGATCCTTAATCTCTTCAGTCCTAACTGCCACTGATGAACAATATATTGGATAAATGACATGCAGTCAGACTCAAAACACATTTGCAAGTGCATTTAATAACATTAAATGAGCATGCAGCTTCACACTTTTGGCTTTCACGAACACTTCATGGTTTCACCTCTGACATGTAAAGTGAAAATAGACAGTGTTCGTTTGATGTTTCATTACCACAGTTAATGTCAATAACAGGTATGGCCTCCCCTAGCTTGAATGACGGCTTGACAACGTCAGGTCATACTGTCAATCAGAACCCGGATGCTTGCAATTGGAATGTTGTTCCATTCTTCAACACAGGCATTTCCGAGCTTTTCTAGAGTTGTGGGTTGTGCCCTACAACCGGAAATGGTGACCTGCAGCATGTTCCACACATGCTTGATAGGGTTTAGGTCCGGCAGACGCGCGGGCCAGTCCATGCGGACAATTGTCTCATGCTCTAGGAATTGATTCACCACCCTAGCATGATGGGGTGGGCGTTATCATCCATCAAGCTGAAATCAGGGCCAACACCGCCAGTGTATGGTCTTACGTACACATTGAGGATCTCATCCCTGAACCGTACCCCTGTCATCGTCCCTCTCCACATGACATGCAGGTCCGTTCTGCCGTTCCTGCTTATTCCTCCCTAGACCATAATTGATCCGCCACCATAACGGTCATGTTCATTGATGTAGGCATCATTAAATCTCTCATGTTGTCTTCGCCACACCCCTTGCCTCCTGTCAGTAAAGTCCAAGCAATATCGGGACTCATCAGTAAAGAGAAATTGAGCCCAATCGTTGTGTGTCCATGTGACATGATCGTGAGCCCAATCCAAACGGTCACGCCTATGACGCACAGTCAGTGGGATTCAAACACATGGCCTTCTTGAGTTCAGGCCGGCAGTATGAAGATGATTCCGTATCGTCTGAGTGGATAACCTGACCCCTGAGGCGTTATGAAGGTCGTTTCGTAGAGTGGTGGTTGTTCTCGCCATTCATGTTATGTTATGTTATCAATTTCATTTAATACATTGTAATTCCATATCACTGCAGCATCTTGATGCCATGGCTACGAATGAAGTTCGTAGAAGGTAGAAAGTAAATTCACATTGCTTCGAAATTAAGCACCACTTTGCTGCAAATGGGAACCTACAAGAATGACACATTAAGGTCAAGACAGTCCCACATATGGGCCACGTAAGTACTGTAAGGGTTTCCCCATCATTTTTCCCCCATCACCTCACCAACATTATCCCAAAAGCCCCAACTGTTCTGTAACATTGAGAAAGTCTGTTTTAGAAATGTACAGCTATTTACAATGAAACCATTATCGGATAGACTTTAAGGTCTCAGAATGCCATGTGACCCCCAACAGGCTACACAGCCCCAACCCTAAAGATTAGCTGTTCCCAGCAACCTTCATTCCAATACAAAGTCCTGTACGCGGTGGTGGAGTCGACGTGTCTCATCGTTGGCTATCCAGGCTCTTTGGCAGCAGCTGGTGGGGGAGGGGGAGACTGCATTCACTCGTCCGCCCACCAGCTGGATCCTTCTCACAGGGCAGCAATGGACGATAAGGTGCCAGCCAGTCCCAATGAAGGACCACCAGCCGGCCCCTCTTGGTGAGCCTCACTCGGTAGATGACATCTGATAATTTGTCCAACCCAGTGCAGGGTCCCACCCACTGAGCCATCAGCTTAGGGGGCAGTCACTTTTTGCTCTCCGAGCTGCACACCCACAGCTGGGCACCTAGTGCGAAGTCCTCACCCTGGCAGTGGACGTCGTAGGCCCTCTTTTGACGAGCCCCAGCTTCAGCTAGGACTTAAAGGGTCTGCTTGGGCAAATTTTGCAGTCGCTCCCCGAGGTTGTTCAGGTACTCCAGCCCTGGCTTGCCTCTCAAAGCTGGCCTGGGGGAGCAAGCACTAAGTCCACTGCCGTGCTGACCTCAGGGCCGAACATGTGCCCTGCTGGTGTGCATGTGGTGGACTCCTGTGCTGCCGTTCAGTATGCCTACAGTGCCAGGGGCAGGTGCAGGTCCCAGTCTTGCTGATGACGGCTGGTCAGGATGGCCAGCTTGGTGGCCAGGGTGCAACTGAAATGCTCGTCCAGTCTTTTGTTTTGCAGATGGAGTGGTGTTGTTCTGGTCTTCTGGATCCTCAACTGCTGGGAGACCTCAGCAAATACCCTAGCCTCGAAGTTCCACCCCTGGTTACTGTGGAGCTCCTGTGGGACACCAAAATGGCAGAACATTTCATTCACCAACCAGTCTGCTATTGTCGTGGCACTCTGTTTAGGCACAGTGTAGGTTTTGGGTCACTTAGTGAAGTTGTCCGTATGCACCAGCACGTAACGGTTACCCTGGTCAGAGGTCGGAAAGATCCAAGGTTGTCTACCCCCACTCGCACCATCGAGGCCCCCTTCCTGATACTGCTGCAGAGGCACTTGAGAGTGACGTGCTAGTCCTTTCCGTGCTGTGCAGATGTCACCCCGATGGACGAAGAGCTCGAAATCTTGCAGGGACTGGAGTTAGCCGAGTGTCTTGGCCACCCCGAAGTGGCTGGTGCCTGCTGAGCCATGGACCAGCTAGGGCACCTGCATAGAATCATAGCCTCCTGGGGACGATGAGCCGGAAGACCTGCAGCCCTTCAGGAGATGCCATTGATGGTAGAGGTAGCCATCTTAGCTGGTTACGCTGGTGTATTGGGAGTACAAAGCTTTAGTCTAAGGGTCTGCTGCTGTCACCGCTGCCCAGGAGGATTGCTGCTCGAACCCCACCCAAGGTTGGATGGTGGCGAGAACCAGGTCTTGCCCTTAATCATGGAGGAGCTGCTGGTGGTCCATCGTCTTTGCCATCATTGTTGTGGAGGGCCCTCTGCTTCTGTCGTCAGCATGAGCAGTTCGCAGAGCAGCACAGCATAGCAGCTGGGGGCTTAGCATCTTTTTCCTGGGGCGTCTGGGAATGCTGACACCCCTCCTCACTACGCGGTTATCAGGAAAGGGCATCTGCGTTAGCTTGAAGGCGGCTTGCCCGGTGCTGGATCTGAAAGTCATGGTGCTGCAGTTTCTCCAGCCAGTGTGCCAGCTGCCTCTCTGGCTCCTTGAAGTTTAGCCAACAGGTGAGTGAAGCATGGTTTGTGCTAAGGAAGAACCTCTGCCTGTACAGGTAGGGCTGGAAGTGGTGCAGCCCCATGATGAAAGCCAGCTGCTCACGCCTGGTCACGCAGTAGCTCCACTCTGGCCAACTGAGGGAGCAGCTTTAATAGGTGATGACCTGCTCCCCGTGCTCTGCTTCCTAGGACAGGACCGCTCCAACTATCACAAAGCTAGTGTTGGTGGCAACTATGAAAAATCAGGATTTGGGTAGGCCAGCACTGGGGCTTCTACGAGGGCTGATCGAAGCTGATCAAAGGCTGTGGCGGACTCGTCTGTTCACTGGAACACCAGTCACATTTGTTTGAGCTGTTGCAGAAGACTGGCGATGGTGACAAAGTCTCTGACAAAGCGGTGGTAGCATGATGTCAGCCCCAGGAAGCTCCACAGCTCCGCCTTATTCTGGAGGATTGGCCACTCCCTGACTGCTGCTGTCTTATCAGAGTCTGTGGCCAGCCCTGTGGCCCCGACGCATGGCCCAGGAAGGTGGTCTCTTTCCAAAGCAGATGGCACTTCCAAAGATGCAGGTGCAGGCCAGCCCATCAAATGGTGCTGAAGACATCAGTGAGTTTGGAGAGGGCGCTCTTGAAGTCAGCAACGTGGGACAGTAGGTCATCCAAGTTGACCACACACTGGCAATGGGATGTCAGATTGGACCCTCTGCATCAACTCCTCGAATGTGGCTGGGGCGCCGCAGAGACCGAAGGGCATCACTCACTGCCACATCCTCTGACCCATGGAGAATTTAGTTTTTAGTCACGCCTCAGGTGCCAGCTCCACCTGCCAGAGGCTACTACAGAGGTCAAGAGAGCTGAACCAGAGGAAGCCTGTGAGGTGGTCCAACCCATCAACTATTCTGGGACTTGGGTAAGAGTCTTTGTACGTGATGCTGTTCAGCATGCGGTAGTCCAGACAGAACTACTAGGAACCATTTTTCTTTTTTACCAGCACAGTAGGAGCAGCCCAGGGGCTGTTGGATGGCTCGAGGAGCTGGCCTCTGTGATCTCCTTAATCTTTTGCCCCACTGCAGCCTCTTTTGCGAAGGGCAACTGGCAAGTGTGAAGGCTGATATGTCGGACATCTCTTGTGTTAATGTCATGCTGGTCCAAGCTGTTGTTGATGCAATCTTTGTCTCAGCCAGCGAAGATGTCTTTAAACTGGTCTAGCAGCTCTTTCAGTTGGTGGCTTTATTCAGTGTCCACATTGTCACTGCTCCTCTCATACAGCTCATTCATTGTTGCATCCTAGTCAATAGCTGTAGAGGGACAGGGTAGTTTGTGGTGGTGGCTGGCTGGCAGCTGTTTGGTGATGGCTGACTATGTTGGTGACTATTGGCAGATTTTGGCCGCAGGCTGACATTAGCTGCTGCAACAGTTGCTGGCTGGTGGCTGCTAGCTGGCAGTGGCTGCTGGCTAGTGGCGGTGGCTGGCTGCGGTGGCTGCTGGCTGGCATTGTAGTATGGAGGTTGATCCTTTAGAAGCTGAGCTGAAGAGTGACTCGAGCTACATCCACAATAGTTCAATTAGTCTAGCCTGATGATACATGGGTCCTGAATATCAGCTAGCCAAAACTGGTGGTCACTGGTGTGGCTGCCGACAGTCACAGAGATGGATCTTTTTCCTCACTTTCTGGCTCACCCACCAGTCACTATAGCAATATGAAGTTGGGTAGGCTTCCAGCCTCGGGAGCTAGGTCCGTTGGACTGAGGCATTGTTCCGGGATGTACTAGGTAAAGGCGGACCCTGTATCAACTACTGCATTTCATTTAGCCAACAGTCCACGTACAGACTATGGGCTTTGCCCAGGTGGCCTAGCCACGACTGCAGGAGAGAGTCAGGTGTAGGTGCTGGGGTACGAGGAGTGGGTGCTGGAAAGTAGCGGGCAATGTGGCCTGGCTCTCCACACAGTTAGCATCCCTCAGAGGATGCCCCCCCCCCCCCTTCCCCAACACGATCACTGCTGTGGGGGGGTGTTAGTTCTTAAGGCCTCTGCCTCTCCCTCTTCACTGTCATTGAGGTCAGTCCGTCAGGCTTGGTGAGTGGTCTCTTGCGGCAGCAGTGCATGCAGAATGTGCTCAACCTTTTCTTCTTCGGTGAGGGCTGCCACTAAGTTCTGCGGGGCTAGGAGCTGGATGTATTTACTTGTGCAGGCTCCAGCCCTCGAAAAAATGCCTGGAGGGCCAGTTTTTCCAAGGTGGGGGTGTTGAACATGGGGTACTCCTGCCTGGCATAGCTCTAAAGATCAGAAGTGAAGGCACCCAGGCTTTCCCCTGGGGACAGCTTTGACTTTCTAAACCTGGATTTTACTCTTTTACCCTCAGGGAACAACCTGCATCTGCATCTCCAATGGGGATCAAAAATCCGGACAAAAACAAAATGCTGAGTAGTAAGCATTGCCCCAGGCCATAGCTTTCAGGCCGAGTCTGAGCTTGTGATGAATTTGAGAGACAGTCTTCCAGCCAATCCGATCATGGGGACGGGGATATCCAAACTTCCTTGGCAGTCCTTTCCTCTTTCTGAGCGATAGTTTTCGGCCAAGAAGGCGACAGAATGGGGCCGAAGGAGAGCTGAATGAATGAATGGAAGGAGAAAGACTCAGGAAGGAAGGAAAAGACAGAGAAAGAGAAGGGGAACTGGTGACGACACGGCAAACAGGACCAAATAAAAGGGAAGGGAAAAAAAGCGAGAAAATCAGCTCAAGCACCAGCAACTACAGCCAAAGACACTGACCCTCCAGCAGCCTCTCTCCCATTCCTCTCTCACTCCTCCCTCCATCTTGCTCTGTCACTCCCTGCTGCAAGGTCAGATGAGTCAGGAAACTGACACAGAAAGAGCTGGTTGTGTTTTTTAGCTCATATATTCCAGCCATGCAGTTACAGGCCTGATTTTACAAATTAAGGTCTTAAGCAGAGCCGAGGGTTTAATTAGGAGAATCAGTGCAGTCCTGATCACTGATTCACACTGCCGCTCTAACCACTGATCTACACTGCTGCTCTAACCACTGATCCACACTGCTGCTCTAAACACTGATCCACACTGCTGCTCTAACAGCTGCTCCACAGTGCTGCTCTGACCACTCCTCCACACTGCTGCTCTGACCACTGCTCCACAGTGCTGCTCTGACCACTGCTCCACACTGCTGCTTAAACCACTGCTCCACACTGCTGCTCAAACTACTGCTCCTCACTGCTGCTTTAACCACTGCTCCACACTGCTGCTCTAACCACTGATCCACACTGCTGCATTAATCACTGCTCCACACTGCTGCTCTAACCACTGCTGCACACTGCTGCTCTAACCACTGCTCCACACTGCTGTTCTCACCACTGCCCCACACTGCTGCTCAAACTACTGCTCCACACTGCTGCTCAAACCACTGAACTACACTGCTGCACTGATCACTGCTCCACACTGATCCTCTGACCACTGCTCCACACTGCTGCTTTAACCACTGATCCACATTGCTGCTCTGATCACTGCTCCACTGACCACTGATCTAAACTGCTGCTCTAACCACTGCTCCACACTGCTGCTTTAACCACTGCTGCACACTGCTGCTCTAACCACTGCTCCACACTGCTGCTCAAACCACTGCTTCACACTGCTGCTCAAACCACTGCACCACAACGCTGCTCAGATCTTCTTAGCTAATCTTCCCTTCTCCTTCCTCTGTCTTACACACACACACACACACAAACACACAAACACGCAAATAAACACACCCACACAGACTTGCACTTATTCTTCCATTTGGGAAATGCATCAACACGCTCTTGTAGGCAGAAGAAATGGCTAATTCCCCCTTTGTGTGCTCCTCTCCAGCTGGACACTGAGACCCTTCATGGGTCCTGAAAGACCACACAGCTGTACAGGGCTCCTTACCGCTCCAAACATCCCCCCCCAACTACCGGCCAAAACTAACCACCATCTCAAAACCAATCAGGAAGCCCGCCGGGAAAGCACCATGTGACATCACTCTCTGAGCCTATTTACCATCGCCTTTCTTGCCGCCAATCAAAAATTCTACTTCAAAGTATGTTACGATGCACTGGTGACAAAAATCTTATTCACCAACAGATCCCTTGCTCCAAAAATAAGCAATTATGCAAGGGTACTTACTCAAAAGTGCAAACTTAAGGGCAACCAAACAGTAAATTCCAAAACTGGCACACAAGATAAAACATCAGTTAAAATTACTGCAATGAATAAAAAGATGCAACACATAGGTTTTAATTATGGGGCTGGAACTGCTTTATGGTTTTTTGTGCAGTGCTTATTGATTTATTTATATACTTATTTATTTATTACTTATTGTTCATTTTACTGCTGCTATTCCTCCACAGGGCTTTAGTATTTATTTCCTTTTGATCGATTTTATCTTATTGTTAGTTTTTATTGTTGGATTAATTTTATCGTATTGTTGGATTTTATCTAGATTGATTATGCTTTTTTTGTAGAATGTGGTCAATGAGTGTTTGTTTGTGACGCCCACTGAAACAAATTCCAATCGACAACTTTGATATGGCAATAAAGAATTGAATCTTGAATCATTGAATAAAAATGGATGTGTAATAATACAGAGAAATTGTGCTATTATATCTAAATGAATAGGCTATTATATGAGGTCCTTGATAACTATCACCATTTATAAACACACAAAAGACAATATAAAACAGTGCAGGCCATTTTTGGAACACCCTATAATTTTCCACATATGGAAATATTATATACAATGATTTGAAAAGGCCAACCAACACTTCTATCAAGTCATGAATTCAATGATAAATTCGGCTTGATAAAAAATGCATGTCAAAAACTGCAGGGCCAAGCTAATGGGCAGAAAAATTTGTCTCAGGGAGGTATTTAAATGAGCAAAAATCTGTCATGAAATGTGCCAGAACAAGTGTTGTATTTGCATTATATGTACATCTACGTCGGATTCATCAGGGCTTACGAATAGGCCCTGTAAAGACTGGCAGGCTGGACATTGGCATCAATACAGGCTCAGCCAGCGAGGTTAATGACACCGGGCCTTTTCCAATCATGTTGCAAAAGGTTGTAAAGATCCTATGTATTATTATTATTATTATTATTATGGCAACAGATCGAAGACATACGTATGTCAAAATAATTGGTGACTCTACATTGCCGATAGTTATGAGTGTACGAGTGGATGTAGCGTGTGCCCGGTCATGGAGTGACAAACTGTCCAGGGAGCATCCTGCCTGCTTCCATTGGATTCTAAGGTAAGCTCCGCCTACTGCACAGCCCCCCTCCCCAGACACTGACCAAGAAGTTTTGTTAGCCAACAGATGTATAGACAGCTCCTGAGTCATTCTACCATGGAGAACCTTCCAAAATTCTTGGCATTCTGCAGTTTCCTCTCCAATTTAGACATTATATTCATCTGGCAGATGCTCTACTGTATTCAAAATTTACAAACAAAAAGTTTACACACAGGGGTGCCCCAGTGGCTCATCGGTCTAAGTGCGCACACTATAAAGGCTGTGTCCTTCCCGCAGCGACCTGGGTTCGAATTTGTCTCGGGTCATTTGCTGCATGTCTTCCCCATTCTTCCCCAACTTTCCGATCTCTCTACACTGTATAACTATTGAATAGTGGAAAATTCCCAAAAAATAACTTAGGAAAAAAGTAGGTTTTTATTGGGGTAAACAAGAGCAAGGGCTGATAGTGACTGAAAATACTTTTTTTTTTCAATTTTGCCCACAAAAACCACACATATTTTGGAGTGATAGGCCCAATGGTCTGTAAATTTTTGATAAATGAAATTCCTTGTGGAACAATTAAGTAATATTTCATCTGCTGGTTCAACCCCATGATGAAATTAATTTCTGTAGGTCTTAAACTGTGATAATTTGCTACCTCTTCATTTTCTTCCTACCAAGACTACACAGGTCCAGCTGTTTGCATTTTTTATTATTATTTTAACAATTTAAAATACAACCACATTTCCAAAATAGTTGGGACAAAGTGTAAATTGTGAATAAAATCAAAATGAAATACTTTCAGATCACATGAGCCTATATGTTATTTACAATAGAACATACAGTAAATAACATTTCAAATGTTGAAGCTGAGACATTTTACATTTTTATCCACAAAATGAGCTTATTTCAAATTTTCTGGGAGCAACAGATCTCAAAAAAGTTGGGACACAGGCAAAAAAGGGCTGAAATAGCAATTCATATATAAGAAAATCAGCTAAAAGAACATTTAGCAAGTAATTAGGTCAACTGGCATCAGGTGTGTAACATGATTGGCAGTAAAAAAGATGTCTTAGAGAGGCTGAGTCTCTCAGAAGTAAAGATGGCCAGAAGCTCTCCAACCTGTGAAGGGTTGTGTAAAAAAATTGTGGAATACTTTAAAAATAATGTTCCTCAACGTCAAATTGCAAAGGCTTTGAAGGTCTCATCATCAACAGTACATGACATCATCAAAAGATTCAGAGAAACTGGAAAAATCTCTGTGCGTAAGGGACAAGGCCGAAGACCTTTACTGGATGCCTGTGATCTTTGGGCCCTCAGATGCCACTGCATTACTCACTGGCATGATTCTGTCATTGACATTTCTAAATGGGCCCAGGAATACTTCAAAAAACCACTGTCTGTAGACACAGTGCGCCGTGCCATCCACAGATGCCACCTAAAACTTTAACATGCAAAAAGGAAGCCATTGTTGAGCATGATCCAAAAGTGTTGCTGTGTTCTGTGGGCCAAGACTCATTTAAAATGCACTGTAGCAAAGTGGCAAAATGTCCTATAGTCAGACAAGTCCAAATTTGACATTCTTGTTAGAAATCATGGGCATCGTGTCCTCTGGGTTAAAGAGGAGAAAGACCACCCTTCCTGATGTCAGCTTTCAGTTCAAAAGCCAGCATTTCTGATGGTGTGGGGATGCATTAGTGCATATGGCGTCGAACACTTGCATGTTTTAAAAAGCACCATGAATGCTGAAAGGTATATAATGGTTTTAGAGCAAAATATGCTTCACTCCAGGTGACATCTATTCTAGGGAAGGCCTTGTGTATTTCAGCAGGACAATGCAAAACCACATACTGCAGCTATTACAACAGCATGGCCTCAGAGTACGTGTGCTGAACTGGCCTGCCTGCAGTCCTGATCTTTCACCGATTGAGAACATTTGGCACATAATTAAACAAATTTCTCCGTCAAAGGAGACCCAAAACTCTCCAGCAGCTGGGGGCCTGTATGAAACAAGAGTGGGATCAAATTCCGATGGCTAAACTCAAGAAAATTGTCTTCTCAATGCCCAGGTGCCTCCACTCTGTGTTAAAAAGATGAGGGGATGCTACACCAGGGGAAACAGGCCCCTGTCCCAACTTTTTTGAGACCTGTAGCAGCCATCAAATTTGAAATTAGCTCATTTTGTCAATAGAATAGTAAAAAAATTTTCAGTTTCAATGTTTGCTGTTATCTCTGTTCTATAGTGAAAAAATACTGGCTGGTGTGATTTGAAAGTCATGCGTTTTGATTTTATTCGCAATTTACATTTTGTCCCAACTATTTCGGAATTGGGTTTGTATAAGTTTATTTGTTTACTCTTATTTCTGCCGATAACCATATATTTATTGGAATTAGCAAAAGCATTTTGATTTTCCATTATCATATACACGCGCGCATGCACGGAGCACGTACACAGTAATCGCACTTTCTGCTGCTAATATGCAAGGGCCACGTGCCAACTCCTTGCATGTAAACAAAACTCAGACTATAGAGATTGCAGAATATTGAGAAACCAAATGCAGGCGCGCTATTACATCTCTTAACTCGAATGCAACATATCGCAGTTGAAAACTTGGATCACGTGTACATACACAATACTTGCGACGTGCCCACGAATTACGTTTGCACGTGCGCGCCCGACAGCCCGCGGTTATTTGTTGTGTCCGAGAGGCGCCCCATGAATCCGCGAATTCACACAACCTGACAATGGGCCACTGATTGGCCTACTTGCTAAAGAAAAACAACCTAAAATGTTCAGTAATACCAAAAAGTATTGCCTTTCATTGATTAGCATAGATGTTTCTTTACCACCACTTTCTCCAAAAAAAAAAAAAACTGAACGACTGAAAATAAATACCCTGCTGACTTCCGAGACACGTAGCCTACAATTTGAAAGAGCCCCGCACATTCCCGCGGTGGCCTCTACATCCAACAAACGAGACCGGGGTTGTTGGCTACGCTGCGGCGCGCGCCCAGACGAGGAGAACGCTTTATTTCAAGCATTTATATTCCAAATACAACTTCTAATTTAGAACGAGAACATTTTTTTCTCCAATAAGCACGGAACACCCCATCACAAAGTTTCTCAGTTTCTTTCTCTAAATGTTTTTAAAGCGTGCCAATCGAACTAGCCGCAAAGAAGGGTGGCGAAGTAATGAATGAAAAGGTTCTGTTAGAGAGAGAGAGAGAGAGAGAGAGAGAGAGAGAGAGAGAGAAGACGAAGAAGAAGAAAAGCGACTAAATAGTTCGCTAGCCGGGTCCAATGGGTGAGGGAGAGCAAGAGAGACGAACACATGCGACTTGCCTCATCTTCTTAAAAACACAAACGCACAGCTTGATAGGAAAGTTGTTCATGTGAGACGGACAGACAGTCCGAAAGTCTACTTGCATCGCCTTAGGAGACCGGGACCGATGCAAGTGCATTGTAATGTATTTATCCACAGAAACTTTTGATAGACTTATGAAAGAGAATGATTTTTGCTGTTTTACTTGAAATACAAAATATGTATCCGAAGTAAATAAATTAAAAAGAAAATAAAGACTGTTTGTGCCCGACAGACTCGCACAGACCGTTCGTGTGAGCATGTGTTTGACAAAACTGTCAAAACCTGCACGCGCCTCCAAACGCCGACAGATTGCATAGTTAACAGAGGGGCATAGCTTGATTTTATTAATTGCGGTCGAGGCTGCTGTTGAGAAATCTCGACGAAAAGGTAAGAAAGTGGAATGTCTAATCCTATTCATTTGTCCACCAAGTCCAGTTGTTTCCTACTAACATCTGATGAAGTAATTAATTTCTGTGCGCAGGGTTGGATGCGTCGAAATGCATTCCAGACAGTCAATTCACAGAAATTGCAAGTCCACGTTAAAATTCTATTGACGAAGGATTCTACATTTATTTATTTTATGGACCAAGAAAGCGAGTCAACACTCTCTGATCTGTCTACGAAGTTATTCATTTAGGATTAATAGACCGTCTCTGATCTTCGTGAAAACATTATCTCTGCGCAAATATGCGCAAAATACGGAAACCACTGGGACTTTGGCGTGGATAGTGGGCCTGTTGGTGGTGCTTTCATTTCCCATCCACGGAGTAATTGCAATTTCATTATCCAGTGTAAAATAATCCTCTTAAATGCAGGGCCAACAGCGAATTTCTCTTTGAGACGAAGTTGGCGGTAAACGTTAAGGGACGGTTCATATGTCTGTGCACCTGTTCTTTTCCACCTGCCGAACACTTGAAAGAGTTGCGCAAAAGTTAGGGAGGCATTGGGGACGTGGAAGGACGGCGACAACGTGGATTAAGTGTCTGTCTACTCATCCTTTCTCAGTTAACTTAACTTCTCAAAATGTAACAGAAATGTTTAGTCAATGTTATGATATTGCCACTAGCAGCAATATGGAGGGTTTTTTTTTTTTAGTTGATTATCTACACAATCAGACCCTCGACAGAGCTGTAGTGTGGTCCAGTGGTTTGAGCAGCAGTGTAGAGCAGTGATTAGAGCTGCGGTTTGGTGCAGTGGTTTGAGCAGCTGTGTGGAGCAGTGATCAGAGCTGCAGTGTGGAGCAGTGATCAGAGCAGCAGTGTGGTGCAGTGGTTAAAGCAACAGAGTGGAGCAGTGGCCATGGCACTGAATTTATTTATTTATTTTTCTGTAAAATAGAGGAGATAATTGAAAATTTGGCTGTTATTTTCAATTTAAGCTTGTTAACCTTATAGAAATCGTGAAGAACTCACTTCTGAACTCACGTGACTGTAGTTGAACACCGTATGCACACACTAATGTGCACAGTCTATAACTGTGTTAAGTTCAGGCTGTATGACACTTCTATTGTGGCGCTTACTTGAGCTATGAAGATGCGTGTCATAGAAAACAGTTGCACGAGGGAGAAAAAGAACTCCAGCTGGACTTGAAGTCAAGAGGAAGAAAAAATGTTTTATTGTTTATTGAGTACAATACAATTGCTGTTCTGGTCACGATCAGAATATCAGATAGTGCTCATGGGTATAAATGGCCTGTCTATACTCACGCTGTGTGTATTCTTGGTTGGAGGTAGGTGGTGTTTAGGTTGTGCCAGGACATACCTAACCTTTGTTCAGGGCACATTCAGGCTGTGATCAGGTCCTCACAGTTTTATATTCAGTTTGTGGTTAATCAGTGATTTGTATCTGTGTTCAGGCTCTGTGCTCAGTTTTCAGTCAAATTGTGTTCAGCTGACAATCATATAGTGCTTCAGATGTATTTAGGTTGTGGTAGTACAGTGTTGAGCTGCGTTATTGCAGTAATGAGACTGTAAAAGTGTTGTGCTAATGGTAATGGTTGTGGTAATGCAGTGTTCAGGTGGTGTCCAGGTGTTAGTAATACAGTGTCTGTATTTAGATATTGGTTATTCACTGTTAATGTTTTGTCCAGGTTAAGGTGATGCCGGTTCAGTCAATGCATTGTTTTGTGATAATGAGGTGTACAGGTACCATTAATCCATCGTTCCGGTTTTTATAGCGTAGTGTTCGTACTGCGGTGATGTTGTGTTCACGTTGTGGCACTTCAGTGTTGAGGTTGTGGTAATGCAGTGTTTGTTTTGCTAATACAGTGCTTAGGTTGTGTTGATGCATGTTCAGATTGTTGTAATGCAGTGTTGAAGCTGTATTAAGGTTGTTGTGGTGTAGTGTTAAGGTGTTGGTATTGTTCCTCTCTGGTCTTTGTGAGGGAGTGTTCATCTTGTGTTCAGGTTTTGATAATACACTACTCAGGTGATGCTTAGGTTGTGACAATAGTGTGTTAATGCCACATTTAGGTTTTGATAATGTTGTGTTCAGGTTGTGTTAACGTAGCCTTAGTATAGCGTTCAGTTGGTGATATTTCTGTGCTCAGGTTGTATTAATGCAGCATTTTTATTTATGGCTGAGTAAAGTTAAGATTGTGTTAAGGTTGTGATCAGGTTGTGATAGTGTATCGTGCCAGTTACATCTGTGCAGTGTTAATGTAGTGTTCAGCTTGTGATTTTTTAGTGTTGAGGTAGTGTTAACACACCAATGAATTTATGGCAAAGCAGATTATTGTGTTAATGTGTTCAGATCATGGTAATATTGTGTTCAGCTTGTGATATTGTTCTGTTCAGGTTGTGGTGAAGTTTTGCTCAGGTTTTAGTGGTGTCATGTTCAGGATGTGGAAATGCTGTATTCAGGTTTTAGTAGTGTTACATTCAGATTGTGGTAAGTTGTGTTCAGGTTGTGGTATTGTTATGTTAAGGTTGTGCTGATGTTGTGCTCAGGTTTTAGTAGTGTTATGGTCAGGTTGAGGTAATGTTCTGTTCAGGTTTTAGTGATTTTATGGTCAGGTTGTGGCAGTATTATGTTCAGGTAGTGGTAATGTTGTGTTCTGGTTTTAGTAATGTTAAGGTCAGGTAATGGCATTGTTGTGTTTAGGTTGTGCCTGTATTATGTTCAGGTTCTGGTAATGTTGTGTTCTGGTTATGGCTGTGTTGTGTTCAGGTTGTGAAATAATTATTTTCAGGTTGTGGCAGTGTTATGTTCAGGTTGTGGTAATGTTTTGTTCAGGTTGTAAAAATGTTATGTTCAGGTTCTGGTAATTTTGTGTTCAGGTTATGGCTGTGTTATGTTCAGGTTGTGAAAGTGTTTTGTTCAAGTTCTGGTCATGTTGTGTTCAGGTTATGACTGTGTTATGTTCAGGTTGTGAAAGCATTATTTTCAGGTTGTGGCAGTGTTATGTTCAGGTTGTGGTAATGTTTTGTTCAGGTTGTAAAAATGTTATGGTCAGGTTCTGGCAGTGTTTTGTTCAGGTTCTGGTAATGTAATGTTCTGGTTGTGGTAATGTTGTGTTCAGGTTGTGGCTGTTATGTTTAGGTTGTGAAAGTGTTATTATCAGGTTGTGGCAGTGTTATGTTCAGGTTGTGGTAATGGTCTTTTCATGTTGTGAAAGTGTTATGTTTGGGTTCTGCTAATGTTGTGCTCAGGTTGTGGTAATGTTGTGTTTAGGTTGTGGCAGTGTTATGTTCAGGTTGTGGTAATGTTGTGTTCAGGTTGTGGCTGTGCTACTTTCAGGCAGCGTTAATGAAGGGTTGTGTGCAGAATCTGGCGGGTCTGAGAGGCCCCAGAGTGTGGATGTGAGGAGTCAGTGAGCTGTGCATCGTTCCAGCGTAGCGAAGAATACTAACGAGGCTGCTTTGTCTATCCCGGTCCTCACCCGCTCTCACACAGAGTGAGTATGTGTGTGTGTGTGTGTGTGTGTGTGTGTGTGTGACTGTACGTCCTCTCCTTCCACACTTTCCCTCTCTCACCCCTTTCTCTCAATGGTCCTTTTGTCCCTTTCATCTCTCCCTGACACAAAGGATTCTTGTCCACCCAGGAGAGCGAGGGGAGCAAACGGAAAGCGGAAGAGAGGAGAGATGAGAGGAACGATAGTGACAAGCAGGAGAAAGAGAAAGACCGAGGAGAATGGTGTAATTATGTAACAAATACGAGTATTTACCTCAGAAATTCCAACAATCCGCCATTATAAAGCCTCGTATTCTGATAGCGGCCATCATTGTGAAATAATATTTGCCTAAAATTGCGCCCATTATAGAGAAACAATGTCCTGGTACTTGGGGTTTTTTTTTTTTTGTGCTGGCCGTGTAGCCATTGCTGTTGCATCCAACGCGAAAGGAAATGACTTGTTGGACATCCTCCTCAACTACTTTAAAACTGCCCGTGCTTTTAGTGCTACTCAGTCAATTATGTGCAATTTAATCTATCCTGCCTAAAATGCCCACCCACTGCTCCATCTGCAACATCAGGCTCTAAGACTCACCTGCTTATTGTGGCAAAGTGGGAACAAAGAGGTTCAGAAACATTACATTTTTTTTAATTAAAAGTTTCATCGCAAAACGCAATATAACCATAGGAAGCATTCTTAAAAAAATGCTAATTATATCCCCGAACGCCGAATGGCGTTCAGGGGATATTATGTTTTTGGTCCGACCGCCGCCGCCGCTGCGCCGTCCTACGTGTTAACGCGAAAACTTCAGTAATATTTAAATTATAAATTTCAAGTGTTGCATATAAGTAAGTATCATAAAGAGGAAGAACCGATTCGATTTTGGACAATTTAAAACTTCTAGATTGGCCACCAGGGGCCAAAAACGGAAAAAATCACTGATTTAATCATATCTCTGGAAATATTTATCCGATTGACCTCAAATCAAGAGCAAATGAAAGGTAATGACCGGAGGATGTGTCCCACGATGACATTATACCTGTTTGTTTCAAACTTTTGACACAAGGTGGAGCTTTGTCACATAAAATTCACCATTTTTGCCATTAAGAGCTATTTGTCTAGTTGACACGAAACTTTGTGCAACTGCAAGGTCATGACCTCACAACGTGTCATATGATGACATCATACCTGTAGGGTTCAATATGTTGCCACCAGGTGGCACTTTGTGATGGAAAATTACCATTTTGGCCATATCTTCAGAACCATTTGTCTGATTGACCTGAAATTGATTTCAAATGAAAGTCTATTCAAGGTCTATTCAAGGATTGGGGAATTGGAGGATTGGGGGCGTTCAGGAATATACCCCCAGCCATCGCCTCCGACGGCATAAGCCTAGTTTTTGTCATGAGAAAAGTAAGCATCGAGGAAGTTTCATGTTTGTTAATGTGTCCTGCTAAAGAAGTTAAAACACTATACCTTGGCGCGATTAAATCTAAGAGTAATTAATTTTGTCAAAAAGTAAACTTTCTTGTGATTATTTGCAAAATGCAATACATCCACAGAAGTAGGATTTGAAGTTAAATGCCTGCCAGTCAATATCATTGATGCAAATATTTCCATGCTTCCGCTGTAATTCCTAAAACTTCTTCGCACGTGGAACCCTGTCTTTTTTGCGAATCCTATGCTCAATGCGGCAAAAAACTTGGACAGCGGGGAGAAAACTATGAGACATGTTCTTGACAGATAAATTAGGGAATCTTTTTTCTCCACGGAGCTTGCAGAATAAAGTGACATTTTTTTGCTAAAAATAAGAGTCACTGAACAATCAGAGCCTGTTGGCATTGCAGGATTCTCCACTGCTGATTGGACGCAAGGATATACAGCAGTTAGCTGAAAAACTGGCTTAGTGTTTATTTACCCTTTGGAATGAAAGCTTATGTTCAAGCATGCTAAACACTGGAGTATATAGTGTGTTGCTGAGGGCTGAACTTGGCATGACTACCAGCTCGCCAGTGATGATCTTGCGAAGGTGGTTTAAGAATCTTGAAAGTGGCATTTATTGTGTTTTGGAGTAGAACTCTTCAAATATTTACTATTAAAACTATTAAGAATATGTGACCAATGTTTCAGTAATACTATATCTAAAGCATACAGCCACTGTCTGTAATGGCTATATACATATAGAAAACCCCAATTCCAAAACAGTTGGTACGAAGTGCAAATTGTGAATAAAATCAAAATGCAATGACTTTTGGATCATATGAGCCAATATGTTATTTACAATGGAACATGAATAACATTTCAAATTTTGAAACAGAGACATTTCACATTTTTATCCACAAAATGATTTTATTTCACATTTTCTGGCTGCGATAGGTCTCAAAAAAGTTGGGACACAAGCAAAAAAAAAAAAAGCCGAAAAAGCAATTAATATATGAGAGAATCAGCTAAAAGAACATTTAGCAAGTAATTAAGTTAACTGGCATCAGGTGTGTAATGTGATTGGCTATAAAAGGGATGTTTTAGAGAGGCTGAGTCTCTCAGAAGTAAAGATGGCCAGAGGTTCTCCAACCTGTGAAGGCTTGTGTAAAAAAATTGTGGAATACTTTAAGAACAAAGTTCCTCAATGTCAAATTGCAAAGACTTGGAAGGTTTCATAATCAACTGTGCATAACATCATCAGAAGATTCAGAGCAACTGGAAAAATCATTAAAAATGGACGGTTAGCAAAGTGGAAAAATGTCCTATGGTCAGACAAGTCCAAATTTGACATTCTTGTTGTAAATCATGGGCATTATGTCCTCTGGGCTAAAGAGGAGAAAGACCACCCCTCCGGTTTTCAGCTTTCAGTTCAAAAGCCAGCATTTCTCATGGTATGGGGATGCATTAGTGCATATGCTGTGGGACACTTGCATGTTTTAAAAAACACCATGAATGCTGAAAGGCATACAAAGGTTTTAGAGCAACATATGCTCCCCTCCAGACGACATCTATTCCAGGGGAGGCCTTGTGTATTTCAGCAGTACAATGCAAAACTACACACTGCAGCTATTACAACAGCATGGCTTCGTAGTAGAAGAGTCTGTGTGCTGAACTGGCCTGCCTGCAGTCCTGATCTTTCACTGATTGAGAACATTTGACGCATAATTACATGAAAAGTCAGTCAGAGGAGAACCAAAACTCTCCAGCAGCTGGAAGCCTGTTTTACACAAGAGTGGGATCAAATTCCAATGGCTAAACTAAAGAAACTTGTCTTCTCAATTCCCATACACCTCCACTCTGTGTTAACCCCTTTGCGCGGAATACAAAATTTTGCCAATTTTTCCTGTTGTGCATGAGCCTATTTAAGCTTTAGAATTCAGGATTTGTGACACAGAGATTTTTGAAAATTATTCAAGTGAAGCTAGACATTTGGAAATTCAATTACAGAATTGTTTAGGAATTAAATTTTGGAATTTACGGACGCCGGCGTCTACATCTGCAGAAAGGGGTTAAGAGGGGATGCTACACCATGGTAAACAGGCCTCTGTCCTAAGTTTTCTGAGACCTGTAGCAGCCATCAAATTTGGAATGAGCTCATTTTGTCAATGAAATTGTAAAATTTCTCAGATTTTACATTTACTGTGTTCTCTCTTTTCAATTGTGAACAAAATACTGGCTGGTGTGATTTGAAAGTCATTGTGTTTTGATTTTATTCACAATTTACACTTTGTCCGAACTATTTCGGAATTGGGGCTTTATATAGAGAGAGAGTGAGAGAGTAGAGAGAGTGTATAAAATGTTTTCATTTGAAATGCTGTAATAAAACTTAAAAAGGGGAGACTCTTCTGACAGACAATATGAGGAGCATCACAGATGTGTGACGTGACTATGCATCTCGAAATGAAGGGTTGCGTGTCGTCTTTTTCCGGGGCGCTTCTCAGTGTGCGACCCGCTGCAGTCTACCTTCCCCGGTTGACTGGAGAAACTGAATTGCCTTTTTTAGGACAAATAAAGTCGTCTGATTCTGATTCTGATTAAACATATCTGTTTTGAGGGTGTAGGAGCTGGCCTGTGTTTTCTGACTGTGACCTTTCATGTGTCTGGACTGTGCTGCTTAGGACTGCAGTAGCTGTGATGTGTTACATTTGATTTGTGCTGCTTTGGGGCACGGTCACACAAACACAAAATTTACATTGGCGAATGTTCACCTCTCGTTCACTCCCATTCTATACCAGCGAAGAGACGAATAAAATATTTGCTTCTGGTGGCGAAGCAAATTCAGGTTTGCTTTGCATGGAGTTCAACTTAGGTGAATTCAGACTGGTGACATCAGAGCCTCAGCTAATAACAAAAGAGAGTGACCACACTTGGTTGTCATTAGTTGCATTTCCATCTCACTATTCTGATGCGAATTTTGAAAATTTGCAATGGAAAAAGCAGATGGAAATGGTAAAATGCAAATGAACTTCTAAGTCGCAAAAAAGTTTGTACACTCACTTGAGGAGGTATTTGCCTTGTGCGATTAAGAGTTAATGCGCAAAATGTGGGATGGAAACACCTTAGAGACCTGAGCCGACTAAGTTGTGACGTAGCTACCTTGCTGCCACTGCGTGCATTTGCATTCAACTCCGTCTTCGTCTCTGGACAGTGTCAAACATTGCATTCATTAGTTGAAAGAAAAGCTCGATGAAGATTTGCTGAATTGCATGCAACTTCTGATGACCTCTCTCCATTTTTACAGCATCTCATTTCTCCCCCAGTTGTTTCTCTTCCGGTTGTTTCACTTCCGTTTGTTTCTTTTCCATTTTACAACCTCTTCTTCCTCTGCGGTTTTCGACGTGTTACAAGTGTCCTCTATCAACTTGGCCTAATTTGTTTACGTTAATTCGCTCCTGACCAGTTGATAAAAACACAGGTAATACGAATTTTCTTTCAAGCGAATTTTATAAAATTCTCCCAAAATGCACTTGACATGAGATGGAAACTCGACTATTGGCTGCAGTTACATCCTTCACTGCCCTCATTCGACATGCAATGACCTTGGCAGGTGATGGTCATTCGCCTGCGTTTGTGTATGTGTGACTGTCTTGACTGCTTGTGTTATGTTAAGCTGTCTTATGTAGTAACACAACTTATGTTGGCTCACCAGATAATTCCAGCTGAGACCAGATACATATTTATGCTGGTATAAGTCTAGGTCTAGGCTCTGCTTTCGTCACCATTAACTGATCACAACTGGACGAAGGTGATTAAAGCTAATCGTTAAAGCTGGCTGAAGGTGGCAAAAGCTAGTTAACCTGTAAGACCTGGCAGGAGTTAGCTGGGGAATTTAGGGCAAGTTGACCTGCTAAAACACGGCTTAAAATGACTCGACCAGCTCAGCTCAGTTTAAGATGGAGTATTCTGCAGTAGGGTCATGTCATACTGTCTGAACTGAGTTGTGTATTGACTGATCAATCTGAAAGTGTCATGGTTTTGTCCCGCTAGATGCCAACTGCAGTCTGGCGGGCACTGGGACCATGGGCCCAAAAGCAGGGAAGGACCCACACGCACAGGCTGGTAAAAAACTGGAGAATTTACTAAAATAAAAACCAACACATAAAGATAAAATTGGGGAGCAGTTACATGGGGAAAAGTCAAGAACATGCAGCGACAATGAGGGCTGGCAGTAGCCAGTCCTCATTGTCAAGCCGTAAGGGAGAGACTGCAGGGTGAAAACCCTCACAGAAAAGAGATTGTAGTCTTAACTAACAGGTGACTGGGCTTTATTAAGATTAATTTATTAAGTATCACAGGTGAATAGACTCCGTTTTTTATAAAGTAGTTAATTGGCTTCCGGAAGTGGCACCACAGACCTGCTGCTTGTTGCGCATTACTTGCACAGCTCTCCACAATTTTTGTCTCTTACCAATTAGCGGTTGGGCTTTGGGATCACATATATCACATCCTTTTATGTGTGCAGGATGTAGCATTTCCTGTAAGTCATGTGACATGTACTGATGATGATAATTCTGTACACAGGTGACTTTTTTTTTTTTTGAGAAAAAAATGCTATTAATTTTTCCTTAACCTCTATTTCTCAAAATATTTGCCCTCGCCGAGCTTATATGTAGCTTATTCATTTGGGCTAATGGGCTTTCATCAAAGTTTAGCTGTTCTCAGTTTTCATATTTTTACCCATCAAATGTCAATGTAAAAAAACCATAGGAGCTCAGGTCTGTCCTTTCCCTATATGTGTCCATAAGACGTGCATTAAAATAAGGTAAAACTTAAAGTTACCTGAACAGAGTATTACTCGTCTGATACTACAATCACAACGGGTAATTGAAAGCGATGGATTTTTAGAACACTGAGCACTTTGTTTAAGAAAATTAATAAAGAGTTGTTTTATGTCAGTTTTATTCCATTTTTTTCAGTACATTGCTCTGCTAATGCAGTGTTTGTTTAATTGTATCGTTTCGGACATTTGCATTGCAACAAAAACGCAGGGTAGAAAGAAAGCATAGCATTATCATGACAAAAAAAGCAAAACAGAGCCTCAAACAGTCAAGAATCCAGGGCAATCCTCTTTCTGTGAGAGTGCCTCACTGTTACATAACTCATTATACTCAGAGATAAAAACGACCGAAATACGAAACTCCTCTCGACAACAGAAAGCGCTATCGCCTTTATCACGCCAAATCTGTAGACCTTTATAAAGCCCAACGCCTTTATCCACAGGGCTTTTCCAAACCCTTCAGCCGTATTTACAGGCCTTTATCCGTGGGCTAGTGTCAAAACAAACTTCCCTTATCAACAGTCTTGTATCAAATGCTGCATCAACAAATGTTTCTATTTCCTGCCAATGAAGACACGTGAAATGGAGAGAGAGAGAGAGAGAAAGAGAGCAACGGAGAGGGAGAGATGGAGAGAGAGAGGGAGTGGGGAGAGAGCGAATGAAAGAGAGGAGAGAGGTTTTTGTCCTGTGTCCGTAAGAGTGTGTGTGTGTGTGTGTGTATGTGAGTGTTTGTGTCCCGCTTGTAATTACAAATCTTCGAGAGGCAAAAGATCGAAACTGCATAGCTGCATTATAATTCCTTGTAATTAATGTCTCGGTCACATAATGCTTAGTGTGTATGTGTGCCCATTTATGCAACTTGTGTGTGGGCATGCGTGTGTGTGTGTGTGTGTGTGTGTGTGTGAGAGAGAGAGTGAGGGTGTGTAGGTAGGGGGTCGAGTCACTCAGAAACATTTTTTCTGCAAGTGGGCTGAAGCATATTGAGAGGGGTTAAAGGTCATGTGTGTGAATCTGGCCCATAACACATGGCTTACCCCCCCCTTTCCGCTAAAACACACTTTATTTATACATGGGATCACTGCCCAGAATTTAGCAAAAGAAAGAGGGAGCAAGAGAGAGGAGGGTGAGTGGGAGAGTAAGAGAGAAGAGGGAGAAATTAGAGATGGCGGAGAGAGAAATTTGATGAGAGAGAGGAACGGAAGGCAGAAAAGAGCGTATTTGTGGATGTCTGTGGTTCCTGTTGTCACAGATGTTTTTGATGTCCGATATTAGACCGCGGGAACAATCGGGGTCTCGAGCATCACCCCAAATACACAGACGCGATCTGCGATCCTCATAACAGACATCACACCTGCCTCGTCGTCCTGCTTACATCAAATCCTCAATCACATACTGTTCACAGTACATTCCTTCTCACCTAATTCTGAACCCTTTCTCTCCCAAGTTTTCCTGAGAAACTTAATCTCAATTAGCTGAGCCCTTCAAGGTTAGGTTTAAAGTGGTTATATTCTTGGATAATTAAACCTTCAAAATTTAGGTCACTTGTCTGTAACTATAGTATAATAATGCCTTCTCCATTACAAGAAAATGACCCTCAAAAATGGGTCTTCAGAAAGAAAAGGTTAATCATGTAAATAACACCTTATTTCAGCAGGATAAATCCATTCTACACTGCCCTACAATGGGAGACTGCAGTATCTGCAGTAGGTTAACATATTCAGATTCTGCTGTCTTCCATTGTAGGGCAGTATAGGCTCTCTCTGATTTTAAGCACCTAGAACAGTGGTCACCAGTCCTGTTTCTGGAAACTTAACATCCTGTAGGTTTTCTCTGTGACCTTAATCTCGCACAAATGACTATTAATTAGCAGCAACGCAACGTGTTTGCTTTAACATGTGTTGTGTTTTGCCGGGGCTGGAGTGGCAGGCGTAGCAAGATGAGAAAGACTGCTTCAGATTGTATTTTGGCATTTGTTCCGTTATACTTTAGGTTTGGTTTAATTGCTAAAGATTAATCTTAATCCTGGATTAAAGTAAATTCAGTCCAGGGGCCTCGTTAATGAATGGTTCGTACGAATAAAAAAGACGCATACGCTTCTGTACTCACAGATTTCAGGTTTATAGAAATAAACCTTTCATTAAAAACAAGCAAAATGTATAGGATTGCAAAGAAATCCAAAATTTCAACTTGATTCTTGATTGTGATTTATTGGGAAAAAATGGCAGTTTAACTGAAGTTTTATAATTTGCCGTATTATTTTTACCTTATGCCATTTTCCTTTTTTGTGCAAATATTTTAGAGTAAATTTATCCACATTTTTTATACCTGAGACTCCAGGATTAATCTCTATTGTGTCTGTGAATCTGGCTCCATATGTTCTGATCTTTATTTTCACCTGTTAAGCAACTTTAGGGCAGAACTTGTCTGCTGCCCCTAATGCCCAGGTCTCTCTTCACAGCCTATTTTTTAAAATCTCTTTAGGCTCTAAATTCCTTTTATAATCGAATATTTGCTTGAAGTTACTCTTAAGAACTTCTAAAGTCATAAGCATTGTTTCCCCATACAGTAAGACAATGTCACCTTCATATTTTGTATCTGTTGGTTGCAACATTTCACTGAAGCAACATCACATTTCCACTGTGTGAAATATTCAAACTCGGGATGCCATGATTTTATGGCCATAGCATTACATCAAATAGAAAATATCTAGATCTTGCATTTTATTTTATGCATATTATTCTGTAATTCAGCAGGACATACAGTATTTTGGATCTTTGGAAATCCTGGGATCTCTGCGATGATTTACAAGCCAATTGCAAAAAAATTGGGATGCTGTGTGGAATGTAAATAAATACAGAATGCAATGATTTACAAATCTCATAAACTGACATTTTATTCACAATAGAACATAAACAACATGATGGATGTTTAAAGCAAGACATTTTACCATTTCATGAAAAATATTAGCTCATTTTGAATTTGATAGCAGCAACACTCCTCAAAAAAGTTGGGACAGAGGTAATTAAAGGCTGGAAAAGTGGTACTAATAAAAGTCAGCTGGAGGAGCATTTTGCTACTAATTTGGTTAATTGGCAACAGGAAAGCATCCCAACTTTTTTGAAATTGGGATTGTAGAATAGGCTTAAAGTTTCACACGTTTGAAAAAAGCAGCCGCATTTGACGAACCTATGTATATGGGATTGTGCTGTTGAAAGTAAAGTTCTGAATTCAAACACAGCAGACTACATGGTACAATTTATAGGGGGAGGGCTGTTTACACACAAGGCTGTTCTAAAATATACCAAACCCCCACCTTCCTTCACTCTTGGGACCCTTGCACCCCACTTCCCACATTTGAGACTAAAATTATGCCTCTGGGAGACACCCTCCACTGTCTTTTGCTAAAGGCCTGTCCATGGTTTCTGATTAAAGAGCAGGTCTTGTCGCGAAAAAATGCAAAAGATTTTGAGTGCATTCTCCCACTCATTGAATGGTTTTGTAAACAGATTCCCACAGCAAAGCAGCATGGAAGTAAGCTGGGTTGGCTGCTATTGGCTGAAAGCCGTGTAGAGGATGTTTCAGCGGCCATGATTGGCTGCACGGAAGGCAAAGTTCCGTGTCGATGAAAGACATCTCCCCTCCTCCCATCTCAATTCAGTCAAACAAGCTTTTACTGAACTAATTCCATGGCAGGAAATAAAACACTATCTTTTTCAGGTCATGGCTACGAAAGATAAATGTCTGAGTGTAAAACACTGTGCCGTCAGTAACCAATCTTGCCCTTTTTCTGCCAGCCTTTCACTCTCTCAATCTCGGAGAAAAAGAGCATTCCTTTTTCCTCCGGGGTGCTACAGAGCCGTATTTTTTTCCTAGACACACAGTTCCCCCTGTGTACACCCTGTTTTTTTTTTTTTTTTTTTTTGGGGCCTATCTCTTCATCAATTAAGGCTGGTCAAAAACACATCCATTCGCTCTGTATTTTGTGTCTTAAGCCTATTGATGTGGTACGATATTGTTCAGCGCTCCTTGTTTTCAGTTAATGGTGTCAGTTTCAGAATTAAGTGCAAGTTCTATTTTGCCCTCGCAAGCACAGACTCATGAATTTGTTTTGAAGATAGCTGAATTCCTTGAGCTGTTTTGCACTGGGAAAAACTTTCATGAAATCCTGACTCAATAGGTCTTGAGAAAATTGTGGTGATTGAATTCGTTTAGTTCTCAGATCTCATAAATTTTCAGAAAAGGTGTTCAAAATCATGTATTGTCCCTATAGCCATGCAGGCTTCATGTGAATTAATGCATCAGCTCAATTTAGCACAGATACTGAGAAAACCACATGATACTCTTATTGCCATTTTGTTCAGTATAATTGTGAGCACACTTCTTGGGAAGAAAAAAAAGCATTTTGATCCAAAATTATAAGATGTTTGTGTTAAAAATGAGGTGCTGATCCACATAGGTTTTCCTTTAATAACAACCACAGGATTACACTTCAGCAAGGCCATACCAGGACAGGACAGCTAAGGACACATCCACAGTAATGGCCAGATAGAGGGTATTTTCTGCATACAGCACATTGTCCACTAAAATTTACAGCACAGTCTGTATATATGAAAAGGGCTAAAATTCCTTTATAGTTCATGCAATGTGGATTTAAATACACACTGAGAAATGCTTTGCCTATGTGGTTTAACCCTGTCTTTATGGTTTTGAATATCTAATGAACTGGATTTCATCAGCCTAAAAGCAGAATCTCAGGGCTACAGCTGATAATTATTTTCATTGTTGATTAATTACCTCCGCCAAGGAGGTTATGTTTTTGCCTGGGTTTGTTTGTTTGTCTGTCTGTTAGTTTGTCTGTTGGTTTCCAAAATAACTCAAAACGTTATGGACAGATTTTGATGAAAGTTTCAGAGAAGGTGGATATGAAGCCAAGGAACAGGTAATTCAATTTTGGCATATCTAGGCCAAAGTACTGCTGAGATATACGCCAAAGTTCAAGATTTCAAGTCTTTCCAATGGGCGGCGGAGGTCTGCGCTCTCTGAGTGCTTTTCTAGTTTGCAGATTATTTTCACGATTAATTGTTCATCCAATTAAATGTCAAAAAATTGTTTAAACTACTCTTAGCAATTTCCCAGAGCCCAAAGTGAAGTCCTCAGATTGCTTCTTTTGTCCAAAAACAGTCCAAAACCCAAAGACTCTTTATTTACTATCGTAAATAACAAAGAAAAGCAGAAAATCTTTACATTTAAGAAGCTGAAAACAGTGAATATTTGACATTTTTGCTTGAAAAATGACTGAAACAATTCACCGATAATCAAAATTATTGGCAACTGATTTATATTCAATCAATTAATCGATTACTCGATACTGCTGTACTCAGTATGCAACCTGCCAACCACACAGAGCATGTTTTATGAACACAGCAGTTTGGAGGCTGATTTGGACCAGGCCTCGGGCTTTGCGCTCAAGGGCTTTCCTCGGACATTTGGGCCCCCAGAGGAAATACTGCTGTAGGGTGCTTAGAATGCTCACCACCTCTGATCCCACAAGAGACAGCCCTGTTTAAGCTTTCTGATCTCAGTCTGATTCTCAGGGCTGGTTTAACACCTTTGCACAGAATACAAATAATGACAATTTTTTTCCTCAATAGGACCTTCCTAGCTAAATAAAAGGATAAATAAAATGTCTTGCCGCATTCGGCCAAATTCTGCTGCCTGCGACTGACGTGATGCTATACCATAAGGCTACTGTCTTGACGACAGAGTAAGCAATGGCTTTCTGTAGAAAACAATACATGAAATAGACAACATAAAAATATTAAAGGAGTGCTACCAATTCTGCGGTTGAATTGTGCCTTTAAAATTTGCCAGGGAGAGTTTATGCTGTGAAATGGGTAAACTGGGTCAGAAGATGGGTGAGGTGGAAGCCGTATAGTATGTTCGATTTTGCGCTTGCACAGCTGATACATACACTTGGTACGTACCACATTAGCAGTTGAGTTGTAGCCATCAAACCAGATTCTGTAAGTGGGTTTATAAGACGGGTATTCAGAAATGTCCCAAGTCTGTGAAACCAATCCAGAGAAATGTATGAAGGGTCGATTTTCAGAAGTGCACAAGTCCGTTTTCGTCTTTTTAGAGAAACAAGATTTTAAGAATTTTACAACTTGTGGGGATCATGTTAAATGTGTTAAGCTGATGTAAATGTAATGAAATATCAGAGAAGATGTCTTAAAACATATTAGGAGACCTTCTGGCCCCTATCTTGTTTCTTGGCCCAGATATTTCAAACACCTGTTTGCGGACTTTAGTGCTTTCAGAAGCAATTAGCTCAAAATAATGAAAATTGAACTTGATTAAAAAAATTGACAGCATTATATTTGATTATTTCAGAGTACTAAAATAGAGCATCTTTCTGAAAACAAAACACACCACTTTTTGATGAAAAGGAACAGGAAATATAGTCATACCAGTATAGTATAGTCAGGGATGTCAGAAAGCTTCTTGAACACAATGAATGGAAGATATACACAGTGAAATGGAAAGTAAATGCAGCTGAACAAAGGCCGATAGAATTTCTTGAAGAATTTCCTATTCACTGCTCATCTTATGTTGTACTTGAGTGCTTCATGGCCAAAATTAGCTTATGTGGCTTATTCCTCATCAATGAAAGAATGGATTTGTGGTGTTTTCCAATTTTCAATGAACATGGACTTTAGCACTAATGCAAATAAACCCTTCATTTGCTAAACAGTATGTGTTATTCTTTGTAGACCATGGAAAATTTAGGGCAGTGTTTCCCTTCCCGACTCCTGGAATATTCCTGCCCTGCACACTTTATATGTCTGCCATATTTAGCACATCTCATACGGCCGATCAGCTCATTAGTGGAGCACATGATGAGCTGAACTGGGTGTTATCAGATCAACAAGACATACGCAATACAGCCAAAAGTGTGCCGACGCTTTCACTGAAACCTCACTGACGTAAATAGAAGCATCTGGACATATAGATTGAATTTAAAATTAATTGGCCTGTATGGGCTTATAGTAAAGACTCAGCTTTAATTTTGCAGGGATTTTCATGCAGTTCTGTCCCACGATTTGGAAATTGTTGCCCTTTCTGTACAAAACAGATTCTAATTGCAATACCCTCATGTGGAAGATGGCCATGCTGACCAGCTATTCCCAAATTCAATGAAAACGTCAGATGTTGAGAGTACAGTGATGTCTCTAAGTTTTTAACGTATGCAGCACGGGGGTCCTCCAAGAGTGGGCTTGGGAAACACTGTTTTACAGGACTCAACAGTTTAGTGGTCGATGTAGACGTCGCCCACTGGGGTTCTAACTCCGCTCATCCCTGTCTATCATCTCTCGCTGCCCAAAGTGGAGATGACGGCAACGCCCCCCTCCTCCAGAAGCTCCTCCCCCCAGAAGGTGTGTCATTCGCAGACGCAGACGGAGGCCACGAGGCCCCTGCTGGGCGGGGCCGGAGCGGGCGGGGCTGCGGCCTTACGGCGGCGGAGGCGTGTCCTTTCCAAGGATGGGCGGAGCAATGTGCGAATCGACCATGTCAGCGGGCGGGGCACGCTCTACCTGCGTGACCTCTGGACGACTTTCCTGGACATGCAGTGGCGGTATAAACTCTTCCTGTTCTCTGCGACCTTCGCTGGGACGTGGTTCCTGTTCGGGGTGCTGTGGTACCTAGTGGCCCTTGTGCACGGAGACCTGCTGGGTGAGGCTTTTGTGTGTGCTTTTGCATCAGTATGTATGTGTGTGTGTGTGTGTGTGTGTGTGTGTGTATATACAGTATATACGTTCGCCTGTCACTGTAACATTTTCAGGGTTAAATTAGCTCTTGCACTGTACATATTCCTCTAGGAGTCTTGTGTTGGTTCAGTGGAATTAATCCTGAATTTTACTGTGTCGTATGTGTTATGTTTTGTGCGTGTGGTGGTGGGTGTGTATGTGTGTTTCTGTGTCATTGTAAATTGTTCAGTGTTGGGTCAACTCCCACTGAGGAATTACATTAAAGGCTATGAGTATTTGGTCAGTGACATGTAAGGAATTAATGCTTGGTTCACTTAAAGGACCAGTGTGTAATATTTGGCATGGTTTACTGGCAAAATCTGGATATACTACCCATTAATATGATTATATAAGTGTATAATCGCTATGGAATAAAATTTGTTTGGTTTTCGTAGCCTTATAATTACGCGTTTATATATACATATAGTAAGGGCCTTGCTTTAGAGACGTTGCCATCTTGCACCGCCATTGCTGGTACGGCAGCCTGATTGTACAATCCAGCCAGCTAGAGAACACATTTTGCGTGTATAAATCCCAGTCATGGAAGACGCCATTTCCGCACAAGTGTTTTGGTCCTCGGAGGCCACCGTCTTTTTGCCGACAGGACGGGTGAGCGTGAGTGAGTGAGCGCTGCAGTCTAGAACAGAGGTGGGCAGTGAGGGCCTTATCTGTCCCCGGTTTTTGCATCAACTTCTGGCCTTTAATTAGTTCATCATCTAAATTAGCCATGCTTTTTATTAAATCTGACATTTCAGGCGCATTTCTTTAAATAATCTTGAATGACCAAAGGCTATTCTGGTCTCCCTGCATAAAACATTTTTTCTTTGATTGAATCTTTGCACAAATCTATATTTGCATTTTAAACCAATTATCTTGATTAGTCAGATAGAAATAAATGATAGAAATAAAAACCAGCATACACACCGGCCCTCGAGGACCAGGATTGCCCACCCTTGGTCTAGATTCTGAACGCTGGATGTCACTGTTCCCCTTCCATTTTACACACTGGTCCTTTAAGTGCAATTATCTGTAAAGTTAATGCAGGTGCAGGCAGGCGGTGAGAGTCCACTGACCATCCCCCCTATAATTCAATTTTCCAGCATTTACTTTGGGATAAACATGCAGTGAATAAGAGCAACCCAAAAATCTAATTTTGGTGATTTGGACTTTAGGCCCTATTTCGGCTTGCACTTGATTGACCCCTAAAACCCAAACCGGTGCAGGCAGGGCCAAAAAATTTGTGGAATTTTCTAGTTAGGGTAGGGACAAAAAACCATCAAAATTTCAGAAAAATTGAAGATGACCATCACCACCTGCCTGAACCTTACAGACAATGGCTCTTAATATATATGTGAGTGTCCTTAAGTTAAACCCGATCATCACTTAGCAAAGAATTACCGAGCACGCTGTGTTACCAAGCTCGTTGTTCTATTGGACTCAATTTGTCTCTGTTTGAATTCACTGAACACTGAACATTTTATGGTGTGGAGCACATACCATTTAGCGTGTCCTTGTGTGCTCGCATCCGTGTTTGTTTGTATGTCGCATGGCTTTTATTGTGAACTCTAAAACAAGTATAATTCAAATACAAAGCCAACACCTTTTGATGATAAAATTACATAATTCTGAGCTGAAAATACTTGCTGGGGGGACTAAAATAAGTCTTAATTATGTAATTAAGGTCTGGTTCTGATGAAACGGTAGACCACTGTTCTTCGCTCCCACGAGTGGCCCCTGCTAAAGGCTCCTCTCCGGTGAAAGCGACAATAGGTTCTATCTTCACCTGACGCAAAGCAGCATCAAGCGCAAAGCAAGTGTCTTCGCTAGTTTCAGACTGACAAGTTGTTATTTAGCAGTTCGGCATCCACGTTCATAAATAACAATCGTATTTGCAAGCAAACCTGGCTTTTAAAGGGAATGGAAGATCACACTCAAATTAGTTTACGCCCAAAACACACCCAGGATCTATTAAGAGACTAAGTACAACCTCTTTGCACTGCATTGCATTTCTTGGCACTTTGATGATCTGCCGTGAATAGGAACAGTAGTTTAGGACATGCCCTGATTGCACCTGGTCCACGTGCGTCAGACCGTGTACTTAGATCGTTAAAATACAGTCCAAGGTTCCGCCGGACACTGTTTTGAGTGCATTACCAACTGGACCTTTTATTTACGGAGCCAACTTTAACTTTTTTAAAGTTTTCTGATGCACATAACACATCCATTTGACTTGCCTAAACTTCAAGCCCCTGTGACTGAAAGGATTTGCTGCTGTAGTGTTTTCTTTTTGTCTTTGTGTTCTGTTTAGTGCTGAGGAGAACGTGTAGTGTGCATTACGCGTGACTGCAGCACTTTGTCTCCTCCTTTGTGTCCAGTTCAGGTTTAGTATGCCTGTGTCGTTATGTGTGGACATGCATATGTGATGTGCAGTGTGGGTAGAGGGTTAGCAAGGTGGTGGTGTGTCAGGTATAACAGGTGTTAAGAGTTCCTTGTGTGTGAAGCGCAAAGTATTGATTATTTCTTGTTTGAGTCGCTTATGTAAAGGTGGTAAAGTTAACGAGAACTTCTGCACAAAAATCAATGTTAAACAAAAGAATTATCCACATGGAATTCAGATATTATGACTTGGATTTTTTTGTCATTTTTTTGTAAGGTTGTGCAATGCTTCAAATAACGAGAATGTGACCAGACAATGAAAAATCTGAAGGGTGCCATTTTCCATCCCGCAAAAAGTTTCAACAAGTGAGAGGCTCAGGAACACTTTGGCAATCACGTGACTGACCATAGCTTAACCCAAGTCTATATAGGCCAGACACATTTTTTGAGAAATTCCCACTCGTTTTGGGCTGGTTGTCAGATGAAACTGGTTAATGTTTGTTAACGCTCCCCTTCCCTTGCTGTGCTGGTTGCCCAGCAACAGGGGATTTGTGCATTATCCATTTTTTTCTCTCATTGGTAGTTTGTTTCCTAAAAAGTATGCATAAGTAAAATGTGAGTTCCCTCTCATTGTATTGAGTGGATATTTACATTAATGCAGGCATTACAGTCACTTGTTAAGCCTAGCTGGCATCATAATTAGATAACGATGTACGTGCAATAAGTTACTTGACACGAAAGTCATGTTTGTTTGGTTATACAGCATTTATTGTACTGGTGGATACGATTCATCACAGATCATTAAATTGCCAGTGTGTTTGGCTGTTGGGTGTCAGAACACCCGAAGAGCACACTCTGGGTCTTTAGTGAAAGCTTTTTATACACATTTTTATTCAATTTTGTTGTAGACCTGACAATAAAAGCCTATTCTGTTCTATTCTATTCTATTACCTCTTGCCATAACAGAGCTATGCAACATTTGACATCAATATTAAAGGTAAAATGTCGGACTCCATGAGTGTTTCAATTGGGATGTTTAAGTATTTATTATTCAGTTCAGCTTTATCTTAAAATGACCAAAAATATATTTTGTAACACGTGAGGCAGTTCACCACAGGCAAAGGCTGTCTTTCACTTTAAGAGTTAATTTTTTGTTTGTAGTATATCGAAGGTAATTGATCCTTATTTGTGTGTATGTAATCAAATCTATTATGAGCTCCTTTTTTGTATGATATATCGAAGATATTTTGAGTTCTTTGTTGTGAATAGCATCTATAAAATGGCTACCCAGCACTGTTCCTGGAGACATGCTGTCCTGTGGGTTTTCACTTTGAAAATAACTTAGCATACCTGACTCTACAAATTAGCAGCTCAATAAAATTTCCGCTCTTGATTGAGGTGTATATTGCTAGGGTTGGATTAAAACCTACAGGATGGTTGATCTCCGGGAACAGGATTGGGCAGCCCTGGCCTAAAAGGAATTAAGAGTTGATGGTTTGCATGTGGCATGTAAAAGGTAAGAAACAGTCCTTACTCGTGTGATGTGCATAAGACCTTGCATGTTCTTTACTTGTAAGTAGAGTACAGAAGGACTTAAGCGTTTACTCTTTGTGTATAGTGTACGGGATGTACTGTGACTTGAGTGTCTGTAAGTAGTACACGGTGCGTGTTCGGTGGAGTAAAGGTGCTGTTGCGTTGTATGTCTGCACCCTTCCATTAGAGATGGACCCCCCCTCGAACCACACGCCCTGCGTAATGCAGGTGCAGACTCTGACCGGGGCCTTCCTGTTCTCTCTGGAGTCCCAAACCACCATTGGCTACGGCTTCCGCTGCATCACAGAGGAATGCCCAATCGCCATCCTCCTCCTCATCGTGCAGCTCGTCATCACCATGGTGATGGAGATCTTCATCACCGGCACCTTCCTGGCCAAGGTGAGAGCCAGCCGCTCATTGGGTGTGCCTGTATGCTTTAATTAGTAATAACCTGCGTTAAAAAGAGTTTTTGACAGTCCTGCAGAATTGGAAATAATGAATGATAAGTTACTTATCGATTCAGATAAATTAATATGAGATTCAAAACAATATAAGAAATGCAGACTGTTGTCTAAATGTGATGTTTCAAATTTACTTTAGAATCCTAAATTAGGTCATGCTGTAACCTAACTAAACACACCCTTGAGAGTAAGTTCTGAATACATGCTTTGCCTTCTGGGGTGTCATGCGGAACGCTCCAGGCAAAATACCCAGCTGCATAAATGGAAGACGAAGTAATATCACTCTGGGGTATTCGTGGCTGCAAAATGACCACATTGAAATTGTACTGGTGTAGGGTGCCACTTAGTGGCCATACGCAGTATTGCGGCTGTTTAGTTTCAGGCGCAGTTCTCCTTCCGTCCTGCAGGTGGCTCGGCCCAAGAAGCGCGGCGAGACGGTGAAATTCAGTCAGCACGCCGTGGTAACCAGTCACGAGGGCCGGCCCTGTCTAATGGTCCGCGTAGCTAATATGCGCAAAAGCCTCCTGTTGGGCTGTCAGGTACAGGGGGGTGGGGCTTCTGATGAGTGTTGGATCTATCCTAGCTGTGTTAGGTATGTGTATTAACATTGCCTGTGAATGCAGGTGATGTTGGATGTATGTAATAAAGCAACATATTTATTTGTTGAAATGCTTCTCATTGAGAGCAGTACTGGTGAACCATTGTCGCCTTTGTGCAATATTGGAAGCACCCCTGAAAAATTAGGTCTCTAAATCCACACTTACATAGGCAGCAATACAGGTTATTCCTTTAAATTTGAGTTCTGATGAGCAGCTTGTGAGATGGACATTTGTCAGCCCAACTACAGAACCACAGCTCTAAAAACTGTCACGGAGGGGTCACATTCCATATCTGGACCAGACCCAATGAGAACAGTAAGTCTTGAGCTTGACAAAGCTGGCACTCATGGCTGGGTTTCTGACGATTTGACCACCCTCTACCATTGGAGGTGACCACTTCAGTTCATGTTCTACTAGTCTAGCTTAGCCGTCTCACCTTCTTCAGTTCAGAAGGTGTTCCTAATAATGTGCTTGGTGAATGTACTGTGCCATTCAGAAGTTTGGAAGCACCCAGATATATTTTTTAAAGCAGAGATTTAAAAGAGAAACAAAACACCCTTTGCCTCACAAAAAAAAAAATCTAAATCCCTAATTTCTCCAAATAACCACTTTTGGCAGTCATTACTGCTGAGCAGCCTGATATAACTTTTTGCTTTACAAACAGTCATATGGTTTCTTTCTTTCTTTCTTGAAAGTCCCAAATTATCTTGATTTTCATGTAAATTTAGGAAAATATCGGACATATAATTGTTCAAAATACGTATATTCTTTATCTGTACCTTTTTTGGCATATTCTTTTTAACTTCAGCCAATTACCTTGGCACATTAGAAGTTATTACAGACCACTTAAATTTAACCAAAAATGGAGTTCTAAAACACAAGTAAAGCTTGTCCAGAATGTGCAATTGTGCTCAAAAATTTGCATACCCTGGCTGTATTTGTAAAATGGGTAACATTTTTTAGGAAAACTTGAATGGCCAGGCAAAACAAATTTCTTTAATTTTTTTATTGGATTCATATCCGACTGTAGGTCATGTAGAATGGCACAATCATTAAATAAAACATGGCAATAAGGGGGGAAAAAGCCCTGTTCAAAAGTGTGCACACCCATAGTTCTTAATGCTATCTTGCCCCCTTTAGCACCAATAACAGCGTGCAGTCTTTTGTGATAGTTGTCAATGAGGCCCCTAATTATATCCCTGAAAGCTGAATGGCGTTTTTGGTCCGACCGCCGCCGTGCTGCCCTACGTGTTAACGCGATAACTTCAGTAATATTTCAATTAGAAATTTCGTGTTTTGCATATAAGTAAGTATCATAAAGAGGAAGAACTGATTCGATTTTGGACAATTTACGATTTCTAGATTGGCCACCAGGGGCCAAAAACTGAAAAATCACTGTTTTTATTATATCTCTGGAAATATTTATTCGATTCACCTCAAATCAAGTGCAAATGAAAGGTCATGACCTGAGGATGTGTCCCACGATGACATTATAACTGTTTGGTTCAAACTTTTGACACAAGGTGGAGCTTTGTCACATAAAATTCACCATTTTTGCCATATCTTTGGAACCATTTGTCCAATGGACATGAAACTATGTGCAACTGCAAGGTCATAACCTCACAACGTGTCACATGACGACATCATACCTGTGTGGTTCAATATTTTGCCACCAGGTGGCGCTTTGTGATGGAAAATTACCATTTTGGCCATATCTTCAGAACCATTTGTCCGATTGACCTGAAATTAAGTTCAAATGAAAGTCTATTCAAGGTCTATTCAAGGACTGGGGAATTGGAGGATTGGGGGTGTTCAAGGATATACTCAAAGCCATCGCCTCCGACGGCATGAGCCTAGTTCTCTCAAGTAGTATAGCTGCCCATTCTTCCTTGTAAAATGCCTCCAGCTCCTGCAAATTCTTTGGTCATCTTGCATGAACTGACCATTTGAGATTTCCCCAAAGCAGCGTGATGATACTGAGGTCAGGACACTGGGATGGCCTCTCCAGAACGATCAGCTTACTCTTCTATAACCAATGTACGGTCAACTGAGCCTAATGCTTCGGATCATTGTCATGCTGGAAAGTCCTAGTGCGTCTCATGCATGGCTTTCCTGGTTAGGATTGCCGATTGTCTGCAAGTATTTTCTGATAGCATGCTGCATTCATCTTGCCATCAATTTTTATGAGATTCCCTGTGCCTTTAGAGTTCACACACCCCAAAACATCAGAGAGCCGCCATCATGCTTTACAGGGGGAACGATGTTGACTGCTCTCTAAACATAGCGCTTATGGTTGTGAATAACATGTTCTATTTTGGTCTCGTTATTCTAAATGACAGTATTCCAGAAGTTGTGAGGTGTGTCAAGGTGTTGTCTGGCATATTGTAGGTGGGCTTTTTTGTGGGATTGGCAGAATAATGGCTTCCGTCTAGCAACTTGACCATGCAGCTCATTGTGGTTTAAGTACCTCCTTATTCTGCGCCTTGAAATGACCAAACCATCTTTTTTTCCAAAGCATCCTGCATTTCTCTTTAGGTAGCTTGTGGATTTTTCTTTGTATCCCGAACAATTCTCCTGGCAGTTTGGGCTGAAATCTTTCTTTGCCTACTTGACCTTGGCAAGATATCAAGATATCCCCTAATTTTCCACCTCTTAATCTTGGACTGAGCAGTACTGATTGGTGTTTTCAAGTCTTTGGATACCTTTTTATCTCCTTTTGCATCTTTAAAAAGTTGAACTACCTTGTTCCGAAGGTCCTTGGACAGTTCTTTTCCGCTCCCCATGGCTCAGAGTCTAGCCAGATCAGTGCATCCACTCGGGAGCTAACAAACTCAATGACTACACACTGACACTAGTTACAACTCTAAAAGCCTCTGGTGTGGAACCCTAAATAGCCATTTCAACCTAAGTGTGTATCCTTGTCTGTGTATATGGGTCATATATATATATATACCAGAAAAAAGTGTTTTTTCAAAAATTTTTAATAACAGGCATAAATATGGTTGACTTTTGTTCTACTTACTCTCATCTTTATAGAAACATATGTTGTTTTAAGATTTTCAATTGGAATCAGAATTTATGTGACAATTTGTTGTAGAAGTGCCTAAAATCATCATATGGTGTGACATGAAAATAATTGTATATAAACTGAAAATGGATAATACCATTCTTAGGTTACTCACTTTATCAAAGTCATTTATCCTAACTAAACTGTAATCGATTATAGTTTTGTGAAAAATAATTACATTTGTGTATTATCTTCTAAATCATCGCTCAATGTGAGACCTATGCTGTCGGTCTTTTAACACATTTTCCATTTATTGAGACAAACCTTGCTATAAAATTATAAAAGTATTTTTGACTCTTGCTGATGCCATTTTCTATGTATTCCATTAACATTTTCAGGTTTTATCATTAATAAAGCTATGTTATTTTTTTACAATTTGGAATGTCACACCAAATGATATAGTGTCACACCATATGATCATGTCACCATGTGTCAGTGCAAACCATGTATTATCCTACTTATTGGTGAGTACTGATCACTCATATGGCAGGAAATATTTAGCCACTCTTAAATGCTGGGAGGCAATATTCAAATTGTATTGATTTATTTGACATTTAACGATAAAGCAAACAATTTCATATGAGCCATATGAACTTATGTTTGTGTAGCAAATTTCATTTCAATTCAAAACTGGTCTGCAATATTATAAGTAAAACAACAATATAAGTAAAACAAACACATTTTTATACTTATAAACTGCGAACATACAGGGTAGCTGAGGTGAAATTCTTGGACCGGCGAAAGCGCAAGCATTTGCCAAGAATGTTTTCATTAATCAAGAACAAAAGTCGGAGGTTCAAAGACGATCAGATACTATCGTAGTTCCGACCATAAACGATGCCAACTAGCGATCCGGCGGCGTTATTCCCATAACCCAAAGTCTTTGGGTTCCGGGGAGGGGTATGGTTGCAAAGCTAAAACTTAAAGGAATTGACGGAAGGGCACTACCAGGAGTGGAGCCTGGCTTAATTTGACTCAACACAGGAAACCTCACCCGGCCCAGACACGGATAGGACTGACGGATTTCTTGATTCTGTGGGTGGTGGTGCATGGCCGTTCTTAGTTGGTGGAGCGATTTGTCTGGTTAATTCCGATAACAAACGAGACTCCGACATGCTAACTAGTTACTCGGCCCTGAGCGGCCGGCGTCCAACTTCTTAGAGGGACAAGTGGCGTACAGCCACACGAGATTGAGCAATAACAGGTCTGTGATGCCCTTAGATGTCCAGGGCTGCACGCACGCCACACTGAGTGGATCAGCGTGTGTTTACCCTTCGCAGACACCCGCTGAACCCCACTCGTGATAGGGATCGGGGATTGCAATTATTTCCTATGAACAAGGAATTCTCAGTAAGCCCAGGTCATAAGCTCGCGTTGATTAAGTCCCCGCCCTTTGTACACACCGCCTGTCACTACTACCAATTGGATGGTTTAGTGAGGTCCTCGGATCGGCCCCACCTGGCTTGGTCACGGGCCTGGCGGAGTGCCCGAGAAGACGATCAAACTTGACTATTTAGAGGAAGTAAAAGTCGTAACAAGGTTTCCGTAAGTAAACCTGCGGAAGGATCATTAACGGCCGGGCTCCCCGCGAGGGGAAGGCCCTGAGGGCGACAAACTCTGGTCCGCGGGGGCGGCCGCACGGCAGGCCCCCAAACCCCTTTTTGAGATGAAGATAAAACATTGTTTAGACTTAAACAGCATTCTAAGGTTTCTATGAAGAGCTCTGCTGTGTCTCTGCTAGAAATCTCTATCACAGGATAAAACTAAACTAAACACAATCTATTGTGGATAATTACAGCTTTTATGTGGTGATGGACCCAAATAAATGTGTAAAAGGAGACAACATACATTGGACTTAGTTATTTATTGTTATATCTGCAGGAAATTACAATTCATATCATATGGTATGACAATCAAATCATATGGCATGACAGGCAGACATGTCACACCATATGATGTTTTCTGCACTTAGCACCACCTTGAGTCTTGTAGCTACACATTAGCATGCTAACAACATGCTATCTGTAACAAAGCAACATAGATTTACATGTAATTATGACAAAATAATTTTTTTGTTGCATTTTTATGAAAAATGTGTCACACCAAAAGACATCTGGAAGTGGGACTTTTGTCAGAGTACCAACAAGATCTGATTTATTGTAAATATAAAAATGATAACTCACCTCAGAAACCTGTCATGGACTGGTATTGCTAGTACTGCACAACCTTGATGAAGGACGTCCTCTCCTTCCCAAGGGTGTCCATACAGTTGCCCGTTGAAATATCCCAAAATAGTGTCACACCATATGATTTTGCTTTGTGTGACAAAATCTTTTTGATTAGAACTGACTCAAAACATTATGCTTGGACTTTGAAAAGAGTAGACTCACAAATAGACATCTATGCTATTTTTCTGTATTTTTTTGGAGAATTTTTGCATTTATTTTTCTCAGTTTTATTCAAGTTCTCACTATGAGAAACAAGTACCGGACAGTCACACCATATGCGTTTTGTCATGTTTGGTTGAAAATTATGAAAAAATGAGCGATTAACTGTTTTAATGTTGGGTATGTTCACATAAAGCAGAATGTTCTGCACAATAATGAGGAGGTTTTTGGCAAATATATTTTTTATTCATACATGTTTGACACTGAAGACAGCAAAGCCGCCATGTCATCCACCCATATATATATATGTTGGGTTTTACAAAATCAACCAAAAGCGATAACCAGTAGAATACAAAAAAGAGGCTTTATTTCTGAAGGGGGAAACCCTCCAACAGAGCTGGCGACAGGACAAAATCCGCAATCCAAAATCAGAGTCCAATGAGCGAAATCCAGAGTCATACACAGGGCACCAATCGCAAAAATCGTAGTCAGACAAAAGAGGTCAAAAAACAAGAATGCGGCAAAAGTACAGGGAATAGGCAAAGCATGGTGTCTAGGGTGGTCCAGTCAGAAAGATAAATCACAATGAAACAAGGCAAAAGAAGCGTAACACAGAAGAACAATCTGACAAGGAAGTGAATCAAACAGGCATCTAATATACATATCCGGGTGAACACATGATCAGGGAACACAGGTGCAATCAATGGAACAATAATCATGGAGTGACACATTAGGAATAAACTAATCACATGAATTTGGCTGAAGCCAAAATGCAGACAGGGATAACAAGACAAACCTATGGACAGACAAACAGCTCCAGTCACAGAGTACTAAAAGTGCATAGTTAGGAGAAAGGAAAGCACGAAGTATTTGTGGAGACCCACAGAAAATCGCAGCAGAGATAATAGGGAAAGGCAAGGAGGCGGAGACTAGAATAGGGCGACTGCTGAGAGATCGTTAGTCAATTAGTAAGTGCAGCTATACAATCCCAAGTGCTTGTTAGTAAGTTAGTCAAAATATACAGGGTGAGTGTGGGTTAGTAATTAGCGAAAATTATAAACTGTTAGTCTGTGTTAGTAAGATAGTAAAAGTAAGGGGAAGGAAGAACACGAGATAAAGAAAGAAGATTGAAACCCAGAAACCAATAAATCACCCGAATGAGTGGCACGCAAGACAAGGGACCGTGAGCAAAGATACACACATGACAGGGAAAGACGAAGAGCAAGGCATGGAAAATAAACATGACATGGAAACTATGAAACATGGCTATGAACTGAAAACATGGCTAGGAGACTAGGAAACTAAAACATGAAAAATAATTAAACATGAAATCTAATTACCAGTAACACAATACATGATCTAGGGATGGTCAGTCGAAGCAGTGGTCACTAAAACACATGAGGAAATCTAAACATGGCGCAAGGCCAGGCACAGAACTTAAACTTGAAGCATGGGGCATGGGACATGGGCATGGCAAAGACAGAAAATGCAGGATCACAACAGTATATAGCAAGGTCAAAAGTTCAAGGGTACGTAAACTTATGATCAGGGCCGTTAGGGTTATTTCAGTCATCCTTGTGGTTTGAAAAAGAGCCAAACACCGACGTACGTGATGATAAATGACTTCACATGATCAAAATCTTTAAAAGACTGTGTTTTTGCACGATGAGTCATATTTTCAGAATAAATGGCAACATTTCACAAATTCAGCCAGGGTATGCAAATGTTTGAGCACAACAGTATATCGTATTATACAATATATTTACAGTCAGCTCTATAATTCAGTAGACAAAACCACGTTTTTTGATATTTTAGTTTTGCTGGTCAAGACAGTCAATATATCTTAATCCAACTAAACTAAATTTTACATGCTGAAGCGAAAACTGGAGGCAAAAAGTCCCCAAAACAATCAGGAACTGAAGCCAGTACAGGCCTGACTAGAGCATCATGGGGGAGATACCCAGCGTCTGGTGATTTCCATGTGTCACAGACTTCAAGCAGTCATTGCTTGCAAAAATATGCCACTAAATGTTGAAGCATAATGACTTTACCTTATGTTATTTTGTCTAATATTTTTGATGTGCCCTAAAATGGACGGGACTATGTACAAAAAGAGAAATCATTTGTAGAATGTAAAAATCACTTCCAAACACCCTCAAATGACCGTCTGCACTTCAATCTCATTGTCATTGAATCCTTTCAAACTCATAGTGCTAGAGTACAGAACCAATCAAATGATGGTGCTCACTGTATGGTTTTTATCTGTTTTACAACACCTGTGTTCGTCCAGGTGACTGGAAAGTTGCTGCAGACGTCTCAGACCAAGGAAGGGGAGACAGTGCGGCTGGACCAGAGGAACGTGAACTTCCAGGTGGACACCTCCAGCGACAGCCCCTTCCTCATCCTCCCCCTCACCTTCTACCACGTCATTGACGACTCCAGCCCCCTGCGTGCCTGGGCTGCTAAGGGTACGGGAACCGTGTCCCTACCAGTCATGGACAACTGGGCCTCTATGTTGATATAATTCCATAATCCACTCCAGCACAACATGTAGTCTTGTGGCAAAGCCATAGTTTCGAGCCTCGTTGGGCTCGCCATTGTGGCTGTTGGCATATTTGCATACTGCCATTAATTTTCTGGTTCGATCTAGTCTTATCAGTCTAATCTTGGCTGAAAATAAGTGACGTTCAAGTCTGGTCTTCAGCGAACTAAGTCTGAGTCACGCCGTGAGTATCTAATTTGGTGACTCCAGTGCGGCTTGAGTCCAAGTTGTGAGCCCCTGCACCTGGACTTTTTTTTGGAAGATCATGGTCTTCCTCAGACTGAAGCTCAGGAATCACCTCTTGCAGTATTGTTTGTGCATATCCAGGTTCTTCTGTAATCCCTGTTCTTTGGGTGACAGTGAGACTAACTCATCTGCACAGGTCAAATCTTTTACTTCCAAGTTGTTGAAGCTAGAGGGGTGGTGAAGCCCAGCTACACAAGTAAGATCCAGGAGAACTGCGTTGTGCACGCGGCTGTTACTCGCGAATGGGCGTAGGAATGGAGGCTGCGTCAAATACACTAGTGTCTGACTGTAACAGAAAAGTTCAGCTCGCTCTAGGTTTCCAGGCAAAGGTGATTGACTCCTGCCATGAGAGTTCCATATTAATTTGCGTGAAGTTCAACACTGTTAACTTTTGTCCCTCCCACTTTGCCGAAACAGAGGCTAGCTCATTTTAAAAGGAAGCCCAGCATGCATTGCGCAACAAAACGCTTGCATCCAATAGACACTGAATGGACTGCAGAGTTTTCCTATGTGGAAAGGGACTTAGCTGTGAGGTCAGGAGCTCAGTAGCTTGTCTTTAGACCACTGTCAATTCATAATGTAAATATTTAACATTTTTGAAATCCTCCTTCACTCTATACCATTGACTGTTGAGTCCAATCATATTCTCTCTCTCCTCCCCCATGTCTCTCTCTCTCTCTTCTTTCTCTGCAGGTGGCGGATGGACAGATCCAGAGCTAGCGGATTTTGAGCTGCTGGTGATTATGAGTGCCACCGTGGAGCCCACCTCCGCAACCTGCCAGGTGCGCACGTCCTACCTGCCGGACGAGATCCTGTGGGGGTACGAGTTCCCGCCCGTCGTCTCCCTCTCGCCGTCCGGCAAGTACGTGGCCGACTTCTCCTTCTTTGACAAGGTGGCCAAGACCAAGACACCGCCCCTCTTCAAGCAAGCCCCGCCCTCCAGTCCGCCTCTTCAACGTTTCCCTGGCAGCAGAGGCGGAGTCATGGAAGGGGCGGACCCCGAGAAGCTACGATTGGAGCAGAGCTACAGAGAGGAGAAAGGGAAGCTGAGAGACACCAGCCCTCTGAGTGTGAGAATCAGTAATGTGTAGAAACAGAGAGAGAGTGTGAGAGAGAGAGAGAGAGAGAGAGCGTCTGAGAGAGAAAGGCAGATTTAGAGAGAGAGAGATAAACCTTGAGTCTGAGAGACAAAGTGACTGAAGACAAAAGAGACAAAAGAGGGAAAAACAAGCAGAGAAGAAAAGAGCAAAAACAGAGGAGAATGAAGAACAGAGATAACTGAGAGGGGGCTGGTAACACTCGCTGGTAAACACTCCCACATGCATTGACAAAAACACACTCATAATACACAGATGTACTCTCTCATACATTCACACATTACTCGCCCGCAATCATTCATACGCACAGTTCCATTCCACTCAAGCAGTCAGCCCCTGGAGTTAATCCCCCCTAGTGGCAGGGAAAGGGTAATGCAGCAATAGCGTGGCCTCTGCCAGGGGACTTTGGTGGAACTGCGCCGGCGGACTTTTGTCAAAACTGATAACAATGGCAACCTGGTCTCAAGAAACATCTTTGGCGTGTCTGCACGATTTAGGATGCAGTTCCCCAGAGTGCTGGAGGAAATGGACCATGAGTGCCTTAAGTAGGTATCTCGGTAAACTTAAATCATTAGGAAAAGGCCTAGAAAAACTGCTTTCACTATGACTGGAAGACTGCAAAGTGAAAATTTTATATTTTTGGAGGTGCTTGCGAGTGTGCATTTTTGTACCTGTATAGTATACGTCTAACCATGGCAGCACTTACGTACCTGGAGGTGTATGTTTTTTTTTAGCACTGAGATTTTAGTCTTGTGTGAAATTTTCTGATAAATTTAAAACGTAAAACTAAAGCACTTTAACATCCTGAAAAGAGTCTTAACCGTTAGCATCGTTGTAGCTGTCCCGTTTCTGTCTTCAGGTGTCTGTTACCTGCTGTCAGGCCCTGCTGAAGATTTAACCGACCAAGAGTTTGTGTATGTCATGTGCCTTCTTCACGCCGTCACATGTACCCAAGTGCTCAGGTGTGAAATTCATAGGCCTTGTCTGAAAGAAGCGGCTTCTTAACTGATATGTTCTCAAAATATAAGTACTTTCTACTTCTGAAAGTAAACCATACTTTATGGGCAGTCTCACGGAGTGGAAGAGGCGGAGCCATAGATGGGTCCAATCACAGTTCAGCATGGGCACTTTTAATTACCAGGGCGGATATTGTGACATATCCATGCTGTCTCTGGAAAATGGTTTGGAAGGTACAGTCGTGTCCGTAAATATTCGGACATTGAAAATTTTATTGCTATTTCAGCTATTGCAGAAAATTAGAGTTGAAATTAAAAAGATAATTGAAGGTCAACGTGCAGACACTCTGCTCATTCAAATCGAATGAATGGTGTCAGAATTACAGCACTGTTCACATATGGTCCCATCTTTTTTAAGGGACTAAAAGTAATTTAACAATTAGCTGATCAGCTGTTCCATGTTTGTGTTATATTCTCATTAGATAATTTACAAGTAAGCAGATAAAAGGTCTAGCGTAGATTTCACTTTTGAAATTTGCATCTGGAATCTGTTTCTGTTAACTTACAAAATGAAGTCCACCATGCAGCCTCTGCTAGTGAAGCAAGCAATCAACATGCTGAAAAATCCACAGAAGACAATAGATTGCAAATGTGAGCAATGACAGAAGAATTCTGTTTGATGAATTAAAAAAAACCCTCTCAACTGTTGGTCAGATGAAGAATACTATCTAAGAGTAGCGTTATTAGTAAACAGAGAGAGTTAACCACAAGAAACTCCATTTGTATGCTGCAAAAGGCAAGAAGACCAAATTAGTGTTAGCCAGTTAGTCTAAAAAGGCCTGTACAGTTCTGGAACAATATCCTATAAACATTTCAGACAAATATTGACTTGTTCTAGAATGATGGGAAGAGAAGAACACAAAAAAGTAAGGAACTGCTCATGATCTATACCACGTGATCTGAAAAGCATGGTGGAGGTAGTGTTGTGACGTGGGCATGTGTGGCTTTCAATTATTGATGATGTGAATGCTGACAAAAGCAAATTAATGAATTCTCAATAGGGATATATTTTCGGATTAGATTTAGCCAACTGCTTCAAAATTCACTGCACGGCGCCTAAACAAGTGAAATGTTTACTCGATTGGATTCGGGTCGGATGATAAACCTGACCCTTGCAGGATATTCCACTTCTTTGCATTAAAAAGTCTCAGATTGGTTTTGTGTGTACTTTGGTTCATTATGCCTCTGTACCGTGAGGGCAAAACTGAAGGTAAAATGCCCCAAATGCAAATCAGGAAGTGAAGACAGGTGCAGTGAAATCCTGGCAGAGCATCACCTATGCATAACAGCATCAGGTGATGTCTGTTGGTTCCAGACTTCAGGAAGTCATTCTCTGGACATGATTTGCTACCTTGTATTAACAAAAATGAAACGACAATTAAATTAAATTAATGATTAAGTTAACTTGTCCATTTACTTTTCACTCCATAAATGGCGGGGGGGGGGGTATTAAAATGGTTGTAATTGCTCTGTATTCCTGTAAATAAAACTGGAAGTCTGCACTACAAGTTTATGTTGATTATTTAATTTCATTCCATAATGGTGGAATTAGGGAAAAACGTACTGTACTGAAGTTGGGCATCGTATTTTAGTAGTTGGTACCATTTTGAAGACAAAGACATTTTTGGCGAGGTTGCGCTCCGCGAAACTATACACATCATGTGGGTATTGAAGAATGCTTACTTCACAAATTCATAATTGAGTGTATTCCTGAGCAAAGGTACGTTTGGCTGGTTCATTGTTTCAGAAAACCACCAGTCTGATCATGGACGGTGCTGCTCGCTGGTGTTGACAATCGGAACAGTCCTTTTTCAGTTCCGTGTGTCAGCACAGATACTGCTGCAAAGCCCTTTGCTAATTTCAGGGCTCAACATCCACAGCTCACTGCAGTCCACACCGCTGTCGCTTAGCACTCCGCACAATAGGCCCGTTTCCACCGCAGGAACTTAAGGGTAATTTTACGGGGCCGGGGCCGTTGTTGCGTGTCTCCACCGCTGGAACCACTCCCGAGGGACACAGTACTGGAACTTTTACAGGGGCTAAAAAAAGTCCCTGCCTCGGAGTAGGTACTCTGAAAGGCCCTGAAAAACTCCTGGGTGGGGCTTGGGGTTTATTTGGCGCTCACACTGGGTTTAAAGTGCTTGAAAGTCTGAAAAAAAGGTACTGAACCAAGACCTGTGTCATTTTGTAGGTTCTAGGGAGCAGATAAAGAAAATGCAAAAATAAAAAAAATCTGTTGGGAATTTTTGGCGAGAATCCACTTTTTCATCGGCACCCAAGTTGACGTTAAAGGGTTAAAAAACTTCGGCGCTTTGGTGATTTATTTCTGAAAGTCTCCTCTGCAGGGTTGTCGATCAAAAGAAAGTGAAAAATAGTAGTCCATCTCCTTTCTTTAACCCTCACGTGGCAAAAATATTCTATCTAGCTAAATGTAATGCTTAGACATGTGCGCTATTGTACTCTTTGAGGGCTTGCTTTAAGCGCAAACCAAATAGTTCGTTGCTGCTATCCTTTATCTGATGCCACTCCCAGAATGTTGAGAAGTCAGCGTAAACTGCTTCGAAAGCTTGCTCAGAATATCTAGCCAATCCACAACCATGGCACTAACAGAACTCACGCAAATGGTCTCTGATGATGTGGAATTTGGCTGTGATTGAGATGCCAAGTTTCGCATAGGCCTCGCAGAAGTCGGCAACATGGTCTTCCCATCCACTGTTTAGGCTTTGTCCGAAGCAGGAAGTGACCATCTTTCCCATTGCTGCAAATGCATTTGCGAAGGGTGTGGCTGGATGGCTTGCTGGTGTTTTCGTCGTTGAACTTATGAGCTGGACTAAGACATCAGTTCTGCACAGTAAGGTGAAGCATTCGTTTCCCTCAAACTGTTTATGGTTTTCTTCCTTCACCAGATGTAGCTTCCTTAGCCACTGGATTGCTTCTGCATTTCTTGTGTCTACTTCCACTCCAGCTGAGGTAATGAGTGAAAAGGCCAATTATACATGATGTTATCTGCTGTCAGTTGTTCCGACCACACAAAAGGAGAGTTTTTTGGACTATTGGACTAAAGCTGACCAACATTTTGAGCAACATGATGGGTTATATTCAGGGATTTAATATTTTCATACAAGTATTTTTGACAATAAATTTGGTTACCATGGTAACCATTTTGTATTTTCACCAATCTGACCCTGTGGTATGATCATCTAATAATTCTAATAATCGAAAAGAAGAAAAAAAAAAAACATGATGACTTGCAATTATTAACCCATTTCTTAGGATTTTGCGATTCAAGATGACTGCCACATACAAAAGTGGATTTTCTCCAAAAATTCCTGAACAGATTTTTTTTATTTTTGCATTTTCTTTATCTGCTCATTAAGACATACAAAATAACACAGGTCTTGTTTCATTATCTTTTTTTCAGACTATCAAGCACTTGAAACCCAGTGCGCGTTGATTGGATTTACTCAGGTCGGGATGTAATGTCTACAGTCAGCAACAAAATAGCTGGCATTTTTAAAACTCAGCAGACGACGAGGGGTCACATTTTTAAAAGGCGTTCTCCTACTTCGTCCTCTCGGTGGAGACACGGCAGTTGAGAGGGCCGAGTGAGAGGACGTTCCTGTAGTTGTTCCGCCCCCAAAATACTACCAGGAACTTCTTCGGTGGAAACGGGCCTAGTGTGAATTGGGGGCTTTGGGAGGCCCAGTTAAGAGTTGAAACTCGCTGTAAAGGAAGTGAAAATAAATAACTTGGAAGGCGTAGGAGAGGGATTATAAAATGTTACCACAAATTCACTAATTCTGCTCATTATAATTATTGTCCCCTGCAGACCACAAGCATAAAAACATTCCTTTTTGATGCCTAATGTGATAAACACCAGTGCTACCAGAGAGGATATACAAGCTCCATTTGCACTGAGAGCATTTCAGAATAACTGACCAGGTTACTGCTAAATTTGTCAGGTTTTACTCTGTGGTTGATCAGTCATTTACTGGAAGTGTCTCAGTTGACCTGAATCACATGACTTCAGACTCCACTGAGCAGAAAGTATCGGGTTATACCAGAGAAGAGGAAAATCGTTTTACTTTTGCTATTTCTTGCCCATTTATGTGCAGTGAGAATGGAGAGGGGTTTTTTGTCCGTGATTTATTATTCTTCTTCTTATTATTATTATTAGTCGTAGTAGTAATAGTTGTAGTAGTATTACAGGCACCAGCAATTAGTCATAACATTGCTTTTTTGTACAATGTTGGGCCTCAACTTTTGTGGGGAATATTTTTCCTGTGCTGTTTAGGGTATGCCTGTTCCAAAATTGAAGTTTAACATATCATCTGATATTTTTAAGCTGCGATGAATAAATATTTTTTAAAATCAGTATTGTACCTGTATGTGTTGTCTACGTGTGTGTGTGTGTGTGCGTGTGTGTGTGTGTGTGTGCGCGTGTGTGTGTTTTTCCTGCTGCATATGAAAGTTGGCGAAGTCTGAGTGTAATGCATATAAATATTTCAGCGGGTGGTTACTGTCGATTGTGTGCAGGTGTGTGCATCTGATACAAGACACAGTGTAGGAAGTTGGGGTGGGGGGCGCGGGTAGCAAAGGATATATGCCCAAGCTTGTATGTGTGTGTGTGTGTGTGTGTGCGCCCTTGTGTGGATGCGTGACTCAACATGGATGGCTGTGAATAAATCCAAGCAAAAATCCAGGCAACATTTTTGAGGTCTTTGATCATTGAGATGGATTCCAAATAATGGATCTATCCTTTATTTTGTAGCAAAGAACCCACTGCCATGAACTTTGTGATAGAAATAGCATTATCCTTCACCCAGCCTCCAAAAAATTTACATGAATTACCCATCGCCCATACTGCCGCACCTCAGACAATCGCCACAGCTGATTAGTACTCATAGGCCTTCCTCTTTCTATTCTTAGCTCCACCCAATCGATAAGGAAAGGAAGTGGAAACAGAGGACTGGACCTTTCCTACTTGCTCCACCCCCCTTAGTTATTGTTGCTATCAGCCGCATATAATGCAGCTAAGTTCCAAATTGAGACCAGTGCAGCAGAAGTTTGAGCATCACTCGCTCGCTCAAGTTCCAAAAATATTGTGGAACCCCAATTCCGAAATAGTTGGAACAAAGTGTAAATTGTGAATAAAATCAAAACGAAATGACTTTCAAATCACACCAGCCAGTATTTTATTCACTATAGAATAGAGATAACATAGCAAATGTTGAAACTATGAAATTTTACAATTTTATCCACAGAATGAGCTAATTTTAAAATTTATGGCTGCTACAGGTCTCAAAAAAGTTGGGACAGGGGCCTGTTTACCATGGTGTAGCATCCCCTCTTCTTATTAACACAGAGTGGAGGCATCTGGGCATTGAGGAGACAAGTTTCTTGAGTTTAGCCATTGGAATTTGATCCCACTCTTGTTTAATAAAGGCTTCCAGCTGCTGGAGCATTTTGGGTCTCCTTTAACGGACTTTTCGTTTAATTATGCGGCAAATGTTCTCAATCGGTGAAAGATCAGGAATGGCTTTTGAACTGAACGCTCATGACAGGAGGGGTGGTCTTTCTCCTCTTCAGCCCAGAGGACACAATGCCCATGATTTCCAACAAGAATGTCAAATTTGGACTCGTCTGACCACAGGACACTTTGCCACTTTGCTACAGTCCGTTTTAAATGAGCCTTGGCCCACAGAACACAGCGGCGCTTCTGAATCATGCTCAACAATGGCTTCCTTTTTGCATGATGGAGTTTTAGGTGGCATCAGTGGATGGGACGGCGGACTGTGTTTACTGACAGTGCTTTCTGGCAGTATTCCTGAGGCCATATAGTAATGTCAATGACAGAATCTTGCTGGTGAGTGATGCAGTTGCGTCTGACGGCCCAAAGATCAGGAGCATCCAGTAAAGGTCTTCAGCCTTGCCCCTTACGCACAGAGATTGTTTCTCCGAATCTTTTGATGATGTTATGCACTGTCGATGATGGGACCTTCAAAGCCTTTGCAATTTGACGTTGAGGAACATGGTTTTTAAAGTATTCCGCAATATTTTTTTTATGCAAGCCTTCACAGGTTGGAGGGCCTCTGGCCATCTTTACTTCTGAGAGAGACAGCCTCTCTAAGACATCCCTTTTAAAGCCAATCATGTTATAAACCTGATGTCAGTTAACTTAATTACATGCTAAATGTTCTTACAGCTGATTCTCCTGTATATTAATTGCTTTTTCAGCCCTTTTTTGCCTGAGTCCCAACCTCTTGGAGGCCTGTTGCGGCCAGAAAATTTGAAATAAGCTCATTTTGTGGTTAAAAATGTAAAATGTCTCAGTTTCAACATTTGAAATAATTTCTAGGTTGTCTTGTAAATAACATTGGCTCATGTGATCTGAAAGTCATTGCATTTTGATTTTATTCACAATTTACACTTCTTCCCAACTATTTCAGAATCGGAGTTGTATATTACCAAATGCGTCCAAGTTGTCCAGTGAGGCCTTTACTATTTCGCACGAGGATATATCCATGAGATCAAATTTTGTAACGGAAGGGATGGAGATACAAGAGTCACAGCGAAATGCTGGCAATCGATGCAGAAAAGGCAAACATCCCGTAAATGGCATATCAAGATCAAATTGGACAAAATAGATGAGTAGCACTGCGCATGTAAAGCAGGGTAAGTAGTTTTCATACGGTTGTTTCCATCACTGATCTAAAAATAACACTGGATCCGGTATGTTGTCTAAAATCAGTTGGCCACGAGTCAAACAGTACGCTACCTAGACTTTGTAATAAATCATATTACGCAAATACAGCAAACCCTTAAACTAGCTACATCATAATGTATAATTTATTTATTAATCTTATACCCCCATTCCACACAACCGTTCTAGCTACCATTCCCATATCAATCAAGGAATGGTACCGGAACGGGAGAGGTCGGGAGAGAACCTACGGCACTGGACATTAACGGAACTCCTTTGAAAGGTAGGAACGGTTGGGGTGGCAACTGAATGCATGTTTGATATGTGTCTCGCTTTTATCACCTCTGTAGATTGTTACGGCAACGGTAACATAACACTACTGGATCGTTAATGGATTGCTAACAGTACGCTATATGATCGCTGTGAAATCGGTAATGAATGGTAGTGGAGGGTTCACTCGGTACAATAACGGTGTGAGATCTGAAAGGAACGTTGCTGGAACGCAACTAAAATGGTAAAGATCGTTATGGACACGCTGTACTGAGCTTACATGGTAGATACATGAATTGTATTAGAACCCTAAAGCATTGTTACGGTCGTTAACAGATCGCTACTGGAACACAAGAATGTCAAAAACGGCCGTTCTCCTAGCATCTGATCGGTAGAGGCAGCCGTGCTGAGGACAGCTTAGAAGGGCTGAGAACGGTAGCTAGAACGGTTGTGTGGAATGGGGGTATAATGTTTGTTATATCAGCGTTCTCCTCCAAACCAATTTTGATGACAAGCTAATTTTACTTATTTCGGCCAAGCGACTGAAATTCTGTTTGTTTTACATTATCTAGTGTCGCAAATGCTGTGCTGGTTGGCATAGGAATCAACCTCTCAGCAGACTAGCTACTGTTTTGAAACTACATCTGGTATTGCGTGCAGAAGTCCACTGGGGAAGAACAATCCTATGGTAATATAGGCTTCAATGATGGTCATGGATAATGACCAACAATGACAGAGCATAAAATACACATGCATTATAACGCTCATGCGTTTCAGTGTGCGTTATTCTATGTATTTCATTACTCCAACAGGAAAAAGTTTGATCACAACTGTACAATATAAAACAGTATAAAAATATTTCTCACTTGGATCAACTTACCTCTGACTCGTGGATGCTGCCATTGAGATTGTTTGTAAATCATGAGACTAATCAGCGAGGCACTTAGTGGGGAAATTCTGAATTGGAAATGTCCAATAAATGTACATTATGGGCTCTAATTTCGTAGACCAGGCGCAGGCGCGGCGCAGGCACGGCGAATGGGGGGTGCGCCGCGCCAACGGGGTGTGTCCAGGCGTATGTTGCAATTTCGTGCCCGGCGTAGCCTGGCACAAGTACTCCGCTGTCCCGCCTCTGTCCCTCCTTCCAGCGCAAGTTGGCAAAGAAGGCGACACAGCCGAGTCAAATCTTGCTCATTGACAAGAGAAACGATGTATAGCGTGTTCCTATTATTACAGCCTGTTGCTGCTTAAAATTTTGGGATTAACATGCATGGACAACAATGCAAGATAAGTTACACATTTATTTTCAATATGTGAAAATATATATCTTAACTCAGTACGAGATCATAGCAATCAGGCTGTAGTCCTTTCCCCCACTAAAAACGATAAAATCTAAGTGACAATAATAGTAGCCTAGTATTAAGCCGCTTGCACACTGGACGCGAAACGAATTTTTCGCTCGAAAGATTGCGTTGAAAGCAGTGTCTTGTGTCCGAAAGTCTGACAGGGTTTTAATATATCTCCGTGTCCGACAGTCTATTATTGTTTTTAATTTCTTCAAATCTACTGACTCTTTTTGACATTAAACGTGAATGTTTTGATAGGAGGGCTCAGTTCTTCAAGATGAGTACCAAGAATTTCAATCAATGTTTCTGTTTAAGCTCTGCTCAATAAAGTGAGTCGACATTGGCGCGAGACAATGTACAATGCCTCCGTGTCTGACAGCCAAAAAAAAAAAAAAGAGGACGATTAGAACAGATTGAAAACGAAATAAAGAATAAAAAGAAACATTTTAACAACAGAACACTGCGATTAATTTATTTGCGGGGTCATCTTTTTTGGGTGCTCTGTTGGTTAGTGATGTATATGTATTTTTATTCTTTATTCTGTTATAAATCTGTTCTCATATCAATAGGCCTACTTTTATTTTTTGCTTTGTGCCGGAGTGCCGGACATGGAGTATTTTGCATTTCGCATCGGACAGTCTTGATCGTGCATGCGATAATTTATTCACACTGTCAATGGTCATGGAATTGATTTACTCTCTGATTGCAAGCACTATTTTATCTCTGCTGTGGAAATAAAGCATGAATCTGTTCGATCCATCTGACTAATTTTCAAAAGAAAGGCCGAATAAAGACTGCCGTCTATCTTCAAAGGAAGAAAATAGACGAATAAAAAGACCAAGAAAAGTCGATAGCTCTTTGTATTGACTTTGCCTGTAATCGGTCGTGCGAATAACTTGTTTCACATCCAGTGTGCAAGCGGCTTTACCGAGCATAGAACGCAAGCATTACATACGCACTGCCTGATGCCAAGGCAGTTTGTGTTTGGCTGAGAAAGATGTGAACCGCCTTTGATCTGACATGAGGACAATCGATATAGATACTGCAATTTATGTGCTGATTCAGATAGTTACATTAAACAGTGGTTGCTGTTATTATTTACTGTATTGAAATGTGCCTGACATTCTGGAAACCTGCCTGTGAGGTTTCCGTGATGTGTGCGCACTGTGTGCCGGTCAGCCAAATTACCACTGCACAGAAAGTGAACCAGGTTGGAGCTGGCAGCGAAGACTTTTCTACGAAATTGGCACTGCGTCTTGATGAATAAGTGACACCTCCCCCTACTACGCCGCCACACCCATCTCGGCGCACGTTCGTCTGCGCACAGTGTTGCACCTCAGGTAATTACCGCTGCGCGGGCTGCGCAGGACGAAATTTCCACTGCGTGGGCTGCACCACGCTACGCCACCTGCGCTGCGCCACGAAATTAGAGCCCTCAATGTTTTCAGGGTACCTATGAGCCTAGACAACATAAACTCCTCTTAAAACATGTTCAAAATATTGGACAAAATGCAGCAATGAGTTAACTTTTGAGAACTTATCAACTTGAGTTCAATACTTAAAACTTGTCAATGCAAGTTGAGTGAAAGAGAAGAACTCAGTTCACAACAGTGAATGAGGCTATGAAGTTTTACAGCAATACATTGCATTTTCTAAAAAAAAAAAAAAACTTCCACCAAAGACAAGGGTTTACTTGCGCACGGTAATTTCATGAGATTGGCTTTTTTTCACTTTTAATTAAAAATCTCCACATTTGAAATAAAGATATGTTTAATCAAGTAACTGTGCCCCCATTAATATCGGCACACTTGATAATTATTTTCAAAAGTGTTGATGAAATGTCTGTATAGTCAGAACCATCCTCCTCACAGTGCATGCATGCAAACTAGCCCTCTGTCCTCTACCATGTGGATTTTAGACATTGTCTTACGCCTCACAAAAAGGGCAAAGTCTGTCCTGAGCCATTGCTTAACCCTGGTTTCCTGTAAGTTTTGCTACTCCCGCTGAATGGGATGCCAGTCCATTGCAGGATACCCCCTCAGCTCTTGGTTGGGTTTCCCCAACCATGTGATGGTACCATTTGGTGGAGTGGGGCACAGTAGGAGCACAGTGTTTTTGCCCATGAACACACCACAAGGGCCATGGCAAGGACCCAAACTCAGGATTTTTTAATCCCAGGTCAAGCACACTTAATTACTGCGCCACTGCTTCCCACTCATACTGCCCAGAAAATGCCCAAACTCATCTGATCTCAATGCTTCACACTCCTTAATTATTGCTCTGATATAGAAAGGATATTTGTAACTTTCTAGCTATTTTCTGTGAAGCTCAATAACTTTCTGTTTTACATTGCTGTGTGCTGGGTGCTGTTGATAAATGGCTATCGCTTTGCATTTTAGAGTTTTAACTTGCACTTGCAGATGTAGCGACGAACTGTGGTTACTGACAGTGGTTTTCTGAAGTGTTCCTGAGCTCATGTGGTGATGTCCTTTACACACTGATGTCGGTTTTTAAAGGACACAAGGTCTTGGAACACATGATTTTTTTTTTTTTTTTTGTGAAGTCGTTAGGGGTTTTGTTTTAAAACATGGTGTGAGATGGAATATTTGACACTCGCCCACAGTTCTCAGAAAGGAAGAGTGTTTTTGCGTCACTCTTTCCTTTTAATGGCGACGTGTCCATGAACGGAGCATGTGGGCAGTGTCAGGGGAGCTGTGTCGCAGGTATGTTGAGGAAATATATGAAGCAATTCTATTATTTTGAAATTTATTTATCTTTTTTCAGTTATAAATGTATTTTTATATTTTGTGTCTCGTCAACTTCGTATTGTCCAGAGTGCACATTATTTACTCATCATCTTGAGTTTCATCTCTTTCATTTTTGATTTCATTCAACCTTTATTTAATCAGGGAAGTACCGTTGAGATCAAACTCTCTTTCTCAAGGGAGCGCTGGGACTTGAGGTGGAGAGAAAAAGGACAAGTTTCATAGTCAGTTAGATCAGGGGATGATTAGATGGTAGGTTGAAAGAGCCAGTTTTCATTTAATTTAATTTAATTTAAACATTTATTCAAATAAAATACAGATAAATTGTTAGAGGGTAAAAAATGTATTTGGTTTTTGCCAAAGAGGCCGAGGCTTGTGGAAAGGTAAAACCCTTTAAATAAATAAGTTTCAAAAATATTGACGAAAAAGCAACAAAATACTTCAACTGACACGATGAACCACATGATGATAACATGTTAGGAATTTATCCATGACAGCGGGGAGCCCCCTTTTCTTGTCAAATAGCATCATAGGATTATAGCAACCACAGTGAGTCAACAGCTCGATTTAACATCTCATCCAAAAGACGAAATCTCTCCTTCAGTACAGCATCCCCGTCACTGCACTGGGGCATCGGGGATTATTCCACCAGAGGGAAGATTGCAACCTACTGGCCCCCAACTCCTCTTCCAGCAGCAGCTTGGTTTTCCCCAGGTGGTCTCCCATCCAAGTACTGACCAAGCCCACACCTGCTAAGCTTCAGCCACACAGCTGGAACAGATTGAGTCATGGTGTCGCTGTCAGCGTACATGTGCTACTTCAGTTTTTTGGCTACTGGCAGCTCAGCCAGTTGCAACAAGTGTTGTCTGCCTGCTTAAAAGACCTCAGGTTTCCGCTCAGTGCTGCTGGAGTGTCCCTTGTGCAAATTGGGTTTTGTCTCCGGGAAGAGAACAGGAAGTTTATAACTTTTGAATTTTCACACACGGTCAGAATCAAAGTAAGCAAAATGGAGTCTCTGTTCTGCGCTGTGTTGGCTCTCACCATCATCCCTTGTACCCTAGCAGGTATTGTCCACTTTACAATTTCAAAGTATTTCTCTTTTGTCATTTGTCAGTCTACAAATTTGTTTGCTGTAGCCCCTCCCTATATGAACTGTGAATAGTGAGTTAAATATGTTGTATACTTTAAGGAAGGGAACTGGTTGTTTTAACTTCACTGTTTTAGGAATTAGTAGATTCAGATGACAATGTTTAACTTGAAGCTCGCCAAAAGGTGACCAGACTGCCTTTAGAGGGAGTATTCATGGTGCTTAAAATTTGGGTCCTGTGACATTCTGGCACTAGTAACGTATAAAAGACAATGACTTCACAAATACTACAGTTTAAAACTCAGTGTAATAAACTACACATGATGATTACATATGGTGCCTATATGTACAACCTAGTTTCCAGAAAAGTAAGGATGTTGAGTAAAATGTAAATGAAAACAGACTGCAATGATTGGCAAATCACTTAAAATGTATAATAAATTGAAAATGGTACAAAGACAACATATCAAATGCTGAAGCTGAGAAATTTTATTGTTTCTGAAAAATATCTGCTCATTTTGAATTTTATGCCAGCAACATATTTCGATAAATTTGGATGGGGCCATGTTTACCACTGTGTTAAATTATATCTTCTTTTAGCAACACCCTGTAAGTGTTTTGGAACTGAGGAGACCAATTACTGTGGTTTTGCAAGCAAAATGTTTTCTCATTCTTGCTTGATTTTAGATTTCAGCTTCTCAGCACTTCTGCAGGCTTTTTTGTCATACTTGAACATCCAAATTTTTAATGTGTGACCCATCTGGACTGCAGGCAGGCCAGTTTCGCATTATACTCCAAGATGTTGTAACATGTGCATAATGTGGTTTAGCATTCTCTTGCTGAAAAAACGCAAAGCCTTACCAGAAAAAGATGTCTGGATGGCTGTACATGTTTCTCTAACACTTGTACATATTGTTCAGAATTAATGCTGTCTTCAATGCTGAGCAAATTACCCAAGCCACGTGCACTAATGCACCCCCACAGAATCATGGGTACTGGCTTTTAAACTGTGGGATGATAAAAAGCAGGATTTTCCCTCTCCTGCTTAGCCTAGAGTACATGTCATCCTTGATATCCAAAAATAAAAATAAAATTCCATTTTTGATTGGTCAGATCGCAGATAGTTTTCCATTTCGTCTCAAGCCATCATAATTGAGCTTAGGCCCAGAGAAAGCAGCAGCTTCTTGTTTATTAATGTTTTTTTTCTTTACATAGTAAAGTTTTATCTTGCATTTGTGGATGCTGGGACAAATTGTGCTCCCTGAGATGGTTTTCAGATGTGTTCCTGAGCCCATGTATTGATTTCCATCTTGTTTGTTTTAATGCCGTGCCGCCTGAGGGCCTGAAGATAACGGTCATTCAGTATTGGATTGTGGCCTTGTCCCTAGCATACAGAGATTCCCTGACTGAATTTCTGATATAACAAGGATGATTAAATCCTGACTTTTTTTGAAATTTCACTTGTAAATTGTCATACAATTTTCCCAGGCAGTCTTTCTCTTTCGTAGAGTGATGACGCCCTCACCATATTCTGAAAGACTCAGTCTCTCTGTGATATTCTTTTCATACCCATTCATGCCATTGACTTGTTGCCATTTAATCTAAGTAGCTGTGAGATTTTCCACCTGGTGATTTTATTTTTTTTTAATATTCTAAAACTTTGCCAATCTTTTGCTGCCCCGTCCTGACTTTTTTTAAACATGTTCCTGGCACTTTAAAACATAAATTCAAATTCTGCAGGGATATTTTGGATCGGTAAGAACACATGGGGTAATAAAAGGATATCAATCACCTCTTTAAAATCCAATAGAGCTGTTGTGGGATCTGATTACCTGGATTGCAAAGATTGTGATGTGCACCCATTTTGCAGAGCCTGCGGAAATCCACTTTGAATGACACCTTGGTAAAATTCATATCCTGAATGTATAAAATTGGCAAAGCAGCAATTAAATCTCAAAATGGATATTTTGATGAGGAATCACTAAAATAGATGTTTCATTTGTAATTTTGAATGTTTTCTCCCCCCCAAATATCTGAGATATACAAACCCAATTCTAAAATAGTTTGGACAAGTGTAAATTGTGAATAAAATCAAAATGCAATGACTTTCATATCACACCAGCCAATAGTTTATTCACACTAGAACAGAGACAACATTGCAAATGTTCAAACTGAGAAATTTTACAATTTTATCTTCAGAATGAGCTCATTTCAAATTTGATGGCTGCTACAGGTCTCAGAAAAGTTGGGACAGGGGCCTGTTCACCATGGTGTAGCATCCCCTCTTCTTTTTTACACAGAGTGGAGGAATCTGGGCATTGAGGAGACAAGTTTCTTGAGTTCAGCCATTGGAACTTGATCCCACTCTTGTTTAATTCAGGCTTCCAGCTGCTGGAGAGTGTCGGGTCTCCTTTGACGGACTTTTCGTTTAATTATGCGCCAAATGTTCTCAATCGGTGAAAGATTAAAACTGCAGGCAAGCTAGCTCAGCACACGGACTCTTCTACTACGAAGCCATGCTGTTGTAATAGCTGCAGTATGTGGTTTTGCATTGTCCTGCTGAAATACACAAGGCTTTCCCTGGAATAGATGTCATCTGGAGGGGAGCATATGTTGCTCTTAAACCTTTATATGCCTTTCAGCATTCATGGTGCTTTTTAAAACATGCAAGTATCCCACACCATATGCACTAATGCATCCCCATACCATCAGAGATGCTGACTTTTGAACTGAATGCTGAAAACAGGAGGGGTGGTCTTTATCCTCTTTAGCCCGGAGGACACAACGCCCATGATTTCCAACAAGAATGTCAAATTTGAACTCGTCTGACCACAGGACACTTTTCCACTTTGCTACAGTCCATTTTAAATGAGCCTTGGCCCACAGAACATGGCGGGGCTTCTGGATCATGCTCAACAATGGCTTCCTTTTTGCATGATGGAGTCTTAGGTGGCATCTATGCACGGCACAGTGGACTGTTTTACACACAGTGGTTTCTTGAATTATTCCTGGCCCCATTTAGTAATGTCAATGACAGAATCATGCCGGTGAGTGATGCAGTGGCGTCTGAGTGCCCAAAGATTACGGGTATCCGGTAAAGGTCTTCGGCCTTGTCCCTTACGCTCAGGGTTTTTTCCAGTTTCTCTGAATCTTTTAATGATGTTATGCACTGTCGATGATGAGACCTTCAAAACATTTGCAATTTGATTTTGAGGAACATTGTTTTTAAAGTACTCCACAATTTTTTTACACAAGCCCTCACAGGTTGGAGAGCCTCTGGCCATCTTTACTTCTGAGAGACTCAGCATCTCTAAAACATCCCTTTTATAGGCAGCCATGTTATACACCTGATGCAGCTAACTTACTTACTTGCTAAATGTTCTTTCAGCTGATTCTCTTCTATATTAGTAGCTTTTCAGCCATTTTTTTTGCCTGTATCCCAACTTTTTTGAGACCTGTGGCAGCCATAAAATTTGAAATCAGCTCATCTTGTGGATAAAAATGTAAAATGTCACAGTTTCAACATTTGAAATGTTATCTATGTTCTATTGTAAATAACATAATGGCTCATGTGATCTGAAAGTCACTGCATTTTGATTTTATTCACAAATTACACTTTGTCCCAACTATAACGGAATTGGGGTTGTATTTTGACATCTGTTTGAGATAATTTGCTTCTATAAAAATATTTGTATTGAATAAAATGGCAAAAAAAATACAGTGATTCCAAACGTTTCAACAGCATATGAGCTTCATCTGTCAGAACATATGGATGACAAGCATATTAGAATTAAATGATTTTCCTTGGGACCCTAACAAACAGTGGAGCATAAACTAGTCCAAATGAGTAGCACATTTTTAAAATTTTCAATATCCATAGATGAATGGTGTGTGCGCCCTGCGATGGATTGGCAACCCGTTCAGGGTGGGTCTCTGCCTTTGCCCGTAGCCATCTGGGATAGGCTCCAGCTCGCCCCGCGACCCTAGTGAGGAATAATCGGGTATAGAAGATGAATGAATGAATGAATATCCATTGATTTGGATTCAGTTAAAAATTGGTAGAATGGAAAACTGGAATTCCGGTACAATACCAATAATAACACTTTTAACATGACATAAAGAGGGGTGAGAACAGGCCATTCCTTCTGCTCAACCAAGCTCACCATTGCCTTACGCTAAAGTGTACCAAATGCTTATGTTGTCTAAAGAATATATAGTAAGTACCTAGCACTGTATCAAACCTGGTTCTGTAAGTGTCTGAAGTTTCCGTCTTTGCACAACCTGCAAACAGCTTCACACTGAAACTGCTCACAGTGTAAAACAAAAAAAAAAATACTTCCTGTGAACAGATAGCAATCTTGCAGACTTTCTCATGTATGTGGCAAAGTGGGTGAGGATAAAGCATGTATCAGAAGCTTGCACTGCACTCTCAGAAATAGGGGTTCAGCAGGATTCCATTTCTGTTCCTCAGGGTACATTCAGCACTGATGTACCCCCTAGGGCTAATTGAGTCCCTCAGAATAATAGTGGTCTAACTCCATTTTTTATCATTTTGAGAAAACAGCTTCCAAAGTTTCGACATTGTCAAATACAGCATGCCAGTAAGTATTCAGACCTGTCTTGTCTTGAAGTGACATCCTTTGAATCTTCGCTTTCATGGACAGAAAGTATTTTGTTGGCAACGTTGATGATTTTTGTTATTTTTGCATGTTTTGCTTAAAAACTGAGAATTTTACAGTTAGACCACTCTTGCACTACTATCTATATTTCAGAGATGGAACTAACAATCTTCTGGCCCATTATTGCATGAATAAATTTTACCTTTAGCATGAAAAATATGGGTCTAACTCGGAAAATTAGAAAATTGGAGTTAGACTTCTACTGTTCTGAGGGGCTCAATTATAGAACCTCAAGGTACCTGAGTGAACCTTTTTAGGGTCTAAAAGGTACTTTTATGTTCCAAAGCAAATAACAACCCACTTCTCAGGGTACAACTGCAGTACATTTGAGGGTACCGCCCAAGTGACAAGCATTTTACCCGTGGTACTTTTTTTTCTGCGAGCGTGAGTTAAAAAAAAAAAGTTTACAGTTTCCTTCCATTTGTGTTTGAGTGGAGGCCACATATACCTGTTTCGGAAAAAACTACCACAAGGCACAACAACCCTGCTATAGAAAGAGGTAAAGAGAGGTGCTTAACAGCATGGGCAAGCAGACAGTGGAACACCTAATCCAGACAATTTCACAAGGATTTGTCTAAAATCAGGAGTTCTGGAGCTCTCTTGAGCTCAGAAAAAAATACACTGTAATAAGAACAGTGGGGATTGATGTTTCGACACTGAGAGTCTACGTCAGAGTCGAAACTCTTTTTTTGTTTTCTTTAATCATCTGCTACAGACGGTATGAACCGACATACAGGTGCTTCCCATTGAAAGCATGGCCCTACCCCCCACCCCTGTACTGCAAGGAGTTGACGTGGGAACACAAAGGTTTTCTGGTTCCACTACAGAACCAGGTCTGAGGCAAGCTCCATGACGCAGGTTTATGCAGTTTGGTGCATTAACTGCACCAGATAAGTAAAGCCTCGAACAATACTTCTGTCCGAGCCCCATTATTCAGATTTGGTGAGTTCCCGGATTCCATCGCACCTCCCTTGTTAACTCAGCTAACCGACGTACCCATTGGTCAATTCTGAAACAGTTACTTTATTTACCATCGTGTCGGCCTTTCTGCGCTTTACAGAATACTTATGGAAGTCCCGCAATAAAATGAGGAAAACTCTGTTCATCATTCTAAATCAAATCTAAATCTATTTTTCTCCTCAATCAGTCGGCCAATCAATCTGAAACTGCACATGAGCATTGAGCACTGGGATAGGTCGGAACTGACAAAGCAAAGGTTAAAATTTTTCCAAATTTAATCTGTTTTAATCTACAAATTTAACGTGTTCACAAACATTTTTTCACAAGCATTTTTGGCAAGTCTGCCTGATGTTGTGGCACGTGATTCCCCACGTGTGAACAATTTTTAATCAAACATTGATGCTGCTTCATATCAGAGATTACAACCTCAGCTCTATGAGGATTGATATTGTACATAAACTTCAAATAAAAATAGAATTGAGCAACTATTAAGTGAATTCTCTTCGACCTAAACTCAGTTGAGAGCAGACTAAAGAAAATGAATTTAAAGTTTTATATCATAAAGTTTATTTATTAAATATTCACAAATTCTGAATTGGATGCCTGCAACACATTTCAAAATAACTGGGACAGGGTAATAGAAACTCTGGAGAAGTTGTGGAATCCTCAGAAAAATGCTTGATAGGAACATTCCACTGGTAGATTGGCGAATAGGAAACAGGAGATGACATTATGATTGGGTACAAACTGAGCCAACACAGAAGGCACGCTCAGTCACCAGCAAGATGCTTCTAGGTTCACCACTTTGCCAAAAGCTGTGAGAGCAAATTTTCAAAGAGCATCAGTTCTCGACATGCAATTGCATGCCATTAACAGATCTCACCATTAACAGATCATAATATAGTTAACAGATTTTGATAATCTAGAAAAGGAAAAAGAAATGCTGACCGCACACTGTGAGAGAAAAAACATCGGTCTGGCCTGTAGAAAAAGCAGGACTATATACCAATAACAAAAGTTCACAAATAGTGCTAAAGTGCAGAAAAACAAAAAAAAAAGAGAAAAAAGGTGAAAAACAAAACCAAACGTTTCGGTCACACTCAGACCATCATCAGTGCAACAATCCTTCTTCGTCTTGAGAATCTAGAGAAACCAGAGTAATCTGTGCATGTAAAAGATGAGGCCAGAACCCAATATAGGACTTGTTATGACTGTGGATCTCTCAGGTTGGTGCTGCATTAAAACCTGAGATCCCTCTATAATGGGCATTATCACATGGGCTTATAATTTAAAAAGAATTAAGTTTATGAGTTAAGACATAAATAATTTTGTTTTTGCGATTTTCAGTAGAATACAAGTTAAGAGGGATTTGAAGATTACTGCTTTCTGTTTTTATTTAAATTTTATTCATTGTCCTAAGTCTTTCTGGTATTCAGGTTGTCTATTTGTCTAAAAACTTCGTGATCAGTGTACTTGCAACATGTGGTCAGAAAACTCTTGCTGTCAACCAAGTTATTGACCTCAGTAGTCACAAATAGTGCTCCTTGAATCTACCAATCACAAACATGTACTTATCTCATATGGTCTACGGTCAGAGACAAGACACCACCGGTGTAGAGAAGTATAAGGTGTCAACCATTCGAACAATATGACTGTATGTTCAGGAAAAAAATATAGGGCACTGGCAGCCCCAGAAGCTCTCGGCGTTAAGATAAAGGAAAATGTTGAAGTTTGGTTGACAGATGTATGCATGCATGGATGCAGCCCAATACCATAGCTCCTGCACCGCTCAAGCTAATGACATATTTGGTCCTTTAATACTGTGCCGAGATTTCATTGTTATTTTGCTATGCAGAAGGATGAAAATCTCACAGAATTTGTTTGCATCCTGAGAGCCTGCGATGTTTCCAGTTCCAAAGAAACTCATCCTCAAAGAGACAGATATACTCAGCAACAAAAGTTTCTGTGACACCATTTATGTGTATGTTATAAATGACACGCAAAGATCTCAATGCAATCAATATGTTTATTTAACAGGAGGAACACTGACTTTTCAGTGCCAACGTCACTCAAAACGAAAAATGTCATTTTCATGCGTCATGAAGCACTTGTCTGACGTCTAACCAATTGTGACCTTCACACTTCAATACCGGGTGTGACTTCCTCGTGCCATGATGCAAGCAACGCATCTCCGGCGCATGGACCGAATCAGATGTGCCAGAAATTGCTGTGGGATGTCATTCCAAATCTGACGTAGACGTTGTCGCAATTCCTGGAGTGTAGCTGGCGGGTTATCCAACCGCCGCAAACGTCGATCCATCTCGTCCCAAAGATGCTCGATTGGGGACATGTCTGGGGATCTGGCTGGCCATGGCAGGACATTGACATGTTGTTGCATCAGATACTGCTGTACAATCCTTGCAACGTGTGGTCTGGCGTTATCATGTTGCAGCGTTATTCCGGGACCATGTTGCATCAAAAACGGTACCACCAATGGCCGTAGCACTTCATCGCGATATCTTTGACCTGTCAGATTTCCATCAATAACAAGCAAATCTGTTCTGTTTCTAGCCGTGATCCCTCCCCAAATCATGACACTACCACCTCCAAAACGATCAAATTCCTGAACACAGTTGTTGGCATAACGTTCTCCACGTCGACGGTATACACGTAAACGACCATCACATCGGTTAAGCATGAATCTTGATTCATCAGTGAAGAGTACAAGATCCCACTGACGTTGGATCCACCGTCGATGTTGTTGTGCCCACTGTATACGCAGTCGTCGGTGTTGTACTGTGAGTATTGGACGTCTTGCTGGCCGACGTGGGACGATGCCAAAATGACGGAGACGGCGACGGATTGTCTGTGCAGACAGTCGCCTCAAACCAGGTATCGTTCTTGCAGTTATGGTTGCAGGTTGGAATCGATTTCGGAGATGGGTTGTTCGAATCCAGTTGTCCTGTCTGGGAGTGGTTACTCGTGGACGGCCGCTGCGAGGACGGTCTCTGACATGTCTTGTCTGCTGATGACGCTGCCATAAGTTCCAAATGGTGTTTCGGTGGACATTCAGGCGATGAGCAACTTCCCTCTTCGAGGTTCCGGATTCAATCATCCCAATGGCCCTCCACCGATCATTTTCAGACAGTCTTGGCATTTAGAGGGTAGAGTTCCTGATCCGAAATGGCTGTGTTTTCGATAAGTGATGCTTCCGTTGTTCATCAGGCACAATGTGAACATTCCAAAAATTCTCCTCTTTTATTGCCATCCACAAGCATGATTTACGCACATTTTCACGTGCAAAGTCATTTTCTCGCATTTTCATGATTTCCATTTCAATGTTGTGTTTACGTGTACTGTTTCAGTCTGATATCACCATGTATGACAATTTCATAATTGCGTTATGAAAAATAATTAACAATATTGGTGTCACAAAAACTTTTGTTGCTGAGTATATTTTCCTGCAAACACAATACATGGCAGCAGCAGAAAAATGTATGATTTGTATACAGCTGAAAATGATAACAGTTCATTATCATGATATACTAGAGTAATGTAATGTGAATATAGGCCACTGGATGGCAGTATTTACCTTTTTTTTTGTTAAACTCAGACTGGGATTATGTCTAGACATGTCCTGGACATGTCTGGGGCAAGTCCCCGAAAATTAAAAAAAAGAGGTCTAAATGTGGGTGGGGTCTGCAAAAGAGTATATAAGGAGAAGAATTGAGACAGTGGAGTAGTAGCAGAAATTGCAAGAAGAAGGATACATGTGACCAGACCTGTCATTTCTGATCAGGACCTGTGAAGTTTCTTTTGTGGATTTTAGCCTGTATTTGAGCATTTTTCTCACCCAGGACATCACCAAGCCACCCCACAACAAGGGACTGTAAATATTTCTTTTTGTAGTATTCAATCTTGGTCTTTAGCGTAGTTAGTTGTTATTAGTCTTTGTTAATTAAATGTGTTTAAGTTTTAAATTGTGTCTGTCATCCTTCGCTGTTGCTGTTGCTGTTGTGTTATAAATGTAATAACAAATTGGGGCCATAACAAATTGGGGGCTCAAGGTCTGGGATAGACCATTGTGTGAGTAATTTATTGAAAATCTAACATTTCAAATTGTGAAATTGTTTTTGTGAATTTTCCCAGATATATATTGACAACAGCAATGGATGATTTCTTGGCATCACCAACCGTAGGGGTTTTGAAGTCTTTTAAAAAGACAGAACTGTTGGAAATATGCAGACATTTGGAGCTGACAGAGGTAAAACCAGCCATGCGAAAAGCAAGACTGGCTAGAGAGATAGTTGAGTATTACATTGATGAAAATGTGTTTGCACCAGGAGATCTGGAACAGTTTCCAGTGGAAAATCCAAATATAGAAATGGAACTTAAATTAAAAATGCTACAGATTGAAAGGGAGGAAAGAGAAAAAGAAAGGGAGGAAAAAGAGAAAGAAAGGGAGGAAAGAGAAAAAGAAAGGGAGGAAAAAGAGAAACAAAACAGAATTTGAGAGGGAGGAAAAAGAAAAACAAAGAGAATTTGAGTTAGAAAAATTTGCAAGACAGAGAGATTTTGAATTAGAGAAATTCGATAGAGAAGAAAGACTCCAAATGGAGCAACTAAAAATAAAAATTCAAACTGAAAATAAATTTCGGGCTAGCCAGGAGGTAAAATTGGTGCCTCCATTTTCAGAAAAGGATGTTGACAACTATTTCCAGTGTTTTGAAAAGGTAGCAAAGAGTTGCCAGTGGCCAAAGGAACACTGGCCTCTGATGTTGCAAACTGTCCTAAAGGGTAAAGCTCAACAAGCCTATTCGGCTTTGTCTGCCGGTGATTCCTCTGATTATGATTGTCACACTCTGACCTTGAGTGAGGGTAGTATGCCAAAAGGCTGACTGAAAAAGATGTAGCTTGACCTCAAACTGAAAAAAATAATAAGACAAAATCCATTTGATGCAAAAAAAAAATGAAGTGTTTTATTATTGTCCCAGGAAATGTGCGCAAATAACAAAGCAAACTTCAGCAGGGAAAAAAAAAAAGATATATATATATATTTACAATATACTGGCCAGAAGCGGCTTTAGGCCTGCCTAGCACCACAGCCTTTCACTCACTGACTAGTCAGTGTAAATCCCCATCAGTTAAAGGCTAGGCCCCTCCCACTGGACCATACCATCTTTAATTAAATCAATGAAGGTTAACAATTCAGTCACACAGGGTAATTCCAAGCTTGGAAACATTTCCAAGACTATATGCAGACATGTTCTTACGACATAAAAGCAATCACCACATAAACATGATACCGTATAAGTTACAACCACTCTTTTACTTCCATTAACTGGTATGGTGCAGCCTGAGTGGACAGAGCATGCTCCCTACTCATTACTCAGGCACTATAAAAGACTGCCTAAAACTAGGCTTGGGTCCTTTGTCACTGCCCCGAACCAGGAAGCACTGTGGTAAGAAAGACAACCATAGTTATATACAAAAACTTCAAAATTCATGGTCTGCAATCTTGAAATAAAAGAGTTAACTCAAAACCTTGCATGTGTGTGTGTTTCTAGTAAATTTTATGGGGAAGATAGCACAGGAAACAGCTTTGTTTTTGAATGTAGCTCAGTGTGTGCACCCACCAAACTATCAGTTGCATGCTACCTGGCTAATCATGTGGCATGTGGTATGAGTGTTGGTGTGGTTAACTACTGTGGCGTTTTACCAGTGGTAGGGGAAACTGCCACATTACCTCCCCCCTCTCCGGGCGCAGCCATGATGTTCAATCGAGACAGATAGTCTGCCAACAGGTTGGTCTTGCCAGATTTGTACCGGATCCTAAAACTGAATGGTTGCAAATCCAGAAACCATCGTGTGATCCTAGCATTCCGGTCCTTCATTGTGTTGATCCAAGATAAAGCTCTGTGGTCTGTTTCTAAATCGAACTCCCTTCCAAGGAGATAATAGCGCAGACTCTCCAAAGCCCATTTAATGGCTAAGGCCTCCTTCTCAATAGTTGAATACCTAGTCTCCCGGGGTTCCAACTTACGGCTGAGATACAACACTGGTCTTTCCTCTCCCTCATCTCCTTGTGCCAGCACAGCTCCAATGCCAACATCAGAAGCATCTGTTTGGACCACGAAGGGCTTCTGAAAATCAGGACTGCAGAGGACAGGTGAGGAACACATAGCATTTTTGAGAGCAGTAAAGGACTGCTCACATTCTGCGGACCACCTGACGGGGTTGGGTTCCCCTTTTCGGGTCAAATTAGTCAGAGGGGCAGCAAGAGTGGAGTAGTGCGGAATAAAGTTTGAATACCATGCTACAAGGCCAACAAATGACCTCACCTGCTTCTTGGTGCGTGGGCGCTGGGCATTACGGATAGCTTCAACCTTGTCCACAAGAGGGCGGATATGACCCCCTCCGAGCTGGAACCCCAGATATTCAACTTCACCCTTGGCCCACTCACACTTCTGAGCATTGAGGGTCAAGCCAGCCCTCTCGATGCAGGTCAGAATCTGTCTCAGATGTTGCAGATGGTCCTCCCAGGAACGGCTGAAGATGACGACGTCATCAAGGTACGCAGCACTAAAGGATTCAAACCCTCGGAGAACAGCATCCATCAACCTTTGAAACGTTGCAGGTGCTCCATGTAGTCCGAATGGCATTACCGTGAAATGATATAACCCTGATGGTGTCCGGAAGGCAGTGAACTGCTTTGAGTTCTTCTCCAATGGAATCTGCCAATAACCTTTGCAGAGGTCCAACGTGGTTATGTACTTTGCAGTCCCCACACGCTCAACCAGGTCGTCTATGCGAGGCATGGGGTAGGCATCAAAGCAGGACACGGCATTAACCCTCCTGAAATCGATACAGGGGCGTTGAGAGCCATCCTTCTTAGGCACCATCACCATGGGACTGGACCACTCACTATCAGATGGCTCGATTACCCCAAGATCAAGCATCTTTTGGACCTCATTCTTCAGGGACCCCACCAACCGTTCTGGGATGCGGTATGGCCTCTGACGAATGGGAGGAGTGTCTGCCTTTTGGAGACGGATGGTGTGCTGGACGAGTGCCGTTCGCCCTGGACCATCTCGGAACAGCCCAGGCATCTCCCGAAAAAGCTTCTGCAACTTCTGTTGGTGTTGTGAGGGCAGGTGCTCCAGGTGAGGGGCTTTTAGCTGAAGGAGTTGTTGCAGGTTAGAGTCAGACTCACCATATTCCTCTTTGACCTGACGCACCAGCAACACTTTGGCAGGCTCACGCTCCTTCCACTCTTTGACCAGATTAATATGGTAGACCTGGGTTGCTTTCCCCTTATCTGGGTGAGCAACCTCGTATGTCACTGGTCCCATCTGCCTCAGCACCTCATAAGGCCCCTGCCATTTGGCTAAAAATTTGTTGCTGCTAGTTGGTAGTAAGATCAGGACCTTCTGACCTGGTGTCAGCTCCCTTTGCCGAGCCCTTTTGTCATACCAGCACTTCTGGTCCTGCTGTGCCCTCTCCAGGTTGACTTGGGCCTCCTTGCGGTACCTCTCAAGACGTCCACGCATTTGGAGTATGTAGGACAGGATGCCTTCTGTTGCTGGTTTCTTCGTTTCCTCCCACTCCTTCCTCAGGAGATCTAGGGGTCCCTGCACTGGCCATCCATAAAGGAGCTCGAACGGGGAGAAACCGGTTGATGCTTGGGGCACCTCCCTGTAAGCAAATAAGACAAAAGGCAACCACTTGTCCCAATCATGGCCAGTATCAGAGACAAACTTACGCAGCATCTGCTTCAGCATTTGGTTGAATCGTTCAACCAAGCCATCAGTTTGTGGATGGTATGGAGTCGTCCGAATGCCTTTGATTCCCAGTTCCTTCTGCAGCTGTTTCATCATGCCGGAAGTAAAGTTGGTAGCTTGGTCCGTGACGATCTCATCTGGTACTCCTACACGGGAGAAAAGCTGGACAAGAGCATTGATTATCTTTGGTGTTTTTATGCTTCGGAGAGGAAAAGCTTCTGGGAATCGTGTGGCATAGTCACAGATCACAAGTATATACTGGTAACCAGTGCTACTCTTCTCCAGAGGACCCACCACATCCATGGCTATGCGCCGGAAAGGGGTACCAATAATGGGTAATGGGTGTAATGGAACCTGCTTAGCTTTAATGTGTGTGGTGACCTGACACTCTGGGCATGTGGAGCAGAAATGTCTGACATCGTTAAACATTGTTGGCCAGTAAAACCGTGACCCCAACCTCATGTAGGTTTTCTGCTGTCCAAGATGGCCCGCCCATGGTACTGTATGTGCCAGATGTAAGACAACAGGTCTACAACTGGTTGGCACCACCAAGCGTTTACCTGCATCCCCCTTGACATACAGAATGTCATTTTCAACTACAAACCCTGAACCACAGTCTTGTTTTCCCTCCCTGTTCTCAACCTGCTTGTACAAGATAGATAAAGTAGGATCAGACATTTGCAACTGGCTTATGTCATTTGGAATCTCCCAATCAACACTCACAGGCTTAGGATAGGTTTCTACCTTGTCGAAGGCGCCTTGCATTTTCTCAATGCGACGTTGTCGCCTTGGTTTTCTTGGGCCTTTGAAACCACCCTCACACAGATCACCATCAAGATCTGGAAGGGGCTCCAGGCCAGCTTTAACCTGAGACCTTGTAACCATAGCACACCTTTCAGTTTTTGGTTTTTCGGCAATCAGATCCCACAAGATTGGCAAATCCCTCCCCAGGATACAATCAACAGACAGATGGTCAATAACCCCCACCTGCAGCAAAAATGCCTGCCCATCTACCCCTAGGGTAACCTCTGATGTAGGGTAAGGTTTCTGGTCCCCATGTATACATTCAATGTCAGCTTTGTTCCCATAGTCAACACCACTGTCTGATAGATAGCATTTCTTAATCAGTGACATAGAACTCCCACTGTCCAGCAAAGCCAACACGTGTACCCCATTCACAGTAACTGGATAAAATGAGGCATCTTCTGAACGCATAGTACCTGGTTCTCTAGACACTTCTCTGTGGGGAACATAGCAGTAACCAGACAGTTTAGACTTTTTGAGAGGGCAGTCTGAGGCCTTATGGCCAGGCTGCTGGCAGTAGTAACAAATAATTTCCCCACGATTGGTACCAATCCGCTGCCTATATATACCAGAGCTCCCAGTCCCCTGATTGGCACTAGCCTGCTGTCCACCTCTGCTGACCCCTACATTCCCCTGAGTCCCATAATTAGCAAACTTCTGACCTTCTTGCCGGCCGTCCCCTTGTCCTCGGTTAGGTTGGCGCTGTTGGGACCTAGTCGGTACTAGCCTCCGGGCATTGACATACTGGGTCGCAAGCCTGGCCGCTTCCAAGCCAGTGGTGGGCTCTCGCTCCTTGACCCACGTGCGGATGTCGGGTGGAAACACTCTTAGCAGCTGCTCCAACACGATGGCTTCCCCGATGTCCTCCACGCTGCACTGATCTGGCTTAATCCAACGTCGATACAGGCCTTTCAAGCGTTGGTAGGTTTCGGTCGGCGCCTCTCCCTGGGGTACAGCTGGATCTCTGAAGCGCTGGCGATAGGTCTCAGAAGAAATATCGAACTTGGCCAGCAGGGCTTGTTTAAGGTCTGGATAGGAATCGGACCGCTCCTCATCCATGGCGGAATAGGCTTCCAACGCCTTCCCAGTCAGTAAAGGCACCAATCTGTAGGCCCACTCAGTCTCTGGCCACGCCCAAGTTTTGGCAATCCGTTCAAAGCGGAGGAGGTAATTCTCAAGGTCCTCACCAAACTGGAATGGAAGCAATTTGGGGTCCTTTCTTGGGGCTGGTACTGGTGGCTGCTGCAGTAGCATTGGTGCTGCTCGTGGCTGCGGTCGTGGTGCTGGTGATGGCGGCTGCAGGGTGTGAAGAGTTGCTCCAGATGGAGCTCGTGCTCTAGATTGTGGTGTGGGAAGTGCTCTTAGGGAGGCAGCGCTCCCCGAGCTAGGACTAGAGCTGGCTGCTGGTGTTGGCAGCTGACTGCCGGCTTGCATGGCTGTTCGTAGGCCTCTGAGTTCCCCTAGGAGTGCTTCTTCCCTGTCCCTCTGAGCAACCATAAACTGGCGTAGCAGAGCGACCATCTCCTGCTGTGGCGGCACTGCATGGGCAGGCAGGGAAGAGGGACCCTCCTCATCCTCATCAGTCTCCCATTCCTCCCCCTCTGCATCTGGTTCAGCTAGTTCAGGATCTGTTTTAAGTTTCGCTGTCTTGCTCCTGGTTTGCATTTTCCTTTGCCCCATCCCAGGGATCTTTCGGGTGGCCATCCCTCTGCTGCCACCAAATGTCACACTCTGACCTTGAGTGAGGGTAGTATGCCAAAAGGCTGACTGAAAAAGATGTAGCTTGACCTCAAACTGAAAAAAATAATAAGACAAAATCCATTTGATGCAAAAAAAAATGAAGTGTTTTATTATTGTCCCAGGAAATGTGCGCAAATAACAAAGCAAACTTCAGCAGGGAAAAAAAAAAAAGATATATATATATATTTACAATATACTGGCCAGAAGCGGCTTTAGGCCTGCCTAGCACCACAGCCTTTCACTCACTGACTAGTCAGTGTAAATCCCCATCAGTTAAAGGCTAGGCCCCTCCCACTGGACCATACCATCTTTAATTAAATCAATGAAGGTTAACAATTCAGTCACACAGGGTAATTCCAAGCTTGGAAACATTTCCAAGACTATATGCAGACATGTTCTTACGACATAAAAGCAATCACCACATAAACATGATACCGTATAAGTTACAACCACTCTTTTACTTCCATTAACTGGTATGGTGCAGCCTGAGTGGACAGAGCATGCTCCCTACTCATTACTCAGGCACTATAAAAGACTGCCTAAAACTAGGCTTGGGTCCTTTGTCACTGCCCCGAACCAGGAAGCACTGTGGTAAGAAAGACAACCATAGTTATATACAAAAACTTCAAAATTCATGGTCTGCAATCTTGAAATAAAAGAGTTAACTCAAAACCTTGCATGTGTGTGTGTTTCTAGTAAATTTTATGGGGAAGATAGCACAGGAAACAGCTTTGTTTTTGAATGTAGCTCAGTGTGTGCACCCACCAAACTATCAGTTGCATGCTACCTGGCTAATCATGTGGCATGTGGTATGAGTGTTGGTGTGGTTAACTACTGTGGCGTTTTACCAGTGGTAGGGGAAACTGCCACAATGATGTTGTCAAAAAGGTTATTTTGAGAGCTTATGAGTTGGTTCCAGAGGCTTACCGACAGAAATTCAGAGGTTTGAAGAAATCTGAAAATCAGATTTATGTGGAATTTGCTAATGAGAAGAAGGTTTGCTTTGAGCGCTGGTGTACTTCTATGGAGGTCAAGGATGATTTCAACTCACTAAAAGAGATGGTGTTAGTTGAAGAATTCAAGAACTGTGTTAAGAATTTTATGAAGACCTACCTTAATGAGAAGCAAGCACTGAATTTGCAATCAGCTGCCAAATTTGCAGATGAATATGTTCTCACACATAAGTCCAAATTTCAGTCTAGCAGTAACAATAGATGGTCCCAATTTCAGAAAAAGGGTTACGGTGATACCCAAGATTCCTCACCCAAAGACAAAGACAAATCTGGTGATGGTGCTCAGAAATCCAGTAACAGGTCTGATCAAAGTGTGAAAGCTGACAGTGACAAAAGTGGTCTAGTTTGCAGTTATTGCAAGAAATCTGGTCATGTTACAACTAACTGTTGGTTCCTTAAAGCTAAGAAAGAAAAAGAAAAGGATACCAAACCAAATGCCTTTGTGAAAACAAGGTTAGAAACCCCTGTAGTAGATAACCGATCTGCTAAATTGCCTGCTTCTTGTGGGGCTAAAAAGCCTGATACAGCTGACTTTGTAAGGGAGGAATTTCTTCCATTTGTGTCAGAGGGATTTGTGGCTCTGAATGAGCATTCTACTCCTGTCCCCATTTTGTTGATGGACTCCTTGGAGTTACGTGATGAGACCGCTTCTGGGGATTTCATACTTTTACAAGGTATTGAAGGGAGGACTGTATCTGTACCCCTGCGCTCTGTATTGTTGAAGTCAGATTTAGTTACAGGACAGGTAAAGGTGGGACTTATGTCAAGTCTACCTATCAAGGGTGTTTCTCTGTTGCTAGGCAATGACCTGGCTGGAGGCAATGTAGTTGCCCCCGTTAATTTTACTTCACAGCTGAGCACTGAAGATGGCGATGAAGACGCATCTTTGTAGTCTTCCTGTGCAGTGACTCGTGCTATGGCCAAGAAGGCTCAAGAAGAAAATGATTTGGTGCCGTCCAGCACATTGAATAGTCATGACTCAGGTGGTTCGCCTCATGACTCTGTTCAGCCTTCTATGGTTTCTCCGTTTGAGGACTTATCAGATACTTTTGTCAGTTCTCTGTTCAGCCAGCCAGATGGGTCTGGTGATTCTGATGTGTCTGGAGACTTTTCTCTGTCCAGAAAGCGGTTGATTGAGGAGCAAACTAATGATCCTGAAATTTGTGTACTAAAGAGGAGAGCCCCTCCTGATAAAGAAATAGACGCAGTTCCAGTTGGGTATTATCTCAAGGATTATATGTTGATGTGGAAGTGCCGCCCTCCTGATATCCCTGCCAATGCAGATTGGGCAGTGGTTTAGCAAATTGTTATTCCGAAGGTCTACAGGAATGAGATCTTAACAATGGCTCATAGTTTACCTTTAGGAGGTCATCTTGGTGTTAACAAGACTGTTAATAAGTTCATGAAACACTTCTTCTGGCCTGGGCTTCAAAAAGATGTTTCCAACTTTAGCAATACCTGTCACACTTGTCAGGTAGTTGAAAAACACCAGTTAGACCCACCTGTAGCTCCATTGCAGCCTATCCCAGCATTTGGGGAGCCCTTCTCCAAGGTCGTTATTGATTGTATTGGTCCATTACCCAAGACTAGATCTGGAAATCAGTACTTGTTGACAATCATGTGTGCATCTACTAGGTTCCCTGAAGCCATACCTTTACGCAGCATCAAGACCACTGCAATCTCGAAGGCTTTGATAAAGTTCTTCACGTTGTTTGGCCTTCCCAGGGAAATTCAGTCAGACTAAGGTAGCAATTTCACTTCCGAATTGTTTCGGCAGGTTGTGTATAAACTAGGTGCGAAGCAGATACTTCCTAGTGCCTATCATCCAGAAAGTCAGGGTGCCTTAGAGCGGTTTCATTCCACTCTCAAGACAATGATGAGGACTTATTGTTATGATCATGAGAAAGACTGGGATGAAGGTGTTCATTTGCTGTTGTTTGCAGCTAGAGAAGCAGTGCAGGAGTCTATTGGATTCAGTCCGTTTGAGCTCGTGTTTGGCCATGAAGTGAGAGGACCTTTGCTATTGTTGAGTGAACAATGGCAAGAGAAAGAACCACATATCAGTCTGTTTGACTATGTTAGCAAGTTCAAGGAAAGATTGCGCGCAGCTTGTGACCTTGCCAAAGAGAACTTGAAATCAAGTCAGGGAAAAATGAAAACTTGGTATGATCATAAGGCTAGAAGCCGTAAGTTTGAACCAGGAGACAAGGTCCTTGTGTTGTTTCCCTTGCAGTCCAATCCATTACAGGCTAGATTTCATGGTCCTTATGAAATTCTGACAAAACTCAATGATCTCAATTACATTGTGAAGACTCCAGATAGGAGAAAGCCAAAACATTTGTGTCACATTAATATGCTGAAGCCTTATCATGACAGAAATGCTAGGGTCGCAGCTGTCACTTCAGACTCTCCTATGGTCGAGACGTGTGAAGATGAGAGGGAGTTTCAAGATGATGAACCTAGAATTAAAGCTGAAGTTCTTTCATGTAAATTGTCAAATTCTGAAGTATTGCAAAATCTTGATGTAAAACTCCAGCCCTTAAAACCTTCACAGAAAGATCAGTTTGAGAGGTTGATCAAGAAATATCAAGATCTATTTCCTGATGTTTCAAAGAGAGTTTCTATAGCTTCTCATGATGTAGATGTTAGTGATGCCAAACCAATAAAACAGCATCCATACCGGATGAATCCTGAGAAGAGAAAGATTGCTGAGAAAGAGGTTGACTATATGTTAGAACATGATATTATCAGACCCTCCAACTCAGATTGGAGTTCACCCTGTGTGCTAGTTCCAAAACCTGATGCAAGTACTAGATTCTGTACATATTATCGCAAAGTCAATGCTGTAACTAGAACTTATGTCTTTCCAATACCTAGGATTGATGATTGTAACGATGGAGTAGGGCAAGCAAAGTTTCTGACCAAGATTGATTTATTGAAGGGTTATTAGTGTGTGCCTTTAACTAAGAGGGCCAAGAGCATCTCTGCTTTTGCCACACCATCTGGGTTGTACCAGTATGAAGTCCTACCCTTTGGCATGAAAAATGCCCCAGCCACGTTCCAAAGAATGATACAATCTACAATCGCCGGATTGCCACACACGGGTACGTACATCGACGACCTAATCACATGGAGTGACTCCTGGGAAGAACATCTGAAAGATGTAGAGACATTGTTCCAGTGCTTGACCCAGGCTAACCTGACTGTTAACCTGAACAAGAGTGACTTTGGTTGTGCTACTGTCACATATCTTGGTTACGTCATAGGCCAGGGTAAGGTCGCACCCATAAATGCTAAAGTCCAAGCCATCATGGACTTTCCAGTTCCTGACAACAAAAAAGCTTTGCGCCGCTTCCTTGGAATGATCGGGTACTACCGCAAGTTCTGCAAGAACTTTGCTGAGATTGCTCTCAGTCTTACCAACCAATTGAAGAAAAAGTGTAAAGTTCACTTGGGATGAAGCATGCCAAAGTGCCTTTGATCGCCTGAAGTCTCTGCTGGGTCACTTCCCTGTGCTCAAATCTCATGACTTCAACAAACCGTTCTCCATCGCGGTCGATGCTAGCGACCAAGCTTGTGGATCTGTGCTCCTACAGAGAAGTGACTCTGATGACATTGAGCATCCCGTGGCACACTTCTCCAGGAAGTTCAATCGCCACCAAAGGAACGATTCCACGATAGAGAAGGAGCTGTTGGCTCTGGTTCTATCCTTACGACACTTTGAGGTTTATGTTTGTACAGGGCAAAAGCCAATGATAATGTACACTGACCACAATCCGTTAATGTTTTTGAGTTAAATGAAAAACAAGAATCGGAGATTGTTGAATTGGAGTTTGATTTTTCAAGAGTTTGACTTGGAAATTAAGCATGTAAAGGGTACTGACAATGTAATTGCTGATTGCTTATCCCATGTTTGAGAATGTGTATATATCACGTTTATTAGCATATTGTATTATATGTATGTATGTATACACAAGTGTCTACTTAACCATTTTTGTATTGAAAAGAAAAATTTTGCCTTTATGAGTCAAGATTTTTCCCTTTTGGAATGGAGGCGTAATGTGAAAAAAAAAAAGCCACTAGATGGCTGTATTGACCTTTTTTTTGTTAAGCCCAGACTGGAGCTAGGTTTGGGCATATCTTGGGCATGTCTGAGACAAGTCCCAGAGAATTTTTTAAAAAGTCTAAAAGGTGGGAGGGGTCTGCAAAAGAGTATATAAGGAGGAAAATTGAGACAGTAAAGTAGTAGGAGAAATTGCAAGGAGAAGGATTCATTTGACCAGACCTGTCACTCTTTTCAAGACCTGTGAAGCTTTTTGTGGATTTTGCCTGTGTTGGAGCATTTTCCTCACCCGGATCATTACCAAGAAACCCAACCAAAGAGACTGTAAATATTTTTTTTCTTGTATATATCAATCTTGGTCAGTAGAGTAGATGGTAGATTAGTTAAAAGTCTTTGTTTAATTAAATGTGTTTAAGTTTTAAAATTATGTCTGTCATCCTTTGCTGTCGTAAATGTCATAACAAATTGGGGCCATAACAGGTTAAACATGAAAAAACATTGCAATTTCTTAGGGATACCTTCCCAGCTCCAGTGATGCTCGTGAGTGGCTCTCATTCCAGGCCCCTCTGCATACATGTTTGAGAGTGGGCACCTGCTTAACATGCCCAGGTGAATTCAGCCTGCCATCCCCATGACTGATCTCACACCAGTCACCTTGTGAACACCCTGCCTGACCATAGACGAATTAAGAGACGTCGAGCCCCTGGGCATAAACATGTGAAAGGCCCCCCTCCACACCCTCGACTCCGGCTGCTCGCGCTGTGAAAGTTGTGTCCAAGTACTGGCAACCAAGTTAAAAATCACCGAAACGTCTTCCCAATCTAATGTGAATATCACCAAATTTACTGCCACACAAGAAAACTCTTAACTATTCATACATTAAAATTCTGGCATTTATTTTTTGTCCACAATATTTACTTTAATTTTATTCTTCAGTTTCATTTATCATTTTCACAGTCACGTAACATTCGCAAATGAACATTTCAGTTACAGTATTGATCGATTTTGCCACTTTCGCGTTGACCTTTCACGCCATAAAAAATGAAAAAAAAATTAAACCGCTCTCAACTACAAATGATATAAAGTTAAGCCTTTTCGATTATTAACAAAAACAAAGCCTAAAAACAATTTACAGCAAGACTGTGTCTATGAGTTTAAATTAACCATTCAGTCATCTTACTTCAACCGACTTAAACAAGGCATTTTCTCCTGGTTTTGCGTCATGCGAAATCATCCACGATATCGTTAAAGTCTAGGCCATTAGTCAGTTCGCTCTCAATTGCAGTGAGAGAAAGCGATTTCAGACGTTTTTGTGTCATCTTCGTCCTCAGCTCATTTTTAATTCTGGATAGCAGAGAGAATGACCGCTCACCTTCGCAATTACTGACGGGCTGAGTAAGAAACAGCCTTATCTAAAGACAGATGCTTCCTTGGTTTCAATTTTCTTCTTTTAGCTTTCTTCTGGCTGCTCTGCTTAATGTCCACCGGTGATCTGTTTTCAATTTATGTACGTTTTGCGCTTGTTTAGAGATTTCACATTTTAACAGATAAGACCTTATTGTCACTCCACTTTCTCCGGTGCAAACTTTAATAGCGTCCTCTATCGACCAGTTTCTTTATTCATTAATCTAATGAGAATGTGGGCCCCCATAAAATAGGCCTATGCTAAATATTTCTTATATTCTTTATTTATTTTATTTATTTATCCTTTATTTAGCCAGGAAGGTCCCATTGAGAGACAAGATCTCTTCTTCCAGGGAGTCCTGGTGAAGACAGCAGCATGAGCAGTTTCATATGTATACATACAAGACATTTAAAACATTACAAAAAAAAAAACAATTTGACACGTACAATACATCAAAGCAGCACAGAGGAAACAGCAGGAGGAGAGCTGTACAGGCCAGTTCAGTATATCTTTTACACATTCCACATCAAGATCTCAGATTAAATAAAACAGCAACATGTTTCCTTCAGGGCGGTTTGTAAAAGTCTTTTAGAAAAATATGATGAAGGGAATGCTCCTAGATTAGTGCTTTTTTGCAGCTCATTCCAGGCCCAGGGTGCATAAAAGGAAAATGCAGTTTTACCAGCTCTGACTGCACCCTGGGGACATGTAAAAGAATATGATCAGCAGATCTTGTACAGTAGTTGCCTGTATGATAAGATAAAAGGTTGGAGATATAAGTGGGCATTTTACCTTGTAATGACTTGGCAATAAATATCAACATATGTGTTTTTCTCGTCTGATATAGAGAAGACCACCCAAGTCGTTCATATAAAGTACAATGGTGAGTGTGAGAACCAGCATTCGTTACAATGCGTAATGCAGCATGATATGTAGAATCGAGTTTTTTCAGAAGGGATGAAGCTGCATGCATAAAAATTCTTGAAAGAAATCTCACATTTCCCAGTCAAGGGCAAACACTGAAACATACTTAACCCCTTATACCCTGCCTCCCCACCCCCCGCCCAAGTTTTCCCTTAAAAGGATTTAACATAAAATAACACATTTTTTCCTATTGGAGGACAATGACGCACACATATTCTGTATCTGCTGGTCTCAGCGCTTCACTGAAGCGGCATTGCACTTATATTGAAAAAATGTTCAAACCCAGGGTGCAATGTTTGTATGGTCACAGCATTACTTCAAATAGAAATATCTATATCACGTACATACTTTATACACATTTCCCTGTTATTCACATGGACATATTTGGGATTGTCAGAAACCTTTGGATCTCCACTAGAATTTAAAATGGGCCTGCAGTTTCACAAGTTTGAATATAGCCGCTGCATTTGATGAACTCCAATCGGGGGCCTCTCGGGCTTTAAAGGTTAACAGAGCCTATAATCAAGTGACAAAAATAAATAAAACTATAAATTAATGAATCAATTAATCTGGAAATCTCACACATACACACACACACACACACACACACACACGCAGGCCCATGTTACATGATTGAGGGGCCTTTATGGGTCCTTATGAACCATGACTTTCCAGAAATGCCAAAGCTAATTTGTGTGTGTTTGTGTGTGGTGGAGGGTTCATATCTATGACCATGTGAGAGGCCCCTTGGAGAGAACTTGATCGCACTTGATTTTAACTTGGTCTTTGGATTTTACCCCAGAGTTGAAGGGCCCATATTACATGGAGTACCGCTAAAGTCCTGTGGATAAACCAAGGCGATAAACACCCACTTGTTATGGCCCCAATTTGTTATTACATTTATAACACAACAGCAACAGCAAGGGATGACAAACACAGTTTTAACAACTAAAACACATTTAATTTTTAACAAAGACAAAGACTAATAACAACCTACAACTAAAGACCAAGATTGATAAATAAGAAAAAACAGAAATAATTACAGTCCCTTTTTGGTGGGGTGGCTTGGTGATGTCCTGGATGAAGAAAATGCTCAAACACAGGCAAAGAAATCCACAAAAGAAACGTCACAGGTCTTGAACAGAATGGCAGGTCTGGTCATCTTCTTGCAATTTCTCCTACTACTTTACTGTCTCAATTCTTTTCCTTATATACTCTTTTGCAGACCCCACCCACATTTAGACCTCTTTTTTTTTAATTTTCTGAGACTTGCCCCAGACATGTCTGGAAACATGTCTAAACATGACTCCAGTCTGAGCTTAACAAAAAAAAGGTAAATACTGCCATCTAGTGGCCTATATTCACATTACACCTCCATTCCAAAAGGGAAAAATTTTGACTCATAAAGGCAAAATTTTTCTTTTCAATACAAAATGGTTAAGTGAACACTTGTCTATATATACATATCATACAATATTCAAACACATGATATATATATACACATTCAAACACGGGATAAGCAATCAGCAATTACATTGTCTGTACCCTTCACATGCTTAATTTCCAAGTCAAACTCCTGTAAAATCAAACTCCAATTCAACAATCTCCGATTCTTGTTTTTCATCTTACTCAAAAACATTAACGGATTGTGGTCAGTGTACACAATCATTGGCTTTTGTCCTGTACAAACATAAACCTCAAAGTGTTGTAAAGAAAGGACCAGAGCCAACAGTTCTTTCTCTATTGTGGAATAGTTCCTTTGGTGGCGATTGAACTTCCTGGAGAAGTATGCCACGGGATGCTCAATGTCATCAGAGTCACTTCTCTGTAGGAGCACAGATCCACAAGCTTGGTCGCTAGCATCGACCGCGATGGAGAACGGTTTGTTGAAGTCAGGAGATTTGAGCACGGGGAAGTGACACAGCAGAGACTTCAGGTGATCGAAGGCTCTCTGGCATGCATCATCCCAGGTGAACTTTACGCCTTTCTTCAGTTGGTTAGTTAGACTGAGAGCAATCTCAGCAAAGTTCTTGCAGAACTTGCGGTAGTACCCGATCATTCCAAGGAAGCGGCGCAAAGCTTTTTTGTTGTCAGGAACTGGAAAGTCCATGATGGCTTGGACTTTAGCATTTATGGGTGCCACCTTACCCTGGCCTATGACGTAGCCAAGATAGGTGACAGTAGCACAACCAAAGTCACTTTTGCTCAGGTTAACAGTCAGGTTAGCCTGGGTCAGGCGCTGGAACAACGTCTCTACATCTTTTAGATGTTCTTCCCAGGAGTCACTCCATGTGATCAGGTCATCGATGTACGCACCCGTGTGTGGCAATCCGGCGATTGTAGATTGTATCATCCTTTGGAACGTGGCTGGGGCATTTTTCATGCCAAAGGGTAGGACTTCATACTGGTACAATCCAGATGGTGTGGCAAAAGCAGAGATGCTCTTGGCCCTCTCAGTTAAAGGCACACACCAATAACCCTTCAATAAATCAATCTTGGTCAGAAACTTTGCTTGCCCTACACTATCAATACAATCATCAATCCTAGGTATTGGAAACACATCAGTTCTAGTTACAGCATTGACTTTGCGATAATCTGTACAGAATCTAGTACTTCCATCAGGTTTTGGAACTAGCACACAGGGTGAACTCCAATCGGAGTTGGAGGGTCTGATAATATCATGGTTTAACATGTACTCAACCTCTTTCTCAGCAATCTTTCTCTTTTCAGGATTCATCCGGTATGGATGCTGTTTTATTGGTTTGGCATCACCAACATCTACATCATGAGAGGCTATAGTAACTCTCTTTGGAACATCAGGAAACAAATCCTCATATTTCTTGATCAACCTTTCAAACTGATCTCTCTGTGAGGGTTCTAAGTGCTGGAGTTTTACATCAAGATTTTGCAACACTTCAGTGTTTGACAATTTACATGAAAGAACTTCAGCTTTAATTCTTGGTTCATCACCTTGAAACTCCCCCTCATCTTCACACGTTTCGACCATTGGAGAATCTGAAGTGACAGCTGCAACCCTAGCATTTCTGTCATGATAAGGCTTTAGCATGTTAATATGACACAATTGTTTTGGTTTTCTCCTATCTGGAGTCTTCACAATGTAATTGAGATCATTGAGTTTTGTCAGAATTTCATGAGGACCATGAAATCTAGCCTGCAATGGATTGGACTGCAAGGGAAACAACACAAGGACCTTTTCTCCTGGTTTAAACTCATGGCTTCTAGCCTTATGATCATACCAAGTTTTCATTTTTCCCTGACTTGATTTCAAGTTCTCTTTGGCAAGGTCACAAGCTGCACGCAATCTTTCCTTGAACTTGCTAACATAGTCTAACAGACTGATGTGCGGCTCTTCCCCTTGCCATTGTTCACTCAATAATAGCAAAGGTCCTCTCACTTCATGACCAAACACTAGCTTAAATGGACTGAATCCAGTAGACTCCTGCACTGCTTCTCTAGCTGCAAACAACAGCAAATGAACCCCTTCATCCCAGTCTTTCTCATGGTCATAACAATAAGCCCTCATCATTGTCTTGAGAGTGGAATGAAACCGCTCTAAGGCACCCTGACTTTCTGGATGATAGGCACTAGAAAGAATCTGCTTTGCACCTAGTTCATACACAACCTGCTGAAACAATCCTGAAGTGAAATTGCTACCCTGGTCTGACTGAATTTCCCTGGGAAGGCCAAACAACGTGAAGAACTTTATCAAAGCCTTCGAGATTGCAGTTGCCTTGATGTTACGTAGAGGTATGGCTTCGGGGAATCTGGTAGATGCACACATGATTGTCAACAAGTACTGATTTCCAGATCTAGTCTTGGGTAATGGACCAACGCAATCAACAATGACCCTAGAGAATGGCTCCCCAAATGCTGGGATAGGCTGCAATGGAGCTACAGGTGGGTCTAACTGGTGTTTTCCAACTACCTGACAAGTGTGACAGGTTTTGCAAAAGTTGGAAACGTCTTTCCGAAGCCCAGGCCAAAAGAAGTGTTTCATGATCTTATCAACAGTCTTGTTAACACCAAGATGACCTCCTAAAGGTAAACTATGAGCCATTGTTAAGATCTCATTCCTGTAGACCTTCGGAACAACAATTTGCCTGACCACTGCCCAATCTGCATTGGCAGGGATATCAGGAGGGCGCCACTTCCGCATCAACACACCATCCTTGAGATAATACCCAACTGGAACTGCGTCTATTTCTTTATCAGGAAGGGCTCTCCTCTTTAGTACACAAATTTCAGGATCATTAGTTTGCTCCTCAATCAACCGCTTTCTGGACAGAGACAAGTCTCCAGACACATCAGAATCACCAGACCCATCCGGCTGGCTGAATAGAGAACTGATAAAAGTATCTGATAAGTCCTCAAACGGAGAAACCATAGTAGGCCAATCAGAGTCATGAGGCGAACCACCTGAGTCCTGACTATTCAATGTACTGGACGGCACCACATCATCATCTTCTTTAGCCTTCTTGGCCATAGCACGAGTCACTGCGCAAGAAGGATACAGAGATGGGTCCTCATCCCCATCTTCAGTGCTCGGCTGTGAAGTAAGATGTACAGGGGGAACTACTTTGCCCCCAGCCAGGTCATTGCCTAGCAACAGAGAAACACCCTTTATAGGTAGACTTGACATAAGTCCCACCTTTACCTGTCCTGTAACTAAATCTGACCTCAAGAATATAGAGCGCAGGGGTACAGATACAGTCCTCCCTTCAATACCTTGTACAAGTATGAAATCCCCTGAAGCGGTCTCATCACGTAACTCCAAGGAGTCCATCAACAAAAGTGACTGAGAAGCTCCGGTATCCCTTAGGATATATATGGGGACAGGAGTAGTATGCTCATTCAGAGCCACAAATCCCTCTGACACAAATGGAAGAAATTCCTCCCTCACGAAGTCAGCTGTATTAGGCTTTTTAGCCCCACAAGAAGCAGGCAATTTAGCAGATTGGTTATCTACTACAGGGGTTTCTAACCTTGTTTTCACAAAGGCATTTGGTTTGGTATCCTTTTCTTTTTCTTTCTTAGCTTTAAGGAACCAACAGTTAGTTGTAACATGACCAGATTTCTTGCAATAACTGCAAACTAGACCACTTTTGTCACTGTCAGCTTTCACACTTTGATCAGACCTGTTACTGGATTTCTGAGCACCATCACCAGATTTGTCTTTGTCTTTGGGTGAGGAATCTTGGGTATCACCATAACCCTTTTTCTGAAATTGGGACCATCTATTATTACTGCTAGACTGAAATTTGGACTTATGTGTGAGAACATATTCATCTGCAAATTTGGCAGCTGATTGCAAATTCAGTGCTTGCTTCTCATTAAGGTAGGTCTTAACATCATCTTTAACACAGTTCTTGAATTCTTCAACTAACACCATCTCTTTTAGTGAGTTGAAATCATCCTTGACCTCCATAGAAGTACACCAGCGCTCAAAGCAAACCTGCTTTTCATTAGCAAATTCAACATAAGTCTGATTTTCAGATTTCTTCAGACCTCTGAATTTCTGTCGGTAAGCCTCTGGAACCAACTCATAAGCTCTCAAAATAACCTTTTTGACAACCTCATAATCAGAGGAATCATCTGCAGACAAAGCCGAATAGGCTTGTTGAGCTTTACCCTTGAGGACAGTTTGCAACATCAGAGGCCAGTGTTCCTTTGGCCACTGGCAACTCTTTGCTACCTTTTCAAAACACTGGAAATAGTTGTCAACATCCTTTTCCGAAAATGGAGGCACCAGTTTTACCTCCTGATTGGCACAAAATTTATTTTTAGTTTCAATTTTAATTTTTAGTTTCTCCATTTGGAGTCTTTCCTCTCTATCCAACTTCTCTAATTCAAAATCTCTCTGTCTCTGTCTCTCTCTTTCTGCTCTTTCCTCTTTCTCTCTCTCAAATTCTCTTTGTTTTTCTTCTCTTGCTAATTTTTCTAACTCAAACTGCCTTTGTTTTTCTTTTTCTTCCCTCTCAAATTCTCTTTGTTTTCCTTTTTCCTCCCTTTCAATCTCTAGCATTTTTAATTTAAGTTCCATTTCTATATTTGGATTTTCCACTGGAAACTGTTCCAGATCTCCTGGTGCAAACACATTTTCATCAATGTAATATTCAACTATCTCTCTAGCCAGTCTTGCTTTTCGCATGGCTGGTTTTACCTCTGTCAGCTCCAACTGTCTGCAAATTTCTAGCAGTTCTGTCTTTTTAAAAGACTTCAAAACCCCTACGGTTGGTGATGCCAAGAAATCATCCATTGCTGTTGTCAATATATATCTAGGAAAATTCACAAAAACAATTTCACAATTTGGAATGTTAGATTTTCAATAAATTACTCACACAATGGTCTATCCCAGACCTTGAGCCCCCAATTTGTTATGGCCCCAATTTGTTATTACATTTATAACAACAGCAACAGCAAGGGATGACAAACACAGTTTTAACAACTAAAACACATTTAATTTTTAACAAAGACAAAGACTAATAACAACCTACAACTAAAGACCAAGATTGATAAATAAGAAAAAACAGAAATAATTACAGTCCCTTTTTGGTGGGGTGGCTTGGTGATGTCCTGGATGAAGAAAATGCTCAAACACAGGCAAAGAAATCCACAAAAGAAACGTCACAGGTCTTGAACAGAATGGCAGGTCTGGTCATCTTCTTGCAATTTCTCCTACTACTTTACTGTCTCAATTCTTTTCCTTATATACTCTTTTGCAGACCCCACCCACATTTAGACCTCTTTTTTTTTTAATTTTCTGAGACTTGCCCCAGACATGTCTGGAAACATGTCTAAACATGACTCCAGTCTGAGCTTAACAAAAAAAAGGTAAATACTGCCATCTAGTGGCCTATATTCACATTACACACTTAAAACATGATGGTTTGTTTCTTGTAATGTCTTCAAAGTGAATTTTTAGGCTATTCCTTCAGTTTGCCAGTAGGACTTCAGTTATTGACAAGAACGATTAGGCCCTTTGACTATGCAAATAGAAATACAAAGTGAATAGTGGTGACTTTGCGTGGAGGCTCATGGCACCCAAGGGCCCCCTGAGCCCTTGGCCCCCTGGGCCAGGGCCCGGCAGGCCCGTTCATTAATCCATCCCTGTGCCTGACCTCCTATGTTCCTGTGTGCTGCTCCCTGACTGTGTCTTCAGTTCATTCCATTCGTGTGTGCATTGTATGCCTGCAGTCTTTTTATTAAATACACCTATAAGGCTGTCTTGTGATCTTCGTTTGGCCCCCATTTTCTGAATATTTGACCGAAATCCCAAAAATCCTTGCAATGGCATTTTGAGAAGCACTGGTGTTCAACTGTTGGATTGTTAGTGTTGTGTTGCGATCAGGAACCAGATGCGAGAACCAGGAGATGCAGTAGAGCTTGTTTTATTGGTAAAGGGGGGTGTCCCCCGCAGGGCGAAAAACAACAGTACAAAGTCCACAATCCAACAGTCGAAATCCAGTTGGGCAAAAATAGTAACAAAAACCAGGGCAGCAATCACAGTAATCGTAGTCAGACAGAAATGGGTCTAGCACACAGGAATAGTACTATCAGAGAGACAAGCCAGAATCCACAGGACATAATCCGAATCGTTACCAGGGCAGCAAACAGAGATCTCGTAGTCGGGCAGAAAAATGCAACAGTAATCCAAAATCACAAAGGCAAAAAGTCGGGCAATCCAGTCAGAAAGATAAACACTGAGAAATCAAGGCGAGAACCGTGGCACGAGAAAACTAGGGAGAACGATCTGACACTGGAAGTGCTTGAACAGACATCTTAAATACACATCCGGGGTGAGCACATGACAAGGGAAAACAGGTGTGATCAATGAAACAATAATCAGGACTGACACATGAGGAATAATCTAATTACATGAATTTGGCAAATGCCAAGACGCAGACAGGGATCACAAGACAATCCTATGAACAAACAACAGCTCCGATTAAGGAGTACTAAAGTGTATAGTCTAAAGAAAAGGAGAGCAAGAGATATAAGTAGAACACTGCAGCAGAGATAATTAGGGATAGGCAAGGAGGGCGTAGATTAGAATTGGGCGACTGCTGAGAGATCGTTAGTCAATTAGTATGTGCAGCTATACAATCCCGAGCGCATGTTAGTAAGTTAGTAAAAATATACAATGTTAATAAGGGTTAGTAATTATCGAAAACAATAAACTGTTAATACGGTTAGTAGATAGTAAAAGAGAGAGGAAGGAAGCACACGAGATAAAGAAAGAAGATTGAAAACCCAGAAACCAATAAATCACCCGAATGAGTGGCACGCAAGGCTAGGGACCGTGGGCAAAGACCTACATAAGACAAGACTGGGTAGACGAAGTGCAAAGCAAGGCATGGCAGAAATAAACATGGCATGGAATCTAGGAATCTATGGCAAAGACTAGGAGTACACAAGACATGAAAAATAATAAAACAAGAAATCTAAAATTACCAAAACACAATACATAATTCTAAGAATAGTCAGACAGAGCAGTGGTCACTAAACACAGAAATCAAAAAGCATGGCAAAGCCAGGTACAGAACTTAAGCAAAACATGACCATAATCACAGATCACAACAGTTAGATCTCAGAATTTTTTTTGCAAATTAGCAAGCAAGGACCTTTGTGGATGCACTTTTGATACCTAAGCATGACTGCATCACCTGTTCAGCACCCGTTCACCTATTTTTTTCACACTTTACTCATGTTAAATTACCCCCATTTCAACTTTTTAGTTTTTTTTCACGCATCAAATTCAGAATGCACGTGCATTTCCAAGAACATCTGATGAGGTAAAACATGAAATATCTTGTCTTGAGCTATTTTCAAGTTAATGCAGGTTAAAGGCAGGTCAAATCACTGTTTTTTTAATTATAAAACTGAGTATAGTCTGTTGTTTTTAAATGAAAATCTTCTGTCTCGTTCCAGTTGCTGGAGCTGAAGTGGATTTGTTTGTGCTTAAGGGAGCTTCAGTTCATCTGGATGTGCCTGCATATAAAGGACAAGAGTTTAAATACATGACTTGGAAAGTCAATGGTTCTGTGGAAATACTGGAATACATTCAAAAGTACAAGGATCTTCAAATATATAAATACTATAATAACACTGCAGAATTTAACAGCAGTACCCTGTCTCTGCTGATGAAGAACGTGCAGCTGAGTCACAGTGGGATCTACACCGCAGAGATAAAGGATCATGAAGGAAACGTACATGTCACCACCTACAGGCTCTCAGTTGAAGGTAGAAATATGACATCATTCACTGTCCCTGATGTGCACAATTCAATAAACAGGCTGCAGACGAGATGTGAATGCAGAATAGACAGATCAACTCTCCTGCATTCTACAATATTATTATTCTTTATTTAAATGTGATTATACTTGTAATTATCCTGAGATATGTCATATGATGTGATTTCCTGGATTAATGCATTAAATACTTGTATTATGTTATTACATCAGTGATTTCCAAAGTCAATCTTTTGGATCTCCTGTGTATGCTGGTTTTTGTTTTAACCAAAATTTTGATCCCAGAATTTTTACTTGATGTTAGTTATTCTTTTACTTATGCTCACTATTCACATTTATAAGGACATGTTTTTAAACATGTTTATTAGCCCTTTTAAGCTACGTAATGAAAGAAATAGCAATGCACACCCTGAAGAGTTGTATATTAATCTCATATCATATTGCCAGTGTTTTTTATTACATAGGCGGAAGGGTTAAATTCTAATTGATGAAATTAAAGAATCCATTACTTCTGAGAAGTTAAAGTGTGGACTCATGATCTGCAGTAAAATGGCCATGTGGTGGAAAATGATGAATAAAAGATGAGTTTTCCTGCATTTCCTGCGGGAATCATATTCAGTCACACAATTAGGATTGCGTTGATTCACTACTGAATTCAGTGAGGTCCATTAAAATAATGTACTGTTTTCGCCAAAGTTTTCAATAATGCAAACTTTTTGAACTACCTGGCGTACAGCTATTTTGAAAAAAATTGGTTCAAGATGGTAAATGAACCCTGTCAAGATAATTCTTCTTGATTTGCTCCTTCATAACAGCTGTTCAAAATTATGATTGCAGTTGCAGTTGGAATAAACACCAGCAGAAGTTGGGGACCACTGTACTACATGGCATTCACATGGAGCCATCATTACAAAAGAAATCTCACATTGTAGTTATTTCTTCGGATTCCATGACAATGTTTTTCTGTACTTTTTATTATTGTTGATTCAACAGCTTATAGCTCCTTTTCCCTTCTGGAAATTTCTAGCAACTCCAATAAGAGTGCCAAATCCTAATCCAAATCTTTTATATCAGATTTGTTGTTTATTTTGAACCATTTGAGCTACAGATATGGATGCAATTAAATTTTCAGTACTCAGTACATCGAACCTGAAATGCTTTCAGGAAGCCGAAGCATTGTCATCAAAAATATTAACGCAGATCGACTTATGCAGAGTTCAATGCTTAATCAATAGCCTATAATGTATTCTCCTTTAAATACTCGGTTTTACACCCAAACAAAAAGCGGGCGTTTGTTTTCAGTCTTCTTTCGTTATCCGATTAACAAAATGTTTAAAAACTGAATTACCGAGCCAAGACTTTTTCCTAATTGATTATTCAGATTTCCATCCTTGCAGTCTCGAACTGCAGCGTATACGTGAATTAAGTTATTATCTCCTCTATCAGCATCAGGCTTCCATGTTGTACTACCTGAGAGATTAATGTCTGCTAAATTTTAGGTCAATCTAAGCTATAGTTTCAGAGATACAGCTACAAAAATATTTCAGTTATTTTTCGTTTTTCGAAAATTTGACTTTCGTCCATGTTCAAAGGAACATAAGCATTCTGTTAAAGCTAAAGAGTTGAGATTTTTTTTATTCAAGGGCAACTTTTGCTGAATTTTCTGTCATGAAAATGGGCCTATATTTTATCCCCTACTGCAGAAGAGTGCCTTACAATTCAGAGCTAAAATCATTTCAGTATTTTTACCTAATACAGCACCTCAATAATTATTGGCACCCCTGGTTAAGATTTGTTCTTTAGCCTCTAATGAATTCATTTTTCTAAATAATATAGGACCACAATGAAAAAAAGAGGAAAATCCAACCTTTAATTCAAGTGCATTTATTCAGTGGGAAAAAATCCCACATTAAGAAATAATTCTTTTACATCAAATCATGTGTGCCAGAATTATTAGCAGCCCTGATGCTAATACTGTGTACAACCCCCTTTTGCCAACAAAACAGCACCTAATCTTCTCCTATAATGTTTCACAAGATGGGAGAATACAGAAAGGGGGATCTTCGGCCATTCCTCTTTGCACAATCTCTCTAAATCATCCAGCGACCTGGGTCCTCTCCTCTGCACTCTCCTCTTCTGCTCACTCCACAGGTCTTCAATGGGGTTGAGGTCTGGGGACTGAGATGGCCATGGTAGGAGCTTGATTCTGTGTCTGGTGAACCATTTCTGCATAGATTTGGCCACATGGTCATTATCTTGCTGAAAGACCCAGTGACGACCCATCTTCAGCTTTCGGGCAGAGGCCACCAGATTTTGATTTAAAATGTCCTGATATTTCAAAGCGTTCATGATGCAATGCACCCTAACAAGGTTCCCAGGGCCTCTGGAGGAGAAACAGGCCCACAGCATCACCGATCCTCCCCCATACTTCGCAGTGGGTGTGAGGTGCTTTTCAGCATACTCATCTTTTGTGTGCTGCCAGACCCACTTAGAGTGTTTGTTGCCAAAAAGCTCTATCTTGGTCTCATTTGACCAAAGCACACGGTCCCAGTTGAAGTCCCAGTACCGCTTAGCGAACTCCAGAGGTTTGCGTTTATCATTGTGAGTGAAAAAAGGTTTTTTCCGTGCATGCCTCCCAAACAGTTTGTTGGCATGTAGATGGCACCTGATGGTTGTTTTGGAGACTTTGTGACCCCAAGATGCTACAATTTGTTGCAATTCTTTAACAGTGAGCTTTGGGGAACTTTTTATTTCTCTTACCATCCACCTCACTGTATGTGGTGGCAAAATAATCTTGCATCCTTGTCCAGGCTTGTTTACCACTGTTCCAGTTGTTTTAAAATTCTTAATGATTCCTCCGACAGTAGATATGGGCAGGTGCAGGGGAGTGGCTATTTTCTCGTAGCCATTGCCTGACTTGTGAAGGTTGACACACATCTGCCTTACTCAAATGGTGTGTTCCTTTGTCTTTCCCATGTTGAAGAGTGGATAAGAGAACTGGCCTCAGTGTCACGTCATACACTGCCCGGCCAAAAAAAAAGTCACCATTTGGAAATTAACGAACAAATTCTATAATTGGATCATTATTGTGGTTATTAATATGTTTCAGCTGGCAATAATCATTTTACCCTGACTTATGAAGCGCGTCGCTACACATTTCTTAAAAAATCATGTTGGAAGACACATCCCCTGACGGTGGAAAAGATGTTACAATATTTCAGAGTGGGCAAATTATTGGCCTGTATTTAGCAAAGAAAACCATGAATGACAAAAACAAGTATGAGGAATCATTTTCACAAACATATTTGCCACCACAAAATCCTGACCTTAAACACATTAAAAGTTATTGGGATGTGCTCAAGAAAGACCACAGTGGTTCAACCATTATGTCGAGAAGACAAGATCTCGGCCAAAAATTATGGCATTTCTGATCTAAAATAAATGTTCTGGCATTGCAAATAGATGTTAAAACAATGACAAGAAGAATATGCACTGTAATCAAAGCTACAGGGGTTCCAACCAAATATTTCAGTGTACGACTTTTTTTTTGGCCGGGCAGTGTATTTATACCCCAGGGAAACCGGAAGTGATGAATTTCTAATTAAATATTCCTAGATACTCTGATCAACTTTGTAAACTACTGTAGAATTGACAGAAATACTTAAATTACATTTAATTCCTAGGAATTTTTAGGGGTGCCAATAACTGTGGAACAGGTGATTTTATAAAAAACAATTATTTCTCAGTCAGGGATTTTTTTCCCCTTAAAATTCACTTGAGTTGAATGTTACATTTTTCAACGATTTTCAGTGTGAGAGTATGCTTCTGCAATAAAAATTGAATTTATTTTAAGGCTTTTAACACATCTTAACCAGGAGTGCCAATAATTATGGAGGGCGCCCTTAAATAAGTACTGGTTAGTACGGTTAGTAATGGCCCTATCAGAGAATGCATTCACTCAGAGTTTTGCAAGACCCAGAATTAAGCACAGGTAGAAGCAATGAATGAAATACCAAAGCCAAAACCGAAAGAGGAAACGTGATTGGACAACGAGACTCAGGCCTGCTGAAGGCTGTCACGCGACATCACAGGAGTCAGGGCAAGAGGGAATCAATGGTCAGACCATGGGAATGGAGCGGAAAAACAAAGCAAGAGAGACATGGGGGAAAATGCAGAAGCATAAACACACACGAGACAGAACCTTAACAGTTGAGCATGATCCAGAAGCGCCACCGTGTTCTGTGCACCTAGGCTCATTTAAAATGGACTGTAGCAAAGTGTCCTGTGGTAAGATGAGTCCAAGTTTGACATTCTTGTGGGCGTCATGTACCCCGGGCTAGAGAGGAAAAAGACCACCCCTCCTGTTATCAGCGTTCAGTTCAAAAGCCAGCATCTCTGATGGTATGGGGATGGATTAGTGCATATGGTGTGGGATACTTGCATGTTCTAAAAAGCACCATGAATGCTGAAAGGTATATAAAGGTTGTAGAGCAACATATGCTCCCCTCCAGAAGACATCTATTCCAGGGAAGGCCCTTTGTATTTCAGCAGGACAATGCAAAACCACATATTGCGGCTATTACAACACCATGGCTTCGTAGTAGAAGAGTCCTTGTGCTGAAATGGCCTATCTGCTGTCCTGATCTTTCACCGATTGAGAACTTTCGGCGCATAATTAAATGAAAAGTCCATCAAAGGAGACCCAGAACTCTCCAGCAGCTGGTAGCCTGTATTCAACAAGAGTGGGATCAAATTCCAATGGCTAAACTCAAGAAACTTGTCTCCTCAATGCCGCTTCCACTCTGTGTTAAAAAGAAGAAGGGATGCTACATCATGGTAAACAGGCCCCTCTCCCAACTTTTTTGAGACCTGTAGCTGACATCAAATTTGAAATGAACTCATTTTGTGGATAAAATTGTAAAATTCCTCAGTTTCAACATTTGCTATGTTGTCTCTGTTCTATAGTGAATAAAATACTGGCTGGTGTGATTTTGAAAGTCATTGTGTTTTGATTTTATTCACAATTTACACTTTGTCCCAACTATTTTGAAATTGGGGTTGTACAAATTAAAGGGAACCCTTGGTTGATTTGGCAAAGAATGACCCATATGCAGTTCATAATGTTCTTGAAAACCAAGATGGCTGCCATTGCTGATACTCATACACTGTATCTACAGGTATGGTTGTTTTAAGTCAGTAACACACGGGCCGGGCTGAGGTCCATAAGCGCACGCACATTGCTGTTGCTAGTCAAACACGTGGAACACAACACTAGTTGAGGTTTGTGGTTTGGCTAGTTTTGTGTGCTTCATACTTGAACGTGAACGTTTTGCTTGACTTAATGAAGTGCAAAATGCATCATACTGCACACAGAAAAGAAAAACACCAATACCGTACTGCATTTCGCTTAATAGAGAGAAATCGTTTAAAACTTGCTCTGAATGACTGTCAAAGCCACTTTTAGCCCTTTTGTTGTGAAGTCACATTCTTAGTTGTTCTTAGCAAATCAAGGTGTATATTCTCAACACGAGGTGGCAACCAAAGTGCACCATTCTCGGCGTTTGATACGTGAGCATAATGCGAGTGTCGTGTTCTTGGATCGAATCAAATATGCCCTATCAGTCTAAGCTAATACAGAAAATCAGAGATGAACAAGATTAGCTTCAATACATAAATAAGGTGTCTTTTTCTACTTACTTGTGGACAAGAAATATGTTCATTTTTGCATTTTGGAGTCACATTGACCTTGAAATCCAGGATTGCAGTAGTTTTTTTTTTTTTTTTTTTTAGAAGGAAAATGAGATTTTCCACAATGAAGCAGCTATTCTTCCCATCAACATACAGGAATACCAACAAGGTAATTAAGAGGAAAATGAAAAAGGCAAAGTGAAGCTGGATTGCAGAACAATGTGCTGACATTGAAATCAGCATTTCCAATAACAACACAAAGAAGGCATTCCAATTGGTGAAGCACCTTACCAAAGAAAAGCAAGTCAAAGTGAACACCATTCAGGTCAAAGACGGTAACACCCTCACAGGAGAAAAGGAAATAATGGTGTGATGGACAGAGTTCTGTTTGGAATTGTGTAACTATCAGAACAAAGGGGATCCAAGTGTTCTGTCTGCACACAAGTCTACCAACGATGATGACCAGCCAATCCTTTGTGAAGAAGTCAAAGCACGACACCATCAGTGAGATGTGGGAAGTCAGCAGGAGTGGATAACAACCCTGTGGAACTGCCGAAGCATGGAGGAGAGGTCACGACAAACATCCTGACTATCATCTGCGAGAAGATCTGCCAGACAGGTGAACTGACAACTTGGACCCAGTTGGTAATAACAATGCTTCCCAAGAAAGGCAATCTCCAACACAAACCCATAGCATGACATACACAAGCTTTTGAACTGTGCATTCATAACACTAAGGATGGTACTTTTCTTCTTTGGCTCTGAAAACACGTCTGTTATTTCTAAAGGCTATTTGAAAAGTGGACTTGTCAGTCCACAGCACACATTTCTACTTTGTATCAGTCCATCTCAGATGCAATCAAGCCCAACAGAAGTCAGCCACTTTTCTGACTGTTGTTGATATAGAGCTGTAATTTTTGCGCAGTACTGTTTTAACCTGCATTTCTAGATTCAGTGAACTGTGTTTGCTGACAATAATTTTCCAAAGAATTCGCAAGCCCATGTGGTTATATTCACTTCAAAAGTATGTCAGTTTATTAGGCTGTGCTGTCTAAGGGCTTGAGGGTCATCGGCATTCAGTATTGGTTTTTGGGCTTTCCTTGTATGCACATAGATTTTTCTGGATTCTTTGCATCTTTTAATAGTATTATATACGCTAGCTGGTGAAAATTCTGCATTCCTTGCAGTCATGTATTGAGAAAATTTGTCCTTTAACTAGCATATTTGTTCATGCAGCTTTATGCAAATTGGCGAGCCTCGAGCCATTCTTGCTTATAGGCTTGCATCATGGATGCCTATTTTATCACCAATCATGGTAGCATCACCCATGTTTACCTGTAGAATGTTCCAAAAAGGTGTTTTTTGAATATTCCTCTACTTTCAGTGCAACATTACCCTAGTCCCAACTTTTTGGAATGTATAGCAAGCATCAAAATTAGAATCATATATTAATTAAGATCAATTAAGTTGATGAAATCCAGTAAAACCTTAAAATTTGTTTATTTGTACTATTTTCAATTACAAATACTGTATATCGATAATAATTTTCATATTACTGCTTACTATTTTTATTAGGAAATTACACAGTATCTCAGTCTTTTGGAGTTGAGGTTATATTAACTGACCCAGAATTAGTGGGAAAAGATAACTGAAGCGTTGTGAAAAAGTACTGTTCCTGATGCCCTCTGTTTTTGCTTATTTGCCTCATTTAAGTATTTCAGATCATGCAAATAATTTTAAATATGACAAGGATAACATAATTAAACAAAACATGCAGTTTTAAATGATCATTTGATTTTTTATCGGTAAAAAATCTATATTGCCACAGGTATGCCACAGGTAGTTCCGACCCATTGAATGGCAAGTGCGACTGACAAATTCACGACGTGCCCACATCAGGGTCCTGCGTAGATTCAGCTGCGGGAGCATTCTCATGACGGTCTCCCTTTTGACATGCAGACCATGTTTCTGCTTATGAGTTATCCACATTTTTCGGTATGCAAACAGTTGTCCAGGTCCCAGCAGCTCTGATGATATTTCTTTCTCCTAACGAAATTCAATGAAGAATACCCGCCCCTTCTCTGTAGTGCAAGGTCTCTTAAGCGCGATTTAAGGGTTCCAATTGATATGTGTATTCCATGATACGAGGAGAGCATTTCAAGAATCACACTATATATACATCCCTTGTTGAAGTCCCTTGCGCTATCAACTCAAGCTCCTCTTCCATCCTGGTAAACACTTGAAATTTTGCGCTGGCTCTGCTATTGTGATATCCAGTGTAAACAGGAAATGATAAATGACTGATGCTGGACAGACTTGGGTTTAGCCAGTCACAAACAAGTACCATGGTCATATCGTTTCTGGTTTCATAAAATGTATTTTGTGATCTGTGAAATTTATTTTTGTGAAATTTATTTGTGTTCTGTGAAATTTACTTTTGTTTTGTGAAATTTATTTTGTGCTTTTGAAATATTCATTACTATTGGCCTTCAGGGCCACCGAAAAAAATACTCTTTTCACAGATCTTGTTTCTGGACAATGAGGTTCAGTAGTTACAGCAGATTTGATGTGCAAAATGACATACAGCCTTATCCCGGATTTTGCTGTCAAGTAGGAGTTTCAGGGAGTTTCCAGAGAGGAATAGGAGCTATTTTTTTCTGCAGTGCTATGGGAAAATTGACACAGAATCCATTTCTATGACACCAGTAACATGAATTTTGTATTTTTACATATATTGAAATAATTGAGACCAAAATGTCATAGGGAAGAAAATAGAATGAATTTAATTTCAAAATCAAAGCATTACACTTGTGCCATGGAAACATTAAATTTCACATAATCAACTTTCAAGTGACTTACTTTCTAAAATGTGAGCCACAATTTTCGCATGAATACAAACAGGTGACTTGGAAAAACATGGTTTTCCTATCCCCACTCTCATTTTGTAAGTGAGATTATTTTTGTATATCGCAGTTGCTTAGAAGTTGCAACTTTACAAGTTGGGTGTTCGTATAAGTTTGTTAACTTGTGGTTTATGACAATGATTTGTTTCAAGAATGTATTGAGTACTAAAGCAATGACGTCACGCTGGTGTCGGAAGTAAAATTTTCCATTCATTTAACCCAAGATTTACCCATAGACTGTTTTTTTTTTCAGTTCACTTTTGAATCACTAACCATTATTTTCAAGCCTCCATCTTTTTCGAGATTTTGCATTATATTTCCGACCAAAAACAAATATATTTTTTCTTGACCAGAATCCACTGTATTTCAAATCATTCTAATTTTTCGCCACCATGCTACTCCTCTTTGTAGTCTACAAACTACACGTCCCATAATCCTCCTGATTCCCGGGCCGAAGGAGATCAGGACGTGTTAGAAGTCTCTCGTCTTGAATTTTCCAGCATCTTGCTATAGCCGTTTGTTTGCTTAATTAGTTAGCCACTCCACGTTCTCCTTGTCTACGTTTTCCTTGCTAGATATCAAGTTTTACAATTAGCACCAATTTACTTTAATAGCCAGGCTTTGGCCAACGTTTGTTAGCTTAAAAACTTGGTAGTTAGCGAACGAGCTTATCAGCCTTGTCAAAGCATAACTGACAGTGAACTAACTGTCAGCAGGCTAACTTAGCTAGCGAGCTAGTTTACCGACTTCGGTAGTTGTCTAACTTTGGCGGTAGTTGTCTAATATTTGGCGCATTTAGTTAAATGCCAGCTTATGAAATGTTAGCAGCTCAACGCTAGCTAAGTAGCCAAGTAACGGCTCATCACTGCTTTTATTCACTTAGCTAGCTGGCTAGCTAGCTATTTCGCTTGCTAAGCTAGTGATATTTATTTATTAATCATACTAGCTAGCTAAATAACAGTAAGTGACGATAAACTACCATTTACTGTTACTATCGGTTTAGCTATGTGTACAAGATGTAATAAGCTAACTAGCTGGCTAGCTCGGTGTTCACTAGCGTAGCTTAATGCTAGCTAACTAAATGGCGAAATGACTGTTAATTGTGAACCGTTCATTTATCGGTATGTAGCCAGCTAATAGTAGCCCACTATGTGGGAACGGGTGTACGGACATACGGGTAACGTAGGGCAGTGATGGGGTACTGTCGTGGTTGGTTATGAACATTCGCTGAAACTGAGGTACACCATTGGCTTGGAACAAATCACAGGTCACTCGCCCACTTGTGTAGCAGATGTGTAGTTCTGAGAAGTGGACGACAAACTGGACTGCAAGTGCAAAAGCATATAATTTTTGGCAATAAAGTATGAATTTGATACGATCATTTGAATCTGTATAACCTGTAGGCTAACCTCGGAGCGAGGCGTCTCTTAGAATTAATATGAGATCGAGCAATGCCAGAAAGTGTCGAAACCCTATTATAAATTCCCAGAGAGATTTTACTTCCAACACCAAAAGATGAGCAGCGGTGACGTCATCACTTCAGTACTCTATTATGCGCAAAGTAGTATGTCACTTCTCTGGCCCAGCTGATTGGTTGTTGTTTTGCAGAAGCCCCTCCCATACCCCAGATGACAACGGTGATACACTTCTCTGCTGGAGGGTTCTGTAAAGTGTCAGTGAACTGCTCTGGTAAAGACACCTGGGCCAGCTACACCTGTGACTTCATCCACTGCACACGGGTAGAGAATACGACCTCGCCAACAGGAGTGAGCCTCACTGTCACGACAACAAATTGGATCATCCAGTGCAACAGCAGCAACCGAGTCGGCACAGAGACACAAACAAAATCTATAGAGGACATCTGTAAGTTGGCCCATCGGTGTATGCCTTTCAAAGTGTCTCGTGTCCACATGCAAAACCTTCAAAATACTAAAATACCACATTCCAGTACTCTCGCATAATTCAGTTAAAACATTGCTTTGCCCGAGTTCTTCATTCATTGTCCGCTTTAATGCAAACAAGGAAACATGAATCACATGCTAGCAGGTTATGTGGTAAAGGCTATAGGGAAGTGTCCTCTGAATGGCATGAGATCGCACATCGTCCGGCCGGTATGGGACCATAAAACACAGCCCTGCTTACTATTTTTCGTTGCACCCTGCAGAGCGCTCTCATTGCTCAAGAGCTGAAAATTCATTTTTGGCTTTGTGCAGCCCAGGAAAGATATAACACAAATCAAAGATAGTTTCCATTGAACTGCTTTGGTTCAAATCTGGTCCTTTGACAAACCACTATATAAAGAGCTTTATATCTGCCACCGTAATCTCCTGTCCTCACATCTATCGCTTCTAGAATTTTCTCCCAGAATGTCAGTGGAAGATTTCTAAACACTATCAGCATGATGGCAATGTTGTTCTAAAGGCTTATTTCCAATACTGTATGCAAAAATTATTTGTTTCTGCAAGGTGAAACATCCAACATGTTTGTGGTTGTTTGGGGAAATAGTGACATGCTGATGCTAAACTTATTGTCCACTACTACCTGTGTTTGAGTCACCAAAGCTCTGAAAGTTAACTGTTAAGTTTACTAATTGTGGTCCTTGCAGGTGAGGTAGTCTAGTTTATGATGTTTAGCCATTTCAAAGCATTATTTTTTCAAAGAAAATTGCATATGAAGATTTTGTTTCCAAAACTCAATATGTCACTTTTGACTCAATATTTTGAGTAAATCACCTCTTTCTATGTTGGCACCGATTGCATTTTATAGAAAAACACAAAATTTGATTATGAAAAAATACACCTCATAGTATGAATTTCCAAAAATAGATTTTTGCACCATGTATAAGAAGCAAAGGGCCATCGCTCTATGGCATTATCTCAATTTTTGTAATTTTGGCACTTCTTGCATTTTGGAAATAAATTCTTTATATGTTGTACTTACCTTTAGAGGTCAGATACCAATAGTTAGTAGAGGGGAACAGATTACAATCTATTCGTTCATGCCCGTCAATCGACTTATCGTTACTTTCAAGATGGAGGCGACTGAAAACTACCTCAAGGTACTATCTGCATAAACAGCCTTTTTAATAAACTACCTGTGCATTTTCAAAGTTCTCAGTGCCTCATTTTAAATGTCAGGGCCCTCGGAATTCTACCAATGAAGCGTGGAGCTACTTTGAGCCTTGTTAATGATGTAAAAATGGCGATTTCTTTGCATGGCAAAGCTATGCCCCTATCACTACCATTGTAAGCCTGTTGGGAGCTTTGGCTGAAAAGCCCTATATTTTGAAATGTTGGGTGCGTACTGAGGTGGGGTATTCGACAAAAGTTAGTACTCGTTATCATGTTTCAATACACCCCTAGTCAATTTCACACCGGAGTTCTCCTTTAAGGCACACATGCAACACTGGAAGCCTTAATTGCTGAATTTGGGTGGGTGATGGACTTGCTTTTGGACTAGATCAGAAACTAGCTGTTGTCGGGGTGAGTGGGTGAAGAAACTGTGTAGATTTTAGATGAATCAAATACTTGGACTGGGAATTTAAAATATTTAGTTGGAAGCACAAACTGCAAATCCTATGAAAGCTCGACATTTTTGATCCAAAACTTATTTCACAGTTTTGAACCCCCCCCCTTACATCCGTCTCCTGATTGGAAGACTCCAAATTAACAAGGTTTTCTGCACCACAGGTCCACCGGAGGGAAGTAGAGAAGGCATGTCTGGCTCCAGCATCATCATCATCAGCTTCACCTGCTTCATCCTCCTCACCTCCATCATCATAACTGTCATTTACAGAAGAAAGAGACATAATCGAGGTAATGCATGCCTGGCTTAAATGTTGCGTGGGTTTTCACACCAAATCCGTGACTGAACACATTCCATTAATGTCTGTGAAGCCCATGCAAAGTGAGAGAACCGTTCTGCATATACCTGGGGCCACAGTTTCCACAGGCTTTAGTATTGTACTTTCTATCAGTGGACAGTTAATTAGGCTCGTTTGAGATATACTGCGCCGCCGACAGAGAGTGGGCGAGATCAGTCAGCAGCAGCACTGGGCGAGAATGGTTTCCCTCACAGAAATGGTTTCCCTCAAGACAAGATGGCTGACAGAGTTGTTGTGTGCTGAGGAACCTTCAGACAAATCTCTCAAAAATCTTGTAAAACCACATTTTTTATCAGCCAAAACTTCACCAGAGGTTTTTAGGTGTTTATTTTAAAATATGTAAAGCTGAATATGCGAAATCTCGACTGAGACCAGATTTATTCAACACAAGCCCAGCAGTAGCCCTACTTCCATCAGGCCAGGCTCCAGGCTACCAACTCCAGCTAGGTGCTACCAGCCCTGCTGGGCCTGCAGAGGCCCAGCAGCTACCATCAAGCCGGCTCCAGGCTTCAGCAGAGGCCCAGAAGCTACCCTCAGGCCGGCTCCAGGCTTCAGCAGAGGCCCAGCAGCTACCGTCAGGTCGGCTCCAGGCTTCAGCAGAGGCCCAGTAGCTACCATCAGGCCGGCTCCAGGCTTCAGCAAAGGCCCAGCAGCTACCATCAGGCCGGCTCCAGGCTTCAGCAGAGGCTCAGCAGCTACCATCAGGCCGGCTCCAGGCTTCAGCAGAGGCCCAGTAGCTACCATCAGGCCGGCTCCAGGCTTCAGTCAAGGCCCAGCAGCTACCATCAGGCCGGCTCCAGGCTTCAGCAGAGGCACAGCAGCTACCATTTGGCCGGCTCCAGGCTTCAGCAGAGGCCCAGCAGCTACCATTAGGCTAGCTCCAGGCTTCAACAGAGGCCCAGCAGCTACCATCTGGCCGGCTCCAGGCTTCAGCAAAGGCACAGCAGCTACCATTAGGCCAGCTCCAGGCTTCAACAGAGGCCCAGCAGCTACCATCTGGCCGGCTCCAGGCTTCAACAAAGGCACAGCAGCTACCATCAGGCCGGCTCCAGGCTTCAACAGAGGCCCAGCAGCTACCATCAGATCGGCTCCAGGCCTCAACAGAGGCCCAGCAGCTACCATCAGATCGGCTCCAGGCTTCAACAGAGGCCCAGCAGCGACCATCAGCAATGGCCACCAAAAGAGACATGGAAGAACTAAAGAGATCTAATGAGGAGCTACGGAAATCAGTGGAGTTTATGGCACACCAAATGGAAGCAATGACAAGTAAGCAAGACACTTTGATGGGCATGATGAAAGATATTGAGGAACTGAAGAAGCAAAATGAAGAAAAAGATGCTATGATTGTGCAACTGAAAAACAGATTATCTGATTTAGAACAGTATACTAGAATGAACGATGTCATTGTTACTGGTCTGCCAACGCGACCCTCGTCATTTGCTGCTGCAGTGAGGCCCGGGTTCCAGGGATCAGTGCCCAGGGACCAAGATTTGGACTCAGTGGAACATCAGGTAGTGAAGTTCCTCCAAGAAAAGGGAATTAGCATAAATAAGGAGAATATAGAAGCTTGTCACTCTTTCCCTCAGAAAGATAAAAGCAAACCGGCAACCATCATTATGAGGTTTGCAAATAGAAAATTAAAACTGAATCTTTTGCGACAGAGTAGGATGCTCAAGGGATCAAATGTTTATATTAATGAACATTTAACCAAGAGCAATGCTGACATTGCTAAAAAAGCTCGGTACCTACGCAAAGAGGGAAAAATACAAGCAACATGGTCATTCAACTGCAAAGTCTATATAAAGCTAAATGGTGCACCTGAGCAGGCACAAGTGCTAATGGTCAGGAGCTTAACGGATTTGGAAAAATTTGCATAGTTTGTGGTTTGCTGATCTACATGTTTGTGTTTTTACTATGGTGTTTTAGAGATGACAACTATTCTGCAAATCCTTACTAACTTTATATGTCTATCAAACTTCCCAAAAAAGGACTCAAAGTTGCCCACTTGAACATCTGTAGTCTGAAAAACAAAGTTTTGAGCTGAGTAAAATAATGTTTGAAAATTATCTCCATATAGTAGCGATTTCTGAAACTCACTTGGATGATTTAATTGACAATACTGAGGTATTTATACAAGGTTACAATATAATTAGACTTGACAGAAACCGATATGGGGGAGGAGTAGCCTTTTATGTACAAGACCACATTCCAATAAAACGAAGAGAAGATCTTGAATTGACAGATGTAGAAGCAATCTGGATCCAGGTTCACTTGCCACATCTTAAGCCATTACTAATCTGCTGCTGCTATAGACCACCTTCCGCTCATGCAGCATATCTGGAAAAAATCTGTGCAATGCTTCAGAATGTTTCTGACACAGACAGAGAAATCTATTTCTTAGGAGACTTAAATATAGACTGGCTCTCAAAAAACTGTTCTATGAAAAGAAAGCTTAATGACACTGCCACTGTATGTAACCTAGTTCAAATGATAAATCTACCAACTAGAATAAATATGAACAATTCAGGTGTATTGTCTTCAACTTGCATAGACCATATTTTTACTAATTCAGTAGATAAATGCTCAAAGGTTGTTTCAGTGCCAATTGGATTTAGTGATCATAACATGATTGCTATGGCAAGAAAAGTGAGAGTCCCCAAAGTTGGATCTAAAATTATATATAAGAGACTCTACAAAAATTTCTGTGATAATGCCTTTATTGAAGACGTACAGAACATACAGTGGGAGAGTGTATTTGAATCAAAGCATACTGAAGCAGCTCTGCAAGAATTCATGAAGTCATTTTCCGCTGTCTGTGATAAGCATGCACCCATCAAGAAGCTCACCGTCAGATCTGTCAAAGCCCCTTGGCTTGACTCTGACCTGAGAAGCTTGATGAAAGATAGAGATAAACGAAAAAGAGTCACTGTAGATTCAGGTAGATCAGAGGACTGGCTAGCATACCGTTCTTTAAGAAACACAGTGACCAAATTAAATAAACAGAAAAAAAGGATGTACTACCAATCTAGAATTGAAGAAATTAAACATGATGGCAAAAAACTATGGAGTACTCTCAATCAAATCATGGGTAGAAATAAAATGGGCAAAACACCAGCATTTATAGAATCAGGTGAAGGCTTTATCACCAAGCCCAAAGAAATTGCTGATTATTTCAACAATTATTTCATTAGTAAAGTTGACATTATAAGAAATGGCATGTTGCCTGTGAATGGTATTCTATCTGAATCACTTATTAAAAATGATATCATGCAGGACAAAGAATGCACATTTGAATTTTCAGTCATTAATATATTGGAAATCGAAAATCTATTGTCTGAATTAAAATCTGACAAACCCTGTGGTCATGATAATCTTGACAGTATACTCTTAAAGCTGTCAGCTGGAATAATAGCCAGTCCTATATGCTATATTTTTAACTTAAGTCTTAAAGAAGGAATCTATCCTCAAGTATGGAAGGTTGCTAGAGTAACTCCTCTACCAAAAAATAGGAAAGAAGCATTCACTGGATCGAATAGTAGGCCAATTAGCATTTTACCGGTATTAGGAAAATTAATGGAAACAATCATATTTAAGCAAATTCAAAATTATTTTTCTATGAATAACATTAATTCAGACTTTCAACATGCATATAAAACTGGCTATTCAACATGCACTGCTCTCACACAATTAACAGATGACTGGCTAAACCAAATTGACAGTAAATTATTAGTTGGCACAGTGCTATTAGATTTCAGTGCAGCTTTTGATATTATTGACCACAAACTACTACTTATAAAACTGTCTGCTTATGGTTTTAAACTCTCAGCTATTAACTGGATGAAAAGCTACCTAGTCAACAGACAGCAATGTGTCATGTTCAATGGAACCCTTTCAAGTATTAAAACATTATATTGTGGTATTCCCCAGGGAAGTTGCCTGGGACCATTATTATACTCAATATTTGTAAATGATATGCCATGTATTTTAAAGAATGGTCGCTGTGCAATTTATGCGGATGACACAACAATATATGCTTACGCAGATAATTGCACAGACCTGAGCAGTTTACTACAAGATGAGGTCATGCAGGTTTCTAAATGGGTTACTGAAAATAAGATGAAACTTCATATTTCCAAAACCAAATGTCTTGTTATTTGCTCAAATCATGCTCAGAGAAAGGAATGCATATTAAGTGTTTCTTTGAATGGAGTTAATATTGAACAAGTTAAAGAGGCTAGATTGCTGGGAGTTACAGTAGATGAAAGACTATCTTGGGCCACTCACATTAATAATATAGTAACAAAAATGAGCAGAAGCATTTCAATCATAAGACGAAGTGCCTATTTTTTAACTAACACAACTACTAAGCAAGTTATACAATCTCTTGTAAACAAGAACTAAATAAAATTTAGCTTACTCAAAACAGAGCTGCGAGACTAGCTCTCCATTGCTCATTCAGGACTGGCATTGAGATAATGCATAATGAATTGTCATGGATGAGAGTTGGTGAAAGACTAGCTTGTAGTTTGATTCTATTTTTTAAAAACATCTACACATACCATAAACCTGCTTATCTGTATTCTCAGCTGTTGCTTGCTAAGGACAGTCACAACTATGGTACCAGGCTAGCCCTGAGAGGTGCTCTTACCCATCTCAAACCTAAAACTGATGTTTTGAAAAAGACTGTTATGTATAGGGCAATCACTTACTGGAATCGACTTCCACAATATCTGGTATCAATCACCAGCAGAGTGGGTTTTAAGAATAGACTGAGAGGAGAAGTATTGTGGAAAGAGATTATTCTAGATTGTACCTAATGTCTTGACTGGTTTATTTATCTTCTTGTGACTTATTTTTTCTGCTTAAATTCATTTGTGTTTTTATATTGATATTAACTTGTTTTTGTATGTACTTTATGTCATATTTTTTTCATTATGGTACTTTTTCGTCACTTAGAATATTGTTCGTCTTTGGTACGCTAATGTGTATATTGTAGGCCATTGGTTCTTTGTTGTGTTTTTGCTAAATATATATAACTATTTTTATATTGCTGTTTTTTATCTTTGATATGAACATTATTATGTAAACCCTAAGATGTTGTTGCTATTTTTGTATTACATAATTTTATTATTGATCATGCTGTACTGCATTGTATGATTGTTTTGCGATTGTGTGCTGTTTTTGCGAGGACCCCAGGAAGAATAGTCTTCACTGCGGTGTAGACTAATGGGGATCCTTAATAAACTAAACTAAACTAAACTGGGCAAAGGCAAAAAGCTGCAATTTTGTCGGGCAGCTTCCTCCAGCCTTCAAAGAACGTACAGGAAGTCACAGAAATATTTTATGTCCTGTCAGATCTATTTGTAGCTACCAGTAGCTTGCAGATCACATTGGAATAAAGCTGTATGGCTAAAGATATCACGCATGCATTCATTACCATCAACAAATTAAGATTTGTTTGTTGACAGATCAAACATTCATTGCACAAAATGAGACTATTTTAAGTCGCGTGAAATACTGCAATTATGCAGAAAATTTAGATTAACATCAGAACCTGGTGTTTGTGGTCAAATACAAGAGCCAATCAGCTCTTTGATCAGGGGACAGCCAGACAATTCCCATCATGCCCTGATCCTGACAGTCTGCAGAGAGCAGCTGAGTCTCCTGCTCCAAAAACTGCAGCTGCCTCTATCTCATGAAGTTATCATTGCCCACATGTGCGTGACATCAGAGCAGGTTGGGATGAAGTCGGACACAAATCTAAAATGCATAGTGAGGTGGTCTCTGGGAATCTGTTCTGGGCAGGCCTGCCTCATCTCAAACAAGCCTAATGCCCTCAGAACAAGGCCTCTGGAACCATTTCGCCAGTCAGTGATTTATATAAAGCGTTTGAGGAGAAAGATGCTACAAATTAGGGGACACTGTGGCCCTCTGGGTTTTGAGTAACACCCATCTGCTGTTGACCCCAGTGCAGTATTAACTATGTTTTAATCTTACAGGGACCCATGTGGTTACAAAGATCAATTCTGAATATGCAACTGTTGAGGTAAATTCATTACTGTCATAATTATTACACACTATAAGTTAATCTTTTTTACTGTCAGTTTATGTTTTTAATTATAAACATTATGCAATGCAATGCAATGCTTTACTATTATTAAGATATAATTTTTAAACTGTGCATAGATTTTTATGTAGTAAATGCATACTCCAAGTCCTTTCTGATGATAATGATATGTATATAATATTTAGTCCTTGTCCTAAGGGTGACAATACTGAATGATACACAAAGGAAAATGGGGTCCCACATGATATTTGGGTGCCACCTGTAATTTCCACCCATTGGGCAGTAAGTCTTTCACTCTGCAGTTCTCAGGGTGTGTTTCTGATCAAGGCCGGGCATCTGCCCCTCTGGTACTCTTTGTGAAGGTCCTCGAGTGACAGGCACTACAAAAGTAAAACTGAACTGAATTAATAACTGTGCTGTCTCTCTGTTTCTCTGTGTCTGCAGAAACCAAGCACAGTTGAGACCATGTATGATGTGGTCACCACTGCAAAGCCAGAGCGCCCTCTGGAGGGGAATACTGTCTATCACATGCTGGGACGACCAGGAGACATTTCAGCAAAACCAGACACCATTTACACCACTGTCAACAAGAGCGCAGCTTAAATCCGTGGAAGACCCAACAGCTTCTAAGTTTCAATTCCTCCCTGATTAATTAAATGACCAATAAGAAGGATTTTCTGAACTGTTCGGGGGGGGTTACGAGAGATTGGTGGTGCTGCCTCACCTCCAGGCCTATGTATCCTATACCTGGTAGCTGCTGCCTTGTTATTTGTTTGACCGCTGCTAGCTGAACAAGGAGCCGGAGACAGGGATCACTATCCTGCTGATATGAGGCCGAACGAGAGGAGGGACAGCATGCGGGGCAAATCCGATGGCCAATGTAGTCCTGTTAAAAAAGCGGTCATATCTTAGTTTTAGAATCTGTGTGAGCGTGTTTGTGTGTGCATGCGTGCACGCATGCGCGAAGGAATTAGAATTTTCATAGCTGTGGTTGCTCCACCAGCCCGTTGATGTTTGTTTTTGGTTTTTTTTCTTCAACTCAGATTTCAGTTACCAGCCATGATTGTTATGACAAGATTTGCCTGCCCAGTCAAGAACACTTATTTTATATTTCAAAGGGCTGGTAAGATCATATTGTCACAAGTTCATGACCAACTACCATTATACGTAGACAGGAGACATTGCTGAATTCATAAAACCTCAGTACTTTCAGGTCCTGCTGAAAATTTAACCGACCAAGTGTATGAGTATGTTCAATGTGCTTTACTCACACCATCACGTGTGCCCCAGTGCTCAGGTGTGAAATTCATACAGCTTGTCTGAAGCACTTTATAACTGATTTGTACTCAAAATGTAAGCCCTCTCTACTTCTGTAGGTAAACCATACTCATCAGGCAGTCTCACAGAGAGGAGGCGGAGCCATCGATGGGTCCAATCACAGTAGAGCATGGGCACTTTCCATCAAAAGGATGGATCTTGCAACACGTCCTTGCTGTCTCTGAAAAATGGTGTGGAAGTCACAGTCAGGTCCATAAATACCTGGACATTGACGATTTTGTTGTTATTTTAGCTGTCTACCACAGAAAATTTGAGTTGATATTAAATAATGAATGTGAGCTCAAAGTGCAGATTTCCTGTATCAGTGTGTTTTCATTCAAAAAAGGTGAATAGTGTCAGAATTACTGCTCATACATGGTCCCAACCTTTTCAATGTACTAAAAGTAGTTAGAAAATTGGCTGCTCAGCTGTTCTATGGACAAGTTTGAGTCATTTTCTCATTAAATAATTAACAAGTAAGCAGATGAAAGGTCTAGAGTTCATTTCACATGTGGCATTCCCATTTTGAATCTGTTTTTGTTCATTTTTATTTAACCCTTATTTAACCAGGGAAGTCTCGTTGAGATCTAAATTTTCAATATGAAATCCACAGATCAGCCACTGTCAGTGAAGCCAGCAATCAACACGCTGAAAAATCTAAATAAGCCAATGGATTATAAATGTGGAGGATGACTAAAAATCCCCTCTCAGCCGTTGGTCAGATGAGGAATACCACCTAAGAGGGAGGCGTATTGGTGTCAGTGTCAACAGTTAAGAGAAGTCTTCACTTGAGTGAAAAGAGTTTACCACAAGATATAAATCATTTTATGTACCAAAGGATATGAGGACAAAATTAATGTTTGCCCAAAAGTCTAAAAAGCCGGTACAGCTGTGGAGAAGTATCCTATGAATAGATGAGAAAAACATAAAGTGGTTCCAGAATGATGGGCTGTCATGGTTATGGTTTTTGGTCATTTTTATGTTCATGTTCAGTGTTCATGATTTTGTCTTTTATTTATTCTTTTTGGTTATTGTAATACTCAGGTTTTTAGTTCATTCCATTTCTCAGTTCCGTTGCACTTGTCCCCCCTGTCTTGTGATCTAGTTGGTTCAGTCCGTCTTCCCTGTCTGCGTGCCCACTGACTTCGGGTGATTTAAATAGGTTCCGGTGTTTAAAATATTCCTTCGATTCTCGTTTACTTCCTTCGTCTTTGATTGATCGATTGATTGATTGACTTTATTGTCCATCAAAGTGGAAATTTGTCTTTGGCTTCTCACAAATATGTACAGATGACAAAACATCATTAAAACAAACAGATAAACACACAGGATAAAAAGTGACAAAGTACAGCAGTGGCAGTGGCCTGACCAGCCGCAGTAGGCAGATGACATGTAACATACTGCACAGCCCCTAACATCAAGAGCAAGAGCAAGATACACATGTGCTTAACAGTAAAAACTATAAAATGAAAACCACACAGGTCCAACCAGATGCAGTCAGTTGGCGTTCAGTGCCAGAACAGCATGAGGAACGAAGGAATTTTTATATATATTCCGACTGGCCTTTGGCACCCTAAATCTGCGGCCAGACGGAAGCAACTGAAACTGTGAGTGCTGTGGGTGTGAGCCGTCCGCAATTATACCTTTAGCCTTCCTGAGTACCGCCCTGTCAAAAATATTGCAGAGGGGAGTCTGTGGCTTGCCAATCACCTTGCCAGCAATTTTTACAATTTTAAAGAGCTTGTTTTTGTTCTTTACACTCAGGTTACCAAACCGAGTAGTAATATTAAATGATAAAATGCTTTCCACCAGACTCCTGTATGCCATTTCAAGTATGTGTTGGCTGACACCAAAGCTCCGAAGCTTCCTGATTAAAAACAATCGCTGGTTGGCTCCCTTAAAAATGCTGTCAGAATTCTCATTAAAAGTTAGGGACTGGTCAATAATTGTGCCAAGGTACTTAAAATGATTAACCTGATCAACAGGCTGGTTGTTGAGCATGACAGGGAGGATGATGCCACTATCTATTGGTTTCGTTGGTAACCTGAGCTCTTTTGTTTTGGTCACATTCATTTGCAGGTAGCTGGCCTGGAACCAGTCCTGCAGAACAGTGACCTGGCTAAAGTAAGCCTCCTCATCCACAGAGTTGTCTTCCCGTAAAAGACCAACCAGAGCCATATCATCGGCATATTTAAAAAGCTTGACATTATTGCTGTGAACAGACATATCATTAGTGTAAATGGAAAACAAAAGTGGCGACAACACACAGCCTTGGGCTGCCCCAGTGTTCAAAACGATCTCATCTGAATAGTCCCCGTTCATCAGAACTCTCTGCGGGCGGTCAGTTAAGAAGCTCCTGATCCAATAAATAAGGCCACCATTTACGTTCATCTTAAAAAGACGTTCTAAAAGAATATCAATTTGCAAAGTATTAAAAGCGGAACTAAAATCAATAAAAAGAGCCCGAGCGTATGATTTTGGCTGCTGTAGATGTCTAGCAAGATGGTCCACTATAGTAATAGTCGCACCTTCTGTCCCCCTGTGCGATTTATATGCAAATTGTAAGGAATCAAGATGATTCCAGACAGAGGTATTAAGGTGGGAGCTGACGACTCTCTCCATGCACTTTGCCAGAAGAGAGGTAAGCGCCACAGGTCTAAAATCTTTGAATGATGTTGCTCTGGAGACCTAAGGTACAGGTATTATAGTGGATTTTTTCCATGTCTTAGGAAAAATACAGCTGTTAAGCAGAGTCTGAAACAACTTTGTAACGACCCCTGTAAGCTGGTGAGAACATGCTTTAAGCACCTTACCTCTAAGGCAATCAGGACCGGGGGCAGCATTAGGTCTTATTTTGGAAACCCAACCGGTTACTTCTCTCTCAGAAAGCTGAATGGATTCAAAGCCTCCAATCTGATTACAAACATTGTTGCAGCCTGAACTTGAATCCCTCACATCATACCTTCCATAGTAGATGTTTAGATTATTAACAAAATCACCGCAGTCGGCTATATTCACACTTTGCCTTTCCCTTTCCTTACCCATCATAGTGTTTAGCCCCTCCCATGCTTGCTCTGCATTGCCTGAATAAAATCTTTGCTCAACTTTATTTTTAAAATCCATTTTTGCTGTAAAAACTCTGCGTCTAAATTCCTTTTCTTTTTCCTTCACCAAATCCATATCACCTTTCAGAAATGCAGCCCTTTTCTTGTTTAAACACATTTTAAGATCCTTTGACAGCCACGGTTTATTATTACTGAGCACCTTTACGGTCTTAGACGTGATGACCACATCCTCACAGAATTTAATGTAGCAAGTGATCGTATCTGTCAGTTCATGTGGATCAGCGCAGGCGTCAAAGAACATACGCCAGTCCGTGTAATCGAAGCAGTCTTGAAGTTCCTCCACTCGATCGTCAGACCATTGCTTTCTGTTTTGATTACTAACAAGACTAACATTTTTATTTTGTATCATGGCCTACTAGCACAACTAATCCATGTATATAGATTACTAACTTACTAACGAGCACTCTCGTTAAATCTGTAAAGTTGCACCGCTACTAAATTAGACTCTAGAATTCCCTCTCAGCCATCACCCTGTTCTAATCTCTTCCTCTTGCTCAGCTCTCCCTGTCTTCTGCTGAGTTTCAGCGAGATCTCTCGCACGTGCTTAATTACTTTCCTGCACTCGTTATCTGTGCACGTAGAACTCCCGAATCGGAGCTGTTTAAATGTCATATGCTTTCTGTGTGATTCCCATCTGTGTCTTGGTTTTCATGTATTTTCGTGGTTAGGGTTTCCCTCAAGTGATTCCCCCATTGTAATTAGTCTGATTGAGTTCATCTGTTCCCTGCATAGCATGTGACTTTCCCTATGTGTATTTAAGCAGCCATTTCACTCACAGCTCGTCAGAACGTTGATCAATATTCTTTTGTGCAGATTGCCTTGTATGCCATTGAGTATTGTCTCTCTTCTACTGGATAGTCCGACTTTGATTCTTGCCATTGCCTTTTTGTAATGTTTTTGTCTTCCTAGATTTTGACCCATTTTTGTATGACCACGATTTCTGTGTTTGGATGCCCTGTGTATGACCATTGGCTTTGCCCATCGACTAAGACTTTTTGCCTATCGTTTTTGTACCTCTGCTCATCTGTCTTACTAGTCGACACTGTTTTTGGATTTCGTATCGTGGCTTGGCAATTTATGTTTTTTGGCTTTGACTTGGACTCCAATAAAGGCATACGTTTTTTGGATTTCTCTCTCTCGCGAGTGGTTCCTGAACACACCGTCACATGGGCAGAGATGAATATGCAGAAGGAAGGGACTGCTCAGGATCCAATGCATACTACCTCATCTGAAAAGCATAGTGGAGGTAGTGTTATGGCATGGGCATGGATGGTGTCAATTGAACTCCTTGTATTTAAGAATAATGTCAAAGGCAAATGGATGAATTCTGAATTCTATAGGGAAAAAGGGATCGAGGCCGCCAGAGGACAACATTTTTGCAGAGCATCGCAGCATGGATTGGAATGGAGAAGATTGAGCTTTTGAGATTGGCAACGGACAGGAAAGATTGGCATTTCATGGTCGCCAATGTCACTTGATATGGCACTTGAGAGAGAGAGATAGGGTTACATTATCTGCTCAGATTTAGCCAACTGCTTCAAAACTCACAGGACGGCACTTAAAGGTGCACTATGCAAGTTTGTTTGACTTCGAATGTCAACAGAAGTGATGTCAAACAAAAGAGAGGTAGGTCACCCTTCCCTACCATATTTCTTTCTCTCTCATGCTTCCGTAAATGTCAACTCTTGTTGGTAATTGGCCAGAACAGTTTGCTACAGCGCCCTCCATAATTATTGGCACCCCTAGTCAAGATGTGTTAAAAGCCTTAAATTCCATTTTTATTGCAGAAACATACTCTCACACTGAAAATTGTGGAAAAATGTTACCTTCAACTCAAGTGAATTTTAGGGGGAAAAAAATCCTTGTTAGAAATAATAATTTTTCATAAAATCACCTGTTCCACAATTATTGGCACCCCTAACAATTCCTAGGAATTAAATGTGATTGAAGTATTTCTGTCATTTCTACAGTAGTTTACAAAGTTGATCAGAGTATCTTTGAACATTTCATTAGCAAATGATCACTTCCTGTTTCCCTGGGGTATAATTATGACGTGACACAGAGGCCATTTCTCTTATCCACTCTTCAACATCGGAAAGACAATGGAACACACCATTCAAGTGAGGCAGATGTGTGTCAACCTTCACAAGTCAGGCAATGGCTACAAGAAAATAGCCACTCGCTTGCACCTGCCCATATCTACTGTCAGAGGAATCATTAAGAGGTTAAAAGTTATTTTGCCACCAGGCACATTGAGGAGGACGGTAAGAGAAATAAAAAGTTCTCCAAAGCTCACTGTTAAAGACTTGCAACAAATGGTAGCATCTTGGGGTCACAAAGTCTCCAAAACAACCACCAGGCGCTATCTACATGCCAACAAGTTGTTTGGGAAGCATGCACGGAAAAAACCTTTTCTTACTCACAATCAAACGCAATCGTCTGGAGTTCGCTAAGCGGTACTGAGACCTCAACCGGGATGGTGTGTTTTGGTCAGATGAGACCAAGGTAGAGCTTTATGGCAACAAACACTTTAAGTGGGTCTGGCGGAACACAAAAGATGAGTATGCAGAAAAGCACCTCGTGCCCACTGTGAAGTATGGGGGAGGATTGGTGATGCTGTGGGCCTGTTTCTCTTCTAGAGGCCCTGGGAACCTTGTTAGGGTGCATGGCATCATGAACGCTTTGAAATACCAGGACATTTTAAATCAAAATCTGATGGCCTCTGCCCAAAAGCTGAAGATGGGTAGTCACTGGGTCTTTCAGCAAGATATTGACCCTAAACATGTGGCCAAATCTACACAGAAATGGTTCACCAGACCCAGAATCAAGCTCCTCCCATGACCATCTCAGTCTCCAGACCTCAACCCCATTGAAAACCTGCGGAGTAAGCTGAAGATTAGAGTGCAGAGGAGAGGACCCAGGTCACTGGATGATTTAGAGAGATTGTGCAAAGAGAAATGGTCGAAGATCCCTCTTTCTGTATTCTCCCATCTTGTGAAACATTATAGGAGAAGATTAGGTGCTGTTTTGTTGGCAAAAGGGGGTGGTACAAAGTATTAACATCAGGGGTGCTAATAATTGTGGCACACATGATTTGATGTAAAATAATTATTTCATAATGTGGGATTTTTTTTTCCCACTGAATAAATGCACTTGAATTAAAGGCTGGATTTTCCTCTTTTTTTCATTGTGGTCCTACATTATTTAGAAAAACACTGAATTCATTAGAAGTTAAAGAACACATCTTAACCAGGGATGCCAATAATTATGGTGGACGCTGTATGTTATGGGGCACAGCCTGTGCCCCTTGTGTTTATTTTCAGTTTGTGGGGCCTGTGTGGTCTCCAGAGCCCTTTTTTTTTTCTTTTACAGTGAATTCAGGGGCAGGCAGCTAGTGGATCGTGGGGAGATGTCAGCAAATTGAGACAAAAATATAATTGCGCAGAAAACAAACAAAATTGCATAATGCACCTTTAAATGAAAGCAATGAAGGTGCTGATGCCTCGGTGCTTACAGCAGTGACAATATGTCCCTTAGTGAAGCTATAAAATTCTGTGTGGACATGTCAGAGTGCCCTAGCTGTGCATCTATGCTTGACATAAGCTATGTTTCCATCTACTAGTTAGTCGAATTACCTGACGTTTGTCAAAAATATTCATGTGAATAAAGGCAGTGAAAATGCATTTCCACCTAACAGCATTAAAGCAAATAAAAACTTGTGCATAATGACGTTACTTGCTGCTATGCGATAAAATCGGTGTATCAAATAGATTTCTGACATTTTAAGCTGTTTCCATTCATTTTCGCACCTAATTGCAGAACCTTTGAGTGAACAGAAGTAGTGTTGTAGGCAACAAAATTAACTAGTTAGCAATAAAATGCGACTGAAACTATCAGAGAATCTCATAAGTGAATATAAACTTTGTACTCAAACGAACACCAATAACTGCAATTAAGGTAGCTAAATGAACGACAAATGACATCTGATTATGTTATATCGTTAAGAGCTGCTCATCATCTACTTTAACTTTAATATGAATTTAACAGGTTGTTATCTGACAATCAACATAAACTAAAGCTGGGTACAGAAAATGACGCTAACAACAAAATTCATTAGGGGTCAGCAAATACGCCAAATTTCCCCAAAATGCGGTCATTTGATAAACTTACCTGCAAGCATGTTTCACTGAAAATGAATGGAGGTCAGTGCTGGAACTATTCACTTTTGGAACAATTGCTTTCCCCAAGACACGCATTACTTCTGGATTCCTCGATTCCTATTGTAGTCTATGGAAGTGTCAAATAGTGCTGTAAGTCGAAAACAAAGGTCTATCTCAAAAAATCTGGCAAATTTAAATCCAAGTTATCATGGCATTTAACACATAGAGCCGTATTCTAGGACTTTATTTTGACCAGCGTAGCGGCCATCCTGGTAACAGACAGAATGAATGACAGACACATAAACGACCTACCATATGCCCCGCTTCCGCGCATGTGCACCGAGGCATAACAAGTGAAATCTATGCACAATTGGATTCAGGTCATGTCAGTGACTTGACCTTTGTAAAATATTACACTTTTTTTGCCTCAAAATGTCTAGGGTTGCTTTTTCCGTTTGCTTCAGGTCATGGTCTATCTGCTCAGTGGAGGCAAACTAAAAGGAAAAATGGCATAAGAACAAAGCAGAACTGAAGACAGCTGCACTGAAGGCCTGGCAGAGCATGACCAGAGGACCACAGCACCGGGTGATGTCTGTTGGTTCCAGACATTGGGTTGTCATTCACTGTACAGGATTTACCACCACTTATTCAGAATGACAAGAAGAAAATGTAATTTAATTATACGAGCATGTTAATTTGGCCATCTTCTTTTAACTCCCTAAATTTGGGGATGTGTGTAGAAATGGTTATGCATTCCAGTAAATAAAAAAAAAAAAAAACTGAAAGTGTACACTCCAACCATCACATCTTGACTGTTTCATTTCTTTGCATTATGGGGGCGCAAAGAGCCAATAACAGGAAAATTGTGTTGATGTCTATATTATGAACCTGGCTGTATATTGGACGGTTGGGCATTGTATAATTAGTAGATGGTATCGTTTTGAATACTTATTAGTTTATGGTACGGCCACACTCGGCAAAACTGTATGTATGATTTGAGTATTAAAGAATGCTTTCTTTTCAAATTCACTATCAAGTATGCTCTTGTGCAAAAGCCGGTGGAAATGTTACCAGCCACAAGCCTAGGGGTGCAAGGGCTAGTAGCAGGAATGCTACGCAGTTTAGAATAGCTGCGGAGCAGTGAAAAAGCAGACTCAGTACACTTGTTTGATCAGCTCAATCGACATTTTTATTCTCTTCACAAATACGTATCCCATTTCCACGACAGATTTAAAATACTGTTTCTTATTCAATAAGCATATGGAAAACAGTCGGGATATCAGGAATACAGCTTCACAAATTCCAGCCAAGGAAAATATCATTTAACCTGACAATGTTACTGTGCATTTCAACCTCAACTCATACACAGAATGGCATTTAGCGATTTAACAATGATTCAATTGCATACATACGCGTTTTAACTGCATCATCTAGCCACTACCATTTTACATGCGGCGTTTACTGATGGCCGCCATTTCAGATCTTTTGCGTCATCCATTACCAGGACTCTCACAAGTCTGAATAAATCTGAATAACCCACTTTCACACACAGTAGAACGCACATTACGTCATACCACTAAAATATCGGAATGTTTGTGCTACACCAGAAAGAAATGAACAACTTCTCGGGTGACTAATGCCGAACTAGCATTATACATCCAGGCGTCAAGGCTGTGGACTAACTGTTTCCCATCTCAACATACATGTGCGTCATTCGCGCGGCACCCGTTCTCATTCAATGCACAATTCCACTCGGATTCCCGAAACAGATAACGTTACTGTACCCGTCAGTCAAGAAAATTAACTCGTCCATCTCTAGCAAACTTCACACACTAGGAGCCTGACCATTCGCGGACGCATTTCCATAGTTAAATTAAATACGTTTCTTTTCCTATTGTTCGCTCGACTGTACGTTAGTAGTTATATAGCTAGTAGCAACCCAGGGTAGTTAGCCGCATGCTATCTTAACAGCTGTCCTCGACACAACTCTATATTAATACAGCCTTTCAACATTTAAGTACTTTGTGGGGAAGAATGAATGTCTGTTTTACCAATAAACAAAATTTAATGCCCATTTTAGGACGAACTTTACGTACCTGCGGAGCAGTAAAAAAGCAGACTCAGTACACTTGTTTGATCAGCTCAATCGACATTTTTATTCTGCCGGTCACCTGACCAACGGCTCGAGTCTGACGCCCTCCGCTGATATTAAGTCGACACCTACTGGCGTGCAAATGTTGCAACATATTTAACATAAGCACCTAATGCAAGGTGGAATCAGTATGAATAGATTAACATATGGTAGCTAATTTGTACAGCTTTACATTCGATTTCTCTCAAAAAAAAATAGGGGGTTGTCAGTTTTTTTTTTTTTTTTTTTAAGCTTTCTATAGATACAAAAACACGGCCGAAGTCGGAATGCCACTCTGATAATGGTCGACGTTGCCCTCTGGTGTTGACAGTTGGAACAGTCCTTTATCAGTCTAATACGTAAGCCCTGGATACGAATGCAAAGCCCTCTGCAAATTATAGGCCCCAACATTCACTGCGCTACAGTTTGCCAGCCACTGCTCTGTACTCCACAGCTGACTGCAGGTCCAAGCGCCGACACAGCACTCAGCACGGAGTGAACTGGGGGCTTTGGGGGTCCCAGTTAAGAGTTGAAACTCCCTCTGAAGGAAGTAGAAATACAGGTATATGGCTTAATTGGAAGCAGTATGGAATGATTTATGAAATGTTGCCATTAATTAAATCATTCTAATTATTACAACCATTGGCACCAACAGCCGCAATCCTGCATGTACTGTGCATACATCTTAAATTATTTATCATCATATCCTGGAAATAAAATTGTGAAAAAAGCAGCAGATTGCATCAGACACACAATTTCACCAGCACAATAGTTGTGATCTGGACTCTGCATCGTTGCATTTCTCAAACACCCAATACATCACTCATATGTAAACCCCCTACCAGTAACAGCACACATGCTACTCCACCATAACAGTAGTCATGGATTTTTTGCATTGATACACACACACACACGCAATACATTATCCATCTGTCACCCCCCCCCCTCCCCCCCATTTCATGACCTTTTTATTACTATATGTTTTTTATACAGCTTTATGTTTCTTGTGGTTTTCTGTTTATTGTACACTGTGCAGCATTACACTTTGTCTGAGACATACTTCTCCCATGGGAGACTAGTCATGTATGGGGAATGACGGACGACAGAGACAGCGTGGCATGCGACTGCACTTTTTACCTCCCCGTATCAGACTGCTTACACGATGGCTGTATGCCTCTCAGCATAACAGAACACAGGTCATGTGGCCTATTATGACACTGCCTTAAAGGTGTACAGTACATTATAACAGTGCTGTCAGCTGTGACAGTGTGGACATAACAAGACTGACAAAGTAAACCTTGACCTTGACCTTGATTTTTGGATTCTTTATTTTCACCTTGTGTGAAATGCATTTTTTGGCTGCCTCCACTCACTATGACTGAAATGCAGTTGAAGGCTGATGATTGGTGTACGTCACTCCCAGACCCAGAAATCAGCATGCGCTCACATGAGATGATAACATTTGCGCAGCTTATCTTGCGTGCCTTAGCAAGCAAATGTAGTAATTGAGCAAACGAAAACAACTATGCATTTTTCAGGCATTTGGAAACAGAATGCAAACAAACTTCATGCAGGGACAATTGCAGAGTGCAGCAGTACGACAAGAAATGAATCTTCTAAACAACAGAGGCTAACCAGCTACATGTCCAAGATCCACCCACTTTGCAAAACGATGAGCCAAACTTGGAAAAATCCACTGTTGCAGCCACCTTCATTAGGCATACTGTTGCATTATCTAATTTCTGTGTGTTTTTATGCCAAATCGTTGATGTTGTTGTGTGAGAATGCTGTTTAATGAGAGAAAATATACCTGACGGCGAAATAGCAGTAATGTGTGATCAGTTGGGCACACTGTGCTGAGCAACGGAGACACGGGGTCTGTTTGAATCTCCCCTCAGAGCAGCCCTTGCTGCACAAAAAATAATGAAAGAAAAATAATCAATGCATTTCCGGGGTTTATGATGGCCCAGGACAATCAGCAGAACTGTGGCGATGTGAGGGGGGTAACAATCACAGTTTCCCCTTCATTGGGTGGAAGATCTGTAAATGGGATAAGTAATTGCGGGCGGATGATTAATTTGAACATGTGGATTTGAATGATGTAACAGCTGATCAGCACATTTCTAACTGTGCGAGCCTTTGCACCTAATGTTATGCATTTAAGGTACCCTGCAAACTGGCCTGTGATTCTTGTACGTTTCATGAAATATAATCCAGCCGGTGCCTCTGATTGCAACTATGATTCCCCTCCACCCCCTCCGACAGTCCATGAGCTTTAAAACACCATTTTTTTTTTGATCCCAAGTGCGATTTAACATCATCGTAGCCAGAGTGTACAGGTAAGCTGAGAGCATTTCACAGAAACCCTGAACTTGGTTATTGCTAATTTTATGCAGATTTTGTATTGTAGTCATTAGCCGAAAGTTTCACAGCTAACTGCCATTTGGTTAAGGCAGGGGTGTCAAACTGACCTGTAAATGGGCCAAGAGGCTGCAGGTTTTCACTCCAACAATGCAGAAGCGCACCTGATACAACTAATCAGTTGTGCAGGCCTAGATCAGTTGATTAAATCAGTGCTTTCAGGTGAGCTTCTGCTTGGTAGGATTGAAGACCTGCAGCCTCTTGGCACGTTTACGGGTCAGTTTGACACCCCTGGGTTAAGGTTCTTGTTTATAAGAACAGGCAATTAGTCATTACATTCATTTTTTGTGAAATTTAGCAGTTCAGGTTTTGAAGGGAATGTGCTGTATAGGGGAATCCTAAAAAATAGAAGTTGCATTAGTTAGATGCCTCCTTGTGCAAATTTATTGAAACAAGCTGTGACAAAGGTAAATAATTTTTTTCTGATTTAAACTGGACTTCTATCATAAATCATATTGATTTACACATATTACTACAAGGTATGACCTTCTTGGTTTTAAAGACTGAAAGCCTGACACCATCTGTACCTGCTATGTGTCTGTATGATTTGCTGGTGTGTTTGTGCAAAGTTACAATCTTCAAGCACTTTCTCAATATCAAATCCTTCAAGCACGATGTCAGGATCAAAACTAACTAACCAAGGGAACTAAAAATCACAAATAACCAAGAAACATACAGTGCAATACTGATTTGCATAATAACTGAGCATGTGCAATTATTGCATCAAAAGTTGGTGCAGTCTGACAGTAGTGCATCTACATATTTCAGCAAGTGGTTGCTTCCGTGCGCGAAAGGATTTGTGCATCTCTCAGTGCAGGAAGTGGGGAGGAGGTGTAATGGAAATACTGCGGGGAATGCGCCAACATTTTTCTCAGTAAATATATTTCAAATGTGGCTATTGACATTAAATTTTCACCAGATGTCAGTAACAACCCAAGTAATCAACACATGCAAAGAAATCAAAACTAGAAGTCCATAAATTAAGTTATTTGTAAAAAAGTAGAATGACACAGGGAAATAGTCTTGAAAAAGCAAACTGAAATTTATTTATTACTTAGTAGAAAAGCCTTTGTTGGTAATGACAGCCTCAAGACTCCTCCTGTATGGTGTTACGGCCCGATCTAGGTAGTGCGACCACAGATAGATAAATGAAGGAAGCACGGGGAGAGAAAACTGTGGCAAATACAAAAGAACCCAAACGCTGCCCAGCACTCCGGTCCCTATACTGCCTAACCAGAGCTAACTAAAACCTACCGCTAGTCTTCGAAGGTTTACCAGGCACGGGGCGGCTTTTAAACACGCAACTCCAGAACGCTCCGTCCAGAAGCGTGGACTGAGCGAGCGAATCGTGTACCCCCTTCGGAAACAAGTTTCCACCCAGAGTCACCTCCAAAAATAACAAAGGGAAAATAACAAAGCAAAACAATAAAGAGGTATCCCGATGGAAGGATAGTAAGATCCAGCTGGGACTACCCTAGCTAACCAGAGTAACCGAACAGCACACAGAAAGGGCGAGACGAGCGAGGTAGTCGGACACGCGAATCAACGTCAAAAACCGGGCATCTATTACCAAGCAACCAGATGGAAGGGCAAAAGCAAAAGTCAAAGTCACAGTCACAGAGCGACAGGCCAAGGGTCAATCACAGGAATCCAAACAAACCATAAGCAGGGCAAGGCAAGAATCGTAGGTCAAAACAAACCGGTCCAACACAGAAGGCAATCGAAATACTCACAGTTTAGAAACGCTAATTACAAATGGAAGAAGAGCTAGTCTTCCACAGGAGTGCACGTGGCGCCCTTATAAACGTATCGCCCCGCCCCCGGAAGTGGAACGTTCCATTCAGGCCCAAGCAGAACCAATATTAGGGCAAAGGTCATAACACCCCCATCCTAAAGAGAAAACCTGTGCTTTCAGGTTTTCTACTAAGAGTAGCAGCGTGATAGTGCATCGGCAACAATGTTTTCAGACCCTCTCTTGTGGACAACTCTCAGGTTAAAGCCTTGAATGATTAAGGACCAACGCATGAGGCGCTGATTAGCATTGCACATGCGTTGGAGGAAAACAATTGGGTTATGGTCAGTATAGACTAGGATGGGTTCTGGACTAGACCCTAGATACACTTCAAAATGCTGGAGATGCAAGATGCTCATCAGACACCATGATTAGTGCACAGGTGTACCTTAGACTGTCCAAAATAAAAGGCCACCCTGAAATGTGCAGTTTTTGCTTTATTGGGGGTCTGGGGACTCAGAACCAGTCAGTATCTGGTGTGACCACCATTTGCCTCATGCAGTGCAACACATCTTTGCATAGAGTTTATCAGATTGTCATTTGTGGCCTGTGGAATTTTGGTCCACTCCTCTTCAATGGCTGTGCGAAGTTGCTGGATATTAGTGGGAACTGGTACGCGCTGTCGTATACGCCGGTCAAGCACATCCCAAACATGCTCAATGGGTGACATGTCCGATGAGTATGCTGGCCATGCAAGAACTGGGACATTTTCAGCTTCCAAGAATTGTGTACAGATCCTTGCAACATGGGGCCGTGCATTATCTTGCTGAAACATGAGGTGATGTTCATGGATGTATGGCACAATAATGGGCCTCAGGATCTCATCACGGTATCTCTGTGCATTCAAAATGCCATCAATAAAATGCACCTGTGTTCTTTGTCCATAACAGATGCCTGCCCATACCATAACCCCACCACCACGGGCCACTCGATCCACAACATTGACGTAAGCAAAGCGCTCACCCACACGACGCCACACACGCTGTCTGCCATCTGCCCTGAACAATGTAAACCGAGATTCATCCGTGAAGAGAACACCTCTCCAACGTGCCAGACGCCATCGAATGTGAGCATTTGCCCACTCAAGTCTGTTACGGCGACGATCTGGAGTCAGGTTAAGACCCCCGATGAGGACGACGAGCATGCAGTTGAGCTTCCCTGAGACGGTTTCTGACAGTTTGTGCAGAAATTCTTTGGTTATGCAAACCAATTGTTTCAGCAGCTGTCTGAGTAGCTGGTCTCAGACGATCTTGGAGGTGAACCTGCTGGATGTGGAGGTACTGGGCTGGTGTGGTTACACGTGGTCTGCAGTTGTGAGGCCGGTTGGATGTACTTCCATATTCTCTGAAATATCTCTGAGACAGCTTATGGTGGAGAAATGAACATTCAATGCCAGAGCAACAGATCTGGTTGACATTCCTGCTGTCAGCATGCCAAATGCTTGCGCCCTCTGTGGCATTTTGCTGTGAGACAAAACGGCACATTTCAGAGTGGCCTTTTATTGTGGTCAGTATAAGGTACACCTGTGCACTAATCATGGTGTCTGATGAGCATCTTGATGTGGCACACCTGTGAGGTGGGATCAATTGTCTCAGCAAAGCAAAAGTGCTCACTATCACACATTTAGACAGATTTGTGAACAATGTTTTAGAGAAATGGTAATATTGTGTATCTGGAATGAATTTTAGATCTTTGAGTCCATCTCATGACAAATGGGAGCAAAAACAAAAGTGTTGCGTTTATATTTTTGTTGAGTGTAGTTTCCTTGGCTGTGTGTTTGGGATCATTGTCTTGCTGAAATGTCCACCCTTGTTTCATCTTCAGCATCCTGGTAGATGGCAGCAGATTCTAATCGAGAATGTCTCGGTACACTTCTGAGTTCATCCCTCCATTAATTATATGAAGTCTGCCAGCACCATATGCTGAAAAATAGCCCCACACCATGATGTTCACACTATTTCATAGGCTTGTCCAAATGTTGTGCAGCAACTTTCAATGAGCTTCAACATGCTTTTTCTTCAGCAATGGAGTCTTGCGCAGTGAGCGTGCATAGAGGCCAAGGCAGTTGAATGCAGTACTTCCTGTTTTCTTTGAAACAGCTGTACCTGCTAATTCCAGGTCTTTGTGAAGGTCTCCACAAGTGTTCATTGGCTCTTGGACAACTCTTTTGACTCCTCTGTCAGAAATCTGGCAAGTCGGGCCTAGTCGTGGCTGGTTATGGGTGAAATGATGTTTTTTTCCACCTCCGTATTATGGCCCCAACGATGTTCACTGGAACATTCAGAAGTTTAGAAATATGTCTGTAACCAATGCCATCAGTATATTTTTCAACAAGAGATTAAGATAAAGATTGTGAAGGTCTTGAGAGCTCTTTGCATTTACCAGTCATGAGATGGCTCTTGTGAGACACCTTCTCTTCGGGATTTCATGGCAGTTTACAGACTAAGGTGTATTACCGCCACCTACTGGATTTACATTATTGCTTTCATTATCATTAAAAGAAACCGAGAGAAAAAAAAAATCTGCATTTCTCTATTATCTATAAGTAAACTATCCGCAACTAGACAGTTTGTTGCTGCCTCCCTCTCCCAACCAGCCCCTTTTCTAAAATCTCTTGGAAATCTTCCCCTTTCATGTCTGTAATCCCAAGAAATTCCTTTGCTGCATGTACCTTGTACCTGTCCTTGATTTTAATTCGCTAGCTCAGTTTATGACCATCACCACAAACGCTAAAAACCTCCTTTTGTCAACACTGATACATTCGCTTTGAGATCTTGATTCTTTAGCCACGGTCTTTGTTCTACACTTCTCTTGATTCACAACACCCTGTTCTTCCTTATCTTTCTTTGCAGCTTCAGCATATGACATCTTGTTTAAAGTCCGTGCCCGTTCCACCTCACACTCAAATTTCCTCCGCTCACATTGTTTACTTCCAGCTTCATGATTCCCACCGCAATTAATACACAAAGCTTGATCTATCGTAAGGTTGCATTCTTCCTCATTACACCCATTTTTTCCACATTGTCGGCATCAAAAAGAACTTGACCTGCATACTGCTGCCACGTGCCCAGATTTTTGCCACCCATAACATCGTAGTGGCGTCCTCTCGAAAGCCCTAACTCTGTAGCTCACATAATCCACCAGGATCCTGTCCGGCAACACTTATTCAAATTCTAGCAGCACAGACATGCTGTCTTGTTCTTTCCCGTCTCAATGACTTTTCAGCCGCCGAGCTCCACATACACCCTCGACTTCCAAAAAACACTCAACTTTAACAGTATGCGGGACACCCCCAATAACACCCTTCACAGTCTCCCGCTGGTTCATCTTAAAACAAACTACTCGCACTAGATCGGACTCCTTCATTTTGAGAGCTTTTTCCCTTGGTTTCTTATTAAGACATTCAATTATTACAATGCCACTTCCACGCACTTTCACTGACTTCACATCTATTTCACTTCTAACAAATTGCCCCACATAATGTTTATCACAAAATATACTGTTTATTTTGTGCTTTTCGCCCACTGCTTTCATTCCAATCACATATTGAATCCTCAACATTTTCACTTTCACAGCCCTTTTTCTTTTTCCTATTTCCCCAGTCAACCTCCATATCTTTCCTCTGCCCTTCCCTAATTCAGGCCACATAGCAACAACCTATCCTAAAAACTACCTCCTCCCTTCCCATTCAAGAACACACACGCCTTCCAGTGGAATCCGCCAACAGAATTCACCCAGTATCCTCCCTGTGAGACACTTTGGTAATGAAACCTTTTTTATAGGCCGTCAATTAGGACTAAACCAGCTGATATTAATTTGCACCGCTAGGGGACAGGACTACTTTTTAAATATAGATTTCAGCTGGTTTCCTGGCTTCCATGCCTTTTTGCACCTCCTTTTCTCTGTATGTTCGATACATATTCCCTGCCTCTTTCCACTTTATTACACATAATTTAATTTTTGGACTTATTTGTCTTGATTTCTTTATATTTTTATATTACTTGGGTTGTTACTGAAATCTGGTGAAATTTCATGGCAATAGCCCCATTACAAATATATTTACTGAGAGAAATGTTGACGTGTTCAATACTTATTTTCACTGCTGTACATGTGAGAGAGTGTGTGTGTGTGTGTAAGTCTTGATATAGATGGCCTGGAATAAGACTGAGGAGAAATCTGTGCAACTTTTTTAGGTATTTCATAATTGAGTTAGATTTCCTAACATAAAAATCCATCTATGTTTGGTTTCATTGCGAGGAGCCAACAACCAAGAATTTTGTGATAGTAAAAGTACAATCCTTAGCCCAGTGAAAGGGTTTTCCCTTGCAGTCCCTCCCCTGCTGCATTCCTCACCTCCACTTTAACGAGCAACAAGTGTGGCTCGTTGAAGTAGAGGTGAGGGCAGGGTACATAGGGCTGGCTGTTGGCAGTGATCATGGCCACTGTGTTCTTTGTTTTAACCTGGTGTTATGTTTGTTGCTGCCCATTGTTTTAGTAGCTTTGTTCTAAGAGTTAAAGTAAATCTTTTTGTCTTTTTACCAGCCTGGCATTTGAGACTCTTCAGTTATCTTTAGGCCCATGGTCCTAGCTCCTGTTTGATTGCCGTTTGGCATCCAGCAGCTAGACAAATCCATGACAGGATGCAGTGGCCATAATCACTGCCAACCGCCAGTGAGTGACCCCACCAAATTTGGTGAAGCTGCGATAATTAGATGCCGAGTACTGACCCGGACAAGATTTCCTGGTTCAAGGTCACAGAGCTAAGGTCAAAGGTGAAATTCAGCAAAAAACCTGACCTTGCAGATCTATGGGTCATAGTGAGTTACCATACCAAATTTGGTGAAGCTGCAATCATTAGTTATCATTAGTTGAGTACTGGCCCGGACAAAGTCACCCGGACAAGATTTCCAGGGTTAAGGTCACAGAGCTAAGGTCAAAGGTGAAATCCAGCAAAAAACCTGACATTGCATATCTGTGGGTCATAGTGGGTTACTATACCAAATTTGGTGAAGCTAATTCGTTGCTGAGTATTGGCTTGGACAAAATCATGGACGGACGACAGACGACAGACAGATGCAGGTGACGACAATACACCTCCGGCCAGAGTCGGCCGAGTGGTAAAAACTGGAACCGGGATTCGTCTGTGAATAGCACTCTTCTCCAGCGTGCTAAGGGCCATCGAACATGTGCGTTTGCCCATGCGAATCGGTTCCGACGCCGGACAGTGGTGAGATCCAGACCACGGTGAGGATGCCGAGCGTGCAAGTTGGCTTCTCGCAGGCAGTTACGGACTGTCTGTGGCGTGATGCATCTGTTGTGCAGACCAACAGTCTCATCCGCCGTGTGTGTCGCTGATCTGAGCCGATCCCGCAGGTGGACAAGCCGGATGTAGCGATCTTGCGCTGGCGTGGTCACACGTGACCGACGTGGATGAGGTCGATTTGCAGTACTGCCCGTCTGTCCGAAACAAACTCAAACGGCCTATCATCCGATAGTTAACATTCAGCTGCACAGCACAGCATATTGTCCCCAGTATAAGGAGTGTCTGGGTCATTCTGTCTGATCACGGTCTGCTCTATTGTACAAGTAAAAGTCAGCATATGCTCACTTAGAGTTGTTAACTCCATGTGACATCAATATTCGACATGGGGCATTTATATTTTTGTTCAGTGTACATTAATTGGGATGTCTTAGAGAGGCTGAGTCTCTCAGTAGTAAAAATGGCCAGAGGCTTTCCAACCTGTGAAGGCTTGCGTAAAAAAAAAAAAAAATTGTGGAATACTTTTAAAAACTAGAGTGTTCAGGTGATCACATGTGTCACCTGCGAAGCTTATGTGAAAGTGTGACTACCAACTGAAAGTGTGACTATCGGACAGACAGACGGACAGACAGACGCCGGACAAAGTGATCCCTATGTGCCGCTATGCTTCGCAGGCGACACAACACTGTTCCTCGACATCAAATTGCAAAGGCTTTGAAGGTCTCATCGACAGTGCGTAACATCATCAAAAGATTGAGAAACTGGAAAAAATCTCTGTGCATAAGGGACAAGGACGAAGACCTTTACTGGATGCCTGCGATCTTTGGGCCCTCAGACGCTACTGCATAACTCACTGGCCTGATTCTATCATTGACATTATTAAATGGGCCCTGTAATACTTGAAGTAGCCACTGTTTGTAAACACAGACTTCCGTGCCATCCACTGATGCCACCTAAAACTCTATCATGTAAAAAGGAAGCTATTGTTTAGCATGATCCAGAAGCGCCGCTGTGTTCTGTGGGCCAAGGCTCATTTAAAATGGACTGTGGCAAAGTGTCCTGAGGTCAGACGAGTCCAAATTTGACATTCTTTTTGGAAATCATGGGTGTCGTGTCCTCCGGTCAAAAGAGGAGAAAGACCACCCCTCCTGTTATCAGCGTTCAGTTCAAAAGCCAGCATCTCTGATGGTCTAGGGATGCATTAGTGCATATGGTGTGGGACACTTGCATGTTTTAAAAACCACCATGAATGCTGAAAGGTGTGTGTGTGTATATATAGGTTTTACAGCAACATGTGCTCCCCTTCAGGTAACATCTATTCCAGGGAAGGCCTTGTGTATTTCAGCAGGACAATGCAAAACCACATACTGCAACTATTACAACAGCAAGGTATCGTAGCAGAGGAGTCCATGTGCTGAACTGGCCTGCCTGCCGTCCTGATCTTTCACCAATTGAGAACATTTGGCACATAATTAAAGTCCATTAAAGGAGACCCAAAACTCTCCAGCAGCCGGAAGCCTGTATAAAACAAGAGTGGGATCAGATTCCATTGGCTTAACTAAAGAAACTTCTCAATGCCCAGATGGATCCACTCTGTGTTAAAAAGAAGAGGGGATGCTACACCATGGTAAACAGGCCCCTGTCCCAACTTTTTTTGAGACCGATACCAGCCATCAAATTTTAAATGAGTTCATTTGTGGATAAAATTGTAAAATTTCTCAGTTTCAACCTTTGCTGTGTTATCTTTGTTCTATTGTGAATAAAATACTGGCTGGTGTGATTTGAAAGTCACTACATTTTCATTTTATTCACAATTTACACTTTGTCCCAACTATTTCGGAATTGGGGTTGTAGCTATTTTGTGAACAAAAGGTCCTTGGGTGCTAAAGATTGTGTCACCCATTTTTGTGTAAATTCTGTAAACAAAATCATTTTTTCATTCAGTTATTTCCATAAAAATTCCTAGTTAGATATTTGTAATAAAATACCGACAGGATTACCACCTCATTTTTTCATAGTTCAGACAGGACACTCACGTCAGATTTAACCATTTATTTGGAATGACATACATTTGGATTTGGCGGTGACTCTGCTCAAGTGATACTCTGGAACAATCTGAGCAAGCATGACACAGACATCCCAGGAGATCACAACCCCCCCCCCCCCAGCAGAGCCTGGTTCACCGTGTTTAAAATTTCAATTCATTAGATTTGTATAGCGCTTTTCACAGAGACTGTCACAAAGACACTTTACAGTGAGAGATGAGTTACTGAAAGGGCAGAGCCCAGCCTATTCCCCCTACAGCAAATGAGGCAAAAAACTCCCAGTAGGGAGAAAAATCCTCAAACAGTGGTGAGAAAAAACTCCTCAGTGGGAAGAAATCTGAGGAGGAACCCGGCTATAGTGGGGAAGCCCATCCTCCGCGGGCTAGCTAAATAATAACAAGATAAAGTCAAAGAGTAAAATGGCAAAAAGAGTTCTATTTAAGTCCATCTGAACAGTGGCATTGGTAGCTCCAGGAAGTGGCATGTCGAGGATGGTGCAGAACTGGATCAGGACCGGATCAAGACAGCAGGACAGCAGCAACCAGCGCTCAAAATGAAATGAAAGACAATACAGTTTACAAACAATGCAGATACCGTACAAAACGATGCCAATACCATATAAGGACAAGAGTATGACGCAAGTACTGCCGAAGACTGTGCCATTGGAAAGGAGGAGGCTGGGGAGGTGGAGGGGGTGTTTGTGCAGATCTGTAATGGGTCTTGGTGGGAATGGTAGAGCTTGGCTAGTTGAGATGGAGCGCCGGCTTATTTAAAAAGACGCTCAATTAGGTACGCGACGCTGAACTCCAATGCGATTGGACAAGGGGTGGAGCCAAGACTGACTTCTGTGCCCGTCTGAACTAACACTGACGCTCCATTTGTATGATGGTCTTCATATTTCTATCGTCAGGGACTTCCTCAGATATGGACCACAATTTTGACATTTGAATGCAAGACACATATCCAACAAAAGAATAACTTATAATTTTCTGCTTTCATCCAACATATAGGATTGCTGTAATAGCTCACCCACTGTTTATGCATTCCTCACACATTGGCTGTTCACACATGGTTTTGGAACACATGATTTGTTTTGCGAAGATGTTTGTGGGATCCTTTCTAAGCATGAGGCTGTGCAATGAGCCGGAATATTTGGTGTTGGCGTGCAGTTCTCACACAGGAAGTGTGATGATGATGTTCTTAAGAATCGAGGTCAGGTTGTGTCAGGAATCTGAGTCACAGGTCTGCTGAGAGGAGATCTAAAGCAATGCTATTATTTATTCAGATTTACTGATCTTTTTTAAGTTATTCATATCTAGGCATTCTCATATTTTTCACCTCATTGACAGCATATTATCCAAAGTTTATTTAGTTTTCGCCCTGACCTGCATCACTTTTATTAAAGGCATGGCAATTTATTTTATTGTTTGGAATGTCCTACTTCAGAAATAAATAAAAAGAAAGTTTGGCCATAATTTTCAGATCAAATCAAATCTTATTTATTCACGTTTTCTCAATCAATTAGTACAATAATACATTTTATTTATATGACCCCTGTCTTGGCACTCAAGGTCACCTCACATCATAAAAACAGTAGAAAACATTCAAATTAAATACAAATCAATAAGCAGACCGTTAAATAGAGTTAAAATATTTACAGGACAGTGCAGTTGTGGTTATAGTGAGTATGCAAATTTGAACAGGTGAGTTTTGAGTCTGGATTTGAAGAGTGGGAGTGTGTCCATGTTGCGGAGATCGGGAGGAGGAGAATTCCAGAGCTGCAGAGCAGAGCAGCTGATACACTGTAAAAAAAACCAAAGTTGTCTCCACTGAAAAAAGTTAGTTTCCAGGCTGCCTTAAAATTTCAAGTTAACTGAATTTAAGATTTTAAGTTGAATATACCTTCTACTTGTCATCTCAAGTTCAATGAGCTTAAAATTCTAAGTCAGCCTGGAAACTAACTTTTTTCAGTGGAGACAACTTTGGTTTTTTTTACAGTGTAGCACTGCTCCCCACAGTGACAAGACGGGCTGACGGGACAGAGAGATGGAGCGATGAGGAGGAGCGAAGAGGGCGAGCAGGAGTGGCAATGGGGAGGAGGTCAGAGAGATATGGAGGACCAAGGTCATGGATGGCTTTGAATGTGTGGAGCAGGATTGTGTATTGAATACGGTATGTAATGGGGAGCCAGTGGAGCTGTTGTAGGATGGGAGTGATATGGTGGGCGGAGGGGGTGCGTGTCATGATCCGGGCTGCTGAGTTCTGTACCAGTTGTAGTTTATGGAGAGTTTTATGGGGGAGGCCGAAGAGGAGAGAGTTACAATCGTCCGGACGTGAAGTGACGAGGCTGTGGACCAGGATGGCGGTGGACTGAGGAGTGAGGGAGGGACGGAGGCGGTGGATGTTGCGGAGGTGAAAGTATGCTGAGCGGGTGACAGAGTTGATGTGGGAGGTGAAGGAAAGGGTGCCGTCGAGGATGACACCCAGACTCTTAACCTGAGGGGAGGGAGAGATGGAGGAACCGTCGATGAGAATAGAGAAATTGTTGATTTTACTTAGGGTGGATTTGGTGCCAGTGAGGAGGAGTTCAGTTTTACTGCTGTTAAGTTTGAGGAAATTTGAGGTGAACCAGGACTTTATTTCATGGATGCAGAGGAGGAGGGAGGAGGGTGGGAGTGTGGTGACATGTGACATGTTTTACGGAGAATCCTGTCAAACACAAATACACAAACAAACACACACGCAAGCATGAGGCATCAGTGGTTTCGGGGAAAACTCCCTGATTGCACATAAGAAGAAGCCTTTCGAAGAACTAAACTTTCATGGTGTGTGTGTGTGTGTGTGTGTGTGTGTGTGTGTGTGTATCTGCGTGTGTGCGTGTTGTGGGGAAATTACCTCTTGTTACTTGGTGGTGTTCGTGTAGGGTGGAAGACAATTGAAATAAAGACTTGACCAGATTGTGATTAAGATACAGTAAATTTATAGCAGACAAAGAGTAAGAGTACAAACTGCAACAGAGGGATGTTCTATCACAGTTCGGAGAGCGCTCTTAAAATCACTTCTTAAAATCCACAGTCCTTTAGCTGTACATCAATTGGCTGTAGATCAGTCTATAACCGTAGTCTAATCAGCTCCCCCCTTTCTACATAGTATTGTCCAGTCTGCTTTAGACAGATGATGGGAGGGAGATTTCGGGACACCTGTTGCCACTTTGGGCTGCACTTAGGGCGTTTTCTTTCTTGGCAGAACTTTACATTCATGTGCCACTGTTGACCTTGGTCCTCTGTACAATTCCTCACACACACACAAACACACATTCTGGGTAAATAGGATTATAAGCTTTGGGGTATTGACATGAAAGATGTTTTAAGCAGGAAAAGATGACAATAATAATACAAGAGATGTTTTGATAATAATACTGATGATAATAAGATGATAAGAATGCAAAGGATGTTTTGTATTATTCCACAGTGTGTGTGCTTGTGTGTGTGTCCGTGACAGTGGCGGCTCATTCCACAGTGTGTGTGCTTGTGTGTGTGTCCGTGACAGTGGCGGCTCATTCCACAGTGTGTGTGCTTGTGTGTGTGTCCGTGACAGTGGCGGCTCATTCCACAGTGTGTGTGCTTGTGTGTGTGTCCGTGACAGTGGCGGCTCATTCCACAGTGTGTGTGCTTGTGTGTGTGTCCGTGACAGTGGCGGCTCATTCCACAGTGTGTGTGCTTGTGTGTGTGTCCGTGACAGTGGCGGCTCATTCCACAGTGTGTGTGCTTGTGTGTGTGTCCGTGACAGTGGCGGCTCATTCCACAGTGTGTGTGCTTGTGTGTGTGTCCGTGACAGTGGCGGCTCATTCCACAGTGTGTGTGCTTGTGTGTGTGTCCGTGACAGTGGCGGCTCATTCCACAGTGTGTGTGCTTGTGTGTGTGTCCGTGACAGTGGCGGCTCATTCCACAGTGTGTGTGCTTGTGTGTGTGTCCGTGACAGTGGCGGCTCATTCCACAGTGTGTGTGCTTGTGTGTGTGTCCGTGACAGTGGCGGCTCATTCCACAGTGTGTGTGCTTGTGTGTGTGTCCGTGACAGTGGCGGCTCATTCCACAGTGTGTGTGCTTGTGTGTGTGTCCGTGACAGTGGCGGCTCATGAACTGGCAACAGGGGAGGGTGAAACAAACGCTTAAAAAGAATGATTGGTCAGGACCTGTTTTTAATCAGTCATTTAAATCACTGTTACAGAAACTCCGAAAGCCCTCAACATTATCAGATGTGGCCAGTTTTCATTTATAACGCATACCGATTACAACTCCGGACTTCTTGCGCTTTTCTTTACTTAGCGGTTGGAAGCAATGCATGTTTTTTGCGATCGTTTGAATGAAATAAGATCATTTGAAACGTCTTATGCAACTCAGTTGCTTCCAACCCCTCCATGCACAAGGACTTCAATTCCGCGCGAGAATCTCTTACATACGATGATTGAATAATTGCTGACTTCAGCAGAGGAACGTAAATATGCCGCTTAAACTCACACGAATGCCTGAGAGTACACAGGTATGCGTTATAATTGAAAACTGGCCACTCCTGATAATGTTGAGCGTTTTCAGAGATTCTCTTGTGGTAATTTAAATGAATGACTGAAAACAGCTTGTGACCGGTCATTATTTTTAAGGGATTGTTTGAGCCTCCCCAGTTGACAGCTCACGAACTGCCACTGGTGTGTATGTGTATGTGTGTGGTGTGTGTGTGTGTGTGTGTGTGTGTGTGTATGGGGTGGTATTTCTGTCCAGTCCAAAGCATGGATTTAATGACCACTATCAGGGCACAAAACATGTCACTATAATAATTACACTGGATCGGTTTTCAATCATTTTCTGTGATTACAAATATTTTATCTCACCTCACTCATGTGAAGCCAGGGTTTTTTTTCTTTTTGTTAAGATGAGAAATAAAATGTGTCATTTGGACTCAAAAATTGTGCAAATTTCAACATTAGTTTTTTTAATTTTCATTTATATAATCATCAAGCGTCGGTTTGATGGCCAGCTTTGCTGGATATGACATAAGTTGAGCAGTTTTTGTGTGTGTGTGTGTGTGTGTGTGTGTGAGCTGGAATTTTGGAAACCCATGCTCCTCTGTCCAGTCAACAGTGTGGTTATAAATGATCACTTGTCAGTATTCAGGAATGTAATCCTAAGGTTAAGCAGCAGTTTGGTGGCAGTATTGTGGGCAGTGATGGCCCATGGAGGGCATAAAACGTCTCTAAACTGATCATTAGACTTGATCTGTCTTCAATCACTTCCCATGATTGCAGATTCTTTAACTCACCTCACTCATGTGTAGCCATTTTCTTTTTCTGTTAAAGCTGGTATCTCACTGAGCGGTCGAATGCTTACAAATGTAGCAAATTTTGAGTTTCGTTAGAGTTCATAAAAGGGCACAAAGCAGTTTGCTAAATGTTTTAATGATCGCAAACTGTTTTTCTTGTTGCAAAGAAATTTTGAGCATGTTCAAAATTTCTTTGCGAATTTATTTTCTCACAAAAAGTTGCATACGTTTGTAAAAGAGTTACGAGCCTTTGCAAACAGTCGTAACGTTTGTCCCTAAAGTTGTTTTTGGTTCAGAAAGTAGTGACCACTATACAACAGAGCCACAAATGTAGATGAATATTGGGTTTTGTGAGGATGTGTGGGTGAAAACACTTGTGGACCAAGTGTTCTCCCACCCCTTATAAATCTACCTTCAAGGAATGGACACATTCTCCAGAGTCTGATGTGATCAGGTTTATTGCAAGTCGCTCAAAGTGAAGTACAAAACCCAGGCTGGTCTGCGCAAACCACATAGCATTCATTCTTCTTCAATCACCCGACGCAGACTGACCACTGGCTGTCCGCACCCTCGTATTTATTACCCTTTCGGCACGTCCCTCTAGGTAGGATTAAAAGTGGCTCGTCCCACTTTATACAAAATTATTAATTCTGATTGGTTCATTGTCATATAGCAACCCTCCACCCTTAGTAACAAGTTAACCATTACATCATAGTGTAAATTCATTTTAAGCCTCCAGGGATGCACGAAGACCACATTTGAGCCTCCCAAACCTTGGGTTCAGCAAAAGTTCAGTAACTTATCTAGGTTATGGATGGTTCCAGAACACTTAGCTGCGCATGCTCCGGTAGTGGGTCCAGGCTGACCAATATGGTCATTCTGGAAGATTAGCTCATCTAGCCAGCCTTGGTCGGCCGGCTTGCAGTCCTGTTATCTTGCGTTTGGCAGATTTATGAGTTTATGCTTCTTCTCAGCTCCACAGTTTTGAGGGGCCACAAGAAGCTGGCTGAGTTCTCTCTGTTTAAATGTGATTATAGTACTATTCTGAATTTAGAACCGTTTGGGACATTTTTCGCACCGCAGATGCCATCAAGGTTCCGTCAAGATTGCAAAAGAGTTTGCAAACGGTTTTTAGGGTTGCAAAGAGTTTATTTTCATATTCTAGAAAGCCATTTCCTATTCTATCGCAAACAGTTACGCAAATGTTGCTAACTGACGCTAAACGTTGCTAAATGTCACTAATGACACGTAGGTCTATCCTGACATTCGCCAACTTTAGTCAGAAAAGTTACTATTTGCCACATTCATAAGCATTCGTCGCTTAGTGAGATACCAGCTTAAGATGAGAAATAAGATGTATCATTTAAAAATGTGCGAATTTCACCATTTGTTTTCTTTGTTTTCATTTATATGATCATCAAGTGTCGGTTTGATGGCGAGCTTTGTAGGGTATAACGTAAAGTTATATCAGTTTTTTGCGTGCGTGTGTCTGAAGGGTAGCCTGATTAAGGCAAGTGAGCATAACATATTTACTGAATTTATCATTTACTTGCCTTAACATTTCATTAAAAGGAAGCCCTGTGTTCAATTCTTCATATTGTTGGATAACATGTTAATCAAGAAGAATGATTGAAAAGAGGTCATCCGTTTCAATGAAAATTTTCCACCCCTCTTATTTTCTGTTAATTGCGACGAAGAGGAGCACAGAGCGACTGAATTTAGGGAGCATGGGCAGAGGCGATGATGAAGGGGCAGACAAACAGTAGTGGGTTGGAGCCCTGGTAACACAAATATAAAAGGTAAAGAAAAAATGCTGAATGCTCAGAGATCACTAAAGCCTTCGCCCCCACTCTGGCATGAGTTTGAGTCACTGCAAATTTGGGGGGTTTTTTTTTTCTTTTTCTCTAGTTGAAGACAGGAAGTCTTGTGAATTCAGATTACATTGTCAAAGAAAGAAAAATGGGACCGCTGCTCTGCATTACTCTCTCCATTATCTCTACAGGTACTGTCCATTTACACTTTTCCAGAGTGGTACAAAGTACTTTATAGTTACCCCTCTTTTGCCACGATTCTCCATACATGTTTTCTGTAGCTCTTCCTTAGAAAACGTGTATGAAGTTAGTCAAAGGGTGCAACAGACTGAATTGATGGTGTTCTTCGAGGAGTCGACGAGAGGATTGAGATGTTTTCACTGTATAGGGAGTGAGTAGCCACAGATGTGGGTGAGACATGCGTGGAGCTAGGTCTGCCTCAGGTACTGAAAAATTTGGGCACTAAACTATCTGGCACGGGTAACACTTTGAAACTGATTCCTTTGAAAGTACTTTGATTTGAAATTCAGTGTTATAAATGCCTTGGTACCGTTTTAAGGTCATTATTGCATGAATAACGCATCCTGGGCTAAGTATTTGTGAGCAACTTGTGGATTTCTTTTTTCTTGTTATCGACGGGCCGTGTGGGTAGTCATTCTTCCGGTTAGCTTATAGTGCGACAGTGAAAGACGGTGATCACTTATTGAGGAGGAACCATTGAGTGTGTGTATATGTGTGTGTGTGTGTGTTTGTGTGTGTGCACCAGTAATGTGCCTTCGAGAAAAGTTAGGTGAGGCAGAATCCTCACCGTTAACGATAACTCCCTTTTACTTTGCTTCATTAGCATTCAGAGGCAGAATGGAGTGCTAATTTCAGTTTCTACACCATTACTGCTCAGTGCACCAAACTTAAAACGCTCCAGAGACAGCAAATTTGCTCCCAGGAATGGAACGCAAAGCCATGAACAAATATTAAAAGCTTTGTTATGCCGCGTTCAATGCTTGGTTATGTTTTCTCCCTTGAATACGTACTTTTAAATGCCACTAAAAAAATAGGGAGCTCATTTTCAGTCATCTTTCATAATCCAATAAACAAAAGGTCACACGGAATCACTGAGTTCAGATTTTTTTAAATTAATGACTAAGATTTCCATTCTTGCAGTCAAAAATCAATGCGTAAAAACGTGAACAAATCTTTTTGTCACTATCCCCTCTTAAGCAATATAGGCTACAAATCGGTTGAGGCTTAATTTTTCGGGAAAAAAAGTAAAAATTGTTCGATTGCCAATCAGGCATAATACGTGGAAACAGGTTATCAAAATTTGGCGATAAAAGGTGAAGTCACTGCCTCCCCTGACCGCCCCTCTCCGGTTCGTGCCCACGCATGTGCGAAGTACATTGAGCAAGATTACGGACGGCCTATTTGTCTTTTGGAAGGAAATAGAGGCAATGCTCTCTCTTTTTGCTGTTACGGAACCCTGGCTCGTTAGGGCACGCAACAATAAGGGGAGACCACTCGCGGATGAAAAAGTTTTAAACAATAATAATAATTTATTAACATAAATTGGTGTGGTGCAAAAATATTAATTAGTATCAGTATAAATGTAAGAGCAAGGAAATAAAAATGTAGTGCGATCAGTCAAATGTAAAAAGACGCCTCAGGAGATGGGGGAACCCCTTGCCATCTTGAGCTGCTTATAAAGCCCCAGCCCAGCTCCTCAACGAGGTGCACCTGCGCCACAGCCCCGCCCTCCTGGAATGACAGACAGGCAGACAGAAAGGCAGGCACAGGGGAGACAAAAAGCTTGCCCATAACACCTCCCCCCTTAAAACAGAGGACCTCCGATAGAGGTACTCTGTATTCTGATGCATCGTTCAACAAAAAAAACACAAACAAGTGACAAAGAACCCAAAACATCCTCATTTAAGCTATACCAAATTATCTAATACATTATAAAAATCAGTCACTGCCAGTACTTATCTTATACCAGTGGCCCAGAAAGGTCACCAGGGAAACATTTCCACGCCAAACTTCTCTCCAATCCCACTGAACCATCGACCAACCCCTGCCACTGGAAAAAATCATTGTTAAGTGGGAGAGAGAGTGTAAGCGACAAGACAATTACAAATCACCCTGGATCACAAGGGGCACGAGACAACGCATCAGCTAACACATTGTCTACGCCCCGAATGTGCCTAATCTCCAAGTTGTACGGCTGAAGGAACAAGGCCCAGCGCATAAGGCGCTGGCTAGGACTCTGCAAAGAGTGCAGGAAGGTGAGGGGGTTATGGTCAGAATAGACCACAATCGGCACACCCCCACCCACATACACATCAAAAAACTGTAACGCCCAAATTAAAGCCAAAGCTTCCTTTTCTATAGTAGAATAGTTTAATTGATGTTCATTAAACTTTTTGGAAAAGAAAGACACTGGACGATCAACGCCCCCATCATCCGTTTGTAACAACACAGCCCCAGCACCCACCTGGCTGGCATCCACCTGGATCTGAAATGGTTGATCCAACCGTGGAGCAGCCAGAATGGGTGCCGTGCTCAACAACAATTTGACATTCTCAAATGCCTTCTGACAGGCTAAAGACCAGTCAAACTTAGCTTTGGCTATTAAAAGATCTGTTAGCGGAGCCACCACTGTTGAAAAATTAACACAGAAGTTCCTATAATACCCCACCATACCCAGGAATCTCATGAGTTCCCTCTTGGAAGTAGGCGGTGGAAAACAATCAATAGCTCGAACTTTAGCACGCACAGGCTGCACCTGGCCTTGCCCAACCACCTTACCAAGATAAGTAACCGTGGCCTTTGCAAATTCGCACTTAGCCAGATTGACCGTCAAACGGGCCTCCAATAATCTCACAAACAGCGCACGGATGTGATCTACATGTTTTTGCCACGTATCGCTGTAAACAACCACATCAAGATATACAGCGCAACCTTCCAACCCTGATACCACACGGTTCATCAGGCGCTGGAAGGTCGCGGGCGCGTTCCGGAGACCAAAACTCATGACCTTATACGAATACAATCCAGATGGAGTAACAAAAGAAGCGATTTCCTGAGCACGGCAAGAAAGGGGGACCTGATAATAACCCTTCAAAAGATCAAACTTGCTGACATAACAAGCAGCTCCAACCCTGTCAACGCAATCTTCCAACCTGGGAAGAGGAAAAGAGTCCGGCTTAGTAATGCTGTTAAGTTTCCTGTAATCAGTACAAAAGCGGTAACTGCCATCTGGCTTACTGACCAATAGGCACGGAGAAGCCCAACATGAACTTGACGGCCTTGCCAACCCATGATCTAATGATACTTGATGCAAAGCAATGAACACTAATATTCACTGTTATTTGCGTGGAATCTATGACCTGCGAAACTGTAATGGTGCATCATACTGAAATCTGCACAGTAAAACCACAGGTAAACCTGCGCAGTAAAAAAAAAAAAAAAAAAAAACTAAATTTACCGGACCTAAAAAGAAGGCTACCAGCTGCATAGCATTTCTGAGTTGGCTGAAGTTAAAGTTCCAAGTCCTTTCAAACAGTTTGTGCAAACTCAGAAACCCAAGTGAAGAAAACTCAACAATGCTGTGCAGCTGGTTGCCTTACTTTTTTAGTTTTATTTCCTACAGTGAAATTAATGAATTGGGTAATATGATCTAGAATTATGTGTGGAGGGCTATCCATGGGTTGTGCTTTACAGTGGTGTAGCCAGAACTGAAAATTAGGTGGGCCCAGAACATCCATTTAAAACAATCATCACCCCAGACTTGTTCTCAATCATTTTTCCTCATTAAAAATACATTCATATCAAAAACACTTCACACTATCAGGCGTTGTTAGTTCTCATCTGGATAAGAAGACAGTTTAGACACACACTTTAGCGCATTTCAATCAGCCTCATTAAAGATTGTGCAAAGTTGCCTCAAGGTCAGAGCTCTGACTCAGACTTGTGGACTATGTCCTTTGGATTTGGGCATTTAGTTGTGATTTACTATTAATTTGCAGCCTTATACATCACTCATTTCCTTGAAGAGCTAAGGAACTTCATTTCAAATAATAAATAGTATGATAATTTCTCAGTGAGTTTTGGAGAATCAGAAGTGTTGAGTTGAACCTAAAATGTTTTTGCACTTGGATTGTGACAAACTGTTTATTCACTGTTTTTAGGGTGGGGGTGTTACGGCTGTATGTGATCCCTGCCCTTTTAGTCCCTCTTCCATCCCGGTCCTCTTGCTCCTCCCAGCTGCTACATCTGTCCTCTTGATAAGTCTGACGTCATGCATCATGCGATAATGCTGTTTTCTGGTCCAAATTTAACAAAATTATGTGCAGTACACTAAACACATGGCTGAACCAGTTACCATGTTCATGCAGGCAAAATTTTTTTCTGAAGTCCCTGAATGGGTGGAAAAGGGATTAATATCCTATAACTCGAACCATGAAGGGTCGTGAGAACAGGGGAAATGCGCTGGTCAGTAAAGTTGGGCTGAGCCCACGCCAAATGGATCCTGTGCTTGGAAACTTTAAGTATTTACTCGGCAAACACCAATGTAAACTAGGCTTGCTTAAAGGCTTACTTGCAAATGTGAATCTGACCACCAAGAGATGAGCAAACTGAAGAACTGCAGCACTAAGAGATCACGCAAATGTAGTTAACAGAAATGAATGAACAATTTTTAGCAATGTTGCTGTGTCGAACACATTTAGGTTTTTTGAATTTAAGTTTTTTCAACATGGTCATGAGATGTTTGAGTTCACCATGTTACTCAGGTTTTAGGGCAGGGGTGTCAAACTGGTTAGTAAAAGAGCTGAGGGGCAGCAGGTTTTCAATCCAGCCAAGCAGAGGCACATCAGATACAACTAATCTAATCAACTGATCTCAGGCAGAAAAATTGATTGCTTCTATCGGGTGTACTTCTGCTCAGCTGGAATGAAAACCAGTTGCCTCTTGGCCCTTTTACAGGCCACTTTAAAGCGACTCTGTCAGCCGGCGCATGCGCGTGACGAAGTGGAAAACTTGAAAACGTTAAGTTAACAATTTCAAGTTCATAGGAGATGTAAGGTGTAAGCGTTGCAATGTGTTTGTATCGCGTTCATCCTTGAGAAGTTTTTTGAAATTTTTACCAAATAATTATCTTTATTGATCGTAGAGCCTATTTGTAGCATCGGTTTGTCATAGTTCGGGGTTTTTTTTAGCGTTATTATTGCTTTTAAATCAGCCCGCATTGATTGTTATGTTGTCCTATGGTAGCCGTGGAACTGGAAGCGGTCGCAAAACGATCTATGACAGCTGCAAGACAGACAAAACGTGGCGACAAACAGGTTCTGCGAACATTAAAGAAAGTTGCTTGATAAAAAAATTCCCCAAACAAAGAATGCACGTGGTGCAAACACATTGAAACTACACCATGAATTCACCAGTTTACCTTACCTCACACTCTCAATGTGTTTTCGCCTAGGGAAATATGAATAGATAATATAATTTACTCTCCGTGGGTTTCGGCCAAGAAAAATGCAGTTACTCAAGCAACTCCACGTTTGCAGGCCATCTTCTGTATTTAAAACAGCGATGAAGGTACGTTTAACACACGTACTAATAAGCCTGGGGTTTGTATTTCTGCTCCCTTGATATCGCACTGCATGTATGAAAGTGTTTATCGGCTGGACTCTACTACGCATGTGCCCCAGCTGACATAGTCCCTCTAATACCCCTGTTTTAGAGTGTACAACTGTGGCAAAACTGAACCCGAAAACAATTTTAATAATATCTTTCCTACATGGAAAACCTCCATCAAATTGCCGTAGTCCCCTTTTAACTAATCTTGAAAAGATTTAGTTACCTCACATTTTATTTTAAAAAATCTGTCTTGCACTCTTGCAAAAATGCTGCATTGAATAAACCACAAAATTTTATTTTTGTAATTTTAACCATTATTTAACCAAGTAACTTGTTAAAAACATATTCTTATTGACAATAACATTCACATTTACAAAAACATTGAAAAAAATGGTGAATTGTGAAGGGGCATAAAGATGAAAAGACAAGTTAAATGCACAGACATCAGTTCATCAGTCACAAACCTGCTCATAAACACTGACACAACAATAGACACAGAGGTCAGCATAGGTGCATAGCAAATATACAAAAAAAACAAAAAAAAACAAAAGGCATACCATAGTATAATACTACAAGAACACATACCATAGCAACACAGGATAAAAACACACCATAGCAGCACATGACCAAAATATATATGAAAATAGTAGTGGTGTTATCATTGGCCATGACCACAGTTGTGGGTATCAGTCTGAGATGCAGTCCTTGAAAGCCGCAATGGGAATGAGTTTAACCTGTCTCAGGGCATTTTGCAGAGCACTCCAGTAGCAGCTGCCTGGACTGATGTAAGACTAGAGACAATGTTAGATTAGGGCCTTTTACCATTTGATGTAATGACTGAGTATTATATTTAGGAGACACTGTATACAGCAAATGACACAGGAAGGGAGGTGATCCTCCATGATGAATTTACAAAACCCAAAACCACTGAAGTTGGCACGTTGTGTAAATCGTAAATAAAAACAGAATACAATGGTTTGCAAATCCTTTTCAACCTATATTCAATTCAATACACTGCAAAGACAAGTTACATAATGTTCGAACAGGTAAACTTTGTAATTTTTTGCAAATAGTAGCTCATTTGGAATTTGATGCCTGCAACATGTTTCAAAAAAGCTGGCACAAGTGGCAAAAAAGAGAGTTGAGGAATGCTCATCAAACACTTATTTGGAACATCCCACAGGTGAACGGGCTAATTGGGAACAGGTGGGTGCCATGATTGGGCATAAAAGCAGCTTCCCTGAAATGCTCAGTCATTCACAAACAAGGATGGGGCGAGGGTCACCACTTAGTGAACAAATGCGTGAGCTGCTTGTCGAACAGTTTAAAAACAACATTCCTCAACGAGCTATTGCAAGAAAATTAGGGATTTCATCATCTACCGCCCGTAATATCGTCAAAAGGTTCAGAGAATCTGGAGAAATCACTGCACGTAAGCGACAAGGCCGAAGACCAACATTGAATGCCCGTGACCTTCGATCCCTCAGGCGGTACTGCATCAAAAACCGACATCAGTGTGTAAAGGACATCACCACATGGGCTCAGGAACACTTCAGAAAACCACTGTCAGTAACTATAGTTCGTCACTACATCTGCAAGTGCAAGTTAAAACTCTAAAATGCAAAGCGAAAGCCATTTATCAACAGCACCCAGAAACGCCGCTGGCTTTGCTGGGCCCAAGCTCATCTAAGATGGACTGGTGCAAAGTGGAAAAGTGTTCTGTGGTCTGACGAGTCCACATTTCAAATTGTTTTTGGAAATTGTGGACGTCGTGTCCTCCGGACCAAAGAGGAAAAGAACCATCCGGACTGTTATAGGCGCAAAGTTCAAAAGCCAGCATCTGTGATGGTATGGGGGTGTATTAGTGCGCTAGGCATGGGCAACTTACACATATGTGAAGGCACCATTAATGCTGAAAGGTACATACAGGTTTTGGAGCAACATATGTTGCCATCCAAGCAACGTCTTTTTCATGGACGCCCCTGCTTATTTCAGCAAGACAATGCCAAGCCACATTCTGCACGTTACAAAAGCATGGCTCCGTAGTAAAAGAGTGCGGGTACTAGACTGGCCTGCCTGTAGTCCAGACCTGTCTCCCATTGAAAATGTGTGGGGCATTATGAAGCATAAAATACGACAACGTAGACCCCGGACTGTTGAACAACTTAAGCTGTACATCAAGCAAGAATGGGAAAGAGTTCCACCTGAAAAGCTTCAAAAATTGGTCTCCTCAGTTCCCAAACGTTTACTGAGTGAAAGGAAAGGCGATGTAACACAGTGGTAAAAAAGCCCCTGTGCCAACTTTTTTGCAGTGTGTTGCTGCCTTTAAATTGTAAGTTAATGATTATTTGCAAAAAAAAAAAAAAGTTTCTCAGTTTGAACATTAAACATCTTGTCTTTGCAGTGTATTCAATTGAATATAAGTTGAAAAGGATTTGCAAATCATTGTATTCTGTTTTTATCTACAATTTACATAAAGTGCCAACTTCACTGGTTTTGGGTTTTGTAGTAAATAAGTATAAGCCGGTGAATATCACAACTGGTCGGTAGAGAAGACCAGTTTACCAAGGGGTGGAGAGTGCAGTGGTGCGTGTGTTGAGAAGGGCATTGGTAGCTAGGCATATAGCAGTATAGTAGTGTCAGGCTTGTAAAGTGAGCCTTTGCATGCAGACCTGTACATGTTTTAACCGTAGTCAATCATGGGAGGGATGCTGATCTGAGCAAGAGTGAGTTTAGCAGAAAAGGTGAAAGTGGGGCAATTGCCACGCAGGAAACTAAGTATGGCTTCAACTTGACAGGAAATGAGAGGTAGTGATGGAAGGAGAGAGCTGTCCCCTCATGTCCAAATAATTAAAAACAGACCTGATCCGGGACTGTGCAAAAGGCTGGAGAGGCTATGGCACCATTTCATCTAAACTACATAACCTTTGTGTTAAGAGGTCAGGGGAGCACTTGAACTGAAGTGTTTATTGAAACACAAAACACAAGGAGAAAATTGACAGACACGCCAGAAATAAAACACTGTGCACATGCACTGAAAAATTGGAAAACTAAGGTACACTGCCCAAGGCAGGGGGAAACAGAAGTATACACTCCAAGAGTGGCACTGGGAGACTTGACAACGGGGAGACAAGATGAGGGCGCAGCAAAAACAAGGCACAGGAGCTGAGATTTCGCAGTGCAGTGCAGAGTCTAGCAAAGTTCTGTCTGACGGCCCCTCCCATTTCTGCCACATTTATAGTCACAAGAGGAGGCGAGGACTCCGAATGCAATCTCGACTGGAACAGAAACAGATAGGATTAAAAAACAAATTTACGAGAACCGGGTAAACCAAAAAGACTTGAGACAATACGCGGAGACCATCAATCAAACTAGACAGTTTAGATTAAGGTAATCTTAATGTGACGAGTAAAAAGCACCACAAGAAAGCAAAGGAAAGCACAGCTTTAAACACAGTTAATAAGGGAAAGCTTAGGCAGGAATTACTAAAGCTAGAAACACACACACACTCGCTAATGAGTTAATTAAGGTTAATAGTGCGTGACGAAGTATTCATAATCACTCTCAAATAAGTGCTGGTTAGTACGGGTTAGTAATTATCCTGTCAGAGAAAGCAATCACTCAGAGTTTAGCAAGACCCAGAATTAAGCACAGGTGGAAGCAATGAATGCTATACTAGAGCCAAAACCAAAAGAGGAAACTTGATTGGACAACGAGACGCAGACATGCTGAAGGCTGTCACGCAGCATCACTGGAGAAGGCAGAGAGGGAATCGATCATCAGACGGTTGAAATGAAATCTGAAAAATGAAACGAAGTAAGGCACAAGCACAAATAAGCACAAGACATCACACGAGGTAGAATCATAACAGTAACCCCCCCAAAGAAGAGCCGCCTGGCGCTTAAACGGAACACCAGAAACAAAAAATACAAGAAACATCAAAAAACTAAATACAAAACCCCACAAGACTAAGAAATATAAAACACCTACCAAAAACAAAATACAAAACCATAAAAAGACTTAAAAAAAAAAAAATCTAACCATCACAGGAACAAAAATACACAGTAGATAAACAAGAATACTCAGGGTCTCCAGCAAAAGCTGGGGCTAAGGCTTAGGGTGAGTTCAGTGAAACTCGGAAATCAGGTTTTTATCTAGGATAAATCTGGCAGGGACTCATGAATGTTCCTCGGGACCGTAACCTTCCCAGTCTACAAGGTACTGTAACCCCCTACCCCTCCGCCGACAGTTCAGGTGCTTCAGGACGGTGAAGGCCTCTCCACCGTCGATGATGCGCAGCGAAGGTGGGGGCTCGGGATCCGGGTGGAGGGGGTGGGTGACGGAGGGGCGGACTTGTGATGTTTAGAGGAAAAAGGAGGCTTACAAGCCGAAGAACAACATCCCAATTGTGAAGCCAAGGAGTTGCTGCATAAAGTTTTGTGGGTGCTTTGTGCTGCAGGAGAGACTGATGCACTTCACAAAATAGAGAACATCTTGTGGAAGGAAAACTATTTGGATATATTGAAGCAAGATCTCAAGAAATCAGTCAAGAAGTTAATGCTGGGTTGCAAATAGATCTTCCACATGATCAGTTACCCCAAGCATATTTCCAAAGTTGTGGAAAAATGGCTTAAGGACAACAAAATCAAGGTACTGAAGTTGCCATCACAAATTTCTTACCTGGATCCAACTAAAAGATACCAGACGAAAATAAGAGTTGGACCAAAACATAGTCCCTGTTTGATAAATAAAAAATTTCTTTGGTGGCTTTGAGTCCAGGCCACCAAAGAAATTTTTTATTTGTCAAACGGGGACAACGTTTTGCATTTGTCCCTTTTTTCTCCATTGACTCAGCTAATACATAGGCTAACCACTGTCCCCAGACAGCCATCCCTTATGGAGGGATCTTCTGGAAAACAGCATGAATGACAGTATGAAGAGGTCATGGCTTCATCCGGGAGAATTTGCGAATACTGACATCCCTATGTTATCTTCTTCTGTCTTGCCTTGTGTCTGTTTGTAGATGCTGTCCAGCACTGCCAATGGAATCCTCCTCATGTCTGCATTCCCGTCCACATTTTGTTTACTCAAGGGCATGCGCTGCCTCTTTGCTATTAGCTGGCTGCGGTATTTCCATTTTCCTTCAGCGCTGTTCTGGTTTCGGGCCTTTCTAAGCTTAATGTCAATTGACTGTTTTTAGTTACTAACATCTACTAACATCCACGGGAGGTGTTCTCAGACAGGCACTTTACTAATATTAAGATAAGATATACTTTACCATGGGGTTCTCTGCATTTGACCCATCCTATAGTTAGGAGCATTGGGCAGCCAAAGAGCATCGCCCGGGGACCAACTGCAGTTCTAAAGCCAGTTCCTTGGTGAGGGGTACTGGTTGGAGTGTTCCGATGAGGCATGTTTTTGTGGGTGGGGGAAACCGGAGTACTCGGAGGAAACATGCAAACTCCACACAGAAAGGCTCCAGGCCGGCTTCAAACCCACAACCTTATTGCTGTGAGGCAGCAGTGCTAACCACTGTGCCACCATGTCATTTGCTTTACTTTGTGTAACTTTTTAACGCTTCGTCCAATCTGCACACTTCATTGGTACTTAGCTGAGCACGCCCATTTTCCTAATGGGCTTGTTATGTCATTAAGCCTTTGCCTAATGTCTCATGTTCATGCTTTGTACCCTCCCTGTTCTGCTCGTGTGTTCCAGTTTCTCTTATTAACCCTGTATCTTCTTATCCTGTGGAGGCATTTCAATTGGCAGTTGGTCTGTTGTTTCCATGCCTCTTCTCATGTTGCGTCTTTCACGCTCTGTCATTTGTCTTGATCATATCATTGTGTTCATATTGTTTCAGCTCTTTAAGTGTAGTTTTTCGTCGGCCTCGTGCCCCCCTTAATCCTGCAGTTTTTTCAGTTTTGATTTTTCAGCTTTTTAAGTAGAGTTGGCCTTGTGCCCCCCCTTTCCCCAGAATTATTTCCTCTTCATTTGTAATTTTTGTTGGCCCGCGCACCTTGTGTATTTGAGATATGTCGGTTCAATAAAATCTCATTCTTTGGATTCACGACTCCCTACTGGTGTCCTTCCGCAAATGTAACACCCCATTTCAAAAATTAAATCACAAATTACCTGATGGATCAGGTTCACTTACAAATTAAACAGCCTGCATCACAACATGCTCATATGTGTGGATGTTTGTTGTACTAACCATTCTGACATGCATTATTTTCATATCTTGTCAATTACTTTTCAGATCGCTAACTCTTTATTTTTAATCATTTGCATGAGTGGGTGCTGCTGCTCGTCCCTGCATGGGTAGTGCGTAACAAGCGGAGTGTTTGTGCGTTATGTACTCGCCTACAAGGACGCATACTATTACATGACCATGCCCCCTGAAATTACCAGTCAAAAACTGACCATTGACCTTAGACCAGGTTTTTGATGGTCAATGTTGCGATCGCTTTTTGCAGTCTCAAGATAGCAATGCACCATAAACGCTCCTGATTACACCTCATTTTAAGACCAACATGTCCATGGGCGCTCAACTTGGTGCAAATGCATTCCCTACTAAGGCAAACTGGATGCCGGATGGGATAATGGTATCTGTGTCAGTCGGAAACTTGCAAAAACACCTGCGCTATGCTTTGCACTGGGTGTTGGGGACCCAAGTTTTTCCATTACATGGATGCGCAAAATGTAATTTAGGCTGTAAGTTTTCATTCACTATGCATCCGCTTTGTGGCATAATTTCCAATGCAGTGACTTACTGTATGATAATTAATGCTCTGTATATATTTATTCAATATAATTCTATTGGATATACAGTATATCCAAATATATTTAAGATTCCATTCTGTGTTACCATGCATTACATGATAGTTAATACTGATTGAAGGCAGTAACACACTGTGCTTCACCCACATCGAAGAAACTTTAATAGCCCCTCAAGCTCAACACTAATTCAGTCGGGAATCTATATCGAAAACAACTGATGACATTACTTTGTGACTATTTCATGTAGTGCTGTCCTTGTCTTTCAAGTAAGATCTTCCTTACTGGTTGGCTTAGTTTTTGATTTTGGGAATATTGTCAGTTTTTATTGTGTTTAGAGCATCAACTTGCTACTTTTGAAAGAGCTAACAGTGATCTCTCAGTGTGTCTCTGAGTGCTGGACTAAGATTGAAAATTCTTGCAGGTGTTACTGTTCACAATGAAGGCTAGAAAATGTTGATGCACAGATGTAGCTTGCTGATGTAATGGATTTTGAGAAAAAAAAAGAGCAGTGATGGCCTGAAACCATAGACTGTATAAAAAGATGGACGCATCACCTGGGTCTGACCATGGACCTATAAGGAGAACTGGACAAACAAGGAAGGCTGGAACGCACGCCGATATAGGCTTAGCAGTCAAGCTGAAACTGCAAGTCACGTGATGCCATGGGGGCCAAAAAGAATTTTGTCCATAGGGAATAACTGAAAAAGACACTGATAAATCCGTGAATAATTCTTTTTGACAGTCACAAATTATCCACACCGAAACGGTTTATTTTCCTCTTTTAAAACATTGATGCCTTGTTGCTTGGCAACGAAAAATTTTTATTTATATTCAGGCTATGTGAACACCAACGGGTCCTCATATGTAAGCGCGTTCTCGTCTCCCCCCAATTTAGCACTGCAGCGGATGTGAGTGGGTGAAGCAATGCATTCCTTGCCGTCCGTCTGTGATCAACATTATAGACGTAGCCAAGTCGGTAAAGTGAGCTGGCGTTACGGTGCAAATATACTGAGCAACAAAATAAATGCAAGAAGGCAGACTGGAAAATAAGTTTATAATTATTATAAAAAATCAGATTTATTACTAGCGTGTCCACATTTACACTCGTTTCATCAAACTTCTCTTTGTTTTGCAGTCCCTTTGACTGAGAAACCGTAAGAGTCATTAACTAACTAGCTAAGTTGCATTTTTTTTTGTTGCTCAGGATATTTTAGCCATTTTATTCTAATTAATGAATGGCCGTAATATGTAGCAACTCGATTGCCATATTTCATTATATAGCGCGGCAAAATGTACAGTAAGCTAAGGCCGCTGTTGTGACACCTCAGAACCATGTACGCAGCCAACACTCACCTTACTTTTTTCATATTAAAATGATATGGATATATCCATAAACTGAGTATATTTCCATAACTTTTAATAGCACCAATTCACATTACTGAATTTTGATACATTATGCATAGGCCTAATGTTTCAGCTGAGTAGCATCTAACGTAATGTCCATATGAGTGCATTTATAGCACTACATAAATTCAGTTCAAACACTGCTTAGCAAACCATTTATTAACCATGCTTCATTCTTAAATTAATGCTTAGGCTAAATTACGCAGATCCAGCCATTATCATAAAATTGAGTACCACAACCAATGTTAACACTTAGAAATGTAATGAGACAGTATTCAAATTATAATCAAGGCAGACTTTATTGGTAAGGGAATTGTTGGGGTGGGTGGGGGTGGGGGATAGAAAGGCCTCTGGTGCGCTGACATGCAGAACTTCAAGAATGAACTGTTCAATATACTTCAAGAGGCTCGGACATCTCTGGGTAAAGACAGAAAAAAAGAGTTAAAACAAAGGTAAAAATAACGCAGTACATTGTGCGTAACATTTCAGGGTAGACCCAAATTTTACGATACTCCACAGAATGGTTATGAGTCTAGCACGAAGCTAAGTCACGTTAGCTAAAGGTAAATTATCTTGCCAGAATTGGCAAAAGTTGAAGGCTCTTGACTTTAAAGCATATCGTTTTACAAGGCACGTGCAGTGCGTTGTGCGTTCGGTTTATCATCTTGAATCCGGAGAAGATAATGGAGTTTGTAAGCAGACAAGCAAGAATTGTCTGGCTATAAATGTACTCATTGTTGAACTAAAGAGGACACGAGCCTGAGCAATGTCATGTTACAAAACAGCAAGTCAACTATTTTGCCAACATTTTTGCATTGAAATCAATTGTATTACTTCCCTGTTAAATAACAATCGGTTTGAACATTTGACATCACATTTGGGTTTTAAAATTGTATTTCAAACTATGATTAAGCCTTTAACAGTGGCTATGTTTTTTTCTGTTCTGCTCATAGTTACATCAGGGGTTTCCTATACAAGGTACTGCAGTGGTCAGAATTCCATTTCCGGAGAAAAGTGATCGTGAACACACACCCTCGTTGGAGTTCCACGTGTGTGGGCCGTTGTCATAGACACCTCGGATACCAGCGCGTTCATGAGCCCCACACTACGCATGTGTGAGCAAAAATCACACAGTGCATCTCCGCATGGCTCCAGAAATAAGGCCCCCGTGTCAGCTTGCTGCGCTATTGAACAATTTCCATTGAAATAATGGACGGCCATTTTACAATTGTATATCCAGTGAAATATAAAACATCCTTGGGTCTGACAAGTGAGGCCAATGCAGAAATCTCTCAAAATTGAACTATATTACATTATATTATGAACTAAGGGCCAGCAGATGGCAGCGTCGGTGGTTACAACAAGAAGTTTAAAGCTATAGAAGTCTATGAGAAAATGACCCAACTTTCCCACCTGATTTATTATTTCAGTAATTATTTTTCACATTATTTTATGGTATCTATCCCAAGTTTCATATCTCCTTCGATATATCAAGATGTTCATTTTTTTTTAATTATAGTCCCAAAAAGGTCAGAATGCAGATGAAGCCAGATATGCTGTATTTACCAGATACAGTCAAATCCACCCATAGATCCAACCCTCACTCCTCTCTGGATCTTCAATTCATGCTGTCGTCCAATAGGAATCACATCCAGTTTCAAAATGACAAAATGGCGCTGTTAAAAATTGCCAAAATCATGGCTTCCTAAATGGTATGCTGAAACCAATGGGTGACATCACGGTTGCTTCGACCATCTTTTATACAGTCTATGCCTGAAACTGAACACTTGTAATTACTCGTAAATTCTGACTAACTATGACTTGTTGACTTCAATTTTCTCAATTGCTTTCTAGTTTGCAGAGCAGAAAAGCCTCTGTATGTTCGGAGAGGAGGTGCTGTTCGTTTGGATGCGCAGGAATACAATGGACTCCAGCTTGACAGTATAACATGGATGGTTAATACCACAAAAATATTACGGTACATTCAAGGAATTGAAAACCCAACAAAATTTGGAAATTATGCAACCAGAGTAGAATTTGATCAAAGGAACTTCTCTCTGCTGTTGAAGAATGTGCAACTGAATGACAGTGGGATCTACACAGCAAAGATAACCGACATTAGTGGAAATGACAAAGATGCTGCTGTCTACAGACTCATTGTTCAAGGTAGATATATCACACCGTTCGACGATCACCGGATTATGAACAATGCAATAATAAGAGCTCAGACAAGATGAGGGTGGAAAATGGCTCAACACCAGTAAATTTCCATAACAGAGTGATCAAATAATGTGATAGAGGCTATTATTATGTCGCTAACTGACAAATGTTGAGTATTCTTTGATAAAGCCCTTATAAACACCTGCCTTAGGCTGGAATTGGTCACGGAAAAAGCACACAGGCTCCAGATTTAAGCTACACTATTATCACTGCCAAATGTAGACCTGCAAGTGATCACTCAAATTTTTCCTGACGATGAGACAACAGTACATGATACAACAATAATTTACTGTATATTAACCTAGCTAATCCTACTGGTTAAATTTGTAACCAATGTTTATTTATTTATTTATTTTACTTTTAGAAGCCCTAGAACTGTTGTTGTTTTTGGCTTTGGGCAAAAAATGCAACTATGAACTTAACTATTATGAATTGAATAAATACATAGAGTTTATGTGTTAGGGAGGTCAAAGGAGTAAAATGCATTCACTTACATTGCAAGTAAAATTTGGGACTGAATGGGTAAATAACTGTATGTAAAACATGATTTTATTTCACACAATAGGTATAATTGCTGTCTATTTAGGGTGGTATTCATGTTTGCATGGACAAGGGGAATCAAGAATAGGTTGCACATCAGTTTAGACATGGTTCTCACAAGTCACATGACGATCTGAAAACTTTGCCTTGCGCAACCTCATTTAATTGACAATCCCCTGAAGCCATCCATGTAGAAACAAAAATGCGACTGCAAGAACTAACTCACCACTCCACTGGGCAGTGCAATGGCACAGGATCAACAATAACACACTGTAACCATAGGAAAACATCATTAAAGGGAACAGTTTATATGTGTTTATCATCAGACCAGGTAGGGAAGAAATGCGCTGGCAGGGGAATTGGACAAAAAATTGCATAAAATGAGTTACCATGTTATAATAACATTAGGTATATGAGTGGATTCAATTATTGATGCTCTGAGCCCTGAGGGGGATGAAAATAACAAACTCGGTATTACTTAATAACACTTTATTTTATTTATAGCCCTATATCTTGGCTTTATGGAATAATTCATTCAAGTCATCAACTCCAAACGGGTCAGTTTTTATCGCACGCGCCATAAAACCTTACGAAACGCGTGAAATGCGAGTGACGAAATTAAATGCAACATCAAAAGTGCAATAATTGTCATATCTACACCTAATTTTGTGTACAAACTATCACAATATGTAACTATAAGTGTTCCAAAAATCCAAAACCAGGGTAGAAAACTTATAGAATTATGCATCATTGAATATATAGCGCAAAAGTTAAAAGTTGGAAAAAATTGACTCACATTCTTAACTTTACCCTCATTTTCTCAAAACTCATCAGATACTCTTCAAAATCACAGTATTTTCCCTACAGTGAGTCTATTATACAAAACAGTTACCCTTTGCCATCCATAAAATACTTAAACAGCTCAGTCAGCCCCTGCATAGACCCTCTGAAAACCTCTTGCTCGTCACTCGCGTTTCACCTCTGACAACATATTCTAAAGTCCACCTCAGCAGCACTGTACATCATTGGATTGTATCCATATCACTCCTACATACACAAAACATGTTCTACTGTTAACTACTTTTTTTGCGACATCACTCTGCACGGGCCAGATCTTCGATAAAAATACCTCTAGATAACTCCTTTACTCATTTTTAACCAGCCACACATCTACTAAGCATTACAAAAGAGATAAATAATGTACAAGATCATACATTAAGCTGGTAAGCATTCTACTTAAACCAAAATTCACTCGTTCGTCACTCGCGTTTCACCTCTGACAAAATATTCTAAAGTCAACCTCAGCACCACTATACATCATTGGATTGTACCCATATCACTCTTACATACATAAAACATGTTCTACTGTTAAATTAAGGGCATAAATACACATATCAGGCCCATCAAGGGTTCCTACTATGCCTTTGAAAATAAAATTTAACGCATTTTCGCGACATCACCGACTCCATGTGAGCCAGCTGTTAGTTAAAATTACCTGAGGATAACTGATATTCTAGTTTTTAACCAGCCACACATGTCTACTAACCATTAAAAAAGAGATACTCCATACAAGATGATACAGTAACATACACTCAACAAAAATATAAACGCAACACTTTTGTTTTTGCTCCCATTTGTCATGAGATGGACTCAAAAATGGACTAAAATTCATTCCCGATACACAATATTACCATTTCTTATGAAGATTGTTCACAAATCTGTCTAAATGTGTGATAGTGAGCACTTTTGCTTTGCTGAGACAATCCATCCCACCTCACAGGTGTGCCACATCAAGATCCTCATCAGACACCATGATTAGTGCACAGGTGTACCTTATACTGCCCACAATAAAAGGCCACTCTGAAATGTGCAGTTTTGTCTCACAGCAAAATGCCACAGATGGCGCAAGCATTGAGGGAGCGTGCAATTGGCATGCTGACAGCAGGAATGTCAACCAGATCTGTTGCTCGGGCATTGAATGTTCATTTCTCCACCATAAGCCGTCTCCAAAGGTGTTTCAGAGAATATGGCAGTACATCCAACCAGCCTCACAACCGCAGACCACCTGTAACCACACCAGCCCAGGACCTCCACATCCTGCAGGTTCACTTCCAAGATCGTCTGAGACCAGCTACTCAGGCAGCTGCTGAAACAATTGGTTTGCATAACCAAAGAATTTCTGCACAAACTGACAGAAACCGTCTCAACGGAAGCTCAACTGCATGCTCGTCGTCCTCATCGAGGTCTTAACCTGACTCCAGATCGTCGCCGTAACAGACTTGAGTGGGCAAATGCTCACATTCGATGGCGTCTGGCACGTTGGAGAGGTGTTCTCTTCATGGATGAATCTTAGTTTACATTGTTCAGGGCAGATGGCAGACAGCGTGTGTGGCGTCGTGTGGGTGAGCGCTTTGCTGATGTCAATGTTGTGGATCGAGTGGCCCATGGTGGTGGTGGGGTTATGGTATGGGCAGGCATCTGTTATGGACGAAGAACACAGGTGCATTTTATTGATGCCATTTTGAATGCGCAGAGATACTGTGATGAGATCCTGAGGCCCATTGTTGTGCCATACATCCATGAACATCACCTCATGTTTCAGCAAGATAATGCACGGCCACATGTTGCAAGGATCTGTACACAATTCTTGGAAGCTGAAAATGTCCCAGTTCTTGCATGGCCAGCATACTCACCGGACATGTCACCCATTGAGCATGTTTGGGATGTGCTTGACCGGCGTATACGACAGCACGTACCAGTTCCCACTAATATCCAGCAACTTCGCACAGCCATTGAAGAGGAGTGGACCAACATTCCACAGGCCACAATTGACAATCTGATAAACTCTATGCGAAGAAGATGTGTTGCACTGCATGAGGCAAATGGTGGTCACACCAGATAGTGACTGGTTCTGAGTCCCGAGACCCCCAATAAAGCAAAAACTGCACATTTCAGGGTGGCCTTTTATTGTGGACAGTCTAAGGTACACATGGATATCAGATCCATTTTATAGAATGTTGAGACCATAATTACATCTACTAAAGATAGCGTCACAATGGCAGAAGTGCTCAGGCAGGGCTCTCATTATTTGCGGTGAGAATTATGCAGCTGAACTCTTTACCAGTGGTACTTGATGAGTCTTGATGAATCCAACGTTGGTTTAAACCAAGTTGAAAATTTTAATTCTAAGTTCCCTAAATGCCGCACGAATTTGAAAATACCTGAGCACTAATATTGCCTGATTATGTCCAAGAATCTGCCACTTTTTCCCTTTCTCTATGTTGGCACGTATGCATTAAGCTGGTAAGCATTCTACTTTAACCATGTCAAAACCACCAAAAACCTCTCGATCGTCACCAGCATTTCATCACTGACTTCGCGCTGGCCAGGTCTTAGATAAAAATACCTCAGGATAACCAATATACTTTGTTTTTAACCAGACACACATCTACTAACCATTACAAGAGATAAACACCATACAAGATGATACATTAAAGCTGGTAACCATTCTACTTTAACCATGTGGAAAAATCACGTGTTCGTCACTCGCGTTTGACCTGGTAATACAATAGGAAAATCAGATGAGTTGAGGCCATAGGAGCTAGTACAAATGAATTTTCTTTATTTTATATTTGGGGTCGCTATACATTTTTTTTTGGATGGTAGGAAGTATAGAAATTAGCAGAAGTTTGTGCTGTGCGCATATATATATATACATAGAGAGAGAGAGATAGGTAAATGTCAGTGAAATGCGAGTGATGCTGCCAGTGTTGAAAAATAGTTCTCATGCTGGCACAGACTCAGATCAATGTATGTAAAAAATATTTCAATGAACATAACCCTTATGGGGACCCTCTTGGCTGGATGTAATATAAACAGTTGGGACTGCCTGTTAGGAACAGACGGAACCTCCAAATGCAGATCAAACTCAGCTGGGCGTTTATTAGACATGGGATTCAATCCCTTACTCATGGTCAGCTCAGAAAATAGTCAGAAGCCAGAAAACAGATACAGGTGAGCAGAATCGTAGTTAGTAATTCAGGCCAAGATCGGGAAACCAGGAAATCAGTCCACACAAAGACATTGTACAAAAGGGGAAAATAAACTAAAAGGGAGGAAGGGAATGGGGAAAAGGGTTAGGGGAAAAATAGGGAAGGAGAGGTTAGGGAAACTAACTAAAGGATTGGGAACACAAGTCTTTGTATTCCCTTTGCCCTTATCCATCACACTGCAATCTCACTACAAACACAAAACTAAAATATACTGACTGACACAAACAAATACTTTCAAAAGAGCAATCACAAACCAAATAGCGCAGAGACGAACCAACCAGAAAGAGTCAAGGGAAGAACAAATCAACTTGGAACCAAGGGGTAATGGGATATTTAAGCACAAGACAATTAACGTGATTGCCTGACTAGATAGGGAACAGCTGTGGCAGGAAGCCAGAGAGGGGCGGAGCCAGGAAGAGCACGACAGGGACTGGCGAGTAGAATGGAAAGGGTGTGGAAACCTGTGCTAATCTGCTCTACACACCCAGGTCCTGATTCTAAACTACTCTCAGGTGCAGACAGGCTCCAAGAACAGAATGAGGGAAGTTAGAATCACCTCACCGAATTAACTGGGGAATTAGTGCGTTAACAAGGACTGACAGGAGGGAAGAACACAAGGATTTACACTGACAATGACAATCAATCAGAACAATACACAATCACTCAGAAAAATAACAAAAGGTACATAAATGAAAATAAAAACTAACAATAATGAAAACTAAAAATAAAACAGGCAGACAAAATCCTACTTTCTAACACTGCCTTCTTAGTAGGCTAGTTGACAGTCTAAAAGTTTTGTCACTCGCGTTTCAATGAGTTGAAATTCCCATTAAAAGATATAGGGGAAAAAAATTTAAGTCTTGACATGGCTAAACCACATGGAATTGTTAGATATGACCCCCCCACTAAGGACAAAATAAGTTTATGGTGGTCTAGCTCTATATGGCTTGAAACGAGGTGAAAATGGCCCAAAAATGCCAATTTTGGGCAATTTTTAATCTCTGAGGTTCAATAACTCGCAAATTTATGGGCCGACATTCACAAATTTGCCTTTTTTTGTGAAGCCCTGGATGTTTTCTTTGAAATGAGACTGGAAACAGGGAGAATGGTGCATTGTTTTTTTTCTATAGCTCTCTGAAGTCTATAAGACCCTAAAATGGGCCCAAACATTGTTTCTTGAATCCACCCATATTTAGAAAACAACTTTACAAGTAAATTTAACTGCGGCAAACCACCAGAAAGGCAGGCACAGACAGGGTAACAGGTAGGTGGGAATCCAGCCTGCTGGGTGCTAATTTAATTTAAAGGAATAATCCAAAAGACCATGAACTTCTTGAGAACAAAGACCATTAGGGGGATGAGTCGCTGTCGCATAGTAGAGTAGTGGCTAGCGTGTGGCATTATGGAGGGAACAAAAAATCAAGGTCCCCTGCCTCTTTGTCTCCAGACTCTGACGGGGAAAGCAGAGAAAGAATAGTTGTTAGTAAGGCAGTCACTCTCTCAGCCAACCTGTTCCTGTCTGCTGCCCTGCTGGCTTTATATAGCCAGTTTCCCTGACTCAGACGGGGATCAGGGGTGTGGCCCAGCAGGCAAAAGGAGAGCCCTGCTCATTGGCCTGGCCGCAACTGGAGGGAGGTGTCCAGCGATTAGTAGCCGCCGAGGATGCTGAACAGAGGCCCGTCCATCAGGCGCTGTCCATGGGGCTTCCGGAGGGGGACAGTAAGGGGAGGAGAATTGATTGATCTGGGTGGCGTGACATGGACTGTGGGCATGTCTGTTGTCCTATTCACCACACAATGTTTTCAAAAGTGAAGCAAAATAATCACAATTTACCCCGACAGTCCTCAAAATACAAAACAAAGCAACAACTGCATGCTTGGTTTATTGGAGACTCTAAATTGCCCATACAGTAGGTATGAGTACGTGAGTTAATGGTGTGTGAGCCCTGCGACGGATTGGCTTACTGTGTATTTGCCCGCATTCGGCATTCAGCTCCCCAATGACCCTAATACAAAAAAAAAAACAGTTACGATCATGGATGGATGGATGGATGTGATTTTTCTCAAGAGAGTATTTGATAAAATGTATAGCCTAGATGATTGGTTTTGTTTTACAGATGGCCCGCCCATTCCCCAGGTAACAGTGGCATTACTCTCTTCCGCTGGAGGGCACTGTATTGTGTCAGTGAACTGCTCTGCTGGAGACTTCCTGGTCAGCTACACCTGTGACCACATCCACTGCTCACAGGTAGAAAACACAACCTTACCAACAGGACTCAACCTCATCGTCACGGCAACTAGAAGGACAATCTTCTGCAACAGCAGCAACTGGGTCGGCACGGAGACGCAAACAAAATCTACAGAGCTCATCTGTAAGTTAGTCCTTCGGCGTATAAAGCCTGGAGGTCTTTTTTGTGCTTATTTTGTGCGTACATGCAAAACCTTCAAAATACCATAAATACTCTCACAGAATTCAGTTAAAAACATTGCTTTGCCCAAGTATTTAAATTGTTATCGATTGTAACACTGACTCCCTGCCTTTGCCCGTAGTCAGCTGGGATAGGCTCCAGCTCGCCCCGTGACCCTAGTGAGGAATAAGCGGGTATAGAAAATGGATGGATGGATGGATGGATGTAACACTGACAAAGTAACATAAGTCACATGCGAGCACGGGTTTCTGTGGCGAAGGCTTGAGAAGTGTCCCCTGAATGCCATGAGGTCCCAATGCTCTGACCAGTGTGGGACAATAAAACGAAGCCCTGCTTACTACATTGCTGCCTGCAGAGCACTCTCATTCCTCAAGGGCAGAAAAGTCCTGTTGTCACTGAGCATGTCTGAAGAAAGGAACCAAATGCAAGTGGCCCAGAATGCAAAAAATCATGGCCTTTGTTGACACAACACAGGACGAGTCGATCAGAAGCGTCCATAGCAACGGTCTGCTATACAGAAATAACAGACCTTAGAATGTTGCAATTGACCAACCAGGATCAAGCATTTGACACATTTGCCATGTAATAAGTTTTTATAAGGTTGTGAGCTCAGAAGTGAGAACTGCTAGCTTTTCATTTCAGGGTGAATGATCTGTCTGTTAAATGAGCAGTTCCTTTAATGAGTATATGTGCTGGCTTGTGGGACTGAAGAAAAAGGGACAAAATTCTAAACTTTATCATGGAGAAAAGGCATGTTTTGTGTTCGGAGAGGTTACTGGTGACCATTGGTATCCAACTGCTCCCATATTGATAAACTCATGCTGAATTCAACCCAAAAAATCATTAATTCTTATTGAATTTCATGTGTCAAAAGTTGATTTGTGTTAAATATATGATAATGATTGGACAGTGCGCCATTTTGAGGGATCTTGGACTTTGGGGAGCCACCTGCATAGCTGTCTCATTTAGCTCCTAGAGAGTAGGTAATTTGGAATTTAATGCTGAGATGAATTATACTTGAGGTCAAGGAGTTTATGATCCCAGAAATGTATAGTTATAATTCCCAGCCATTTTTCAATTCTCAGTATTCAATTCTTTTACAACTTCAATAATGAATTTTCTTGCAGATGTTTTTTATGTTTGCAGCCCTTGTAATCTACAAAAATCATGAAAATACGCTGAAATATGATGGAATTCTAAATGCTTCAAGTGTCTTGACTCAGCTGAGTCATTCCTATCCATGAAGCTGCAATCTGGAATTATAAATCCTTAAATAAGGTAGCCAGATCTGGCTTCCGTGCAAAGGGGTTAATTGAGAGGGCAAAATACAGGAGGTAATTAACAATACAAAATGGGAAACAATGACAAAGACTAGTTTCACAAGACATCCTTAAACAACAACAGCTATTCAAGGAGTGCCTAAGTGAGAGATGGGAGAGACAGATTAGTATAAGAGATATTTGCAAAGTATCTGCAGAAACTTAGTCAAAGTTTCTGGGAGAGCAAAGTGGGCAGAGTTACAGATTAGTGTGGAAAGTGGAGAGATCAAATTACAACCCCCATATCCGAAACAGTTGGGACAAAGTATAAATTGTGAATAAAATCAAAATGCAAAAGGCTTGCATTAAAAAAAATTGTAAAATACTTTGAAAACATTGTTCTTCAACGTCAAATTGCAAAGGCTGTGAAGGTCTGATCACTGACAGTGCGAAACATCATCAAAAGATTCAGAGAAGCTGGAAAAATCTCTGTGCGTAAGGGACAAGGCCAAAAACTTTTACTGGATGCCCGCGACCTTTGGGTCTTCAGATGCCACTGCATGACTCAAGGCCATGCTTATGTCACTGACATTACTAAATGGGCCCAGGAATACTTTAAGAATCCACTGTCTGTAAACACAGTCCAGTGTGCCATCCACAGATGCCACCTAAAACTCTATCATGCAGAAAGGAAGACATTGCTGAGCACGATCCAGAAGCGCCGCCGTGTTCTGTGGGCCAAGGCTCATTTAAAATGGACTGTAGCGGGGCGCCCTGGTGGCATATTGGTCTAAGTACTCACACCATAAAGGGTGTGGCCTTCCTGCGGCGACCTGGTTCGATTTCGGCTCGGGTCATTTGCTGCATGTCATCCCCATTCTTCTCCTCGATTCTCCTGTCTCTGTCTACTGTGTGACTGTCAAATTAAGGAGAAGATCCCAAAAAAAATCTTAAAAAAAAAAAAAGGACAGTAGCGCAAAGTGGGAAAGTGTCCTGTGGACAGACAAATCCAAATCTGACATTCTTATTGGAAATTATGGGCTTCATGTCCTCCGGGCCAAAGAGGAGAAAGACCACCCCTCCTGTTATCAGTGCTCAGTTCAAAAGCCAGCATCCCTAGTAGTATGGGGATGCATTATTGCATATGGTGTGGGACACCTGCATGTTTTAAATGGCACCATGAGTGCTGAAAGGTATATAAAGGTTTTAGAGCAACATATGCTCCCCTCCAGACGACATCTATTCCAAGGAAAGGCCTTGTGTATTTCAGCAGGACAATGCAAAACCACATACTGTAGCTATTACAGCAGCATGGCTTCGTAGTAGAAGAGTCCTTGTACTGAACTGGCCTGCCTGCAGTCCTGATCTTTCACCGATTGAGAACATTTGGCGCACAATTAAATTAAGTCTGTAAAAGGAGACCCAAAACTCTCCAGCAGCTGGAAGCCTGTATAAAGCTAGAGTGGAATCAAATTCCAATGGCTAAACTCATGAAACTTGTCTCCTCAATGCCCAGACGCCAACACTCTGTGTTAGGAAGAAGAGGGGATGCTACACCATGGTAAACAGGCCCCTGTCCCAACTTTTTTGAGACCTGTAGCAGCCATCAAATTTGAAATGAACTCATTCTGTGGATCAAATTATAAAATTTCTCAGTTTCAACATTTGCTATGTTATATCTGTTCTCTTGTGAATAAAATTCTGGCTGGTGTGATTTGAAAGTAACTGCGATCAGATTTCATTCACAATTTACACATTGTCCCATTTCGGAATTGGGGTTGTAGTAAAGTTAGTAGTTTGTGCGACAATAATATCACTCAAATAGGGCAAGTTAATATGTTAGTTATTCACAGGATTAGTATATTAGTATGGATTAGTAGATAGACTAGACAAAGACATAGTGTTAGTGGCATTATTACTTAATTAATAGTTAGTCTTGAAGGAAGCAACGAGAAGTCAAGGAACTTGTGAAACAGTGGAAAACTGCTAAAATCACCCAAAATATGAGAGCTTGCAGACAGGAGCGTGCACTGACAATGAACAATGAATGCCATGATCAATTCTCATAACATCATAGAATAGCAGCCCCGGGGAGAACAACTGCTTGATTTTGATCACCAGCGCAACGATGATCGGCACAAGGTCACTGTCTGGGTTGGTTTGGGGATTTGTCTGCCTTTCAGTCAAAATCCTGAAGTAAAACTATCCCAATCTTGACTCATTGAGCTGATGTTGCTATTCATTTTCAGTTTCTAGCCAATATGTGAAATCTTTGTATCAAGGGTAGGGGGTGAACACGTAATATTTTTTTCCTGTTTAATGCATGCAGGTGAAACACCAATGGAACTTGTCATCCATGGCCATAGATCTCATATGAACCCTTGCTCTCCCATGTTCAACAGACTTATTTTGCTAAATTCAAATTAGCCATGTTCACTGAAGCGTGGAAACTGACTCTCAACACTGGTGTCAATTAAGGGAGAATTACATGGTCTATCAACACACGACCAGATTTTGGAAACATCTTCGCATTTTACTGTGTTTTTTCTGAAAGTCTACTTTTTTCCGATACACCCTGCATATACAGTTTTGTATCCGCCACTGTAATCTCCCGTCCTCATATCTCTCGCCTCTAGAATTTTCTCCCAGAATGCCAGTCTAAGATTACAAAATGCAATCTACCTGATGACAATATTGTTCTAAAGGCTTATTTCCAATAGCCCTCTGCCCGAGGGGATCCAAGGGTTCAATTTTATGTAACTTCGTGCAGCATTATGTCATCACATGCACTTCTATGATGTCATCATGTTGCTATGGTATTTCCATAAAACAGGTGTCACGCGACCTATGTTTTTATAGTAACTAAGACTAAATAACCATCAAGGGGAAAGAAAGGTTTGTTGGTAACACTTTACAATAAGGGTACAACAATTAACATTAATTAACATTAGTTCATTAACTGTCAGTTAATTAGCAGGTAACTAATATGTTAGATAGCTGAATAAGCATTACGTAACCATAATTGAACTTTTATTAATTTTCTGTGTATCCGTTACTTTGAAGTTGAAAACATCCCTTAAGTATCCCCTATGTAGCACTTCAGACTATTAAACCATAATTCATAAATCAATACCTTAGTTCATATGAACATCATTTGTAAATGATTACCAGGTTCATTAGTTAAATGTGAATTACCTGTTGGTACATGCTTATTACTGCATTTACTAATGTTAATTGTTGTACCCTTATTGTAAAGTGTTACCGGTTCGTTCCACAAATGTGCCGGTAAAAATGACAAAATAAGCTAAATCTGGCAGGACGCTGCACGGATCTGAATATAGCAGGGATAAGCTTCCAATTGTGCGACCATATGCAGTCATTAGATCCAACTATGTTAGCATATATGCTCATGGGAATCGCACACCAGATCGTGTCAGGCAGGAAGCAACTATCAAGGGAAAGACGCTGCGCATACACACCAAGGTAGCTGTCATGCAACCGATTTTTTTATAATAACTACGTAAAACTAAGTAACTATCAAGGGGAATATGCTGCGCTGACATATCACACTCAGTGGAACACGAAGTCGCCTGCAAGACTGAGCATAATAGCGTTGCTCCACTTTTTTTGCGGTCTGGCATCTGTTTTTTGGGATTCGGGACTCCTATGGATCAATTGGCTTGAGTGTAAAAGGGGGAATCCCCAGGAGAGGACGAAGGGAGAATCCCCCCTGTATGTCTTTATTATAATAAAGGATTCGGGACTCCTGTGGATGAATAGGCTTGGGTTCAAAAGGGGAATCCCCAGGAGAGGGAGATACCAGGGGATTCCCCCTGTATGTCTATACTATAATAGCGTCGCTCATCTTATCCTGTAGATACACCCCTGGTGGAATCTAGCACTGATATGCGCCTGGCGGAGTCTAGCACTGATTGGCTGGAAACGGTCGCCTGCAAGGCGCAACCAAACAGCATCGCTCCCGCTATGCTGCAGATACGCGCTCGGTGGAATCTAGCTCTGGGCTACTCTACTCTCCTCTAACATCCTGCAAAGTTTGGTTAAAATCTATGCAGCTGTTTTTGAGATATCCTGCTGACAGACAGACAAACAAACAAACAAACAAATGACTCCCACTTAGCGGGATCGTTGTTGAAATCGTCTGGTGTCTGACTCGAGGCTGGGGTCAATTTCGTTATGCGGTGAACAGGTACCGTATTGTTCTGAATATTACACAATATTTTTTTTCCTGGGAAATCTCCTCTGAAAAAGTGGGTCTTCTCGTTTTCGGGGACCAGACTTTAAACAGTCAAAATCAGTGATTCTGTGTGTGAATTTTATCGTCTACAGTCGGTATACGCTATCAACAATAGATGGCACCAAACAACAGCTTGCCTTATTTTATACTGGTTTTTATCAGTATGTTTTATCAGCATTTTCAAATAAAATGTTTTTTTTTGTGATTATTAATTTTTTGTGATTAAAACAAGATTCTGTCATCAAATACTTTTTTCTTCCCCAAAAATCTGTCTTGAGAAAGGAGGGTCGTCTTATATACAGCATCGTCTTATATTCAGGAAAATACAGTATTTAGTACTTTGATCTTTGCCTCAAAACAATAAATGTCTGGCCTAGGACAAGTGGATAATATAATATTGCTTGAGTGAACTTGATTTTTGAGATATCCCGCTTACAAACAGACAGACATACGACTAACGGAACAGCGTAACATGGTTGTCAAACCAACCAAGGCTGGGATAAACATGCACCTCCTTGGCGGAGGTGAATTCATGAAAAACTAGAACGGGCACTCGGTAGAGCGCATACCTTCGCCGACGCCACTGAATCCCTCGCCACATAGACCTTGACCTTTGACCCGATCACTCCCAAAATCTAATCGATTGATCCTCAGGTCATGCCAAATCAACCCACCAAATTTAATGAAATTCCGTTTGGTACTTTTTGAGTTATTCGATACACATACATACACACACACACACACAGACAGACACACAAACAAACTAGAACGGGCACTCGGTAGAGCGCATACCTTCGCCGACGCCACTGAATCCCTCGCCACATAACTCTGAGGACCAATTTTTATTTTTTTAAATGATCGATGAATGACAAGAGTACGATATTTTTTTTTTTTACATCAATACGCCTTTAAGTTCGAAAGGTAATGACCCCCCTGACCTTTGACCCCCAACCGCTAAGAAGGGTATTGACCCCATTGTACCGTGTTTCACATCACAGGATCGGGTATATAATTCTGCACATTTTGGCGTTGGTTTCATGCCGATCGGATAAAAATTGACCGAGATATGGCCGAAAGTCGGTTTTGACCTTTTCGTGGCCTTGACCTTGACCTTTGACCCAATCACTCCCAAAATCTAATCGATTGATCCTCAGGTCATGCCAAATCAACCCACCAAATTTTATGAAATTCCGTTTGGTACTTTTTGAGTTATTCAATACACATACATACAGACAGACAGACAGACACACAAACAAATAAATACACGGGGATCAAAACATTACCTTCGTCGACGAAAGTAATAAATACACGGGGATCAAAACATTACCTTCGTCAGCGAAGCTGGCGAAGGTAACTAGCTATTAGAGTTCAATCAACTACTTGGCCTGGGAATTAAAAATGTTCAAAAATGTGACAGATACTGTCTTGCATCGCAGGTCCACTGGTGGAAATGAGAGAAGGCATGCCTAACTCCATCATCATCGTCATCAGCGTCACTTGCTTCATCTGCGTCTTCATCGTCTCGATTGTCATAACTGTCATTTACAGAAGAAAGAGACATAATCAAGGTAATGCAGGCGCAGCTTCAATGTTGCATGGGTTAAAGAGGTTTTCACACCAAATCCGTGACTGAACACAGTCCATTAATATCTGTGAAGCCCATGCAAAGTGAAGGACCCGTTCTGCATCTCCCCAGGGCCACAGTTTCCACAGGCTTTAGTATTTTTCTTTCAATCAGCGGACAGTTAATTAGGCTCGTTCGAGATCTGTGCATCGACTGGAAAGTGGACAAGATCAGGCAGCTGAGGGCAAGGGCAAAAATCTGCAGTCAAGTCGAACAGCATTCAAAGAACATAGGGGAAGTCACAGAAATATTTTACATCCTATCAAATTTATTTGTGAGCTACCTGTAGTTCGCAGATCACGTGTGTGTATAAAGCTTTTTGGCTGGAGATATCATACATGCATTTATTAACATCAAGCAATTAAAATTTGTTTGATGACTGATCAAACATTCATTGCACAAAATGAGACTGATAGAGTCTAGCATGAAATACTACAATTATGCAGAAAATTTAGATTTACAACAGAACCTGGTCAAATACAAGAGCCAATCAGCTTTTTGATCCGGGGACAGCCAGGCAAATCCCATCATGCCCTGATCCTGACAGTCTGCGGAGAGCAGCTGAGGCTCCTGCTCCAAAAACTGCAGCCGCCTCGATTTCGTGAGGTTATCATTGCCCACATGTGCGTGACATCAGAGCAGATCAGGATGAAGTCGGACACAAATCTAAAATGGCTTGTGAGGTGGTCTCTGGTAATTTATTCTGTGCGGCCCTGCCTCATCTCAAACAAGCCTAATGCCTTCAGAACAAGGCCTCTGGAACCATTTCGCCAGTCAGTGATTTATATAAAGCGCTTGTGGTGAAAGATACTAAAAACTGGGGTACGCTGTGGCCCTCCGCGTATGGAGTAACACCCCTCTGCTGTTGAGCCCAGTGCAGTCTTAACTATGTTTTAATCTTACAGGGACCTGGGAGGATGCAAAGACCAATTCTGAATACGCTAATATTAAGGTAATTTTATTCCTGTCATGAATAAATTCCTGTCTATGTTGGTCTTTTTACTTCAGTCTATAACAGTTTTTAATTACTGTATACAAGTTACTCTATGTGTAGTAAATACAGTACATTCATATCATTAAGATATAATTGTAGCCCCTGGACGGAGTTGGGCGGCTACTATGGATTCACGCGTGTCGTCTCCGCCGCGTCCACATCCATAGACACTTTTTGTGGACGCTCTACAGGCTGTAATTTTTGATCGATTTCTTTCATGTTTGGTTTGGACATGTGTTACACGTAACTTATGACACCAATTGATTTTGGTTGCCATGGCGAAAGGTTTGGCCAAATACTATGCAAATTTTTGGCAAAACATAGAGATTTCCTTGTGGACGCAGTACTCGCTGCAATTTTTGATTACTTTCATATTTGGTATGAACATGTGTTACACTTCACTTATGACACCTATCAATTTCGCTTGCTGTGGCAACAGTATTGGAGAAATTATGTGCAAATTTGGGTTGAAACATACACTCTTCCTTCTGGACACTCTACAGGCTGTACTTTTTGACCGATTAGTGTCATATTTAGTATGTGCATGTGTAATACATCACTTATCACACCTATCAATTTTGGTTGTCATGGCAACCGTCTTGGCTGAATAATGCACAAAGAAGGGGAGAAGCAGGCTTTCAGGAGCTAAACCCATGCTGTTGCAGCTGACCGGACCATCTGGTTTTTACCCCTCAGCCCGAAACGGGCACGTGGTATTGTCGTCCCTTCGGCAGGCGGGTGTCCGGGCGGGCGGGCGGCTGCCAATTTTGTCCGGGTTATTTTTCTGTAACCACTTGGGTTAGGAAGTTCATATTGCATATGTGGACTCCCCATGGGGGATAGGTCTTCCTTTTTGAGGTTTTGTCCCAGTTTGACCTTTGACCTTGCAGCAGTGACCTTCGGGCCTGAGGGGTATTGCCCGCTTTAGTGAGGCACATTTTTTTAAACTGAATATAGTTTTTTTTATTATACACATACTCCTAGTCCCATCTGATGATAATGATATTTATATATTATTCAGTCCTTTTGCTAAGGGTGACAACACTGAATGATACACAGAGGAAAATGGGGTCCCACATGATATTTGGGTGCCACCTGTAATTTCTTCCCATTGGGCAGTAATTCTTTCACTCTGCAGTTCTTAGGGTGTGTTCGTCCTCGAGTGACAGGCACTACAAAAGTAAAACTGAACTGAATTGAAAACTATGCTGTCTCTCTGTTTCTCTGTGTCTGTTTTAGGGAGTGCAGCTGCAGAATCTCAGCACAGTTGCGACGATGTATGATGTGGTCACCACTGCAAAGCCAGAGGGCCCGCCACAGGTGAACACAGTCTATGACACACAGGGACCACCAGGAGATGACTCAGCAAAACCAGAGTCCATTTATGCCACTGTCAACAAGAGCACAGCTTGAATCATTGGAAGAGAAGGCTGATTGAAATGTTTTTGTCGTGGTCAATATGGTGCTTATGCTTTGTACTGTGTGACTATATGGGTGTACGTTGTATTTATTTTCACTCGTGGTGCAGTGTTACAACCTGAATTGTAATAAAAACCCGAATTGTAATAAATTATTACAAAACTGGTTGCGATGCAAAAAGTTATTACAATTGAGTAGCCAACCTGAATTGCCATAAAAACCCGAATTGTAATAAATTATTACAAAACTGGTTGCGATGTAAAAAGTTATTACAATTGAGTAGCCAACCTGAATTGTAATAAAAACCCGAATTGTAATAAATTATTACAAAACTGGTTGCGATGCAATTGAGTATCCAAACTGAATTGCAATAAAAACCTGACAAAACTACTTGAGATGCAGAAACATTACCACAATCGGGTAGTCAACCTTAATTTTAAGAATGAGTAGTGAGTGAATTTGTGTTTTACTTCTGATCAACAGATGAGGTCAAATACGGAAGTTGGTTGGTTGGTTGGGGTTTAACGTCCGCGCAACAGCAGACGGGGTCATGGGTGCATGACACGTGTTTGTGTGTGGTGAGTTTTTCTGGACTGCTTGTACTGACGCACACTGAAGGCGACTTTAGAGTGCCAGCCCACTGAAGTACCGTGTCGCAGCCAGACACGAATACCCCTCTCAGTGACATTATACTGACACTGAGCACACCAGTCGTTCTCCTATCCTTTTAATGCAGAGCGCCTGGCAAGGAAGCGAGAACATTACCAATTTTTTAGTCTTAGGTATGATCTTCCGCTCACGAGACGGACGTTATACCTATTGCGTCACCACGGCGGTACAAGAAGACATCGGATTCCTATAACAACAACACCCATATGGTTGAAGTCGCAATCTCTCAATACCCAGAAATATAAATTTTCATCCAAATTGGAGAATATTGAAATTTTGACTCCTGACCTCAGGGTTGTTGCCTTTCCCACGGAATCCATCCTTTGTTTGGGATGTCAGAGGAGAGAATAATCCAGACAAATTGCCTATCCACCAATGCCATTTAGGAACTGTTAGATGATATAAGAGCTGATTTAGAGCTAGTCACAAGAAGAAGTCATGCCTTGATTGCAATGAGAAAACTTCTTGCTACTCTCCACTATCTCGCAACTTTTTCACTCCAGCGTACAGTAGCCCTCACTGCTGGGATCTCCCAAAACAGTTTCGCTTGTGTACTGTCTCAAATACGAGATGCCATGTTACGCAAAGTGGGCCCATACATAAAATTTCCATTCAGACAGGAAGCACTGAATGAAACCAAACCCGAGTTTTATGCGGTTGCTCGCTTCCTAAGTGTGACTATGCTGTTGTGCAAATTGTTCCCCCCTCAAACACTGAGCATGCACTGTTATAAAGTTGCACCTTTTTGCCAGTTATTCTCACTGTCATTTTAAAATCAGTTTATAACTGTTTATAACAGGTTTTGTGTCTGTTAACTGTAAACCACAGTTAAATGCTCGCAGGACTCTAGTTAAGCCGCTTTCACGCTGGACTTGAAACTAATTTTTCACACGACAGATTGCATTCAAAGTCAATGCAGATGCGAAAGCTCTTTGCATTGACTTTGAATGTAATCTGTTGCGCAAAAAAATTGTTTCGCATCCGGTGTGAAAGCCGCTTTAAAATAACAAGAAGACAATGCATTAATTTAACTGTAAAATTCAGTCCATTTATAACAATGTATTTGCTTCCTCCACAAGCACCTCCAACTCCATGGAGTCAAATTTCATTTTGCCTTAGCATTCGTCCTTTTCCTCCAAACTGTACACGGTTGAAATGGCTGCAGCACGCGAAGTCATCATTTAAATAATGCTGTTTGCACCAGCAGTCATTTAGGCAATTACTCTCAGTAGATCACCCGCAGAATGTAAACAAACTAAATGCGCAAAATGCTACCACGAGCAAGCAATTTAGCGCTCTAATAACTGGGATCTTAGTAGGCCCCAAGTGCATGAGAATGTTCTATGTGCCTTAGTCACGCCATCACGTGTGTCCCAGTGCTCAGTATGAAATTCCTAGGCCTTTTTCTGAAGCACTTTTTGACTGATTTGTACTAAAAATCATCAGGCAGTCTCACAGAGAGGAGGCGGAGCCATCGATGGGTCCAATCACAGTTGAGCATGGGCACTATCCATCAAAAGGGTGGATCTTGCAACATGTCCTTGCTGTCTCTGAAAAATGGTGTGGAAGTCACAGTCAGGTCCATAAATGCCTGGACATTGACAATTTTGTTGTTATTTTAGCTGTCTACCACAGAAAATTTGAGTTGAGATTAAATAATGAATATGAGCTCAAAGTGCTGATTTCCTGTATCAGTGTGTTTTCATTCAAAAAGGGTGAATAGTGTCAGAATTACAGCTCTGCTCACACATGGTCCCAACCTTTTCAATGTACTAAAAGTAGTTAGAATAAATACTCATTAAATAATTAACAAGTAAGCAGAAAGGTCTGAGGTTCATTTCACATATGGCATTCCCATTTGGAATCTGTTTTTGTTCATTTTTATTTAACCCTTATTTAACTAGGGAAGTCCCGTTGAGATCGAAATTTTCAATATGAAATCCACAGATCAGCCACTGTCAGTGAATCCAGCAATCAAAACGCTGGAAAATCAAAATAAGCCAATGGATTATAAATGTGAAGGATGATGGTAAAAAATTCTCTTTCTGATGACTAAAAAACCCCTCTCAACCGTTGATCAGATGGGGAATACCACCTAAGAGGTAGGCGATTTGGTGTCAGTGTCAACAATTAAGAGACAACTTCATTTGAGTGAAAAGAGTTTACCACAAGATATAAATCATTGAATGTACCAAAGGATATGAGGACAAAATTAATGTTTGCCCAAAAGTCTAAAAAGCCTGTACAGCTGTGTAGAAGTATCCTATGAATAGATGAGAAAAACATCAAGTTGTTCCTGTGACGGTGTGTTCAGGAACCACACGCAAGAGAGGGAAATCCAAAAAACGTATGCCTTTATTGGAGTCCGAGTCAAAGCCAAAAAATACAGGAATTGCCAAGCCACAATACGAAATCCAAAAACAGTGTCAACTAGACAGGCAGGGGTCAGAAGCAATAAGACAGATGAGCAGAGGTACAAAAACGATAGGCAAAAAGTCGTAGTCCATGAACAAAGCCAAGGGTCATAGACAGGGCATCCAAACACAGAAATCGTAGCCATACAAAAATGGGTCGAAATCCAGAAAGACAAAAACAATACAAAAAGGGCAATGGCAGGAATCAAGGTTGGTTAATCCCGTAGAAGTGAAACAATATTCAAAGGCATACGAGGCGCTCCGCACAAAGAAGTATTGATCAACGTTCTGACAAGAGCTGTGAGTGAAAAGACTGCTGATATACACACTGGGAGGTCACATGCTATACAGAAATCAGGTTTAGGGAATCAGGATAATTACATCAGGAGAATCACATGAGGGAAAGCCCTAACCACGAAAATTGGCGAAAGACAAAATACGAATGGGAATCACACAAACAGCCTATGACATTTAGACAGCTCCGGTCCAGGAGTTGTACGTGCACAGATAACGAGCGCAGGAGAGTGATTAAGCACGTGCGAGAAATTCTTGCTGAAGCTCAGGAGAGGACAGAGACAGGCTAAGGGGCGGAGTATAGAACAGGGCGATTGCGGAGAGGGAATTAGTCTAAATTAGTAGCGGTGCAAATTTACATATTAAACTAGAGTGCTCATTAGTAAGTTAGTAATCTAATATATATGGATTAGTTGTGTTAGTATACTATGATACAAAATACAAATGTTAGTCTTGTTAGTAATCAGAACAGAAAGGTGAAGGAAGAAAACGGGAATTGAGGGGATATTTTAAACACCGGAATTCATTTAAATCACCCGAAGTCAGTGGGCACTTTTATGGCCCCAATTTGCTTAAACATATAAAACAGCAAGGGATGACAGACAAAATTTTAAAACTAAAACAGATTTAATTCAACAAAGACTAACACCAACCTACAATTTATACTACTGACCAAGATTGATAATATACAAGAAAAAAAAGTATTAACAGTCCCTCTGGTGGGGCTGCTTGGTTATGTTCCGGGTGAGGAAAATGCTCCAACACAGGCAAAAATCCACAAAAAGCTTCACAGGTCTTAAACAGAATGACATGTCTGGTCAAATGTATCCTTCTCCTTGCAATTTCTCCAACTACTTTACTCTCTCAATTTCTCTCCTTATATACTCTTTTGCAGCCCCCTCCCACATTTAGACATTTTTTTTCTTCTCTGGGACTTTCCCTCTCAGACATGCCCATGACATGCCCAAACCTAGCTCCAGACTGGGCTTAACAAAAAAAAAGATCAATACTGCCATCTAGTGGCATTTGTTCACATTACAAAACGCAGACAGGGAAGACGGACTGAACCAACTAGATCACAAGACAGGGTAGACAAGTGCAATGGAACTGAGAAATGGAATGAACCAAAAACCTGAGTGTTATAGTAACAATACAATAAGACAATAATCATGAACACAGAAAAAGAACATAAGCATGACCAAAAACCATAACCATGACAGTTCCAGAATGATGGGCAGAGATGAATATGCAGAGGGAAGGAACTGCTCAGGATCTAATGCATACTGCCTCATCTGAAAAGCGTAGTGGAGGTAGTGTTATGGCGTGGGCATGTATGATTGTCAATTGAACTCCTTGTATTTGTTGATAAGAATAATGTCAAAGGCAAATGGATGAATTCTGAATTCTATAGAGTTACATCATCTGCTCAGATTTAGCAAACTGCTTCAAAACTCACTGGACGGCACTTAAACAAGTGAAATCCATGCACAATTGGATTCAGGTCATGTGAGTGACTTGACCTTTGTAAAATATTACACTTTTTTTGCCTTAAAAAGTTTAGGGTTGCTTTTGCCGTTTACTTCGGGTTATGGTCTATCTGCTCTGTGTAGCCAAACTGAAAGGAAAAATGGCCAAAGAACAAAACAAAACTGAAGTCAGCTGCACTGAAGGCCTGGCAGAGCATGACCAGAGGACCACAGCTGTTGGTTGTCTGTTGGTTCCAGACTTTGGGTTGTCATTCACTGTACAGGATTTACCACCATGTATTTAGAATGACAAAAAGAAAATGTAATTTAATTATACGATTATGTTAATTTGCCCATCTTCTTTTTTCTCCCTAAATTGAGGGATATGTGTTAAAATGGTAATGCATTCATGTAAATTAAAAAAAAAAAACTGAAAGTGTACACTCCAACAATCACATCTTGATTGGTTCATTTCATTGCATTATGGAGAAGCAAAGAGCCAATAACAGGAAAATTGTGCCAGTGCGTAAGTAGTTATGAACCTGGCTGTATATTGGATGGTTGGGCGTTGTAGTAGATGGTACTATTTTGAAGATTTACTTGTTTTTGGCAGGGCCACACTCAGAAAAACTGTATATATGATTGGGATATTAAAGCATGCCTCTTTCCAAATTCACAATCAAGTATAATCAAGAGCAAAAGTCGGCAAGTACACGGCCAAAGTCTGAACGCCACTCTGATAAAGTACAATGTTTCCCTCTGGTGTTGACAGTTGGAACAGTCCTTTTTTGTATCATCTGTAAACCGCAGATTCTGATGCAAAGCCATCCAGCATTCACTGCGCCACAGTTCGCCAGCCACTGCTCTGCACTCCTGAGCTGACTGCAGGTCCAAGCGCCGACACTCAGTACTCAGCACATGAATTGGCGGCTTTGGGGGCCTCAGTTATGAGTTGAACCTCTGAAGGAAGTGGAAATAAATGGCTTAATTGGAAGGGGTATGGGATGATTTATGAAATGTTGGCATTAATGTAATTACTCTAATTATTAATTGTGATTCCCCTCCAACCCCTCCTACAGTCCATGAGCTTACAAACACCCCGTTTTGACCCCAAGTGTGATTAAACACCATTTCAGCCAGAGAGCACAGGTAAGCTGAGAGCATTTCAGAGAAACCCAAACTTGGTTACCACTAATTTTACGCACATTTTGCATTGTGGTCACTAGCTGGAAGTTTTGCAGCAAACCCTCATTTGGTTAAGGCTCTTGTTTCAGTGAGTGAGAATGCATGTCCGATCTATACTCACACATTCAGGGAACTAAACACAATCCTTCTCAGACTGCACAGAAACTGTGTAGCGGATCACATGATTTCAGGCTTTTTCTGAAAAGGAAGTTTTGGGTAATGCCAGAGAAGTAAAAGAATAGTTTTACTTCTGCTATTTTAATCTATTTATGTTCTTTAGAATCGGAGAGGGGTATCTACTCACTGTTTTCTATATGATTCTCTGTGCTGCATGGGGACATCCTGTTCAAAAATAGAAGTTTAACATTTAGTCAGATATTTTTTAGACTCTGTGATAAATAAACATTATCAATCAGTGTTAAATGTGTATTCATTGTCTACGTGTGTGTGTGTTTTTTCGCTATGTATAAAATGTATAAAAGCTGGGGTAGTCTGAGTGCAGTGCATATAAATATTTGCGGGCGGTTGCTTCCGTGTATGCAAGAATCTAATACATGATTCAGAGCAGGAAATGGGAGGGGGGGGGGTTTGGGGTGTCTGTGTGTGTGTGTGCGCGTGCGTGTGTGGATACGTGAGTCTTGACATGGATGGCCCAGAATAAATCCAAGCAAAAATCTTTGCAAGTTTTTGAGGTATTTCATAATTGAGTTGGATTTCCAAGTAATGCATCTATGCTTGGTTTTGTACCAAAGATCCAACAAGAATGAGTTTTGCAATAGTTAAAGTACAATCCTTAGCTCAGCCCCCAATAAAATAAGGTACACTACCCTCTGTCCCTTCAAACGATTCAAAGCGACTTCAGTCACAGCTGGCATGGCATGGCATGGCATGTGTTAGATGGTAGAAGTCACATTTCCTAAAGAAATACTTCCACAAATGACGCTCTTGGGTTTAATTCCATTAGATATTATCATATGGTTTGCTTTTTTTCTTTCCCATGTGATTATAAAATTCAATATTTGAAATGAAATTACGTCAAATTTCACAATTTTCATATTTCTGATGTTAGGGACTTCTTCAAATGTGGACCAAAGTTGTGACATTCGAATGCAAGACATGTGACCTACAATGGCATAACTTCTATTTTTCTGCTTTCATCCAACAAATAGGATTGCTGTAATAGCTCACCTACTGTTTATGCATTCCTCACATAATGGCTGTTCACACGTGGTTTTGGAACACATGATTTTTAGCTCACCTGGACTAAGGGTGCGGTGTGCTTACAGTATGTCATGGCCTGGTTGTCCATTGTCTGTAAATATCTTCTCTGAAACCGCTGCAGCTATGAAGGTGAAACTCGGCTTGCATGTTCCTACCAATGATAACACCAAACTTTATATAAAACTATGAATCTTTCAGATTCAATATCAAATATGGCCATCATGGCCACACCCACTTTTTCTCTGTTATAACTTTAAACATCATGTCCTCTGCAACAGCTGCAGCTATGAAGGTGACACTTGGCATGCATGTTCCTACCAATGAGGACACCAGACAGTATATAAAACTTTTTGATCCGATTTGGACGGTCATGTTTTGGAGCTATTCAGCTGAATTTTCGTACATTGGTGGCTAGCAGCAACCCAAAAAACATATCTGACAGATTTTGAGAAATTTGGCCAGTCTTACTTTTTCAGTTACAACTTTAAACCATAGACTGTATATAAAAGATGGACAAAGCAAGCGTGACGTCACCCATTGATTTCAGAATACCAAAAAGGAGAATTCACCAGCACCATCTTGTAAATTTGAAGCTGGATGGGATTCTGATTGGATGAGAGTGTGGATCAAGATCTGGGGGAAGATAGGGGTCAGATACACGCCCACGAGACTGCTCCTATCACCAGTGTAGTCTCCAGCACTGTGTACTTTGTAGTATATAGCTTCAATTACACATGTAATGTGTATGTCGCAGAACTATGTAAATGTGTCACTTTGGCCCTTTCACGTCGTCACTTTAGAAAATAAAATACGTAAAAACTAATATTTGATATGTTTTGAAGGTTACATATGTCCAAGTGAGCTGCAGTGCCTGTGGCACTATTTTTTGAGAAGTTTTTTGGGGTTTTCTTCAGAAGCATGAGGCTGTGCTTTGAGATGGAAAATTTGAGGTCAGGTGACGGTTCTCACACAGGAAGTGTCTGTTAATCTCACTCTTTCCATTCAATGACATTGTGCAAGCAGGCGTTTCAAAGTTTTCACCTCATTGACTGCATGTTAGCCACAGTGTAAGGTATTTACTTCTCGTCTGCATCACTTTTATAAAAGGCATGGCGATTTATTTTATTGTTTGAAATGTGCTTCTCCTTCAAAAAAAAAAATTGGTCATAATTTTCAAAATTATTAATGACCACCATTGGTCAGTATTGTGGGCAGTGTCGGCCCATGGACAGAAAGTAAGCAGGGTGAAAAACGTCTTGAAACTGATAATTAGTCGTGATCTGTTTCCAATGATTACAGCTACTTTTACTCACCTCTGTCAGGTGTAGCCAATTCATTTTGTGAAGACAAGAAATAGGATGCGTCATTTGGACTCAAAAATGACCAAATTTCAATCTTTGTTTACCTTGTTTTCATTTAAACAATTATGAAGCATAGGTTTGATGGCCAGCTTTGCAGGATTTGCCCTAAGTTGACGCAAAAAAATCCAGAGCAGTTTTTTTTTTGTTTTTTTGTGAAGGGTAGCCTATTAAACCACCAAAGCCTACCCACTCCCCCCCCCCCCCCCCCAACGGAAGGTCCTGCTTCACCATGCCCCCTAGTGAATTTCATTGTTGGTTAGGGTTAGATTAGAGCACATAAAATGCCGTGCGAGAAGAAGGTGTACGAACAACCAATGAAATTAATTTGGGGGCGCAGTGAATGCGGGACCTTTCATTCATTTTGTTATGTATGAGTGTTTTATGTAAAGCACTGTATATCATTTGTAAATTTAGATTGTTTAGATCTGTGCTGCTTTACTGGTCAGCTGTTTGTTTATTTTGTTCATCATTTAGCAACCTCTGGTGGTATGGCTGTAGCAAAACATGATCTGATGCAATACCACTTGTTTGTTATGAAATAGATTAGTGCTTTCTAGAAGTTTCTGGTATTTTCTTGCCTGGAGGGGGGCAGATAACCCAGGACTCTCATAGATAATAACTAAATAACTAAACGCATAACTAAACTGTTTTTTTTTTTTCTGGAAGCTGGGGGCGGGACTCTGATAAGCGATTTCGCTTCCCCCGCAGCCCTTTTGATCATGATACATGTTGTGTGTCTGAAATTGTCATTAATGATTTACAATCATGCCAAAATAAATTAAAAAAAAAAAAAAAAAAAAAAAAGATCTTTCCAGAATATTCCTAGTCTATATAAATGCTGTGATTTTGGTCAGTTAGGATGTCTTTGTTTTTGAGTCAGACTAATATAGTGGCATTAGAGTGTTATCATAAGATTGCACAGTGGATTATTTGTAGAAATTTTTGGACCTAATCAGTGAAGAATAAATTAGTTGTAAGTTGTCATTGCTGGTTTTCTTTGTTGTGATTTTCAAGTCATAACACTTTTTACCCCCCCCAAACACCCACGACTTTCAGTCAACGGGTTTTTTTTCTCATAGAAACAGGAAACTCTGAATTCAGAGCTCGCTATCAAAGTAAGATGGGACTTCTGCTCTGCGTTGCGTTGCTTGTCTCCATTTTCTCAACCCTTACAGGTACTATCAATTTACACACTTTTCCTTAAAAAAAAGTATATATAGTTAGTCATAGGGTGAAACAGACTGAACTGATGGTATTCTTCGAAGGAAGGAGTTAGTTGTTTTCTCAGTGAAAGGAGTGAGTAGCCAAAGATAAGAATGTGGTGGCGGAGGCTGGCTATGAGCGTTCTGCCTCAGATACAAAGGATATTTCTGGTGCTTAAAATTTGGGGACGGACACTTGTTGTGCTTTAAAACAGATTGCTTTACAAATGCTTTGGTAGTGTACATGTTGTGATTATGCTGTCTGCCATGTTCTGTTCTGCCTTGCCATGTTCATGTTCTGTTCTGATCATTTTGCCATATTCTGTTTTATTGGTATTTGATTCATTGCGATGTCTGACTATTCTTTGATATATGTATTGTGATTTGGTGACTTAGATTTGTTCATTTATTGTCTTAGTTTTACTTCTCCATATTTTGCATATTACCATAGTGTTATTCCGGTCCATGGTTTGCTTTCCACTATGCATTGCACTTTGTCTCCCCCTGTCTGGTCTCTTGTCTTGTCACAGCTCTCAGCCCCGGTAATGCGTGTCACTTCTTCGGGTGATTTAATGGTTTCTGGTTTCAATCTTCCTTCCAATCTCATTTGCTTTCTTCACCTTACTTTTCTATTTTACTAACAGTTTGTTGTTTTCGCTAAAAGTTACTAACACTAACTAACATTGTATATAATACTAACTTACTAACGAGCACTAAGGGATTGTATAGTTGCACTTACTAATTGATTAACAAGCTTTCAGCCCCTGCCCTGTTCTAGTGTCCGCCTCTTGTCTCTCTCTAATCTCCTCTGCTGCATTTTCTGTGGAATCTCCACACTTGATCGTGTTATCCTTTCTCTCATTATCTATGCACGTTAGAACTCCTTGACCGGAGCCGTATGTTTGTCTATAGGAATGTCTTGTGCTCCCTGTCCGCGTTTTGGCTTTTGCCTATTTCATGTGATTAGGTTCTCCCTCTTGTTCCACCCTCTGTAATTAGTCTCATTTCCAGCACCTGTGTCTGTGTAGCATGTGATTCCCCCGAAGTGTATATTAGGAGTCTTTTCACAGCACTTCCCCGTCTTCTTGTGCCACGGTTTCTCTGGCCTTGATTTCTCAGTGATATCTTTCTGACTGGACCGCCCAACATTTAGATTTTTTGCCTTTGTGATTTTGGATTACTGTTGCATCTGTGTGTTTTGACCCTTTTTCTGCCCGACTACGAGATCTATGATTGCTGCCCTGGTTAACATTGGATTCTGGTTTTGCTTCTTTCACATACCTGTACCTGTGAACCAGACCGATTTCTGTCCGGCAACGATTACTGTGATTACTGCCCTGGTTTTTGATTCTATTTTTGCCCGACTGGATTGTGATTTTTGGAGTGCGGACTTTGTACTTTTGCCTTCTGCCCTGCAGGGGTTTTTCCCCTTTATTAATAAAATCAAATCTACTGCATTGCTTGGTTCTTGCAACTGGTTTCTGATCGCATCTTCACAGTACAAAGGTCATTATTTTATGAATAACGCATCCTTGGTTAAGTGTTGACGACCGACATGTAGATTTTATTTTATTTTTTTGTATCCTGCTGTTGAAGGCCCATGTGAACAAAGTCATGCGCAAAAGTGGACAAAGGTGATTTATTAAGGAAGAAACAATTGTTTCTTCAAGACTTCAAGAGTTTGTGTTTGTGTGTGTGCGATATATTTGCATGGAATTTGTGACTTGCTGAACCATAATAGTGCATTATACTTAAATCTGTAAAGAAGTAAACCCATGCTGTAAAAAATGAAAAGTTAACTGGACTTGAAAAAGTAAGGCATCCAGCTGCATAGGATTTGAGTTGGCTCAAGTTCCAAGTTCTGTCTAGCATGAGTTTCTGCAAACTCAAAAAACCACGTTAAGAAAACTCAAAAATGGTGTGCACCTGGTTGTCTTACTTTCTTAGTTGTATTTTTTACAGTGGAAGGAAAGAATTGAGTAATACAAACTAGCATTAATTGTGAAAGGCTGTATTCATGAGTTAAATATTACAGTGACGTGGCCAGAACTGAAAATTTGGTGGGCCCAGAACATCTCTTTAAAAAATTATTACCCCTGACTTAATCTCAATCATTTTTCCGATTTAAAAATGCATTCACTTCAAAAACACTTCACACTATCAGTTGTTGCTAGTTCTCCTTGGCAGGGTAAGAAGACAATCATTCATTTGGACAGGCTCTTTGTGTTATTCTGATCTGCCTGATCATGTTTTTGTTGTGATTCTGCCTTGTTTGCCATGTCTGTTTATTTTGCTTTGCCTGACCATGATTTGTATTGTGTTTTGGGATTCCATGCCATGTTTTGTTTTTGCCTTGTCTCTGTCTGTTTGCCATATTCCATCTTTGCAGTTTTACTCCGGTCCATGTTTTCTGTCTTACCATGCATTGCACTTTGTCTCCCCCTGTCTGGTCTTTTGTCATGTAATCGCTCACTGCCCCAGTATTGTGTGCCACTCTTTGGGTGATTTCATGGTTTATGGGATTTCAACCATTCTTTCCAATCTCGTTCACTTCCTTCAACTTGCTTTTCTATATTACTGACAATACTAACAGTTTGTTGTTTTAGTTAAACTTACTAACCAAGACTAACATTGTTTATATACTGTAAAAAGTGATTTTGGAGAGTGGTAAATATACTGCCCGGCCAAAAAAAAAGTCGCACACTCAAATATTTAGTTGGAACCCCTGTAGCTTTGATTACAGTGCATATTCATTTTGTCATTGTTTTGACAACTATATGCAATGCCAGAACATTTATTTTTGATCATACATGCCATAATTTTTGGCCGAGATCTTGTCTTCTCGACATAATGGTTGAACCACTCGGTGGTCTTTCTTGAGCACATCCCAATAACTTTTACTGTGTCTAAGATCAGGACTTTGTGGTGGCAAATATGTTTGTGGAAATGATTCCTCATACTTGTTTTTGCATTCATGATTTTCTTTGCTAAATACAGGCCAATAAGTTGCCTGTTCTGAAATACTGTAACATCTTTTCCACCAGCAAGGGATGTGTCTTCCGACATGATTTTTTGAGAAATGAGTAGCGATGCGCTTCATCAGTCAGGGGAAAAATGATTATTGCCAGCTGAAACATATTAGTAACCGCAATAATGATCAAATTTTAGAATTTGTTCATTCATTTCCAAACGGTGACTTTTTTTTTGGCCGGGCAGTGTATAATCTATGCAAATCGTATAAAATTTACTCGATTATTGTAGTCAGCCAAGGCGGGGGGGGGGGAACGGTTACTCACTAATATTAATTAACTTTTATTAGTAATTATCAAGTATTACCTACTTGCAATTAAGAGATAATTTCTCCCAATTTTCTTGAGCTGTTGAATATATACCTAAATGTGAGGTAAATGTAACCCAATTTATTGAAGTATTTCATAGCTTTTTATTTCAGTTATTTTATACTCAGTATATGGAATTAAATCTACCCCAAAAAAGTGGATGCAAATTGCTGCCTCAGATTTATTGGGTAAATTCTACTGGTTATTTTTTACAGAGTAGTACTAACTTACTAACGAGCACTAGGGATTGTATAGCTGCACATTACTAATTGACAAATGAGCTCTCAGCACTCGCTCTGCTCTAGTCTCCGCCCCTTGCCTTCACTCAATTTACTTTGCTGTATTTCAGCAGATTCTCCGCACCTTGTTAAACACTGTTCTGCCTCTCACTGTGCACTTTAGAACTCCCTAACCGGAGCCGTTGGTTTGTCATAGGCTGTCTGTGTAATCCCAGTCCGCGTTTTTGCTTTCGCCAATTTCATGTGGTTAGGAACTTCCTCTTGTTCATTCCTTTGTTAATTAGTCTTATCCAGCTCACCAGTTCCCTATTATAGCATGTGACCTCCCGTATGTGTATTTTTAGCAGTCTTTTCACTACCAGCTCTTTTCAAAATGTTTTCCCTGTGCTGCGATTGTTGATGCCTTGTACTCAGTCTTATACTTCTGACTGGAACGTCCCGGATTCTGACTCTCAGCTCGTGTACCATACCTGTTTTGCCCGACTCTGAGTTTTGTGTTTGCTGCCCTGTTAACGGTTCGGATTATGCCCACTGGATTTTGGATTCTCTGACAAACCTGTGCCTGTGTACCGAACCTGTTTTGCCTGACTCTGAGTTTAGTGTTTGCTTCCCTGTGTACAGTTTGGATTACGTCCCTGGGATTCTGATTTTGGATTGTGGACTCTGTACCATTTCCTTCTGCTCTGTGGGGGTTTACCCCCCAACTTCAATAAAACCCACTTTTGCTGAAACTTCCTGGTCTCGCATTTGGTTCCAGAACGGTACCTTACACTTTTTTGCATTTCAATCAGCCTTAGCATATTCAAAATTGAGTAAAGGTATTTCAAATCCATCTTTGATTAAATTTAAACAATCTAAACAATTTTAAAGGACAAGTTTGATTGCCTGATGTGCCGAAAAGGTAGTGTGGAAGTTCCTGAGAAGTTTACCTTTTGTAAACCATAGGCCTATTCATCAATAAATTATCTTTCTGAACTGAATGTAGCCCATCATTTAATCACCCTTATATTGGATTTAGAGTGAGGCTGTGTCTATAATTGCCAATAGATTATTCTTGTCATTGGATGATGAAAAATGATTGAGAACCTGTCGGGACTAATAAATGTTGTAAAGGGATGTTCTGTGCCCTCCCAGTTTTCAGTCTGGCTATGCCACTGGTAAATTACTCAATTTTTTTAAACTTGATTCACTCGCTTTGCCTGATATCTTGCATAAGTATGAGCATATATCCTGGCCCAGCTACTGTGTGGCAGAGTGATATAATTGACTGTGGACAGGGCTTGTATCCCAAGGTTTAAAATTCCAGTTTGTGAAACTGTGTTTGAATGAATGACTTCAAGCACAATACTTAAATGCAATGCCTTAACAGGGTGTAACATTAAAGGATGCCCGAACGACCGGGGCAATTTCAAAAAGCCGCCGGGAAAGTAAAACTTGTAAAGACATGCCCGATTGGGCAAGCACGACTCTGGGCGTTTTTATTCATCAATTTTAGAATTTTCCTCTGTCGTTTCTTTTACTATAGAGCCCCCAACTAGCCAGATGCAGTGTGTCACTGCCTCCATTGGCTGAGTGTGTCTGCTGAATTGATTTATATGTAGAACAGTAGATTGCTGACAGGGTACGCTCGAGTGAAACATGTTTCCCAGGAGCGTACACTTTAAAATTATATTTTCAAAAACACTTGCGTGCGAGTTGGTGTTATTTTGGTATCGTTGTGCAGAGCAACACTTTGTCTCCCCAAATATGTGCTTTCTGGAGGATGGAAAGCGGAAGATTAAAGGGAAGATTGAAATGTGACTCGGTGTTAACGTTAAAGTACAGCAGAGAAGTGATGTTAACGTGACCGAGGCTTTTACCTCTGATGAGATAATTGCTTGGAAGTTATCGCCGTCATGAGAAACGTCAGTGAATGTCAGTATACGTTATCAAATTACTCTCTGGTTTCCTCACTTCATTGTACCCTGGTTGACTATTTGCCATCAACTGAATTGTTTACATTGAATCATATGGCTAATGCCAACGCTAATAAAAAGAAGCGCTAGTGAACTGAAGGTAAGGCTCTGGGTCTGTGCCAGGAATGTCTACTATCAAAGCTTGTGGACTGCAGATGACCATGCAGCTGTGGTTGATCTAGATTTGAGCTTTCTCAAGTGGATGGAAACATCATGATTTCTGAAGCATGCATGGGTTGCTAGTTTAAACCTTCATCCTACCGGCCAATTTTACATATACAAACTACCAGGCGAGGTTCGTATGGACCCCAGGAGGGAATACCTTGAAATCAATGCGGTAAGAACAAATTCAATGCACCATACACACATAACTTTATTGAAAAACAAAATCCACTACTGCCAAATAGCAATGATGTATTATAAATGCAATAATATTGCAATAACAAGCATACACTTTGCAAATTATAGCACCACAAAAGAAATTTTGGCATTATATACATGATTTTTGCAGCTCATGCAGCTGTCAAACATTCTGCACTACAACTTCTGTCTTTTCTTACAAAATTTAAAACAAAAAAGTAATTGTAAAACAATTTTCATTGTTTGTGTCCAGAATCTGCCGTAAGGTCTCTGCTGCTGTGTATCTAGCTTGTCTTTGTCTTTTTGCCATGATGAATCTGCAACAACCAAAAAGAAGTTAACTTTCAGTGTGCTGTTCAATTATAAAATAAAAGACAGATAAGTTTTACACTGGGGTCCGGTTGGACCCCAGTAACAAATTAATTATACCTTCACAATGCAAAAAGCTGATCTTCCGGTGCTTTAGTGTTTTAATTAAGACATAAATTCTGACAAATTCATAAAACGGTGTGGCAGTATGTCACACGTTTTTAAAATGGCAAACGAATATAGAGGTGCTGGGTCCAGATGGACCCACTTGGTAGGATGAAGGTTAAGGAGTTTACTGTCCACAAGGTCAAAATAATCCAGGTGCACAGCGATTGTCCACTGCCTGTCTGCGTGGACATCTGCTTTCATTATTTGATGATTAAATTTTAAGTCTGGTGGACCTTAGCAGCTATGAGGACAAGCAAAGTATACTGACCTAAAAAAGAATTCCAATTTTCTATTTCTTGATTTTATCGAGTGTAACTGTTATAAATCAACACGTCATTGGTATGAAATGAAAGAGGGAATCTCAGACAATAGATACAACAGGAAATTGGGTTGGAATATTGCCATGTTGGCTTTTAATTTCCAAGGTGAAGTTCGACATAGCGAAACACAAATGACACGATCAGTATCTCCTATGTCCCTCATTAGCGCCGCGCAGGGCGGTACACCTGTGTCTCATAGACATCACTAAACGTCTGATTGTTGCTTGTGAAACGCTGTTTCACTCTTCAGTCAGTGTTTGCCTTAGCTGACGCACTGTAGCTGGCGGTGGTAGACGTCTGCGGATCGCTCTATTCAGAATGTCCCCCAAGAGTTCTATAGGTGAAAGATCTGGAGAAAACGCTGGCCAGGGAAGGATTTGCACGTTTTCGGCCCGAAAGAACTCCATACGGTTACGTGCCACGTGTGGACGTGCGTTATCCTGTTGAAAAGCCAGTCGGTAACGTTGGACAAGCGAAAGGATGACTAGACGGAGAATTTCATCACAGTAAAGGACAGCGTTGAGGTTTCCTTCAACAAACGGTTGGTTCGGTGTGTAGCAGACGGTCGGTCGTGATACGACTGTCAGAGGCTGGAGTCATAACACGCGGCCTACCGGATCTGGGGCGATTTGCTGTGGGTCCAGTGGCATTAAACCTGGTTCTGAGGCGACTAATTGTCGCAGAATGCACGCTGAATTGACGGGCAACCTGACTTCCAGCCTGTAGCATCCCAATCGCGCTTTCTTGTTGAACCGTTTAGTCATGGCATTATAACCGTCTGATTTTTACAAATTTTTGGTCAGACTTTTATAGGCCCCAGTGTCTACGAGGAACTCAAAACAAAAATGGGAGTGTCAGGACAATGGTAGTACTCGAACCTAAGCACTGCCAATTGTTTGGTTTCGGACGAATGGCGGCTCCAGAATATGCGCTGTGACTGCGAAAATTTGTGGTAGAAGTACTCCCCTCCAAAAATAACTCACAGCAAAAGCATCTTTCTCAATGGGCTTGTCGAAATTTGGCACCGGATTACGTAATTGCATTTCTTTTTTTGGCCAGTATATATTTTAGGCTTTAAGTTTTCATCCACTTCGCACCCCGTTTACACCATAATTTCCATTGCAGTGACTTCCTGTATGATATTTAATGTTATTTTATATTTATTTATATAATTCTATGTCATGCAAATCTCTCAGATTCCATACTGACGTGGAAGGAACTTAAACAGCCCCTCAACTTCAACACTTATCCATTGGTCAGGAATCTAAGAGCCATTCCATGAGAGATTGACATTCGGTGCGCAGTTGACCCCCCTGGAAGTGAATGAAACTTGGCACAGAGGTAGTTATGGTAGTCTCACAGAAAAAGCCAAATTTTTAGGTCCGTATTTCACTTTGCCTGCCGATAGTGCCACCTGGAAGCCACTTAAGAGGCTCAGTTTTGCTGTTGACACCACATTTTACATCAACTATCATGACTTAAGGGTACATAGTACCACATATGCTATACTTTTATCATGACCTGTGACACGTCAAGTCTGGTTAGACTTCAGCGCCAAGCTGGGTAACTACGTTATCGAGCCAGAATTATTTGAGAAATAAGAATAAAAATTGAAAATGGAAATAAAATAATACCCCAGACATATACCAAACTAGAATGCTTTATCATGTGTTTACACACAAGACTATCATTTTTAATGAATAGTACTTTGGTATCTTGCTGTGTTTGAATGATGAATGATGGTTGAAATTCATTTTTGCTGCATGTTTGCGGTATATTTTCTCTGTAATCCAGATTTGTACTGTGAGGGTAAATGCTGCTTGTTGTGCTTTTGGAACTCTATTTTCAGGAATGCCAAGCATTTCTTTGGTAGTATCCACGCTTTCAAGCTAGACAGAGCCAAAGTTGGAGGAAAACTCAATTTTCAATTTCATAGCATATACAGTCATATGAAAAAAATTTGGGCACCCCTGATCATTTTCAAGATTTTTCTTTATAAATCATTGGTTGTTCGGATCAGCAATTTCAGTTAAATATATCATATAGCAGACAAACACAGTGATATTTGAGAAGTGAAATGAAGTTTATAGGATTTACAGAAAGTGTGCAATAATTGCTTAAACAAAAGTAGGCATGTGCATAAATTTGGGCACCCCAACAGAAAAATTACATCAATATTTAGTAGATCCTCCTTTAGCAGAAATAACAGCCTCTAAACGCTTCCTATAGCTTCCAATGCGGGTCTGGATTCTGGTTGAAGGTATTTTTGACCATTCTTCTTTACAGAACATCTCCAGTTCAGTCAGGTTTGATGGTTTCTGGGCATGGACAGCCCGCTTTAAATCACACCACAGATTTTCAATAATATTCAGGTCTGGGGACTGAATGGCCATTCCAGAACGTTGTACTTGTTCCTCTGCATGAATGCCTTAGTAGAATTCGAGCAGTGTTTAGGGTTGTTGTCTTGTTGAAGTATCCAGCCCCGGCGCAACTTCAACTTTGTCACTGATTCTTGAACATTGTTCGCAAGAATCTGGTGATACTGACTGGAATCCATGCAACCTTCAACTTTAACAAGATTGCCAGTACCTGCACTGGCCACACAGCCCCACTGCATGATGGAACCACCACCAAATTTTACTGTGTGTAGCAAGTGTTTGTCTTGGAATTCTGTGTTCTTCTTCCGCCATGCATACCGCCCCTTGTTATTTCCAAATAACTCAATTTCAGTTTCATCAGTCCACAGTACCTTATTCCAAAATGAAGCTGGCTTGTCCAAATGTGCTTTAGCATACCTGAAGTAACTCTGTTTGTGACGTGCGCAGAATAGACTTCTGCCGCATTACTCTCCCATACAGCATCTCCTGGTGCAAAGTGCGCTGAATAGTTGAACGATGCACAGTGACACCATCTGCAGCAAGATCATGTTGTAGGTCTTTGGATCTGGTCTGTGGGTTAAGTTTGACTGTTATCACCATGCTTCGCCTCTGCTTATCTGAGATTTTTCTTGGCCTGCCACTCCGGGCCTTAACTAGAACTGTGCCTGTGGTCTTCCATTTCCTCACTATGTTCCTCACAGTGGAAACTGACAGCTGAAATCTCTGAGCTAGTTTTTTGTATCCTTCCCCTAAACCAAGATGTTGAACAATCTTTGTTCTCAGGTCATTTGACAGTTGTTTTGAGGCTCCCGTGTTTCCACTCTCCAGAGAAGATGCAAACAGGAGAATAACTTGCCACTGGCCACCTTAAATACCCTTTCTCGTGATTGGCTTCACCTGTGTATGTAGGTCAAGGGTCAATGAGCTTACCAAACAAATTTTGTGCTCCAATAATTAGTGATAAAGGTATTCAATTCAATAACACAATAAGGGTGCCCAAATTTATGCACCTGCCTACTTTTGTTTAAGTAATTATTGCACACTTTCTGTAAATCCTATAAACTTCATTTATCTTCTCAAATATCACTGTGTTTGTCTGCTATATGTATATTTAACTGAAATTACTGATCCGAACAACCAATGATTTATAAAGGAAAATCTTGAAAATGATCAGGGGTGCCCAAAATTTTTCATACGACTGTAGTGCCTATGTTTAGGTGGCATTGTTTTGTTTACTCAGCAAGATCGAGGTCTGAAATTCTCTGGATACATAGTACCTTTGGGGTACATTACAGCATTAGTAAAATCTCAATGTTAGTATTTTTAGTGTAGATGATTTTAAACCTCAAAAGCCAGAAAAATTCGCCTTCAGGGGGCACTGTACACTGGATGCAAGTGCTAGCCATCCCCAGTGAAGTACCAAAGAAATTGTTTTTGAATTGTGATACACAAAGCTAGTTTTCTCTGAAAATTAAGAGTTTAGCTTGGTACTATGCTGGGTGAATAGCTATCTGACCAAAGGTGGTGCTCTAAAGAACTAATGTTTTTCCAACCTAACGTTCCATATTCCCAGACATATACCAAAGCTCTGTCTTTTGAAATAAATAAAGTACATGCACAGTTATACATAAAATTTGTAATGTCCTTGGTATAAAGCTGGGTTGATTGTAACTTGGAAAAGAATGTTGGTGGTGATTGTAGCATTGTGTTAACATGCAAGACTTTTACCAGCTGTCAGTACAGTGTGCAGTTTTGTAATGGTGAGTTTCAGAAAATAACAAATTCTCTGCATTTGTGCATTACTATTAGAATTGGAGAGCAGGCTTCACTGTTAATTCTGGCATTCCCTTAGGGTATGGTGCTTCAGTATGAAAAAGAGCACAGCAGTCGCGTCTAGCAAATGGTTATCCTGATAAAGGGCACAGAGGTCCTAGCAAGCAAGCCGCACCCTGCTAAGAAAAGGGCAATTCATTTGTAGTGGTAACTTGCATGCCTTCATTCCTAACACCTGCCCGTGATGTCTAGCCTACTGTATGCCCGCTGTTTGGGACGGCGGGGTTTGTTTTACAGACTTCCCATTTCTGTTTGTACCAAGCCATGGGTGTTGGCACAACTATTGCACCATATAGGCTGCAGCCTGCTATCTAATTCAGAGACAGACGAGCTCACTATCAACAGCCTGTAAGCAGCCCTGTAGAGACCCAGGATGCAGTGTAGTAGGGCTTGTCTTGGGCTCAACTGGCTCCGTGGGTAACATCGACCCAGATCCAGTGAAGAAGGCCATGCATGGCTGCTCAAGGCCAAGGCCAAGGAGCACCTCTGGTGCCGCCACCAGGTGCCGCCAGCACACAATCGAATTCCAAAAACAGATTGACGGATGGAGCAAGTCACATGCTAAGGTGACATCATTTCGCTTAGGATAACATGAAAAATATAAAACAGTTTTAACTTTTGTACTAGACATTCTGTCTTCATGTACACAGTTGTGTGATGAAGATTTTTTTTAGAGTTCAAATTATGGACTTTTATTTTATTGAAGTGTACGTACTCTGTTGACGCATGTCTGCATACTTATGGTGGTACGCCTTTTTTTAAAAAAAAAAAATTGGGCATCTCCAATCCCACCCGAATCTGGAATGCCCAATTGGTGAACTATCTACAAAACTTACTCGTATGTGACCCCTTGCTGCCAACTCAGGAGAGTGTAGACAGTTCACGGCTCTCCTCCAAAGCACGTGCCTGTCAGCCACTGCTTTTTATACATTCATTGGTTGAATCTTCAGAACGAGGGCGGAGGATACCCGGACATGAACGGACTTAGAATCTTCCTGACGAGCGCCCGTCTGGCCAACAGGAGGCGCTTGAGCGACAAACAAAGCTATTTATTTATTTCCCTTTCCCGGCAGTCCTTTCACAATTTAAAACCCTGTAGCGCGATGACCAATTGTGCGCTACTCTGAAAAAGCTGCCGACCACTGCCGGTTGGTACAACCGGGGCTCGGTAGTACGCCTTTTACATTAGTTCCTTTATTGACATTTATAAATTTTGGACTGGTCATGTTTTACAATGTGCTGTATGTCTCTGACTGCGCTGTTCCCATACTTGGAAATAGCCCATGTATTGTGCGTTTGATAATGCTCACAGTCACCACCAGTTTACAACCAAACAAGCTTTACGCCAAAAGGATTACAAATTTTATGTATAAATGTGCTTCATATATTTCAAAAGACAGAACTTTGGTGTATGTCTGGGAATATGAAATGTTAGGTCGGTGGAACATTAGCTCTTTAGAGCGCCACCTTTTGTCAGAAAGCTATCTATCCAGCATAGTACCAAACCAAACTCTTCACTTTCTGAGAAAAATAGTTGTTTGCATCACAATTCAAAAAAATTTCTTTGGTACGTTGCTGGGGATGGCTAGTAGTTGCATCAAGCCTATAGTGCCCCCTGGAAGCAAATCTCTCTGGCTTTTGATGTTTAAAATGATCTAACCTGAAAATACTACCAATACTACTACTGCTGTAATGTACCCTAAAGGAACTATGTATCAAGGGAATTTCAGATCTCTGCCTTGCTGGGTAAATAAAATAATGCTGCCCAAACATAGGCACAACCTGCTATGAAATGGTCCATTTTGAGTTTTCCTCCAACTTTGGCTCCATCTAGCTTGAGAGTGTAGATACTACCAAGGAAATTCTTGATATTCCTGAAAACAGAGCTTCAAAAGCACAACAAACAGCATTTATCATCATGGAATATATGTGGGATACTGAAAAAATATACTGCAAACGTGCACCAAAATCAATTTTGACCATCTTTCCGGCCATCCATTGCACTAACCTAGCAAGATACCAAAGGAATATTGACTGAAAATTATAGTTTTGTTGTGAGTAAACACATAATAAAGCATTCTTGATTGGTATATGTCTGGGATATTATTTTATTCTCATTCCCATTTTCACTTCTTACCGTAATTTCTCAAATAATTCCATCTCAATAACACAGTTACCCAGCTTGACGCTGGTGTGGTGTTAATGTCTATCCAGACTTGAAGTGTCACAGGTCATGATAAAAGTATAACGCATCTGGTACTGTGTACACTTAAGACATAATACAGTAATTGATGTAAAATATGGTGTCAAAAGCAAAACTGAGCCACTTTAGTGGCTTCCAGGTGGCCCCACCGAAAGACTTCTTGAGATACGGACCTAAGAATTTGGCTTTTCCTGTGAGACTACCATATCTTTCCATCTGCCAAGTTTCATTGAGTTGCAGGGGGGTCAACTCCTCAACTTCTTCAAAAAGTGCCATTTTCTCACGGAATAACATGAAATTCCAAATATTTTAGTGAAAGCTGCAGTGCCATTCTTGTCTTTCAAGTATGGTCTTGCTCACTCATTGTCTTTGTTTTTTTTTTTATTTTAGGCAAACTTTCTGTTTCAATTTTGCTTAGAACATCAACTTGGCATTTATAAAAGAGCGATGAATTATCGCTTGGTGTGTCTCAGAGTGCTGGACTGAGATTAAAGATTTCTTGCTGCTGTTTACACTGAAGGCTAGAAATCTTGATGCACAGATGTAGCCAGCTGATGTAATGGATTTTGGGAAAGGAGGAGTGATAGCCTGTAACTGAACACTTGTAATTAGTTGTAAATAATGACTAAGTATAACAGGTTGAAAAATTCCAATGGAATTTTCTCAATTGTTTCTAGTTTGCAGAGCAGAAAAGCATCTGTTTGGTCGGACAGGAGGTGATGTTCGTTTCGATCTTCAGGAATATAAAGGACTCCAGCTGGAAAGCATAACATGGACGTTTGATACTCAAAGAATATTGTGGTACATGAACAGTGCTGTGCCACTAAAATCATATGGAGATTATGAAACCAGAACAGAATTTGATAAAGAGAATCTCTCCATGCTGCTGAAGAATCTGCAACTGACAGACAGTGGGATCTACACAGCAAGGATAACTGACATTACAGGACAGGAAAAAGTTCCTATCACCTACAGACTCACTATACAAGGTAGATATATTACACTGTTTGACTGTCAGTGGGTTGTGTACGATGCGATAATAAGAGTTCAAGCAAGATAAGGGCGGAGAGTGGCTCAACACTAATGAATTTCCAAACCATGTAATCAAATAGTGTCAGAATTTGCCCTTATGTTGCAAACTGACATATTTTGAGTATGCTTTAATGAAGCCCTTACAACTACCTGCGGTAGGTTGGAACTGATTGTGTGAAATAGCACTCAGGTTCCACTGTTAGGTTTCATGATTATCACTGTAAAATGTATACCTGCAAGTGATCTTGCAAATTTCACATGATGATGATGATGCAATGATACAACAATGATTTATATTAAAAACTGTATGTATAACATTTTATTTCACACAAATGGCATAATTGCTGGCTATTTAGGGTGGTATTCTTGTTGGCATGGAGAAAGGGAATCAAGAATAGGTTGCACTTCAGTTTAGACATGGTTCTCGCAAGTCACATGACAATCTGAAAACTTTGCCTTGCGCAACCTCATTTAATTGATAGTCCCCTGAAGCCATCCATGGAGAAACAAAAATACATCTGCGAGAACTAACTCTGCACTCTGCTGTGTAGTGCAATCGGACAGAATCTACAATAACGCATTGTAACCTCAGGAAAATTGCATTTACGGGAACAGTTTATCTGGGCATATCGTCAGACCAGGCAGGAAAGACAAGAGCTGGCGGGAAAATTGGACACTTAATTGCATAATATGTGGTACCACATTTTATTATATTTAGAAAACAATTTCACATGCAAATTCAACATTTTCTCCAGTGGAGCAAAATAATCACATGCTCAAAGAAAATCTCAGGTGTGATTTGAACATTTGCACATATGATGTACTTTTCCAAGATGCACTTTATTGAACCCCGTGGGGTAAATTTGTCCTCTGCATTTGACCAATCCTATAGTCAGGAGCAGTGGGCAGCCACAGAGCAGCGCCCGGGGAGCCAACTCCAGTTCTAAAGCCAGGTCCTGGGTCAGGGATACTGGTAGGAGTGTTTCTATAATGCATGTTTTTGTGGGTGGAGGAAACCGGAGTACCCAGAGGAAACCCATGCGAACACGTGCAGAAAATGCAAACTCCATACAGAAAGGCCGCAGGCCGGACTCTAACCCAGGACCTTCGAGCTGTGATGGAGAGCAGGACGGTGATCGGTTTTGAATGTGGCCTGCGAGGGGCCTCTCTATGTAGAGTTTGCAGGGGTTTCCTTCAGTTTACCCCAACGGTCCACAAAAGGCAAAACAAAATGAAACATTCATGCTTGGATCATTGGAGCCTCTAAATTGCCCTCAGGTATGCGTGTGTGAGTGAATGGTGTGTGTGCCCTGTGACGGTTGGCTTGCTGTCTTGGGTGTGTTCACCAGCAGTCGGCTTTGGATAGACTCCAGCTCCCCCACGACCCCAAAAAAAAGCAGTGTAGATCATGGAAGGACGGTGTAATTTTCTCGCAAGAGTATTTGAGAAAACATGTTGCTTCTACAGCTCTGCTGATTGGCTGTTGTTTTGCAGAAGCCACGCCCAAACCCAAGGTGGAAGTGGCATTACTCTCCTCAGCTGGAGGGGTCTGTAATGTGTCAGTGAACTGCTCTGTTAAAGACACCAGGGCCAGCTACATCTGTGACCACATCCACTGCACACTGGTACAGAATAAACCAACAGGATTGAGCCTTATCGTCACGGCAACCAATTGGACCATCCAGTGCAACAGCAGCAACCGGGTCAGCACTGAGGTGGAAAAAAAATCTATAGAGGACATCTGTAAGTCAGTCCGTTGACGTTAAAAACCTTGAGGTCTTTTTATGCTCATTTTGTGTCCACATGAAAAACCTTCAAAATACAACACAAATACCCTCACATAATTCAATTAAAACATTTCTCTGCCCAAGTTCTTCAATTGTTATCCATTTTAACACAGACAAGGTAACACAAGTCACATGATAGCACAGGTTTCCTTTGTAAAGACTAGAGAATTGTCCCCTGAATGCCATGAGGTCCTACATCCTCAGGCCAGTATGGGACCATAAAACACAGCCCTGCTTCTTATTTTCTGTTAAACCCTGCAGAATACTCTCATTCCTAAAGAGCAGGTAAGTCCTTTTTGGCTTTGAGCAGCCCAGGAAAGATAACACAGATCAAGGAAAGTTTCTCCTGAACTGCTTTGGTTCATGGACAAACCACCAAATTAATGAATATGTTCACAGATCGGAGTTCGCTAAGGCAAGGTGAAATAGTCCATTTAATAATGCTGGGCCTTTTTCATGTGAACACATGAGAATTTACTTTAAATATCGTTCTAAAAGTATGAGATCTGTAGGATGTGTTTTGAAAAATGAAATTGAAACAATGTTTGAATACACAAGGGGAAAAAAATGTCATAAAATTTTAGGCAACTTGCAGAAAATACAAAAGTAGATACAAAAGTAGTTTCGTAATATGATTGCATGTATTTGTCTTTAACTGTTTGCATTTTGGAAAGGCCATAATAAGTCACAAGTTTAATTGCAGTGTTTTCCATGTATCACACTGGTACACTTCTGCTTGGTGGGAGCTATTCATGTGACGGCTGGCTGGTGTCATCTAATCAATGTGGAGGTTCATTTCGCAAGAGGCTTTTGCCAAAACCGTTGAAATATTTTGCATTTATGTTCCAAACTTAGTCATCGTTTCAGGAAACTCAGACAGAAGCCACTCATTCTTTCTCAGCCGCAGTGTTCAACTTGAAAAACATAGAGGTTACACTAAATCCCCCCCCCCCCCCCCCCCGTCCCACCACCTCACCCCCTACCCCATAATCCCTCTTTCTCCAGTGCCCCTTGCTACAAAAGATTTAGAATGTCATAATGAGACAATATTTGCACTGCTTGTCAAAATGTTTAGAATACTTCACTTGTGTTTTTTTCCCCCACATTTTAGAGAGATATGAAATAATTTTATCTCGTAAATAACCACGAATTGCACAACACAAGATGTAAATATTGCCATTGGACGGATAATAAATTATTTGCATTCTGCAAAATAAAATAATTTCCAACAAAGATGTTAAATCACACAGGACAGAGAAATCAAGAAGAAACTACAAGTGCAGCACATCCTTGGGAATTTCCAGAGTATTGTTTGTCGTAAACCTTTGGAACCATATGACTGTCCTTTTAGAACAAAATTACAAGAATCTGCATAGCATTCAGTGAGATCTGTTCAAACTGAGCTTTTGCTAGTTTTTTTTTTTCTTCAGTTTTTTTGTGTGGGGGGGGCTCATTTCAATTAAATTTGTACATCTTCGACTGCTTGGAAACTGTTGGTGTTGGAAAACTTTTGACCGGTAGTGTACAGAACTATGCAAAAGTCTGACACCCCGCATTTTTAAAAATTTTAATCTGTCATTAGATGTTTATTTCCTGTTTTCCCCATTGGTGTTGCGAGCAATAAAAAGTACATTTGAAATTCCAAAAAAAGGATAGTTTTATAAATAAATATTTGTATTTCAGTAAAAACAGCTGACACAGATAATATTGTCTTGAAAGAGCCCGGATCTCAACATCATCATGGCTGCCTGCAGTTACTTTGAGAAATAAACACAGGTAGGACAGTCAGTCTGCAGAAGAGTGGTGGAATGTTTTCCACTCTGCTTGGAGTAAGCAAAAAGCCAATCATCTTATAAAAGTTAACCATAGCACAAAAGGACTGAGTCCAGAGTTCAAAGGCACAACGTTTTCACACCAAATATTGGTTCACTGCTCTATACAGCTTAGTACATTTCCCAGTAATCAGAAAATTTTGTCATAATTTTTGCAAGCATATTTTCCCACTGAAATTGCATCAAATATGCCCAAGCCTTTAGCTTAGTACTGATATGAAAACTCAAAGCAAAGGGTAGTTTGAAGCTTAATGGTGGAGGGTGTTTGCTGTCGGATCCGATCGAGAGCTGAGTGGAGGAAAATTTAACTGGCCCAGTGGACATGGCAGATATCGTAGGTTACAAACGCTTCGTTACTTTTCAGTCCTCTGACTGCGCATTTATAGTGCTCAGGCGTTATCACAAACCACTGAATACATGCGCAGATAATGCGAGAATCTAACATTTGATCCAAATTGGGACATCAGCCGAACCTTACTGCAGTTTGAGAGCCATTTTCTAGAGTTAGGGAGGGTTCTGGAGGTAGTTGGACTCTTCCATAGAAGTCTGAAATGACATGCTGTCTTCACTGCAGGTCTACCAAAGAAAAATTCAAAGAAAGAACCAATCAACGTTATCCCCTTCGTTGTCCCTGTTATCATCGCTGTCCTCTTAGTTATTGTTGGCATCATCATCATCATCATTCGCAAAAGAAGAAGTCGTTCTGAAGGTAATGTTGCATAGATAAAAGGGCTCAATGCATCTGTGCAAAGTTCATGTAATGCATGATAAATGCAGTAAGTGTGAGTTCTGGTTCCTTGATTCGATGGAAATGGCTATTCTGGTCGGTGTTGCCCATGAAATACTTGCAGAAAAACAAAATGTTGGATTTGCTTCAAGAAAGTAAGAACTTGTTGCACATTTCACTTAAGTACCTTTTAATTAAAGTACAAAACCCAAAACCAGTGAAGTTGGCACATTGTGTAAATCGTAAATAAAAACAGAATACAATGATTTGCAAATCCTTTTCAACCTATATTCAAATGAATACACTGCAAAGACAAGTTACTTAATGTTCGAACAGGTAAACTAAATCTAAGATGGACTAATGCAAAGTGGAAAAGTGTTCTGTGGTCTGACAAGTCCACATTTCAAATTGTTTTTGGAAACTGTGGACGTCGTGTCCTCCGGACCAAAGAGGAAAAGAACCATCCGGACTGTTATAGGCGCAAAGTTCAAAAGCCAGCATCTGTGATGGTATGGGGGAGTATAGTGCCCAAGGCATGGGCAACTTACACATATGTGAAGGCACCATTAATGCTGAAAGGTACATACAGGTTTTGGAGCAACATATGTTGCCATCCAAGCAACGTCTTTTTCATGGACGCCCCTGCTTATTTCAGCAAGACAATGCCAAGCCACATTCTGCTCGTGTTACCACAGCATGGCTCCGTAGTAAAAGAGTGCGGGTACTAGACTGGCCTGCCTGTAGTCCAGACCTGTCTCCCATTGAAAATGTGTGGCGCATTATGAAGTGTAAAATATGACAATGGACACCCCGGACTGTTGAACAACTTAAGCTGTACATCAACCAAGAATGGGAAAGAGTTCCACCTGAAAAGCTTCAAAAATTGGTCTCCTCAGTTCCCAAACGTTTACTGAGAGTCGTTAAAAGGAAAGGCGACGTAACACAGTGGTAAAAAGGCCCCTGTGCCAACTTTTTTGCAATGTGTTGCTGCCTTTAAGCAATTCTTAATTCTAAGTTAATGATTATTTGCAAAAAAAAAAGAAAGTTTTTCAGTTTGAACATTTAACATCTTGTCTTTGCAGTGTATTCAATTGAATATAAGTTGAAAAGGATTTGTAAATCATTGTATTCTGTTTTTATCTACGATTTACATAATGTGCCAACTTCATTGGTTTTGGGTTTTTATATATCATTTTAGGCTAATGTATGTGATCAAATTAATTGGAAGTCGCTTAACTCAGTTGAATGGAACCAGTTGCCATGCCGTCTGTGATTAAGTCTAAGTTTTCAGGTTTTTGACGGTATGATTCAAGACTCAGCCACTGAATTGCCAATTTCTTGCCAAAAATGTATCCATAAAAATAATGTAGCACAGTAGCTCTCAAACTCAGGTGTGGGGGGCCCCTTTGTATACTGGATTATCTTCTAACCACAATTGCAATTTAAGAACTGTGACAAGCTGTTCATTTTTTGATTACATTCTTTTAATACTTACAAAATGAATGACACATTCCAAACCCACATTTTTCCAAAAATGGCTTTGCAATGCCATAAAGATGATGAAGATTCCAAACTCTCATCCACCAGGTTAAGTGACTCAAATCAGATTTTTACCTCCGCCAACTAAGTTGTTTTTGCCACTGTTTATCTGTCTGTCTGCTTGTGAACAACATAACTCAAAAAGTAATGCACAAATTTGTCTGAAATTTTGTGGGTGCATTGCTATTACATCAAGGAAGGACCCAATTTAATTTTCACTGCGATCATTGAAACAATATGGTTGCCACGGCAGCCATCTTGAACTCGCATGACACGCGATAACTCAACTTTGCTCCCACTCATGAAGATTTGGACTGTGCTGCCTAGACGGAGGTTTGCACTCCACGAGTGCCTTCTAGTTTTCTTCTCTTTGCCTTAATATCACACAGATTTGATGTTTTATTTGTTTGTAAATCCAATCTTTATATCAGAATTGAGCCACTTTCATATGTGGACCTAAATCGGATACAAATCTGATATATAGCCATGCGACATGAGTGATGGGCAGACCAGAATCCATGTGGGTTTTTGCCTGGATGCATGCACTGAGCACTGTTAAAAAAAAAATACATTTAAAAAAAAAAAAAAAAAGGTAACAGTCTGGCGGTTCTAAAAGGGCTACGCTTGTACTCATTTATTTATTTATTTTTTTGCTGTCTTAATGGAGGATACAGCACCTCGGCAAAGTATATTTTAGCGGAAAGTGAAATTATTGAAGTGTCTAAAACGCATAGTTTTATAGATTTTTATTTGGTAATGATCCAGTTCGATGCATTTAAGCGAAGAGTCTTCAAATCGGCGTCAATACCAGGGTCAGACATTTTTACTTGGAATCTAAGGCTGCGTTTGGAATGCACACTTGTCCTCTCGCTCACTCACTCTCTGTATTGTTTTCAATGTAGAAAATTCACTACACAGTGCCCTATATAGTGGGTGAGTGTGCATTTCGAACTCATTATCCAACCAAATGTTTTGTGGTGCTTGTGCATCAGTTATTCTCTTACGTGACGTCAGTTGTTCTCTCTCCTTTCATCCGGGCCATAGATGTAGTTCAAAGGGTTTTCAGTAAGCTTCTCCTTTAAGGCTTGGCTGCCGTAAAGCTGTTTTTGCTTTTTTCAAGCTGTTTTTACTTAAGCTGGCCTGATTAACAATCAAACAATTTATCGACTGAGCGACCAAGACCATCATATAACAAATCAGATCTGACTAAAGCATAGGAATTGAACAACAAGGCCTGAAAGTGAAAATTAGCGACAAACCCAAGCCCAGAAAGACTTATGGAATCACCACACTGGATGTGCATCCAGTTTTTTTTTTTTTTTACTTCATAGCAAATAAATCTATCCAAGATATGAATAAAACCATTTTTTGTTTATTATCTTAGCAGACAGGCTTAATAAAACACATCTCAAATTAGATGAAATTATTTTAATTAATGTCATGTTTTATTTGTAATCAAGTAAAGGAAAAAATTATGAAATCACTCAACACTGAGGAGGAAATTACAGAATCATCAACACAAAAAAAAAGCGGTTGACAGATCAGCTTTGCAGGATTGGGCCTTGTCATGGACCATTTTTTTTTAATTGACAAACATTGACTCCTGTTTCTGCCCATTTGTTTTTAGTTTGTTTTGTTGAGCAGTTTCTATTTTCAAGGCGTGTTGCTTTTAGTTTTCTGTCCTGATGCTTCGACATCTTCCAAGGTCAACCGTTACGTTTCTCTTTCATTACCTTCCCATTTTGTTTATACAAAGTACTTATACCAAATTTTAGACATAGCTAACTGGTAACAAACAATAATGTTTCTGCTGGCATTTACAAGGTGATTCCATATTGTTTTTTCCTCTACTTGATGATGAGAAAAAAAATGAAATGAATAATTAAAATGATTTAAGATAATTTTTAGAAGTGTGTTTCATGAAACCTGAATGTTAAGCTAATAACAATGTTAAGCATGGAGTGAGACTCTGCTGCTTAAACCAGTACAGCCTTAACTATGCTTTAATCTTACAGGGACCCAGGTGGTTACACAGAACAATACTGATTATGCCACTGTTGAGGTAAATTTATCTCTGTCATGATTATGATACAGTATATGTTCATTTTTTTACTGTCAGTCTATGACTGCTTTTAATTATAATGCAATATTATAATATTACGACCCCAATTTCAAAATAGTTGGGACAAAGTGTAAATTGTGAGTAAAATCAAAACGCCATGACTTTCAAATCATACCAGCCAGTATTTAGAACAGAAATAACATAGCAAATGTTGGAAGTGAGAAATTTTACAATTTTATCCACAAAATGTGCTCATTTCAAATTTGATGGCTGCTACAAGTCTCAAAAATGTTGGGACAGGGGCCTGTTTACCATGGTGGAGCATCCCCTCTTCTTTTGAGCACAAAATGGAGGCGTCTGGGCATTGAGGAGACAAGTTTCCTGAGTTTAGCCATTGGACTTTGATCCCATTCTTGTTTAATACAGGCTTCCAGCTGCTGGAGAGTTTTGGGTCTCCTTTGACGGACTTTTCATTTATGCGCCAAATGTTCTCAATCGGTGAAATATCAGGACTGCAGACAGGCCATTTCAGCACATGGACTCCTCTACTACGAAGTATTGCTGTTGTAGTAGCTGCAGTATGTGGTTTTGTCCTGCTGAAATACACAAGGCCTTCCCTGGAATAGATATCGTCTGGAGGGGAGCATATGTTGCTCTAAAACCTTTATATACCTTGCATTCATGGTGCTTTTCAAAACATGCAAGTGTCCCACACAATATGGACTAATGCATCCCCATACCATCAGAGATGCTGACTTTTGATCTGAACGCTGATAGCAGGAGGGGTGGTCTTTTTCCTCTTTAGCCTAGAGGACACGACACCCACGATTTCCAACAAGCATGTCAAATTTGGACTCATCTGACCACAGGACACTTTGCCACTTTGCTACAGTCTATTTTAAATGCGCCTTGGCCCACAGAACACAGCGGGGCTTCTGGATCATGCTAAACAATGGCTTCCTTTTTACATGATAGAGTTTTAGGTGGCATCTGTGGATGGCACGGCGGACTGTGTTTACAGACAGTGGCTTCTTGAAGTATTCCTGGGCCCATTTAGTAATGTCAATAACAGAATCATGCCAGTGAGTGATGCAGTGGCGTCTGAGGGCCCGAAGATCACGGGCATCCGCTAAAGGTCTTCGGCCTTGTCCCTTACGCACAGAGATTTTTCCAGTTTCTCTGAATCTTTTGATGATCTTATGCACTGTCGGTGATGAGACCTTCAAAGCCTTTACAATTTGACTTTGAGGAACATTGTTTTTAAAGTATTCCACAATTTTTTTTTACGCAAGCCTTCACAGGTTGGAGAGCCTCTGGCCATCTTTACTTCTGAGAGACTCAGCCTCTCTAAGACGTCCCTTTTATAACCAATCATGTTACACACCTGATGCCAGTTCACTTAATTACTTGCCAAATATTCTTTCAGCATATTAATTCCCTTTTCAACTCTTTTGCCTGTGTCCCAACTTTTTTGAGACCTGTTGCAGCCAGAAAATTTGAAATAAGCTCATTCTGTGGATAAAAATGTAAAATGTCTCAGTTTCAACATTTGAAATGCTATCTTTGTAATATTGTAAATAACATATTGGCTCATGTGATCTGAAAGTCATTGCATTTTGATTTTCTTCACAATTTACACTTTGTCCCAACTATTTCGGAATTGGGGTTGTATTAAGATATAATTTTAAACTGTATATTTACTTTTATGAATTAAGTGCATACTCCTGGTCCTATCTGATGATAATAATATTTATATAGCCTAATATTTAGTCCTTGTGCTCAGGGTGATAACACTGAATAATACAGAGGAAAATGGGGTCCCTCATGATATTTGGGTGCCACCTGTAATTTCCTCCCATTGGGTAGTAGTTCTTTCACTCCGCAGTTCTCAGGGTGCGTTTCTGATCTCGGCTGATCGTCTGCCCCTCTGGTACTGACTAAAGCGTCTTTGTGAAGATCCTTGAAAAGCACTATCCAAATAAAACTGGACTGAATTGAAAACTATGCTCTGTTTCTCTGTGTCTGTTTTAGGCAGTGCATCTGCAGAATCTCAGCCCAGTTGAGACGATGTATGATGTGGTCACCGCTCCAAAGCCAGAGAGCCCGCCACAGGTGAACACAGTCTATGACACACTTGGACCACCAGGAGACAACTCAGCAAAACCAGAGTCCATTTACGCCACCGTCAACAAGAGCACAGCTTAAATCCTTGGAACAGGAGGCTCACTCGAATATTTTTTTATTCAAAATTCAGATTTCAGTTCCCGGCTGTCACATCAATATTAGCCTGCACAATTAAGAACATTTTTATCACTTTTTTTGTGGTTTTATTCTTCAAAGGGCTGGTAGCATATGATTGTTACAAGTTTGTGACCAGCCAATGCTATATGTAGGCATGTTTGCTGTATTCTCTCAGGGAAGAAGTTTTTGTGTGTATGGGCCAAATGTAGGAGCATTTGGGCACAAAGCAGCTAAATGCAATTGAACGACTGGGCGCCACGACAAAATTCTTGCATATTTGATCATTTTGGTGTGGTGCAATATCGTTTTTCTGCCCAGCGCAATCACTGTAATGATGAAAAAATTGTTGTTAAATGGAATTTTAAAAATGGGACTCCATGCTTATTATTCAAGTTTGTGGTGCCACTTCTGCTCTGAGCCTCACTTCAGCCAGTAAGATTGCGTATAACTGGAATTGGAAGCCAATCAGATTGCATGAAATGGGAATTTTACCCTAATTTGATGATGAAAAATAATCCGGTGTCCAGTGTCAAAATATCTTTTCTAATTGCACTGTTATAAATTACTTGCCATTGCAGTTTATAGTGATTACTTCTTTTTTTAAAACATATTTAATATTGTTAATTCTACTAAAAATGGAAATTTCCTTGTCAAATTTGAGGATTTGAAGTTTACTTTGGCTGATGGCCAACTGTAAAAGGCATAAATAACTTATATAGCTTTGTTCTAGCGAAGCCTGTTTTCATGACCCTGTCATATATCCAAATGTAGAATAATGGGAATGTCAGGGATTTTCTGTATCTTTCTGCTGTCCAGATCTGTGTTTAGATATGTCAGTGCAATTTTCAGCCTCACAGCATTCAGCTGAACGATCATTATGAAACTTGGTTTCCGCACCTAAGATAGGCTTGGATAGTTGCAGTTTTTCTCTGAAATATTTCTACTGTAATTCGAGTTTCTTAGAAAAGGAGATTGTTAACATAGAGATACTCACCCTGACAACAGAAGTGCACATGGGCACTGGACAGCATTTCTATTATTACTTGTTGAAAGTACGCTGAATGTTTACTTACACAGTAATCTACCGTTATTCGACTTTATTTTCTTCTTGTTATTATCTTCCCTTTTTTGACTAAGAACCTTTCCCGTCATCATAATTGCCGATCCAATAAGAATGCGGCTCTAAACAACCAGCTTTCTGAGCAAGCAATTTATGAGATACTGTATTTAAGTATTTTCAGGAGAAATTCCCATGGAAAAGGAATTTTGGAGTATTGATTCAGTATGTCAGTGATGTCACGACACTCTCAAGTAGCTAAAATTCCCTGTTTGGCCATCATAGATATTTGACTTAGATATGAGAGCAGTGACCAATACATAACTGTAACGTCCCGCTGTTAAGTATTTTAATTCAATTTTTTTTTTAATTTGTTGCTGACATTACACCAGAATAAACCTGAGCAGAGGCCAAATTCTGTCATTATTATTACAGTGGCAACCTACCAAAAAAGCAATATCACATATCATTAAGTTGCTTCAGTAAAATAACAAGCATGAAATACTCAGATCCCCCTCCAAGGTTTTGGCATTCAGGCCTGGAAACATGCAACGGAGGGATGGATGGACAGACAGGCACAAGGACGAACACACATACACTACAAGATCTTAATAGCAGATTTTGTGGAAAAGTGTTAAACGGCTTGGAAGTTCTGGCCAGGCAAAGACGTGTGATGGACGGTCACATGGTAGAATGATGTACACAGAAGGGGAACAAGCATTCCTATATCCCCCTTGAATTGACCCCTCTGCGCAGATGTAGACACCAGCGGACATGGAGCTGCTCTATTTATGCACACAGTTACACTATTCTGTCACTAGATGGTGCATCTGGATTAGTTATTGATATTCACTAGCAAGCCGAGCTCGAACACAATTTAGAACATGGACAAGTTCAGTCCCATCCCTGTTTCTCTGGAGTTGCATGAATTAAACTCCTGAGCAAAGCCTGATGTGCAAACTGCTCGATATACTTGCCCATAGTATCTATCCAGCAGTTTAAAAAAAGATCTCAAGCGACATGTTACATACACATACATACCACTTTTTTTTCTTTCTATTTTATATTACATTTGAACTTGATTACTGGCACCTGTTGCACATATGCAGTTGACATTCCCTCAGTAGGGGTGGGGCTACCTTTTTATATGAGAGAGAGAGAGAGAGAGAGAGAGAGCGCGCGGGGAGTTCAAACGGTGGTGAGGTGATGGCAGAAAGTCGGGTTGTGGCGAAATGCTGCAACAGAAATTGGAAAAAATAAATAAATAAGACGGTGTTGGGGCGAGCTCCGGTGAAAGAGTTTTTTTATCCTCAGGCCTAATCAGCCTAGAGGGAGGTAGGACAGGGTGGCTCTCCTACAAGCGGGGTTTTTGTTTGTTTGCCACCTATAAACCACGCCGGGAGAAGCGACTGAGCCATCTCAATCTCTCATCCGCACAAATCACTTTTTTGCGATTGAGGTAATCACAATTAGCCGCTTGGCTGTTTTTAGAAAAAAGGGAAAAATATAAATAAACAATTAATCAAACAAAACTGAGCAAACCTCAAGATCAAGAGAGATATTTCACCGCGCAGGCTGTTCGCTGTTGGCACAAAGAAGACAGCCTTTCCTCCGGAGAGAAAAGATAAGCCTCGCCTCTCTGAGGGGGTTTGTCAGGTGCCGGTGTATTTTTTTCCCTCTTCTGCCTCCGTGCATTCACTCACCGATACACACACACATACACATCGCGATTTGTTTTTTTGTGTTACTACCCTGCGCTCCATATTTGAGTTTTTACGAGCTTGGAGAGCAGGTGGTTTGTAACAGACAGATAAAATCATTGTCATTTGTAGCAAGCATGTCAGCTATAATGTGTCAGTGGTATCCCAATTAAGTTGTTAAAAAAATAGGTTTTCTGAAGCAAAAAATCACCATGGTATTGATACTGTGCTATTCTACTATCAATTATTGTCATCATGTATTAAAAACACGATTCCCTAGTATGAATTTAAACAGTGATTCCTCCATCAATTAATTCTGCGCTGAATTACATCCTCAGAAAAGACTGATAGCCTACCAGTCAATGTTACCTCAGGCTCATCTGCATAATGCAGTTATAGTTCACGCCCACGTGAAACTTTCCCGGTGATCATCCATTGATTGACACATTTCTTATCCAATTCCAGAGAGTATGAATTTTCCACAGTAACTGACAGACATTGATTGGACCATCAGAAAAGTATTTAAAGCTTTGCGCTAGAGCAAGTCAGGTTGTATTCCCTTAACATTGTGCTCGGTTGCACAGCTGAAAATGATGCGATTTCAAGTGGAGTGCAAAAATTTGGGCATCCAGGTTTAAATGTCTGTTACAATCAACCTCCAAGCAATTGAAAGCAAACCTGAACACAAAATGCTACAAAGTTAAGCATGACACATTTCATCACATTTTAAAGCAAGAATAAAAAAAAAACAAACTTTTTACAGTTTCAAAATAATAAAACAAGGAAAAAGTCCATTTGCAAAAGTTTAGTAACCCTGTCAGGTAGTACTTTGTAACTCCTCCTCGGGCTGCTGTAACAGCTTGCAAACGGTTCCTGTCAACAGCTAAGAGTCTTTCAATTCTTGTTTTTGGAATTTTTTTCCCATTCTTCCTGACAGAACACCTCTAGCTCTGAAATATTCTTTGGCCTTCTTGCATGCACGGTATGATTGAGGTCTCTCCGGAGATTCTCAATAATATTCACGTCTGGAGACTGTGATGGCCATTCCAAAACCTTCATCCATCTTCCCTGGAGGTACTTCATGGTGTATTTTGAGGTATGCTTTGGGTCATTGTCTTGCTGGAATAATGTCTCTTCAACTTCAATTTCTGGACTGAGCTTTAAACATTTGCCTCAAGAAAGTTGATGTTTGGTGGAATCCATTCTTCCTTCCACCCGCACAATATTACTTGTGCCCCCAGCTGCTACACAACCCCAAAGCTTAGTAGATCCACCTCCATGCTTAACAGTTGGAAACATGTTCTTCTCTACAAATGCTTCACCCTTTTTTCTCCAAACATATCTTCTTTGGTTGTGGCCAAAAGGTTCCATTTTGGTTTCATCAGACCAAAACACATTGTTCCAATAGGCTTGTGGTTTCTCATGGTTCTCTTTTGCATACTTCAGACGCTTAATTTTGTGTTGAGGTCGTAGGAAAGGCTTCTTTCTTACAACTCTGTCATGTCGGTCTTTGTTGTTTAAGGTACACTGTATTGTCCTGTGAACAACTAGGCCTGTGTCTGCTACTCTTTTTTGCAGCTCTTTTACGGTGATGTGTTGGTTCTTCTGAGCATTTCTCACCAGATCTCGGGCCATTCTATTTTAAATTTTTCTTGGTCTTCCAGATCTTGCCTTGACTTCAATTGTTCCATTTATTTTCCATTTTCTTACGATGTTTCTGACAGTGGAAATGGGTAGTTTGAAACATTTCAAGAGTTTTTTGTAGCCCTCTCCTTGTTGGTAGAAGTGAATTATCTTGATTTTGATATCCTTGGACAAGAGTTTAAAGGAACACACGGTTTTTAACACCAGATCCAACAGCCACCACAGTCGGATACTTTAGAAGGCTGGAGTTACTTCAGAATATATAGTTTAAACCTGGAATTATATTCACCTGAGTCATTGAAGCCCTAATGAGTAAACCACCTGGGTCTGGGCCTTAGTAATCATCTTTTTAAAAGGTAACAAAGAATAATCCAAAAGGGTTGCCAAACTTTTGCACAGGGCCCTTTTTCCTTCCTTATCATTTAAAAACTCAAAAAAAAAATGAAATAAAAAAGAAACCTTGTTTTTAAATTTGCAGAAAGTTGTCATGTTTAACTTTGTAGCATTAAGTGTTCAGGTTTGCTTCACTTGGAGATTAATTGTAACAGACATTTAAACTAGGGGTGCCCAAATTTTTACACCCCACTGAACAGTTAAAGGATTTCAATGAGTTAATGGTAAATGATAATTAGTCCAAATGAAATATGACTGGAGGGTTCCCTCTATCGGGTATATATGTGTCTATGGAGGAGGGATTCAATGTGGAAAGGTTTTTCTTCGATATATCAGTGAGTTAAATTGTATATTTATATGTTTTTTCCTTAACTTATGGCTAGCTGGCTAGCTGTTATTTGTTCTCGGTTTACTATAGCCATCATGATCACAGAGCTTGTTTCCCACATTGGTTAGTTAGAGTAACCCTTAGTCTTTGCTAATAATACTGAATGTAATGGCATTTTGCTGAATGTGGCTTTTTGTTTTAGAATTTATACCATATTCAACAAATTTGAATGCGGAGGTTTAGGCTTGTTTAAAGCTCAAGCAGTGACAGTGTGCCATTTTGAGGGATCTCAGCGTTTGGGGAGCCACCTGGAGAGGTGTCTTATTTGGCTTCTAAAGAGCAAATAATTGTAAAATTCATGCTCAAATGAAGTATACTTGTGATTAAGGAGTTCTTGATCCCAGAAATGTATAGTTTTAACCCCCAGCCATTTTTCAATTCTCAGTATTCCTTTTTTCTAATTTCAATCCTGAATTTTCATGAAGATTTTTGTGTTTGCAGCCCTTATTCTCCACCTAAATCATGAAAATAAATGTAAAATACAATACAATGGAATGCTAAATGCTACACGTGCCTTGTCGCAGTTGAGTCATATTCCCCCTCTGTACGAAGCTCAAATCTTGAATTAGTTTATATAAAGTGTTAAATCGGGTATCACATAAATACCCAGATTTGGCTTCTGTGAAAAGGGGTTAAAAGACAGTGTTGATATCATTAATGTAAAGCTGTTTTTGAATAGTTTTTCATATGTTTTTTTCAACGAATTGAGGTTTTATTGTTTACAATTTTTGTTGTGTTGACACAGGTTTAAAATCTGGAGAGATCTGTATTTTTACCATCTAAACTTCAATTTTATGTTTTATTTACAAGTGTCAGAATTTATTTCAATGTTTTTGTCCAATTGCTGTGCATTACCTTTGATTAGTGGCCACATATTGTTTCCTCTTCGTCCTCTTCTTTTTCTTCTTCCTGTTCTATTTGGCAGCATTCAAGTAGTCTTTGGCTGCATTCGAATAGTCAAAAAACTGTGTCCTATCATCTGATTGACCTATGGCTAAGCCCTGCCCCCTCCACTGAATCAGAAAAACAATCAACATTTAAGAATGGCTGGTATCACAGTCGGAGATATTTTTCAGGATGCTATCGATGATTTTTGGCGATAGAAGGCTGAACTATCGTCAAGAAGTCAGCAAAAAGGGTTACCCTATGCATTTGAGGGATACTTCAATGAATTTAGAGTGGAGAAGGTCAACGAAAAGTTTACAATAGAAGCTTAAATTTTCAGGTCTCAGTGCGAACGCGGTCAACCGAATCTCGTTTCCGTCACCCTCTAACATAACAAGATAGAGGATCAGCATTGTTCATGCACTGCAGGGTAATAAATTTACAACCCCAATTCTGAAATAGTTGGGACAAAGTGTAAATTGTGAATAAAATTGAAATGCAATGACTTTCAAATCGCACCAGCCAGTATTTTATTCACAATAGAACAGAGACAACATAGCAAATGTTGAAACTCAGAAATTCTACTATTTTATGCACAAAATGAGCTCATTTCAAATTTTATGGCTGCTACAGGTCTCAAAAAAGTTGGGACAAGGGCCTGTTTACCATGGTGTAGAATCCCCTCTTCAATTTAACTTAGAGTGGAGGCATCTGGGCATTGAGGAGACAAGTTTCTTGAGTTTAGCCATTGGAATTTGATCCCACTCTTGTTTAATACAGGCTACCGGCTGCTGGAGAGTTTTGGGTCTCCTTTGACAGACTTTTCGTTTAAAAATGTGCCAAATGTTCTCAATCGGTGAACGATCAGGACAGCAGGTAGGCCAGTTCAGCTCACAGACTTTTCTACTACGAAGCCATACTGTAACAATAGCTGCAGTATGGGGTTTTGCATTGTCCTGCTGAAATACACAAGGCCTTTCCTGGAATAGATGTTGTCTGGAGGGGAGCATATGTTGCTTTCAAACCTTTATATACCTTTCAGCATTCATGGTGCTTTCTAAAACATGCAAGTCTCCCACACCATATGCACTAATGCATCCCCATACCATCAGAGACGCTGGCTTTTGAACTGAACGCTGATAACAGGAAGGGTGGTCTTTCTCCTCTTTAGCTCGGAGAACATGGGCCCATGATTTCACTTTGCTACAGTCCATTTTAAATGAGCCTTGGCCCACAGAACACGGCAGTGCTTCTAAATCATGCTCAACAATGGCTTCCCTTTTGCGTGATGGAGTTTCAGGTGGCATCTGTGGATGGCACGGCAGACTGTATTTACAGACAGTGGTTTCTTACAGTATTCCTGCGCCTATTTAGTAATATCAATGACAGAATCATGCCGGTGAGTGATGCAGTGGCGTCTGAGGTCCCGAAGATCACGGGCATCCGGTAATGGTTTTTGGCCTTGTCCCTTACGTACAGAGATTTTTCCAGTTTCCTTGAATCTTTTGATGATGTTATGCATGCTCGATGATGAGACCTTCAAAAGCTTTGCAATTTTGATGTTGAGGAAAATTGTTTTTAACGTATACCAAATTTGAATAAAATTTAAAATTTAAAATAATTTTGTGGACAAAAATGTAAAATGTCTCAGTTTCAACATTTGAAATTGTATCTATGTTCTATTGTAAATAACATATTGGCTCATGTGATCTGAAAGTCATTGCATTTTGATTTTATTCACATTTACACTTCGTCATGGTGAACAACATTAAGCCAGCGTCCGTCAGCACTGGTTAGCCACAGAGTTTACTAACTTTAGCTAACATTAGCAAACTTAGCGATGTAAAAGATAAATTTACATTAATCTCCAGCGAAGCAACAAGATGTCGCCTAAAACACGATGTTGACTTGGCTTAGAACAAATGTAGACATCCTTCCTGACCTTTGTTAGCTACGTTAAGCTGATAGTGGGGTCTTCCACAAAGCTTTATCCAGAGGAGACACTTCTCTCGGTTATGATGTGGCTTTGGTTAGGGTATAAAATACACCCCATCGCCCAGCCTCTTGGGATACCTCGTATCGGAACTACATTTACCCCAAGCACAGCGTTTGACCTTTTTTTTTTGCTTCGAGACATTTTAAAACCCCATTAAAGCGGAGGATTCAGAGTTTACATAATGCATTTCAATGGAAGTTCAGGCTCAGAATGTCCGACTTTATGGGGAGAGAATACGCCCTGTGATTGGCTCATCGCATTTGAGGGTGGGGCCTAGCCATAGGTCAAATACTAACCACTATTCTATAGCCATGATGAAAAATGTCATCAGGTGAAGGAAAGGTGTAAAGGGAACTTCATAACGGTTTAGGAAGACAATCGCGGTGCTAAGAGAATCCAAATGCAGTCATATTAGCAACGCAATCACGCGTCTCTCGCTCTTTGTGTTCATTTTTGTGTTTGGGCAGATAGATGGTCGTTGCTTTAAATATTGTTCCCATGGAATTGTGGGATGGCATTATCTCATCTCTTTTTAAAAAGGATGGTTCAGTGTACACCATGCAGAAGGAGATAAGATAGGAAGCACCGCAGCACCTTTCCTAAATATTTAGAGAATTCAGACACACTTATCATGGCTGTCACGTAAATGTTTCCAGGCCGTTTCCCGAACTTTTAGCCAAGCAAAAAATATTATTCAAATGTAGCCTCTTATTTTGCTTTTGAAAGTTTCAAATTCTATGGAAATGACCTAGAAGTACGGAAAGTGTGGTTCAAATTTTCTAAATGCTCAGGTGCTTCAGTGCATCCTAACTTATCTCTTTTAGCATCAGGTTCACTGGACCATCTTAAAGGAGATAATATCGCATCACAATCCCTTGCAGGATTAATATTTAAAACAGCGCACAATCCATCCAGCCATCCATGAAAATGAAAGAACGTGACGGGCAAGGGACGCATGATGATGTTGCCTGGTGTAAGAACACTCAAAGTCTCTAAGCAACTATGCTTGTCTTTTCCTGAGTACTCGTTCCTATTTACACCTTTCCTTCAGCTCATGACATTTTCCATCTAGGCTAGGTAAAGTGCCAAGAAATTAGAGGACAGGACGTATTTTTTTATTTTTTACTCTTCATCTTTTTCTTCATCATTGATTAATTGACTAAAATACTGACTCTATTCAAACTTTGACGCATGGATAGTCTAATTGTGACTATATGCTTGTAAATGGCAAATGTTTTATTTTATTTTTGATGAAATTATAATTTTGAATCGTTGACTGATGTTACCGTGGTGCCCTGCGAACTTTGGAGCCGAAGAATACAAATTTTTGAAGTTTTCCCCATTTGCACTATCTTGCTTTATCAGGTCTGCCTGTGCTGGTCGCGGAGGAATACGATGAAAAGAAAGAGTCGCCTGAGTGCTTTGCAAACATGCATATTTCTTTCAGGAAATGCAAATTTAACTTAAGTTATTTTTTCAAAGTGTTATATTTTGAGACTTCAGTTCAAATAAATGATGACTTGACACGCAGTTATTTCAGTAATCAAGTCTTTCCTCCTGTCTGTCTGATTTATCCTTTTTCACTCTGCCAGTGATGCCTCCCTCCTGCTCTCCCCTCTTCCCTCCGGCTATCTGCCTTTTCCAATTATCGCATTAACCTCTCTGACTATTGTTTTGTTAATTAGCATCCCCCTGCTATTTAAATCGGCATCACCCGTCGCAGGCAGGTAGTCTTGGATTGTATCACCTTCCAGTTACGGCACTTTTTTAAAATTCTCTTCTGTTACTCTTTGAAGTTTATATTTTCTATAACATGGTATTCTGCATTTTGTTAATTTAATAAGCACATGCCCTCTGCATTTGGGTCCTCCATGTTTTCACTCACCCAGTGTCCCCACTCATTCCTGGGGTGTTACTCTGACGTTACACTGGATTTCTCTCTGAAAAATATAACATAATTAATGAACTGTAACCCCAGACCTTAGCCAGAAATTCACATTAAATGATGCAGTGTGTTTGTAGAGGAAACTACGGCAAAGAAAATGATAAACAAGCAAAAAAATTTTAAGTGCTATTATCTTTATTTAGCCAACGAAGCATTCTTGACCTGAAAAAAAAAAAACAGAAATATGTCTAGCGTGCATGAGGGCTTTCCTTTTTTAAAGCGGTTACAGAGTTTGTCATAAAACAATGTGCTTTGGTGAGGGAGAGAGAGAGAGAGAGAGAGAGAGAATTGTTAGGCTTTCTTGCCATTTGTTACAATAAGTTACTGAATTAGTCAGATAACAGTCTGCACTAGAATGCCCGTGTTTGTGCGTGTGCATTTGAATTTTATAGAGTGGCAGTATTCTGTGTGAGTATGAATGTGTGTAATAGTGTGTCGGTAGACAGTGTGTACATCTGCCAGAAGGGGTCTTTCAACAGAAATTTGTGAGTGGGGTGTGAAGGTGCAGTTGAATGTTGCTATCACTCAGAGTAGAGAGTGACTGTGGTAGAATGTGGGTCATAACATGTGACCTGCGATTGCAAAATGAGTCTTCAAGTTGCCCCTAGACATTTCTAGTCAGTGTTCAGCCACTTTATAATGATAAAATTCCACCTGGTACACTCTCCTGGTGAGAAAACATCAATAAAAGGTAGAAAATGGGCTATTTGTAAACAGTAGTTCACTTCTTGATGGGAAAATTACCTGAAACAAAGCCGTAAATTAACCAATTTCATAAATAAATTCGTCCTTGTTTTTATGGGGAAATCCCCATCTACTTGCAAAAATAATCTGCGGAATCTCCGTTTTCCATATATGGTATTCAATACCCATCAAAAGCGACCAATAGCAGCTGTCAAAAGTCGAGAACAAATTAGGTTCAGGACTTCCCAACTTCTAAATTGATATGTCAGTAGTGGGTTTGGATACAGCAGAGATCTAAGCACCATTACAAAGCTTACAGTGTCATCTATATGATGGTGTAGAGAGCTCAATCTTGAGTTCATGGTCATTGGGACTCAATTTGCAATCACTGGTCACATATGAGTCAGTTTGAGTGGGAACAGTGTAGTGCATGTGGTGGTCAGTATCAGAGGAGTGGGTGGGTTTGCCGTTGAGTTGTGCTTCTCAAACTTCTTCTGTCACATCCCCTTCAGAAGCCTGAGAAGGTCTTGCCTCTCACGTCAGCAAAAGTGCATTTCAATTTTATAAATCATTAACAATTTGGGCAAGTGAAGTAAACAAAAGACTCTTGTTAGCAAAATAGCCTTTCCAGCATCGGAGCACTTTGTATATGTCACCGCATGAATCATGCTCATGCAATTTTAGGTGTGATCCACATCAACCCATCCACCCCCCACCTGCAGTGTCTCTTTACCCCAGTTTGAGAACCACGGCTGTAGAGCGTGTGAAGTAATACGTGTCATTAGAGTGTGAGGCTTTTGTGACCTGCTTCATAGCGGTTACTGATCATCACACCGAAGCTCACTGCTGATGGGAAACACAGATCTGACCAATCATTGACCTGCTGCACCTCTCTCTCACATTTACTGCAATGACTGTGGAAACCACGGCAACCAGAGCCAAAGATAACAGCCCTGCCTTCAGCATACACATCAAGAGACTGACTCATGGTGCTGCAGGAGGAACTGAACTTACAGGAAATCAACAACGTTACACAAGACCCCACAGAAACAGAAGACGCTCAAACGGAAGTTCAGTCAGGAAGCATCTTCTTCTGCATGCTTGTCTTGTGAAGTTTAGTCTCTGCTCCATATGCCTCTCACTCCTCTTACATCGTTTTGCTGTAGCCCTTTTAAATATGATTTTCTCTCTGCCCTTGGTATGTTTGCATTACTGTTTCATGCCCTCCACCCCCTCATCACTGCCCAGTCTCTGCAGATTCTTTCACTTCACCATCATCAGCCTATCAGTCTCAAGCAGAGTTATCAGCTATCCTGATCCGGGCTCACATCCTCACTTCACCACTTCCTGGAGCTTCAGACACCGATGCTCAGATGATTTCTGATCAGAGTTTTTTTTTTAATAGACTTTAATCCAGCTTTTATTAATTTTTTGAAAATGGACTCCCCCACCATGTCTGGCTCCAGCCTGCGACTTCTTCCCACTGGGGAGTCTTTTCTCAACACTGAGCAGTTTTTTCCGTACTGGCATTTTTCTTTTTTTTTTCTCAATCTCAGTTGTTATGTTGGGGATTTTGTCTGGGATTTTGTCCTTTTGTGGAAGGTGATATGCAAATAAAATCTAAGTGACTAAGATTGAGTTGAATCAGCCCCCACCACATCAGTATCTGGACTCCACGGGGATTTTGCTGCTACTCAGGCAGATGTTCCTCATTTACAAAATCCCCCTGTTGAATCTAAGCACCAAAGACTTTCTGTCAGTGTCATGGTTATGGTTTCTGGTCATGTTTATGTTCTTGTTCTGTGTTCATGATTGTTGTCTTATTTATTCTTTTTGGTTATTGTAATACTTATGTTTTTGGTTCATGCCATTTCTCAGTTCCATTGCACTTGTCTCCCCTGTCTTGTGATCTAGTTGGTTCAGTCCATCTTCCCTGTCTGCGTGCCCACTGACTTCGGGTGATTTAAATGTATTCAGGTGTTTAAAATATTCCTTTGATTCTCGTTTACTTCCTTCGCCCTTCTGATCTGATTACTAACAAGACTAACATTTGTATTTTGTATCATAGTCTGCTAACACAACTAATTGTTGTATATAAGATTACTCACTTACTAACGAGCACTCTGGTTTAATATGTAAAGTTGCACCGCTACTAATTTATACTAATTCCCTGCAATCGCCCTGTTCTATTCTCCGCCTCTTAGCCTGTTTCTGTCCTCTGTCCTGAGTTTCAGCAAGAATCTCTTGCACGTGCTTAATCACTCTCCTGCGTTCGTTATCTGTGCACGTAGAACTCCTGGACCGGAGTGGTTTAAATGTCATAGGCTGTTTGTGTGATTCCTCTTCGTGTTTTGTCTTTCGCCATTTTTCGTGGTTAGGGTTTCCCTCATGTGATTCTCTCGATGTAATTAGCCTCATTCCCCAAAGCTGATTCCTGTATAGCATGTGACCTTGCCTGTGTGTATATTAGCAGTCTTTTCACTCACACTCACTTGTCAGAATGTTGATCAATACTTATTTGTGCAGAGCGCCTCGTATGCCATTGAGTATTGTTTCTCTTCTACTGGATTGTCCGACCTTGATTCTTGCCATTGCCCTTTTTGTATTGGTTTAGTATTTCTGGATTTCGACCCATTTTTGAACGACCACGATTTCTGTGTTTGGATGCCCTGTGTATGACCCTTGGCTTTGTTCATCGACTACGACTTTTTGCCTATCGTTTTTTTTTTACCTCTGCTCATCTGTCTTACTGGTTCTGACCCCTGCCTGTCTAGTTGACACTGTTTTTGGATTTCGTATTGTGGCTTGGCATTTCCTGTGTTTTTTGGCCTTGACTCAGACTCCAATAAAGGCATACGTTTTTTTGATTTTTGTCTCTCGCGTGTGGTTCCTGAACGCACCGTCACAGACAGTGCTTTCATCACTCACATATCATCTGTTAACATATAGACTTTGTAATCTGCAATTTATAATCATCCTTAAATCATCCAGTTGTCTCTCCTGATTGGACTGCTGTTACACAAAATCGTATTACGCAGTATTACGCAACACCCCACAGACACTATTGCTGTTATGCACAAGCACAGGCATTCGAAGATGATACACGATGCCTCACAGACACAACTACAGTTACACAGACAGATGAAATCCACAACTTTACATTGGACCCCACAGAAAGGACTTCTGTTTGATATAGACACGGGAAATCAAGGATATCATACAAGACTTGGCAAAGAAAAGCTTTCGTTACACACAAACACAGGAAATCATCAACTTTGCACAAGACAGAGAGGCAAGTAATTAATTAAATTCCACTGGACCTCACAAAGGCAACTACTCCTATTCAAAACCACAAATGTATGTGGAAAAGTACTGATGCACAAGCGGACTCATACAAACACACTATCATTAGCGCATGCACATTCAAACATGCACACATTCACATTCACACTGTCACACACCCCTGGACACACACATCATGCACAGTCAAACATTCAAAAGCACAAATACTGTCAGTCTCAAATAAACGCACTCTCAGCCATTCATTCTGAAATCACATTCAAACGTGCACATGCACACCATCACACCCTCATACACAGTCATTCAACAGAACAATTATGTCAACACCGGAGATCTCCTAATCTGGCCCGCAAATCCAAATCCAGTCCTGGTTTTCTTTTTTTCCATGCAATTAACAAATTCACTGAAGACATTGTGAGCGGAGGATAAACTGGGCCAATCACCACTTTTCATCAAAAATTATGTTCTACCATAGAAATAATCTCAGCATTAACAGCTAGTACATCCTGATGTAATTTTTTCTACGATAGAGGGCAGCTGGGAGAAACATTGAGAAAATACATTGTACTTTGTATGAATTTTCAGTCCACTTCAGTTTAAAAAGTTCTATATCCACATTGTCCAATCAGGGAGCTGCATATAAGGTCACCTGATCAGGATGACAAGATTGCTCAGCAACGATTCTATCTGCTCTACCATTTCAAAGCAAAATCCCTCTAATATACCAAATTGAAGGTTGTAAGATGATGAAATCTGGGATATTTTAGATAGGTAGGTACTACAGCACTTGAATGAAGTGTCTATGTCTTAAAGCTCTTCATTTGTCTTATTCCAGGGGGTCATTTAAGATAGTACTACTTGATTTTCAATCTTATATTTTATTCAGATTCAGATTCAGAATACTTTATTTATCCCAGGAGGGCAATTAGGATTGTTAAAGGAATTTTGATTTTACATTCCAAGTATTACCTTCACGAGAGACAACTCAAGACGACTCAGGCAAAAAAATCAGTCGGAGACAGGGAAGTTAATATCCAAGCCAAAGTCCGTTTACTTTTTTGCAAAAAAGGATCCCCATACAAAGTCAAGTCAGAATGGAGGATACACAATTAGAAAATGCTCTGGTATTTGTAGGAATTCTCCATGGCGTTCTCCTCCCCCCGTGCTGATTTACACATCACGCGAGCCTTGCGTCACACGCAACTGAGTCAAGTTGGTACGTAACCACGTCAAGTTGTCTAGGGATACGCACACATCTTGCCAGGGAGGAGAGCACCTGCTTTCTCTCTCAGCTCTGGCTCCAGCTTATCTTGTTATGGGGTCCGGAGCTTTCTATGAACACATAAACTTAGAGAAAGAGAAAAACATCTTGCCCTTGGTACAGACATTCAAGTTGTCATGACTTTAGATAGGCTACATGTCATGACACACCAGTAGAGTTATGCAGGCCCCTGCTAAATTAGAAATATGCAAGCACACACACACTCTAGGCCTATGAAGTTGTGAACTAAAACAGAATATGAGCAAGCAAGGATAAGCAATTAATAATAATTAAATGAATCAATAAAAAATGTTTCCACAAGGATTGTAGTCAACATTCGCATAGGCATAAAAAACACAGTGTAGTACAATACTATGAAACAAAAACAGTGCATTACAATAAAAACAATAATAAAAAAATAAAAAAACAGAACAAGAGAACAAGGTCGCAGTCTCAGTATCACAGCATTCAGTCATGTTAGAGTGGACTAGCAATAAAGTGCACAACTAGCAGCAGGCATGTAAGGTGCGTTAATAATACATACATAGGTGCATAAGTGCGAGGTGCATTGGTAAGATACATCAAAGAAAATAATCCTCAACTTTGAGAATTTAGCAGCATGATAGCAGCAGGAATAAAGGAATTTGAGTATCTATTAGTCTTCCTACTGGGGGCAAGATTGCGCCGCCCAGAGGGCATTAAGGAAAACTCATTATTCAAAACATGATCAGAATGATTGTGGATGCTGTGGGCCTTGCGGAGCACCTGCCTGCTCCACAGAGAGTTTAGGGCTGGCAATCACACACCAATGGTCATGGAACAGATTTTTACTATATAATTTACACTGTTTCTGTCTCTGACTGACAAACCACAGAACCAACAGATAAAGGAAAAGGCCAGAACACTCTCAATAAAGGAACAATAAAAATGGCAGAGAATGGCCTTTAAGACATTGAACGAATTCAGTTTCCTTAAAAGATAAATCCGTTGATAGCATTTATTAACAATGACATCAGTGTTGAGGTCAAATTTTAGACCAGAGTCAAAGACAGTTCCAAGATATTTGTAGGAGTCTCCAAATTCCACTTGCTCACCATGAATGGTCCTAGTGCTCTAGTTCAGTGTCTTCTTCCTAAAGTCAATAATCACGTCCTTAGTCTTGGCAACATTAAGATCTAAAGAGTTGTTGTCACACCATTTTACAAAGTCTGACAAGGCTCTCCATGGCCAGTTTCAGAGCCTTGGAGCAGTGACAGCAGGACTGTGTCATCTGAGAATTTTATCAAGTATATGTTTTCCTCTGTTGACCTGCAGGTGTCAGTATACATGATAAAAAGTAGCGAAGACAGGACACAGCCCTGAGGTGAACCTGTGTTAGGGAACACAGCGTCTGACAACTGTCCATTTACTAAGACTCTCTGCACTCTATTTGTTAAAAAGTTCAAAAGCAGCAGTAAAATCTGGCTAGGAAGGTTAAAATAGGAGGCAAGGCATTCAATTAAAATGTGCGGTTGCATCTTGTTTAAAGCAGACGAGAAATCTGCAAACAAAAGTCTGGCATGTACCTTTGGTTTTTCCAGGTGCTTAAAAAGTTTGTTAAGTATAAAAATTTTTGCGTCCTCTACTCCTTTCCCACTTTGATACACAAACTGGAGAGGGTCAAGTTTTCCATAGATGGTGAACAAGATATTGTCTTTCAGAAGTCTCTCAAGGTTTTTCATCACCAAGGATGTTATGGCAATTGGCCTATAATCGTTGAGCTCATCTGCCCGGGTTAGATTTTGGGATAGGAACAATAGTTGAAGTTTTCCATATCTTTGGAATCTGAATTCTATCAACACACATTTGAAACAGTTTAGAAAACACACCACTGAGCTGCTCTGAACAATGTCTCAGCATTCGCCCGCAAATATTGTCTGGGCCAGCAGCCTTTTGTACATTTATCTTTCTAAGTAAGTTTGTGACTTCTTCCTGAGTAATCACAATATTCCTTTCTTTAGACACAAGGGAAGCATGCAGATTAGACACTTCTTGGGCGCTCTCTGGTCTTTCAAATCTGGCATAGAACGAGTTAAAAGTATTTGGGAGGTTTCTATTTTCTACCCCATTTACCCTTATTTCAGACCCCACAGAAGGACTTGTTTACTGAGGCCATTGATTTGATGCTGTTCCAGGCGGCTTTGAGGTTTCCACCAATATATAAGGCTTCAACCTTATTTTTGTAGGTAGTTCTGGCTTTCTTAATTTCATTTTTTATTACTTTGGAGAAGCTTTTTTTCTCCAGGGGACTACCTGAAAATAACAATATTTTTTTCTTATTAATAACGGATTTAAGTTCCTTTGTAACCCAGGGCTTGTTGTTTGGGTAGATACAAGAAAAGTTACTTTCAATGAGTCTACACAGAAGGTGATGTGTGATCAGGTAGACACCAGGAGCGAGGTGAAGGGGAATGAGGATTTTATTAACCAAAATAAAACAGGCACGAGGGCCAACAAAAAACTTGGCCCAAAGGGTTGCAAAAGACAAACTAAAGAGAGCTTCACAGAGCTAATAACCAAGGATCAAAAATGACAAAAACAAAAAGCCACTGGAAACTCCAGGCAGATAATTAATAAACAGAAAAGAACAAAGAGGCTATGAATGCAAAGGCTATATACAAAATGATAAGGACTATGAACAAGACTTGGAAACATGAGCTTGTAACGAGACTTGGGAACGTGAGCAAGAACTAGCAAACATGAACAAGGACTGAGACACTGTCTGCCAGCCAACTTCCACCGCATCCAGATAAAGGGTGAGAAATCAAGACATGAAGGGCAACACCTGGAGGAGGAGAAACAAGAGGCATGGCAAGATCAAGACATGGACAAAGATTGGATGACAAGACTTGCTCATTAAGAGAATGAGCGTGCTCAGCTTAAATACCAATTAAGTATGCAGTTTGAAAGCAGCATGAATGTTAAGAACAGAAAAGCACAGCAAGATCTTGAAATAGCAAAGCAGGAATCATGACAACAAACTCCCTGTCTAAATTAGTAATATTAGTAATGTGCCTGTCTAAGAATTACACCACCCAGTGAATGTTAGTAAATGTTAGTAACTTAAAAACAGTTAATTGTCAATTAAGCTTAGACAGCCCCGAATCCAGCACAGCACAGAAGGAAGGGGAAATACCAAAGCCAACCAGAGCTCTGAAATGTGCAACAACAAAGGCACGGGGCGGAACGCAGACAAGCGGTGGAGTGGCTTGGCAGACCTGGTAAGAACAAAAACATGGAAAAGTAAAAACATGGACAAGGAATGTGAAACATGAAATGCAAAAACCTGAATCAAGAAACTGTTAAAACTGTGACATGAACTATGAACTAGAAACTAGGAACTATGAAATCTTGAACATGAAACTGTTAAAAACCATAAATGCTGTCCTGGCCCAAAACACAACAGAAGGTGATATAAGAGGATTTCATCCATGTCATCACAGGCTTCAAAGAAACAACCCCAATCTGTGCACTCAAAGGATGCCTGCAGAGTAGCTATGCTGTCCTCATTCCAAACTTTAACAGCCCTCTCCTCCTTCTCCATGCACATGAAAGACGGTTGGCAATCAGGTTCTAAGTATACACTGTTATGATAGGACGCACCGAACGAGGGCAGAAGTAGCGACTTGTATGCTCCGTTAACAGACCCGAAACACAGATCAAGTGTTGTGTCTGTCTGTGTAGTAGTACATGTCACATATTGTTCATAGTGCTTCAAAGTTTTCGGGAGATTACAGTGATTAAAGTCTCCCAAAATAAACTTTGGGGCCTCCGGACAGATACAGTCAAGTTTTATGGTCACATCAGCGATCAGCTGAGCGGCCGCACCGGCGTTTGCTCTCGGATGTATATATACACCAGAATAAAGAACAACTGTTGGAATTCGTGGGGCAGATAGAAGGGCCGTAGAGATATGTACAGCAACTCTACGTCAGTGGTGCCAATTCGTTCCCGTTTCACAGTGGAATTACAGTACCTCTCGTTAACATAGAAGCATACACCTCCTCCGCGACTTTTCCCTGTTATTTCTTGCGAGCGATCCAGGCGAATGGGGCTTCCAAACCCCGTTAGCTTTAGATCCGAGTCGGGGTCCGAGTCAGTAAGCCAGGTTTCCGTGAGGGCAAGTAGACAGGTATCCTTTATCTCCTTTTTAAAGTTGACATGCGCTTCCAACTCATCCGTTTTATTCCTGAGAGATTGGACGTTGGACAGCAGGATAGTGGGGAGGGGCGGAAGTTTACGGCGATCATCGAGCCCAAGATTTTTTAATCTGCAGTGAAATCCTCCTCTCCTTCCTCTTTTCCGAGATATTGGGTTTGATTTAGGTCTGCGGAGCTCCACGGGGACATTGGCCAGAGTCATACCCACTATAAAGTCACGCAGAGATAGAAGAAACTCACGGTTGTGAGCTACTCGACAGCCGCTGGTGTGTCCCAATCCAACATGACACAAGACAAAGTCAATGAACACTACAGTTATGCATAAAAACCTAGCGAGAAATTACTGGGTCACACGCACAGGAGCGCCCGGCAGGGTAATACACACTGATGCATGTGTATGCACGTGAACAAGTACAGTATGATGGACATGGTACTGTTGAAACCAAGCCTAAGGCAGATAACTATGTAGTGTGCATCATGTCTGCATTAAATAAGTCACTGAGTGTAATAGTGGTCTAACTCGAATTTTCCCATTTTTGAGTTAGACTCATATTTCGCAAGTTAAAGGTAAAATCTTTTCAGGCCATAAGTGGTCTGGATTTCGCGGTGGTGCATCTTACTACAGAGATTTTTAGTTATCCCCACTTCCATTAAGATAAAAAGTGTGAGTGCAACCGTGGTCTAACTCTTTGAACCCTTCAAAAGTCAAGGATTTGAAAGATGATCTCAACCTTGTACCGCCTGCCCACCACTCATTTTATCTTGGTCTGATTGAAGATGAAGACGGCCCAAAATTTCATCCAGATGATGACAGCAAAGACAGCTGTGAGGAACAAGATTAGCTAATGGATGACTTTCTCAGTGGTCAGCAGTGTGTGATACAATGTTTCACTTTTGATTTGTATTCGCTTGTTTTTTTTTGTTTCGAATTCCAAGGATGCAAGGAAGAAATTAAAGCTATTATTGAGTTATTAAAATTGACTTGTTAATTTACTTGTCTTAAGTCAGTTACATTTGTTAAGACAGCCAGTGCAAGAGTGGTTTCACTTATAAGAAGGGCCCTTTTCAGAAAATTTAGAGAAAGTGACCTTTGAAACATTACTTTTGCGGGAAAAAGTTGTGTTATCTTGAAAAACATAGCCATAAACACTTTGGTTAACCACAGATGGTATACCCTGCATGTGTTCTGTATTTTATCTAGGGCTTGAACCTTAGCATAGACTATCTCAAAACTGTGAAAAATGGAGTTAGACCACTCTTGTCCTCAGGTGCTCAAATCTACTGAGATGAACTTGTACTGGCTATAGAGATAGGAGCAGTTGACACTTAACACCCTTGAGACTCCATAGCTCATTTCAGTGTTACAAGGTTTGTTTCCTGTATATTTTCAGACAGGAAAAAAAAAAACAAACACACACACAAGGCAAGACAGAACTTTGTGGCTAAACATTTCTGGAAATTCAAGGAGCTATCTAGGAGATAGAACCATATAGCTGCAAAATTTCTGACATTTTGAGAATTCCAAAGTTCTGTCTCCATTTACATTTTCCTAGATCCCCTATCTGAAATCCAGTGGCGTGCCGTCAGATGTCAGGAAGGCCTTCAGTAACATCACCCTTTCCCGCATAAATGCTCTTGAACTGTTGCGACCAGCTTTGCCTGATTAACAAACAATTTATTAACTGAACAGCCACCACCAATGCATGACACAAAATGATTAAGGAGTTCTAATGACAAAGCAATTACCTATTGGCAGTGTTGATATAATTGATGTGACTCCGCTAGGATGAAAATCTGCAAAAAATCCGAAACTTTAGCTGACTTCGCAGCAGTTATTTTCGTAATCACTCAGCTGTGGATCGTACCTAACAATGCACTTTAGCTGTCACTACATTCAGACTATAGAACGGATTCTCATGGCTTATTACTCAACGAATCTGGCGAACTAATTTACGCAAACCCAGAAATTATAAAGGAAATAAATGTAGGTGATTGATATTTTCCAGTCATTGACGTGCGGAAATAAACGCCGTATATTTTCGTAGTTCAATGCATAACAAGGCTTTCAAAAATTAATTAGATTCTTGTTGGTTCCACCAATCAGTCTGAGCAACTGTTTCTAATCGGGGAGGTAAACTGCAAGAGGTGTCTGTCATTAAGAAGTGAAAGGTGAGGTTATTTCTGGCCCTGTGTTTCTTCTGACGGACCGTCACTGTCTGATTGTTAATCAGGCAAACTAAAACGAGAGCAGTTTGAGGGCAATCAAGCGGTAAAGGGTGCAGTTACTGAAGGCCCTCAGAACACCTGACGGCACGCCACTGCTAAAATCATTCTACTAAAGGTATAACTGCATGATATTATACCTTTCAGTCCCAATAACTCATCTGAATATAAATACCTGAAAAGTATATTTGGAGTGAGAAATTATGATGCAGCAAAATTTCACATCCCATTTTCTTCATTTACTAAAAAGTGGAGATAGGTCCAGTTAATTCTCAGCCCACAAAATAGCAAATCGTCCATACACCTGACTTCCAGGTAAAGGGAAGATGGAAAACCAACAATTCTCAGCCCCTAGGACGATGAGTTGAAGATACCTTATGTCATGATACCTTATGACATCATATATTTGGATTTTCAGAAAGCATTTGATACAGTACCGCATAAGAGACTAATTTTTAAAATGGAGTTACAGGAGGTATTCTGGAGTGGATACAAAACTGGTTACAGGACAGAACACAAAGGATGGTGGTCAGTGGTATCTCAACTGAGCTAGGTATGGTGGGGAGTGGCGTCCCCCAGGGATCGGTGTTGAGACCCCTGCTGTTCCTCATTTACATTAATGACCTTGATAGGAATATTGAGAGCAGATTAGTTAAATTTGCAGATGATACTAAATTGGGGGGTTTGGCAAATAGTTTAGAGTCCACTAAAGTGATTCAGGATGATTTGGATAGAATCCAGAATTGGGCAGAAATGTGGCAAATGAAATTTAATGTTGCGAAATGTGAAGTTGTACATGTAGGTAATAAAAACATTAGACGGGATTACCTCATGGGAGGTTTAAAACTGGAATGTGCTCCACATGAAAAAGATCTAGGAGTGATTTTTGACCAAACCCTCACAAGCTCTAGCCATTGTGCTGTAGCAGTTAAAAAAGCCAATCGAAAGCTAGGATACATTGCCAAAAGTATTGAGTTCAAATCCAAGGAGGTGGTGCTTCTTTTGTACAACACATTCGTCAGACCACATTTAGAGTAGTATGTACAGTTCTGGGGACCGTACTTTAAGAAAAACATAGAGGCTCTAGAGAAAGTTCAGAGAAGAGCCACTAAGCTAATTCTGGGTATAAAAGATGAAAGCTATGAAAAAAGGCTGCAGATCCTTAATCTCTTTAGTCTTAGAAAAGTCTTAGAAAAAGGAGACTAAGGGGTGATCTGATTAAGTCTTTAAATATGTCAAAGGGATAAACAAAGTGAATTATGTAGGATTCCTTCAACCAAGTGTTATTAATGGAACTCGGGGTCGCAAATGGAAGCAGACCAAAGGTAAATTTAGCACTGATATTCAGAAATATTTCTTCACCCAAAGAGTAATCTCGATATGGAATAGCCTGCCTGACCATATTGTTGAGGCAGAGACCTTGGGAGTTTTCATGAGCAGGCTTGACTTAAAGCTAGATACCATTGAGTTTCTGAAGTGATATATTCACAATAGTATAAAGAAACTGGCGAGCCTAGTTCGCTGAACGGCCTGTTCTCGCCATTCATGTTCTGTTATGTTATGTTATACATGGTTTACATCCTTCAATATTTCAACAAATGATAGAAAAACTTGCAGCAGATGAATAAAAATATGCTGTGCATATATAGACACATTCACTACAGACAGACAACTTGATCAACATTTGGAAAATTTTAATACACCTATTATAGACATCGCACACACGCAGACATCCAGACACTATCCACAGAAAAATTCAAAGAAAAACTTTGTAAATTCTAATCGCATCTCTGTGCCGACTCGGTTACTGCTTTTGCAATGGATGATCCCATTGCCAAGGTGATAAGCATGACCCCTGTTGATGAAGTTGTATTCTCTACCTGAGTACATCAGGTATGGTCACAGGTGCAGCTAGCACCTGTGACCATACCTAATGTACTTAGGTAGAGAATCCGAGATAAGTAACACCACTCTCACTCTTCATGTAAGATAAGTAACACCACTCTCACCTGGGGTATGGGTGGGGCTTTGGCAAAACAACCAATCAACTGGGCCATAGCTGTGCCATATTGAGGACCCCATCTTGATAGTCCTTATTGGCAGCACACAAAGCCAATGGATGCAGATCTGTTTTTGCTTGTTAAAACGGACACTCCATGCTACATGCTCACCTTGTAGTGACAAAGAATAGAAGTCATTGGCTTAATGCTTAAAAAAAAAACAAAAAAAAACTATTTAACACCTTGTCTACTTAAAGGAGAATTCTGATGTGAAATTGACTTATTGAAACATGATAACGAGTACTAACCTTTGTTGAATACCCCTCCTCTGTACGCATGCAACATTTTGAAATACATGGCTTTTTAGCCAAAGCTCCCAACAGGCTTTCAATAGTAGTGAACGGGCATAGCATTGCCATGCAAAGAAATCGTTATTTTTTTTCATCATTAACAAGGCTCAAAGTAGCTCCACACTTCATCGGTAGTATTCCAAGGGTCCTGACATTTAAAACGAGGCACTGAGAACTTTGAAAATGCACAGGTAGTTTATTAAAAAAGACTATTTATGCAAACAGTACCTTGAGGTAGTTTCCAGTGGCCTCCATCTTGAAAGTCACGATAAGTCGATTGACGAGCACAAACGAATAGGAAGGATACTGGAACAGATTGCAATCTATTCGTTCCAATCCAAGAACGTGATTTTGTGAGCATGATTTCCTCTCTGAACAGCTCCTCCCAAGATCTTCACGAGATCTGGGCAAAACCTGATGTCAGGTTGTGCCGTCCAATTAATACAGATCTAGCCAGAGCTAACCACGGCCCTGGACCTGCCCACACTGGAAACTATTCTAGCAGGCACTAACAACGGCAGATCATACTATGCCTTAGTAGCTTCTACACTTTTGAAAATACAAAAGAAGAACCGCAGATCATTTGAGGTGCAGTTTTGTTAGTATCTCTCCCAAAGCTGCTTGTCCGTTTACTTTTGGACACAAAGAAAAAACACCTATTTCTCTTCCATAAGACGATGCCACCAGAAATCTGAGGGTAGCTTTTTTGTTTGCGGGCAGCAAACAGCCATGGCTAAATGGAACGTCAGCTGCTTGTGCTGAGCATTTCACCTAAGACAGCTGTGTTAATAAAGGATAATTGGACACAGGATAAGCGTTTCAGCTGCTTCTCAAACCTGAAGCAGTTGCATCGACTTTTATGCAACTTAAGCAACTTTTAATTTATTTTTATATGCACAAGACAACCGTCTTCCACACGAGTGCATTCCAATGTTAAAAAAACAAAACATTTCCTTTGTAGTTCTTATGTAGGACCTAAGAATGGCAAATGAAATTCAAGCCAATTATATATTATTTTATAAAGACACGTCTCCCCAAAACGCACCATTTTACCACATCGCACGAATTTATGTGCATACAGAGCATTCCAAAATCTTTATTTAGCCAGTCGTCGCTTGTAACTGAAAACAGTAGCTACGATTAGGATGTTAGCTTGGCTTAATAGTGCGAACACTGCGAAACGAAAGCGATTTTCCCTGGACAACGACCTGAATAAAGCTCCCCTTATTATTAATTCATTTGAAACAGATAATTCTGCGTAGGAAATGTTATCTAGCGGGGAGCCTTCTCTGGTCGACTATCCACTAGCCCCTAGATCACCGGCTCGCAAGGAGCCGCCAGAGTAAGCCGGCATTAGCGCTAGGGTACGGTTTTTTCCCCTCATAACTGTTTTTGATGCACCTGTGGGAAAAACTGACGTATTGTCCATTTTTCAGTTGGTTTGTATTCTACATTATTGACCTGTGTAGGCTTGCCTGTCAGTGAGCATCTTATTTACAAAAATCTGTCCTGCCATGTTACATGTGTTATCCTGCCAGGTAATTTAAATGTCCACTCAGTTCAAAATTATATGCATATTGGTTCACTTCCTAAAACTGGCTTGCTTGGAAATGGCCTGATTTCTGCAAAAAGCATGATACACTACAAATAAAATGATTCTATTGAGTGGAATATTCTCATACCATATACCGTTATGACAACTGTTTTGAGAAAGCTGTAGTTCTGTTGTACCTAGTCTTATTTTTTTTTCTGCAAAAATTTTCAATTTCACCAATAAAATATTTCACATGAATGTTAGTTATTTGGTATTAAATTCGTAATTTCTCATGACATTATCAAAGATCTACTTGTAAATTGAAAATATGGGAGCTTAAGTAATACTAGTTTTGATATGCAGTGGTGGCTGCTGTGTTGGGGTTGGGGCGGAGTGTATTGCGGTTCTAGTAAGGTTTTGGTTCAGGTTTCGGTTTACTGGAGCTGCAGATTCAGAGTACTGGCACCTTTTTTATTCCAATTCAAGCACTGGCCAAGATGATTTGGAAAGTTACCAGATTTAGCGAGAAAGTTGCCAAGTTGGCAACACTGGTCCAAATGCTCCGCCTTATCCACGACACTAGCTCAACAGACTGTATTTTTACTGGTCAATATAACACTTGTATAGCTGCGCTGTGTATATTGGCGCAAAGATTCTCAGTCATAAACCGGCTTCGAAAACAACAGTTGAATATTTAGTGGTTAATTATAGCAAAAATACAAAAAACAAACCATTTTAGTGATTATACTGCTGAGGTCTTCCAGTGCATAGCATAATGGCAAGAGGACTCTCAGATAGACTGGCTGAAACAATAGCAAGCGCAGATTTACCCACAAGCAGCTTTTATGACAAAATATCAAAGGTAAGAAAAAATTTTCTCATGTCTGTAGCATTTAAAGTGTATGCCTGCTGTTCTGTGAGTGTGGTGTCAATTTAAAATGACAAGGCTTATATCGTTGGAGTCTGTGAACTGTCCTTTTTCATTTGAGGTATGGTTTGTATGCATAGCACAAATTCAGTAGAAATGCTTGTGATAGAGCCCTGATGTTATTTTATTTAATGTTTTGCTAGATGCTTATTTACTTGCTTGGCACTTGAATTATGTTCAACTTAGGAAAAAACCGTCATCATAAAATTTTCGCCAAGTTTCTTCGCTTTAAGAGAATATGCCACATGATGAGGTTGCTATTAGGAAACATGCTGTATTTATTATGCAAATTCATTGCCCTCGTTACGGGGGTTCAGGCTTAAGCTTAATACTTGTATTGAATGTATATTTTCCGCTAATTTCTTTGAATCTTCACTTTAAAACCAGTTTTCAATTGCAACTAAACCGTTGACTTACTTGTGAACTTCTGGTATGTGAAGCAGCTTTTCTCAAAGTGCTCTGAACAAAGAACAGAATGTTTTGTTGGTTTGTAAGACTTTCCATGGTCAATTCTTCTTAATTTATTAAGCCAATCTTTCAAAAGGGCTTCATTATTTTCTGGAAATCAATGGAAACTTATTTTGCCGTGTTTTCCAGACGACTGAATGACATTATTATTGGTGCAAGCAACAGCAGCACAAGATTTCCCCATTATCACCATACTGCGATCAACCTTTGTGTACATTTTGCTTCAGGGATCACGTGACCACGTACGTAACTTGCAATGACCTCATTGTAACCACTACAGTTGAAGCTAACCGGAGAGGTGCTGTCTGTTTACGCAAAGTTGGGCTGAAAAGCACACTTAGACCAGGGCGGTGTACTACGAAGCTGGCTTTGTGACTAAGCCTGACTTTAAGCTAAAGTAAAACCCGAAGCAGCTCCTTTTACTTTAGTCCATGTTCCAGATTTGAAGAGGTTCCTGGTTTTACTAAGTGCTGAAGTCAGGCTTAATCATCAGGCATCGCCACACGGACGCCATTTCTCGAAGCATCACAGCATTCGTAAGCTAGCTTAAGCAACTTCTGTTCTGTTCACATCAACACGAGTCGAAGATGGCGGCGCGTACCGGCAGGCTGGCAGGTCCTGCTTTTTCTTCGCGCAAGAGACATCTCGCCAACTATGACAGTCGACAACAGTGCGATCAAAGCAACGAACAACAACGGGAGAACATCATCATGACCTCGCAAAAATCATTTACAGTTTTTCTCTGCTTAACAATATTTTTGCTCTTTGTGCGCTGCTGCTACACCACCCGGCATGACAACTACATTCGCCTCGCTAAAACGGTGAGCCAACTTTTTGGCTATAAAACATTACTCGACGATGGTCGCGTCAGGCAATCGAAAACTTCGGGCATATCATTAAGCCCACAGTCAAAAAACATGTGCATATTAATAATACTGGTAATAGCTGGGGACATAGAATTGAACCCTGGACCTCACCTGTTTGTGAGTGACCTGACAGATCTGTGCGGTGACCAGCCCCGTGTTGTGTCCCGGTTGCCAGCTACCTTCTATGGCATGGATCTACCTGGCCGGTTCATTACGGCCATGGCGTCAATGGCATTGTTCCCCAGTATAACACCACACTTTTGGGCAGCGCTTGCTTTGCCAGCGATGGGTACAGCCCGCCCCGCTTGGCTTCATGGGGGCTACGCAGCTCCGTTTGAACTGCCTCAGCACGGACTACCAACTTGGCGGTTTCGCGGATTGGCTCAACTCACTGGAGCAGTGGCGTTGCCCACGCCATCAGTCTCGGTGCCGCTTAACCACATGGATTATCAAAGTAAAAATCCACATTCTTTGGTAAAATCTGGCGGCTTTGACACCGGATTATCACGGGAGCTGCTGCCCATGTCGGCAGATTCACAGGAGACAGCGACGATGACGGACAATGGTGAGTGTAACTTGGTTGCACCCCCATCTGCAACTATAACTCTGAATAAAAGTTCCACTGTAGCAGTGAGACTAAGGTCACTAAATCCAGCGATCAAGAAACAGCGAAAACTGCGCTTCTTCCGAACTCTTAATAATGCTAAACTTATTTGGGACTCACGATCAAAAGTAAAAGGACTTTTATTGGGACATATCAACATTCGGAGTATAATGAACAAAACTGAGCAAATTGAGCATTTATTGACGGATTCCAATATTGATATACTCGGCATATCAGAAAGTTGGCTGACTAATCTCTCACCGACGGCTGCTGTCAACTTCTCAGGCTATAAAACATTTAGAAGAGACAGAGGGGCTGGACGAGGTGGCGGTTTATTGGTTTATGTTAAGGATTGTTTTAAATGTGAACGGATCGAATGGCCCGTGGAGATGAATATTGAATGTATTGCTCTGAATGTAATTCTTTCCCCTGAAATGTCTTTCACTGTTATATGTCTATATCGACCACCCTCTTCAAATGACACTTTTTATGAACAAGTTGAAACAATTTTTAATCATTGCAATCTTAAAAGGGAAATTATACTAATAGGAGATTTCAATATTAATTGGGATAATAAATTGGAGAGGAAAAAAATAAAACAACTGACAGACAACTTCAATTTTACTCAACTCATTCATGGTCCAACGAGAATAACTAATACGTCTAAAACAACTATCGACCTTATATTCACAAATAAGTCCGATAGAATTACTAAAACTTTTAATCTCTTATCTGGGCTTTCTGATCATAATTTTATTCTTTGTGCAAGAAAAATTAACAGGAAACATTTTACTGGATCCACTAGGGTAAGCAGTCAATGTTTGATACCTCGAAGTGCACAACAAAATTTAAATAATGCTCTGCAGCAACACAACTGGTCCAATATACTCACGAGTGATGATATTGAGGATGACAGTAATGCATTTATCACAAGCATTAAAGAAATTTCAATCGTTTCACAAAAAAGGTGTGCTCTAAAAGGGTGAAAAAATCTTTACCCTGGTTGAGAGAAAATACTTGGAAATTAATGAAAAAAAGAGATAATGCACTAAAAAAATCCTTAAAAACAGGGCTAGCGAGTGACCGATATATTTTTACATCGTTGAGGAATGAAGTAGTAAAACAGATCCGCAAAGCAAAAGCAGATTTTTTTATCGAGGTAATAGATGGGGCGAATGGAAAGGGAAAGTTCATTTGGGAAAACCTAAACAAACTTTTAGGACAACACAAAGACACTAAACCCAATGACATACAGCTCCAAGTAAACGGCACACTGATAAGCGACTTGGACATTGTCGTTGATACCTTCAACAAGTTCTTCTTAGAGTCAGTAGAGGAATTTACAAAGCATTTTAAATCTCCAGTCGCTTTCGTTAAGCCTCCTGATTATAGCAAACCAGTATTTAATATCGGAAATATATCCATTCCAGAAGCTGAAAAAATTATCTCTTCTTTAAAAAGCTCAAAAGCCAGGGATGTATTTGGTCTGGATAGTAACCTTGTAAAACTCCACAGAGAGGTTCTTGCAGGCCCAATTGCTCATTTGGTAAACCTCTCTATAAAACAATGTAGAGTGCCAACAACTTGGAAGATTGCAAAGGTTACTCCAGTCTTTAAAGCTGGTGATAAGACCAAACCAGAGAACTATCGACCTATAAGTATCCTACCTATTGTATCTAAGGTGGCTGAGAAATGGGTTGCCATGCAATTAATAGAACATCTTAAAAGCTGTCATACCCCTCTCCACCCAATGCAGTTTGGATTTCGTCAACATCATTCCACAGATACAGCCACTTGTTACTTTTTTGAGAGCATCAAAGGCTCATTAGATCAAGGTGGTTATGTAGGAGCTGTATTCCTGGATCTAAAACGAGCTTTTGACACAATAAATCATAACGTGCTTCTTGCAAAACTCGCTAACTTTAATTTTTCCAGTAGTGCCCTGTGCTGGATGAGGTCAGATTTGTCAAATAGAGAACAAGCAGTACATATTGGAAATTCACAATCTTCATACCTCAGTTGCTCAGTTGGAGTTCCACAAGGCTCTATACTGGGACCAATCCTGTTTAGTCTATATGTTATCGAGTTGCCTAATGTTTGTCCTAATGTTAAAGTGCAATTATATGCTGATGACACAGTACTATATGCACATTCTAAGATAAAACAAGAAGCTGCTGCTATACTATCTGCTGCTATGGTACCGGTGTCTCATTGGCTCCAGAAATCATGTTTACATCTTAATACAAAAAAAACTGGATGCATGTTTTTTTCCCGCCTGCCAGCAGAGGCCCTGCAGCCATGTGTGATGGTTAATGGAGAGAGACTTGATGTGGTGGAACAATTTAAGTATCTTGGTATAGTTTTTGATTCCAAACTTACATTTAAGGAGCATATTAAGAAAATCTCAAACATTATCAAGTTCAACTTGGCTAATTTTCGTCATATAAGACCTTTTCTTACCACACAGTCAGCAAAAGCTTATATGCATGCAATGGTTTTTTTGTCACATAACATACTGTTTTACAACCTGGTCACATACTACTGCAAGCACGTTCAAACCCATCAAGTCTCTCTTCAAGAAGGCAGTAAAAATCTTTGACAAGAAACCTCTTAATTTTCATTATTGTGATTTCATAAGAAAACATAATATTTTTAACCTTGACAGTTACCAAATTTTTGAAGATGACTGTCTTCTGAAGTCTTCTGAAGCCTGAAGTTTTAAATGGACTTGCCCCACCTCCGTTAAGCAATTTTATTCATAAAAAATGCAATAACAACCAGAGCACAAACTAGGGGAGACTGCTATATGCCTCGGCGCAGAACTAAATTTAGTCAAGCGGTGGTGTCCGTCAGAGGTGCACAATCCTGGAACAATATACCAGTACATATCAGAAACTGTGACAGCTATGTAACCTTTAAAAAAGAGCTTAAACATTGGTTAAAATCATACCAGTTATGCATGCATGTATAATATCTGTATATTATCTGTTTATTCCTATGCCCGAACCCGGGGGCATCCCGTTCACTCCGAATTTTAACTACAATATACATGGTTGTGTTAATTATAATGTTGTGAATGTGTCTTGTGCGTAACAATACTGGTGTTCAGACATCCCTTTCGGGAATACTTAGCGCGCGTTGTATGTCCGTGGAGCACCCAGCGTCTCGCTCATACTTCCGTATTTCCCTCCCTCTGGTTCGCTCTCAGTCAGCTCAGTCGCCCAGTTTTGTAAGAAAGCATAGCCTATCCACGCTCAGTACCCATTCAGTGTTCGTCATTTGAAAATCAAGTCATTAGCGGGGCTGAGCAGGGAACGTACACGATTGGAGCTCTACATACAGCCCAGGGAACAGTACGCCCCTGTTACATTTTACGTGTCCATAAAAGCATTTCGATTGGTATGCTTGTGTTACTTTGGTAAGCATCTATGTGACAGTTTCATCATGACGTTGCCTGATTGTTGCCACTACAGTTGAAGCTAACCGGAGAGGTGCAGTTAGAGCAGACATAGGTTTTGCAAAGCTTTGGGTGTGTTTTTGGGTGCTTGTGAAACGATTGCTTTACTTATCCATCACTGGGGTCTGCCTGATACTTCTCCAATATCTGGGTAAGCTCTCTGATGCTACCGGTGAAAGCAATAGGGAAACACAAAGGCTATAACATGTCTGGTATCACAAACGATTTCTCTGCATTGCTGTCGATTGAATATTAAATTCTTTCCTGTAAAAGAGATCGATTCGCTAGCTCCACATAAGCAACGGTTCACGCAAACAGAACTTACAGTCTGTAAATCCTGTATTATGCTCATAACATAACCGGAGCTCTATCTAGCTCTCACACACTATCCATAACGCGCCTATTCTCCATGAGGAAATGCTGGTCATTTCGACGCAATGAGTAAACCATTACCACGGGCAATTTCCGAAAAGGCCATTTAGCCTAGAGCTTTCGCCCCTCTGCCATATACCAGCGCAGAAGCTGTTTGTTTCTTAACGACACACCAGTTATGCACACGATAATACTTATAATACTCACCGAAGCAGTCCATAAGCTGTTGGTCCACTTTTAGCTGCTCCTCACTGTCTATTTTTCCCTCGAAACTCAGACCAACTGGATTTTTACGGTCTCCGTTCTGCAAAGGTGTCTGTATGTAGTGGATTCTCGCATTCCCTGCATCATAGCTATAGAGTAGAAAAACCCCTGTACTCACCACTGTTGCCCTAGCAAACTGTAGCCGATAGCAAATTTGAGCTTGAGCTGCCAGATTTTCGGACTGCGTTCATGTTCACTTTCCACTTTCGCTGCGTTTATTAGAACAAGTTCATTTCATTAGATCTATATTCAAGTATAACGTTAGATTACGGAATTTGCCTGCCACTTCCTGATCAGATGGTAGACGTGTCTCACGTTTCACTCTGAGCAGGCAGACCCAGAAAACTGCATTTTGCAGCCTGGTCCCGCCCAACTCCCAACCTCCACAGACCTAGCCAGTCAGAGGAAATTGGGCACACGGGGAGTGGGGGCCATAGCGGAAGAGCCACCCCAATGAGGCGTTTCAGACAGAGACTACAATGGACAACAAATAGAGTTTTTTGAGGATGGCAGTATGAGCTAAATAAGGACCCTGTTTTGGACTTTGAACGATTTGGAGTACTCTAGGAGAGTCCAAGATCAAAATATAACCTTGAAATTATAGCAAAATAGGTCCCTTTTAAATTGTGTGTCAGAGGGATTGCATTTTGGTTCATGGACCCTTTTTTCTGTCATGTCCTCAGATTAATTAATTGTACCTGAAGTTTCCTGATGGAGGGGAGCGGCCTTGCGATGGGTGAATTTGTGTACTGATTATTTTTGTGACCTTGCCTTGAGCTTATGTGTAACATTCAGGTGCTACATTTTTGGAGAGTTTCTTGGTAATTTCGGCAACAAGTACATACACCTGTTTTTGCAGCACGGTCACTCAACTCGCTGTAAAAAATAGACTGCTGTCTAATTGGAAAATGTTAATGGAAGAAACCATCTACTAGTCACCAAAATTACCTTCATTCGCGAAGAGTTCTGAAATGCCGTCACTGAATGACGGTGCATAGACCTAATTATAATAAAAAAAAATTTTCTGTACTGAATGTAGCCCATTATTTCGTCACTTTTAGATCGCATGGGGGAGAGAAGCCGTGTCTTCAACTGCCACTTGATTATTCTTGAATAGGAAAATGTGTTAATAAAGGAAACCCTTCTAGAATTAGCCAGAACTATTTATTTTCAATAAATGGAGGGATATTAGCCCCGGAATTTTCAGATCTAACGACACACCTGTCCCACACAGACAAGACAAAAAAAATGAATCAAAAATGTAAAATATTCAGGAGAAAAAAATAAACTTACGCTCCAGATTTGATGATACGTACATGGCGAGCCCACATGGGTGTTTAATTGCAGGATTGGTGGTACCTGGCGACACCTTGTGAAAGGAGTTTGGTGTTGTGCAAAAAGGGGTCTCTCAACTGTCAGCCTGTTCTCCAGCAGCCACTCATTTTCCTGTCCAGCTGTTTGTGTTTTGGGCCAACTATTTGTTTGGATAATGCAAATTTTCGAATTTACATTTTTATTTTTTTATAACCATGTTGCCGTCCCATTTCATGTTGTGATCAGTCAGTGGGCTGGTCCTAACACCAAGTCTTAGGCTATGTTTAAATAGTAATGACATCCTAGTGTCTAATTCCTGACCACTTTTCTTTAACCTAGCTAAAAAATGTTATGAGGTAAAGGAAAGGTGCAAAGGAGAATTCAGAACAGCTTAGAAAGACAGCAGAACCTGGATGCATCTACACTAGGGCAGCGCCTGAATATTGAAAAAATTACGTCCAACCCACTAATTCTGAATCACTGTCTTTCACCTTTGTGGGAAAAGTCAGAAGGCATGGGAAAGGAGTAAAAGGGAATTCCTAATGGCATAAAGCGACAACCACACTAAGAAGAGAAAAGAGAATCCGTATGCACTTACACTAGGCAACGTGATCATGTGTCTGATCCCCCCCCATATATCTTTCTTTTAGCGATAAGCCGGATGAATGGTCGTCGTTTTAATACAGCTGCAGTGCGGATTTGTGGGATAGTGTTATCTTTTTTTTCTGAGAAGGATGGTTCTGTGCACCTTATGCAAAAGGAAGAAAATAAAGAAAGGTGTCTCAGAGCTTCCTAAACATTTAAAGAATTATGATCACTTATCATGGCTGCCATGTAATTATTTCCAGATCATTTTAGGAGTTAGGAACTTTTCTAGGCAAAAACACTTCTTGGACGCAGCTTTGGAAACTTGATCACGCGTCTTTTGCCCATCATGCTTGTTTGTTTTTCATGATTGGCCGGATGGATGGTCATCCCTTTAAACATTTCTGCTGTGCAGAATTGTGGGAGAGCAGTATCCCCTCTCTAAGGGTTGCGATCTGGGCACTGGTGATGTGCCCGAAGACAGGACTGTTGGACTGGACTCAGGGACAAAGATAGGATATAATACAAAATAACATGGAATTGAGGTTCCTGGGTAATACTATTGGTAATACTGACAATGGTCTTCAGTTAGGGTACAATGTATTACAATCGAACAAAGAATAAGCAATCAAGGTTCCTGGTAATGAAGTTGAAGTGCTGATATTAACAATAAACAGCAATACGTTCATGAGTTATAATATATACTCGTGAAACGTGGAAGATAAGTCAACACAAGACAAGAGAGCAAATACAGGCTTGTGGCTTACCAGACTTCACAATAACTAAGTGTGAAGCTCGGTCTTAAATAACACAACACTACCACACAGTGGAAATGAACTACAGATGCATGCAACGAAGAAGAAGAATGCGGTCCAGGACTTAATAGACTAGTGAGCTGGAAGGCTGGAGGTGTGGCCTTACAGTATCCCCCTGAGGCACAACTCCTGGCATGCCTGATCTTCGGCCGGGAGGGCGCCCCAGGGGCGCGGAGCAGGCCAGTCTGGATAGGCCTGATGGAACTAGGCCAGGAGCTCCAGATCTAAGATGTTGTCACAGTCTACCCAGCTGCTCTCCTCCAGACTGTAGCCCTCCCAGTCCACCAGGAACTGCTACCTCCAACGGAATGGGCTGCATACCCGGCTGGCTGGATTGCCGTCAACCACCAGGACAGGTGCCTTCACCTTCTATTCCATAGCCATTCCCACTGTTCCAATCATGTAGCCAAGGAAGGAGATGGTGGACTAGTGGAAGACACATTTTTTGGCTTTGACGTTCAGTTGATGTTGCGACAGGCATTTGTGTACTCTCCTTACGAGTTTGACATGTTCTTCATAGGTGGCTGAGTAAGTAAGGATGTCGTCAAGGTAGACGATGACAAATCTTCCTAACATCTCTCACAGCACATCATTGATGAAGGACTGGAACATTGATGAGGCGTTAAGAAGGCCATAAGGCATTAGGCAGTACTTGTTGTGACCAGGGGTGGTGCTAAAGGCCATCTTCCATTTGTCTCCTTTCCTGATATGAAAGCGCTTATATACACTGCGGAGGTCGAGTTTCGTGAAAATCTTTGCACCTCAAAGTTGCTCCACAGCACTAGGGACCAGGAGGAGAGTTATTTGTATCTCATTGTGACGTCTTTTAGTCCTCTGTAGTCTATACAGGGGCGTAGACCTCCATCCTTCATCTGGACAAAAAAAGAGGCTCGCGGATGTAGGTGGCACAGTGGTTAGCACTACTGCCTCACAGCTAGAGGGTTGTGGGTTAAAATCCGGCCTGGAGCCCCTCTGTGTGGAGTTTGCATGTGTGCATGTTCTACCCGTGTTTGCGTGGGTTTCCTCTGGGTACTCCGGTTTCCCCCACCCACAATACATACAATATAGGAACACTCCTGTATGCTTCCGTCAGTCTGCCCCAGAGCAGCTGTGGCTACAAAAAACATAGTTTACCACCATCAGAGGGTGAATGGGTGAGTGAATGAATAATGTATCCATTGTGAAGCATCTTTGAGTGCCCAGAAAAGCGCGATATAAAATTGATGCATTATTATTATTATTATTATTATTGCTGTAGAGTTTCTTATTCATACTGTTCCATAGCTTGAGTTCCAGCCACTGATAAGGGTATACATGGATTACCGTTGTAGCGCTCTGGGAGGTGCACTGAAAATTCAGCCTGGGGAACGGCTGAGGGAGCCTGCATTCTGGCAAGAGAGACAGAGGTCGGTGATGACGATGGAGCACGGGAGATGTTCACTTTGAGGAAACCGTGAACCAGTTCATCCGGGGCCACCCCCTGATGCGCATTCTTTCTCTGCTGTTCTGCAACAAGGTTGAAGAGGTTGGAAGGTTGGCCAGCAACCTCTCCCGCCTCTTGGGGCAGAGGAATCCTTGCTGAGTCCATTGTATGGCAAAGTGTTCTGTAAGGGTTTTACTCTGAGCACCGGTCATGTGAACGGAGGACTGGAAGTGTTGAACTGGACTCAGCTGCGAAGATAGGGTCCCTCAGGTGGCACATTGAAAACTGACATCATTCTGTGAAGGATATTATGGGCTCAGGAACACTTTGGAAAAGCATTGTAAGTCAACACAGTTAATTGATACTGTAATGTGAATATAGGCCACTAGATGGCAGTATTTACCTTTTTTTTTTGTTAAGCTCAGACTGGAGTCATGTTTAGACATGTCCTGGACATGTCTGGGGCAAGTCTCAGAAAATTAAAAAAAATAGGTCTAAATGTGGGTGGGGTCTGCAAAAGAGTATATAAAGAAAAGAATTGAGACAGTAAAGTAGTAGGAGAAATTGCAAGAAGAAGGATACATGTGACCAGACCTGCCATTCTGTTCAAGACCTGTGACGTTTCCTTTGTGGATTTCTTTGCCTGTGTTTGAGCATTTTCATCATCCAGGACATCACCAAGCCACCCCCACGAAAAGGGATTGTAAATATTTATGTTTTGTACATAATTCAATCTTGGTCTTTAGGTTAGTTAGTTGTTATGGTGTTTGTTAATTAAATGTATTGAGGTTTTTAAAACTGTGTCTGTCATCCCTTGCTGTTGCTGTTGGGTTGTAAATTGTAATAACAAATTGGGGCCATAACAAATTGGGGGCTCGTCCGGGAGAGACCATTTTGTGAGTAATTTATTGAAAATCTAACATTTCAAATTGTAAAATTGATTTTTTTTAATTGAATACATATATATTGACAACAGCAATGGATGATTTCTTGGCATCACCAACCATAGGGGTTTTGAAGTCTTTTAAAAAGACAGAACTGCTACAAATTTGCAGACATTTAGAGCTGACAGAGGTAAAACCAGCCATGCAAAAAGCAAGACTGGCTCGAGAGATAGTTGAATATTACATTGATGAAAATGTGTTTGCACCTGGAGATCTGGAACAGTTTCCAGTGGAAAATCCTAATATAGAAATGGAACTTAAATTAAAACTGCTAGAGATTGAAAGGGAGGAAAGAGAAAAAGAAAGGGAGGAAAAAGAAAAGCAAAGAGAATTTGAGAGGGAAGAAAGAGAGAAAGAAAGGGAAGAAAAAGAAAAACAAAGGCCGTTTGAGTTAGAAAAATTAGCAAGAGAAGAGAAAATAGAAAGGGAGGAAAAAGAAAAACAAAGAGAATTTGAGTTAGAAAAATTTGCAAGACAGAGAGATTTTGAATTAGAGAAATTCGATAGAGAAGAAAGACTCCAAATGGAGCAACTAAAAATTAAAATTGAAACTAAAAATAAATTTTGTGCCAGTCAGGAGGTAAAACTGGTGCCTCCATTTTCGGAAAAGGATGTTGACAACTATTTCCAGTGTTTTGAAAAGGTAGCAAAGAGTTGCCAGTGGCCAAAGGAACACTGGCCTCTGATGTTGCAAACTGTCCTCAAGGGTAAAGCTCAACAAGCCTATTCGGCTTTGTCTGCAGATGATTCCTCTGATTATGAGGTTGTCAAAAAGGTTATTTTGAGAGCTTATGAGTTGGTTCCAGAGGCTTACCGAGAGAAATTCAGAGGTCTGAAGAAATCTGAAAATCAGACTTATGTGGAATTTGCTAATGAGAAGAAGGTTTGCTTTGAGCGCTGGTGTACTTCTATGGAGGTCAAGGATGATTTCAACTCACTAAAAGAGATGGTGTTAGTTGAAGAATTCAAGAACTGTGTTAAGGATGATGTTAAGACCTACCTTAATGAGAAGCAAGCACTGAATTTGCAATCAGCTGCCAAATTTGCAGATGAATATGTTCTCACACATAAGTCCAAATTTCAGTCTAGCAGTAATAATAGATGGTCCCAATTTCAGAAAAAGGGTGATGGTGATACCCAAGATTCCTCACCCAAAGACAAAGACAAATCTGGTGATGGTGCTCAGAAATCCAGTAACAGGTCTGATCAAAGTGTGAAAGCTGACAGTGACAAAAGTGGTCTAGTTTGCAGTTATTGCAAGAAATCTGGTCATGTTACAACTAACTGTTGGTTCCTTAAAGCTAAGAAAGAAAAAGAAAAGGATACCAAACCAAATGCCTTTGTGAAAACAAGGTTAGAAACCCCTGTAGTAGATAACCAATCTGCTAAATTGCCTGCTTCTTGTGGGGCTAAAAAGCCTGATACAGCTGACTTCGTGAGGGAGGAATTTCTTCCATTTGTGTCAGAGGGATTTGTGGCTCTGAATGAGCATACTACTCCTGTCCCCATATATATCCTAAGGGATACCGGAGCTTCTCAGTCACTTTTGTTGATGGACTCCTTGGAGTTACGTGATGAGACCGCTTCAGGGGATTTCATACTTGTACAAGGTATTGAAGGGAGGACTGTATCTGTACCCCTGCGCTCTATATTCTTGAAGTCAGATTTAGTTACAGGACAGGTAAAGGTGGGACTTATGTCAAGTCTACCTATCAAGGGTGTTTCTCTGTTGCTAGGCAATGACCTGGCTGGGGGCAAAGTAGTTCCCCCTGTACATCTTACTTCACAGCCGAGCACTGAAGATGGGGATGAGGACCCATCTCTGTATCCTTCTTGCGCAGTGACTCGTGCTATGGCCAAGAAGGCTAAAGAAGAAGATGATGTGGTGCCGTCCAGTACATTGAATAGTCAGGACTCAGGTGGTTCGCCTCATGACTCTGATTGGCCTACTATGGTTTCTCCGTTTGAGGACTTATCAGATACTTTTATCAGTTCTCTATTCAGCCAGCCGGATGGGTCTGGTGATTCTGATGTGTCTGGAGACTTGTCTCTGTCCAGAAAGCGGTTGATTGAGGAGCAAACTAATGATCCTGAAATTTGTGTACTAAAGAGGAGAGCCCTTCCTGATAAAGAAATAGACGCAGTTCCAGTTGGGTATTATCTCAAGGATGGTGTGTTGATGCGGAAGTGGCGCCCTCCTGATATCCCTGCCAATGCAGATTGGGCAGTGGTCAGGCTAATTGTTGTTCCGAAGTTCTATAGGAATGAGATCTTAACAATGGCTCATAGTTTACCTTTAGGAGGTCATCTTGGTGTTAACAAGACTGTTGATAAGATCATGAAACACTTCTTTTGGCCTGGGCTTCGGAAAGACGTTTCCAACTTTTGCAAAACCTGTCACACTTGTCAGGTAGTTGGAAAACACCAGTAAGACCCACCTGTAGCTCCATTGCAGCCTATCCCAGCATTTGGGGAGCCATTCTCTAGGGTCATTGTTGATTGCGTTGGTCCATTACCCAAGACTAGATCTGGAAATCAGTACTTGTTGACAATCATGTGTGCATCTACCAGATTCCCCGAAGCCATACCTCTACGTAACATCAAGGCAACTGCAATCTCGAAGGCTTTGATAAAGTTCTTCACGTTGTTTGGTCTTCCCAGGGAAATTCAGTCAGGCCAGGGTAGCAATTTCACTTCAGGATTGTTTCAGCAGGTTGTGTATGAACTAGGTGCAAAGCAGATTCTTTCTAGTGCCTATCATCCAGAAAGTCAGGGTGCCATAGAGTGGTTTCATTCCACTCTCAAGACAATGATGAGGACTTATTGTTATGACCATGAGAAAGACTGGGATGAAGGGGTTCATTTGCTGTTGTTTGCAGCTAGAGAAGCAGTGCAGGAGTCTACTGGATTCAGTCCATTTGAGCTAGTGTTTGGTCATGAAGTGAGAGGACCTTTGCTATTATTGAGTGAACAATGGCAAGAGAAAGAGCCGCATATCAGTCTGTTAGACTATGTTAGCAAGTTCAAGGAAAGATTGCGTGCAGCTTGTGACCTTGCCAAAGAGAACTTGAAATCAAGTCAGGGAAAAATGAAAACTTGGTATGATCATAAGGCTAGAGGCCGTGAGTTTAAACCAGGAGAAAAGGTCCTTGTGTTGTTCCCCTTGCAGTCCAATCCATTGCAGGCTAGATTTCATGGTCCTTATGAAATTCTGACAAAACTCAATGATCTCAATTACATTGTGAAGACTCCAGATAGGAGAAAACCAAAACATGTGAGGTTTTACGAAATGAACCAAGAGCAAACACCAGTAAAATGCAAAAAGGAGGCTTTATTTCTGAAGGGGGAAACCCCCCAACAGAGCTGGCAACAGTACAATGTCCGCAATCCAAAATCAGAATCCAAAGGGCGAAATCCAGAGTCATACACAGGGCACCAATCACAAAAAATCGTAGTCAGACAAAAGAGGTCAAAAAACAAGAATGCGGCAAAAGTACAGGGAGTAGGCAAAGCTCGATATCAAAGACGGTCCAGTCAGAAAGATAAACACTGAGAGATCAAGGCGAGAAACGTGGCACGAGAAAACTAGGGAGAACGATCTGACAAGAGTGTGAAGCAAACAGACATCTTATATACACATCCAGGAAAACACATGACCAGGAAGAACAGGTGCAATCAATGGTGACAATGATTAGGGAGAGACACATGAGGGATAAACTAATTACATGAATTTGGCTGTAGCCAAAACGCAGACAGGGATCACAAGACAAACCTAAGTACAAACAACAGCTCCGGTTAAGGAGTACTAAAAGTGCATAGTCTAAAGACAAGGAAAGCATGAGATATAAGTGGAAAACTGCAGCAGAAATAATTAGGGATAGGCAAGGAGGCGGAGACTAGAATTGGGCGACAGCTGAGAGATCATTAGTCAATTAGTAAGTGCAGCTATACAATCCCAAGTGCTTGTTAGTAAGTTAGTCCAAATATACAAGGTTAGTGTGGATTAGTATTTAGCAAAAACAATAAACTGTTAGTATGTGTTAGTAAGACAGTAAAAGAGAGAGGAAGGAAGAACACGAGATAATGAAAGAAGATTGAAACCCAGAAACCAATAAATCACCCGAATGAGTGGCACACAAGACAAGGGACCGTGAGCAAAGATACACACATGACAAGACAGGGGAGACAAAGTGTCAAGCATGGAAATGAAAACATGGCATGGAATCTGAAGCATGAAAAAATAATAAAACGTGAAATCTAAATTACCAAAAACACAATACATGATCCTAAGAATGGTCAGACAGAGCAGTGGTCACTAAACACAAAAATCATAAAGCATGGCAAAGCCAGGTACAGAACTTAAACATGAGATGCAGAATCCAGAATCACAACAAAACAATTGTGTCATATTAACATGCTAAAGCCTTATCATGACAGAAATGCTAGGGTTGCAGCTGTCACTTCAGATTCTCCAATGGTCGAAACGTGTGAAGATGAGGGAGAGTTTCAAGATGATGAACCAAGAATTAAAGCTGAAGTTCTTTCATGTAAATTGTCAAACACTGAAGTGTTGCAAAATCTTGATGTAAAACTCCAGCAATTAGAACCCTCACAGAGAGATCAGTTTGAAAGGTTGATCAAGAAATATGAGGATTTGTTTCCTGATGTTCCAAAGAGAGTTACTATAGCCTCTCATGATGTAGATGTTGGTGATGCCAAACCAATAAAACAGCATCCATACCGGATGAATCCTGAAAAGAGAAAGATTGCTGAGAAAGAGGTTGAGTACATGTTAAAACATGATATTATCAGACCCTCCAACTCAGATTGGAGTTCACCCTGTGTGCTAGTTCCAAAACCTGATGGAAGTACTAGATTCTGTACAGATTATCGCAAAGTCAATGCTGTAACTAGAACTGATGTGTTTCCAATACCTAGGATTGATGATTGTATTGATAGTGTAGGGCAAGCAAAGTTTCTGACCAAGATTGATTTATTGAAGGGTTATTGGTGTGTGCCTTTAACTGAGAGGGCCAAGAGCATCTCTGCTTTTGCCACACCATCTGGGTTGTACCAGTATGAAGTCCTACCCTTTGGCATGAAAAATGCCCCAGCCACGTTCCAAAGGATGATACAGTCTACAATCGCCGGATTGCCACACACGGGTGCATACATCGATGACCTGATCACATGGAGTGACTCCTGGGAAGAACATCTAATAGATGTAGAGACGTTGTTCCAGCGCCTGACCCAGGCTAACCTGACTGTTAACCTGAGCAAGAGTGACTTTGGTTGTGCTACTGTCACCTATCTTGGCTACGTAATAGGCCAGGGTAAGGTGGCACCCATAAATGCTAAAGTCCAAGCCATCACGGACTTTCCAGTTCCTGACAACAAAAAAGCTTTGCGCCGCTTCCTTGGAATGATCGGGTACTACCGCAAGTTCTGCAAGAACTTTGCTGAGATTGCTCTCAGTCTAACTAACCAACTGAAGAAAGGTGTGAAGTTCACTTGGGATGATGCATGCCAGAGAGCCTTCGATCGCCTGAAGTCTCTGCTGTGTCACTTCCCCGTGCTCAAATCTCCTGACTTCAACAAACCGTTCTCCATCGCGGTCGATGCTAGCGACCAAGCTTGTGGATCTGTGCTCCTACAGAGAAGTGACTCTGATGACATTGAGCATCCCGTGGCATACTTCTCCAGGAAGTTCAATCGCCACCAAAGGAACTATTCCACAATAGAGAAGGAACTGTTGGCTCTGGTCCTTTCTTTACAACACTTTGAGGTTTATGTTTGTACAGGACAAAAGCCAATGATTGTGTACACTGACCACAATCCGTTAATGTTTTTGAGTAAGATGAAAAACAAGAATCGGAGATTGTTGAATTGGAGTTTGATTTTACAGGAGTTTGACTTGGAAATTAAGCATGTGAAGGGTACAGACAATGTAATTGCTGATTGTTTATCCCATGTTTGAATGTGTATATATATATATCATGTGTTTGAATATTGTATGATATGTATATATAGACAAGTGTTTACTTAACCATTTTGTATTGAAAAGAAAAATTTTGCCTGTATGAGTCAAAATTTTTCCCTTTTGGAATGGAGGTGTAATGTGAATATAGGCCACTAGATGGCAGTATTTACCTTTTTTTTGTTAAGCTCAGACTGGAGTCATGTTTAGACATGTCCTGGACATGTCTGGGGCAAGTCTCAGAAAATTAAAAAAAATAGGTCTAAATGTGGGTGGGGTCTGCAAAAGAGTATATAAGGAAAAGAATTGAGACAGTAAAGTAGTAGGAGAAATTGCAAGAAGAAGGATACATGTGACCAGACCTGCCATTCTGTTCAAGACCTGTGACGTTTCCTTTGTGGATTTCTTTGCCTGTGTTTGAGCATTTTCATCATCCAGGACATCACCAAGCCACCCCCACGAAAAGGGATTGTAAATATTTATGTTTTGTACATAATTCAATCTTGGTCTTTAGGTTAGTTAGTTGTTATGGTGTTTGTTAATTAAATGTGTTGAGGTTTTTGAAACTGTGTCTGTCATCCCTTGCTGTTGCTGTTGGGTTGTAAATGGAATAACAAATTGGGGCCATAACAATACATCTACAAGTGCAAGTTAAAACTCTACCATGCAAAGCGAAATATCAAGAACACCCAGAAACACCACTGGCTTCTCTGGGCCCAAGCTCATCTGAGATGGACTGACACAAAGCAGAAATGTGTGCTGCGGTCTGACGAGTCCACATTTCAAAATTTTTTTTGGAAATCATAAATGTTGTGTCCTCGGGATAAAGAGGAAAGGGACCATCTAGATTGTTATCACTGAAAAGTTCAGAAGCCAGCATCTATAATGGAATGGGGATGTGTTAGTGCCCATGGAATGGGTAACTTGCACATCTGTGAAGGTACCATTAATGCTGAAAGGTACACTACCTGACAAAAGTTTTAGGACATTCCTCATTCTCACTGAACCTTTGATGTACATATTATATATGCAAGTGTTGTAGGAATTTAATGGTGTCCTAAAATGTAGATGTCAACATCACAGAACATTATTGAACACTTGGGGAAGCTACTGATTATATATATACACATATATGTATATAATATTAAATTAGAAATTAAGAAGCATTGTAGCACCTTTCCTAAACATGTAAAGAATTCTAATGCTCTTGTCATGACACGGGCTAATTTCCAAATTATTTTTTAAGGAGTTAGTTTGTTTTTGTGATTGGCCGGATGGATGGTTATTGCTTTAAATATTTCTGCCACGCAGAATTGTGGAATAGAATTGTGCGCAGCCACTTTGGTAATTTGGTAGATGGACGTGCGCCGAGATGGGTGTGGAGGCGTAGTAGGGGGAGGTGTCACATATTAATCAAGACACAGTGACAATTTCGTAGCAAAAGTCTCGCAGAAAGCTCGCCTGCTCCAACCTGGTTTACTTTCTGTGCAGTGGTAATTTGGCTGACCGGCGCACAGTGCGCACACCGAAACCTCACAGGCAGGTTTCCAGAATGTCAAGCAAATTTCAATTCTATAAATAATTACAGCAACCACTATTTAATGTAACTATCTGAATCAGCACATAAATTATACACTGACCAAAACTTCCAACGCAACACATACAATTTTCAAATATTTGGTGTACATAAAACGGGACATTGGTTTTGAGCCATGATGCATCAACTACAACTTAAAAGCTCAGAAAATTGTTTTGATTTTGTCGTGTGGGCAGCTCGTTCCGCTTGATTGCACTTTGTTTAGAATTTTGCCTATCCCGTCAGGTTGAGTAGAACTCATTGATCAATCTTTCGAGAATTTGGTCAATAAATAGCCATTGCAATGGGCAACTGAAATATTTCTTTGCATTATCCTGGGTCAACGCATGACCATGCCGCACCTAGGTCAAAATCAGCGAGAGCGAGCCGTTGGTATGCCCACTGGTGGAATGTCGCAAAGACGGGTTGCAAGGAACCTGGGCGTCCACGTGTCGACCATATCACGTCTCTGGAGCCAGTATAATGAAACAGGAAGCACCGGTGATCGACTACGTGCCCCCAGACCACGTGTCACCACCCCTCAGCAGGATCGCCATATTCGCCTCCAGCACCTGCGCAATCGCTTCCTGCCAGCTACAGTCACTACTGCTCAGACCAGAGGTCGTCACCAGAACTGGATTAGCAATAGCAACCAAACCGTACGCAACCGCCTGCGAGAAGCCGACTTGCACAACCAACGTCCCCGCCGTGGTTTGATGTTGACTCCTGCACATCGCCGTGTCCGTCTGCGATGGTCAAGGGCACATTTGGGCTGGAATGCTCTCAGGTGGAACAGGGTGCACTTCTCCGATGAATCGAGGTTCAAGTTGAGTGTGTCTGATGGAAGACTGCGTGTATGGCGCAGGCGACGGGAACGCTATACTGACGCTACCATCCTGCAGCGTGACCGCTGGGGTCGACCCAGTGTGATGGTTTGGGCTGGAATAAGCAGTAGACACAAGACAGATCTCATTTTCATCGATGGAAACCTCAGTGTGGCCCGTTACCGTGACGACATCCTTACCCCTGTCGCAGTTCCATTCGTCTATCGCTATCGCCTAATGCTGCGACAGGATAACGCGAGACCACATGTCACCAGAGTCTGTCAGGACTACCTGAGGCAGAATAATGTTCAGAGTCTTGATTGGCCTGCGTATTCCCCAGATTGAAACCCTATAGAACATCTAAGGGATATTCTGGATCGCCAGGTGGGAAGGCGTGATCCTGAACCAGCCACAGTCCAACAGTTGCATCAAGCACACCAGGAGGCATGGGACTGCATCACACAGGCTGAAATTCGGCATTTGATTGACTCCATGCATCGCAGAATCCAGGCTGTGTGTGATGCCAGAGGAGGCCATACAAGATACTGACTTTGGTGATCCTGAATTGCGCCTTCAACTGATGCAATGAATTGGAAACCAGGAAAAATCTGTTCTTCATTCTTGACTCTAAAACTGTGTTTTTGATTTGAATCTTAATATTTGTTATGTACTGTTAAATTTATCATAAGAAAATGACGTGTTGCAACAAACCCGAGTGTTGCGTTGAAAGTTTTGGTCAGTATAATATATATATCGATTGTCCTGATGTCAGATCAGAGAGAGATAGAGAGAGATGTGTACATGTAGGCACGTGAGTGCATGTGTAGGCTATGTGGGCATGTGCCCTTCAGCTGCTTTTACATCGTACGTAAAAGGAATATTTTGCACGACTGATTACATTCAAAGTCAATGCAAAGACGCGAATACAGGCGAATAACACGCTTTCTCTCCTTCCTCTTTGCTACTTGCGCCAGTAGGAGGGACCGAGGTGGCACAGAGGAGTACTTGCGCCAGGCTGCAGCGGGCACGAAATTGCAACATATGCCTGGCACACCCCGTTAGCGCGGCGCTCCTCCCATTCGCCGCGCCTGTGCCTGGTCTACGATTTTAGAGCACATAACCAAAATAAAGTTTCATTGCAATGAATTGTGGTGCTCATTGTTTAAACACATATCTTAAATAGATGCATTTGAAGTAGCACGATACCTGAGCTCAGCAGTGTGGATAAGCATAACGACTAGCATTTTCAGTCAGAGGTGGATGGAGATATGCTCGTCTATCTCAATAGTGTTTTTTATAGGGTTTTTTTGTGTAGTGTGCAAGTGTATGGAAGGAATTGGATGGAATAAGAATAGCTTGCTTTTTTAAGCCCACACGCTTCATTGACAGGAAGTCTATCTAAGCTGCCAGCTTTCAGATATACAGGAAGTCCAAACCACCACCACATTATTTAAGGAAGCATGAAAATTATTGCTTTGTGAGCAATACTTTGGCCAAACCTTTTCATCCTTTACTGTGCTATTCTGCATTTAAAAGCCATCCTCTTTGATTTTTCTGTCAAGATACTCTTTGAGTTGTTGTGCTGTTAAAATAAATTAATAAAAATCCAATTTAGTTCAATTCCATTATTGCACGGTCCACATCTCCAGAATTCTGAGGGACTGGCCTGCTCACTCCTCATCTCTCATTCCCACCATCTGTGTATCATTATCCAATTCATGTTTGAAACCACATAAAAGCCCTGACTCCGCACCTTAATGGTCTAAAACTCTTGTCAGGCAGAGGCTTTTGCCACAGCGTTTTGCAATTCTAATTGTAACTCTTCAATATAGCGTTCTTGTTCAGCTTGCGTTTTTTTGTAATACTATTTGGGAACTGTGTTTCTCATTGTATCGTGTATCTTCTAATAACGTTTGTGGCTTTGGTATAAAGGTTATTAAAGCCAAACACTTCTTTGGATTTTGATTCTGTCTTCCTTTTCCCTGTTTTCGATGCACATTGAAATGTGCACTGCAAAACCATTACAGATGTTAGTTTAACTCCTCTTAAAGGGGACCTATTATGCTGATCTTTCTTTTAATAGATATTAGTGACGTTATAATTTTAGATATCCATACTCAACCTCTGAAAAGCTTCTAAACATAAGATACAGGGGTTTTGCCGTAATCCAAGAGCGTGATTTTGTGAACATGATTTCCTCTCTGAACAGCTCCTCTCGAGATCTGGGCAAAACCTGACGTCAGGTTGTGCATTCCAATTAATAAAGACCTAGCCAGATCCAATCACGGCGCAGGACCTGCCCACACCGGAACCATTCTAGCAGGCACAAACAACGGCAGATCTTAATATGCCTTAGTAGTGTCTACACTTCTAGAAATACAAAAGAAGAACCGCAGATAATTTGAGGTGCAGTTCTTTCAGTATCTCTTCCAAAGCTGCTTGTTCGTTTATTTTTGGATGCGAAGAAGAACACCAATTTCTCTTCCAAAAGACGATATCACCAGAAATCAGTGGGTAGCTTTTTTGTTTGCGGGCGGAAAACAGACTCGGCTAAAGGGAACTTTAGCTGTTTGTGCACAGCATTTAACCAAACACAGCTTTGACAGTAAAGGACAATTTGACACAGGTTAAGCATTTCAGCTGCTTTTCAGACCTGAAGCAGCTGCATCGATCAAGCACTCAGAGCCACAAGCTGTAAGTAACGATATAACATCAAATAATGGAAGAGAAGCTAACGAGTTACGGGTGGCTAACAGGACCGCTAACGATACTTCGCACTCACAATTGGCCTCAAATGCAGGCTTTGTAAAATATCTGAAGATAAAGCCTGTATCGGTCGCGACTGTCCATGAATCACAGACACAGAAGCTGTAAGTTGCTTTTACTGCATAAGCCAACCTGACATGACAGCCTGTTGAATGCGGCTATAGCACTGCGGCTAATGTAGCCAAGTTACTGTATGTCTGTAAATACTTGTTTGTAATTTGGATGCTTGGTAAACTGTCCATGGTGACGGAACTTGCTGTCTGTAAAACAAGTGTTTGTCTCTTTGGTTATGACCGCACAGTTACTAGCTACTGCCTGTGAGTTTGCATGCTGTGCTACTTAAAAATGCTCCTGGTTCACTCATATGCAGTAATTCTGGCCGTAATACTTTTGTCACTTCAGTAAGCATGTGGCAGTTTCATTATAATGCCTGATTGTAGCCACTACAGTTGAAGCTAACCAGAGAGGTGCTGTATGTGTCAGCAAAGTTGGGCTGAAAAGGCTGCAGTTAGACCAGATGTAGGTTATGCAGAGCTTGGGATACGCGTTTAGGTTTGTTTACGGCTGCTTGTGATTGCTTCACTTACGCATGTCTGAGGCCAGCTGGATACTTCACCAATATCTGGGCCAGCTCTCTTTTGCTACAGCAAAAGCAATCGCGATATGCACAAGCTCTAACATGTCTGGTATAACAAACAATTTCTCTGCACTGCCAAGGCATAATTTCATCCCCCTTTAGAAACTGTTCTGGCTAATAAAAAGCAGAAAAAGGCAGAGAATGAATAGAAAATTCTTTCCAGTAGAAATTATCGATTCGGTAGCTCCACATAAGAAACTGTTCATGACATAACCGTAGCTGTATCTAGCTGTCGCGTACTATCCATAAAGCTGCTTTCACATCGGACGCGAAACAAATTTTTTGCACAACAGATTAAATTCAAAGTCAATGCAAAGACACGAATACATGCGTTTGGACGCGTTAAGCTACTTTCACACCGGACACAAAACAAATTTTTCGCGAGACAAATTACATTCAAAGTCTATGCAAAGACAATGCATTTACTTTGAATGTAAACTGTCGCGCAAAAAATTTGTTTCGTGTCCAGTGTGAAAGCGGCTAATCGCGCCCATTTTCCGCGAGCAAACACTGGTCATTCTGACGCAATAAGTAAACCATTACCATGGGCAATTTCCGAAAAAGCCATTTAGCCTGGAGTTTTCGCCCCTCCGCCATATACCAGCGCAGAAACTGTTTGTTACTCCACACTAATGAAACACCACAGTTATGAACCAGAAGGTCCTTAAAATATTCACCTAGGCAGTCCAAAAGTTGTTGGTCCACTTTTTTGCTGTTCCTCACTGTCCATGTTTCCCTGTAAACTCAGACCCACCAGATTTCTACGGTCTCTACGGTCTACACTTTGGTATGTCGACCCATTCGACAAATGTGTCTGTATGGGGTGGCTTCTAGCTTTACCTCAATCCTAGCTATAGAGTGGAAATACTGGTTTACTCACCATAGAAGCCGTAAGTAGATGGCAAATTCGAGCTTGAGCTGCCAGACTTTCGCACTGTGTCCTTCACTTTTACCGCTGCATTTATTAGAAGTTCATTTCATTAGATCTATACACATTTACAGCGTTTGATTGGTGAATTTCAGATGGTAGACACTTCTCACGTTTCACACTAGGGAGGCAGACCCGGAAAACTGCGTTCTGTCGAGTCACGCCCAGCTCCGCCCTCCACAGAGCTGGCCAATCAGAAGAAAGTGGGCACACAGGGAGGGGGGCCATAGTGGAAGAGCTGCCTGAACGAGGCGTTTCAGCCGGAGACTGCAATGGACTACAAATTGGGTTTTTTGAGGATGGCAGTCTGAGCTAAATAAGGACCCTTTTTTTGGACTTTGAATGATCAGGAGTACTCTTGGGGAGTCCAAGATGAAAAAATAAACGTGGAAACGTAGCATAATGGGTCCTATATATAATATAAGGAACAGTTCCTTATAATGGTAATCCATGTTCCACATTTTACTCAGTGCACCTCTCCTGCTGCCTGTAATATCCATGCTTTTCCAGAACAGGCTCCCCATCTGCTGGTCTTTTGCAAAAGACTTTAATGAAGTAAAGTGTAGTGCCTTAACACTTAGATTGTTAGGCACAGCGATGGAAAACACCACATTCAAGACGTGAATCCAAAATAAAGGGGTTTATTAAATAACAAAACACGTCACAACAGCCAACAAAAAAACTACACTCAAAGAGCTGATAAGAATGGAAGGAATAGCAAAGTAGGGATGTTTCGCTCGAAGCAGACAGCTCAACACAGTATCGATCTTTCAAAGCATAAGTATCTCGGCAATATGTTTTGATGCCTCGCTTCACCATGTAAAAAAAACACGTGACCCCCCAAATGAAGTATCATTACATCACACGCGTATCAGTGATGTGTCACTCCGGTTTTGAATCCAGGGCGGGATTTTTGGTGAAGACCCATTAAAATACCGGTATTCAAGGGCAGCAGTTTATACCAATCTTTACAAGCTTGCCCACAGATATCTTCATATGCCAGCAACTTCTGTGCCATGTGAAAGGGTCTTCTCCAAAGCTGGAGGTGTAGTAACAAAGAGAGAAACAGACTGAAGCCTAACTCAGCTGAAATCATCTTGTTTTTAAATAAAAATCTTTGAACCCTGTAAATCTCCTTTCCAACTTATGCAGCATTTTGCTCAACTATTGAAAGAACAGTCCCTAGTTGCACAAACGTTTGCCATTTTTTGTAAAAATATTTTCTGTATTTCTATCAATCTTGCAAAAGCATATCTCTATTACATGCAGTATTTTGTTATGGCAGAATCACATAACACACGTATGTTGTCTTGCGGAAAAAAAAGAAAAAAAAAAAAAAAACTGTCAAAAATGTCAAGATTCACGTAGAACCTTTATTGTTAAACGTACATAACAGTGCCTGTTTCATGACACGTTGTCCTTTATTGTTCCACGCAAATGCTATGTTGAAGATTGGCCAGCAGATGTCGCCATATTTCATTGTATCAAATGCTTCGCAACCCAGAACCGTTCAACACAAGTCCTTCATAGTTGATTCGGTAGTTCAGAAAGCTTCGGTTTCTCCCTCACTATAGCACAGCTAATAATAAAATGGCGAGGAGGACACAAAGACTATGGCAAAGAAAGAGAAGTTGATAAGCACTGAAACCCACAAGGGCAAAACAGGACTGTGGCAAAACAAGGATCCATCTGCCAGATTGGCGCTCAACCTCAGAATATATGGGCTAGGGGGTGGGATCAGGGAACAAGGAACACCTGGGCAAAACAAGAGGGGGCAAGGCACAGAAGCATGAGACATGGGACAAGCAGTAAGACTTAACGAGCCCATTAAGAGAATGGGCGTGGTCCGTTTAAGTATGATGTAAGATGCAGCGGAAAAGGAAGGGTGAGACTGTTAACAGAAAAGCAAACAAGATCTATAAAACAGCAAATGCGGATATCATGCCAATCGATACCCCATCTAAATTAGCCAGGATTAGAGTGTGCCTGTTTAAAGAAACACCTCCCGTGTGAGTTAGGAAATGTTAGCAAAGCGTAAAAACAATCAACAGTCAATCAACCTTAGAAAAGCCCAGGATTCAGAACAGCTGTGAAGGAAGTGGAACCACGAGCAACCAAACCAAAGCAATGAGAGGTACAGCATGCAGGAACAGAACATGGCATGGAACACAGACTGGAGGGGTGGATCCTAACTGGCAGACCAGACTGGAGCTAGAAAATTGAAAGACTCATGAATAAACAAGGGCACATGGGAGAACTAAAAATGCACCAGACAGGCAAGCAAACAGAGCAAAAACATAACATGGCTATCTTAAAAGGCCTACCTCCAGAGTCCGGAATCAGAGTGACACTGTGGTTAACTCCTGAATTAGGGACTGGTTATCCATGCCAAGATCATATTTATCTTACCACCTAAGGTCGTGCTAATAGTAAATTGATTGATTGATTGATTGATTGATTAGTGAGTGACGCTCAAGTTTCATCACAAAACCCCTTCCTAAGCTTTACTCATCCTGGAGTAAAAAGAGAGTGAGTGCTTGGATATATCAATGGACAGACAACCACTCTTTTTTGGAAACTGTTGGTCTTCCAGTGAAATTTAATTAGGATTTAATTTTTTTGTGTTATTTATCAATGAAGCACTTCTCCAGTTTTTTTTTTTTTTTTTTTGCAGTCACAAATTTTTATTCAGTAATTTGAGCAAATGAAAACTGTGTCAGAAGGATCAGTTAGGCACTTACTCATTAATACACATCATCCACAAACACATAAATTACAAAAATACAAAAAAAAAAAAAAATCAACCTTACATTCATTAAAAAGATCACAGGAAAAAAAAAATTGCAATTAATCTCAACTTTGCCCAAGCAAGTTCATTTTCACCTCACCCTTAAAATGAAAATGTGCTTGTGTTTCTCTTCCCAAAGAAGAGTGGGGGGTGTGTGTGTGTATGTTTTTGTGTGGTTGTGGGTGTGCGTGTGCGTGTGTGTGTGTGTTTGTAGCATATGATCGTTGCAATAAGGATTCCAATACAAAGCAGCTGTAACCTTGAATATATTTACTACATGAAGGCGTGTAACCTTTTATTTGACTCTATAAAGCTGAATTGATATGATGAAATGTAATAAATACATTCACAAATTTTAGCTCACGGTAAACCAGACAGACAAAGGGCAGATAATTCTCAACTGCTCAGCAGGTTCAAGATATTCCATGCTCTAGCTTTTCAAATTAATTGATTTTTTTTTTTTTTTTTTTGGAAATACATGCTCAAACTGATTTTGATACCTGCAACACATTTGAAAAAAAAAAAAATAGTGCCATGGGCACTGTAGTTCACCTGGAACTTTTTGAAATAAAGCAGACAATTTACCATTTTCAGGACCATGGGAGAACTGTGCCGCTTTCTGTAAATTGACTTATAATGTATTAATATACTCTGTAGTGTATAAAAATAATATCATTAGTTCCAAATGACCTTGTTTGTACCATTTGTAAACTTGGGGTTTAAGCAGAGGCGGTCCGTTGGCAGTAATGAAGGCCTTCAGAAACGTCACCTTTCAATACGTAATAACCTAAACCTCTGACAGTTTACTTTTCCCGGTTTAGCAGCAGTTTCTCAGACTAATTGCTTGAATGACAGATTTATTTTTGATAGCATTGTAATATATTGCACCACAAAATTATTTGGTGTTTCCTTCCATACATATGTTTTAAATGGCAACTTAAAACATCAATATGTCTTCATGAATTCTGCCCTCATGGAGCTGGTGAAACGGCTCAGATTTGTGGAAATTGGTTTGTGAGGTATGTCACGATAATCCATTCTATATTCGGAATCTAGTCATGCCTAAAGAGAGTTGTTAGGCACAATGCATAGCTGAGAGACAATTGTCAGGATGGCGAAAATAAATGCTGCGAAGTCAGTGAAAGTTTTTGATTTTTTGCATTTATACTGCCATCCTTCCAATGCCTTATCAATCATATAACTATAGGCAATAGGCATTCACTTTTTCCATTATCATTTCTTATTACAGGTCATGTATTGGCCTTGCTTGTTCAGTTGATAAATTGATTGTTAATCAGTTGAACTTAAACGAGAACAGGCAATTGAGCAGTAAAGGGTGCTATTCCTGAAGGCCCTCAGAACACTTGACAGCAGGCCAGGGGTGTCCAATTTATCCGTAAAGGGCTGGTGTGGGCATGAGTTTTTGTCCTAGCCAGCAGTGCTACAGCAACTGATTCCACTAATTAACTAATGAAGGGTTTCAATCAGGACTTTGGTGAGTAGAGTCTGGTGTGTTAGTGTTGGGCTCTAACAAAAACCAGCACCCACACCGGCCCTTTCTGGATAAGATTGGACACCCCTGAAGTAAGCCTATATTGTTTCTAAGTCAGACACTTATGAAAATAATTTTGACATCTTAATGGTGTTCTAATTGGTAGGAAGATGTTTACACATTTCCAGCTTCCTTGGTCAAGGAGAACAGTTGAAGAGCATTTTTAAAGTGGTTTTTGCATTTGAAGGGCATTGTTTGATTTCAGCAATTAAATTAAGGTCAAAATGCAACATACAGCAAATTCCATAATGCATGTCTTGAGTCATAGTGCTTAGTACACACATGCCAAATTTCAGCTGAATTGCATCTGAAATTATTCACAAACAAGAGTTTGTCACTAAAGTGACGGTATCCCCCGCCGTTAGGTCACCAAAACTGACTGGTGTCTGCGCATTCCCAGTAGGAAGGTTGGCACCAAAATAAAATTGAAATAGGTTGACTCCTTCTTGAGATATCGCGCTGACAATGTTCGGGACGGACGGACGGACGTACGGATGGAGCTGAATACTATATCCCTTGCTTCACGCTAAACGCGCGGGGGGGGGATAATTAGTCAAAATGGCATTTTGGCAGCCATATTTGAAACTACATTGCAGCAATTTTGGTGAAGTTTGGTATCCTCATTGCTTGGATGAAGTCTGTGAAGTTTCAGGTACATTAGTTCAGTAGTTTTGGAGAAATAGATTTTTAAAGCTATTTATGAACTTTAGAGGTGTGGTGTGCTGTTAGAGATCAAATCGAGGTCAAAAGGTAACCTACAGAAAAACCTGTGAGATGCATTTTGATTCATGCGGCTTAGCACCTACATACTGCATATCAGCTGAATCATTCCGGATGTAATTGACAAATGAGTGAAAATAGCATCTTTAATATGCTGCCATGACGGCCAAATCAGACCGCAAGGATTTATACAAACTTTTGTGTTCTCAGTGGCTAGAAGATATCTGCAAATGTTCAGCCTCAATGGACCAACAGTTTACATGAAGAAGAAGATGTTCACAGATGCTAACAACAACTGAGGACAACAGAGGACAAGCAGGTCTTGACATTAGCCCAATAGGTCCAGATAAGCAAAGAAATTGGATACCATGACCTTTTAGTTACAGGTTTAAACACACATTCGCTCATACACATACTCATTAACACTCAGTTCCCAACATTTTGGCATTCCAACAAATGTAGAGGAATACAAACACACCCAATCATTGAAAAAAGCACACAAGCATACAAACATTTCAGATTTGAATTCTCTCCTCCAGTCTTATGGATTCGTCCTCTTTCAGTCCTTGTTTTTTTCTGAAAAACACAACAGAAGTTAAAAAAAAATGTGTTTGAGAGCATGTGACAATCAAGTTGTCATCATCAATTCCCTTTCAAGGAAATTGCACACACCCTCTGGCAGGAAGATTTTTATCTTTTTTTTTTTTTAAATACGCCACCTCCAATGCCTCCTGAATTTGGAATGTCCGCTCTGCGAACTATTGTTTTGTCTTCCCGACCAGATGTTTGTGTATTTTTGAGGTCCCCTTGTTTGTGAATAACTGGAGAGAGACAAAATCTTCAGAAGTCATCTTCATTCCAGCCTTGAATCGTGCAATAATTCAAATCTGGAGAGTAGTCCTTGGTCAAGAAGTACTAACTCAGTGTTCTTTACAGAGCCATATTTATGGGAAAATCTCAACCAACTTTGCTCCAATCACAATACATGGGCCATACACTGATTATCTCTTAAGTTTTTTTCTTTCCCCTATTGGTTGGCAAGCTCTCTGTGAGATTCTCTGGAAAATAATGGTGGTCAAAGAAGTATTGTTCTCATGAAAAAAGTAAGAAAACAGACTGAAAAGGAGATGAAATTTACAGTCAAAAAAGGAAAAATACGGTCAAAGGAATAGGGTACAAGTAGACACATATGATTCAACTGATTATGTTTTCAATAACAACTAATGAATTCACTCAACAAATATTAATCAAATCTACAAAAATCAGATACATTTAAATGCCTCACCTGATTATGTTTTTTAATCAACAAAACAGAAGCCTGCTTATTTTTCAAAGCTACAGAAGCCCACTGCTGTGTGTGAGCTGCTCATGCATGTGTGAATTGAATTGCTTGTCTGTGTGTGTGTGCCTGTGTGTGTAAGTGTGTTATTACTGCTTAAATAATACATAATATGATTATTGATTATGGTCATTACGTATGGTATTTAATTTACTGATGAATATGATGAGAAATATTGAATGTTGGAATGAGGCTCCTGAAGCCCTCTCGGGAGACGGTAGATGGTTTACTGTTCTTCCCCAAAGCCTGCAACAGTCAGCCACTGCTTCTTCTCACTCGTAGTGTCAGACTTCGCAAACACTGAACAAGGGTGGAGGAAACCCCGACATGCGCTTGCTTTGCCCCACTGAATGGCCAGCAGGAGCCGCTTGAGCAAAGCACAGTGCAAACCCAGACTGACTGTATCCCTCCTGTATCCCTTGCGGAGCCAATTATGCGCAGCTCCCAACGAGTTTGCTGGCTTCAGCCAGTACTAGCACAGCTGGATTCAATCTGATGCCATGGTGCTCACTGAGCAGCGCAAGCAGCAGATTTAGCCACACATCAAATGAACAGATGTATCCCTGATGATACAAACCTGGTCATATGCAAGTGCTTTAAACTGCCTGTACTGTATATCATGGTCCACATTCATACTAGCACTCTGCCCGTGGGGATCCACGGGTTCGATTCCATGTCTTTATATTATAGTGAACAATGCACCATTATGATGTCATCACGTGCACCTCTATGATGTCATTACGTTGCTATGGTGTTTCCATAACCACCAAGGTGGCTGTCATGCGACCAATGTTTTTATAGTAATTAAAACTAAGTAACCATCAAGGGGAATACGCTGTGCTGACATTCCGCGCTCAGTGGAATACGAAGTCGCCTGCAAGAGGGAGCATAATAGCGTCGCTCACGTTATGCTGCAGATGACGCGCTACTTTCTCTTGGGGCCTGGCATCTGTTTTTGGGATTCAGGACTCCTGTGGATGAATTGGCTTGGGTTCAAAAGGGGGAATCCCCAGGAGAAGACCTACAGGGGGAATCCCCAGGAGAGGACATACAGGGGGCAAAATAGCAGCGCTCACGCTATGCTGCAGATACGCACCCGGTGGAATCCAGCACTGAGCAAGCATTCAGTGTGAGTTAAAGATGCATATTTTCGTTCCTCTGATGTAGTCAGCAATTTTTATTTTTTTTAAAGATTATTTTTTGGGAATTTTTCCTTTATTTGATAGTTATACAGTGTAGAGCAGGGGTGTCCAACTGACTAAACGGGCCAAGAGGCTGCAGGTCTTCAATCCTACCAAGCAGAAGCTCACCTGAAAGCACTGATTTAATCAACTGATCTAGGCAACTGCACAACTGATTAGTTGTATCAGGTGCCCTTCTGCATTGTTGGAGTGAAAACCTGCAGCCTCTTGGCCCGTTTACGGGTCAGTTTGACACCCCTGGTGTAGAGAGACAGGAAGGTTTGGGAGAAGAATGGGGGAAGACATGCAGCAAATGACCCAAGCTGGAATCGAACCCAGGTCACTACAGGAAGGACACAGCCTTTATGGTACGCGCTTAGACCGATGAGCCACCGATGTATGAGATTCTCACGCGGAATTGAAGTCCTTGTGCATGGTGGGGTTGGAAGCAATGTAACTGCATAAAGACGTTTCAAATGATCTAATTTCATTTAAACGATCGCAAAATAACTGCTGAGTTGGAAGATTGCCTCCAACCACTGAGTAAAGAAAAGCACGAGAAGTCCGGAGTCGTAATCGACATGCGGTACAAATGAAAACTGGCCACACCTGATAATGTTGAGAGTTTTCGGACAATTCCGTGACTGTGCAATAACTGTATAATGTGCATTATCGTTACTCTCACTGTCCAATATCTATTACTCACTGCATATGATCATCACTACTGCGCAATATTTAATAATGTGCAATAACCCACTGTATATCCCACTGTAAATAGCAGCATGTTAATTTTTTGTAAATGTACATAGGACCTCAGAACTGCTACCCCTTTATCCCCCGTACCCCTTCTTGCACTTTCATTTTTTTACGTGAACATGAACGAGCTCAGAATCTTCCTAACGAAGATTTTTAAAATAAAAATACACTATAATAGTATTTAGCATTTTCACGCAAACAAATAGTGACTTAAAACAAGTTACCAGTTGCTTGACAAATGAAATTGTACCTATCCCATTGGCAAGATAGTCAAAATAACCTCAAATCAAAGACAGATTTTTTGTCTTTCTGAGAAAAATGGCGATAGAAATAAGTGTTTTAAGTCTTAAAATAAGTAAATTCATCTAGTGTTTTTTCTTTTCATTATTTGCAGTGAAACACCTTGCCTATCAAACACAGCTCACGACAGCACTGCATGCGGGACAATATGGCGGTGCTTTCGGGGTAGGCAGGACCTTAGTAAGATAAGGTAATCTGATCGCTGGTTATTCTTCACTTGAATAACAGGTTGGAAAGGTCCATTTTCACTGCTGGTGTGCAATACAGGCATGGAACTGACCAATCACTGACCTGTAGCATCCCTCTTTGATATTCACTGCAATGACAGCTGAAACCATGGCAACCAGGCCCAAAGACAGCAGCACTGACTTCAGCATACACAGCGAAGGACCAGGAGGAACCGCACCTATAGGAAACACAACATTACAGATGACCTGTCTGATGCAGCTGCTGTTATACACTAACAGCATTATCTAACTAACTAAAGTCATTATCTCCTCTATCAGTATCAGGCTTCCTATAGGCTTTGTCTGAATAGTTATCATTGTCAATCAGGAAACGTACGTCGGAAGAGGTTCACAAAATCCTGTGATAAAAGTTTGGGTCACTGCCTCACCTCACCGCACATCTCTGGCTTCCTACTCGCAAATCTGCAGTTTCGTGAGCATTTCAAGTTCGATGTAGCCTACTGAGTAATAACGCCGGGAAACTTAAACAGGTCCGTCATTCAGCCGAATAGTCTTACTAAACTAGTTAATCGTCTGATTGCTAATCAAGCAAAGGGGAGGTTTCTGCCTCAGCAAACTAACCTCCGACTGCATGTCACTGGTAGCTTCCACAAGTTCACACAACATTTGAATTGGGTTCCAACACCCTTTCCGTAGTCAGATTTAGGCATTTTTCCAAGCACTTTTCAAGCATTGTCAGAGAGCGTTTTCAAGGTTTCTGTTACAGCTCAGATAGCAAATTCCCATGAGAGTTGTGCACTTAATGTTGCATTTTTAATAGTTTCAAGCTCTTTATTCAAACTCCAAGCAAATTTCAAACCTTAAAAATACATCATAAAAATTCAAGCACGTTCAAAGATTTCCTTCGAAACCCTGTTTAAAAAATGGGGCCAGTCAGAATTCCTACCGTCAACTTTGTCGGTGGGGAATGAAGGTCTCACTCTTCCCTTATTACCATGAAAATTGCGTGTCTCCAGTGGGTAAATCCCACTCCCTGACTGCTGCAAATTTTTCAAAAGCAGAGATAAGTTGACAAGTTGATAAGTGTATATCCAGTCAAATAAATATGTGAAACTGGAATTCTTCGTATACCTGCACATCCAGATAATCAGAGCTTTCCTCAGCCTCTGACAAAATCTCATCATTTCTGGAAACTGGGGAAAAGAGCAGGATTTTTTAAATAAAAAAAAAAATCTTAAGAAGAAACTGTGGTGCAAATGTGCACAATTCATAACTTCATTACATGCAAGAAAACAGTAACAGGCAATTGTTGCAAATAAATATCAGACAATCTGATATATCATCCAATGTACTTGCAAGACTATTGCACATCAGCACATTATAGATTACAATGAAAAAATGATAGATTACAGTACTGTAAATAGCTGAAGAAATCTATGCCAAAGAGCCTTAGATTTCACACTTTATCATCTCTGCATGGTTGCCCGATTTGTGCACAAACAAAGAATAATTACTGGAGCTGTCTATCTAAGTACAACCCCAATTCCGAAATAGTTGGGACAAAGTGTAAACTGCGAATAAAATCAAAACGCAATGACTTTCAAATCACACCAGCCTGTATTTTATTCACAATAGAACAGAGATAACATAGCAAATGTTGAAACTGAGAAATTTTACAATTTTATCCACAAAATGAGCTCATTTCAAATTTGATGGCTTCTACAGGTCTCAAAAAGTTGGGACTGGGGCCTGTTTTCCATGGTGTAGCATCCCCTCTTCTTTTTAACACAGAGTGGAGGCATCGGGGCATTGAGGAGACAAGTTTCATGAGTTTAGCCATTGGAATTTGATACCACTCCGGTTTAGGGCTTCAAGCTGCTGGAGAGTTTAGGGTCTCCTTTGATGGATTTTTTGTTTAATGCCTCAAATGTTCTCAATCAGTGAAAGATCAGGACTGCAGGCAGGCCAGTTCAGCACACAGACTCTTCTACTATGAAGCCATGTTGTTGTAATAGCTGCAGTATGTGGTTTTGCATAGTCCTGCTGAAATACACAAGGCCTTCCCTGGAACAGATGTTGTCTGGAGGAGAGCATATGTTCCTCTAAAACCTTTATATACCTTTCAGCATTCATGCTGCTTTTAAAACATGCAATTGTCTCACACCATATGCACTACTGCATCCCTGTACCATCAGAGATGCTGGCTTTTGAACTGAGCGTTGATAACAGGAGGGGTGGTCTTTCTCCTCTTTAGCCCGGAGGACACAATGCCCATGATTTCCAACAAGAATGTCAAATTTGGACTCGTCTGACCACAGGACACTTTGCCACTTTGCTACAATTCATTTTAAATGAGCCTTGGCCCACAGAACACAGCGGCGCTTGTGAATCATGCTCAACAATGGCTTCCTTTTTGCATGATGGAGTTTTAGGTGGCATCTGTGGATGGCACGGCGGACTGTGTTTACACACAATGGTTTCTTAAGTATTCCTGGGCCCATTTAGTAATGTCAATGACAGAATCATGCCAGTGAACGATGCAGTGGCATTTGAGGGCCTGAAGACAGGCATCCAGTAAAGGTTTTCGGCCTTGTCCCTTACGCACAAAAATTTTTCCAGTTTCTCTGAACCTTTTGATGATGTTATGCACTGTCGATGATTAGACCTTCCAAGCCTTTGCAATTTGACGTTGAGGAACATTGTTTTTAAAGCATTCCACAATTTTTTTCCGCAAGCCTTCACATGTTGGAGAGCCTCTGGCCATCTTTACTTCTGAGAGACTCAGCCTGTCAGAGAAATCCCTTTTATTGATTGACTGATTCCAAATTTATTTGTACAAGGACAATGCAAATTAAACATAATTTTAGTCCAAAAGAACCAAAAAAGATGTTTTGCAAAATGAGATTATAGCCTAGGCTAATTTGCATCCCAAGTCCCTAATCTGACTTTATCCACAAAGCATACATACAAAAAAAGTACACACTTGCATACATAAACATATACATACATACTTACACATTTCTATACCATACATATCTATATATCCTCATATATACATCATCCACATGCACAAAAACATATAAAAACTGTAACTGAACATATAGATCAGGTATCAGAATCATATATATATATATATATAGCAAATCATGTTACAAACCTGATGCCAGTTAACTTAATTACTAACTCAATGTTCTTTCAGCTGATTCTCATATATTAATTGCTTTTTCAGCCCTTTTTTGCCTGTGTCCCAACTTTTTTGAGACCTATTGCAGTCAGAAAATTTGAAATAAGCTCATTTTGTGGATAGAAATGTAAAATTTCTCAGTTTCAACATTTGAAATGTTATCTATATTCTCTTGCAAATAACATTGGTTTCTGTGATCTGAAAGTCATTGCATTTTGATTTTATTCACACTTTACACTTCGTCCCAACTATTTTGGAATCGGGATTGCATGTTGGAATGTAAGATTATAAAATATATGCAAAGTAATCTCTTTGAAAATTCCATCTTCAGTTCAAATAAGAGCTTTATCAGACAACCATGAAATAAGATTGGAGTCCAATCGCCTGTGACTGCATGGATGTAACCCCCAAGTGCCCACTTGTGATCTCATCCGATCTCTGACCCCTAGAGCCTTCACAAGCCATTCACTGAAATCAGCACATTTTTAGCATGAAATTGTGCTTCATTCAGCCAATTCTGTCAAAATGGCAACCAAAATCGATGGGTGCCATGACCTTACCATACCCTATGCCCAAACCAAATATCATAGGTTTCGGGTGAAATTTGCGTAATGTACAGCCTCCCCAAGAAAATCACAGACGTGGCAACAGCGGCGGACGTAGCAACCATGAATCCAAAGTACCAGCCTGACTTCATCGTGCTCAATGGAGGCATACTAAATGGAGGCATAAGCTATTTTGCAGCTGGTTGTGAGCCAGTTACTTTTCACAGGAATGATGTGACTGGTTATTGACCTTTTTTCTTGAAATCAGTGTTTGATAATAGAAAAAAATGTGTTGTTATATTTACCCTGGTTCCCTTTGTATAATCTTGTGATTGAAGAGCCGAGTGCTAAAAGTATTTAAGTCCCAATATCACACACCATGAGGAAAGGATGGGAAAACGTCTTTTATAGTTATCTAAAGTCACTGCCAAGATTTTCTCGGAATGGACATCTTGTGACTAAAAGGGCCGCTATCTGGACATGCACATGTGCAAATCTTTTCTCAAATCTTGAAACCATGCACCTTACGACTTAAAAAGATGTCAGCAATTTAGATGATCCTCAAGAATCAAGAGTTATCATGGCTCCCAGCCTCGTACCAGCCAGCAGTGGTCGGCAGCTCTTTTCAGAGTAGCGTGCAATTGGCCAATGCGCTACAGGAATGCAAATTGGGAATGATCTGCCGGGATAGGGTAATGTAAATAGTAAGTTCTCAGGTGCCTCCAGTTGGCCAGACAGGCGCTCGTTAGGAAGATTCTAAGTTTGTTCATGTTCGGGTATCCTCCGCTCTCGTTCTGAACTTGTCAGGGTTCGACCAATGAGTGTATAAGAAGCGGTGGCGGCGAGCGCGTACTTCAGAGGAGAGCCGCGAGCTGTCTTACTCTCCTGAACGGGCAATAGGGGGTTGAATATATGAAAAGCCTCGTACATAGTTCCCCAATTGGACATTCCAGATTCGGGTGGGATTGGAGATGGCAAATTTTTTTCAAAAAAAAAAAAAAAAAAGATTTATCATGGCAATCATTGCTGTCTATAATATTTCAGTTTTGTTATTTAGATTTATTATTGGCTCATATTTTTGAGCTGTTATTTTCCTAACGTATTCATGAACTCTAATTCTTTGTTAATAATTTTTCCTTCTAGTAAGTTCATTTACCGGATGGAAAGCCAGTTCAAAAAAGACTGAGCAGATTTGAGTTCTCTAGGTTTTGATGAGGTGGCACAACAGCAAAGACAGCAACACGCGAGATTTTTTCCCTTTACATAAGTATCCCACATTGCTTTGTCCTGTTTGCTTAAGTCCAGGGGCTCTCATTATCGTCAGAGATACAAGTTCCCGGGGGAATATTATCTTAGTTTTGCAAGGAAGTGAGCTAAAACTGAATTTTTCAGCAATAAAAAGAAATTAACCTAGTTGCCTCTTCCAGAATTTTCTCCTCATTCATCATCAGTTCTCAGTTAATCTGACGTTTTTTCCCCCATTATTATTACTATTATAGTTCATGAAAGCAGGACAGCAGCAAACATTCAAAATCCTTTCAAATACAAAGTTCAAAGTATCCACAAACAACTTCTTCCAAATGTTTGAGTTTGTGACCTTTGCAAATTATATAGGTCATGCATGTGCTGTTAGGAAGAGGTCAGGGGAACACCAGATGCAGGAACTAAAGTGTTTATTGAAACACAAAACACTAGGAGAAAATTGGCAGACAAGCCAGAAATAAAACACCGGCACAAGCACTGAACGATTGGGAAAACTAAGGTACACTGCCCAGGGCAGGGGGAAACAGAAATACTCACTCCAAGAGTGGGTAAACTAGAAAACCAAAAACTTGACCTAACTAGACTGACGGACGCACTGGGAGACTTAAACATGGGGCAGACAAGACGTGCGCACAGCAAAATTCAAGACTCGGGAATCATACAAAGGAAATACTCAGAAGACAGAGGAGCTGAGATTTCACCATGCAGAGCAGAGTCTAGCAAAATTCCGTCTGACAGCCCCCTCCCATCTCTGCCATATATATAGTCAAGAGAGGGGGCGGGGACTCGGAATGCAATCTCAACTGGAACAGAAACACATGGGATTAATAAACAATTACACGAGAACCGGGTAAACCATAATGACGAGACAAGACGCGGAGACCATCAATCAAACTAGACAGTTTAGAGCAGTGACATGCAGTCGGAGGTTAGTTTGGTGAGGCAGAAACCTCCCCTTTGCTTGATTAGCAATCAGACGATTAACTAGTTTAGTAAGACTACTCGGCAGAATGACAGGCCAGTTTAAGTTTCCGCGGCATTATTACTCAGTACATCGAACCTGAAATGCTCAACAGCAGATTAGCACGTACTTGCTTCCAGGAAGCCAAAGCAAAGTCATAAACAAATATTAAAACAGTTTGACTTATGCAGAGTTCAATGATTAATCAATGGGCTATACAATGTATTCTCCTTTAAATACGCGCTTTTACACCCAAACAAAAAGCAGGCGTTTATTTTCAGTCATCTTTCATAATCCGATAAACAAAATGTTCAAACGATATTCAGAATTACTGCGAGTCAAGAATTTTTCCGAATTGATTATTCACATTTCCATCCTTGCAGACTCGAATTGAAGCATATACACTCATGAATCTTTTTTTCACCATCACCTCTATCAGTATCAGGCTTCCTATACGCTTGGTCTTAATTGTTTTCATTGTCAATCAGGAATAGTATGTGGGAGCAAGTTCACAAAATCCTGGAAAAAAGTTTGGGTCACTGCCTCACCTCACCGGACGTCTCTGGCTTCCTGTAAGCAAGTACTCGAAAATCTGCAGTTTTGTGAGCATTTCAAGTTGGAATTAGCCTACTGAGTAATAACGCCACGGAAACTGGCCCGTCAATCAGCCGAATAGTCTTACAAAACTAGTTAATCGTCTGATTGCTAATCAAGCAAAGGGGAGGTTGCTGCCTCACCAAACTAACCTCCACCGCACGTCACTGGTTTAGATTACCTTAATTGAAACGTGACGAGTAAAAAGCACCACGAGAGAAGCAAAGAAAGCACAGCTTTAAACGTAGTTAATCAGGGAAAGCTTAGGCAGGAATTACTAAAGCTATAAACACACTCACTCGCTAATGAGTTAATTGAGGTTTATACTACGTGACAAAATATTTACAATCACCCTCAAAAGAGTGCTGGTAAGTACGGGTTAGTAATTATCCTATCAGAGAACGTATTCACTCAGAGTTTAGCAAGACCCAGAATTAAGCACAGGTGGAAGCAATGAATGAAATACCAGAGCTGAAACCAAAAGAGGAAATGTGATTGGACAACGAGACGCAGGCATGCTGAAGGCTGTCACGCGGCATCACTGGAGAATGCAGATTGGGAGTGGATCGCCAGACGGCAGAAATGAAAGCTGAAAAATAAAACGAAAGTAAGGCACAAGCATAAATAAGCACAAGACACCACACGAGACAGAATCATACCATGTGCGTATCATGACAGAGACCCTTTAAGTACTTCAAGCACTGGGTCTTCGATTTGTCTAAATCTAAAATGATTGATTGTGAAAAACATGCATTTGTGTAGAAAATCAGGAAGGGGACAGATACTTTGTGACAGCATTGGACTGCATTGCAGAAAAGATGAAATCTGATACTTTATAGAAGACATTATCACTTGATCAGCTCATTAAAAATAGCATCTGACTCTGACTCAGTTCACTGGCAACTGAATTCGTCAGGCCACACCACTTCCTGTTTTATGGAGCACCTCAAAGAATTTGAAGCATAAAACAATGTTGACGCATAAGTCTGAAAAAAGCATATTAAGGCAATCGTTTCAGTGAATAATACACCATATTAATGTATAATGATTAGATGATGATTAGCTTTAAGTATTTGCTTTATATTCCTTCAGAAGTGAACCACTGATCGACCCTCCACAACATGGATGTGAAAAGGAGGAAGAGACAACTGAAGCATCATTTAGAAGACAATTCAAGGACTCCAGCATCTAAACGACAGCAAATATGTAAACTCCATTATGAAAATTCTACATGTGACCATTTCACTTTCTTATCAGATGTTGACAATCCAACAGACAGACCTATATATCTCAATGATACAGCGCCCTCCATAATCACTGGCACCCCTGGTTAAGATGTGTTAAAAGCATTAAAGTAAATTCCATTTTTATTGCAGAAGCATACTCTCGCACTGAAAAGTGAAGAAAAATGTAACCATCAACTCAAAAGAATTTTAAGGGAAAAAAAATCCCTGACTAAGAAATAATTCTTTTTCATAAAATCACTTGTTCCACAATTATTGGCACCACTAACAATTCCTCGGAAATAAATGTAATTGAAGTATTCCTGTCAATTCTACAGTAGTTTACAAAGTTGATCAGAGTATCTAGGAACATTTAATTAGTAATTCAACACTTCCTGTTTCCCTGGGGTATAAATATGATGTGACACAGAGGCCATTTCTCTTATCCACTCTTCAACATGGGAAAGACAAAGGAACACACCATTCAAGTAAGGCAGATGTGTGTCGACCTTCACAAATCAGGCCAGGTTTTGGAGCAACATATGTTGCCATCCAAGCAACGTCTTTTTCATGGACGCCCCTGCTTATTTCAGCAAGACAATGCCAAGCCACATTCTGCACGTGTTACAAAAGCATGGCTCTGTAGTCAAAGAGTGCGGGTACTAGACTGGCCTGCCTGTAGTCCAGACCTGTCTCCCATTGAAAATGTGTGGCGCATTATGAAGCCTAAAATACGACAACGGAGACCCCGGACTGTTGAACAACTTGAGCTGTACATCAAGCAAAAAAGGGAAAGAGTTCCACCTGAAAAGCTTCAAAAATTAGTCTCCTCAGTTCCCAAACGTTTACTGAGTGTCATTAAAAAGAAAGGCGATGTAACACGGTGGTAAAAGGCCCCTGTGCCAACTTTTTTGTAATGTGCTGCAGCCTTTAAATTCTAAGTTAATGATTTTTTACAAAAAAAAAAAAAAGTTTTCAGTTTGAACATTAAACATCTTGTCTTTGCAGTGTATTCAATTGAATATAAGTTGAAAAGGATTTGCAAATCATTGTATTCTGTTTTTATCTACGATTTACATAACGTGCCAACTTCACTGGTTTTGGGTTTTGTACATTATATTATATTGTATTGTATTGTAATAATAGTGTACCTTAAGACTTAAAGCCATTGTGAGAGCTACTGTATTTTCAGTGAACAAATTTGGAAGTCTAAGTGGAATTCCAATATCGATTTTGCAATGGATTGAATAAAGGGGCGGAGACTTGGGCTCTCTGTATATATATCGCCCCCTGCTTCACTACTCCTCACAACCTGACCTTTCAGCTTGACAACTTGCTTTGTATTCAACCTGTGCAACCTGACTTGTTCAGCAGTTTAACATTCAACAGCCTTTTTAAAGGCTTATATTATATTATATTATATTATATTATATTATATTATATTATATTATTAGAAACAACACTGCACCTTCAAAGGCTCAACCAACGCCCTTTTTTAAGGCTTGTTGCCTTGTATTGTATTGTGGGTACTCGTTTATACTGTATTATATTATTGTTATATTATTACAATCAGTTGTGAAAGTCCCCGTGAGAATCCAATAGATATAAGACTCTAACATTACACTTGGCATCAGTAGTATGGATTGCAAACATACATAAAAGTGGGGCTTCAAAACGAAAAGCCAAAAAAAATAGGGAGGCAAAGCAGGCCGATTTTTTAAAAAATGTGCCTTTGATTTCTAACTTTTTTGACAAGCCTCAAGATTCAAATATTGATAATGTCATCAGTAGCCCGAGTTGCAGCAATGAAGAGATCACCACTGGTTTGATCATACCGGAGCCCTCACAGACCCAATCAAGCGTAGACCCGGCCTGTCAGGCTCAGGCCTCAGGCCCACACTCAGACTAGGCATCACCTGAGAAAATCTTTCCAAGTGAGGAGGATTGCACGGAGCCCAGTTTCACACCAGAAGCTGGGGACACCAACTCCGGTCATGAACCTCTTATTGACCCTGCTTTATGGCCAAATACCACAACCATTAAAGACTTGTGCACTCTTAGGACAGGAGACTCACTGTCAGACCAGGTATCGCCTGAGAAAGTCTCGTCAAATCAGGAGGGGTACACTGAGACCAGTATCACATTGGGAGCTAGGGGCTCAAACTCCTGGTGTGAAACGGTTAATGACCCTGCTTTATGGCCAAGTGCCATTACTGAACAGGTCAAGTCGATTCTGGTTAGTAGAGGAGCAGCTGCTTTTCAAAATGGAAGTAAAAAGTACCCTGCCTCAAGTAGGGATAGGACCATGGGGGTCATCACTAGGAGTTTCAAAAATTCTTTAATCAAATGCTCTCTACCTAATGGCCAGTCTGTGACTGGGCAGTGGCTACTTTAATCCCCTTCATCTGGTTGCCTCTTTTGTTTTGCTTGCAAACTGTTTTCAAGTAAGCACAATGCGTTTGTCCACGGGTTTTCTGATTGGAAACATTCTGAGCGTATCGGTGAGCATGAGAGGAGTGAGGAGCTTAGGGCTTGCATGTTAGCATTACACATTCGCTCCAAAAACACAGGAAGAGTTGATTCTGATCTTGTCAAACAAATTGATGCAGAGAGGCAATACTGGTGGGAAGTTTTGAAAAGAGTTGTTGCTGTAATTCATTTTTTGGGGGAGAGGGGCCTTGCTTTCAGGGGAGATAATGAGCGGTTGGGATCACCTCACAATGGTAATTTCTTGGGCATTGTCGAACTGTTGGCCATATTTGACCCTTTTCTAGCTGACCATCTCCAAAGGTTTGGAGGCAAGGGCAAAGGCTCTGCGTCCTACCTCTCATCAACAATCTGTGAGGAATTTATCTACTTAATGGGAGAAAGAACAAAGGAAGCAATTATCAGCGAGATTAAAGAGGCCAAATACTTCTCTGTTATCGTTGACTCCACTCCAGACCTTGCTCATGTGGACCAAATCACTTTTATTTTCAGGTTTGTAAATAATGTTGGAGAAGTAGTTGAACATTTTCTGGCTTTTGAGCCTATTGAAAATCATAATGGGAACAGTTTGGCTGAGTGTGTTTTCGCAATGGTGGAGAACCTGGGCCTAGACTTAAATAACTGTCGAGGTCAGTCTTATGACAATGCAAGTACAAAAACCCAAAACCAGTGAAGTTGGCACATTATGTAAATCGTAGATAAAAACAGAATACAATGATTTGCAAATTCTTTTCAACTTATATTCAACTGAATACACTGCAAGGACAAGATGTTTAATGTTCAAACTGAGAAACTTTTTTTTTTTTTGCAAATAATCATTAACTTAGAATTTAAAGGCAGCAACACATTGCAAAAAAGTTGGCACAGGGGCCTTTTTACCACTGTGTTACATCGCCTTTCCTTTTAACGACACTCAGTAAACGTTTGGGAACTGAGGAGACCAATTTTTGAAGCTTTTCTGGTGGAACTCTTTCCCATTCTTGCTTGATGTACAGCTTAAGTTGTTCAACAGTCCGGGGTCTCCGTTGTCGTATTTTACGCTTCATAATGCGCCACACATTTTCAATGGGAGACAGGTCTGAACTACAGGCAGGCCAGTCTAGTACCTGCACTCTTTTACTATGGAGCCATGCTGTTGTAACACGTGCAGAATGTGGCTTGGCATTGTCTTGCTGAAATAAGCAGGGGCGTCCATGAAAAAGACATTGCTTGGATGGCAACATATGTTGCTCCAAAACCTGTATGTACCTTTCAGCATTAATGGTGCCTTCACATATGTGTAAGTTGCCCATGCCTTGGGCACTAATACACCCCCATACCATCACAGATGCTGGCTTTTGAACTTTGCGCCTATAACAGTCCAGATGGTTCTTTTCCGCTTTGGTCCGGAGGACATAACGTCCACAGTTTCCAAAAACAATTTGAAATGTGGACTCGTCGGACCACAGAACACTTTTCCACTTTGCATCAGTCCATCTTAGATGAGCTTGAGCCCAGCGAAGCCGGCGGCGTTTCTGGGCGCTGTTGATAAATGGCTTTCGCTTTGCATTGTAGAGTTTTAACTTGCACTTGCAGATGTAGCGACGAACTGTAGTTACTGGCAGTGGTTTTCTGAAGTGTTCCTGAGCCCATGTGGTGACGTCCTTTACACACTGATGTCGGTTTTTGATGCAGTGCCGCCTGAGGGATCGAAGGTCACGGACATTCAATGTTGGTTTTCGGCCTTGTCGCTTACGTGCAGTGATTTCTCCAGATTCTCTGAACCTTTTGACGATGTTACTGACCGTAGATGATGAAATCCCTAAATTTCTTGTGATAGCTCGTTGAGGAATCAGCTCACGCATTTGTTCACTAAGTGGTGACCCTCGCCCCATCCTTGTTTGTGAATGACTGAGCATTTCAGGGAAGCTGCTTTTATACCCAATCATGGCACCCACCTGTTCCCAATTAGCCCGTTCACCTCTGGGATGTTCCAAAAAAGTGTTTGATGAGCATTCCTCAACTCTCTCAGTCTTTTTTGCCACTTGTGCCAGCTTTTTTGAAACATGTTCCAGGCATCAAATTCCAAATGAGCAAAAATGACAAAGTTTACCTGTTTGGACATTAAGTAACTTGTCTTTGTTTTTGCAGTGTATTCAATTGAGTATAGGTTGAAAAGGATTTGCAAATCATTGTATTTTTTTTTTATTTACGATTTACACAACCTGCCAACTTCACTGGTTTTGGGTTTTGTAAATATGTCAGGAAAGTACAATGGAGTCCAAGCTCATCTGAAACGAACAAACCCATTGATTTGTTATGTCCCCTGTGCAGCACATTAATTTAATTTAGTCAATGCTGTTGACAGTAGCCCAGACGCTGGCCGTTTCTTTGACTTTCTTCAATCAATGTACACATTTTGTGTCTCGTCAACACACAGGTGGGGAAAGGTGTTCCGTGATACAGATGTGAAACTCACACTGAAATCTTTGTCAGGTACTTGCTGTTCAAGGGCTGAATCAACAAAGGCTCTTTGGAAATATGCACAATTGAGAGAGGCATTGAACAATGTTTCCAAAGATTCACAGGAGAAACATGAAACTGGAAGCGAGGCCTCTGCACTCTGTGGCAAACTTGACACCCTAGAGGTAGCTTTCATGGCACACTTTTGGGTTACAATACTCCAGTGGTTCAAAGCCACGAGCCTGCAGTTGCAGAAACATGACATTGACATACACACAGCTACACAGCTTCTCCTTTCACTTCGTAACTTTGTGGTAGAACAGAGAGACAATTTTGCCTTTTTTGAAGGGTCAGCTTTAAATGTTACTGATTCAGTCTCCCAAGACTACAGACATGACCTCCAGCGCACAAAGAAGCACAAATGTATGGCTGATGAAAGTGCAGAGCCAGGTGTTGAATTTAGTGGAAAAGAAAAGTTTCGGATTGAAACGTTCAATGTTCTAATTGACAAACTTGTCTCCTGTCTCATCAGTTAACTGCATACGCACACTTGCATACACACACTCATTTTCATGCCTGATAATATGTCCAACAGTGAGCTCACTTTAAGGGCCGAATCTCTTGCTGCAGCATATCCCACTGATCTGACCATGAGCTTGGCAGATAAACTTGTTCAGTACAAATCATTCATTTCAGAAGAACAAAAATGCCCAAATACAATGCTAAAGACCATGGTAAATTTGGATTTACAGTCCACTTTCCCAAATGTTTACATAGCACTCAGACTGTTTTTCACCCTGCCAATAACAAACTGAAGGGGAACGGTCATTCTCCAGACTGGCTCGAATTAAAAATGAGCTTATTATGAAAATGTGCCAAAATCGGTTGAATTCACTCTCCCTTCTAGCAATAGAATAAGAGTTTGTTCGACAGCTCAACTTAGATGAGTTAGTGGACGACTTTGCAAGAAGGAAGAGCAGAAAGAAACCTTTGTGGAATCCTTAGGTACGGTACGTTGGCGTTGGCGTGGGGGGGTGGGGGGGGGCTTAGGAGTGTTGGGGGGGGCCCTTTGCAAACTCCTGGCCCCGGGGCCCAGACCCCCCATAATCCGGCCTTGGTCCTGGGTGATAGCTATTGCAATCATAGTGGTGTTGCTTCCATCATTTGTACTGTTCTTTCATCACTCTCCACGAGTAACGGAAGAGTTTGTATCATGTACTTTAGTTTTCTCTGAAATATTGTTTGGAGGAAAAAAATCAGATAACCCTCTTTGCCTGCTCTTCGCCGTTTTTTGCTTGCCAATGCGTTTTTGTCAGCGCCTTCCACTTCTTTGAGAAAGTGTTTCCTCAATACATAATGAATCATTTAAATATATTTCAACCCAGATTTTATAAACACAGGTTTTTGATATAGACTCTACAAAACAGTTTTAAGCCAATTGATATATTTTCCTGTTTTTATTTTTACCATTAAAATTACTTTGACATCCAAGATGAGCCTGCAGCCGACATCAAGAAGGGCTGCAAAGGGAGGGGGGCTGCAGCCCCCCACTTCCCGTGCCACTGTCTGGAAGAAAGCATACTGTGTTGTTCTAAAACCTTCATATACCTTTCAGCATTCATGGTGCTTTCTGAAACATGCAAGTGTCCCACAACATATGCATTGATGCATCCCCATACCATCAGAGATGCTGGCTTTTCAACTGAATGCTGATAACAGGAGGGTTGGTCTTTCTCCCATGGGGTTCAATAAAGTATATGAAGTTTTTTTAATGAAGATGAACTTCATCCAGTAGCAGTAAAACGCAGGCACAGCTTCCTCTTTGGGGCAGGAAGCGAATGAAAATGCGCATGTAGCTTGCTATATGGGATTGGCTCTCACAAAAATAGCGGCCTCTGCCAAACCCAAGTTAAACATTCATCTGCTCCTCAACCCAACGATATCAACGTTATCACTCTAAAATACAGGAACATCCTGAAGTAGTCTTTACCTGACCAGTTTAAGAGGGCGAACCTCTACTCTGAATGGTATAGCTCCCAGTCGGTGTAGCCTTCAAGCTAACATACGGAGCTAACATTACTATTAGCTAGCTAGGTCTCGCCTCTTTAAGGGAAATACCAGTCGGCCTTACAAGCAAAAATAACGGAGCAGTAGCGAATTCCATACAATTCGTAACCCACAAACTTAACTCACTCGTTGTTACTGGGCTTTAAAGCTGCAGTTGGTAACTTTGAGGATAGAGAGGACTTCGCACAAAAATTAGAAAAAAGCAACTTTCAGATCCCTCCAATTACAAGACTCTGGCTATTCGATCAGCGACTGTGCATGTAAGCGACGTTCACTCGCTTTTTTGCGGAGCGAAAAAAATTGATGCTGGTTAGGGCTGGGGTTAGTTTGGTGAGCATGTCAGCGACGCCAACTCGCTTATTTGCAAAGCAAAAATGAACCAACAAATAAAGCAGGGGTTTAACTGTCAAGGAGAAAAGTCGCAAACTCTGCGTCAGTTTTTAATCCTTTCAGATCACGGAGTTCCTTCCACTTTTAAAAATCCATTCCGTCCGATGTTCACTCTGGTTTTATCCTGGGTTTTGTTAAATTCTTTCTTTTGCGCTTTTTTCTTCTGGCTTCCCTTTTAACTTGTCTTAGCCGTGTGTGCTGTTTCTGGTAACGGAGGTATCGGTATGTTTTTCTTCGCTGATGGTCCAAAGCTCCTGAACCCGTTCTCGGAGATTTGAACTTGACAGAGCACTGGCGTGAACTGAGGAGGAAGGGGGAGGAGGCTGTCTGCAGTGCGTGCAAGTGCACTGTTTGACGGCTGTCAGACACCATCCTGGTTCTAATTGTTTCTTTTTGGTCGGTCCGAACGATTCTTTTAAATTGTAGTAGGAGCATTAGGTGGGTTTAAAGGAGCCTTTTTTTAAATTAGAGAGTACTAGTTTTATGTAATACTGTCTGTACACAGTGACCGTTTTAGCAAAAATGACAAAAAGTTACTTTTCTAAAACTTACCAACTGCAGCTTTAACTTGCTAAACGTACAGGTTTTCACAATTTTTTTCTCCCGAATTAAAAACACACCACCTCTTCTACTAATTCGTCCTTTTCTTCTCCCCTTTTCGGCACTTGCTCCAGTTTTACTCCTGTTCATGCCAGTCCTCCCCACTTAAAGGGACCTTCCATTTTTCTTCCAGCTACACCAGTGTTTCTCAAACCTCTCCTGGAGGACCACCTGCCCTGCCTGTTTTAGATCTTTCCCTGCCCCAGCGCAGGTGATTCAAACAATCAGGATGTTATCAATCAGATTTAGCGGGTCAAAAACAAGCTGATCATTTGAATCAGCTCTGCTCAAACAGGGAAAGATCTAAAACATGCAGAACAGGTGGTCCTCCAGGAGAGATTTAAGAAGCACTGCGCTACACTTATATAGAGTAATGCATAAGTTTCCAGATTAGGCCTCTACACGAAGGGAGAAATCCTTGTCATTTTCGTCTCCTTTGCCAGATTTTTAGACTGTTCACAGTATTTTTTTACTCTTCGGCTGCTTTCTCAGTGTTATCTTCCTTGCTCCAGTACCTTCTTGTGCCCTGTGTTTTGTTGGCCATTTACCTTATTGTTTTTCTTCCGTGTTCTAGTTCTCATTCCTCTTCCTTGTGTGTCCTGCTCCCTCTGGACTGACCACACAGAACAGACCTTAGACCCTGTTAAGACTGTCTGTGCCCTGTTGGCGGCTGTTCGACCTCTCTGCCAGTCAATCCACCACTCTCTGCCTGTCGTCGATTGATGGTGTCTTACAGAGCTTAGGACATGAAATTCAGCTCTGTTTTTTATGTGATAAAATGCAACAAAGTACCTATCTTGAACAATTAGTGATGGTTTTAATATTGTATACTTTACGCAATGTTAAAAAAAATGCATTTTATCTGTTAAATTATCCACTTGAGGGAACGCCCCCTTTGCCTCAATCGAGAACATTTGCGCTGGGCCAGCTCAGCCATGTGACGTCATAAGTTGTACACGGATAGGTGGATAGCCGTAGTCCACGACTCTGGTCTGGACGGAGAATATCTTAAAGGAATGGACCTATAAAAATCACTGAGAGTGAATAGAAATGGATGTGTGGTGTGCAGATGCAGTGCAACGCATTTATATGGCAATGGAATGTTTCTGTGGCCGAAAGATGCAGAGATATCGAGAATATGGACAAAACAAGTCCAATGTACAAGTGCCGACTTCGCTGGCCCAGGCAAACCCGGGTCACTGAAACCTACAGTATGCGGCCAACATTTCGAGAATTCATGTTTTCACATATCATTATTATTATTATTATTATTATTATTCGTGGAACCAAAATCGTTTCTCTGCACTGCCTGTTCGATAGCCAGCCAACTTGCTGTTCAGTGTGATATAGCCAGCGAAGTAGTGAAATGACTATTCACTGCGCTCAATTTATTTCTGTGCACTGTGAGCTTGCGAGCTTACTACCTAATAATAGCAAGCTGTTAACATGTTGTGATATCATCCACGGCTCTATATGTCTGCGCACTGTGTGTTTGCTTGCTAACTAGCTAATAATAGCAAGCTGCGAGGTACGGCTATCACGCATTGTTTCGAGAGCTCATGAAACACAGTGCACAGAAATGAACAGAGCCGCGAACATTATCATTTCACGACTGGTTGGATCAGGGGTGAGTTCAACCGCCACTAACACTATTCTAAACCTAATATATAATATATGGTCTTGTTTAGGTAAGGTAACCAAACGTCAAGTCTATTGAACTCACTTAAGGTTGAAAAGTGAGTAGGCTGGTTATCCAACACGCCGTGCACAGAAACAATTGTAGAACCGGTATAATAATCATTCCGCTACTTGGCTGGAGTTGTACAGTTCGGGACAGGCGGAGACACTGACAATTAGCTGTCGTCATTGCTCGAGTACTCAGGCTGGAATCTGTATGGTTCTGAATCCCGTGTTAAGCTGCTTTCACACCAGACGCAAAATGATTTTTTTTGCACAACAGATTATATTCAAAGTCAATGCAAAGACGTGAATAAAGACGAAACGTATTAGCCTATTTGCATTGACTTTGAATGTAATCTGTCGTGCGAAAAAAATTTGTTTTGCGTCTGGTGTGAAAGCAGCTTTATGTTGAGTTTCCTCATCTTCCAGAAAAAGTGCTCTTCTTCATCAAAATGGACAGATTGTATTGAAAATTCTGAGGAACTATCGGAATCTGACTTGGATACCATCACTGTTGGCTGCGCAATCGCCCACCGTTTACAACTTATGATGTGACCCCACAGGGGAGTGCCAGAATCAGTTTCTGTGTTGCTCAGAATGTTTGTTAATGAAGGGGGTGGGGAAAGGAACAAAAAATATTGATTTTTGTTAAAAATTATTTTCTACATTTTTTTTTTAGGCAGAAGATGGGAATTCTTTTGATTGTCCTTTTATATTCATAAACTTCATCAGTGCATGTCCTAAGCTCTTTAAACTGGATGACTGTCATGCTGGTGCTGCAAAAACAAACTCTTGGTGTATTGACAGAGAGCTTCAATGATGCATTCGGTCATGGTTTTCCACGTTTCTTTATGTTTATACATGAATTTTCATGAATTATATTTATGCAGTGAAGTGATCTGGTAACACTACCAAAAAACACAAAGGCCTCTTCACCTTTCCGTGAATTCCAGGAAAAAATAACAGAGTAGAGGAAGCTCGCAAGCTGAGTGGTTTACTCTCCCTGTTACAAGAACCATCTCAGCTCCATATACTGGCTTTGATAATATGGTATTTACCCATCCAGATATTTAAAAAAAATGTATGCATCTAGGGACTTTTAGGCTTTCATTTGTCGGCCAGTAGCCCATGAAGTTTGAAGCACTATGGGAAGATTCTGTCACATGGAACCAGAGACAAAATGCCATCCTTGTCTTTAGCCAAAATGTAAAATAGCTAAAGTTAAATTTTATCTGGCCATCTCTGTCCTTAAATCCCCTCCATTCTCTCTGAAACTAGAACTGACGTTGAACAAGAATTAAGACATTAACAAAAAAAAAAAAATGTGGTAGCTAGCTAGGTTGACCAGCTGTCACTTGGCACTTCCGCAGACAGCAAGCCATCGAGAAAGCCAGGTAGTTATTGTTACATTACTGGCAGCCATCTAGAATTGTTTGCCAAGAGTTTGATGGGTGGTAGTTTCAATAAACCTCCTGTAGAAGACTGCAGGGAGCGAGAGGGTGTGTAAATATGAAGGAGATCTGTGAGATATACAGGGGATAAACCATGGAGAGCTTTGAATGTTAATAGTAAGATTTTAAACTTAATTTGTTTTAACAAAGCGAGCCAGTGTAGTTGAATCAGTTGGAGAGTGACATGTTCAGTGGCCTTTTACAGTGTTTTATCCGTGCTGCAGAATTTTGAATGAGTTGAAGTTGGTGGAGAAGTTTATTGGGGATGCCTATCAGGATTCCATTGCAGTAGTCAAAACATGATGTAACCAGAACATTGACCAGGACCTCAGTGGAAGGTTGTATTAGAGCATGATGTAGTCTGGAGATGTTTTGTAAATGGAAAAAGGCAATTCGTGAGACTCTGTTTATGTGATTAGAGAAAGATAGTGTACTGTCCACAATAACACCAAGGCTCTTGACCTGCGTGGAGATGGGAATGGTGGCCTCAGCAGTAGTGATAGCGAGCTGATATTAGATTTTGAAAGTGTAGATTTAGAGCTAATGAGGAGTAGTTCAGTTTTACTGATGTTAAGTTTGAGGTAGTTGGTTGTCATCCATATCTGTAAATCAAGAAGACAGTTAGTCAGCATAGTGGAGGGGAGAGTAGAATTATGTTTAGTGGACAAATATAGCTGTGTATCATCAGCATGAGTGGAAATAGATTCCTTATTTGGAAGATATTGCCAAGAGGGAGGACATAAATAATAAACAGGAGTGGCCCCAACACTGAACCCTGTGGAACTCCATGGTGAACAATGGAGCTTTCTGACCAGTGGTTTTGAATCTGTACAAAATGTGTCCAATTGCTGAGGTATGAATTAAACCATTTATACGCAATGAATAGAGAATCAGCTGCGCTGAGGAGATTTTTGCTTATCCGAACCAAAGCTGTTTCTGTGCTTTGTTTGGAGTGAAAACCTGATTGGAATTGCTCAAAAACATTATTGTTATCCCCCCGGCATATAATGCGGGGTATATAGCGATCAGTGTGTCTGTCCATCCGTCAGTCTGTCTGTCCGTCCGTAATAAAATCGTTTCTGGACCAGAATTCGAAAACTAAACCACTTACAAACACCAAATTTGGTATGGAGCTTCTCCTTATGATCAAGTTGTGCCTTTTGGGGGTTTCGGTCCGTCTGTCTGTCCACACAACCTGTAGGTTACACAACCTACAGCCGGGGGGATCCGCCATTGCCAGATGGCTCTTGTTATCAAGGTGGATCTGGACTTAAGATGCAACGACCCTCTCCAGGATCTTGGAAATAAATGGTAAATTGGAAATAGGCCGAGAGCTGTTAAAATCGCTAGGGTCCAAACCAGGTTTTTTCGAAGTTGGTCTAATTATGGCAACTTTCAGTGAAGGATGAACTATGCCAGTGGACATAGATGAGTTTTTACTGTAGGTAATGAGAGAAATAATAGCGGGCAAGCATTATTTAACTAAGGCTGTGGGGATAGGAATTAAATGATCTAAGGTGGAAGTGTTGAACTTAGTAATTAGTTCAAAACTGTGATTTTCAGTTGGTAGACTGAAGTCGCATAGGACAGTGCGTGAGGACAGTTTCATGATGCATGCTGCTGGTGAGTTTGTCTACATGGTGTTTGCAGAGGCCAACTGCTCATGAATTTTATTAATTTTGGAGCTAAAGTTTTTTAAAAAGCGGGGCATTGGTCATTAGAAAAATTACCATTCATATAAATTTCAGGTGGATTTGGTAAACTTTTTATTATGTCGCTGTGGTGAACAAATTTAAGGAGCTAACAGTCTCCATAATGAAGGCATTTAATATCAAGAAAGTCTTTGCAAACTAGTCATCAAGGACGATGGTCTGTTTCTAGCCCCAAGTTATAATGTCAGGATACTCGACATTCATAAAATCAGATACAGCTTCTTTACAATCTGACTTTTTAAGCATTTACGGGTTGAAACCACAGAGAGAAACATTTTTTGGTTATTTTGCTTTTGTAGGGTCTGTTAAAAAAAAAAACCAGAATAATACAGAATAATACTTTGTCCTGTATCTTTAACAGAGCAACAAGCAATTAGGCAATTTCGGCAGCTAAATTCAGCCTGTAGGCAAGCGAGATTTAAGAAAATGGGCTAAAGTTTCTTTGAAAAACTAAAAAATGCTCATCAACTAGATGATGCGCACTCTATAGAGATGCTAACCCACGCCTCTTGTCGACCTTGACCATTGATCTTTCAACCTCAAAATGCAAATTTGGACAGGGTACCCTAGGATCATCTACCCCACAAAGTTTGATAACCCTAGCTTCAGTGGTGGCCGAGCTGTTGCGCGGACAGACACACACACGCACACACACAGACGGTGCTAAACTGTATACCCACGCCCCCTCGTCGGACGTGGGTAAATAAATATGTCGACCAGACTATAGCGAACATGGAAGAAAATGCTGTTTTGTTAGTAATAACATGGTATAAAAACAAGCTAAGAGGCAAATAACTAATATAAACACATATTTCACATGGATTAATCAGAAGAACTCTGTACCTGAGATCAGCAGTGTGGACACCAAGAGGACAAGCATTGTCATCCAGAGAGCTGTATCTGTGTGAGTTCCTCGGTGGAGTTAGGGATTTCTGTATCTGTGTGTGTAATATTTGCTTGCATATGTGAATGTATTTTTGAAAATTGCTTCATGCTGTGGGTTGGAACGGTTCCCTTTTTAGGTCTGTTAAAGGTGCAGGCTGCTCTGTGACAGCTTTGAATGGCCATTATAGAGATCGTTAAAACATAGAGTTGAAGTTATGAACCCAATATAGATCTAGTGGCAGGTAGTGAATGCTCAGGAACCTGGCAGTTGCCCCATAATTTAAGGAGTTATACAAAAGAAGGTGGGCCAAAATTACTCTGCAGCGATGTCAAAGACTGATACCAAATTGTTGGAAGCAGTTGGTTGTAAGTGCTGCAGTTAACTGTCGTACTCCTTGTTTTATGTAACATTCAATTCAGTCACTAGGTTGTAATTACTGCAGTTTAAGGTTGTACTCCAAGTTTAGTTTAAGGAGTCAGTCACTTTTCACAGGCGTGATGAGGGTTGTTGCTCACTATTTTCATAAAATCAATGAATAATGGTATAAAGAAATGTTTATTCTGTTTACTCAGGTCGCCTTTGTTTGACATTATAATGTGCCTCATGATCTACACATCCAACTGTTTTATTTAGTGCAGCTCGGACATTTTACAGTTCGAGCTGAACCTAGCGGACGATTGCTAGCAGCCACAGCCCCAGTGCAACAATCAATCCTGAAGTCTGGGGTAGGGTAGCATAAAGAACATCTAAAGTCGATTCTCAGATGGGACGTTAAACGTCCAATGTTTACAAACAAATCACTTGCTTTTGTTGAGATCTTACATTGTCACTTTCATTCATATAAGCCATTATTTTGTGGAAATCCGTAGTTAATCCTTCTTTTTCAGTTCGTTTGCACAGGTGCTGCTTACTAATAAAGAAAAACAATGTGAATCGACTTCAGATGCTTTTTTTTTTTAGATGCTTTTTATCCTCATTTTGAAATGAAACAAAATGGTTGTAGTTAATGTCATATCCCCCCTTCAAGCATTTGCACAAGAATACACAATCAAATATGTCACGTCTGTAGCCCAGCTGTAAAAGATCAAGCTTCATTAGTCTGGCTTTATAATTGCCATCAACACAATCATTATAACCAAGAATGTGCTTAGTGGCTCTCCGTTGCACACCTTCAATATGAAGGAGAGATTCTTTTATTGATATGGCCCAAGATTGGGTGGAGTATTCTAAAAGTGGTCTTATAAGCGAAATATACAGTTTTCGTTTTGTTTGAACTGAACACGTATGACCACAAGTTCTTTGAATTAATCCAAGCATGCGATTTGCTTTACTGACCAAGACATTAGCATGTGCATCCCATGATAAATTTGATGACACCACAATCCCAAGATCACGCATGCAGTCGACTTTTTCAATTAGATTACCACTCATTGTGTGATGGTGAAGAATGGGAATTCGCTTCCTTGTAACGCTCAATAGTTTACATTTACCAGCGTTAAATCTCATGTCCCATTTACGACTCCAATCCAAGATGCTTTCTAGGTCGCACTGCAGGTGTGAACAGTCTTGCGTGTTTCTGATCTCTCTTATGCATTTAGAATCATCTGCAAACAAGGCAACCCTAGTCTCAGGACTTACACAGTCTGGCATGTCATTAATATACAGCAGAGACATCAAAGAGCCCAAAATTGATCCTTGTGGAACCCCTGATTTAACAAGAGACCAGGATGATAGGGCACCATCGACAGCAACTCTTTGGTTACGATTGGATAAGTACGACGTAAACCACTTTAAAAGATTTCCACGAAATCCGTATGTCTTGAGTTTATATAAAAGTAAGTCATGGGGGACAGAGTCGAAAGCAGATGAAAAATTTACAACCTGGATGTTCTTGCTGTGGGGGTAGAATCCCCTTTGTTCTCGGCATGAGGCCAGAACCATTAGTTCTAGCAGGTTCAGCTTCTCCTCTGAAACTTCCATCACTGGTCCCATTGAAATTTAAGCCCAGGTACATTAATCTGCTTAAAACAATCTAAATCTCGGTCAAATTCATAATATGTTTATGTTCAATATCCTATAAAGGAACCACTTATATATTTATAACACAATTGGGGCTATAATACTCCATTTTAAGGCTTTTCCATGACAACTGCATCATTTTAGCGCATATTTATATCATGTTTGGTCTCTATGCAAATTAATCTTATCACCTAAGCCAGTAAAACTCTGATTCGGCCACCCCTTCCTCTACCTTGTTCGGAGGCGTGGTTTGGAATCTTTAAAGGTGGGAGATTCTAACTGGAATTTCTCTCTCCTTTTCTCTCTCTTCTTTGTCATCTGACGCGCGTAGGTAAGTGGGGGAAGTCACATGTTGCCTTGTTCCGGAGCGAGGGGGCATCTGAGTTCTCCCCGACCACGTGGGGCGACTTTAGCTCCGCGTGGCCATTAATCTTTCCCAGGTATGAAAATATTCAAAATCTTTGTAAATTATGGGTAACTGGTAATTGGCTTAGGGATGATTTGTTTGATCCAAGTTGTGCCTACCTGGTAATTAAAGTATTGTTATTCCTTTTTCAGCATGCGTGTTCTCATTGTATATTCTTTCTAGGCTTGTTGCGACCGGGACTTATGGGGAAACTCCTGCCAAGACATGTGTAGGTAATGATACTTCTAAGTTAGATTTGAGATTATATTTTAACCCTTAAGGGTTTATGTAATACCGGCTCTTAAGATTTAGCTATTAAAGATACCCTTGGGCGTATATTTTATTTATATGCTGGTATCCGGTTGATCTTTCTAAGGAGCCCTTGGGTATATATATAAATCCGGGTTCTTGATACGTTCACGCTCAGTGCTATTTGTCTGCCTCGATGCTGTTATCAAGGTAGTCCCGTTTAACCAATGGATTTATCGTCGAATTAAGCCAGGACAGTTGCGTTTAATTAACCCTGGGGACGTAATTTCTGAGCAATGATGGCTTGCGCTGCCATGTCTGATGGCAGAGTTGTCCCGAGCTTTGCGCATGCTGTCCCAAAACTATAAATTCTAATTCTAATTTGGAGTCAGATATTTTACGAGGATAAAACTAAATTTGGTATGCTAACTGTTTACTGGAGTCAGATTGATTGTAACCGTCGCGTTTCTATGCCCTGCCCTTGCACGGTGAAAATTATTCATTATATTCTGATTCGCACCAGCCAGGAAATTGCTCGAATTGAAGTTAGTCAATAAGAACACGAGTCCTTCACTCACAGCAATCTCCGTATTGTTTTGTGAGGCCTTACAATGGCATTGAAAATCAACGAGTAATTAAGTGTAAAAACTTGTTTTTCTGAGATGTCATTCTAACGTGCTAACGTGAGCTCAGTTGCACATCTCTCATATGGTCACGTGACTAGGAACACGAGAGAATATGGTTTTAGTTTAAAGTACGCTCGCATGTGCTACGTACCTGTGCACGTCGGAGTTGATGAGTGTCATGATGTCTTTGACAACGCATTTACCCCTAATGATAATAAAAAACTCTTTTATTAAATGTTTCAAGAAAATATTTACAGATTAATGAGTGTGAAGTTTCCTTTTTGACTCAATATATTCACATGTTCACACCCTTATTTCTTATTTCAGATTTTAATTCTCTCCTCCCGTCTGAATTTATCCTCCTTTCTCAATCCTCATGCCTTTCTTAAAAAAAAAAAACAAGACCAAAATTTAAAAAAAAAAAATTTATTCCAGTACTGAGGCAAGAGCTCACACTAAGCAATAGTGATTCAAGAGCATGCAACAATCATATTGTCTTCCATTTCCTTAAAGACAACTGCGTTCACCCAGTGGCAGTGCCAGAACTTGAAATTGGGGAGGCACAGAAAATCCCTTTATTACATTTTTTACAGCAAGTAGTCCTGGCTAGTTCTTTATTATTTTCCTTTGAAGTGTTTTCCAATTATAGTAATAATCCATTGACAGTTGAAGACATGGCTTCTCTCCCCGTGTAATATAATAGCGACAAAATCATGGGCTAAATTCAGGACAGAAAAATAATTTTCTCATTATTAGGCCTATGCTTTACAAAACACCAACTGCTCTGAAACTTCTGCGCTACCTTTTCCGCACATCAGGCCAATTAACTTGCGCTCCATGGTCGTTTAGAAACTGAAAAAACTTTCATGCATAAAGAAAGACTTCAAATCCTCATGAGAATCTCTGACATTTGCGTTGAATGAATAATGACTGATCTGAATTCCAATTAAATATCACCTTTCACTCTTGGTACAGTGTGGGTTTGTCAGGGCCAGGAGAGGCCAGGTGGTAGTGGAGGACCCAAAAACAGACTATCAAGGCCAACTGAAGATCTGAGTGGTTTTAGAGTATAAAAATACAACTGCAAAGTAAAAAATACCCAAAAGGCAGTCAGAAGTGCAAGAAGGGCACAAAAAACAGTTCATAGGCAAGATACAAGAGGGCACAGGCAGTATAACAATGGTCAAAAAACAGGCAGAGATCAAAACACTAAAGAGGCAGAGAAAACATGGCAAAGGTAGCAAAACATCGGACTTGGACTTCAAAACAGACTTGGGTCATAACCAGTGCAAAAAGGCAAAAATCTAGAAATCCAGAGTCTGTGCAAAAAAAGCACATAGGAGACACTAATTTGGGACTAATAGTATTTCTGGTCTGCCTTAAATACTGTGGCTGATGAGGAGAGGGGAAACAGATGTGGTGGACAGGAAAATGCTGATAGGCTGCCCCCTCTGTCAGTCAGCCCAGAGTCAGGAGATGGGGAAAACCAGGACTGGATAATAGGAGGGGATCAAGGTACAGACATTATACTTGGAAGTGGAGGAGCTGGACCGGACTGTGACAGTACCCCTCCTCCAACGGACGCAACCAGGTGTCCTAGCCAGGTTCTTTGGATGCCTTTGGTGGAAATCCGTGATCAGGGACTTGTCCAGGATGAACCTGGCTGGGATCCAGCTCCGTTCCTCACGGCCATAGCCCTCCCAGTCAGCAAGGTACTGCAAAGCTCTGACACTGCGTCAATCCTTCAAGAGTCTTCTCACAGTAAACGCCTCATTAACATTAACAATCCTAGGAGGAGGAGGGGTTCTTAAGGGCGAAGATAGGGGGCTGAAGACAAAGGACCTTACTTAGGAGACATGAAATGTTGGGTTAGTGTGACGCATAACTAGAGGCAAGTTCAGGCGAACAGAGAAAGGGTTAATTACTTTAGAGATAGGATAAGGACTAATAAACCCGTGAGGCCGCTTGCGACAGTTAGTCTTGAGGGGTAGATGCTGAGTGGATAGCATCGCCCTCTGGCCAACTTTGTACACTGGAGCTGCCGAGCAAATCAGATCTGCCTGTTTCTTAAAGGCATCAACTGAGCGCAGGAGCTGAGCCCTGGCCCTGGACTAAGTCCTATTACAGCTGCGTACAAAGGCCTGGGAGGATGGAACTGCAACCTCGCTCTCGTGTGGGAAACAGGAATAGCAATGAAATGGGGAGAGGCCAGTGGAGGAGATGGGTAAGGAATTATGTGCATACTCCACCCAAGGAAGAGTCTTGCTGGAAGCACCATCCTTCTGCTCCATGCACCTGAGAGCCGTTTCCAGCTTCTGGTTAGTCCACTCAGTCTGCCCATTAGTTTGGGGATGGAAACCTGAATATAAGCTGGGAGAGGCACGAATTAATCTACAAAAGACTTTACAGAACTGGACAGAAAACTGTGGACCACGATCAGAGACAATATCAGAAGGAAGACCATGAAGCTGGAAGACATGGAGGACTAATAATTCTGCTGTGTCCTTAGCAGAAGGCAGTTTGGGCAGGAGAAAAAATGGGCTGCCTTGCCTTGGTGAAGTGGTCTTCCACTGTTATGATGCTGGTGTTGCTATCCAAATTAAAGAGTCCCATTACAAAATCTACAGCGATGTGAGACCAGGGGCAATGAACAGGGAGGGGTCTCAATAGGGCCACGGGAGGCCTGTTGCTAGTCTTGTTCCATGTGCAAATGTCTCAGGCTGCCATCAAGGCCTCGACATCTCCCCTTATGGAAGGCCACCCAAAATGCTGCTTGATCAGCACAAGGGTTCGAGTAGCACCAGGATGGCAGGCAATTCTGGAGCAGTGTCTTCATTCCAGTTCCTGTGCTCGAACACAGGGAGGCACAAAAAGGCAATTGGGTGGTTCATACCTGGCCCAGGTTCCTGATCCTGAGCCCTCTTGACTAGTCTCTATTTGCAACAGAGCTGCTCCCACTGGGCAATGGGGAGGGAGGATAGTTGCGACAGGGGCTGGATGCTGAGCTGAGGCGAACTGGCATGACAGGGCATCTGGCTTGGTATTTCTTGACCCTGGATAGTATGAGAGGGACAAATTAAAATGAAAAAGAGGGACCACCTCGCCTGTCGAGCGTTGATGCGCTTAGCAGTTCCGAGATACCTAAGAATTTCTATGATTAGTCCACACAATAAAAGGAGGATCAGCTCCCTTTAACCATCCTGAAGTGTTTGTTCCTACCCCTCTCATTTTGGTGTTTGCGGTACAATGTGACCTTTCTGTTTTAACTGCTCTTATATTGACACAAAAGCCATAAATCACTAAATTTTGTTTAAAACCTTTTTCAGCTATGAAACAATGTCTTCATCTAAAGCCTAACATGAGTAATTGCAGCGATGGCACAAGGAACAGACACTAAACGCGTATGTCTAAATTAACATTTACTGCAAAAAAACAAACAAATGAGCAAAGAAATTCTAGACTGAGACCATATGAATCCATATGAATATAATCTCAACATGCCGTCCTCTGTGTGTGTGGGGGAGTGTGTGAGTATGTGTGTGTTTACACACGTGTGGCAATGTACAGTCACCTTGGAGTGTGCGTTGCAAACATAGGCATGGCATTTGTAGCATGTTTGGCTGGTTTTATTGTCTCTAGGGGCACAAAGCTGGCATCTCTTCCTCTTCTGCCCTTGTTCGGGGAACTAGCTGCGAGAGCGGCTGGGCAAACAGAAGGGGAAGTGGCTGGGGAAGAGATTGGGGAAGTGGCTGCGAGATCGGCTGGCGAGCAGACGAGGAAGAGGCTAGGGAAGAGATTGGGGAAGTGGCTGCGACAGCGGCTGGGCGAACAGACGGGGAAGAGGCTGGGGAGGCGGCTGGGCTTCACAGAGTAAAATGGGAGCAGGGCACAAAGGAAGTTTTGTATGAGTGCCTTGTAGGAAGATATGATTGTTTAGTCTTGAGGGTTTAGTTCATGAAGCAAGTGGGCACAAAGCACGAGAAAGTGGCAGGTTCCCGTAACTACCTTCTGTGTATTTGGAGGGTATGTTTCACCTGGGTTGGGGGGGAAGGGTGAGGGTGGGGCACACAATGCATGAGAAAGAGACAAATTCCTGCAGCTAACATTCAAGGATGTTATGTTTTGCCTAGATGGGTGTTGCTTTTGTGGGGGCATGCACACATAAGCATGAGAAAAGGATGGGGGAGGGGGGTGGAGGTTGTGTGGATGTGTGGTGTGGGGGAAGGGGGGTGAGAGTGCGTGGATGTGGGTGTATGATTGACGAAAGTGACCCACTTTTTCACAGTAGAAACACCCCTACATGTCTTGACGCCATTGACACTCCTCTGGAGTAATTTAATTTTGGGCGATCAGCATGGGCTCCACAGAGGAAGTAACGAGCTGAAACAGAGTGGATGGCTCAGACCTTGAACTTGCCAGAGTCCTCTCCATTGCTCTGTCTGATAAGGGCAGCAATATGGCCAACCAGGTCAATAAAGCTCTGGAGATCTGAGGGTAAATCTCGGGAAACCAATTCATCCTAAACAGGGTCAGCTTAGCTATTCAAGAACACGTCAAACAGGGCATGGTTATGCCATTTATAAGATGCTGCTAGTATGCAGAATTCAGTAGCATAATCATAGACTATCAGAGACCGTGCGCCTTGTCAGAGTCCCATGATCTCCCTTGCTACCTCTCTACCAGAAGCGGAGCAGTCAAAGACTCTTCTCATCTCCTCAGTGAACTCTTTGAGGCATTGACATCTGAGATCACCATTACCCATTGGCGAGCCTTCCCAGTAAAGAGTGTGATTACATAGGTGACACGCGAACGCTCAGATGGAAATTCCAATGACTGAATCTCTAGGGTCAGAGAACACTGAGAGGAAAGACCGGTAGGTACCTGGATCTCCATCCCAGGGTTGGGTAGCAGGGAGCCACGGTTCACTGAAGGGTGAATGAGCAGAAAGTTGTGGTGCTAGGCTAGGAAGCACGGAGGTTTGGGATGGGGTGGAGAGTAGCCGCTGAACCTGAGCAGTGAGGGAGTTAAACTTCTCGTGGAATGTCAAAAAGTTCTGGTTAACCTCACAGACCTGCTGGTGAGCGCTCAGCAAAGTGCCCTGCTTCTCTACTGCAGCTCTGATCTGCTCCACGTCTGCTGGGTCCATATGGCCAGATCATACTGTCAGGGCCAGGATAGGCCAGGTGGTAGTAGAAAACCCAAAAGCAGACTAACAAGGCCAACTGTAATTGTTTAATTGTGCAGCACAAAAATACAACAGGGTCATTCCACCTCAAATAAGCAGATTAGGAAAAAAATTCCCGCTTGACCATCTCTGATTTGCTCGATTTTTTTTTCTTTTGAACTTTGACTATAATGTAGTAACTTTGTGCAATATTAGCCTGGTACTAGCAATAATTTCGGATTTATACATTTTTGAAAAAGTATCCGTACGGCCATTTTCGCGACATTCCGAACGTTTTTTAAATTATTACCATTTTTGAGGGGCTGTATCTTCGAAACCATACAGGCTAGAGAGCTGATTTTTTTTATGCTGTTAGTCCTGTATGTGCACTCTGTATGGGGTCAGTTTCAGGTGTCTATTCATTGCTGTTTGTTTTACAATAAATTTCAAACATCCAAAATAAATTTCACTCGCTTTGTGCGGTTCACATTTCAAGTCCATATTTGGACCACTTGTAATAGTAGCTGAGACTTACTTTTTTTCGTTTTTTTTCGTTTTCGAGAATCTCCTTCTCTTATAGAATAAAAATGCATAAAGAATTTGCAGAAACAATTGTAATTTAGTTCTCATATGACCCAGCAAAAAACGAATTTCGCATTTTATTGTCGATATTCAATTGGCAATTGACAAAATATGACAAGATGTACCAAAAAACTAAATATACTACCAGAAAGGTAATGACAATATCTGTTTACGTACAAAGTTTCAAGTTGGTACTAAGTCTCTAGTACCACAATCATAGAAGATGAAAGACAACAGATTTTACAGGTAGCATAGCAAGACTTTCTGCAAAGCAATGGCTACACAAAGTTCACAAATATTTCCTTATGTATATATATATATATGACCCCAAATCTGAAGAGGAGGCCAATGTAATGCTGGAAGTGCCATCAACATGTATAACATTGGACATCTCATAGTGGTAATTTTAGTAGCCTATCTAACAAATTAGACCAATTCTTACCTTTCTGCCATTTTTACACTTTTCTTTTGTAATCTTAAAATGCTCCTAATAAGCGTGTGGCACACTAAAATGTAAAAGAAGTCCACCAGATGTTGAAACTCATCAATATTCAATTCTCATATATTTCTGATAAAAGTCTGACCAATCATTTTCTTTGGTCCGAATAAAATGATTTGCCAAGCTTCCTTTCTGTCATCCGTCGCCGTGTCCCTTCCAGTTGCCTACCGCTGTCACGGCTTGCGAGATGCACCCCTCACTGGCAGAGCAGCAAAGCAGTAGAGACAAAACAGGCACTCAACAAAGTTAGCCTGCAAATAAAACAGCTGCAACTGCTCCTAATTTAATGACTGATATTACCGGGACAATGCTGGTGAGGTAAGAGTTATGACAGCAGTTTTGCAAAAAAAAAAATGGATGAATTCTGCTGAGAAAAACAACGATGCACCTGACTGTAAACAAATAGGCGCTGAAATGCTATAATTACTATAATAACATTAATGGTAGTTTGTCAGACGTTATGAGGGCATTTTATATTATACCACCTATAGAATTGAATACTATGTAATTACTTTTGGTTAGTTTTGACTAACTAGTGGTGCCGCTGAATCTGACTCTATTGCCCCTTTTCAAGATGCTTTCACACCAGACGCAAAACAAATTTTTTGTATGATTACATTTAAAGTCAATACAAAGACATGAATATCCTACAATTAGTCAGCTAGTTCTCAATCATTTTCATTTATTGACGCGTTTTCAAATTATCGTAATTGGTAACCGAAGACGTGGTTTCTCTCCGCATGCGATCTAACTGCGATTAAATCATGGGCTAAATTCAGTCTAGTTGCGGAACACGAACAGAGAATTGGGTTGCACAAAACTTCCGCTTAGAACAATTATTAGTCCTGACCTGTTCCTAATCGGGGAGAACAAGCCGCACCTGTTAACTGTGGAGAGCTTTCGGAATGAACCTTCTGTTAATTATGAAAATGACTGAGAACAGGTCAGGACTATAACTACCAAAGAAAACGGGGAAAGGTGATGACAAAATTTGTCTCCATCTGCGACTGGATAATAGTGCTGCCCTTGTTTGGGTCGGGTTAATGTTAATGTCAAAACTCGATGTATCTTGAGACATTGACTGTTATGTGATTCTTGACTCATATTCCTCTTTAGCAACACTGGCTGCTGCTAACTATAGCATTGGACGATGTCTTCTGAACATCAAAACCAAAATGTCACACCGCAACCACGAGCATCATGTTTTATGGACCTTAATGAAATTTTGTTGGTTAGTCTGTCCACCTTCGTCTTGGGAACCAAGTTAGCTATCTAGTTAGGTTGCTAGCATCAGGTCAGCTAACTAATGTCGGGGAGAAAAGCAGAAAATTACTGACATAGCTGACAAACTTGACAATCTTAAAAAAAAAGAATAGTTTTAGCACCTTTCTCCGGCTGATTTATTTCAACATATAACACCTGAAGAAGATATATAACACATATAACACGCTGATATGTCTGTCGCCATAAAAGTTCGCATAATGCATCTAATTGGAGACCGAAGCAGCCAATCAGAATCGTGGCACATTTGTAACACTCCGCACAGCTCGAGCGAGCGCGCAGGTGAAGTTGAGCGTGCAGAGAGAGGGCAGACTGAGAGAGAGGAAGAGACATGCTTTGAGCGAGCGTGCTGCGGTCTGCCAGCGTGCAGAACATGAGTTTGCGAGAGGGCACAGAGTGAAACTGAGGGAGGGGGGTTAATATTGAACGTTCATATTGATCATAGCAAACATGCAAAGATGTTTGTTGAGCGCAGAATAGTTTTGTTTGCTCACAAATTTTTTTTTTCCCACTAAACAAGATTTGCGTGCTTGCGAAATATATTTTTCTGCGCTAAAAATTTCCAATTGCTCGCTCAGGATTGTGGCACAAATATAATTCCCCAGTAAAGAAGTTCCTAAACCGAATGACACCCAAACTATCATGCATTCATCCGCCAAAGGCAAACTAAAAGCCAATTGAAAACAAAATAGACCAGGCATGTGGAAAGCAACTTCCGCATAAGCAAAGTGTAAATAAATTCATTAATTTTAATATGCATGATGTTAGAAATTAATTTTTGAACTTTATTTCGAAACTCCAATATGTAACCTATCATTTACAGCCATAAACTCACATCTCATATTTTTGTCACTTTTCATCGCAGGGACTACTAGACGGTCTTTGTGTCAAAAATTAGATCAGGCGAGTTTTGCCGTGTTTTCACGGGCGGGGTCACAAATATTAAATGCTCTTTTTCAGTGTCACAGTATCAACCCGATCTCCAAAATAAGTAATATTTTGTTTGAAAAAAAAAAAACAATTCATTTAAATATCCGTTATTAATTTTTTTTCAAAGCAGCAGGGAGCCACTGTAGAAGGGCTAAAGAGCCGCACGCAGCTCCTCAGCTGCAGGTTGCCGACTCCTGCCGTAGATTGTGGATGACAGTGGGCACGTTGCTCGAATCTGTGTGTGGGCGGTTACACTCCAGAGTGGACGAGAAGCGGCGAGAATATGAATATTCAATTTGTGGTATTTTGTAACACTGCAACACGTTTTTTACTGGCGTAAATTCTGCACCTATTTCCTTTTATTCGCAAAAAACAGTACTTTAAGTGGTGTTGGAGTCCAAGAGGCACGACATGTCACAAACTGATTATGGACCTACCATATTCAAATACTAACAGATAATTCCATTTTCTTGTGGAAGAGGCACTTCAAAACTGTCAGAAAGGATGGGAAGGAGTGGGGAATGGAAGTAAGCTTCCTCTTATCTATAGTACAAAAGTTTTCATTGCCGAATTTTTGTTGTTTTGACGGTGAAACTTGGTGTGATCAATCGGTCATTCTAGTAATTAATGGAGCCCTGGTTCATTTCCCAGAAGCATAGTTGCTGAAGTTGGCAACTAACGTAGTTTTTCCATTCACAGTCAATAGTTCCAACCATGGAAGTTAGCATCTGTGATTTCGGGAAAAGCAAACCAGATTAGCTCCATTCACATCTCGACTGCAGTTTTTGCCATGATTTAATTAAAAAATTACAAGAGCGGTCCCCTACTAAAACAAATCTTGGTTGACTAAAAGTCCCAATTTTCCCAATCGTTCAAAATGATAAAACTCTTCGGAGCCCCTTATTTTGGCTACCCTTTGTGATTCTGCTGTTGCACTTGGGAAGTTGAAGAATGACTGCACAATAGACTGATGCCTGTATTTGACCCCACCATAAAACTTCGTAGGTTGTTTTATTTAATTGTCCTGGTTCATCTAATTCCTGCTCATGAGAATTTAAGTACTAGTATCGTTTTATTGCTAGCTGTAACAATGATGAAGCAGAAAATTTTCAAGGACTCTGATAGTGTCTTTCAAATGGACTCAAAATGAAGATAACGTTAAATAACGAATTGGGCTGAATAAGAGTTATTTTGTTTTCATTTCTGCTATTAATTGTTGGTCACACTTAGTTTAGATGGAGTGTTGCTTATAAAGGCTTTGTACAATGTGTATAATGCCTTCATAAATGAGACATATTTTCATAAATCATACATAAGCAAATGTCATGCATTGTTCAGGGTGAAATAACACATCCTTGTTCTGCATGTGATGCCAGATGTCATTTAACTGACAATGTCACTCAGCTAGTGGCGAAATGCTATAAAGGGTGACATTGTCAGCCAAGTGACAATGTCATGGTCACATCTGGCATCACATGCTGAATAAGGATGTGTTATTTCACTCATTACAAAACATGGCATTTGCTTATGGATGATTTATGAAGGCATTATACATGCTAAAGCCTTCATGAGCAACACTTCATCTAAAGTGTGACCTAATTGTTTGTTTATTTAATTTGTTGGGTTTTTAACTCGAGCTTGCAGAGAACAGCTACGTTACAGATCATTCCAACAGACTACTGCAAGGGATACCTTGTTTTCCCCTATTCATTGAAACCGCAATACCAAATAAACCAGGAGAAGTTCACTTTGAGTCGAACAGTCGTTAGTATATATTATTAATGACTAAATGACTAATCTAAGAAATTTTTGAAGAATTAAATTGGAGAAATTTTTGAAGAATTAAATTGGATAATTCACATAATGGCCTTAAATTGTAACTTGCAAACTGTAATGCTGAGTGAACGGAAACGGCGTTTAGTAAAAACCGTGCAGAACATGCCATACATGCCTGGTCAATGATCCATGACATTAAGTTTGTTATGGTGTAATGCATTCTGCTAAGTAATGAAATAAGCAAAAAAGTTTTATTGGGTTAGTTTTCTGATGGTTTGGCTTGTCAGACTGGCCTCGGAGACAAGAGCATCAGTTATCGCGCTCTCTTTTTCAGAGATATTAGCAGGCTGTGTTTGTATTTAACCTGCAAGTTGCAATACTGCACTGCTCGTGATGCAGTGGAGAGGCACCTCTTCATTCAGTTTCAAATTAAAGGAGCTGTATGTAAGTTTGTGGCCAAAACTGGGACTGCAACCACATTCAAAATACTGCAGAGCGCAGTATCCCCTCCTCCTCTCCCCCAGAGGAGAGGTTGCCAGCTAGGTTGCCGGATCAAGCAAGAACATCTACTACATGGAGCTACCATGGCTACGTTTCAAAATGACCAATGATTTGCTCTCACAGGGTTCTGTTCAGTTCAGTTCAGTTCAGTTCAGAAAAGATTGAGACCAATGAATAACTAACTTTAGCAATAGTCGTATTAGTCAACTTACTCGTCACTCTTCTGTGTGGATTGCCCACTAAAGTCCATACTATAATATGCATAAAGAATGAATGAGGACTCATTTGACCGATATGCTGTCTCAATTACATTTCATATTGCCATAATGGCTGTGCTAATCCAGTTGTCATGGCCTATGCTGGGACAAATGACATAGGTAAGGGTAGGTTTGAGGTTCTGCAAGGCAAATTTGTGGAATTAGCTGAGAAGCTTAGGAGCAGATCCTAAATGGTAGTTTTCTCTGGGATTCTACCGGTACCATGTGCAAGCAGAGGAAAGCAGAATTTTATCTGGAGGTTTAACACATGGCTACGAACCTGGTGTAGGAAATAGGGGTGTTGGTTTATGGGGCACTGGAACTTTTTCTGGGACAGAGGTGACCTATTCAAGCCTGACGGGCTGCACCTGAACCGGAGGGGTACCTTTGCACTGAGTCAGCGTATGTTGAGGGTAGCACAGCATTATTTAAACTAAGGACTTGGGGGGCAGGGAGGTTAGTGAGTGTTACACATAGGGAAATGCAGACTGCCCCGATGGAGGCTGACGGCGTTACATGCACTACTGATAATATACTTTTAAAGCAACAAAGCGTAGTGGGGGCCTTGAAGCAGCGGCCAGATGGGAAATCAAGGGGGAAGAGCATTAGTAATTACCTGAATTGTTTTTATTTAAATTCAAGAAGCATAAAAAATACATTTCCAGAGCTTGAGGCCATTATGATTAGTGAGGGCTATGACACAGTTGGGATTACAGAGACATGGCTTAGTGAAGAGGATGGAGATGAATATGATAGAAAAAGGTTATAAGCTCTTTAGGAAGGATAGATGTAATAGGCGAGGAGGGGGCGTAGCAATCTATGTGAACGAAAACATACATATTCAGGAAATTCCCGAAATTGAACATTCCGTGCCCGTGTGAAGATATCTGGGTCAGGCTCATAGTTGGACTTCAAAGACCTTAAGCTGTGAACAAACAAAATAACTTAAGCTCAAGTTGAGACAAGAGAAGACTTAAAATTATGGTTTTTGATGTTTAATTTACAATAAAGTATTTCATTGTGTTGTCAATATTACTTGCAAGAAATTCAAAAAGTTACATAGCTACCTTTGTGATTTCACTACAACAGCTCCACCTTGTGTTGTATCTTTAGCCAGTATACTTTGAGTTATTGTCTGTTGCACATCAGTGCTTGATGTTTTACAATAGAATCCTCAGTACCCAGTTGCTGAGTACTTTATTGAACATTTATTTCTGATCAGACTAGATGATATAATGTGGTTTCAGGGAGCCTCTTTTGTGAATACGTGCCACATCTAATCATTCAGAATTTGCATAATAATACTCTTAATTCTGTGTTGAGTGGTTAATCGTTAAAAAAAAGGAACTAGAAGAGCACTCCGCCGCCAGGGGGCAGCAAAGCCAAAAGCACGGCGAATGGAACTCCGGCCCATTGGAAAGACTTGAAATCTTGAACTTTGAAGTATATCTCAGCAGTACTTTGGCCTTGATATGCCAAAATTTATTCACCTCTCCCTTGACTTAATACCCACCTACCCTGAAAATTTCATCAAAATCCGGCCATTGGTTTTTGAGTTTTCTTGTACACAAACAAACAAACCAACAAACAAACGGCACCGAAAACATAAACCTCCTCAGCGGAGGTTAAAAATTGGGTGTACTGCATCTAGCACTGTCAAGAACACAGAGAAACAGAAAAATGAATAACAGCTATTGTCGTAAAAAATGTTGGCGGCCCACACTAATATTCTTTCAGGGGGCCCAGAATTCCTAGCAACTGCCCTGATAACAACTGATGACAACAGAGGACAAGCAGGTCTTGACATTAGCTGAATAGGTCAAGATGAGCGAAGAAATTGGATACTATAACCTTTTAGTTCAGGTTTAAACACACACTCACTCATACTCATTTCTTCAACATTTCCATCATTTAGGCAGTCATACAAATGTAGAGGAATACAAACACACCCAATCATTGAAACAAGCACAAAAACATACAAACATTTCAGATTTGAATTCTCTCCTCCATTCTCATGGATTCATCCTCTTCTTTCAGTCCTTGTTTTTTTCTGAAAAACACAACAGAAATAAAAAGGTCAAACCCAAAAGTTCAAAAGTTCCCATTTAACCATACCAATGTGTTTTAGAGCATGCGACAATCAAGTTGTCATCATTGATTCCCTTTTAAAGAAACTGCACACACCCTCTTTTTTTATCTTTTTTTTTTACACGGCACCTCCAATGCCTCCTGAATTCGGAATGACCATCCAGCGAACTACAGCGCCCTCCATAATTATTGGCACCCCTGTTTAAGATGTGTTAAAAGCCTTAAAATAAATTCAATTTTTTATTGCAGAAGCATACTCTCACACTGAAAATTGTAGAAAAATGTAACCTTCAACTCAAGTGATACGAAATCAGGCAGACACCAGATGCGGGAAAAGGGAATGAGGATTTATTAATAAACAAAACAAAACAGGCACGAGGGCCAACAAAAAACTTGGCCCAAAGGGTTGCAAAAAACAAACTGAGGTAAGCTACACAGAGCTATAAACAATAAAGGCAAAAGGCAAAAAACAAAAAGGCACTGGAAACTCCAGGCAAGAAGCACAAGAAAAATAAATAACCAGACTATATATAAATTCGAAAAACAAGAGGCTGGGACAAGACTTGAAACTAGAAATGCTAGGGAATCTTGACAACAAGAACTTGGCTACACTTGCACATGCAATGAGACGCGAGACACTGTCTGCCAGCCAACTTCCACCGCAACCAGATAAAGGCTTGGTAATCATGACACAAGGGGTAACACCTAGAGAGAGAGAAACAAGAGGCATGGCAAGATCTGGCAAAAACAAAAACATGGAAAAGCAAAAACATGGACATGGAATGTGAAACATGAAATGTGTAATCCTAATACAAGAAACTGTTAAAACTGTGACATGAACTATGAAATCTTGAACATGAAACTGTTAAAACCATAAATGCTGTCCTGGCCAAAGGCCAGAACACAACAGTACCCCCCCTTACAAAAGCGGCACCTGACGCTGACAAAAAACACCAAGAACTAAAATACATGAAGCCGCACAAAACTAAATACAAATCCCACAAGACAAATAACTAACGAGAATACTAAAGACAAAAACCCTAAGACACAAAACACCTAACCAAGAAACAATACCACAGGAAACACTAAACACAAACAACATTACTTGGTTCTCCAGCAAGCTGGGGCTAAGGCTTGGGCTATGGCAATGGGGTGATGGTTATGGCTTGAGGCTATGGTTTGGGGCTATGGCTATGGCTTGGGCTTGGACTTGGGACTATGGCTATGGCTTGGCTTGGCTTGAGGCTATGGCTTGGAACTATGGCTTAGGGTGATGGCTATGACTATGGCTTGGGGCTGTGGCTATGGGCTATGGCTTGGGGTGTGACTGGTGGTAATCACGGATGAGGGATTTGTCTAAGATATGCCTGGCCGGGACCCAGGAACGCTCCTCTGGGCCGTACCCCTCCCAATCCACGAGGTACTGGAAGCCCCGGCCCCTCCGACGGCAATCCAACAGAGCTTTGACTGTGTAGGCCTCCCCTCCGTCGATGAGCCGAGGAGGAGGCGGAGGCTCAGGTGGGGGCATGAGGGGGGAGGTGGCAACAGGCCTCAGGCGTGAGACGTGGAACACAGGGTGGAGACGTTGCATGGTGGATGGGAGCTTGAGCCGGACGGCAGTGGGGCTGATGATCCTCTGGATGGGGAAAGGACCCAGGAAGCGAGGAGCCAGCTTGCGGCTCTCCACCCGGAGTGGGATGTCTTGTGCCGCTAACCAGACCTTCTGGCCGACCCGATAGTGAGGGGCTGGGCGCCGACGCTTGTCTGCCGTGGTCTTCATCGTCTTACCCGCCCGAACCAAGGCGCGGCGAGCAGACAGCCACACACGGCGACACCGCTGGATGAATGCCCCGGCTGAAGGCACCCCGACTTCCTCCTCCTGGCTGGGGAACAATGGAGGCTGGTAGCCCATACAGCACTCGAAGGGGGAGAGGCCGGAGGCAGAGGCGGCGTGGGAGTTTACGGCGTACTCGACCCAGGGTAGCATGGTAGACCAGGATCTTGGGTTGGTCGAGCACACGCATCGGAGGACCGTCTCCAGGGTTTGGTTGGCCCGCTCAGTCTGTCCATTGGTCTGTGGGTGGTAACCGGAACTGAGGCTGAAGGAGGTGCCAAGGGATGTGCAGAATGCTTTCCAGAAGTGGGAGGTGAATTGGGGACCACGATCTGACACTATATCCACAGGAATGCCATGGGGACGGACAACATGCTGGATTAGTAGGTCAGCTGTGGTTTTAGCGGAGGGGAGCTTGGGAAGGGGCACAATGTGGGCAGACTTGGAGAACCGGTCAACAATGGTGAGGACAGTGGTGTTTCCATGGGAGACGGGCAGGCCAGTGACGAAGTCCAGAGCTATGTGGGACCAGGGACGGTGAGGAATGGGCAGTGGTTGGAGCAGACCGGAGGGAGGTGCGTAGGAGGACTTGGCGTGGGAACAGACTGAGCAGGCAGAAACGAACCCCCGGACCTCTGCTGCCATCTTGGGCCACCAGAAACGGCGCTGGATAAACCGCAGGGTCCGGCCGACCCCAGGATGGCATGACAGGTTGGAGGAGTGGCCCCACTGGAGAACGTCAGATCGGGCAGCTGCAGGGACGTACAGGCAGTTGGCAGGGCAGGCACTGGGTGTAGCTGCGCCGTTCTGAGCGTTGCGGACCAGCTCCTCGATCCGGAGGCACACGTTATTTACAAAGCAGGTACTTGGCAGGATGGAGCTAGGCTCTCCCTTGGACGAGGAAGCGTCGAAACGCCTGGAGAGCGCGTCAGCCTTGGTATTCTTGGACCCCGGCCTGTAGGCCAGGGAGAAGTTGAACCGGTCGAAAAAGAGGGTCCATCTGGCTTGTCTGGGTGTCAACCTCTTGGCAGAACGGAGGTACTCTAGGTTTTTATGGTCCGTCCAGACCAGGAACGGAACCCTTGCCCCCTCAAGCCAGTGCCTCCATTCCTCCAGGGCCAGTTTCACCGCCAGCAGCTCCCGGTTCCCGACGTCGTAGTTGGACTCCGCAGGCGTCAGCCGGTGGGAGTAGAACGCGCACGGGTGTACCTTCTGATCATTGCTGGATCTTTGAGATAGCACCGCACCAACCCCGACATTGGAGGCATCCACCTCCACAATGAACTGCTTGGCGGGGTCGGGGGTGGTGAGGATGGGCGCGGTGGTGAAGCGCCTCTTCAGCTCACAGAAGGTCACCTCGGCTTGCGGAGTCCAACGGAATGGCACCTTGATGGAGGTAAGGGCCGTTAGGGGAGCTGCCACGGTGCTGTAGTTCCTGACGAATCGCCTATAGAAATTGGCGAATCCCAGGAAGCTCTGTAGGGCCTTGCGGTCCTTGGGTGCGGGCCAGTCCACCACAGCCTTGACCTTCTCCTCGTCCATGCCCAGGTGGTTAGGGGAGATGACGTGCCCCAGGAAGGAGGTAGTGGTGGTGCTGAACTCGCATTTCTCAGCCTTGACAAAGAGGCGGTTCTCGAGGAGGCGGCGGAGCACCTGGCGAACATGGTTTGTGTGCTCCGTCTTGTCCCGGGAGAAGATCAGGATGTCGTCAAGGTAGACATAGACGAACCTCCCAATCATGTCGCCGAGCACATCATTCACCAAGTTCTGGAACACTGCGGGCGCGTTAGTCAGGCCGAATGGAACCACCAGGTACTCCCAGTGGCCGCTAGGGGTGTTGAAAGCGGTCTTCCATTCGTCGCCCTCCCTGATGCGCAGGAGGTGGTAGGCATTCCGCAGGTCCAGCTTGGTGAATATGGCCGCCCCCTGGATGACATCAAATGCCGAGGACATCAGTGGAAGCGGGTAGCGGTTCCTGACCGTGATCTTATTGAGCCCTCGGTAATCGATGCAGGGGCGCAGGGAGCCATCCTTCTTCTTGACAAAGAAGCCTGCCCCCGCGGGAGAGGAGGATGGACGGATGATGCCAGCTGCAAGGGACTCCCGGATGTACTTGTCCATGGCCCCCCTCTCTGGCTCAGACAAGGCGAAGACACGCCCCCTAGGGGGTGCTGTACCAGGCTGGAGGTCAATAGCACAGTCATATGGGCGGTGCGGGGGCAGAGACACCGCACGGGACTTGCTAAAGACAGCCGCCAGGTCATGGTATTCAGGGGGCACTCTGGAGACGTCTGGCTTCCCCTCGGAAGCTGGTCCACCCGCCGAACAGGAGGGTCGGGAGTCGAGGAGGCAGCTGGCCGAACAGGAGGGACTCCACTCCCGCACCTCATGGCGGGCCCAGTCGATCACCGGCCCATGTAACGCCAACCACGGATGACACAGGACAATGGGAGAGCGGGGTGTCTCGGTCACGAACAGCCGGACCTGTTCGTGGTGATTGCCTGACGCCAGCAGCTGGATGGCAATGGTCTGGTAGCACACCTTAGCAAGGGGTTGCCCACCCAGCCCTGAGATGGACAATGGGCTGGGAAGTTGGGAGAGGGGAACCCCCCACTCGGCGGCAGCTCTGGCGTCAATGAAGCTCTCCTCAGCTCCTGAGTCAATGAGGGCGGTGGTCTTGCGGGAGCAGCCCTCCCAGGTCAGGGTCACCGGGATGCAGGTCCGGCGGTAGGAGGAGGTTTCCTTGGCTGAAGCACCCACTAGTACTCCTCCAGACGCTAGTGGGCGTTGTCTTGATGGACAGCCTCGGACCGCATGACCCTGCTGGCCGCAGTAAAAACACGCCCCCGACCTCCTTCTCCGTTGGCGCTCCTCCTGGGTGAGCCGGGACCTCCCGATCTCCAAGGGAGATGCCTCTCCAGGAGAGAGTGTGGTGGCGTCCCCCCTCGGCTGGTCCTGAGGCGACGCGCGATCAGGGCACGGGGGTTGGATCTGGCCAGAGGGGGTAGAGCGTCGGCCAGGGCCAAGGGTGAGCGCCCTCTCCTCCAGGCGGCTGTCGATGCGCAGGGCCAGGTCTATAAGGGCCTCTGGAGACTCAGGGATCTCACAGAAGAGCAGTCGGTCTTTGACTGGTTCAGACAGCCCCTGGAGGAACACGTCACACAGCGCCTCCCTGCTCCAGCCCGACGTGGCTGCCACCGTCTGAAAATCGATGGCGTAGTCCGCCACCGATCTCCTCCCCTGCCTCATCCTCAGCAGCTCCCGTCCTGCGGCTCTCCCCTGCTTGGAGCAGTCAAAGACACGCAGTAGCTCCTCCGCCAAGGTCCGGTAGGTGGTAGTGCAGGGCTGCCGAGCCTGCCATGCGGCAGTTCCCCACAAGCGAGCCCGCCCCGTCAGCTGGGAGAGGACGAAGGCGACTCGGGCCGGCTCTGAGGCGAAGGTGGAGGGCTGCAGAGCGAAACACATCTCACAGGAGGTGAGAAAAGCCCTGCAGAACCCTGGTTCTCCACCGTACCTTTCGGGCGGTGGAAGGCAGGGCTCAGGACCAGGGTGGACAGCTGGCTGCAGCTGAGGTGCTTCTGCGCCGGGCTGGCGCACAGGGGTGATGGGTGGCTGGTGTGCTGCAGGAGCCCGGGGCTGGACAGCTGGCATGATGGGACCCTGGCTGGGACTTGCCCGGGGAAGGCTGGCCTTCAGTGTGGCCAGCGCAGCTGTCAGCTCCTGGATCTGCTGCCGTTGATGTAGCAGCTCAGCCTCTCGCTGGGCGATCCTGCACTCCATCCCGCTGGTGTCTGGGAGACAGTGTCTACTGATACGAAATCAGGCAGACACCAGATGCGGGAAAAGGGAATGAGGATTTATTTATAAACAAAACAAAACAGGCACGAGGGCCAACAAAAAACTTGGCCCAAAGGGTTGCAAAAAACAAACTGAGGTAAGCTACACAGAGCTATAAACAATAAAGGCAAAAGGCAAAAAACAAAAAGGCACTGGAAACTCCAGGCAAGAAGCACAAGAAAAATAAATAACCAGACTATATATAAATTCGAAAAACAAGAGGCTGGGACAAGACTTGAAACTAGAAATGCTAGGGAATCTTGACAACAAGAACTTGGCTACACTTGCACATGCAATGAGACGCGAGACACTGTCTGCCAGCCAACTTCCACCGCAACCAGATAAAGGCTTGGTAATCATGACACAAGGGGTAACACCTAGAGAGAGAGAAACAAGAGGCATGGCAAGATCTGGCAAAAACAAAAACATGGAAAAGCAAAAACATAGACATGGAATGTGAAACATGAAATGTGTAATCCTAATACAAGAAACTGTTAAAACTGTGACATGAACTATGAAATCTTGAACATGAAACTGTTAAAACCATAAATGCTGTCCTGGCCAAAGGCCAGAACACAACATCAAGTGAATTTTAAGGGGGAAAAAAAAATCCCTGATTAAGAAATAATTATTTTTCATAAAATCACTTGTTCCACAATTATTGGCACCACTAACAATTCCGAGGAATTAAATGTAATTGAAGTATTTCTGTCATTTTTACAGTATATTACAAAGATGATCAGAGTATCTAGGAACATTTAATTAGTAAATCATCACTTCCTATTTCCCTGGGTATAAATATGACGTGACACAGAGGCCATTTCTTTTATCCACTCTTCAACATGGGAAAGACAAAGGAACACACCATTCAAGTAAAGCAGATGTCGACTTTCACAAGTCAGGCAATGGCTACAAGAAAATAGCCACTCGCCTGCACCTGCCCATATCTACTGTCAGAGGAATCATTAAAACAACTGGAACAGTGGTAAACAAGCCTGGATGAGGACGCAAGGTTATTTTACCTCCATGCACAGTGAGGAGGATGGCAAGAGAAATAAAAACTTCTCCAAAGCTCACTGTTAAAGATTTGCAACAAATAGCATCTTGGGGTCACAAAGTCTCCAAAACAACCATCATTCGCTATCTATTTTGTACATGCCAACAAGCTGTTTGGGAAGCATGCACGGAAAAAACCTATTCTCACTCACAAACATAAACGCAAATGTCTAGAGTTCGCTAAGCGATACTGGGACTTCACCCAGGACCGTAAACTTTGGTCAGATGAGACCAAGATAGAGCTTTTTGGCAACAAACACTCTAAGTGGGACTGGCGGAACACAAAAGATGAGTATGCAGAAAAGCACCTCATGCCCACTGTGAAGTATGGGGGAGGATCGGTGATGCTGTGGGCCTGTTTCTCTTCCAGAGGCCCTGGGAACCTTGTTAGGGTACATAGCATCATGAATGCTTTGAAATACCAGGACATTTTAAATCAAAATCTGGTGGCCTCTGCACGAAAGCTGAAGATGGGTCATCACTGGGTCTTTCAGCAAGATAATGACCCTAAACATGTGGCCAAACCTACACAGAAATGGTTCACCAGACAGAATCAAGCTCCTCCCATGGTCATCTCAGTCCCCAGTCCTCAACCCCATAGAAAACCTGTACTTCTTAATGTGGGATTTTTTTCCCACTGAATAAATGCACTTGAATTAAAGGTTGGATTTTCCTCTTTTTTTCATTGTGGTCCTATATTATTTAGAAAAAAACTGAATTTATTAGAAGCTGAGGAACACATCTTAACCAGGGGTGCCAATAATTATGGAGGGTGTATATACACGCATGTTGGAATGAGGCTCCTGAAGCCCTCTCGGGAGAGGGTAGAAGGTTTTCTGCTCTTCCCCAAAGCCTGCACCAGTCAGCCACTGCTTCTTCTCACTCGTAGTGTCAGACTTCGCAAACACAGAACAACGGTGGAGGAAACCCCGACATGCGCTTGCTTTGCCCCACTGAATGGCCAGCAGGAGCCGCTTGAGCAAAGCACAATGCTGATCCAGACTGACTGTATACTCCCCATGTCCCTGAGCAGCGCGAAGCCAATTATGCGCAGCTCCCAACGATTTTGCTGGCCTCAGCCAGTACTGGCACAGATGTATTCATTCCGATGCCATGGTGCTCACTGAGCAACGCAAGCAGCAGATTTAGCAGGACATCAAATGAACAGATGTATCCCTGATGATACAAACCTGGTCATGTGCAAGTGCATTAAACTGCCTGTACTGTATATCATGGTGCACATTCATTTTCATGTATCGTTATATGAACAGGTTCATATTTTGTACGGTACACATTCATTTGCATGTTTTAATATATGAATGGGCTAATCTATCTAAAACCTTAATTTCTTTTCAAGAATGTTTCATCCAGGTATGAACTAGCAAGTAAAATCACCTGGGTTTTAAAGCATCTATTGCACAACTTAGTTCACTGCCATTTTAAAATTTTGAAGATTTAATACTATGTTCGAATCAATTGATTGAATTTATCCAGTCAATTATGCTTTTGTTTAGATAATTATCCCCTGCGCAGATGTGGATGCCTGCGGACATGGAGCTGTTCTATTTATGCAAGCAGTTACACAATGCGATCAATAGGTGGCACAACAGGAACAGTTATTGAATCTTCACAAGGAAGCCAAGCTCAAACAGGGATTATAATATGGACAAGTTAAGTCCTATCCCTGTTTCCCATGAGTTGTATGAATTAAAACTCCTCAGCCAAGCCTGATGTGCAAACTGCTCAACATTCTTGCCTATAGTATCTATCCGGCAGAGAAAAAAAATCATCACTTGTGACAGAAGGAATCATTGTCCTTTGTAACAACCACTTCAGCTATAGTGAGCCAATGGTATCCCAATGAAATAGTTCAAAAAATTGTTTTCTGAAACAAATGTTCAACATGGTATTGATCCTATGTCATTCTACTATGATTTTATTAATAGTCATCATTAAAAATGTGTAATTTGTTTCCATGTATTTCCGCGTAGATTCCTCCATTGAAGAATTCAGGGCTCACTTACATCCTCATAACAGCTCTCACTGATATCCAGTCACTCTAATGCAGGGGTGTCAAACTGACCCTTAAACGGGCCAAGAGGCTGCAGGTTTTCACTCAAACAATGCAGAAGTGCACCCGATACAACTAATCAGTTGTGCAGTTGCCTAGATCAGTTGATTAAATCAGTGCTTTCAGGTGAGCTTCTGCTTGGTAGGATTGAAGACCTGCAGCCTCTTGGCCCGTTTACGGGTCAGTTTGACACCCCTGCTCTAATGCTTGCCCAAGATCATCTGCATAAAGCACAGTTTTAGTTCATGCCCACTTCATGGTAATTATCTGTTGATTGACATGTTTCTTATCCAATTCCAGAGAGTATAAACTCTCATGAGTAATTGAAAGACATTGATTGTATTCAAACCCTTGCGGGACAGCAAGTTAGGTCGTATTGCTTCAATTTTGCACAGCTGAAAATTACGTAATTGCATAGAAAAAATGGGTTCCAAAACCGGGCTGAAGTGTTCAGGTTACATTTATGAGATTGAAATGCGAGACAGACACGGTCAATGGGAATTATTCCGTATGAAACAGGACTGGAGGGTTCCCTCTGCCGGATAGATCTGTGTCTCTGGAGGAGGAATTCAATGAAGAAAAGTTTTTCTTCATATTTTGAGTAAGTACAATTGCATATTTTTTTACTTATGGCTAGCTGACCGGCTGTTTTTTATTCTGGGTTTACCATAGCCACGATCATCACAGAGCTTGTTTGTCACATTAATAAGCGTAACTGTTAGTCTTTGCTAAGAAAATGTCATGTGGTGGCATTTTGCTCTGTGTAGCTTTTAGTTTTAGACTTTATACTGTCATCAATGAAATAGAAGGCCAAGGTACTAGTAAGTGAAAACTAACCAACAGTAATGACATAATATTCCATTCTATATGTGGTATAAAATAAAATGCCCTTGTAAAATTTAGTTACCTTTGTAGTTTGACAAACTACCATTAACATTATTGTATTTGTAGCATTTCAGCACCCGTTTGTTTACAGTCAAATGCGCCGGTTTTTTTTTCTGCCAGAGAAGCGCGTGACTCGCAAGCGGTGACAGCGGTTGGCAACTGGAAGGGACGCTGCAACGGATGACAGACAGGAAGCTTGGCAAATCATTTCATTTGGACCGAAGAAAATGATTGGTCAGACTTTTATCAGAAATATATGAGAATTGAACATTGAAGAGTTTCAACACCAAGTGGATTTCTTTTACATTTTAGTGTGCCATACGCTTATTAGGTGCATTTTAAGATTACAAAAGAAAAGTGTAAAAATGCTAGAAAGGTAAGAATTGTTTTAAGGCTAAAAAGATGGTGAAAAGACATCTTTTCAAGTCAAATTTGAATGTCGGGGCTCACGGACACTTGGATTATGCCGCATAAGCAGTATGGAGGAATTTTCTGTTTTTTAAATGTCATTTTTTGCTCTTGAAAGCGTGGTACCACTGACTTCAGTTGATCTGGATTTGTCTTCAATGCTGTTTTGCGAAATGGCTAAACATTTCATTTGCTTAACTTCGACCAAACAAGCCTTAATCCATCGCAAACACTTTTCCAATTCCATCCATTTTGCTTTACTCCTACAATGCATTATAGTTGACCTGTCATAAATTAGTTGTTCAAATTCTTTTTGTTTTTGGTCCAGTTTGTCAGCCACATCCAGAGTTGCTTCTGAGCTGTCAAGTAGTCATAAGCATCTCAATTTCTTTTAAAATTTTTTGTTCATGTAATCTTAATTGCTTTTTCCTTGGCGAGGCAAATTGAATCGCATGGCCTCAAAAGACACATTTAAATGTATCCCATACAATAAGAGGGTCTGCTGATCCTATATAATGTGGAAAAACATCTGTAGTAAATTATTTTGTACTTTCTACAAATGTCTGATCCTCTAGTAACTTTTGATTAAATTTCCGGTATCCCTGTCCTCGTGGAAATTCAGTTAGTTCTAATTGAAGTGAAATAAGTTGGTGATCAGATTTCAGTAACTGCCTTTTTTGTTTTGGATAAGAAAGAAAAGGAAATAAGGAAATAATCTTTACGGCTTGCCTGATTCTGTCTTCTCCACGTATACTTATATAAGTCTGGATTTCTTAACGTCCGAACATATACTAGATCCACTGTATTCATTATTGATGTGATTTCTGTAGAAGCATGTGGGTGGTGATTAGTTGAATTATTTCCCTTAAGATCTATTGAACTATTCTGTACTGTATTAAAGTCTGCAACCATTATGAGTAATTACTTGTGAATTTTGATGTTTTAGTAACGTTGTAAATAAATTCAAAGAAGTGTGGATCATCGTCATTTGGACCATATAAATTCACCAAATATATTTGTTTATCCTCAATAATCATATTTCAAATGATCCACCTTCCTTAAGGTCAGTTTCTAAAGCTTGCAGAGTATACATAAAGTTGTTTTTAAACATAATCATAATTCTCCTCAAATTTTTAAACCATGTGAAATTAGTATTTGCCCTCCCCATTCCTCCATCCATTTAGTTTCATCTGTCATTACTGAGTGAGTTTCCTGTAGACAAAAAATAGCATAATCTTTTTCTTCAGCCAAGTAAATATTGGTGCCTTTTCGTTTTGTCTGCGAGGCCATTGCAGTTATAACTGGCGATACAGCGATAATATCACTGCTCTTAAAACAAGAAGTTAGTGGCCACTATTAAGATCCAGTTCACTTAAAAAACTGGAGACCACTTACTCCTCAGTGTTATGATGCTAAAATATTACCTAAATGCATAGCATTGCATATAAAAAATGTCCTACCTGATATAATACACCATGACCAGTCAGTTTTGATACAAGGACGAAATATTGCATATAATATAAGACAATTTCTCGAAATTATAGAACATCATGATAATATAAAGAAGCCAGATTTAGTTTTGTAAGCCGCGCTGAAATGCACAGCTAAACACAGCCCCTTTGTCACAGATGCAGGACTGGCAAAGTACCCCTATTTTCTTAAGGGCCCTGGCACCTGGCAGAGACCACTGGGGTCATGAGAGCAGATGCAATTATGGTCTGTATGGCGTCACTTGGTCTGCTCAACATAGGTCACGACAGCTGGAGTGGCCCTCTGCCTAGGGGTGAATGGACAGTTTTTGGGGTAAAGGTCAGTGTTGAACGTCTTGCAAGCCACCTGAAAATGACAGCGACAACTTTGGCAGAGAGAATGCTGCAATGCCATAAACTAGACTTTTCAGAGACTACTCCTGCAAAATAATTCACATTACCTCCCGTACTGTTGCAAATTTAATGTGTATTTTTGTTATATGACATAAGCTGACTGGTAACATTAATACCAGGCATTTTTGTAATTCTGGACTGTAACTGGCGTTTCATGGCATACTGTCGTACAAGCATATCGTGTTTGGTACCATTTTACTCCACTAAGATTCTGAAATTGCATGGGGCATATTTTGAAGGGATTAAAATTGTAGTGAACCCCCATTCGATAAGTATGAAAAGAAATCTACTTCTGCTTCTCATGGTAATGCCCCCTCCCAAACCCCCTCTGAGGAGGCGTTGCCTTCCTTATACCTAAAGTGATTTTTGACCCTGCTGTCGGAAGTGCTTCTGGAGTTTGGGCTTAAAAGCGAGAGGAACAAAGGATTCTGGGAGGACTGCACCCGGTTTCCCACATGTGTATCTGTATGCAGTGTGTAGCCAATAATCTTTAGTTAAGGAAGAGCGTAGACATCTTCCTCACACATTCATCTGTATGTGTGTTGCCATTCTCACAATGGAAGATTGCATTCAACTTCCCCCGCGCGCCTCTCCATGCTGTGGTTAGCCTTAATCTAGTCATGGAAGATCTTGGGTGACTTCCCACGCATGCTCCTGTAGCATGTGCAGATGGAATATATACTCTTCAAAAAAAAAAAAACTATACAAATATTGAATTATTGATTACACTTTCTTTTCAGTATGTTTCCCACATTTGTCAAAACATTTCATGTATAATAAATTGATGCTAAAAACAATGTATACTTTCTTTTTTGGAAGAGTATAGTTATGGAAACTTGTATTCGTTCTTCCCGCATTGTGCATTTTGGGGTCGATTCTCCCATTAGCGCGTAAGTCTTTTTTTACGCGCTTCGAGTTAAGCGCTTTTGAGTTACGCGTATTCTCCCCTACTCGCTTCAATCACACCCACAGCGCTTAACTTCAGAATGTAGGCGGCCTTATGAAAGAGGTGTGACTGATCCAAAAGAGAGGCAGACTCGGTACAAAGCTCATTGATTATGGCTATCAGGAAAACATGGAAAAAGGATTTTTCAGCCTGCTGATAAAACCTTGTAACTCCAAACTGATAAGAAACGGAAACTCGTATGTCCATTATTCTTACATGCAAAATTAAACATTTTTATTTTAAACTATATTTATCCATTTATATTATTATAATTATAATTATTATTTTATTTATATTTATTTTTTATTTTCCAGTGAAGTTTGTCATTGTGAAGATACGAGGTTTTACATGCCGCTGTAATAGTAGGCCGTACCAATTACAAGACTTAATTCAGACATCTCTTTATTTATCCCCCGCCGCGCGATTAGCGCGAAGCGGGGGATATAGCATTGGGCTCCGTCCGTACGGACACATAAAATTGCGGCGGCGGGGAATATGTTAGTGACAAACACTTGTTATTTCTTTCTCTAGCCACCATGGCATTAAAGCTATGCATACAAACAAATTGCCGCGATAATGAAATAATAAATAAAGAATTTAGCGCTTCTCAATCAGCGCAATCAGATCATTGAAAATGTGCCCCTCCTACACCAGCCTGTTTGTTCCGTGGAAGACAGGGAAGAAGACAAAGGGAACATTCTAGTCACACAAAGACAATCAAAGACAGTTTATATGATCTCATTTAGAAATTGCGCACTTGAAAACTACTCCGATGTCAGGTTTGCAACTAAAGGACATGGAAACGCTTTAACAAGGATTCTTACCCCGCACGCGGTCATCTCCCCGCCCCAAAACCGCCTCAGTAGTGACGGAATTCCATATCCATAGCCTATCATCCTATTTTATTTGAGCGACACATTCACTTGAACTTGTGCCTAATACTTTATTATAATCAATTATCCCATTTACTGATCATGATTCTTCCCATGTCGGCTATTCTTTAAAAGCTAAAATTGATTAACAAATGGATAGTGCTTTGGTATTTGCCAGGGTAGGGCTCAATCTAGAGTGGCCTATTTAATAATATCTTTATTCACACATTAAATGACACAGTATTACCAATGGTAAAAAAATTACTAGGACTCGAGTTAGTTAATACAGATATCCTCAATTAGAAAATCAATCCCCTCACTCGTGAGAATATCACAACTTTTTAGATTGTCACGAACATACAGGGCAGTCGCATTTGTTAATAGAACATGGAAGACAATGATGGCGACGTCGAGCCAAAGCCGAAAACCAAATTTCACAGATGTTGGTGTTGTATGGCAAGCAAGCAATGAAGGCTGATCTGAGGAATTAAGCTGCGAATCGTTCTGGATGTGGCTTCGGTGGGGAGATATAAGCGCAGTATCCCCGATTTAAAGCATAAATGGAGAGATCTGCGGGGCGCTGTAAAAGCCAGGTTCTCTGCACACCAGAGAAGTGCACACGCAACAAGGGGTGGGCAACCATCATCCCCTGTGCATTTCACTGCACAGGAGGAGGGGATGGCATCCACTCTTTCTGCAGTGGAAGTGCATGGAGAAGAACTTGAAGCGCCAACGAACTGCGTCAGACACCTTGACACAGACGCCTGTGATGTGAATGACATCACCAGCCACTCTCTGGAACGACCCAGATGCCAGGAGCGACAGCGCAGTTCTGACGTTGATGACCACGGGTATGTTTTGTGGATAATTGCTGCGGCAGGATAGATGTTCATCCAGAAGTCGGCAAAGATAGATGATTGCCTCATGCACGGTCCAGGCGAAAGCGCTGGATGCACTCGATGTTTGTTTGTCCCAGGATGTCCAAACGAAGCCGATATATGCGTGTTCGTCTTCGAGCTCGGGCGCTCCTCTACTCTTTCCCAATCACGCAAGAGTGCAAGCAAATGCAGGACTGGCATTTTGGCTTTAGATTTTGAGAGCATGGTAGAATGATGGTCTTATGTATACTTGTATTAATTAATTGTTTTGCGTTTGTAATTTAACTGATTGGAGAAGAGGCTGATGCGTAATATCATGTGATGATTTCGTTTAATAAATTATCATGGCTTTGAGAAATGTAGTTTAGAAATAAGGAAGAACAACGAATATTAAATGTCTCAACCTTTACCATGTTAAATAAAATAAAAGTAATGTTAAAATTCGGCCTATAACTGACATCAAACGCAATATTGAATTTCGCCTAATGTTGGCGCTTGACCTTAATACAGCCTTCAAAAGCGCTTTACAGAAAAGGCGCGTAAGCCAGGGGGAGAATACGCGTAAGTGTTATTTGCATGAGAAACGCCCGGAAACGCCCCGATTTTGGCCTTGCTCCGCCCCAAGCGCGTAACTGCCCTCAAGGCGCGTAATGCACAGACTTAAGTCGAGGGGAGAATACGCGTAGGCTGAAAAGCGCGTAGCTACGCGCTTTTTTCGACTTAAGCGCATGGGAGAATAGACCCCTTTGTGCATATGTGTAGTTGTGAGCTGCGTTGTTCGCGTCTGACTCGGCCCGATAAAACTTAAACTGTTTCCGATTGTATTGTTCCCGTATATTGCTCAGATCTGAACTGAACTCTGCAAATAGTTCGGTGTGGCTTTATTCATTGTCGGCGATTGTGGAACGGTTATTCATGTTTGTGTAAATCCTTTTTGTTTTATTAAAAACCTCTGTAAAACCTTTACATCTGGTTTTATGTTACCTCCTTTTAACCCCTTTAAGAGCTGAGGACGTAACATAATGGGGGCTCGTCCGGGAGCAATTTAAGTTCCCGAGGAGGTTCGCAGCATCCGCAGGACATGTTTCAGGCCAGTTAACCCCTTTCTGCAGATGTAGATGCTTGCGTCTATAGAACTGCCAATGTAAGCACGTAGTTACAGTACTCGACCACGAGATAGCACCCCCGGATCAGTTATTGAATATTCACAAGCAGGCAGAGCTGAAACACGACTTAGAGTATGGATAAGTTCCCTCCAATCCCTGTTTTTCAGGAGTTGCATGAATTAAACTCCTCAGCTAAGCCTGATGTGCAAACTGGTCAGTATCCTTACCCAAAGTATCGATCCAGTAGTTTTAAAAAATTATCACTTGCGACAGAAAAAAACTTTGTACTCTGTAGCAACCACTTTAGCTAGTGAGCCAACAGTATTCCAAATAGTGGTTTAAAAAAAAAAAGTTTTGTGAAGCAAAAAATCAGACATAGTATTGATTCTCTTACATTCTACTGTCAATTACAGTCATCACACACAAAAAATGTGTAGTTCCCTCCCATGGATTAACGCGTAGATTCCTCCATTGACAAATTCAGCGCTCCCTTATATCCACCCAAGTACAGGTGTCGATAGCCAATCATTCAATTATATACTCAGATTCATCTGCGTAACTCTACAGTTATAGTTCACGCCCTCGTGAAGCTTCCCCGGTAACAATGAATTGATTGACTCATTTCTTATCCAATTCCTGAGTATTTAAACTTTCCTCAATAACTGAAATACATTGATGGGACAATAAGAATACGATACAAAGCTGAGCGTAAAAGTAAGGTTGATTGTATTCTTTGAATGTTGGCCTCGATTGCGCAGCTGAAAATGATGCGATTTCATAGAAAAAAAGACATCCAAAACCGGCCTGAAGTGTTCAGTTTCATTTACGAGATTTAAATGTCGAATGTACTTGGCCAATGGGAATTATTCCGAATGAAACAGTACTGGAGGGTTCTTTCTACACAATACATCTGTCTCTGGAGGAGGGCATCAAAAAAGAAAACTACTACTCTGCATTTTGCACAATGTGGCTTTTTTGCTTTAGAATTTATACGGCGTTTAAAGACATCGAATGCCAAGGTTTTCGTTTCTCCAAATGAATGCAGCCCACGCACGTCGTTTGATCCCTCGGTACGTTCACTGCACCATTCTGTTGAATCTAGGGAGGCATATGCCATTTGTTTTTCCTGAAAGTGGAATTTCAGTTCTGTTAAAATAAGGTATATTTCAGAATTCAGATATTACTGAGTTAGTGATTTTTTACCCTTACAAGGTGAAAGGTTATGAGCTCGGATGTGAGCGTGGTTAGCTTTTCATTGCAGGGTGAATGTTCTGGCTGTTTAATCAGCAGTTTATTTAATGCTTGGGGGACTTTGAAGAAAAATTGACAAAATTGTAAACTTCATTATGGAGAAAAGGCATGTTTTGTGCTTGGAGAGGTTACTGGTAACCGCTGATGTTCAGCTGCACTGATATTGATAAATTCATGCTAAACTCAACCAAAAAATCATTAGTTCATGCTGAATTTCATGCCCCAAAAGTTAATTGGTGTTAAATATATGATTATTTTGTGATTTGACAGTGCAACATTTTGATGGATCTCAGACTTTGGAGAGACACCTGGATAGCTGTCTAATTTGGCTCATAGCAAGTGGGTAATTAAATGTAATTTTCAAGATGAATTTTACTTGTGGTCAAGAAGTTTATGATCCCAGAAATGTATAGTTTTAAGCCCCAGCAGTTTTTCAATTGCCAGTATTTTTTTTTTTTTTCAATCTCTACGCTGAATTTTCATGAAGATTGTGTTTGCAGCCCCTTTTCTCTACTAAAATAAACTGAAATCCAATGGGAGTCTAAATGCTTCAAGTGTCTAGACTGAATTGAGCCGAAGTTTTTCTGTCTGTGAAACTGCAATCTTGAATTATAAAGCCTTAAATAAGGTAAAACCTTAATAGCCAGATTTGGCTTCTGCGCAAAGGGGCGAAAAGCAGAATTCGAAAGACGTCATCACGTTTGACCTGAGGCAGTGGTCTAGTGCTGACGCTGTAGCCAGACCCCCTTATTATAATGGAGACCGTAAAGACTTTCTTTTCCCTGGCTGTTGTGACAAACACACTGAGACCTTCCACCTCAGCCAGGACCCTCCTTGGCCTAGTTGCTTGGTGTTTACAGTTTTTATAGCAGACTTTGAGAGGGCCTTTGATAAAATAAGATGGGATTTCATTTATCAATGATTAGAATTTTTTAATTTTGCGGAGTCTCTAATACTGTGGGTTAAAGTTATGTACAAAAACTCAGTCTCCAAAATTATAAATAATGGTTATATTTCAAAACCCTTTGCCCTTTAACGGGGGGTAAAACAGGGCTGACCGTTATCACCGTATTTATTTATCATGGCAATAGAAATACTTGCTATAAAAATATGAGCAAATAATAATATCAAAGGCTTGGAAATGCAAGGTCTCAATCAAAAAATTTCAATGTATGCTGATGTTACAATTTTTCTATTGAGCCTCACATCGCTACAGAGCCTTACAAAAGACCTGGATGACTTTTCGAACCTATCTGGGCTGAAGCCAAAGCATGAGAAATGCCAAATATTGAGGCTTGGTTCCCTGAAAAACAGAAATTTCACTCATCCATGTAATTTACCAATTCATTGGTTAATGTACTTAGTATACACACCTCAGAAAATATGAGTGAAATTCCAACGATTCATTTAAATAAGAAATTGAGGGAAAACAAATTCTGCTGCCCTGGAAAGGGAAACATCTGACCATTTATGGGAAAATAACTCATTAGTTGTATCCCAGTTTAAATACTTATGGCATTACCAACCCCCAGAGAATCATTCTTCAAAATATATGAACAGAAGATATTCAAATTTATATGGAATGATAAACCTGATAAAGTTAAATGTACATATCTCTACAATGATTATGTATCTGGTGCGCTAAAACTCTTAAACTTAAAAGCTTTAAATCTTCCACTGAAGGCTTCCCTTATTCCAAAATTCAACTTCAATCCAAACTGGTTTTCTAGCAAATTACTTAAATGTGTCCATCCTATGCTTGATAAAGGCTTCTCTCCATTTCTGCAAATTAAACATATGCATTTTGCATTAATTAATGACATGTTTTCAGGTGTCTGCACTTTTCTGGAAGAAGCTCTACAAAGTTGGTTACAATTTCTGTTTCACCCACCAGAAAATGCAGAACAAGTTCTACAACAAATAATATGGTTAAATTCTAATATACTTGTCGATAGAATTATGATTTTTTTGGAAATGCATGTTTGATACAGGTATTATTTTTTCGAAGGGATATAGTGAATGAGGATAATAAACACAGCTCACGACTGCATTGAATGTGGGGCAATATGGCGGTGATTTCGGAGTAGGCAGGACCTTAGTAAGATAAGGCAATTTGATGGGTCGTTATTCTACCCGTGATTGACAGGTTGGAAAGGTCCATTCTAACTGATGGTTACTGATGGCAATACAGACCTGGAATTGACTAATCACTGACCTGCAGCACCCCTCTCTGACATTCACTGCAATGACAGCCAAAACCATGACAACCAGGCCTGCCGAGAACAGCACTGACTTCAGCATGCACAGCGAGAGGCCAGCAGATGGCGCTGCAGGAGGAACTGAACCTATAAGATTACACAATTACACAACATTACACATGAGCCCCCTGATGCATCTGCTGTTATATACTAACACAGGAAATCAAGATCCAAAAAAGCCCTGTTCAGGTGGGGTCAGTTTTCAGCGCAGTGTTTTTACAGTAATAATTATCACAGGACCTCTGCATGACATTTGCCCAATTCATACAAGATGAAGCATCACTGTAATGAGTCGCAGTAAAAAAAAGAGCTGGACAGGCATCTCTCCAGTGATCTGTAAAAACCTAGTATGTCACTTTGGCTAGAAATTGAGTTTGACCCTTATATGCACTAATTAAGTGCAATAAAAATGTGAAAACAGTAGCCATTAGTGTTATTTGACATGTCTTCATCATGCTTCAAATTTTAAAAAATAATTAATTGTTATTATTTTTCTTTTATTTATTTATTTTTTTTATTTTTCAGAGAAGTCTGGAATCCATAAGTTTTTCCTCAGTCGGAAGAACCTCGCTCTGATTGAGTAATTGGGCTTTTTCAGATTTGTGGGGATGTGAGCATTGTCGTCAAACCAAAAATGTTCAGTCCGTCATACGTAGTTTCCACTGGTTCAACCCAACATTTGAATTGGTTTCCAGCACCCTTTCAAAGTCATATTTGGGCATTTTACCAATACTTTTCAAGCATTTTCAAGGAGATTTTTCAAGGTTTCTCTTACAGCTCATATTGCAATTTATTATAAAAGTTGTGCACTTAACGTTGCATTTTAAAATTCAAAATGAGGTAATATTTTTCATGAAATGGTAAAATGTCTGACTTTCAACATCTAATATGTTCTCTAGGTTCTATTGTGAATAAAATGTGGGTTTCTGAGATTTGCAAATCATTGCATTTTGTTTTTATTTTGATTTTACACAGCATCCCAACTTTTTTGGAATTTGGGTTGAACTATTATTATAGTTCACCAAAGCTGGACAGTAAAACACTTTCAAAATCCTTTCAAACGCAAAGCTCGCAGGATCCACGAACTTCTGCCAGCAAATCTATGAGTTTGTCATCCTTGCATATTATTAGGTTTCTGCTTGTGTGTGTCAGGACAGAGACCCTTTAAGTACTTTTAGCACTGGGTCTTCCATTTGTCTTCTGAAATCATTCATTGTGGAAAACCATCCAATTGTATAGAATATCGTGAAGGGAACAAATACTTTTTGATGGCACTAGACTTCATTGCTGATAAGAAGCAAACTGATCCTTTATATAGGGCATGATCACTTGATCAGCTCATTAAAAATAGAATCTGACTCAATCCTATTCTTATACAGTTCAGTGGCAACTGAATTCCGGTCTGGCCACATCACTTCCTGTTTCATGAAGCATCTTAAAGAATGCGAAGCCCTCTCTGAGCGGAAAAAAATTAGCTTAAATCTGCATTTGATTTTGAATAACAGAGTTTTATATGCCAGCTTTAATCACAGTAACTGCAGCCTCTATAGACAGGCACGGGAAAACAAGGATGCTTCTGTAAAATGCCAAATAGCAGCACTGAGTCACTGACCGAATGTCAGCAGAAAACCTCGTGGTGTATTTTCATGTCTTACATCACATCATGCATATTTTAGACATTTAGCCATTAAAGTGAGGAAACGACAGTAAAATGTACAGTAAAAGGTTCTGGGTCTGGATTCCTCCTGATTCCTCCAAGGGGTGAGCCCCGAAGCTCAGGACACACTGGAGGGATTATATCTCCCGGCCAGCCCAGGACACACTGGAGGGATTATATCTCCCGGCTGGCTAGGGAACGTCTTTGGGTCCCCCAGGAAGAGCTGAATATAGAAGCTGGGGAGGGAGATGCCTGGGCCACTTTGCTTAGTCTGCTAGCCCTGCGGCCCGGATCATCGGAGGAAAATGATTGGATGGATGGATGGATCATTTTTTTAAAGTAAAAATGTACACTACCCACACTCCAGTATTTTTTTTTTGGACTGCCTTTAGCTTTGATTACGCCATGCATTTGCTGGGGCTTATAGGCTTCTGCAATATCTCAATGTTAATTTCAGTCCAGATTTGCAAAAAATTTTTGCCAAGATCTTGTATTGATGCAGATAGAGTTGAACTGTTTCATAAATTCTCAAGGGCATGTGGTAGAATGATGTCTCATGCAACCTGAACCACTATATAACTGATGTATCACTTCAAATCAAATTACATATTGTCGGCCCACTGATAAAACCTTGTATTGCCAAATTTGAGAAGAAACCAAAATTTGTATGTCCACGATAATGACATAAACATTGCAAAATACATTCTTGGAAGAAAAATAATCATCCTACCCGAACACAGCTCAACTGCATTCTTACATGCAAAATTAAACATTTTTTTAAATCTTTTATGTAGATATGAGGTTTAATCAGCAGGCTGACGATATACTACCTCAGATTTCTTCTATGAGCTAATCTCCATGGCCAGCTATGAGAAGCTGTGAGGAGTGGCACTGTAGAAATGAATGGACACACGTATTATCTCCAATTTATTTCAACCAACAAATCAAATTGTGGATGCCCTTATGAGGCGGAGAGGGCACTTACTTAGATGGGCAATCTAATTAACTGCGATTGCTGGATTCAAAACATGCAGAATCCCAATTGGGTGGGTAGAGCAACAATTTTTAGGGGCAATGCCCTGCCCTGCCCCTTGCTAGAACCGGCCCTGCTGGCTAGCTATTAACATCAGAACTGTCGGAAAACTAGCAAAATAGCCAATGGTGGCGTGTTCAATAGATTGTCGTTTATTTGTCAAATCTGCAAATACGTCACCGGTAGCTAGATTGTTCGGCATAATGTCTGACAAGTGTTCTAAATGTCAACGTTAGGTCATGTAGTTTCACTTTTTTGCCAAACACTGTAACCTGTTGGCAGAAAGGCAATAACATCCCAGTGGTTTATCATAGTCAGCAAATGTAGGCGCTGAAGGTCTCATAGATTTTTCATGGAGAGAATGTTGCAAAGTTCCAAAAGAATTGAATCAAAATAATCTTTTTGACCTCCAGGTCTGCTCAGCTACGTTAGCTCGACTTTGACTTATTTGGTTTCCTGAATGCAATCAATACGTGTCTGCATAGTGGATATGGAAGCAAGCAAATGACTTGATATCCTCTTCGTTTTTCTAATCATTTTCACTGCTTCTGAAGTATGCTGCCCTGTCAAGCCAGACGGCAGTATCTGCAAATTAGTGAAACTGAGAAAATTTGCCTTAAAGTTTTACCTCTTGCCCTACTTTTGTAGATACTGCTAACTTGCACATGCAGTAACTCTGTTCATGTGTATTGATCAGGCTAATTTTTACTAAAATGGATGGAGCTGGTGCTGTAGAGGGTCAATGGCAGGTTTTCCCAATTTTGAGAAATTTGTGTATACTAGCGTCTGGCTTGACAGGGCAGTTTCGGGGAGTCGTCTGGAAAATGCGGATTCCAACACGTCTGACTTCAGAGGCAAAAAGACGAAAATGGAGGCGGAAATTTAAATTCAGGTTGGCAAGTTTAGAAATTACATTAGTAGTTAATATTAGAATCTAGTATGAAAACAATCCTTCTACATTTGCCTACAATTTATAAGCACTCCTAGATACAGCATATTTGTCAATCTCATAATAAATCATACTCATAGACTGAACACACTCATGTTTTTGTTATATAGTGAAAAATATACTCCATCCACATCTCATCTGTAGCATACTTGTTCGAGTGATTTGGTGTATCTTCGTTACCTCTAACTATGAGCCTGTAGTTGGCAACGTTGGTCATTCTTGTGTAATCACTGTAAAAGTGAGACAGGTCTGCTGTGTAGATCCCGCTGTCGTCCTGCTGCAAATTCTTCAGCAGCAGAGACAAGTTGCTCTCATGAAATGCTATCCTGGTTTCATAATTTTTGAATATTTCAAGCGTCCTAGGCCTATTCCGGTATGATACTATACGTGTGGAACCGTTAACATCCCAATCAATCATGCTTTGAGATTGGAGCTCTTCATATTTCTGTACATCCAGACGAATAGACCCTCCCTCAGCCGCATACAGAACCACTTCAGCTGTGGAAACTGGAAAGAGAAAAGTTTTCATTTAAAAACTTCTAAATGACCTCAAGTTGACAAATATGTACCTCACCATATATGAGTATATGCAAATACACAGTTACAGAACATCTACTGACATTCATCACATATTGAATATAATGCTCTCACTGCACATCCATACACCACAACTTTGATCTAAAATGGCTTTCAATTATAAAATTTTTTTTAAAAAACTGTCACGTCCTGAATGTGTATGAATTAGTTTCCCCTACAACCTGGCTGCCTGTGTCAGTTTTGGCTTGGTTTTGTTAATTGTTTCTCATAATTCAATTATTGTCTCATCGGTTCGCCCCTCCCTTTGCACCTTTCACTTTCTCCTCACCAGCTCCTGATCCTCATTGTTAATCGTTGTCTCTGTGTATTAAGTGCTTTTGCACGGATGAAGACGCAAGCATCTATGGAACTACCCAAGTGATGCACTATGTCTACACTAACCTATTACTATCAGAAACATGTCAGGTTGAAGCAAAATGTGTACTGAATATTCATGTGGAAGCAGTGGTCACAAACAATTTTGAATATGGACACAGTCATCTCTTATATAAGGAAGACGGTGTGTGTCTGTGTGTTCGCCATGCACGGCCATATTTGTGCATGGATTTTTTTCTAATTTCACACAGTGATACCTGTGCTTCCAAACTAACACCTAAGCCAGATTTCAATGACATGCCCTCCCCCCCTCCCGATCGGAGGTGCCATGCTGGCCAAACGGCTTGATCAATCAACTTGCTGGGCTTGGCTCTACGGCATCAAATTCATCCAAGTACAAGTTGCAAGTGACGGGCTGGACGGCTAGTAGATATATAGATTTAGAACCCTAGATTGCTGATGTAGTCATATTTACATTATCCAAAGTGAGGCACCCGGCTGCCATAATGATACACCCAACTTAAAAATTAATGGTTTCCTATGAGGCCAATTTCAAATAAATTGATATAAACAAGAAAATGCCAAGATATGCGGCTGCCTTTTGCAGCAATATTTATTTGAAGAATTGTAATAAAACGTTTCATGCCTAAGTTAACGTACAAAACCCAAAACCAGTGAAGTTGGCGAGTTATGTAAATCATAGATAAAAACAGAATACAATGATTTACAAATCCTTTTCAACTTATATTCAATTGAATACGCTGCAAAGACAAGATGTTTAATGTTCAAACTGAGAAACTTTTTTTTTTTTTGCAAATAATCATTAACTTAGAATTTAAAGGCAGCAACACATTGCAAAAAAGTTGCCACAGGGGCCTTTTTACCACTGTGTTACATCGCCTGTCCTTTTAACGACACTCAGTAAACGTTTGGGAACTGAGGAGATCGATTTTTGAAGCTTTTCCGGTGGAAATCTTTCCCATTCTTGCTTGATGTACAGCTTAAGTTGTTCAACAGTCCGGGGTCTCCGTTGTCGTATTTTACGCTTCATAATGCGCCACACATTTTCAATGGGAGTCTAACTGCAGGCAGGCCAGTCTAGTTCCCGCACTCTTTTACTACAGAGCCATGCTGTTGTAACACGTGCAGAATGTGGCTTGGCATTGTCTTGCTGAAATAAGCAGGGCGTCCATGAAAAAGACGTTGCTTGGATGGCAACATATGTTAGCTCCAAAACCTGTATGTACCTTTCAGCATTAATGGTGCTTTTACATATGTGTAAGTTGCCCATGCCTCGGGCAATAATACAACCCCATACCATCACAGATGCTGGCTTTTGAACTTTGCGCCTATAGCAGTCCGAATGGTTCTTTTCCTCTTTGGTCCGGAGGACACGAGGTCCAAAGTTTCCAAAAACGATTTGAAATGTGGACTCGTCAGAACACAGAACACTTTTCCACTTTGCATCAATCCATCTTAGATGAGCTTGGGCCCAGCGAAGCCGGCGGCATTTCTGGGTGCTGTTGATAAATGGCTTTCGCTTTGCATTGTAGAGTTTTAACTTGCACTTGCAGATGTAGCGACGAACTATAGTTACTGACAGTGGTTTTCTGAAGTGTTCCTGAGCCCATGTGGTGATGTCCTTTACACACTGATGTCGGTTTTTGATGCAGTACCGCCTGAGGGATCGAAGGTCTCGGGCATTCAATGTTGGTTTTCGGCCTTGTCGCTTACGTGCAGTGATTTCTCCAGATTCTCTGAACCTTTTGACGATATTACGGACCGTAGATGATGAAATCCCTAAATTTCTTGCAATAGCTTGTTGAGGAATGTTGTTTTTAAACTGTTTGAGGAACAGCTCACGTATTTGTTCACTAAGTGGTGACCCTCGCCCCATCCTTGTTTGTGAATGACTGAGCATTTCAGGGAAGCTGCTTTTATACCCAATCATGGCACCCACCTGTTCCCAATTAGCCCGTTCACCTGTGGGATGTTCCAAATAAGTGTTTGATGAGCATTCCTCAACTCTCTCAGTCTTTTTTGCCACTTGTGCCAGCTTTTTTGAAAGATGTTGCAGGCATCAAATTCCAAATGAGTTGATATTTGCAAAAAATTACAAAGTGTACCTGTTCGAACATTAAGTAACTTGTCTTTGCAGTGTATTCAATTGAATATAGGTTGAAAAGGATTTGCAAATCATTGTATTCTGTTTTTATTTACGATTTACACAATGTGCCAACTTCACTGGTTTTGGTTTTGTACAAACAGCCTGAAATATTCGCCAATAGCATCCATCCACCAGTTTATAAAAATGATCTCTCTAACGACAAAAAAAAATTGGTTTCCAGCATAGCAGAAAGCTAAATCCAAGGCATGGCAATTTAGTACTGAAAAAATCGGCTCTCTGAAGCAGAAATTCAACATGGTATTGATATGTCATTCTATTGTCCATTATAGACATCAGTAATTAACAAAAAATACGACCCTACCATTGATTTATGTCTAGATATGTCCCTTGCAGGAGTCAGTGTTCAGTTATTGCATCAATTTCTCCGGGGAATACAGAGTCATTACTGCTTCAGCTCTATCCATGTAGAGCACAGCCATAATTCATGATAAGAAGATCTTCCCCGTAATTCTATTTTATCCAATACTTGGACAGTATGAACTTTCCATGGTGACTGAAAGGACTTGATTGGGCCTTTAAAAAAACTATACACACCCTAGCAAAACAGCTAGTTAGGTTGCATCTTCTCAACTTTGCACGTTTTATTTATGCCAGTGCCATACAAGATGCAAAATCAATATGGAAGTGAACGCCAGTATAAGTCCAATTGAGATAGGACTGGAGGCTTCTCTTAGCGTGACAGCATTGATTCTCTAAATTAGGAAGTCTACTGTGAGAAATCTTCTTTCCTGATGTGTCAGAGAGCCTTTTGTTGCTTGAAAAATTTCAGTGCTTAGCTAGCTATCATTAGTTTTACAGTTTACCACTATTGCTATTATTATCATACTCTGGCAGCCAGTTAATCACATTGGTTATTATCACTCAATTCAAGTCAATTTTATGTATGTAGCACATTTAAAGACAGCATGAGCTGATCAAAGTGCTTCACAGACAGAATATACATGCATATATACATACAAATACATACTGTATATATGCTCACACAGACCTCTATGTAAAGGCATGTACATACACACACACATACATACACACAAATGCACATACATGTACACACATAACATTAATAAGAATAGTACAGTTTAGTAGCAGTAGCAGCCTTCTCAGTAAGAGGCGGCGGGCAGCGATTTCGCCATCTACAACAGCCTTCTGCGCTGCCAATTTTTTGCTGGTCAAAGACTTTTTTTCAGTATCCTTAGCTGCTGTTGCATTTTGCTGCAGTCGCTTCAGTGCACCCTACTCACGGTAGCGAAAAATTTTTTCCCCACTCTGGTTCGGGCTTTTAATATCACTCATTAACATTGCCAATCAGGGGAGCATTTCCCAAAAGCACAGATGCAAACTTACATGTAGACCGTTATAGTTTTTTTTTTTTTTTTAATCAGTGATGATTACCTGTATCACAGGGCCAAGTTTCAAACTTGTACGTAAAATTGTAATTTAAAGTGAATTTTGGGGGGTTTGGGGATCCCCCACCCCTTAACGCCAGGAATGCCAAATTCGAGAAATGGGTTTTCTTTGTTACCGCGCTAGTACTTGAAGATAGCCATCATCAAACCTGTATGCAATAGTGTAATTGAAACCAAGCTGGCTCCCTTACTAATAGTTGGAACCAGTGGCTGTGAATGGATGACAATGTATGTTGCAAACTTACAATACAACTACGCTTTGTGGAAATGCAACCCAGCACACTTTTGTCTCATTATCTATGCACTATACAATGGCGCCTTGGCTGAGTCGCATTTCAGTGTGGTCATTTTCCACTTGTCCATTTTCCATTTGTCCAAGAGTTGAATAAAGTTGTTTTTGAGGTGGGTCAGCAATTGTATTATCAGCATGGATGTCCAAGAGCATTGTACTCTCTGTAATGTGATTCAAAATGCACTGTTGCACTAATTTGTTAGATTCCATGCCTCTTTCAAAGCCCCTTCAAGTTGTTTTTATTAGTATTAGAGATGTGTAACTGAGCTTAATCCCTTAATATGTGCATATTCCTTCTTGTACCTAGAAGAGATATTGATTAAAGAGGTAATCGATTTATATAATGACTACCGTTAACATTTGGATGCCATGTTTTGTTATCCTTGAACCTTAAGTTTTGATTTTTGGTGTGTTGGTTTGTCTAGGCAATGGGAACTTGCATACCAAAAATCGGACATGCAAATAAATCTTGTCTGAAATACAACTACATGTACATACACTGAATGCCCCATGTCAAATTCTTTTGAGTTTTTATTAACAAAAAACTGGAACCAAGATTCGTCTGTGAATAGCTCTCTATTCTCCAGCGTGTGTGCGTTTGCCCATGCGAGTTGGTTCTGACGCCGGACAGCGGTGAGATCCAGACCACGGTGAGGACGCCGAGCGTGCAAGTTGGCTTTTCGCAGGCGGTTACGAACTGTCTGTGGCGTGATGAGTCTGATGTGGAGACCAACGGTCTCATCCGCTGTGCGTGTCGCTGATCTGAGCCGATCGCGCAGGTGGACGAGCCGGATGTAGCGATCTTGCGCTGGTGTGGTCACACGTGGCCAATGTGAATGAGGTTGATTTGCAGTATTGCCCCTCTGTCGGAAACAAACTCTCAAACGGCCTATCCTCTGATAGTTAACATTCAGCTGCACAGCAATCGCTCTGGTGGAGATCCCTGCATCCAGCATGCCAATGGCATGTTCCCCATGACCGGAGACATCTGAAGCATGATGACTTTTGACAAAATTCGACATTTTGGGGTAGCCTTTTATTGTCTCCAGCATAAGGAGTGTCTGGGTACTGCTCATTCTGTCTGATCACCGTCTGGAAATGCCACACCCATGTACTGAGTGAAATCACTGCATCACTGAGCAAATGCTCACTGACAGAGAGATGGATTAAAAAATGGTACACAAATCAAGGGAAATATCCCTATAGTACAAGTAAAAGTCAGCATATGCTCACTTAGATTTGTTAACTCCATGCGGTATCAATATTTGACATGGGGCGTATATATTTTTGTTCATTGTATTTTTCAGTTATCGTGGCTCCGTTTATTTCTTTTACAATCATCTCGCCAGCTTTCCATTCCAAGAAGTTCAACAGTCACCAGTTTTAGTCCCCAGCTGATCCACTAGTTGTGGCACAAGGCCCATATGATTTCCTTTGTGGCTCTCTCTCAGAATCTGTATCCATTGAACAAATTATACAAACTCAAATGGAGACAAGTCTCATAGTAGTGGTTAGTTAGATGCTTGTTTCCATTTGGTTTGAAACGAAAAGAAATTCCGTCAACTGCAGCTGAAATAAAATGCGTAAAAGCTAACAGTTGAGCCACTTTGAAAGTGGTTATCGCTCGATCACGTTGATGGATATTCCCAACAAGTTATTTTAATCAAGTTATTGGTGCTCTGAAATTGCTAGGCAAGCTACGAAATTCAGATTTCTGTGTTTATTTTGATCAAAAGATAGAATCAATACATGCCAAAAGGATTCCACGTGAGCTAGCTTTATTTTTCCAAGTGTTCATAATATATGCCGCTCTGTCACTTGAAATGATTGGTCATGTGTTAATGAGTTATATTTGAGCCCAGAATCAGAATGGTGAAAAAAATTTGCTTGCCGGTATTCGGCCTAGTTGAATGTTGATGACGTGGATTCCCAGTCATCCTCAATCCCAACGTCATTATTTCTATGAACCTTTGGGAAAACACAACGTGCTTGCTCTGAGTGGGAGCTTGATATCCCGTCACTGAAAACAGAGGTTAACAGTTGGGGATAGCAACAGACCAGGGTGTCTTTGTGTTAATGGTAGGTATATTTTTCATCAAATCTAAGTAGAATTATAGGCTGTTGGTCCATTTTTCTGTTTTTGACCCTGTGATAAACCAATGTCATGAATGTGTGTACATGCTCCATGTCGTCCATTGTTTTAACTGCCAATTATCTTCCCCCTGGACTCCACCGGGAGCGTCTTGGCTGCATTACTACCGCAACATGGTTGCTGGAGTCTATTGTGGCCGCTCTACACAATGCTTGTGATTCCACCAGTCACGCCACAGCGCGACTTGGCACATCTTGGCGGCATCCTAAAAGCAGCTCTCCGCGCAGCACCGCCGAGAATACACGCCAAGTCTACTTTTTGCAGTGGTGGGCCGCAGTTGCGCTGATCTGAATATAGCAGAGATACGTTTCCCATAGTTTGGCCATATGCAGTCATTGATTGGGTCCAACTACGTTAGTGTTTGTACTAATAGGAACCGCACATCAGATTGTGCCAGACAGGAAGTAACCATCAAGGGCAATAGGCTTTTAACTAAAAGAAACCAGCCACAAATGTTTCATGTAAAATTCGTTTATAACTTACTTTTCAGCTACTTGTCTGTGATTCTGTTTTAACTAAAAAAAAGGCACAATTATTTCTTATCTGTGCCATTCACAGCTGGACTGTAGTAGGCCACAGCACAGCAAAGTCAGAAATGACTTTAAATGCAATTAAAGCAGAAAAACAGTAAGCATTTAAATTCATAGCACAAATATCCTGGTAAAAATGATGAAATAAGCAAAATCAGAGCAAGTGGATTGAATCAGCTAACAGGACGCTGCGCTGACGTTTTGCACTCAATGGAACATGAAGTCATCTGCAAGACGTAGCAAAATAGCATCGCTCACGTTATGCTGCAGATATGCGCCCGGTGGAATCTAGGGGTTTGAGGTCTACTCAGTTGGCAATACCCAGTTGAAATGTGTTTCCCAGACCGACATACAGCAAACAATGGCGAGGCGGGCGGCGGGTAGTCTGATGGCCTTTGGCTTTAATGAAAAGCTGAAAAGTGAAGATGTTGAAGGTAACTTATGCAACTAAATTGCATTTTGTGTGGATGCCATGTGCGTTTTTGCATTTCTTGGATGGGCCAAATACGACAGCGGGACTCAAACTTCCACATTAACCCTTCTGCGTAAAAGCCAAATATGGCTATTTATGCGTAACCTGATTTTAGGCTTTATAATATTATAAAATATAATATTTATAGGCTTCATCACATAAATGTAACCTTGGCACTTCTAGGGTGGTTTTGGAAGTCTTTGTACTCACATCATTCAGCTGTATCCAGTTCAGAGAATGCAACCTAACTGCTGTTACTAGTGTTTAAATACTTTTCTGAGAGTCTAATCACAGTCTTTCAATTACTGTGGAAACTTTATACAGTCTAAAATTGGATTAAAATGTGTCAATCAATAGATGTTTACCGGGTTATAGTTCAGGTGGGCATTAACTATAACTCTGCTGTATGCAGATAAACCTGATCAATTATTAGTGATATTGGACATCAATGAGCGATTGTATGAGGTTGTAAGGAACTAATAAATCTGTCTTGAAATGAATCTATGCATAATTCAATGGTAGGAAATGACATGTTTTTAATATCTTATGACACATATTGATCGTAGGATGATGCAGTATCAATACCATGTAGATTTTTTTGCTTCAGAAAACTAATTTTTTTCACTACTCATTTTTATTAACTGCTGGATAGACACTAAGGGCAAGAATACTAGGCAGGTTGCACATCAGGCTTGGCTAAGAAGTTCAATTCATACAATTCCTGGGAAACAGGGATGGAACTTAACTCGTCCATATTCTAAACCATGTTCAAGCTTGGCTTGCAAGTGAATATTAAATAACTGATCCAGGCTTGCCATATAGTGGTAAAATAGTTTAACTGCATGCATAAATAGAGCAGCTCCATGTTCACTGGCGTCTATGTTTGCACAGAGAGGTGAACGCACGTACTGTCGTCTGCCCACGTTAAAGCCATTACCAGTAGTGAGTACCGTTTGCTGGGGTGTGAGAAACGCAAATCGGAGACTGATTAAAAGACAGTGTTTACTGTTTGATATCATTGTTGCAGGGTTAGGATTGGCCTGCAACTTTCTAGGCAGTGTGATTTGAATCAGCCAGGATATATTTTTATTGTTTGATTAAATAAATAAATACTTTGAAAAACTTATATGATTGGCTCCCGCAAACATGACATTGATCATTCGGTTTCCTTGGATACTGCCAGCATGGTGGATGCTGATGCCGCAGCAATTTTTGTCACATGGTTGAACATGATCAATAGCCAAATCTGCCCCTTTTCTACCTTGGCCTTTTGTACCTCTGAATAAATCTGCATCCTATTTTGCCTTTGATCATGCTCTTGCCACTTTCTGTTCACCAGGCCCTAACAAACAGCCCTTAAAATCTATGGTACCCAGCCTAAAATAGATTTCTCTCTTTGCCTGCCTGTCCTTCTTGGGATTTACAAGGAACAAGCAATCACTGGATCGGAATGTCCTGCATCTTTAACAGAGCAACAAGCAATTAAGCAATTCTTTCTATAGCAAAATTCAGCCTGTAGGCAAAGAAAATGGTCATCCAATAAATCTGTCAACAAGACTATAGTGAACATGATGGAAGAAAGTGCTCCTTTGTCAGTAATAACCTGGGATAAAAACAAGCAAAGAGGCAAATAACTAATATAAACACATAATCAGAAGAACTCTGTACCTGAGATCAGCAGTGTAGATACCAAGAGGACAAGCATTTTCATCCAGAGAGCTGTATCTGTGTAAGTTCCTCTGTGGAGTTAGGGATTTCTGTATCTGTGTGTGTAGTATTTGCTTGCGTATGCAAATTTATTTATTTTTAAAATGCTTAATGCCGTGTGTTGAAACGTTTCCCTTTTTAGTTATTTTAAAGGTCCAGACTGCTCTGAGTCTGTAGCAGAGCTTAGAATGGCCATTACAGAGATCATACAAACACAGAGTTGAAGTTATGAACCCAATATAGATCTAGTAACTGGTAATGACACGTGTTGCTCATGCTCAGGAACCTGGCAGTTTCCCCAAAATTTAAGGAGTATGAAAGAGGCCGGGCCAAAATGACTCCGCAGCGATGTCAAGGACTGAAACCACATTGTAGGAGGCAGTTGGTTGTAAGTGCTGCAGTTAACTGTTGTACTCCCTGTTTTATATAACATCCAATTCAGTATTTAGGTTGTAATTACTGCAGTTTAAGGTTGTACTCCAAGTTTAGTTTAAGGAGTCAGTCACTTTTCACAGGCGTAATGAGGGTTGTTGCTCCGTATTTTCATAAAATCAATGAATAATGGTATAAAGAAATGTTTATTCTATTTACTCAGGTTGCCTTTGTTAGACATTATAATGCGCCTCATGATCTACACATCCAATTGTTTTATTTGGTGCAGCTCGGACATTTTAGTTAGAGCTCAACTTAGCGGACGATTACTTGCAGCCACAGCCCCAGTGCAACAATCAATCCTGGAGTCTGGGATTGGCTAGCTTAAAATAAGCCAGTGTGAAGCAAACTCACATTATAAAGCCATTGTTCAGTCATCTCTACATAAACGTGTGTTTATGTACACATGTCCAAGGATCAATGAAGTAAAGTAAAGGTAATGCTTGACCCCAAATACTGACGCATAATGAAGTAAACTAAGCACATTGGTTAGAGACTTTTGCTAGTAAAACAGGCCTATGACTTAAACTCTAAATAAAATCTTTAAACCCATGTTTATGACACTGCAGTCTTTTAGCTAGGTTATTGGCATAATGTTCATGGGTGCTTGCCTAATATTTCTCACCTCATATGAAAATAATCAAACAGAAACAGGCCGGTACCTCCACTCCCACTGGCTCATTATTCTAATGTATTGTCATCACACGCTGGCATTAGGCTAAGAGAGATTACATGAACCGGAGTTTTCTGCCTAACCACCATGAAAAATAATAAAGAAGACACTGACAAATGCGATTTCAAAGTTTATTTTATGTCTGATTCCTACACTTGCTCCCTCTGCAAACATAGCAGTGCAGTCAAACAGTTTACTCAGACTAGAAGCCACAGTAAGGCTACCGATTCTGCTCTGACAGTATCCAGTTGGGGGTGTGGCCAATTAGCATATGTTCGAAACACTTGAACATTTAATATTTACATTTACCATTTAAAATTTATATTTAGCACTTAACATTCAGATTTAAGATCGGCATTATATTTAAAATATATTTTTAGAAGAGAAATAAATGACAAAATTCACATTTTTAGTGATTTTAAAAAATTCACAATTTTGGAGCTAAATGTGGCAAAATCTTGCTCTTATTTTCAGAATGTGCCACTGTACAATCAGCACCGTAATATTCATTCATTTTGAATACAAACACACTATGCCAGACTCACACACTCATGCTTATAAACACAAGCACAGCTGAAAATCATTATTTAAACAATTTTTCTCACATATACATGTGAACACTTATGTACAGACGTGTAAAACATAAGCACAAGTGAACATAGATGTCTGAACAAATGTACCAAAACACATGTACACAGACCACACACACACACGTACGTACGTACGTATGTGTTCATGCACGCGCACACACTTTTATTTCTTATTTCAGATTTAATTCTCTCCTCCCATCTCATTGATGTATCCTCCTTTCTTGATCATCAGTTCTTCCTGAAAAACTCAGCCAAAATAAAATATAATAAATAACCCCAGAACTGAGTCAAAAGTTTACAATAAACAATACAGAGATTGAAGAACATACAACAATCGTATTGTCTTCAATTTCCTTTAAAGACAACTGCGTTCACCCCCAGGTGAGTCGCACAAATGAAGAAAGATTAAGCAAAGACCTCAATCAAGCATTTACTGATGATGAAAGAAACCTGCTCATGCTCATGCCGTGAAAGTATCTGCACTGTCTAATGTGGCACTTGTCACTTTTCATTCATAATATCGGTTGTATTTAAATAGGTCTGTATTTTACAGTTAAGCCTTTATTTGGTGGAATGTTTCATCCAGGTGTGGGAAAACAAGTAGAATCACATGGGTTTCAAAAGCTTTTAGCCTGGAAATTTGGTCACAGTAATTTAATTTAGTAATTAAAGTTTTAAATTAAAGTAATTTAAAAGCTTGATGAACTTCCAAGAGGGTTAAACAAAGCAAAGTCTGATTTGTGCCAGTAAAATACCAAATGAAACCACAATATTGCAAATGCAGGGGTAGGGCTAGTACAAACATGGATAACTGAAGAAAAATTTCAACATGCTTATAATTACTATGACCCAACCTCTGCTGACTTGCCTCTGTCAGAAATGAGCAAATGTACTCATATATAACTTAAATGACTATATAGTCCTGCACGAGTGGTTACTGAGTTTGTCATATCAAATCTCATTGCTGCTGAGGAATAAAAGTCATGACCGACCAATCACAGACCTGCAACACCTCCCTCTGACATTCACTGCAATGACAGCTGAAACCATGGCAACCAGGCTCACAGAGAGCAGCACTGCCTTCAACAAACACAGTGAGAGGCCAGAAGATGGCGCCACAGGAGGCACTGAACCTACAGGAAATAAGCAACATTACTACAAGACCCCAAAGAGACAACTACTGTTGCACTTGAATCATGCACTCGCATGATAAAAATAATATTACAGAGTGAGAGGCCAGCAGATGGTGCTGCAGGGAGGAACTGAACCTACAGGAAAAAAACAACATTAAATGTGACCCGACTGAGACACAACCACTGTTACACACAAACACTTAAAAATCGAAACCACACAAAACAGCTCAGAGACTCAACTACTGTCACCCAAAAACACTGATAAAATCAACAACAGAAAACAAAATGTACAGAGACATGCACTGTTACATACAAACACATTATAAAAACAGTATTATGTGAGACTTGCAGTGACAACTACTGTCGTGCCCGCTTTCTGTCTAAAGTCACATTTTAGTGGCACGTCCGCTCGCTGAAAAGTTAATTTTATGTAAAACCATAGTACCCTTTCCATGTACGCGTCGTTATGCGCAGGTTTTCAGCACACCACTATAAAGTTATTTCTTCATTGAATTTTTTTTGTGCACAGATGGGTATCAGTGTGTCAAAAGCTGGTCACCGTTGAGATAAAGTGACACGATATGATGGGCAGAACAGCTGAAATCAACAATAATAAACAAATGGTTGTCACATCCGTGCTACATTTAGTCTACAGTCAATCCAGAATTAACAAGTCGACATAGTCTACAACATCCCTCGCCAATCGTGCGCTTCTTATTTTCGAACTCGATCAAGGCCTTTATGGTCTGAAGCTACACACCAAATTTGGTTACTGTATCTGTAGTAGTTTCTGAGTAAAGCTGTCCCCTTTATCTCGGACGGAAGGACGGACGGACGGACGTCAAACCTATATCCCCCTCCCACTTTGTGTTGGCGGGGGATAATAAAGATGTCTCAGGAAACAGCCAAACGACAGAGTTGCAGGAAATGTTGATTGACTTAGTGGAAGGTAACCCAGTGGACCCAGAAATAATTTCCTTTTTTGTTTTAATTGTTCCATCACATTACGTATGAAGCGACACAGCCTTCGACAGTTGTATGACATGTAAAGAAGTACCATGGATGTATTATAGGAACTCAGTACTCAGTAATCGAGAGACGAGATAATGGCTGCCATGGTACTGCCACGCGGGCTGGCAGGTCCTGCGTGTGAGCCACAGAAGCCTTCTCGAATCGTTGAAAGACATGGAATTATACCATTGGCATGCCTCTCTACTGTAGCCTTTTCCTTAAATCCGAAAATTTTAAGCAGCAACAGGGTGTAATAATAGGAATACGCAGTGGCAGAGCTACGGGGGGGGGCCAAGACATGTCCCTTTTAGTCCTGGCTAGATCTCAATCATTTTCCTTTATCAACGTCTTTTCCAATTATTGTAATTGGCAACTGAAGACACGGTTTCTCACCGTATGCGTGATGAAATCATGGGCTAAATTCAGTGCAGAAAAATAATTTACTTATTAATTGGCCAATGCTTCGCATGACTGAACTGGTCTGAACTGGAACTGGACTGACTGAACTGAGCTGGACTGAAGGGACGTGTCTTTGCCCCCACTGTAGCTCTGCTACGGGGAATACGCTATCTATCGCCCATAAATGACCATTGGATGTCTCATTTTGGGGGATTTTAACACTTTTTTGAATTTCTCAAAGTTTAAAAATTGCAATTTCTTCAAAATACGTTTTTCTCAAAAATTTCCCAACAAATTTTTTCCCCGTTTTCATATATGTATACTACGCCATGTTCTGAAGTGCATATCATTGGTTTCATGCCATTAGAATTTTTTCTGACTTTTATGGTTAAAACCCACTGTGAGAGGCTTCTTTATTCCAATTTCAAAGGTGAGAAGAGGAGCTCATTTGATTGGTGAAGATTTGACTCGGCCGTGTTAAACCTACTGACGCTTTCTCTCCTCCCTCTTTGAGGGACAGAGGCGGGACTGAGGAGTACTTGCACCAGGCTGCACCGGGCATGAAATTGCAAAATACGCCTGGATACACCCCATTGGCGCAGCGCTCCCCCCATTAGCCACGCCTGCGCTGCACCTGCACCTGGTCTGCAAATTTAGAGCCCATAGATCTGATCTATGGACATAGTTGCCATAGATATAACCACAGTCATGTATATAGACAAGCAGACATTCAGACTCAGTTATCCACAGACAGCCAAACTCACAGATGTCCATAGTGGATTCTGATCTCGTTTTTGTGGCGACACCGTTAGTGCTGCTGCAATGGATTGTCCCGTTGGCTGCCGTGATGATGAGATCGAGTCTGTGGCTTGATATGGCAGATATCCGTTTGCAGTGGGCTTGCTGACAGGTTGCGCTGGTAAAGGTACCTTTAGCAGTGCAGTACACTGTCACGTGGCATACCCCTCCATCAGAGTGAAGTAACGCTAATTCCACCTGGGGTATGGGCAGGGATTCTGCAAAATAACAGCCAGTCAACTGCACTGGGGATCATTACATCATATGCTCAGGAAGGACTGTACCTATTTAGGAAGTAATACATTCCTGGCAAAAATTATGGAATTACCACAGATTTAGGATGTTCATCCAGCTTTTTTACATCACAGCAAATAAACAAATTGCAGATCTGACATAAAACTTCTGTTTTTTTAAAATTACCTTAAAATTCAGGTTTTATGAAACACACCTCAAACAAATTACATTGAAGTATTTTAATTAATGGTTTTTTATCATAATTTGTAGAGGAAACAAATATGGAATCGTTGAATTTTGAGGGGGAAAAAAAAATCATGCAGTCATCAACAAAAAAAATCTGAATTAGTACTTTGATGCTCCTCACTGGACTTTTATAATGGCCTGAATATCTTGAGGCAGGGACTTCACTCATGAAAAACAGTACTCTCCATCAAGCCGGTTCCAACTTTCGCGAATAGCCGTGGACAGATCAGCTTGGCAGGATGGGGCCTTGTCAGAGACCATTTTTAAAAATTTGAACCATAAATAGATATTCTCAGAATCTCATTGACTGCATGATGTACTATCACAATAACACCATTAATCAATATTTTAGATGTTCAAATATGATCTTAGATGTTTTTGACAACTGACAATCTCATGGATAAATTATGTTCAAGGACAGAATTTTTTGCTACAAACATGTTGGTGTTTCACTGAACTACTCTGCTTCTCCATTCGAGAACCTGAGGCTACTGTCTAGCATTTGATGAAATATAAGTCAAGAGCATGTTGTTACCTCTGATTAAGCTTAAATCATTAAATATTTTAACATCAGTTACAAGTTCATTTTAACAGAAATATTAGCTATCTGGCAGAAGTCTGAGCTTCAAATTTGTGGGTTAGCAGACTCTGGTTCTCACCTCCTCTTCTCATCAATGCCCTTATTCTTCTGTAATCCAGGGACTGTAGACCAATATAACATTTCTACCTTCAACTGAGAGCCAGTTTGTTTGCAAATTTTTTCCCTGTCAGGTAATCATTGTAATAGTGGCAAATGTATGTGGAGTACAACCCAGCGTCTGTCATCTGCATTGTCCTCAGCAACTGAGAAAAGGTTTGTTTCATTGAATTGTGTACCGATTTGTTTTTTTTTTTTCATATTGACAGCTACTTATCTGAGTCACTGCATGTGTAGAACTGACAGTCCTAATCAAGCGAACAAAAAACAAGTTAACATTTCCTACCTTCAACTATGAGCTCGTAGGAGGCCACATTTGTCAAAGTCCCACAGAAACTCTCCACATGTCTTATACCTGCCGAATACGTCCCGCTGTCTGTCTGCTCCACACTCTTCAGCAGCAAGGAGTAGTCTTCTTCATCAAATTCTACCCTATTTTCATAATTTTTTGATATTTCCAGGGTCCCATTATGGTAAGAGACTATATTTGTAGAGCTAACAGTCCAATGAATTTTAAAAGGTTGCTGAAGCTTTACATATTCTTGCACATACAAATGAATGGACTCTCCCTCTGTCACATACAAATTGTTGGCTCCGGAAACTGGAAAGAGACAGAATTTTTATTATTATTTTTTTTTTTTTTTCCATTTAAAAACTTCAGAACAAACTCTCTTCTGCAAATATATACCCCACACACAATAGCATAAAATACAGATCATTGCCATACTATATACCAGGGATGTCAAACTAGTCTGTGAAAGGGCTGCAGGTTTTCAATCCAACCAAGCAGAAGCACAGCTGATACAACTAATCTAATCAGCTAATCTCAGCCTGCACAGTTGATTAGTTGCATCAGGTCTGCTTCTGCTCGATTGGAATGAAAACTTGCAGCCTCTCAGCCCTTTAACAGGCCATCACTGCTGTATATAATCCCACATTAAGTCTTACGCACTTGCAAGCCTCTATCGCATAATAATGCATGACAGCCTTCTATGTAAACAGCAATTTTAAACAACTCAGCTCTTCAGATCGAAGCCACAAACACCGAGACCCCAAACTTCATCATCTCTTTGCATGGCTAGTCCACAGTGCACAGTTAAAAGGCAATCACTGGAAGAGATTAACAAATTTCAAAATAGTCTGTATCTTTAATAGAGCATAAAGCGCAGCTGAGGCTATTCCTTACGCAGCCAAATGCCCAAATGCAGCTGGTTGGCATGTGAGAGATCAAAGAAAATGAATACATCTTCGCAAAGCAAAACTACCCTTCAAATAAGTGTGTCCACAGACTACAGTGCAGTGGACATCACAGAGCCAAATGTTACATTACAAGTGGTAAAGTGGTGTGAACCAGATGATATTATAGCATAGAAACTCGTGGTTTAAATTCATTATTTCTCAAATAGATGCATTTGAAAGGGAGTGTACCTGAGATCAGCACTGTGGACACCAAGAGGGCAAGCATTTTCAGCTGGAGAGAGAAGGGGCAAACTGGGTGAATTCCTCTGTGTAGTTTGTGTATCTGTGTGTGTGTGTGTGCATGCGCGCGCACATTATGAGTATGCATATGTGTTAGTTGCAAATGCGATACCATGTATTTAAATTTTTATTTATTTATTTATTTTTTTTTTTTTAAGTGTTGTGCACTGGGTTACTTCTCTTTTTAAATCTAAGCTGTTGGCTGCATCTTGGCAGAGCTGTATGTAAACTCTTCAATAGCAATTCTCACATTCAAAAGACATGAGCCCAACGTAGATCTTCTGCCAGGAACTGAGGCATGAGGCACATTCTCTGAAACCCAGCAGCTTGTCCAAATTACACCAGCTCTGCTGAGGTCAGGGGCCTAAAATTCCTCTGCAGTGATGCGAGGGACTGACAACAATTTATTGAAGGCAGTTGGCAGCAATTATCATTTATTTCTTTATTACAGCGAAGTCCCACTGAGACCGAGGTGTCTTTTTCAGGGGAGCCCTGAATATAATAAAACAAATACAAAGTGGGTAACAGACTGAGAATAGTAAGATTCATACAATTACATACAACAACTGCAGAATAAAGGAAAACAAACTTTAAAATACAGTTAAAATAAAAAAAAAAAAAAATTACATTAATTAAATTAAATAAATAAAACATTCAAGCGCAAAGGACAGAGAACAAGTTAAAGGTTAAAACTAAATGAAAGTACTTCTGGCCTCTTCAAGTAACATCTCCCACAGTCGATTCTTGAAGGAATCATAGGGAATGAGAACGTCAAGCTTCAGAGAGTCTTGGCACCTATTCCAGACTTAAGGTGCAAATGAGCTAAAAGCAGAACAGCCCAAATTTGTCTTAGTCCCGGGTGACTCTAACAAAATTCACCCTTGCGATCTAACATGCTGGCTTCGGATTTTGAAGGACAAAAGCCTAGTTAGATATGAAGGAAGCTTGCCAAGCAAAACTTTATAAATAATTGTAAAATACAATAGAGCTTCCGTCTAAAATAAAGGGAAAACCACCTAACAGAACTCTATAACACATAGTGATGAGTGCGGAAACAATTTCCAGTGACAAAATGCAGAGTGCTGTGATAAATAGCGTCCAGAGGTCTTAAAGTACTAACAGAGGCATGCATGTAAAGGATATCCTCATTGTCAAATAAAGGTAAGATTGTTGCCTGGACAATCCTCTTCCTACTGTTTGAAATAAAACAAGACCTGTTTCTGTAAAGAAACCCAATTTTTATTCTGATTTTCTTGGACAAGTTAGACACATGAGTCTTAAAGGAAAAATCATGATCCAGCCAGATACCCAAATACTTATAAGACTGAACTTGCTCAATTTTAGCACCAGACACCGAGAAAATCGAATCATTTGGCATAATTGCATTCCGAGCAGAAAAAAACATTAACTTAGTTTTATCCATATTTAAAACAAGTTTCAGATCTGCCAGAGCGTGTTGAACAAGATTAAAAGCCGACTGCTGGCAGATAAGGGCCTGGGCACACGTTGGTGCAGAGGAGTAAAACACAGTGTCGTCTGCATAAAAATGAACCTTGCAATTTGGAATATTACGGGCAATATTATTAAAGTAAATTGTGAATAAAATCGGTCCAAGAATGGATCCTTGGAGTACGCCTTTCGTCACTATTAAAAATTGAGATTTCGCATCCCGAAGCATAATAGCTTGTGTTCTATTAGAGAGATAGTCCTGGAACCACAAGCAGGCATCACAATCAAGACCAATGGAGGACAACTTTTTTAATAAATTAAAATGGTCTACTGTATCGGAAGCTTTTCCTAAATCAATAAATAGGGCAGGACATTTTTGTTTATTATCCACGGCTGATATCTAATCATTTAAAACCACTGAGGCTGCTGTGATGGTGCTATGACAAAGCCTGAAGCCAGATTGTTGTGAAGTTAAACTGTTGTTGAAAATTAAAAAGCTGCACAATTGTTGCTTCACGAGAGATTCTAAAATCTTAGCCAGGCAAGGCAATTTTGAGATATGTCGGTAGCTGTTCACTGAATAGGGATCAACACCCTTAAATAATGGAATAACATGAGCAGCTTTCCATACACTGGGAATAGTCCCTGTCGATACTGATAAGTTAAAAATATTGGTTATTGAATGCGCAATCACTGAGGCTGCTAAACGCAAAAGACTCGGAACTAGATGATCCTCACCAGTGGAATTATTTACACCAATTCGTTTCAATTCTTGTAGGAACTCGTTCACTTGAAATTCCCTAAATGAAAACAATACTCTAGGTTTTGTCGAATTGGTGAATGAACTAGAGCTGAGGTCAGACATATCCCCAGAAGAGGACTGATTGATTAAATTTTCAAAAAGGTTTCCAGCCGCTATAAAATGTTGGTTAAAAAGATCATTGCCAAAGGTTGTACAACCAGTGTAGTTTAATTGAGCCATTCATTCTCATAAAATCAATTAAATAAAACATAAGATGTGGCTTCTTCAGTCTTTTTGTTTTGCATATGTTGTTTAATGATCTGAGACCTTTTGGTGTGACTTGGCAATAATAAAAGAAATTAAGATTACATTTTTCACAGCACTGGATTTTTAAGAGAAGCAAACTGATTATCTTCAGAAGACATAATCACTTGAATCACTAATAAAAGTAGCCTACCTGTAGCTCCAGCATATTCTTATGTTATCCAGTGATCACATGTAGCTGAGGCCAGACCTTCTCTGTATCATGGACTATTTGGTCTAAAAAACTTTAAGCCTTACTTTGGGTAAAAGCACAACAGCCAAAATTAGTTGCGAATTACAAACTCACTTAAAATGGGTAAATGTGGGGCGAAGCAGTTAATCACACACACAAAAAAAAAAAAAAAAAAAAAATTGAAATACTCGAATTTGTTGAAAGCTCCAAAAGACAGGAAGCTGGTTAAAATCAGTGCCAGTATGAACATGAGACAGCACACCAGAGTATGATATAATAATGTAACCATGTGAATTGGAATTATGAGTCAAAAAGCAAAGTCGCAATCCTTATGCAAAAGTAGCAAGATTCTTACGTGTAGAAATATACGGAGACCCCAAGCTCAGAGTAGCAGGCAAAACGACTGATTTTTTATGGTAAATTGCACATGGTTTACAACAGGCACACAGCACAAAACAATGGCAAAGGAAAAACAAAATACAAAAGAGAATAAGGCCTACAAACTCCTGATAGGGAGAATTTAAAAAAGCCCAAATAGGAAGTAAAAGACTCAGAGACGCAGATATGCGAGCTCTGAAACAAAAGTTAAATTTAGACGCGCGAAAGCAAAAGTTCTCTAAAAAGAGAGAATTTAGTCTCCCGAAAAGGAGAGAACCCAACCAGCATAAAGAAAGGGCTTTGAATGGTCTGAATGACAACCCAACTGAACATTCAGGAACTAAACAAGTCGACATGGTCTACAACATCCCCCACCAATCGTGTGCTTCTTATTTTCGAACTCCATCAAGGCCTTTATGGTCTGAAGCTACACACCGAATTTGGTTGTCCTATCTGTAATAGTTTCTGAGAAAAGTTGTCCCCTTTCTCTCGGACGGACGGACGCACACACGGACGGAGGTCAAACCTCTATCCCCCTCTCACTTCGTGTTGGCGGGGGATAATAATGGAGTGAGGGAGAAACTGAGCCAATGGGAAGACTGAACTAAAGATTGAATAATTGGTGGCAGTGGCGGGGAACTGAGCTGGCAGGCAGAGATGATGAGTTACGGCTGGCGCTCATCACATTAAGGGCAGTGTGGTGGTGCAGTAGGTAGCACTGCTGCCTCACAGCAAGAGGGCCATGGGCTTGAATCTGGCCTGCAGCCTTTCTGTGTTGATTTTTTGTTTGTTCACACGGGTTTCCATCGGGTTCTCTGGTTTTCTCCCACAGTCCAAAGATATGCCGGCTTGGCTAATTGGAGACTCTACTTGCCTATTGGAATGAATGAAGTGAGTGTTGACATGAGATCACTGAAATTGTCATTAAACAACAAAGAATTGTAATCAGTCACCATAAGTAATGCAACAGATGGGCAAATATTAACATGAAAATAAATAGAGCAAAACAACCGGAGCTCAGAACTATTTTTAATGAAATACGTTGGCCTCCCCCTGTTGGAGTGCAACTCCATGCTGCATTCACTTACAAGCGATGACCAAGGTCTATTGGGCCTCTTCATTATTATCCCCCGCCACGTGATTAGCGCGAAGCGGGGGATATAGTATTGGGCTCCGTCCGTCCGTCCGTATGGACATATAAAGTTGAGGGGGCGGGGGATATTGCCATGTTAGTCGCAAACACTACTTGGTTTTCAATTACTTTACTTAGTGTTTTTGAGAGTCTTTTTGTCTTAATGTTATTTTATTGTGTTTTTGTGTTGTTCATTTACTCATAACAAAGTGCTTGAAATGTTTGATACAAAATAGCCATTATTTTTGTTTTTTATGTGCCTCTCTGTTTTTTTATATCTTCATCACTAATGATCTATCAAAATCAACTGAGGGCTGTCTATTTGGTGATGAAAATTTGCTTGATGATAACAGCCTGTTTGATCCTATAAGGAAGTTGTTCATGTTCTAACCATCTCTAACTGGAATGAGCACCAGCAGTGACCACGTTATACAGTCCATTGCAAATATACTGGGACAGCAAGGCCTCTTCCTTTGTTTTGCAAAACACCGAATACATTCGGGGTTAAGATCAAAAGATAAGTTTTAACTCAGAGACAAGAGTTCAGAATTTCAGCTTTTATTTCCTGGTATTCACACCTAAATGTGTTGAACTGCTTAGAATGTGGCACCCAAAGCACAAAATTAGCAGCAGCCAAATTCTGGTAAATACTTTTGTACATACGGTATGTGGCCAGATTTGTTCCCTCACCTGGCAAAGAAATAATAGCGATCAACTGAGGTGCTGATAAAATTTGAACATTCCTGTGACCAAACAGTCCGTTTCCACCTAAGTTCCCAAGTCCTGTTTTTGATGCTCATTTTCATTCATTTATGTAAAAATGTCTAAAAATAGAATAATTAAAAATCAAATTCCAATTTAGGAATTCTATTTAATGAGCAATATTGGATACGGAAGAAATGACACCAATGTGGGGTACATGGATGTCCTCAAAATATTTTAGGAAAAAATGTATGTTGAAATCTTTAACCATTCGAATTTAAGAGCAGTTTATTCAAAACATAAACAGAGCCTATTTTCACCCATTTTTGTGTCATAGACGGCCCAATGTCTCAAATGCTACAAAGGCCAGGAATATAGATCAATGATTTTTTTTTTTTTTTTTAACTACAGAAGTGCACCTCTACCACAAAAAAGTTAGTGTTAAGTCAAGTTTCTGACATTAAGTTTGAATAATGCATTTCATAAAATGTTTTTTTTTAATTAAGGACGGCAGCTTGCAATCAGGTCTTAACAATTTTACCTTTTGTGGTACACCAATTATAGATAAAATAACACTTTTTTGGGTTTCCTTTATGTGCTGACTACTTGTAAAAAAATATATACATATCACTAGCCTAAGATATTGGGTATTCTTCTGCTTTTCAAGCAAGTCCCATTGGTTTGGTTACCTAAGAGTCTTTACAGTCCATAATAATTGTTATTTTGAAAACATTCTTTATTCCTATGGCCAATCAAAATGATAATATGATTATACATTTACAAATAGCTAAATAAACTAGTTAAAATGACGGTTTGATTATACATTTACAAATAGCTAAATAATCTATTTAAAATGACAGTATGATTACACACTTACAGATAGCTAAATAAACTAACATTTTCAGATCCCTCTTACATTTAAAATTAGAGTCTCTTCATGCAATTTTTAGATGTGTTAGTTATATTCAACACTGCGCTGGATTCCAAATGCATCCTTGATAATGCATCATTAGATAGGCATAAATAAAGTGCATTATTTTTGTAAAACATACTGTAAAGTAGTTAACTTAGATTTCCAACAGGGAATCAATCACCTTACTTGGCAAATAGCCAAGGCAGATTAACGAGGGATACCTTCCCCTTCGGGATTCCAGAAATGCATCCAACTAAAAATCACGAAGCAAAAAATCACAACTAAAGCCATTGGCGGTTCTAGGACCGCAAACTGGGGGGGTGCTGACATGTCCCTTTATGACAATTAGTCCTGGCTAGTTCTCAATCATTTTCCTTTACTGACACGTTTTCCAATTATCGTAATTGGCAACTGAAGACATGGTTTCTCTTCTTATGCGATGGAACAGCAATGAAATCATGGGCTAAATTCAGTACAGTGGCGGAACCAGTTATTAGTCCTGACCTGTTCTCAGTCATTTTCATGATTAACAAAACGTTCACTCTGTGAGCACTCCACAGTTAACAGGTGCTGCTTGTTCTACCCGATTACGTAAGAAGACAACCATTCAACTGGATGCGTACAGCACCCTCCATAATCACTGAAGACACGGTTTCTCTCCATATGCGATCGAACAGCGATGAAATCATGGGCAAATTTCAGTACAGAAAAATTATTTAATTATTAATAGGCCAGTGCTTCGCGTTGATTGATCAGGTCTGCATTCTAATGAAATATCGCCTTTCACTCTCGGTATTGCGTGGGTTGATTTAAAAAAAAAAAGTGGCAGTGGGTAGTTAAATAGACAGCGTGCTGCTCAAACTATTTGAGAGTCGACAGGCATACAAATTTGAATAACGTTGATTTAAATACAGCAAATACAGCGCCCTCCATAATTACTGTCACCCCTGGTTAAGATGTGTTAAAAGCCTTAAAATAAATTGAATTTTTATTGCGGAAGCATACCCTCACACTGAAAATTGTAGAGAAATGTAACCTTGAACTCAAGTGAATTTTAAGGGAAAAAATAAATCTCTGACTAAGAAATTATAATTTTTCATTAAATCTCCAGTTATACAATTATTGGCTCCCCTAACCATTCCTAGGAAATAAATGTAATTGAAGTATTTCTGTCATTTCTACAGTAGTTTACTAAGTTGATCAGAGTATCTAGGAACATTTAATTAGTAATTCATCACTTCCTGTTTCCCTGGGGTATAAATATGAAGTGACACAGAGGCCATTTCTCTTATCCACTCTTCAACATGGGAAAGACAAAGGAACACACCATTCAAGTAAGGCAGATGTGCGTCGACCTTCACAAGTCAGGCAATGGCTACAAGAAAATAGCCACTCGTCTGCACCTGCCCATATCTACTGTCAGAGGAATCATTAAGAAGTTTAAAACAACTGGAACAGTGGTAAACAAGCCTGGATGAGGACGCAAGGTTATTTTGCCACCAGTCACAGTGAGGAGGATGTTAAGAGAAATAAAAAGTTCTCCAAAGCTCACTGTTAAAGAATTGCAATAAATGGCAGCATTTTGGAGTCACTAAGTCTCCAAAACAACCATCAGGCGCTATCTACATGCCAACAAGCTGTTTGGGAGGTATGCACGGAAAAAACCTTTTCTCACTCACAATCATAAACGCAAACATCTGGAGTTCGCTAAGCGGTACTAGGACTTCAACTGGGACCATGTGCTTTGGTCAGATGAGACCAACATAGAGCTTTTTGGCAACAAACACTCTAAGTGGGTCTGGCGGAACACAAAAGATGAGTATGCAGAAAAGCACCTCATGCCCGCAGTTAAGTGTGGGGGAGGATCGGTGATGCTGTGGGCCTGTTTCTCTTCCAGATGCCCTGGGAGCCTTGTTAGGGTGCATGGCATCATGAACGCTTTGAAATACCGTTTTAAATCAAAATCTGGTGGCCTCTGCCCGAAAGCTGAAGATGGGTCTTCACTGGGTCTTTCAGCAAGATAATGACTCTAAACATGTGGCCAAATCCACACAGAAATGGCTCATCAGATACAGAATCAAGCTCCTCCCATGGCCAACTCAGTCCCCAGACCTCAACCCCATTGAAAACCTGTGGAGTGAGCTGAAGAGGAGAGCGCAGAGGAGAGGACCCAGGTCGCTGGATGATTTAGAGAGATTGTGCAAAGAGGAATGGTCGAAGATCCCTCTTTCTATACTCTCCCATCTTGTGAAACATTACAGGAGAAGATTAGGCGCTGTTTTGTTGGCAAAAGCGGGCTGTACAAAGTATTAACATCAGGGGTGCTAATAATTGTGGCACACATGATTTGATGTAAAAGAATTATTTCTTAATGTGGGATTTTTTTCCCGCTGAATAAATGCACTTGAATTAAAGGTTGGATTTTCCTCGTTTTTTCATTGTGGTCCTATATTATTTAGAAAAAAACTGAATTTATTAAAAGGTAAAGAACACATCTTAACCAAGGATGCCAATAATTATGGAGGGTGCTGTACGCATCCAGTTGAATGATTGTCTTCTTGCGTAATCGGGTAGAACAAGCAGCACCTGTTAACTGTGGAGTGCTCACAGAGTGAACGTTTTGTTAATCATGAAAATGACTGAGAACAGGTCAGGACTAATAACTGGTTCCGCCATTGTACTGAATTTAGCCCATGATTTCATTGCTGTTCCATCGCATAAGGAGAGAAACCATGTCTTCAGTTGCCGTATGATAATTGGAAAACGCATCAGTAAAGGAAAATGATTGAGAACTAGCCAGGACTAATTGTCATAAAGGGACGTGTCTGCGCCCCCCCCCATTCCCGGTTCTCAAACCGCCACTGACTAAAACACAAATATCTTTGCATGAAATATAAACCACAAACAAAATTGAAAAATAGCGCACTGTTGCAAGCGGGACCCCTCAGCCTTGCGCTTGCCCTGCCGTGGCAGCCATATTGATTATCGCAGCGGGACAGAAACTGATAGGGAGCTTCCTCTCACCACCCCCAACATACCACCAGAAAATGAGAGCATTTGGCCAAGGCGATATTCAGCTATCATCCGGAAACGAGAAGTAAATGGACAGACAAACAGACAGACTGACGCTGCTCGCCAAGGCAATAACCCTCCACAACTTTTGTCGGCTGAGGGGTAAAACATTTGAAATAAAGACACAATTGCGCATGAAAATAGTAAATTCTGATGCATAGATGGCAACTCCAAGATATGTAAATGCACGATCATTTCTGGTAAAACAAATCGATTGGTGTGGGAGCAATCTGGCTGTGTGATGAGATTAAAAGGACTTATTAAAAGTAAGCAATGGCGATCCATGAAAATGACCAGTTATGTTCAGCAACCTTTGAAACAGCAAAGTATAAACCAATGAAGCCCTAGGATAAGGGAATGCAAGTTTACACAGCAGGAAAAGTTGCTGCATATTATTCTGTGCAATTTGCCATGCATTCTCCAATTAGCATCTGAAAATCATATGAAAATAAACAACAGATAAATAAAAAATTCAAATGCGTTTAGCCAACTTCCTAATGTTTTTTCGAAACTAAGTTTTGTGGATTATTATTATCCTGGACTGTTTACCAGAGCATGTATTAGGAAGAGGCAGTAACACATAATAAATATAGGTGAGTGAACACCACTTTTGAAGTGTTTTGATTAAGGTTATAACTTGATGTTTTGTCTAGAACAACAACTTTGTAATAAAGAATGGATGAGTTTGAAGGATTCTGAATGATAATATTGATGTCTTTTACTAAATTGACTGACTTATTTAAATCCCATAGCGCCTATGCTATGTTTCGGGGGTGTTGAAGTGTAAGAAATTAATGATGCCCTTGCGGCTTGCTTGTGATCTGCACGTGGCTCCTGTGTTCTGAATTTGTGGCAGTGCAGTCTAGCCACTTGGATGGAGTCATCAGATCTCCCTCATTCTGCTGAAGCCATCCACCTTCAAAGGATCTGCCAGCGACAACAAGAGGTAGAGCTACAGCAACTCCATTCATCCGTCAGGGCCATCATCACTACATCGCCTTCATCACTGAGATTTCCTGACACTCCGCCGCTGTCTCCCAGGCTGCCAGCTCTCCTGCTTCAAGCTTTCAGGCCCAGGGAGCCCATCCTCACTTTGTCGGAGCAGTGCGATGGCAGCCTAACTTCCTGCTCCTATTTCTCATTGCAGTATTTTATGGTGTTCAACCTCCACCCAGGCTCTTTTTCCCCAGAGCATTCCAGAATCACATTTACCTCTCCCAACAGGCAGCTAATGGCAAGGTCCATTCTTGCACTTTCTTCTCCTGCTGACTGACCCCTATGGAGAAGAACTATGCTGTTAGGGATTGTGTGCTTCTCTGGGCTTTCATGGAGGCATTTGAAGAGTGGGAGCACTGGATTAAGGGAACCAGCATCCCCTTCCTCATTTGAACAGATGTCCTGAACCTTGAGTACCTCCATTCCCGCTCTGTTCCCAAGGGATGCCCTGCCAACGGGTTCATGGCGTGCATGCCTTAGAACAGAAGCAAAGAAGGTGCTTGGGAGAAGTTACTCGCCAGGACCGAGGACTCAGTGAGAAATTTCCTAATAAATATCAAAGATTCTAGTGTTTTTAGGAAAGATACCCCAATGATGAAGAACACTCGATGGAAAACAACAATCCAGCACAGGGGAAACAGAGGAGGAGCTTAAAAACACAAGAAGACAATCAACAATGAGGGAGAACAGTTGGAAGAGGAATGAAAAAAGGAGGGCGAGGAATGAAGTGAGACCATAATAAAATGTGACCTTCCATGTTATTTTGGTACTTCAGGGTAAAATTCAATTATTGAGAAATCGCGTAGCAAAGACATCCCACTGTAGTATTATGAGTGCTTCATGTTTGTCTAGCTGTCATAGCCTCTTAGAGCTACAAGAATGCATGCAATTATATCACTGAATAGAGCAGGAAGTGCTCTTCATTTATATACTAGCCTCAACTCTATAGGCTTTTTAGTTTTTGAGAAAGAGTTGATCAAAGTTTGGTGAGAAAACGCTTGATCAAAATGAGCACTAGTGTTTCAGATGCTTTAGCAGAGAGTTTTCTAGTTCTGGAGAGTGAATTTGAAAAGCTTGAACACGAGTATAGGGGGGGATCTTCAGCAGCAGAGCGTTGAAGTGCCATTTTTCACATGGAAGGTCACAAATAAAGAGAATCAATTAACAAACTGAAACTGACACAGACAGCTGGATTATGGGAGAAAACTATTTGGGAAACATGCCAGACATTACCCATTCAGCGTGAGAAGTATGCAATCATACAGCAAATCAGGAGGGGACAGATACCCATTTATAACACTGCACAAGATTTTATAGCTGGAGAGAGGGAAACCATATTTTTCGCCGACTTGATCACTTGCTCATTAAAGATGCTTCTTATTAAGTTCTGGGATGAGCACATTAAACTTAGGCCAGACCTTTTCTGTTTCCTGGATTGTTCAGTCTTAGAGTACTTAAAGCCTTCATTGAGTGAACACAAAAGAGCTAAAATCTGTTTTCACTTGAAATGCATAATTTTTACAATGGGTCAGTAATTTTGTCTAATTTAATATTGGAGAAAAATAAAATAACCATGGCCTGGTTTCACAAACCGGAAGAGGCACTTAAACTAATTCTATAAATAAATATCTACTTTTTTAAAAATTATTCAAAACTTTTTAACCGCAGATTCATGTGAGGAGATTATAAGCATGTGATTAATTCAAATTCACATTGATAAAACTTTATTATTCATCAGTTGTCTCCACAACACATGAAACTCCGATAACACAACAATTCAAGTTAACTCAGAAAAACATGAGGGCATGAAAATTAAAAAAAAAAAAACAGTAAAGCCCATTAAAGTGAGCAGAAGCAGCACAAACCTGTTTATTTGCTCTTAATGTTTTATTCCGTGTTTGTGTTTTCCCTCCAGCTAACAAAAGGACTAGGGTAGAGTACACATGAAAATAATTCTCATTTATCTGAGAAGTAAATATAGCACCATATTCCTTTGAAAAAACCTGTAGTTTACTTCTTAAATACACATTTGTGAATAGTCTGTAAAAATTAGACAGATATAGAGCTGAGACGTATTCTCTCATCTTTAACACAAACACAGATACAATCACATAAAGGAGCATGTAAACATACTAAATCAGTCACGCGCACATGTGCTCATCAACACAAGCTCACTGGAACATGAAGATTCCACAACTGTTCACATGCACATGAATACCAACATACTGTTAATACATACATTTGAAACACACGAGTTTAAACAGATGTCAACACAAATGTAAAGAAATACACAAGCGGAGGCACATCAGCAGACAAACACAGATCCCTGCACACACAAACACACACACACACGCACTCTCACACCCCCGGACACACACACAATAACTGCATACAGTACACACTCCTACACATGCTCACATACACGCTCTCACCTGCATACATATACACACAACTGCACGCACTCTTACACACACACAAATGCATGCATACACGCTCTTACCTGCACACTGCACACACACACACTCTCACTCCCCCACACACATACACACACATGCAACTGCACGCTGCACTCACTCTCACACACACACACACACGCGAACACATACAGGCTCTCACCTGCGCACACACGCACCCACACACACACACACACACACTCACATACAACTGCACACACTCACACACGCACACACATACCAAAAAAATTTTATTTCAGATTTTAATTCGACTGCCATGTCACTGATGTATCTTCCTTTCTCAGTCCTGATTTCTCTCTGAAAAACACAACCGAAATAAATAAAAAACTTTAACCCCAGAACTGAGTCAGAAATTGACAATGCAGTGTGTACTACATTTTATGTCTGCTTGGGAGAGACCATGACTGTGAAGCTGTGGGTCAGAATTTTTGGACCTTAAGAGACTGTCAAACTACAGAATTGTGCGGAAGTCTATGTGAGAACCACAACAAAAAACTAAAACATTAAAGCTTCAGAAGAATTTTATTTTTGTGTTTTTGGTGTTTTTTTTTACAACCACAATTCCGAAATAGTTGGGATGAAGTGTAAATTGTGAATAAAATCAAAATGCAATGACGTTCGGATCACATGAGCCAATGTTATTTACAATAGAACATAGATAACATTTCAAATGTTGAAACTGAAAAATTTTACATTTTTATTTACAAAATGAACCTATTTCTAATTTTCTGGCTGCAACAGGTCTCAAAAAAGTTGGGACACAAGCAAAAAAGGGCTGAAAAAGCAATTAATATATATGAGAATCAGATGAAAGAACATTTAGCAAGTAATTAAGTTACTGGCATCCGGTATGTAACATGATTGGCTATAAAAGGGATGTCTTAGAAAGGCTGAGTCTCTCAGAAGTAAAGATGGTCAGAGGCTCTCCAACCCGTGAAAGCTTGCATAAAATAATTGTGGAATACGTTAAAAACAATGTTCCTGAAAATCAAATTGCAAAGGCTTTGAAGATCTTATCAGCAGTGCATAACATCATGAAAAGATTCAGAGAAACTGGAAAAATCTCTGTGCGTAAGGGACAAGGCCAAAGACCTTTATTGGATGCCCATGATCTTCAGACCCTCAGACGCCACTGCATCACTCACCGGCATGATTCTGTCATTGACATTACTAAATGGGCCCAGGAATCCTTCAAGAAACCACAGTCTGTAAACCCAGTCCGCTGTGCCATCCAAAGATGCCACCTAAAACTGTATCATGCGAAAAGGAAGCCATTGTTGAGCATGATCCAGAAGCACCGCCCTGTTCTGTGGGCCAAGGCTCATTTAAAATGGACTGTAGCAAAGTGGCAGAGAGTCCAGTGGTCAGACGAGTCCAAATTTGACTTTCTTGTTGGAAATCATGGGCGTTGTGTCCTCCTGGCTAAAGAGGAGAAAGGCCACCCCTCCAGTTATCAGCGTTCAGTTCAAAAGCCAGCATCTCTGATGGTATGGGGATGCATTAGTGCATATGGTGTGGGACACTTGCATGCTTTAAAAAGCACCATGAATGCTGAAAGGTATATAAATGTTTCAGAGCAACATATGCTCCCCTCTAGACGACATCTATTCCAGGGAAGGCCTTGTGTATTTCAGCTGGACAATGCAAAACCACATACTGCAGCTATTACAACAGCATGGCTTCGTAGAAGAGTCCGTGTGCTGGACTGGCCTGCCTGCAGTCCTGATCTTTCACCGATTGAACATTTGGCGCATAATTAAACAAAAAGTCCGTCAAAGGAGACACAGAATTCTCCAGCAGCTGGAAGCCTGTATTAATCAAGAGTGGGATCAATTTCCAATGGCTAAACTCAAGAAACTTGTCTCCTCAATGCCCAGACGCCTCCACTCTGTGTTAAAAAGAAGAGGGGATGCTACACCAGTGGTTCTCAAACTCGGTCTTGGGGGACCCCTGTTTATGCTGGTTTTTGTTCCAACCACAATAGCAATCTCAGTATTTTAACAAGATGTTAATTATCCAAATAAGGAGCTTTTACTGTGGGATTACTTAAACTCTTAAATCACATCCTGCCAGAATTGTCTTTGTATGTAAGGAAAAATGTATGCATGAAGAAATGTCATCTATGACCAATGCAATTAAAGACTGAGGTCAGTCAGCAGGGTCTTAATTGGTATGAACACCTGGCCATCATTCCTACCCATCAAGAAGAAAATGAAGAATGTAATAACAACACCAATGATAATGAGCCCCTCCGGTTTTGTGGTGAAGTATCAGGAAAAAATAACCAATTGTTGCGTATGCAGTAATCAACCGAGTTACCTGTTACGTCATTAAGTTAGCAACTGAATCTTATTGGTCTGTTACCTCTTAATTTTTCGCTGATAGTGCAATGAGCAGGATGTAAAATTGGTCATCTCTGGGGCATTGCAAAGCTATGTTTGGCATTCTGGAGAGTAAGATGGTAAATTACCTCTCTGAAGATCAAAAGCACCTAATTAAGAAAAACTAACAGCTTGTTAGTTATTGGAATGAAAACCAGCATACACAGGGTCCCCCAGGACTGAGTTTGAGAACCACTGTGCTACACCAGGTAAACAGGCCCCTGTCCCAACATTTTTGAGACCTGTAGCAACCATAAAATTTTAAATGAGCTCATTTTGTAGATAAAATTGGAAAATTTCTCAGTTTAAACATTTCCTATGTTATCTCTGTTCTATTGTGAATAAAATACTGGCTGGTGTGATTTGAAAGTCATTGCGTTTTGATTTTATTCATGATTTACACTTTGTCCCAAATATTTCGGAAAAGGGGTTGTATATTTTTTAACTAAATAATGTCATTGAGGTGATATGTTCCATGAATTTCAAAATTTACTAATGGATTTAGAGAATTTAACTTGCTGAATAAACAGTAACTTGCAGAAAAACATTCTCAGCATCATTGAGCGAATTCAGTCATGACAGTGTGTGTGGACATTTGGGCACGAGATTGATCAGAATACAGGATGTGCATGAATGTGCATATGATTTTCTTTATGTATTTGTGTGTGTGTGTGTGTGTTTGAAAGTGTCATAAATTGTCAGGACTGAGTGTGAGCGTGAACTACACTGCAGGTTTTGGCTAATATTCGGCAATAGAGAGCGAGTATAGTGACTGAATGAGGACAGAAATATGAGTCATTTGGGAGTGGGATTGTATTGTAACAGTGAGGCAAGTAATATGTGTCAGTTGAGAGTATGATCACACAGAAGAGTGAGTGCAGTAATATGTGTCTGTGGTATGAGTATTTGGTAGAGTGCAGTAATATGTGCCAGTAGAGTGTGCAAGTGTATGGTAGAGTGAGTGCAGTATTATGTGTCAGTTAAGAATGTGAGTGTATGGAAGAGTGAGTGCAGTAATATGTGTCTGTAGCGAGTGTGAGTGTATGGCAGAGAGCGCGCCGTAACATGAGTCAGTAGAGAGTGTGAGTGTATTGTTGTTATGGACCAGCATTTAAATCCTTCCAACTCTATAACTGGAGATACACATTGTTCACAACTTCCTGTGATGGGGTAGTATCCTCCAATGTGGCTATAAGTCTATTGATCCCATGCCGTGACTGTTGATCCATCAGAAATATAGTACGTAGACCCTGTAATGTGTACCTCACAGTAGGATCTGGCTGGACCCAGGGGTTACTGTCTGGCTGCTCAGAAGTATGGGGGTTGATTGTGACAGCCCAGCTGGGAACAGTGATCAGGAATATTCCTTTTTGGGTCCACGATCTCTGTGCAACCTGAATCGTCAAATGGTTGCCAAGCATGAGTTACAGTAAACTCTCCAAAGTTCATCAAATACTCGTAAGGCACAAGGCAATATCCACAACAGCAAAGCCTTTGATTGTCACAAATGTGAAGTCATTAGTTGAGGTGTTCCATCCATTTAGGATACAGCAGTTAGACGATACAAGAAAGTCAACCATGTACTGACTATGGCAATTCAGCTCATAGCCTAAAACAGCCCATGCTGGTATATCATCTACACCCTCTATATGGTCATCCTCAGCGCCACAACATCAGTTAAAATGATGAAAAACATACCTTCCTTCTGGTACCTCTACACCTGTCCCAGTAGCTTGGAGTAGAATTCCTCAGCATCTCGGATACGCGACAATCCTTATGGTGGCAAATCGCCGACACGTATGAGGAATTTGGATCCATCCAACTTGTTAGTGAATGACAGCCAGAGAATATCCTCCACGGAGATCTCCACTATATTAACATTGTGATGATCGGAAGTCATTACGGACCAGGATCCCTAATCCACCGGATCCGGATCTAGCATGAGCATTAATGTTGGCATGATTCTGCCCCCACCAGGAATATCCATCAACACAGAACACACCGTCATCCTTCAAATGTGACTCTACAATAGCAATTATGTCTAGACTGTGGTAATCCACACAGCTTGCCCTGACTCTGTAGTTTTTACTTTCTTGATCCAGTTTCCATCCATTCACTTTCCAACACCCAGCGCAAGCCAATTTACGCCCACCATGACCCGCACAACCTGGATGTTGACCATGTCAATCGCTGTCATCACCCAAGACTTGTGATCGCTGGCTGCCGGTGAAGCTACAGCGACACCTGGAGTTGTCCCATGTGTATCTTTATGATCGACAGATACACATTTGACATCATCATCTAGATTGGGGTCATCTTTTTAGATCTTGTGTACCTTCTCCATCGTGTTCTCGCCTTAAGACTTAGGTAGGTTTCGGATCACAATTTTCCGTTCCAGGTCATCCCCAGCGGCGATTTTATTCACATTTACCACCTCTGGTTCAGGCTTATTCTCCAGGCCTGTCAGGTGAGTCATAATATCTGTCAACTTTTGCTTGAATTCAGTCCTAAAGTTGGCCATTTCCTGTCTCACAAGCTTGTATATCTGTTGAACTAGAGAGTTTTCAAGCCCATCGAACCGATCATTTACGCTCTTAGAATTTGAATGTCTCTGGCCAGAGAAGCACAAGGTGCCTTTTGTCTATTCTGTGGGTTTTCAGCTTCCATGCTAGCAAGCCACAGCTATGGGGTCAGACCTGTGCAGATATCCAAACCTCTGGAGTTTAAATAGGCTTATCAACATATGGAGGAATCCAACAAAGTACCCTGTAAAATGTCTCATAAAATCACCTTTCGCTTATATGATGATCACCAGCAGTTTCTCCTAACATTCATCCGCTGATCAGAATAAATATTGCTACACTTGTTGGAATATCTTTGGGATAAATGTTCACTTTTTGGAGAGCATTTGAGAGAGAGTTTGAGTGCTAACAGTAGGCGCCCAATCCAACTGAAAAGTAAAGCATTATCCAGTCCTAAACAAATGGAGATCTTTTTGTCACAAATACACGCTTATTTTCATTTTGTAATGCATTGATGAAACCATCCGACTGGGGATTGGGCAGTCTTCAACTGCCATTTCTTTAAAGCACAGTCAGACCACCTGCTACCATGGGGAGAACATCCTAGCTTGACCTTTTCCTTTATTCAACCTGATGGTCTCGAAACCAACAGCTGCCGAAAGTGCCAGACATCTGTGGGCACATGAAATCCTTCCAGAAAAAAAACTTGACTGTATAGTAGAGTGAGTGCAGTAATATGAGTCAGTAGAGAATGTGAGTGTATGGTAGAGTGACTACAGTAATATGTGTCAGTAGAAAGTGTGAGTGTATAGTAGAGTGAGTGCAGTAATATGAGTCAGTAGAGAATGTGAGTGTGTGGTAGAGTGAGTACAGTAATATGTGTCAGTAGAAAGTGTGAGTGTGTGGTAGATTGAGTACAGTAATATGTGTCAGCAGAGAGTGTGAGTGTATAGTAGAGTGAGTACAGTAATATGTGTCAGTATAGTACCATGCATGTGTTAATTTTGAGAAATTGTGAGGTCCTGGTTTTACAGTAGTTTGAGTGACTTAGATTAAAGCTCTGCGAGAACTGAACTGATCAATCACAGACCTGCAGCACCTCTCTTTGACATTCACTGCAATGACAGCTGAAACCATGGCAACCAGGCCCACAGAGAACAGCACTGACTTCAGCAAACACAGCGAGAGGCCAGAAGATGGCACCACAAGAGGAACTGGACCTACAGGAAATGAACAACATTACACTGGACCCACAGAGACAACTTCTGTTACACACAAGCTCACATTCATTGCATTTAGAAAATATTCATACATGCTCACACAAGGTATTCACATTAGTGCACACATATTCAACTTATACAACACAAACTTCAATGTTACTGACTGAATAACAAATCAATATATAAAATTGTAGCACAGATGTATATGTGTGTTTTCACAATACTGGAGGGATTTCAGGGATAGTTATTCATTGTTTTATTATCAGATAATGATTCATCCCTTTAATTCATGTTCATTTTGTTTAGCACACATTAGAGACAGAGTGAGGATAAATCTACTGCATAAACTCACGTAGGTTTTTTTTTCTTAATTTAATTGATTTAAATGATTTTTGGCTCAACTAAGGACACCAAAATATGACATAAAAATAAGCTTTCATCAAAAATAATGAGGGAAATTGAAATTTGTAAGTATCATGCATTTGCTCAAAAGTTATTAATACACTAGTGAAGAAATTCCACTTTGTCACAACACTTTTCAGGTCAGAACATAGGATGACATCAGACTGAAATTATCGGCCTTCGGTCGCTGCCCGACGTGTTCGCTGTGCAAACGACTGTTACCATTGCAGACAGGTCTTGAGTTAGTGGCACTGCTCAGATGTACTGCTACTCCACAGAAGAACTGACTGAAACCTGTATTCTTATTTTTCTTGTTCTGTGGCATGACTCACATTTTATCGGCAACGAAAGTTTTCCGTGTGCTGCTGTGAGTCGGCTGATATCCGCAACATACCTTTTGCGTCCACAATTTTATATGCAGCAACAACTGTAAAGTGAAATGCGAATTATGATAAACATTGTCTGAATCCATCCTTACTCTTTATTATCTTTCAGCAGGTCGCCATCCTCGGCACAGTAAGACGTTACTGACTGCTATTTTCATAACTTTTCCATATTATATGCGTTATTGATTTCATATTGTAGGATCATTTTTTATCATGCAGTGACGGATTCATTTGTACCCATTTCTTGTCCAGCGTAATCCATTGTGATGAAAGTTTTGCTTCAGAATAACGTTGTTCTATACAATATGGCATTAATTAATTGGAGAGTTGACGTTACCCGTAAGCAGTGATGATGACTTTCGAAATTAAATGTGAATTGGCATTTTCTTGCTTGCTTCGCGATCACGCTTTTGTTACCCAGTATCATGAAAAGACACAGCCACCAACACACAACCAATTCATCTGCGTACATTTACACTGACATCACCCACGAACAGATTCACTTGATCTACATAGACTTACATTGACACTACCCATAAACAGACCTCCAGGCCTTACCCTCAGACAAACTTACAGATGTCCTTTGTGGGTTTTGATTGCGTCTCTGTGCCGACTTGGTTACTGCTGTTGCAGCTGATGGTCCCATTGGCTGCCATGGCGATGAGCATGACTCCTGTTGGTGAGGCTTTATTCTGTATCTCTGTGCAGTGGGCGTGGTCACAGGTGTAGCTGGCCCAGGTGTCTTCAGCAGAGCAGTTCACTGACACATTACAAACCCCTCCAGCAGAGGAGAGTAATGCCATTCCCAGTTGGGGTATGGGTGGGGCTTCTGCAAAACAACAACCAATCAGCTGAGCCAGAGATTACATCATCTGTCCAGTGTTTGAACAATAATGTTGCATAGGTAGGACTGAAATTTGCATGTGCTTCACAAAATATACATGCAAATACCTATAAATTAAAGATGTTGGTCTCTGCTTTAGCCTAATATTGTTTGCATCTCTGATTCACTGGAGTTTAGAGCCAAACGCAAAGATTGTGCTAGTTAGCATTTATGGACCTCACTGAACATTCTCACAATACTTTATTCATCATAAAATACAGTATTGTAATAATCCCAAACCTGTGCATTTTTTCATATAATCTTAGAAAATCTTATTGTGACTCTTGCTGTATTGTACACATCCCAAAGGAGTCAGCTGTCTAGAAAATTCCATGTAGATTAATAGGCAATAGGTGATGTCATCATAATTGGCTTTAAAATAAACTTCTTTGAGAGGTCGGGTCATTTAAGAATGGTTTGAGCTTCAACAGTTTTCATAAAGCTGTGGGAGCAAATGCGCTAATTTTAGCACAATGTTTCTCAATGCGTCATTGCATGGAATGCAGGGATTTCACCATCTATAGTCCAAAATATTATTGAGAGGTCCAGGGAAATCCTTTGAGCATAAAGGGCAAGGTTGAAAGCCAATATTGAATACCCATGATCCTCCAGCCCTCAGATGGCACTGTCTAACAGACTGACATACTTCTGTAACATATGCAACCACAGGAGCTGGTGAATACTTTGGAAACATATGATCAGTAAAACAAAAAACAAAAAACCCAAAGCCATATATTTTACCATATCCAGAAACACCGCTGAATTCTGAGGGCTCAAACACATTTGACACAGACTGAGGCTGATTAAAAAAATGTTCTGTGGTCTGACGACTCCACTTTTCACATAGACTTTGGAAATAACAGACAACCTGTTTTCAGGGTCAAAGAAGAAACGGACCATCCTAATTGTAACAAATGCACAAATTAAAAGCCAGTGCCTGTCATGGCATGGGGCTGCGTTAGAGCTGTGTATCTGTGTTACTTGCACATTTCTGAAGGCACCATTAATACAGAAGCATATTTACACTTTTGGAATCAACATAATGTGTCAGTGAGACACATTCACAACAACACAAGAAGAATGGGGGCCTCAAGGTCAAGATAACTCCAAAATACACCAGAGAACACTGGCTAAAATTTCTTGACCCACAATTCATAGAAAAAGATGTTGCATTTATGTTTCTAGCAAATCTTTTTCATCTCTGATTTTTTTTGTATCAGCAATGGCTGCGATCTTGATTTTTAATATACGAACTGTAAGTGCAACCAGACCTTTGTATCTGTTGACCCAGACAGTTGGAAAATAAATTGCATTCATGTTTGTAGCATATATGGCTCAAAATATACAACAAATCTGATATCAAAACATTTGAATTTGGATTTTGCATTATACTTGGAGTTTCCAGAAGCTGCCGCAAGGGTAAAGGAGCTATGTTGCTTCTTAAATGGTCCAAGCAGTAAGACACACAAAAATAAAAGGTACAGGACACATGGTATTCACTGTTCTGACTACAACATGTAAAATTTCTTTCGTAATGACAGCTCTGTAAGAATGTACATCCTAGCGAACAATACAGTGGTTCACAAGCTCTGCAAGTTTTCATTCCATCTACAACTGCGATCACAAATGTAAACAGCTGTTTATTCATCTTAATTAGGGTCCATCTCATGTTTACCACGTTTAGCCAGATTTTTCAATATAGCAATTGTTGTAGAGCATGTAGCATAAAAATGTTGCATTATTGCAAACATTCTCAGAAAGGATGAAAAATTTTAACTGACTTTATATAAGATGACGGAGAATCAATCAGGTCCTACAGCGTTACTGAAATCAGCTCGATTCCCTTCTGCACAATGCAGGAAAACTCATCTTTTAATTCGTCATTTTCTGCCACATGGCTATTTTACAACAGTCCATGTATCCCCACTTTCACCTATTAGAGGCAACAGATACTTTAATTTCAGCAGCTAGAATTTCCCCCTCTTTTTATGTAATAATAAATATTGGAGATTTGGTATAAGGTGAATTTGCAAAACTTCAGGGCATACATCTGACATTATGGAGCTTATAAGGGATAATTAACCTTAGAAACATGAATAGTGCAATCAAGAATAAACACCTTATGAAAATTCTGGGATTGAAATTTTAGTTGAAACAAAAACTTACACACACAGGGACTGACCTTCGGAACCACTGATATAGTATTATAGTAGACGTACTGCTTATGGTGACATAGACTTGTACATCATAATACAAGTTATAAATATAATTCAAGAAAACACATCATATGACATACTCTCTGGACAATCACAGTAATCACATTAAACTAAAGAACAGCACTATTGTTTTGTAGAATGCAGGAGTGTTGATCTGTCTATTCTGCATTCACGTCTCGTCTGCACCCTGTTTATTGAATTGTGCACATCAGGGACAGTAAACAATGTAATATTTTTACCTTCAACTGAGAGCCTGTAGACGGTAAGATCTAAGTTTCCTGCATGATCCTGTATCAGTGCAGTGAAGATCCCACTATGATTCAGCTGCACATTCTTCAGCAGCAGAGACAGGTCAGTGCTGTTAAATACTACAGTGTCCTGAAAACCGTCAAAAATGTTCGCATCCTCATCACCTTGACGGTATTCCAGTACATCCTGATCATTGAAAATCCAAGTAATGTAATAAAACTGTTGTCGTTTATATCCAGGCACATCCAGATGAACAGAAGCTCCCTTTGGCACAAACAAATCCACTACAGCTCCTGAAACTGGAAAGAAACAGAAGATTTTAAGAATTGGAAGAGTTACCTATAAAAGAAAGCAGTGATTTATACATCATCTTAGACTTTTTTTAAATTGAAAACAGCACAAGACAAGATATTTCATGTTTTACTGCATCAAAATCTTTTTTCTTTTTTTTTTGAAAAATTGGTGCATTCTGAATTTGATCCCCAAAATACTCTCCAAAAAATAGGGATGGGGTAGTTGGTAATTTAACACCGGGAAAGTGATAGAATGCTGAGAAATGGGTGAACAGGTATTGAATAGGAGATGTTGTCATGCTTTGGTATGAGAAGAACATCCACAAAGGCCCCAGTCATTGGTCGAGGCTTGATACTTTGCAAAAAATTCCAAGATCTAATAATCCAATGGTTGAATAGTATTTCTCAACATGCCAGGATTTTTGTGATTTTTGTCTCATATTCAGAACATGGGGTCCAAACGATTCTCACAGAAGAGCCTTACAGGGGTATTAAATCAAAAGACTGCAGGCATACAATGCACACATAAATGGAATGAACTGAAGACAGTTCACATTCAGGCGCCAGCACACAGAAATATGGGAGGTCAGACAGGGCGTTGGTGGGGTGATTGGTCTTAGGTCAGTTATCGGGATGTCAGGCTGAATTCACCAGGGGGTGCTAAGCAGGTGCCCACTCTCAAACACAGATGCAGAGGGGACTGGAATAAGAGCCACTCACCAGGACCACTGGAGCTGGGAAGGTATCCTTGTTAAATCAAGACCTGTGAATTAAAGGTTCTAACTTACACTTACAAGGTTTTGAGGAATCGGCTTGCAAAGTTTGGCCAGTCAGTGTACACTTAAGGAACTGGAACTTTGTAATTCTGATCTGAACCCGATTTAGCAAATGAATTGAATACCCACACTTAATCATTATATAGAACTGTTTATTGCTAATTATGTGTTATAGTTAACTCAATTTTGACTAAAATGTCAGTTAGAACCCTGTAATTCTCAGGTCGCAACATAGCTAATTAGTTTTCAAGTGTAACCGAAGACGGGAAATATTGGGAAAAGACATCATGCACGGAGCACAAGGCAGCAATCCAGCAAAGGAGAGATGAAGTTCCCAAAGCTAATTTAAATGAGGCGCTCAACTGTAATATGTGCAAGAGAATGGAGAGTGTGTGTGTGTGTGTGTGTGTGTGCGCGCATGTGTATCTGATTGGATGATTAAAATTTTTAAGGTATAGGCGTGAAAAGATATGATCTAGGTACGAGCACTTACACCAGTTTGCACTACCCAATGTGGCACGATAGATCTTGCTGAATGCACTGAAGAAATAACTAAATGCCAAAACAACAGGTTAATTAATTTTCCTAACCAAAGACTATTTGTTCATAAGAGTACCTCCTGCTTCGATATCGATCAACACAACCACACCAATATCCCCCTCCTGCTCAGATGTAGGTCATAACCTGCAATGCTGGATCAGACGGTGCTCGAGCTAACGTTATGTGGAAGGGAGGACTTATGTGAGCTCAGAGGCACCTACATCCTCCAGGTAGATCAGAATGACCAGACCAATCTGCCTCTCAACATGAAAACAGAACACAGGCTGTGGTCCAGGATCAGACTTTGGTCACATTACCGTTATGTGACAAAAAAAAATGGTGTTCTGCAGATCACCTACTGTTTCCAGATCAGTGCTGTCCCAATCTATACCCCACCTAACCCCTGCAGAAAGGACCACGAGACACTTTAAATCAAAAAAGAATATACCATTTTTATAATGAATCTGTGCCGCGGGCTACCGGTACTTGTCTTGTGTCAATAGATGCATTTTGCTTTGCGTTTTTGAAGCAATATTGATGCAAGGCTGTGTAAATTTCTCCTTCCAATGAAATTATGATGCTTAGTGTCACTTATGACATCCTACCAAATGAATTACAAGGTAGATTGTATGTATGGAGGCAAACCACCGATTTGCTGACGTTTGTTGCATGCATAAAAATTTTGAAGGATGAAAATGAATATATTTCAGTTTTTCATGTTGTGTCGTGGTATAGTGACTTGACAGTGAAGTGCAAAGGCGAGCTCTTTGAATTAATGAACAAACTGGCGAACAAGTATCAGACAGAGACCCAGTTTCCTGAGCACTAGATAAAAACAGAGAAGAGAATAACCATCCTGTATCACACACCACAGATCTCCTCTAAGATAATGCCCTTCAGGTAAAAACTTCACTCTCTGTCATGACTCATATCATAATAATTCATAACCTGTAAATAATGTGTATAATGTCATAAAAATACTTGATGTTATAACCTGTGATGTGATAAAAACATCACAATGTAATCACATTTTGTCCATAATTTAATGACAGTCAGTTTTCTTCATTTACTTTACGCTTTGCCGAAGATCAATTACCCCTAATGCTTCTATTGCTGATGAAGTTTTTGAATCTTTGAATCATGAAACATCCTGTTTTGCAGCTGATTAAATAATGCTGATTATACATAATAAGTGGTAAGTAACCCATTTGAAAAGACAAATTTAAAATATGTTAATCAGACGAACACTGTACCTGAGATCAGTGTGGAAACCAACAGGAGAAGCATTTTCAGAGAAAGGGGGATGTGTGCGGCTTCTGCAGTAGAGTTAGGGTTTTGTGTGGTGTGGGGGGAGTGCCTGCGAGCGTTTTTGTGTGCATATTTATGTGGTGCTACGGTGTTGCATGCTGGGTTCTTGAGTCTGTACGGCTTTGCCATGGTGTGTTGTGGACACAGGACTGCATGTGGTTCTGTGATTGCTTGTGTCTGGTGGGGACTGTGACCATAAAAGTGTGTGTTTATTGGGAGTGCCGTGCTGCTATCCTTGCCAGTGATGGTTGCACCCAGTACTAAACCAGGGGAGCCATTAGATATGAATCTTCCATTAAGTGGAAATAGATTTTTTTATATTTGAGTACCTTAATAAAGTACATTATTTCTAACTTGTTGCCATTTTGAGTTTCTATAATATGTGCCATTTTTTTCATATTCTTATCACTTCAGTCAAGGGTGTGTGTGTGTGTGTGTGTGGGTGGTATACATTTCTGCAATAGGCCTTCCAGCTTTTAACAGGAAGTCTGTTCGAGCTAGAGGCTGCAGTGTGGCAGACCACAGCGCCCTGTTCACATCGTTCCAGAGCTATAACGACATCATCCCAGTATTGCAGAGCTGATGTCCATTATAGATTTTACGTACAAACCCAGGGTAAATTTTCCATATTCAGAAATGTTTAATTTGAATGTTTTTTGAGAGCATCTTCCCAAAATAGTGTAATTTTTAAAGGTTCCCTGACATGAGGCACGCCACCTTACGCCCCGTCCTCTGAACAAGTAGGAAGTTTCCGAGACGTAAGTCACATGTTCCTATGATGTCATCAAAGGAAAGCACCTGGGCCTGTCCACAGAAATGGGGTACATAAGTGTGACTCACAAGACGAAAAATAAACCAATAAAGGAGAAAAAATATTCAACCTAATAAGTCACTAAAGGGACCTTGAATAACTTTCAGCAGACGTAAGGATAATATCAGCAAAGATGACATTGGAACACACGGTTGAAATGGTCATGGCAACACCGATTTACGTATGTAACAAGACAGATATTTCAACCTAAAATCAACAACAACAAAAAAATGCTTATTAGAAGTAGGTGAAAACATTAATTTATTCTAAAAGTCATAAAAACAATGACACTGACAAAAAATACATTGAGTAGTATTAAAAATCAAATTTTCTTCCAGATTTGCAATTTGTGGATTTCCCGCTTGCAAATTCTGGCACATAGTGTTTTTCAACACTCAAACCAAACACCTTGCAAAGTTAAAAATTGAACTAAATGAACTCCATTGAACATCAGTAACATCAATCAATAAAAAACCTTACATAAATCAACACCACAACTAACAATATTCGTTTTCCAAAACTAGCTGAAAGGTATTACGTAGGCCTATGTAACAGGACAGATGAGATAAACTGCTGAGGCATTTCCTCGAAAATAGTATAATTTACTCCCACGTGGCATATTTAGCTTAATGGTTTAAATATATATGCAAGACACACTGCATTCAAATTCAATGCAAAGACGCAAATACGCGTTTCACGCGGATTCGCGTCTTTGCATTGACTTTGAATGCATCTGTCGGGCGAAAAATTCGTTCGCGTCCAGTGTGAAAGCGGCTTTATTGTTAACATTCACAACGATATTTTCGGGGAAAGAGATAATTAAACAATTCAGAACGACAAAAACAACGATTAAAAACATTATTTTGATGAACATACATTCGGATTCAACATTTATAACAACATAACCATATGGAATATCTTATTTATTATGTAATAAAAGGAACAATGTCACGGAATTAGAAAACAATTGGCCAGGGAGGAGCTGAACTTTTTTTCTGATTACCTTTTTATTTATTGTCGTGGCGTAGCATTTAATCTAATCGTAATAGTCTGCGCAGGTGACCTCCGTTTTCCTGGTGCAACTCCCACAGACGGGTCTGAAGCAATTGCAGCAGATGACGCGTCTTATTTTGTGAGTCAGCTCCAGCGGACCTGGCGCTGCCTCCATTTTGCTGCCAGCGTATCCTGACTGCTGGCTCAAACTTTTTGCCAGGGCTGCCCAATAAAATAAAATAATTCTAGACTACTCTACTACACCAACTCTGACAGGGGCATCGGTTAGTTGCAAGGCAAACAAAAGATACATTTTTCGAAAAAAATTACAGCCGCAAAACTGTACAGTCAGTGAGACCGCTAATGGCAGAAATAGGTAGATTTGGTGATATTTTATGCTCCGTAGGTGTAATCTATATAAAAAGCCGGCGAATTTGCAGTCCAATCTGAGACTTCAAGGTGCATTATTCGCCCAAATTATTGTGTTGATTATGTCAAATAAATGATGTGATCATTGCTTATTTTTTATTACGTCCGTGACAGTACTTACGTAAGTAATATTTGTGACAGATTCAGAGAAAATCATTCCAGCATTGCAGACGATGCTTGCATGACCTTCAAGCAATGGCGTCAACGTCGAGGCGCACACGCATATTTAATATTCAGCTGTGACTGAGTTCACAGTCGTAGATTCGCATGATTTTTTTTTGTTTAGGTGGGGTTACGAACGTAATATTTTTTGGACAGACTCGCAACGCAAAATTTTTAACAATCATTGTAAGAAATCAGAAGGAAAGAAAACCGAAATCAATAATTATATCGTATATCAACAAATGGACTCTTACTTTTCGTGCATGTATGGGTGGTTATTTCCGCAAATATATCCCAGTGTGACCCATTTTTATGTTCGTAACTGCAAGGACAGACGATGGCTACGAACTTAAGCTTTTCAAATAGGGTGTCATTAAATTACCCGTCATTAATTTTTTTTAGAAAACGAAGAGATACTATAAGAAACTAAGTTATTTATTCAAGCTGACAACTTTACTCAAAATAAGGGTGCCCTTTGATGGGCTGCAACCGCCCTGAAATGAACTACATCTACAATGTCACAAACAATGTCAAAAACCAGTGTGGACATTTTCTTCTTTCTGCAAGTAAAAATAAAACTTGGCAATGCATTACTTCAAAAATGTTCTTATTATATCTTTGGCATATGTATAACACAATAAACATACAATTCAGTGAATTGTCGAACACTGTAACAAGTTATTTAACCGTTAATGTACCATGCCCCTTAGGTACCCCATTTCTGTGGACAGGCCTACCTCTGCCTTAGCAATCTCTGCTGTCCATTTACATGCTTGTTTACACACGTTTTCTAGTGTGTTTGTTTAGTGTATAAGCCTGCAATCAATATATCCATCTATCCGTCTATCTATCTAATTGTTACACTCGACAAACCCTGTTTCGTAGGCTAACGTAGCTAGATGGCTGTATATATAGTGGACATGAGGACAACTATCCAAACATAGGTATAAATCTAATGACGAGGGTACAACAAGGCATCAAGATAACTCGTCGATTCATAAAAAATATTGTATACATGTTGTGGCTGAAGTCACAAGCCTATTAGCCAGCGTTAGTTCCACAGTGATCATGGATGCCCACCTCCTACAGCACAGCTGGCGATCAGGCATCACAATACAGCCTTCCGAGTTCATCTGGCTCATAATGCGACGGCAGCTGTCGATAATCCAGTTACTCTCCAGCTGTGACAGTTACTCTCGCCTGCTAATTTATCAAAGTTTAATTAAACTTCAGGATTATTCGCCAGAACATTTGCCAGAATGGGCGGCGCCAAACCGCCTTCACACCGGACGTGAAATGAATTTTTCGCATGACAGATTACATTAAAAGTCAATGCAAAGATGAGAATACATGCAAAATGCTCTGCACATAAAGCTCGCTAACTACCTTAAACGCAAATTCGGAACACAGGAGCGGCTAGTTTGACCATGGAAAAAGAAGAGACGGCTGGCTTGACCGCAGTCGATTGGATAGAGGGTAATACACGCAACAGTCACTAACTAACGTTAGCTTGCTAAATGTGTAAGGTGGTTAGTTAAACTGGCAGGTAGATAGTTAGTGTGTGACTTCGCTGTTCTCTCAACCCTGGACTGAACGCTTGCTGTATAATTTCATAATCGAAATTCATGAAAATTTAACTTTATGTCGAACTTAAGTTAGCTGGTTAAGTTAGCTGGTCCAGACAGCAAGCACCTCCGCTCCGGATCTGCCCCGGCTCTGCTGACTCTAGCTGATCCGGCTCAGAGCCGGTACAGATCCGGAGCGGAGGTGCTTGCTATCTGGGTAAGTACTGCAGGAAATTAAAGTCATCTAGCCATCTAGCTTGCGTGCGTGTCTAAGGCTGCTTTCACACCGGACGCGAAACAAACCTTTCGCACGACAGATCACATCCTAAGTCAATGCGAAGACGTGAATACACACGTCTTTGAATGTAATATGACCCCACATCTAGTGTGAAAGCGTCTCCACCTATTCTGGCAAATGCCCTGGCGAATAATCCTAAAGTTCATAATATTATAATAGCTTTTTTCCTGTACTGTTATTTCATTAGCTATGTTAGCCCTACAATATTTCAATAGTAACACTCAAATCTACACTCAACAAAAATATAAACGCAACACTTTTGTTTTTGCTCCCATTTGTCATGAGATGGACTCAAAGATCTAAAATTCATTCCAGATACACAATATTACCATTTCTCTCAAACATTGTTCACAAATCTGTCTAAATGTGTGATAGTGAGCACTTTCGCTTTGCTGAGACAATCCATCCCACCTCACAGGTGTGCCACATCAAGATGCTCATCAGACACCATGATTAGTGCACAGGTGTACCTTAGACTGTCCACAATAAAAGGCCTGAAATGTGCAGTTTTTGCTTTATTTCGGGTCTGGGGACTCAGAACCAGTCAGTATCTGGTGTGACCACCATTTGCCTCATGCAGTGCAACACATCTTCTTCGCATATAGTTTATCAGATTGTCAATTGTGGCCTGTGGAATGTTGGTCCACTCCTCTTCAATGGCTGTGCGAAGTTGCTGGATATTAGTGGGAACTGGTACGCGCTGTCGTATACGCCGGTCAAGCACATCCCAAACATGCTCAATGGGTGACATGTCCGGTGAGTATGCTGGCCATGCAAGAACTGGGACATTTTCAGCTTCCAAGAATTGTGTACAGATCCTTGCAACATGGGGCCGTGCATTATCTTGCTGAAACATGAGGTGGTGTTCATGGATGTATGGCACAACAATGGGCCTCAGGATCTCATCACGGTATCTCTGTGCATTCAAAATGCCATCAATAAAATGCATCTGTGTTCTTCGTCCATAACAGATGCCTGCCCATACCATAACCCCACCACCACCATGGGCCACTCGATCCACAACATTGACATCAGCAAAGCGCTCACCCACACGACGCCACACTCGCTGTCTGCCATCTGCCCTGAACAATGTAAACCGAGATTCATCCGTGAAGAGAACACCTCTCCAACGTGCCAGACCGCCATCGAATGTGAGCATTTGCCCACTCAAGTCTGTTACGGCGACGATCTGGAGTCAGGTTAAGACCCCGATGAGGACGAGGAGCATGCAGTTGAGCTTCCCTGAGACGGTTTCTGACAGTTTGTGCAGAAATTCTTTGGTTATGCAAACCAATTGTTTCAGCAGCTGTCTGAGTAGCTGGTCTCAGACGATCTTGGAGGTGAACCTGCTGGATGTGGAGGTCCTGGGCTGGTGTGGTTACACGTGGTCTGCGGTTGTGAGGCCGGTTGGATGTACTGCCATATTCTCTGAAACGCCTTTGGAGACGGCTTATGGTGGAGAAATGAACATTCAATGCCCGAGCAACAGATCTGGTTGACATTCCTGCTGTCAGCATGCCAATTGCACGCTCCCTCAATGCTTGCGCCATCTATGGCATTTTGCTGAGAGACAAAAGTGCACATTTCAGAGTGGCCTTTTATTGTGAGCAGTCTAAGGTACACCTGTGCACTAATCATGGTGTCTGATGAGCATCTTGATGTGGCACACCTGTGAGGTGGGATGGATTGTCTCAGCAAAGCAAAAGTGCTCACTATCACACATTTAGACAGATTTGTGAACAATGTTTGAGAGAAATGGTAATATTGTGTATCTGGAATGAATTTTAGATCTTTGAGTCCATCTCGTGACAAATGGGAGCAAAAACAAAAGTGTTGCGTTTATATTTTTGTTGAGTGTAGATAAAAGAAGGTTCTTGGCATTTATAGCTATGGTTATTAACTGCGCAATTGAAATAGAATCTAAAACGGAGAGGATAAGGATGGTGGTGTACGTAGCCAGGGAGATTTTAGAAATAACCGACGTGAAGGGGGAGGAGATCCAGGGAATTTTAGAGAAAGGACATGGTGGGAGTCAAACGATAAGTATTTAAATTATTCAATTATACATAGGAAATTACATTTGTGTAAGAATGCGGGTTAAGGTGGAGTTTTTTTTTTTTAAGAAATAACTAAAAAAAAAAAAAAAAAAGGTACCCTGAACTTTCACTGTAACCTATGTTTATAAGGATTCCCAAGACTCTCAGCTTTCTAATGATATACGCTGTCACTTTGTTATTTAATGATGGGTTACATTTCAATTCGTTTATCGTTCATTTCAATTGAAGCACTGATTACTAAAACCCCACAAGTCAAGTCAACTCAAGTGTGACTTATGGGGTTTTATTTATAGGTGCTTCAATTATCGTGCGAGGCCATTTGGGTCAGATCCGGGTCGTCTGCTGAGTAACAGGATAAGGCTCTGGAATCATTGTAAAGTCCTTGCTATGATTCCAGAGAAAAAACAGCTGACCAGTGATTTCATAATCACACGAGTCACTGATTATGTGGCGAGACCTTTGAGTTCCAAAAACATTCATTCCCATCCGCTGCGCTAGGATTTCTGAAAGTCCTACAAATCACTAGACATTTATCTGCGTGCTTCTGGGCCTGTAAATACGCACGCATCTTCTCTAAATGTGTACGTTGCACTAATGATCTTGAGCAACTCATTGAATAGCATCCATATTGTGAATTGCGTGACTAGCAATGTTTTGAGCCTGCAATCTTTTGATCAGCGTGTTTACAATTTTACTAGAGATGAATTTAATTTGATGTTTTGTGTTCTCTTTCCTTATTTATTTTCTCTCTTTCTTTCTTCTGTTTTTCTCCTTTCTTTTTCCTTCAAATATGAGCTTTTACAACCCCAATTCCGAAATAATTGGGACAAAGTGTAAATTGTGAATAACATTAAAATGCAATGACTTTCAGAACACATGAGCCAATATGTTATTTACGATAGAACGAAGATAACATTTCAAATGTTGAAACTGAGACATTTTACATTTTATCCACAAAATGAGCTTATCTCAAATTTTCTGGCTGCAACGGGTCTCAAAAAAGTTGGGACAAAGGCAAAAAGGGCTGAAAAAGCAATTAATGTATAATAGAATTCTGCCATTGGTGTTGGACACTTGCATGTTTATCTTAGCACCATGAATGCTGAAAGGTATATAAAGGTTTTGGAGCAACATATGCTCCCCTCCAGATGACATCTATTCCAGGGAAGCTCTTGTGTATTTCAGCAGGATAATGAAAACCCTTATGCTGCAGCTATTACAATAGCATGGCTTCATAGTACAGTAGAAGAGTCCGTGTGCTGAACTGGCCTGCCTGCAGTCCTGATCTTTCACCAATTAAGAACATTTGGCGCATAATTAAGCGAAAAGTCAATCAAAGGAGACCCAAAACTCTCCAGCAGCTGTAAGCCTGTATTAAACAAGAGTGGGATCAAATTCCAATGGCTAAACTCAAGAAACTTGTCTCCTCAATGCCCATATGCCCCCACTCTCTGTTAAAAAGAAGAGAGGATGTTACACCATGTTAAACAGGCCCCTGTCCCAACTTTTTTGAGACCTGTAGCAGCCATCAAATTTGAAATGAGCTCATTTTGTGGATAAAATTGTAAAATTTCTTAGTTTCAACAATTGCTGTGTTATCTCTGTTCTACTGCGAATAAAATACTGGCTGGAGTGATTTGAAAGTCATCGCGTTTTGATTTTATTCACAATTTACACTTTGTCCCAACTATTTTGGAATTGGGGTTGTATTTTTCTTTTCCTTTTTTTTTAATAAAAATGGTGTATACATGAATTTGAATGTGCACCAATCACTTAATCTTACAGAAGTCAAAATTCATCCCAAAAGTAAAGAAAAGGAAAAAGAAAGAAGGAGAAAAAATAGGACCAAGGGTTAATTAAATTAATTCATTACTTAATTAAATTTAATTAATCAGTTGTAACAAAGGGAGCCAGTGTAGTTGAATCAGCAGGAGAGAGGCATGTTCAGTGGCCTTTGAAGGTGTCATAATCCATGCTGCAGAGTTTTGAATGAGTTGAAGTTGGTGGAGAAGTTTATTGGGGATTCCTTCCAGGATTGCATTGCAGCAGTCAATATGTAATATAACCAGAACATTGACTAGGACCTCTGTGGAATGTTGTGTTAGAGCAGGATGTGGTCTGGAGATGTTTTGTAAATGGAAAAAGGCAATTTGTGAGAGATTGTTTATGTGATAAGAGAAGGATAGTGTATTGTCCAGAATAACACTAAGCCTCTTGACCTGTGTGGAGATGAGAATGGTGGCTTCAGCATTGGATAGTGAGCTGAAATTAGATTTTGTGTAGAAGTGTAGATTTGGAGCCAATGAGGAGTAGTTTAGTTTTACTGCTCTTAAGTTTGAATTAGTTGGTTGTCATCCATATCTGTAAATCAAGAAGACAGTTAGTAAGCATACTGGAGGGGATGTGTTGCCACTAAATTTGGCCATGTCCCCCACCAGGTTATGGAAATCGGTTGGCGTATCACACTAATACACATTAAAGCCAAAGATGAATGGAATCAGTCAAACCGTTCTTGAGCTATCGCGTTCACAACAAACGGGACGCGAAGAACGTACACACAGAGTCGAATACTATGTCCACCGCTCCACTCGCTACCGCGGCAGCGGGGGACAATTAGATTTAGTGAACACATATAGCTTTGTATCATCAGCATAAGAGTGGAAATGGATACCATAGAGTCGGAAGATATTGCCAAGAGGGAGCAGGTAAATAATAAACAGGTGTGGCCCCAACACTGAACCCTGTGGAACTCCATGGTGAACTATGTTGCTTTCTGACTAGTAATTTTTAATCTGTACGAAATGTGTCCTATCACTGAAGTATGAGTTAAACCATTGATAAGCAATGCCACCAACTCCAATGCTTGCCAGACGATTCAGAAGGAGCTGATGGAATATTGTACCAAAGGCTACTGTGAGATCAAGAAGAATGCAAATGGTGAGTAAACCAGAATCAGCTGCGCGGAGGAGGTTGTTGCTTATCTTAACCAAAGCAGTTTCTGCGCTGTGTTTGAAGTGAAAGCCTGATTAGAATTGCTCCAAAAGATTGTTGTTATCAAGGTGGATCTGGACTTGAGATGTAACGACCCTCTTGAGGATTTTGAAAATGAATAGTAAATTGGAAATAGGCTGATAGCTGCTAAAATTGCAATGGTCCAAACCATGTTTTTTCAAAGTTGCTCTAATTATGGCAACTTTGGGTGAAGGGGGAACTATGCCTGAGGACATAGACGTGTTAAGAATGTAGGTTATGAGAGAAATAATAGCGGACAAGCATGATTTAGCTAAGGTTATGGGGATAGGATCTAATTTACAAGTGGAAGCGTAGGACTTTGTAATTAGTCCAAAACTGTGATTTTTAGTTGAATTTTATTAATTTTGGAGCAAAAGTTTTTTAAAAGCAGTGCATTGGTCATTAAAAAGATTACCATTCATATGAATTTTTGGTGGATTTATTAAACTTTTTATTGTGTTGAACAGAATTCTGGTATTCCCTCTGCCTGCACTGATGATATTTGCATAGTGAGAGGTTGAGAGACAATATTTTTGTCGTGAAGTATATGATCAAGATACATTTGTTTGTGAACAGCAAGTCCAGTTTTGGTGCAGAGCCTCTCTAGGCACAGACCTAAAACCTTGAGCTTGCGCAGTTTATTTATTTATTTATTTTTACTGGGAGTCCGATCGAGAGCAACCTCTCTTTTGCAACGGAGCCCAGTCGTGAATCAATAAAAACAAAAACATGCATTACAACTATAAATTAAAAACAAAAAAAAGAAACTACAGAACACATGTACATTCCAATAACAGACATTTAAAACAATTAAATGAAATAAGTTTTTTCAATTTCAGTGTCTGCTGAAGCCTATTCCATTCCTGTAGGGCATAGCACATTAAAACAGTTTTACCCTGTTCAGAATGGACCCTCGGGACGTCTTAAGTCACATCAATGTGCTTCCTAGATTTAAACTTCTCATCCACCCAGATGCCCAGATATTTGTAGGAAGGAACTCTTTCAATTTGTATTGCACTTGTTGTAGAAATGCTGCCATTATAAAACCTAGCAGCAGGTTTCTGAGAGAATAGCATATATTTTGTCTCCTCAGAATTTAATAAAAGTTTAAGGTCTGCCTGCTAGAAGATTTGAAAATCTGAATAAATTTTAAATAGCTATCTCAGCATAAGGAGCAGCTGAGTAGATGACCATATCATCTACATCGAGATGGATTATACTATTGGGAAAATAAGCCCCAAAATCATTAATAAGAAGGGCAAATAGCAAGGGCCCCAAGATAGAACCTTGTGGAACCCCCTGGCTAAGATAGATGAATTTTGATTGATAGCCATGAGCCACAACCGCTTGACACCTACCAGCTAAATAATTATGAAACCAATTCAGAGATTTAATATCAAACCCTAAGGCATCTAGCTGCTTTATGAGTATAGACTATGACTATGTCAAATACATTTGATAAGTCAATAAAAAGCACAGCACAATCCTGCTTATTGTCCTCGGCAGAAACAATATTATTTAATACCCTAGCTGCAGCTGACACAGTCCTATAACCCAGTCTGAAGCCTGACTGAAATGCATTCAGAATAGCACGGTCAGATAGAAATGATCTCATTTGATTATTGACTAGCTCCACTAAAACCTTTAGCCTCTCTAAGACCTTCGCTAAACACGGCAGAGTTGAAACTAGCCGATAGTTATTCAGGTCAGCTGAAGAGCCACCCTTATGCAAGGGAACAACAAAGGCTGTCTTCCAAAAAGACAGGAATTGAACCAGTCAACAGGGTTAAATAAAAAATGTGAGTTAAGATATTAACAATCCAGGGTGAAGCCAGCAATAAAAGACCTGGGTTTAATGTATCTGCCCCGGTGGATTGTTTAGGGTAAATTTCACAAAGTGCTTCAAGCACTTCCCCTTCAAGAAAAGGACGGAAGGAAAAACCATAGGAGTCATGAGGCACAGGCAGAGAATGTGTGTTATCACAGCTAGGAACATCCAGCAGTAACCCTAAATTTTCAGAGAGATGGTCCGCATTAATACAGTGCTCATTAAAAATGTCACAAAGCTTACCCAGATCAGAAATAATAACTGAGTCCTTGGTAATTCTGCCCGGTCAGGCCGCAGAGAGGGACTGGGACAAGGACTTAAAGGCCTTCCAAAATTTCACAGGATTGCTGCCAGAGTCAGCTAACTTAGAGAAATAATATTGACGATTTGACTTTCTGAATAGCCGTAAGGTATCTATAACGAAGATAACGAAAATGCTGCCTGTCAGAACGCAACCCAGAAACACGTGCTTTTTTCACATGCAAAATGCCTAGCCTTTAACAATTCAGAAATATCAAGGGAAAACCAGGGAATTACTCTGTTCTTAATTCTCGACTTTTTAAAGGGGGCATGCCTATTCGCCACAGCATTAAATGACTTGATAAAATGACTTAGCTCTAAATCAGGTTCAGGGATAGTAGCAGAGTAATGCAAGTCACTGAGATACAAGTCGTGCAAAAACGCTTGTTCTGAGAAATGTTTAAATTTTTTATGATTATTATTCCTGACACAAGCAACAGGACAGCGGTCACTAAAATCCAGAGGGAAAACCCCATTAGCTTTCAAATTATGTGGCCTGTTAGTTAAAATAAGATCCAAAAGGGGAGCTCTACTGGGATCCTTAGAGTTAGGCATTGTAGGACACGAGATTAGCTGAGACAAATTCTAATTAACGCAAACTTCTTTCAAGCCATTTGAAGCATCCGAGAGCCAGTTGATATTCAAATCTCCAAGTAACTCGATTTTACCGTTTTCATGAGCGGACACCAAGTTCGCTAAAATTTCAATTGCGTTGGCCTGAGCAGATGGTGGACGATAAACCCCAATTACAGTTAGTCTACTCCAGTTTTCATTATTTCCTAAACAAACACTCAGTGCTAAAAATTCTAAGCACCTGTACGACGACAAAGAGTTTAAAATAGAAACTGTATAAAATTCCTTAACATAAATGGTTCAGGGGTGCACCATGGGGCAGTATGGGTAAATGAGACAACAGGTGTTTTCAGAGGGACTAAAATATCAAGTGCAGACGATAAACCGTTGTTGTAATATCCTATTAGGTCTGAGAGTGGGAGGATGGGAGCAGGAATGGGATTTGAAGTACGTTTGTAATTAAACTGATGAACTCATGTGGGTTAATATGCTTGATGTTGCAGAGTTATATGATACACTGCACTCTTGATCTACCGAGCAGTTAGTTGGCAGTGCATAACAGCTTTATGATCTGAGAATGGTAGTTCAGCAGAGGTAATGTTATAACGTGTGATGCCCGGGCAACAAAAAATCTATATCAATCAACAATATTGCCCTTTGTGTGAGCTGTAAAGTTCCCCAATCCAAAATTGAAAAAAGAATTGGAGCTCAAAAACTGATGAGAGAAAATGTGCACTGTGGTGAACGAATATAACTAGCTAACAGTCTCCACAATGAAGACGGCTAACGTCAAGAAAATCTTTACAAACTAGTGATCAAGAACAACAGCTTGTCTCTAGCCGCAAGTTATAATGTCACCATACTCAATATTAGGTAAATCAGATACACCTTCATTACAATCTCACGTTTTAAGCGTGTAAAGGTCAAAACCACAGAGAGAAACATTTTTTAGTTATCTTGCTTTTGTAGGGCCTGTAAAACCAGAATAATACTTGGTAAAACTTATACTATCGATCAATGTCACGTATGCGGAAACCATTCGGTTTCTTTAGATACCGCCTGCATGGTGGATACTGATGCCGCAGCAATTTTTGTCACGTGGTAGAAAATGATCAATTGCTAAATCTGCCCTGTTTCTATCTTGGCCTTTTGTACCTTTGAATAAATCTGAGTCATTCTGTGCAAAGTCAACCAGAGCCCCCTCTACATCAAAATTTTGATTTTGATAAAACTTTGCACATTTCAAGAGATATGTACTAGCAGTACTGAGGTCAAATATTTCAACTCAATTATTGCTAGTTCCTGAAATTTTGTGTATTTTGGGGGGGGGTCAATTTTAACAAAATCACCTTAATTTTGGTGGGAGTTTGAGAGCCTCAGATATGCATTTTTCTGACAGACCCACAAGTTTCATTTTTCAATCAGAAAAGTAGCAGAACTCTTGGCTTAAGCTACTTTTCTTTACTCAGTATGTTTAGTTTACCTGTACTGTCGCCTTGAAAAAACACCAATCATGTCAATTTTTTCAAAATGTTATGCATTTATTGTTCTGTCACTAATTATAATAGAGCCCTGAGACTTAGTATGCAAACTGTCAGTCAACTTTCTGAAGACCAAAAGAAAAAAAAAATCAAAGTCACAATGGTTGTATTAAATGTTTTAATGACCTTAAAATTTGGCTTCAGAATGAAAAGTGCATATTTTGGGTCATTATAGTGGGTATATTGTCAGGATTACATAGAGGAACCACAAGTGAGAACCAGAGAATGCAAAAATGGAGACTTTATTTCTGAAGGGGGAGACCCCCCACAGAGCTGGCAACAGTACAAAGTCCACAATCCAAAAATCAGAATCCAATGGGCAAAATCCAGAAACCGCAACCAGGGCACCAATCACAAAAATCAGGGTCATATGAAAATATGTTTGGTAACAGGAAATGCGACAAAGTACAAGGAATAGGCTAAAATCGCAAAACGTGGACAGTCCAGTCAGAAAGGTAATCTCAATGAAAACAAGGCGAGGAAAGCGTGGCACAAGCAAACAAAGTAAACGTTCTGACAAGGCATGGCTGTGATCAGACTCCTTAAATACACACTGGTAAGGTCACATGTTATCAATGGGGAAAAGGTGCAGGGGATCAGACTAATTACAAAGGGAGAGCACGTGAGGGAAACCCTAACCACATGAAATCGGCGAAACCCAAAACAAGGACAGGGCATGACGAGACTTCCTGTAAATATTAAACGGCTCCGGTTTGGGAGTTTTAACATGCACAGAGTAAGAGAAGCAGTAGGTTTTCAATTAGAAGCCAGAGCGGCAGAAACGCAGCAAGACTAATAGGAATAGCAAAGAGGGCGGAGTATATAACAGAGCGAATGCCAAGGGAATATTAGTCAATTAGTACGTGACTTTACAAAGAACCCGTGCACATTAGTTATAGTAGTAATATATAAAAGGTGTTAGTAAAAGAGTTATCAAAGTTAACAAACTGTTAGTAAATCTAGAGTAGGAAGCAAACGAGACTAGAAAGAAGACTTATTCACCATAAACCTAAATCACCCGAAGATGTGTTCATGACTCAGACAGGGGAAACAGGACTAGACCAACTCACAGACAAGACAGGGGAGACAAGGTGCAAAGCATGGCAATGGTATAATCCTGGCATAGAAAACAAAGACGGTGAAAAGTAACAAGACATAAAACTGCAAGACTATGGAAACATGGCATGGCGAGAAAACATGAGCATGATAAGAAAAAATAAAGAAAACATAGTAGATAATAACAAATAATACAAAACAAGACTAATCAGAACAAAACAGAATCATATCATAAAGCAACACAAGTAATCAATGTCATATGTTTAGTGCTTGAAGGCATGAGTCTTGGGTCTAACATATACTCAGCAACAAAAGTTTCTGTGACACCAATATTGTTAATTATTTTTCATAACGCAATTATGAAATTGTCATACATGGTGATATCAGACTGAAACAGAACACGTAAACACAACATTGAAATGGAAATCATGAAAATGCGAGAAAATGACTTTGCACGTGAAAATGTGCGTAAATCATGCTTGTGGATGGCAATAAAAGAGGAGAATTTTTGGAATGTTCACATTGTGCCTGATGAACGACGGAAGCATCACTTATCGAAAACACAGCCATTTCGGATCAGGAACTCTACCCTCTAAATGCCAAGACTGTCTGAAAATGATCGGTGGAGGGCCATTGGGATGATTGAATCCGGAACCTCGCAGAGGGAAGTTGCTCATCGCCTGAATGTCCACCGAAACACCATTTGGAACTTATGGCAGCGTCATCAGCAGACAAGACATGTCAGAGACCGTCCTCGCAGCGGCCGTCCACGAGTAACCACTCCCAGACAGGACAACTGGATTCGAACAACCCATCTCCGAAATCGATTCCAACCTGCAACCATAACTGCAAGAACGATACCTGGTTTGAGGCGACTGTCTGCACAGACAATCCGTCGCCGTCTCCGTCATTTTGGCATTGTCCCACGTCGGCCAGCAAGAAGTCCAATACTCACAGTACAACACCGACGACTGCGTCTACAGTGGGCACAACAACATCGACGGTGGATCCAACGTCAGTGGGATCTTGTACTCTTCACTGATGAATCAAGATTCATGCTTAACCGATGTGATGGTCGTTTACGTGTATACCGTCGACGTGGAGAACGTTATGCCAACAACTGTGTTCAGGAATTTGATCGTTTTGGAGGTGGTAGTGTCATGATTTGGGGAGGGATCACGGCTAGAAACAGAACAGATTTGCTTGTTATTGATGGAAATCTGACAGGTCAAAGATATCGCGATGAAGTGCTACGGCTATTGGTGGTACCGTTTTTGATGCAACATGGTCCCGGAATAACGCTGCAACATGATAACGCCAGACCACATGTTGCAAGGATTGTACAGCAGTATCTGATGCAACAACATGTCAATGTCCTGCCATGGCCAGCCAGATTCCCAGACATGTCCCCAATCGAGCATCTTTGGGACGAGATGGATCGACGTTTGCGGCGGTTGGATAACCCACCAGCTACACTCCAGGAATTGCGACAACTTCTACGTCAGATTTGGAATGACATCCCACAGCAATTTCTGGCACATCTGATTCGGTCCATGCGCCGGAGATGCGTTGCTTGCATCATGGCACGAGGAAGTCACACCCGGTATTGAAGTGTGAAGGTCACAATTGGTTAGACGTCAGACAAGTGCTTCATGACGCATGAAAATGACATTTTTCGTTTTGAGTGACGTTGGCACTGAAAAGTCAGTGTTTCTCCTGTTAAATAAACATATTGATTGCATTGAGATCTTTGCGTGTCATTTATAACATACACATAAATGGTGTCACAGAAACTTTTGTTGCTGAGTATATTAAAAAACTGGATATGTAAAACTCTTCTTTAGACTGTACTGCATGCCAATCATATTAGGTTTCTAACTTAATTTTTGGGGCATCTTAGCCAAGGTGTAAGTGAAAAGATGAATGTGACACATACGCTTGTTAACCTCTGCCAAGGAGGTGTATGTTTTTGCCAGCATTGGTTTGTTTGTCTGCCTGTCTGTCTGTCTATCTGTTAGCAGGATATCTCAAAAACAGCGGCATAGATTTTAGCCAAGCTTTGCAGGATGTTAGAATAGAGGAACAAGTGCTTAAATTTTAGCATATCTAGGCCAAAGTTCAAATCCAGCTATGCTGGCAGAGATTTCAAGTTTTTCCAATGGGCTGGATTTCCAATCGGCGTGCTTTTGGGTTTTGCTGCCACCTGGCAGTGGAATGCAACAATACCCTACATCAACCAACGAAAATAACTAATGCACAGACCTGCCTTGGCGTGGCGGAGGTGCTGTGCTCTCTGAGTCCTTGTTCCATAATGAAATGGGTACATAGGCATTGTTATGAGATACATCGGTCACATTACTAATATGTTGACATATAAATAAACATCAGAATAACTACTGAATGATTGAAAACAGGTTGTGACCAATCATTAATTTTAAGGGACTGTTTTGAGCCTCCCCAGTTGCCAGTTCATGAGCTGCCACTGCTGTCTATATATAGGACCATGGGGCAGAAAAACCCAGAATTTGTGATTATTGGAGCTTTCAGTTTATATGTTGCTAAATATAGAAGAGTTGGAATTCCAAAGTTCCATTTATTACCCTGGAAAGGTCTTTAAAATCATTGGAAAATTCTTTTTACACAGTAATTATTACCATGGTTACACTGTCATCTTTTCAGAAATATTTTTTCCAGCTTCCGTTTATTACACTAAAATAAATCTGATAGCAGCACTGGTATATAATGATAATTCTTTTGTTTGTCAAATACTGTGCTGGTAAGAGTAGATAATGATGCAACAGTGCTCTGTGAATGAAACAGTCTGATCATTAAAATTTAGCAGTGCGCTCCTCAGTCACAAATCATGGTATCTAGGCTTAAATGAATGCCAAACCACTATTATGATGGACGAGATGTAAAATCAAAAAGACCAGTTTTACATCTCCAGTTTTTTAATATTTTAGTCCCAAGACCCATGCCTTCAAGCACAAAAACTATGACATTGATCACTTGTGTCCCTTTTGAGATATATACCCACTATAATGACTCAAAATGTGCACTTTTCACTCTGAAGCCTCCTTACAAGGTTATTAAAATGTTTAATACAACCATTTTTGATATTTTTTGTGGTCTTCAGAAAGTTGACTGATTGTTTGCATATTAAGTCTCAGGGCTCTATCTTAATTGGTTATAGAATAATAAATACATAAAATTTTGAAAAGATTTGTATGATTAATGTTTTTTGCTTTTTCCAGGCGACCGTACAGGTAAACTAAACACATTGAGTAAAGAAAAGTAGCTTAAGTCAAGAGTTCAGCAACTTTTATAATCACAAAATGAAACTTACAGGTCTGTTTGCTCTGCAGATGCATATCTCAGGCCCTCAAACTTACTCCAAAATTATGGCTATTTTCTTAAAACTTTAGGAGTACTGAAGTTTAAAGGCTACTTTTTGATATTTGTCTTTCCATCATCCAATGGATTTAAATATAATTTGTGGAATTTGTTATTTCAAGCTGTGTGCATAATTTCTGCTTGGTTATGAAAGCCTTGCCAGATAGGATGATGATATTACTAATATCGGATTTACTATTTCCCAAATCTTCTAAAATGACAGTTTGCCAATTAATAACATTTTTAATTATATTTTAGTATCCACTTCTGGATAATAAAGCAATGGCAGGACAGAACCATAACCATAAAAAATGCTAAACAGATTCCTCTTCATAATTCCAGCGCCCTCCATAATTATTGGCACCCCTGGTTAAGATGTGTTCTTTAGCTTCTAATAAATTCAGTGTTTTTCTAAATAATATAGGACCACAATGGAAAAAAAAGGAAAATTATTTCAACTGCATTTATTCAGTGGGGAAAAAAATCCCAAATTAAGAAATAATTATTCTGGTGAACCATTTCTGGGTAGATCTGGCCACATGTTTGGGGTCATTATCTTGCTGAAAGACCCAGTGACGAATCTTCAGCTTTAAGTCAGAGGCTACCAGATTTTGATTTAAAATGTCCTGGTATTTCAAAGCGTTCATGATGCCATGCACCCTAACAAGGTTCCCAGGGCCTCTGGAAGAGAAACAGGCCCACAGCATCACCAATCCTCCCCCATACTTCAGTGGGCATGAGGTGCTTTTCTGCACACTCATCTTTTGTGTTCTGCCAGACCCACTTAGAGCTTTTTGGCAACAAACACTCTATCTTGGTCTCATCTGACCAAAGAACATGGTCCCAGTTGAAGTCCCAGTACCGCTTAGCGAACTCCAGATGTTTGCATTTATGATTGTGAGTGAGAAAAGGTTTTTTCCGTGCATGCCTCCCAAACAGCTTGTTGGCATGTAGATCGCGCCTGATGATTGTTTTGGAGACTTTGTGACCCCAAGATGCTACCATTTGTTGCAATTCTTTAACGGTGAGCTTTGGAGAACTTTTTATTTCTCTAACCATCCTCCTCACTGTGCGTGGTGGCAAAATAACCTTGCGTCCTCATCCAGGCTTGTTTACCGCTGTTCCAGTTGTTTTAAACTTCTTAATGATTCTTCTGACAGTAGATATGGGCAGGTGCAGGCGAGTGGCTATTTTCTTGTAGCCACTGCCTGATTTGTGAAGGTCGACACACATCTGCCTTATTTGAATGGTGTGTTCCTTTGTCTTTCCTATGTTGAAGAGAGGATAAGAGAAATGGCCTCTGTGTCACATCATATTTATACCCCAGGGAAACAGGAAGTGATGAATTACTAATTAAATGTTCCTCGATACTCTGATCAACTTTGTAAACTACTGTAGAAATGACAGAAATACTTTGATTACATTTATTTCCTAGAAATTGTTAGGGGTGTCAATAATTGTGTAACGGGTGATTTTATGAAAAATTATTATTTCTGTGTCAGGGATTTTTTTCCCCTTAAAATTCACTTGAGTTGAAGGTTACATTTTCTACAATTTTCAGTGTGAGTGTATGCTTCTGCAATAAAAATTGAATTTATTTTAAGGCTTTTAACACATCTTCACCAGGGGTGCCAATAATTAGGGAGGGCGCTGTATAAAATCTACATAAATGTATTTGTTCTCTGCCCCAGATATATAACATCATTCTGGTAGGCAGAAATTTGTGTAATATCTATATTTGTATTATATGTATGGTAACATCTAAAGTTGTGTTATGTAAAATATTAAATATATTTTTCCACAGGATTATTATATTAATATAGTCTTCCCACTTTTTTGCATCCTATTTTGCCTTTGATCATGCTCTTGGCACTTTCAGTTCATCAGGCCCTAAAAAACAGCCCTTCAAATCTATGCTACCCAGCCTAAAATAGATTTCTCTCTTTGCCTGCCTGTCCTTCTTGGGATTTACCGTACAAAGAATAAGCAATCACTGGATCAGAGTTTCCTGCATCTTTAACAGAGCAACAAGCAATTAAGCAATTCTTTCTGCTGCCAAATTCAGCCTGTAGGCAAGCGAGATCAAAGAAAATGGGCTGAAGTTTCTTTGAAAAACTGAAAAATGCTCATCAAATAAATACGTCGACCAGACTCTACTGAACATGATGGAAGAAAATGCTGTTTTGTTAGTCATAACATGGTATAAAAACAATCAAAGAGGCAAATAACTAATATAAACACATATTTCACATGGATTAATCAGAAGAACTCTGTACCTGAGATCAGCAGTGTTGACACGAAGAGGACAAGCATTTTCATCCAGAGAGCTGTATCTGTGTAAGTTCCTCTGTGGAGTTTGGGATTTCTCTGTGTGTGTAATATTTGCTTGCGTATGTGAATGTATTTTTGAAAATTGCTTCATGCTGTGGGTTGAAACGGTTCCCTTTTTAGGTCTGTTAAAGGTGCAGGCTGCTCTGTGACAGAGCTTAGAATGGCCATTACAGAGATCATACAAACACAGAGTTGAAGTTATGAACCCAATATAGATCTAGTGGCAGGTAGTGAAACATGTCGCTCATGCTCAGGAATCTGGCAGTTTCCCCAAAATTTAAGGAGTATGAAAGAGGCCGGGCCAAAATTACTCTGCAGCGATGTCAAAGACTGATACCAAATTGTAGGAAGCAGTTGGTTGTAAGTGCTGCAGTTAACTGTTGTACTCCCTGTTTTGAGTAAAATGCAATTCAGTCACTGGGTTGTAATTACAGCAGTTTAAGGTTGTACTCCAAGTTTATGTGAGGATTTACGAAATGAGCCAAGAGCGAAAACCAGATAAATGCAAAATGGAGGCTTTATTTCTGAAGGGGGAAACCCCCCAACAGAGCTGGCAACAGTACAATGTCCACAATCCACAAACAGAATCCAAAGGGCAAAGTCCAAAACTGTAACCAGGGCACCAATAACAAAACTCCAGGTCAGGCAAAAATGGTTCGGTACACAGGCGTGGGTTTGGTGGAGAGACAAACTCATAAGCCGTAAACAGTCCGAATCCAAATACCAGGGCAGCAAAGACAATAGACGTGGTCGGGCAAAAATAGGTCAAAACTCACGAAGGCAATCAGATCCAAAAGGGCAAACCAAAAAACAAGTGTCGGGCAATCCAGTCAGAAAGAAAATATCACAGTGAGCAAGGCGAGGAACGTAGCACAAGACAAAGGAGTAAAGACGATCTGACAAGGAACTAAAAGTGCAGACACCTTATATACACATCCGGGGTGAACACATGACTAGGGTAAACAGGTGTAATCAATGACATGGGAGTGACACATGAGGAAAACTAATTACATGAATTTGGCGAATGCCGAAACGCAGACAGGGATAACGAGACATTCCTATGAACGAATAACAGCTCCGGTTAAGGAGTACTAAAGTGTATAGTCTAAAGAAAAGAGAAAGCCTGAGATATAAATGGAAACTGCAGTAGAGATAATTAGTGATAGGCAAGGAGGGCGGAGATACAGATTGGGCGAATGCTGAGAGATCGTTAGTCTATTAGTATGTGCAGCTATACAATCCCGAGTGCAAGTTAGTCAGTTAGTATGAATATACAATGTTAATCGGGGTTAGTAATTATCGAAAACAATAAACTGTTAGTAGGGTTAGTAGATAGCATAAAGAGAGAGGAAGGAAGAAAACGAGATATGAAGAAAGATTGAAATCCCAGAAACCAGGAAATCACCCGAATGAGTGGCACGTCAGACAAGGGACCGTGGGCAAAGACCTACACCAGACAAGACAGGGGAAAACGAAGTGCAGGACTAGAACCAAAAACAAGACTATGAAACATGGCAAGGCTATGAAACATGGCAAAGACGTAAATAATAACAAAACAAGAAAAATAATAAAACATGAAATCAAACAACCAAAACACAATACATAATCCTAGGGATGGTCAGAGGCAGGCAGTGGTCACTAAAACACAAAAGGCATACATGGCAAGCCAGGCACAGAACTTAAACATGGGGCTAGGCAAAAGACATGGCTGAAATGCAGAATCACAACAGTTTAGTTAAGGAGTGTGTTACTTTTCACAGGTGCAATGGGGGTTGTTGCTCACTATTTTCATAAAATCAATGAATAATGGTATAAAGAAATGTTCATTCTATTTACTCAGGTTGCCTTTGTTAGACATTATAATGTGCCTCGTGATGTACACAACCAACTTTTTTATTTGGTGCAGCTCAGACATTTTACAGTTTGAGCTCAACCTAGCAGACGTTTGCTAGCAGCCACAGCCCCAGTACAACAATCAATCCTGGAGTCCGGGGTAGGCTAGCTGAAAATAAGCCAGTTTGAAGCAAACTCATATTATAAAGCCATTGTTCAGACATCTCTACATAAACGTATGTACATGTATATGTACACATGTCCAAGGATCATAGAAGTAAAGCCAAGGTAATGTTTGGCTCCAAATACTGATGCACTATGAAATAAACTTTAAAAATCAATGCTAAGCACATTGGTTAGAGAATTTTGCTAGTATGACAGGCCTACTACTTAAGCTCTAAAGATACATTTTTATAACACTGCAGTCTTTTTGCTAGGCTATTGGCGTGACATAAAATGTTCATGAGTGCTTGCCTAACATTTCTCACCTCATATTAAAATAATCAAACAGAAACAGGCCGGTACCTCCACTCCCACTGGCTCATTACTCTAATGTATTGTCATCACACGCTGGCATTAGGCTAAGAGAGATTACATGAACCTGAGTTTTCTGCCAAACCACCATGAAAAATAGTAAAGAAGACACTGTAAAATGTGATTTTAAAGTTTATGTCAGATGCCTCCACTTGCTCCCTCTGCAAACAATGCAGTGCAGTCATATAGTTTACTCAGACTAAAAGCTACAGTAAGGCTACCGATTCTGCTCTGTCATTATCCAGTTGGGGGTGTGGCTAATTAGCATATGTTCGAAACACTTTAATGTAACATTAATGTAACATCACCCCTGAGTATGAATAGCTTGACCACTGCTCTGTCTGCTCGATATTTACAATGCGCTGGAATCTCGCAGTTGGCTTAATCTTCACTGTGGCTAACCGGATATCTGCAGCAACCAGCTTGGTCACTCATACAGATACCCGAAGCTCCACTGTGGTTTACCGGACGTCTCTACCAACCTGCTTGGCTTTATTCACTGATAGCCGTTAGCTTTACAGCAGCTAACTGGGTGTCTCCAACCATCAGCCTGGCAACATCTACAGCAACGTGAGTTTCCACCATGGCTATGTGGGCCCCTGTACCAGCTAACCTGGCTGCAACAACCGGTCTGGCTACATACTCAGCTAGCCGGACTGGCTTTGCCTCAGGCAGCCGAGCTCTTGCTAGATCCAGCCAGGCTACACCCACGGCTACTCAGGCTTCAGCCACGGAAAATTAGGCCTGTGCTACAACCTTCTGAGCAACACTTGCAGTTACTGCCACCATGGCTAACTGGGGATTTACAACAGCAAGCCTGGGTGTATCTACACCTAACCGGGCTCCCGCCATGATTTTCTGGGACTGCAATGATCAACTTGGCAACACCTAGAGCTGGCTGAGATAGCTTTGCCGTAGCTAACCAGATCTCTGCTCCAAATAGCCCGGCTCACATTACAGCAAACCGGACTGGTTCCACCTGGGCCAAACGGGTGCCAACAACTCCTACCTGGTCCACATGTACAGCTGATCGAGCCTCTTTGCTTTGACTCAACAGTCCTGCACCCGCTTACAGAGACACAGCCGGGGTCCGCAAACATCCACATGAGACCTCCGGAGACCGACACCACAGCAATGGACTCAGAACTGGACGTGGGGCTGAACCGTCACAATGGTAGTGTTTTAAAATGCACACATAATGGCAAGTATAACATTAAAACTGCTCATAGGAATCCGGTGATTAAAAAACACAGATTGACAAACAGTTTTTCAACACTGAATCAAGCTAAAATAATTTGGGACCCACACTGCAAAATAGGGTCACTTTGCGGTCACCTTAATTTTCGGAGTTTGATTCCAGAAAGAGAGCAAATAGAGTATTTACTGTCTGACTCTAATATTGATTTTCTGTCTTTCTGAAACTTTGTTAACTCATTCATCACCTGAATCTGCTGTAAATTTACCTGGTTATAATGTTTTTAGAAAAGACAGGGGAAGGGGAAGGGAGGGGGCTGCATGGTCCTGCTGAAATATACAATGCCTTCCATATACACTAATGCATCCCCATGCCATCAGAGATGGTGGCTTTTGAACTGCTCACATAACAGGAGGAGTGGTCTTTCTCCTCTTTAGCCCGGAGGACACAACGCCCATGATTTCCAACAAGAATGTAAAATTTGGCCTTGTCTGACCACAGGACACTTTGCCACTTTGCTACAGTCCATTTTAAATGAGCCTTGGCCCACAGAACACAGCGGCGCTTCTGGATCATGCTCAACAATGGCTTCGTTTTTGCATGATTGAGTTTTAGGTGGCATCTGTGTATGGCACAGCGGACTGTGTTTACAGACAGCGGTTTCTTGAAGTATTCCTGGACCCATTTAGTAATGTCAGTGACACAATCATGCCGGTGAGTGATGCAGTGGCGTCTGAGGGCCCGAAGATCACGGGCATCCAGTAAATGTCTTCAGCCTTGTCCCTTAAGCTCGAAGATTTTTCCAGTTTCTCTGAATCTTTTGATGATATTATGTGCTGTCGATGAAGAGACCTTCAAAACCTTTGCAATTTGATGTTGAGGAAAATTGTTTTTAAAGAATTCCTCAATTTTTATACACACGAGCCTTCACAGGTCGCCATCTTTACTTCTGAGAGACTCAGCCTCTCTAAGACATCCCTTTTATAGCCTATCATGTTACACACCTGATGCCAGTTAACTTAATTGCTTGCTAAATGTTCTTTCAGCTGACTCTCTTATATATTAATGGCTTTTTCTGCCCTCTTTTGCCTGTGTCTCATCTTTTTTGAGACCTGTTGCAGCCAGAAAATTTGAAATGTGCTCATTTTGTGGATAAAAATGTAAAATATCTCAGTTTAAACATTTGAAATGGTTATCATACAACATTATTAAAACTGTTGTGTCGACCCCACTGGGTGTCTGTTGCAGCAGAAACCTACTTTTATCAAATTAAGTTCTGGTTATTTAATTTATTTTTATGAGCCTGTAGGTGGCAACATTGATCCTTTTTGCGTAATCACTGTAAAAATTAGACATTTCTGCTGTGTAGATCCCGCGGTCTGTCGGCTGCAAATTTTTCAGCAGAAGAGACAAGTTGCTTTCATCAAATTCTATCCTGATTTCACAATTTCTGCATATTTTCAAGTGTTTTATGTCCATTCTGGTAAAATACTATACATGTGCAGGCAGGGGTGGATCTACGGGGGAGCAGAGGGGGGCAAATGCGCCCGCACTGTCGAGCCTTGCCCCCCTAGCACCCCCCTAACTTTAATGTTCTTAAAACTATACTTGTAAAACAAATCTCCATTATGTCTAAACGCCTCTCAAAGCATGGAAAAATAGATGAATTCACCAAAAAAATTAATTGAAAATTAATAAATTGGCTCCTCAAATAGCTGCGGTCCTGCAGCGCGGAGTCTGCGTGACAAGCCTCCTGCTCCGCCCTGGCGTGTGTCAGTTGTCATGGACATAGTGTTGGAGTCAGCGTGCAGCGCAGCAGAGTAGAGCCACTAGGCACCCAACTTTCTCCAGGTAAATACAGTTTCCCCCGGTGATGTTTTAATACACGAAGTTAAAGTTAAGTTAAATTTGTAAAAGATGGAATGTAAACCAAGACGATGGTTCAATGTGCTCATTAATCGCCGGTCAAAAGTGTGATTTGTTGGAGCATTTTTCCTTTAGGTATTTTGATTATAGTAAAAACGAGAACAGTTTATGATGCATTTAGCTAGATATCAAAAGCAGGAATGTTTTATTCCAGAGGGTCGCTGTTAAGTTTCGGTGTGAACAATATTACAGCAATGAGGCTGCATAATAAAACCACGTCCTTTCTGTCAAGGCAGTGGCTACGCGCGCGGACCTGTATCTCTAGCCTGTATGCTAAAGGTAAGGCAGCGGTATTATTAGCCTCTCGTCTCATTCTATCACAGGTAAAGGTACGGGCGGGTCCCTACCGACTACCGTTAGCCCTCATTGCAAACATACGGATGGTATGTCCTAATGAATTTTGCATGTTTCAGCAATTATAAAACATATAAAACATAGTTATAAAACACCAAATGCCATTTTTAATCCAAGAATGTTAAGTAATTGTTATAGAATTAGCCATTTATTCTTGGTTTCTTTTTTTGGGACACACTGTAAAATAAATACACTGAAGAATGTTTTTCTGAAATTGTTCCCCAATTTTTAGATGCAGTTTTTTTGGCAGATTGGTGAACCTCTGCCTGTCTTTACTTACAACGTCTGATATGTTGTCTATGCTCTATTGTGAATACAATATGGGTTATTGAGATTTGCAAATCATTGTATTTTGTTTTTATGCACAATGTCCCAACTTCTTTGGAATTGGGGATTTCCTAATACCGCACTGAGGACGTCCCATGCCATCCCTCCCAGACCTCTTGCCATCCCTTTACCACCCCATGTAAAATTTTCTCGATCCGCCACTGTGTGGGAGTGCCCTGCTGACTCTCACGCTGGCACTGCTTGTTTTTTGCATTCATTTTCCATAGTGTTTACTGTCGTTTTGCATGGATGTGATCTCCCATGATCGTATACACTGCCTGCACTGAGGGGAACAATGGACTCAAAGTTTTGCTATGTGATCAAACATCCGCCACCTGCATGAGTATCGGAGCTCCCGTGTCCTGTCCATCACGGAGACATGGCTGGACAGTAACATTACAACCAGTGAGGTGGAACCCTTCGGCTACTCAATATTCGCACTGTCTGGGGCCCTACTATCACCAGGAAGACTCGCGGAGGCAGAGTTTGTTTACTTATACGGAACAACCGGCGTCGGACAGTGGTGGCGAGAGAGAGTGTGTGCATATCTGATATTTAACTTCTGTGTGTCTCACTGCGGCCCTTTTATTTGCCCAGGGAGTTCCCCCAGATATTTCTCTCTGTGGTGTACATACAACCTAAGTCAACCTTTGACAATGCACTCGCCAGTATTTTTAGCCTTTCCCCGAAGCTTGATTCTATTTCCCCAGGTGCGCCTAAGTTTATCCTAGGAGATTTTAAAGGAGTCTGTTGTAGGACTTTTGATTTTGTGTTCCTGGTATTACCTTCTCAAAACTACTCAAAACTATATTATGTAGCAAGATAAGCGGGTTAGCGAGGTATGTCGAGCCTAAACCTAGGCTTTTCAATGTCACGAAGGTGCCTCTCTTTTAACGTGGCTAGATTACCATGGTAACTTGCGCTGCAAACTTAACCTGGTCGGGAGCAGGTTATGTGCCGAGTTTCGGCTTAAATCGGCTATACATATGCTGCCTTATCGCTAAGCACCTCGTTTGAAGTTGGCGTCACCTTTCTTGAATAATTCTGAGGACTTTGGTGCCGGAAACGTACGCGGTTCTCTTCGGAGGGAGACTGGCATGACCTGTTTGCTTTTTCTGACGATACTCTCTATGAAAGCTACAGATTCTCAGCTGAGGCCGGAATTCGTTGCTTTTGCAATCTACTTGAATCATATATTGGCAATGTAGCAAAGAGAGGCACTTACATTTGCACGAACAGTATGCATAACGTTGCGTTATTTATTTATTTATTTATTTGCCACGGGAACTGACAACATTCAGGCGGTGATGAAGAAAATCTGAGCAAGAATATTGTATGCCGCGCTACACATTTTACACAGCTTGCCATTAAAATAATATAAATAATTATGAAAGCAAAGCAGCAGAGGGCGCACTACTTCGAAAAATGTTCTCATGCTTTTTTTTAACTTGCTGCCAAGTCCTCTTGACAGTGCTGGTACTGCAACTGTTAAAGCGTGCTCAACTATTTAATAGTACTTTATGCCACCAGACTACTGTAAAATTGCAATGGTGCTACTGCTTAGGGTTAGTGGTGAGATATGATTTTATTAAAATCATGCTGTATAAAAGACAAGCAATGGGGAAAAATACTTTAAACCAAAAACGAAGAAATTAGTAAAACAGAGTTTGTTATTGGTATTTATCAGTCAGATAATATTCAATCTATATTTAAATTTCTCTTTGCGTCATTTGGCCGAGTAACTAGAGTGATTTCCACTAGTCCAGAGGACTTATACATTTACACGATCAGAAATTTTCCACCAGAATTCCTCTCTGGTCTTATTAGCAGCATCAGTGTTGCTTTTTACTGTTTTTACCCCTCAGCCCTCGGTATTGCTATCCTTCGTGCGGTTGGGCGGGCGGGCGGGCGGCGGGCGGGCGGGCGTCTCCAAAAACTTCGACATCGGGCTGAGGGGTATTCCGTGCATTGCACACCTATATTTATATTTTTACATTCCTCATAACTGTCCATAAACACAACCTATTCCTCCTAAGAGATTTTTTAAAAGATTTTATTGATCACCTAGCAACCACTTACATCCACTGAACAAGTGCATACATCAACCAACAAGAAAACATGTACTAACATAAATCTTACAATTTCTCAAGAGTCTATGTGCATGCATAATCGTGCAGTCTTTCAAGTGTTCAACCAATCAGTGTAAAACTTCATATGTCTTCCAATAAGCCGCTGGAGGCGCCCCTGGTGCCGCGGGGGGAGACATCCTGCAGTCTTCCTGATCCTGGATTAGGATAGCTTCCTCAGGGAAACATTCAGCCCACGATCGGTCATTTTATGAAGGGAAATATGGTAAATTGACGTTTGAAATGCCCTTTAATTGAGAGGGCTCACAGCGTGAAAAGCACAAAGCCGAGGTTAGCAAAGAAAGGTTATAACCCCCATTGTGATACCAATTATCTCTGATTGCGAGTTCAGAGTTTGTTGAACGGGCTCACTAATAAAACCTGTCTATGTTGAACTTGCTTCATAGTATACACCCAGGGTTGTGCTCAGTTCAGTTCAGAAAAGATCAAGACTAATGACTTACTAGAAAAGGCAGTTTCTGAAGAAACTGCGAGTGGGATTGCTGTCTATTGAAGCCGCTGATGCTGATCTGCAATTGAAGCACCTATTACTGAAACCCCATAAGTCACACTTGACTTGACTTGTGGGGTTTTAGTAAGCAGTGCTTCAATTGCAGAATTAAGACAGAAATTGTTCGAATAAAAGTCAAAGTTTTTGAAGTGTGAATGATGGTAATGTTACCATGAATTGCTGAAAATATGAAAGAGTAGAAAGGCTCTTGAAATAAGTGTGAATAGTTGTCAAACTTGGAAAAAACATTTAGTATGAAACTGGAAATGTTAGTAATGCCCAGAAATTTTAAAATGTGGAGAAAATTAAAATCTGAAGCCGAACTGCTATGGCTGCTGTTTGTGAATGCTGAAGCCAAACTACTATAGCTGTTTATTATGTGTGTGTGAACATGATCAGGACCAAGTTGTCCTCCCATCTCCAATTTCCTGACTCCGATTCTTCTGATCCAGGTTGCTGGGCGGTTGCTAATGTAATGTGAATATAGGCCACTAGATGGCAGTATTTACCTTTTTTTGTTAAGCTCAGACTGGAGTCATGTTTAGACATGTCCTGGACATGTCTGGGGCAAGTCTCAGAAAATTAAAAAAAAGAGGTCTAAATGTGGGTGGGGTCTGCAAAAGAGTATATAAGGAAGAGAATTGAGACAGTAGTAGTAGGAGAAATTGCAAGAAGATGACCAGACCTGCCATTCTGTTCAAGACCTGTGACGTTTCTTTTGTGGATTTCTTTGCCTGTGTTTGAGCATTTTCTTCATCCAGGACATCACCAAGCCACCCCACCAAAAAGGGACTGTAATTATTTCTGTTTTTTCTTATTTATCAATCTTGGTCTTTAGTTGTAGGTTGTTATTAGTCTTTGTCTTTGTTTAAAAATAAAATGTGTTTTAGTTGTTAAAACTGTGTTTGTCATCCCTTGCTGTTGCTGTTGTGTTATAAATGTAATAACAAATTGGGGGCTCAAGGTCCGGGATAGACCATTTTGTGAGTAATTTATTGAAAATCTAACATTTCAAATTGTAAAATTGATTTTTTTTTAATTGAATACATATATATTGACAACAGCAATGGATGATTTCTTGGCATCACCAACCGTAGGGGTTTTGAAGTCTTTTAAAAAGACAGAACTGCTAGAAATTTGCAGACAGTTGGAGCTGACAGAGGTGAAACCAGCCATGCGAAAAGCAAGACTGGCTAGAGAGATAGTTGAATATTACATTGATGAAAATGTGTTTGCACCAGGAGATCTGGAACAGTTTCCAGTGGAAAATCCAAATATAGAAATGGAACTTAAATTAAAAATGCTAGAGATTGAAAGGGAAGAAAAAGAAAAACAAAGGCAGTTTGAGTTAGAAAAATTAGCAAGAGAAGAGAAAATTGAGAGGGAAGAAAAAGAAAAACAAAGAGAATTTGAGAGAGAGAAAGAGGAAAGAGCAGAAAGAGAGAGACAGAGACAGAGAGATTTTGAATTAGAGAAATTCGATAGAGAAGAAAGACTCCAAATGGAGAAACTAAAAATTAAAATTGAAACTAAAAATAAATTTTGTGTCAGTCAGGAGGTAAAACTGGTGCCTCCATTTTCTGAAAAGGACGTAGACAACTATTTCCAGTGTTTTGAAAAGGTAGCAAAGAGTTGCCAGTGGCCAAAGGAACACTGGCCTCTGATGTTGCAAACTGTCCTCAAGGGTAAAGCTCAACAAACCTATTCGGCTTTGTCTGCAGATGATTCCTCTGATTATGAGGTTGTCAAAAAGGTTATTTTGAGAGCTTATGAGTTGGTTCCAGAGGCTTACCGACAGAAATTCAGAGGTCTGAAGAAATCTGAAAATCAGACTTATGTTGAATTTGCTAATGAAAAGCAGGTTTGCTTTGAGCGCTGGTGTACTTCTATGGAGGTCAAGGATGATTTCAACTCACTAAAAGAGATGGTGTTAGTTGAAGAATTCAAGAACTGTGTCAAGGATGATGTTAAGACCTACCTTAATGAGAAGCAAGCACTGAATTTGCAATCAGCTGCCAAATTTGCAGATGAATATGTTCTCACACATAAGTCCAAATTTCAGTCTAGCAGTAAAAATAGATGGTCCCAATTTCAGAAAAAGGGTTACGGTGATACCCAAGATTCCTCACCCAAAGACAAAGACAAATCTGGTGATGGTGCTCAGAAATCCAGTAACAGGTCTGATCAAAGTGTGAAAGCTGACAGTGACAAAAGTGGTCTAGTTTGCAGTTATTGCAAGAAATCTGGTCATGTTACAACTAACTGTTGGTTCCTTAAAGCTAAGAAAGAAAAAGAAAAGGATACCAAACCAAATGCCTTTGTGAAAACAAGGTTAGAAACCCCTGTAGTAGATAACCAATCTGCTAAATTGCCTGCTTCTTGTGGGGCTAAAAAGCCTAATACAGCTGACTTTGTGAGGGAGGAATTTCTTCCATTTGTGTCAGAGGGATTTGTGGCTCTGAATGAGCATACTACTCCTGTCCCCATATATATCCTAAGGGATACCGGAGCTTCTCAGTCACTTTTGTTGATGGACTCCTTGGAGTTACGTGATGAGACCGCTTCAGGGGATTTCATACTTGTACAAGGTATTGAAGGGAGGACTGTATCTGTACCCCTGCGCTCTATATTCTTGAAGTCAGATTTAGTTACAGGACAGGTAAAGGTGGGACTTATGTCAAGTCTACCTATAAAGGGTGTTTCTCTGTTGCTAGGCAATGACCTGGCTGGGGGCAAAGTAGTTCCCCCTGTACATCTTACTTCACAGCCGAGCACTGAAGATGGGGATGAGGACCCATCTCTGTATCCTTCTTGCGCAGTGACTCGTGCTATGGCCAAGAAGGCAAAAGAAGATGATGATGTGGTGCCATCCAGCACATTGAATAGTCAGGACTCAGGTGGTTCGCCTCATGACTCTGATTGGCCTACTATGGTTTCTCCGTTTGAGGACTTATCAGATACTTTTATCAGTTCTCTATTCAGCTAGCCGGAAGGGTCTGGTGATTCTGATGTGTCTGGAGACTTGTCTCTGTCCAGAAAGCGGTTGATTGAGGAGCAAACTAATGATCCTGAAATTTGTGCACTAAGGAGGAGAGCCCTTCCTGATAAAGAAATAGACGCAGTTCCAGTTGGGTATTATCTCAAGGATGGTGTGTTGATGCGGAAGTGGCGCCCTCCTGATATCCCTGCCAATGCAGATTGGGCAGTGGTCAGGCAAATTGTTGTTCCGAAGGTCTACAGGAATGAGATCTTAACAATGGCTTATAGTTTACCTTTAGGAGGTCATCTTGGTGTTAACAAGACTGTTGATAAGATCATGAAACACTTCTTTTGGCCTGGGCTTCGGAAAGACGTTTCCAACTTTTGCAAAACCTGTCACACTTGTCAGGTAGTTGGAAAACACCAGTTAGACCCACCTGTAGCTCCATTGCAGCCTATCCCAGCATTTGGGGAGCCATTCTCTAGGGTCATTGTTGATTGCGTTGGTCCATTACCCAAGACTAGATCTGGAAATCAGTACTTGTTGACAATCATGTGTGCATCTACCAGATTCCCCGAAGCCATACCTCTACGTAACATCAAGGCAACTGCAATCTCGAAGGCTTTGATAAAGTTCTTCTCGTTGTTTGGCCTTCCCAGGGAGATTCAGTCAGACCAAGGTAGCAATTTCACTTCAGGATTGTTTCAGCGGGTTGTGTATGAACTAGGTGCAAAACAGATTCTTTCTAGTGCCTATCATCCAGAGAGTCAGGGTGCCTTAGAGCGGTTTCATTCCACTCTCAAGACAATGATGAGGGCTTATTGTTATGACCATGAGAAAGACTGGGATGAAGGTGTTCATTTGCTGTTGTTTGCAGCTAGAGAAGCAGTGCAGGAGTCTACTGGATTCAGTCCATTTGAGCTAGTGTTTGGTCATGAAGTGAGAGGACCTTTGCTATTATTGAGTGAACAATGGCAAGAGAAAGAGCCGCATATCAGTCTGTTAGACTATGTTAGCAAGTTCAAGGAAAGATTGCGTGCAGCTTGTGACCTTGCCAAAGAGAACTTGAAATCAAGTCAGGGAAAAATGAAAACTTGGTATGATCATAAGGCTAGAAGCCGTGAGTTTAAACCAGGAGAAAAGGTCCTTGTGTTGTTTCCCTTGCAGTCCAATCCATTGCAGGCTAGATTTCATGGTCCTTATGAAATTCTGACAAAGCTCAATGATCTCAATTACATTGTGAAGACTCCAGATAGGAGAAAACCAAAACAATTGTGTCATATTAACATGCTAAAGCCTTATCATGACAGAAATGCTAGGGTTGCAGCTGTCACTTCAGATTCTCCAATGGTCGAAACGTGTGAAGATGAGGGGGAGTTTCAAGATGATGAACCAAGAATTAAAGCTGAAGTTCTTTCATGTAAATTGTCAAACACTGAAGTGTTGCAAAATCTTGATGTAAAACTCCAGCACTTAGAACCCTCACAGAGAGATGAGTTTGAAAGGTTGATCAAGAAATATGAGGATTTGTTTCCTGATGTTCCAAAGAGAGTTACTATAGCCTCTCATGATGTAGATGTTGGTGATGCCAAACCAATAAAACAGCATCCATACCGGATGAATCCTGAAAAGAGAAAGATTGCTGAGAAAGAGGTTGAGTACATGTTAAAACATGATATTATCAGACCCTCCAACTCCGATTGGAGTTCACCCTGTGTGCTAGTTCCAAAACCTGATGGAAGTACTAGATTCTGTACAGATTATCGCAAAGTCAATGCTGTAACTAGAACTGATGTGTTTCCAATACCTAGGATTGATGATTGTATTGATAGTGTAGGGCAAGCAAAGTTTCTGACCAAGATTGATTTATTGATGGGTTATTGGTGTGTGCCTTTAACTGAGAGGGCCAAGAGCATCTCTGCTTTTGCCACACCATCTGGATTGTACCAGTATGAAGTCCTACCCTTTGGCATGAAAAATGCCCCAGCCACGTTCCAAAGGATGATACAGTCTACAATCGCCGGATTGCCACACACGGGTGCATACATCGATGACCTGATCACATGGAGTGACTCCTGGGAAGAACATCTAAAAGATGTAGAGACGTTGTTCCAGCGCCTGACCCAGGCTAACCTGACTGTTAACCTGAGCAAGAGTGACTTTGGTTGTGCTACTGTCACCTATCTTGGCTACGTCATAGGCCAGGGTAAGGTGGCACCCATAAATGCTAAAGTCCAAGCCATCATGGACTTTCCAGTTCCTGACAACAAAAAAGCTTTGCGCCGCTTCCTTGGAATGATCGGGTACTACCGCAAGTTCTGCAAGAACTTTGCTGAGATTGCTCTCAGTCTAACTAACCAACTGAAGAAAGGCGTAAAGTTCACCTGGGATGATGCATGCCAGAGAGCCTTCGATCGCCTGAAGTCTCTGCTGTGTCACTTCCCCGTGCTCAAATCTCCTGACTTCAACAAACCGTTCTCCATCGCGGTCGATGCTAGCGACCAAGCTTGTGGATCTGTGCTCCTACAGAGAAGTGACTCTGATGACATTGAGCATCCCGTGGCATACTTCTCCAGGAAGTTCAATCGCCACCAAAGGAACTATTCCACAATAGAGAAGGAACTGTTGGCTCTGGTCCTTTCTTTACAACACTTTGAGGTTTATGTTTGGACAGGACAAAAGCCAATGATTGTGTACACTGACCACAATCCGTTAATGTTTTTGAGTAAGATGAAAAACAAGAATCGGAGATTGTTGAATTGGAGTTTGATTTTACAGGAGTTTGACTTGGAAATTAAGCATGTGAAGGGTACAGACAATGTAATTGCTGATTGCTTATCCCGTGTTTAAATGTGTATATATATATCATGTGTTTGAATATTGTATGATATGTATATATAGACAAGTGTTCACTTAACCATTTTGTATTGAAAAGAAAAATTTTGCCTTTATGAGTCAAAATTTTTCCCTTTTGGAATGGAGGTGTAATGTGAATATAGGCCACTAGATGGCAGTATTTACCTTTTTTTGTTAAGCTCAGACTGGAGTCATGTTTAGACATGTCCTGGACATGTCTGGGGCAAGTCTCAGAAAATTAAAAAAAAGAGGTCTAAATGTGGGTGGGGTCTGCAAAAGAGTATATAAGGAAGAGAATTGAGACAGTAGTAGTAGGAGAAATTGCAAGAAGATGACCAGACCTGCCATTCTGTTCAAGACCTGTGACGTTTCTTTTGTGGATTTCTTTGCCTGTGTTTGAGCATTTTCTTCATCCAGGACATCACCAAGCCACCCCACCAAAAAGGGACTGTAATTATTTCTGTTTTTTCTTATTTATCAATCTTGGTCTTTAGTTGTAGGTTGTTATTAGTCTTTGTTTAAAAATAAAATGTGTTTTAGTTGTTAAAACTGTGTTTGTCATCCCTTGCTGTTGCTGTTGTGTTATAAATGTAATAACAAATTGGGGCCATAACACTAAGGTGTTCTGGGTGGTTGCTAGGGCATTGCTAGGTGGTTGCTGTGGTGTTCTGTGTGGTTGCTAGGGTGTTGCCAGGTGGTTGTCAAGGAGTTCAGGGTGGTTGCTAAGGTGTTGATAGGTGGTTGCTAAGCTGTACCGGGTGGTTGCTTGGCGGTTGCTATGGTGTTCAGGGTGGTTGCTAAGGTGTTGCGGATGGTTGATAAGGCATTGCCATGTGGTTGCTAAGCTGTACCGAGTGGTTGCTAGGCAGTTGCTAAGGTGTTCTGGGTGGTTGCTAGGGAGTTCCGCATTCATTTCTCAGGGGAAATTTTTTTTTCAGAAAACGTGGAATATCTTGGAAATTATGAATTTTCGGAAAATTCTGAATACATCCGATAATGTCTGAATCGGGCTGAATAATTTTAAGTTTGAAAGGTTTGAATATGTTGAAGTATGTGGAAGTAGTTAAAGTCCGTTAAACAGTGGAAGAGGAGGTGGAAGATGAGGAGGAGGAATATAAAATAAACTGGTAGAATAACATACATGCAATGGTCATATTGATCAATTTGCTTGTCACTCTTCTGTGTGGATTTCCCACTAAAGTCCATATGAAAATAAGCGTAAAGAATGAATGAGGACTCATTTGACCAATGTACTGTCTCAATTACATTTGATATTGCCATAATGACTGTGCCAACACTGGAACGGTTTCCACAGCGTCTCAGCATAATGCCAGAGAAACGGACTCTAATAATGCATTGCTAATGTTAGCAATGACGAGTCACGGTTTTTTTTTCTCAAACAATTGGTTACCTAGTCAATTCAATGACCCACCTGCATACGCACTAACGTACCATGAACAAACATACACTGAATAAAAATATAAATGCCCCATGTCAATTATTGATGCCACATGGAGTTAACAACTCTAAGTGAGCATATGCTGACTTTTACCTGTACAATAGGGATATTTCTCTTGATTTGTGTACCATTTTTTAATCCATCTCTCTGTCAGTGATGCAGTGATTTAACTCAGTACATGGGTGTGGCATTTCCAGACGGTGATCAGACAGAATGAGCAGTACCCATACACTCCTTATACTGGGGACAATAAAAGGCCATCCCAAAATGTGAAATTTTGTCAAAAGTTATCATGTCTCAGATGTCTCAGGTCGTGCAGGAATGTGCCATTGGCATACTGGATGCAGGGATGTCACCAGAGCGGTCTGCATGCAGTTCCTTGAAGCAGAGCACATTCCAGTTCTGGACTGGCCTGCGTATTCGCCGGACATGTCGTCAATAGAGCATCTTTGAGATGTTCTGGATCGACGTGTCCGTGACCGTGTTCCAGTTCCGGATAATGTGCGCCAGCTCCGTGTGGCCCTCCGGGAAGAATGGTATATCATTCCACAGGCTACAATAGACAACCTGATCAACTCCATGCGAAGGAGATGTGTTGCTCTGAGAGACGCAAATGGTGGACACAAGATATTGAACATTCAATTTCTTCAACCTGACCAGAAACATGTTCAAAAGATTGTCACTCCTTTGCGGACGGTGATATGAAGATTAGTCATTAACAAAAATGAATTTTGATTCACTTCATATATTGCATAATCCTAATGTTAATAAAAACTAAAAAATTTGACATGGGGCATTTATATTTTTGTTCTGTATATATAACGTTATTCGACTGTAGAGAATATTTGAAAAGTCCTTGCCTACATTAAATTACATTAGAATGATGCGAAGCCTGCGGAGCTAGTTCAGGTATGCAACTCAGAGCGGCACCAAACCCTGATCAGTCACATGCTCTCTTCATGCTCTGCTTGTGCTGCTGCTGCTCATTCTGCTTGTGCTACTGCTGCTCGTTCTGCTTGTGCTGCTGCTGCTCGTTCTGCTTGTGCTGCTGCTGCTCGTTCTGCCTGTGCTGCTGCTCATTCTGCTTGTGCTGCTGCTGCTCGTTCAGCTTGTGCTGCTGCTCGTTCTGCTTGTGCTGCTGCTGCTCGTTCTGCCTGTGCTGCTGCTGCTCATTCTGCTTCTGCTGCTCGTTCTGCATCTGCTGCTGCTCGTTCTGTATGTGCTGCTGCTCGTTCTGTCTGTGCTGCTACTGCTCGTTCTGCTTGTGCTGCTGCTGCTCATTCTGCTTCTGCTGCTCCTTTTGTCTCTGCTGCTGCTGCTCGTTCTGCTTGTGCTGCTGCTGCTCATTCTTCTTGAGCTGCTGCTACTCATTCTACTTGTGCTGCTGCTGCTTATTCTGCCTGTGCTGCTGCTGCTCGTTCTGCTTCTGCTGCTCATTCTACTTGTGCTGCTGCTGCTCATTCTGCTTGTGCTGCTGCTGCTTATTCTGCCTGTGCTGCTGCTGCTCGTTCTGCTTGTGCTGCTGCTGCTCGTTCTGCTTGTGCTGCTGCTCGTTCTGCTTGTGCTGCTGCTGCTCATTCTGCTTGTGCTGCTGCTGCTTATTCTGCTTGTGCTGCTGCTGCTCGTTCTGCTTGTGCTGCTGCTGCTCATTCTGCTTGTTCTGCTGCTGCTCGTTCTGCTTGTGCTGCTGCTGCTCGTTCTGCTTGTGCTGCTGCTGCTTATTCTGCCTGTGCTGCTGCTGCTCGTTCTGCTTGTGCTGCTGCTGCTCGTTCTGCTTGTGCTGCTGCTCGTTCTGCTTGTGCTGCTGCTGCTCGTTCTGCTTGTGCTGCTGCTCGTTCTGCTTGTGCTGCTGCTGCTCATTCTGCTTGTGCTGCTGCTGCTTATTCTGCTTGTGCTGCTGCTGCTCGTTCTGCTGCTGCTCGTTCTGCTTGTGCTGCTGCTGCTCGTTCTGCTTGTGCTGCTGCTGCTCGTTCTGCTTGTGCTGCTGCTGCTCGTTCTGCTTGTGCTGCTGCTGCTCGTTCTGCCTGTGCTGCTGCTGCTCGTTCTGTTTGTGCCCATGAAGTTTTGTAATCCCACCACCTCCCCAGCATCCACCCGTGGGCTCTGTTTCTATGATCCCCTGCGGGGGTCTTGCTATCATTCCCTGAAATGAATCTGGTATATCATTTTCAGGGAATTAATAAATCGAGACAGAGCCTGTCGCCAAACTTGCTTCAATTATGCAAAGTATTTATACTAAATAAATATATTGAATTCAATCCGAGTTGTCTGACTGAAATTAAGTTAGCCAAACTTAGCTGAATCATACCTGCCCAGGAGAAAATTAGCTACTTCGGCGTCAGTCTTCTAATTCTTCTCTGCTTTCAGCCGTCTCCATCTTTCAAAGGGATGTCCTATACAGATCCTTGTTTTGTTTCTGACTTTGTCACAACGTATTTTGGAATCATAACGAGGCCTTTTAGGTTTAGTAACGTCTGACTTTTGAGCTCCAAAAGGTTGGTAGCTGCAGCTCAGTGGTAACTGGCAACCTGGATGCCGAAATTCTACTGACTTCGTGATTGGGAGATAGGTAGAGTGCGGCGCAACAGGCCAAAACACAAGTTGAGGGCTGCAACTTCGCTTTTGTAATGAGAATATTTTGGCTGCACTACTGTTGTCAGTGATATGAGTATTTGAAAATAACATCATTCCTTAATGTCTGGTGATATATCAGGGCCATACACATACATTTCTTTCATACTGCTCGTCTAACAATTGTCCTGCGAAAAATGTGCTTACGCACATATTTTCAGTATGTTGACTGTCCATCCAGGAAAAAATATAGGACACTGGCAGCCTAAGAAGCTCTCGCCGTTAAGATAAACAAAATGTTGAAGTTTTTGTTGATGGACCATGCATGGACGGACGCATACACGGATGGAGCCCGATACTGTGCCACTCGGGCGGCGGGAGCTAATTTGGAGCCTGTAACTGATAATGTTGATACCTTGAAAAAATAGGCCTAGATCACTTTTAGGCACATCATTTATAAGCCTTGATGAGATGCATGTCCAGTAAAAATTAGGAAGCGGTTACTGAAATAGTTGATGACATAAAGGAAAACGTGGAAGTTTTTGGAGATATTTTTGGGCCAGTGACCTTGAAAAAATAGGCCAAGGTCATCTTTCGGCACATAATTTGCAGGTCTTTATGAGATGCATGTCCAGTAAAAATTAGGAGCCTGTAACTGAGATAGTTGATGAGATAAAGCAAAATGTCCAAGTTTTTGGTGATATTCATGTCCATTTTAGCCATAATGTTGCAGTACCACACTTATGAAAACTTCCATGTTCAGTATACTTCTGAGCCAAGCAGTAAAAGAGTGACTGACATAAAAATGATGTAAATGATGTACCTGATTTAACCCACTTGTTGTGTTAGGAATTGGTACCACTGACCATTGTTAGCGGGTCAATGTTGACCCGGGGTCTAACTCAGTCCTGACCACTAAAAAGAAAGGAGTATCACTCAATACATTTAATACTACATCCTATCTAACATTATATGCATTCATAACCATATATTCCCATTGTAATTTGATTTTATGGCCCCTGAGACGCATCATGTCCCTTATTTTTGAGCTGAAAATGAGGTTGTTCAATCATAATATACTAAATGTGAAACCCATAAATAATAATGTTTTCTGACTGTAGAAGAACAATATTAGAATATAACTTTTGAAAAAAAGTTTTATATATATATATATATATATATATATATATATATATATATATATATATATGTCATATGTATGTCAGATACTGAATGAGTTTTGTGTAGTTTTACCTTGCCGGGTCAAGAATGACCCTAACACCACAGTTGTTCCATTTTTTCTGCCAATACCTTCAGAATGTTCAAAATGGTGAAATGTAGTTTTGCTGTGCTTATATATGTGTTGTGGAGGATATCATAAAGCCTTGTTCTAATAAAGTCAACTGCATGGTAGTTATTACATATTATAACCTTGAAACGGGTCACTGGAGACCCTAACACCACATAAGGGTTAATAGAACATTTGCAAACCTAAAAATCTATTTTTCTCAAAACCTCTAAAATGAACATTTAACCATTGCACTCCAAACCCTCGATGTGTCTGTTGTTTTTCTTCCTTACCTTAATAATTCATATTATATTATAATACATTTGAATCACACCAGTATTTCAAAGCTCTGCCTATCGAACCAAACCGGTCAGCGGATTCAGTCTGAATGAAGCAGTGAAGTGGTTCAAAAGTCAGTCACGTGGTTTTTCCCGATATGAAGCAAGCTCCGGCATAGCGCTTCAGAAAAATATGCTGTCGAGTTTGAGGTGAGCTTCAGAGCCTTGGTATCAACGGTAACATCACTACCTGCGCCCTATTTATCAGAGGCTCCTGGAAAGGGCGAAGCTCCATAAGCGATCGGTCTAGGTAAGGAATAATGACAGCATACAGACATTGCAAGGATGCTTTGAGTGCACAACCTGGGATGTTTTTCACAGCCCAGATATTAAACAGATATTGAACAGGTAGAAGTAATGTCAGACTACATCAACTGTGTAGATTCAACTATACCCACAAAAAACAAAAACACGTATCCAAATGTCAAGCCCTGGATGTCCAGCATATTAAAGCATCTTATAATTGAAAGGAAAAAAGCATATAGAAAACAACATGACATGGTCCGAAGGGACATACAGGCAATGACCAGAGTCCAGCCATAGAAAACAGCAAAAATAAGAAATTGAGGAAACCCAAAGAGGAGAGAATATGTGGTCACTGTATGACAGGTGAGGTTGAGACAAAGATGTACTTCCTCCTTCAGTGTGAAAAATTCAGGGATATTAGACACAAATATTTTGAAAATTGCCACCCCAAAACTCCAAACTTCCAACAATTACCCAACAATATAAAAATTTCCATACTGCTTGGAACAGTGGAGGATCTAGAAAATTTTACATGAGGTGGCAAAGGGGTGGCAAAAGGTCTGGGAGGGGTGGCATGGGACATCCTCAGTGCGATCTTAGGAAATCCCCAATTCGAATAAAGTTGGGACATTGTGTAAAATGTGCATAAAAACTGAATTCAATGATTTGCTAATCTCATGAAACCCATATTTTATTCACAATACAGCATAGACAACATATCAGATGTTAGTAAAGAAAGGCAGAGGTGCACCAATCAGCAAAAAAAGTGCGTCTAAAAATTGGGGAACAATTTCAGAAAAATATTCTTCAATGTATTTATTGTACAGAGTGTCCCGAAAAAAAAGGAAACCAAGAATAAATGGCCAATTCTATAACAATTACTTAACATTCTTGGATTAAAAAAGGCATTTGGTTTTATATAACCATGCCTTGTATCTAATGATGTCAAGTAAGTGGAGGTTGTGCCACACTCAACTGAACAACAGTAACACTTTTGGAGTAGGTCAGTCACCAATTTGCGCCACATTACATAAAATGATGACAGGCCTAAACATGGATGAACCTGGATGATCAGTTTCAACTTTTCATTGTCAAGGCTATTAGTTCTTTAGGTTGTGTAATGTGTACTGCTTTAAATGCAAACCCTACTAGCTGCATGACGAGCACAAATGCAGCTGACACAGAACAATGAGTTCTGACAGCGATGCCTGACTAATTTTGAGTTCTTTGTATGATGTGAAAAAGTAAACAGTTGTGTAATTAATAGCCCTAATTAGTTTTTTGGATACTAGGTTTCAACAGAATACTTCTCATTGTATTCCCTGTTTCCTGTCTTCCAGATGTGCTGTAGTATTATGCCTTCCAAGATGTAGCAGAGTGAATATTTAGGCCTAATTAAATAAAAGTACCTCAAAATAAATATAGCAAAAGTACTTAGGTCATAGTCCAGGACTGATATTGGCCATCTCTTTAAAGAGAGCTTCAAGGTATAGGTTTATTTATATAGCACATTTAAACAACCAAAGTCTGCCCAAGTGTTGTACAAACTAGAAAGCACTAAAAAATTAAAATACAACTATAGGAATGGGAAAAAAACAAAAAATATATATATTAGAGCGCACAATACACAAAACATTAAAGTGTAACGATAGAAAACAAGGTAACGGACAATAAACACAAAAAAAATAAATCAATAAAACAGCCCATTTATTGGCAATGTTCAAAAGCCAACGAGAAGAGATGGGTCTCCAATATGGACTTAAACATCTCAAGAGTTTGGGCAGATCTAATGTACGATGGTAAGCTGTTCCACAATTTAGGGGCAGCCACTGCGAAGGCTCGGTCACCTTTAGTTTTGAGTCTAGATATCAGGATATCTAAAAGCAACTTATTTGATGACCTTCAGACGACGATTGTTGTGCTGTGCAGCAAAGCGTCTCGCAAACATATCCAAATCTAGCTGTTTTGCACGCTGTTTCAATACTGAGAACAGCTAGATTTCTAAGACAATCGTCTGATGATTGTCAGGCTCAGGGGTGGATCTACAGGGGGGCAGAGGGGGGAAACTGCCCCCCCACTGTCGAGCCTTGCCCCCCTAGCTGACCCCCTAACTTTAAAGTTCTTAAAACTATGCGTGTAAAACAAATCACCACTGTCAAAAAGGCCCTCAAAGCATCAAAATAAAAGATGAATTCACCAAAAAAAAATAATATATGTACAAATGGGTCAGTGACATATATACCAGAAAAGTGTTTTTTCAAAAAATTTTAATTACAGGCATAAATATGGTTGACTTTTGTTCTACTTACTCTCATCTTTATAGAGACATATGTTGTTTTAAGATTTTCAATTGGAATCAGAATTTATGTGACAATTTGTTGTGGTAGTGCCTAAAATCATCATATGGTGTGACATGAAAATAATTTTATATAAACTGAAAATGAATCATACTTTTCTTAAGTTACTCACTTTATCAAAGTCATTTATCCTTACTAAACTGTGATCCATTATAGTTTTGTGAAAATTAATTAAATTTGTGTAATATTTTCTAAATCATCGCTGAATGAGAGACCTATGCTGTCAGTCTTTTAACACATTTTCCATTTATTGAGACAAACCTTGCTATAAAATTATAAAAAAAAATATTTTTGACTCTTGCTGATGCCATTTTTTTATGTATTCCATGAACATTTTCAAGTTTTATCATGAATAAAGCTATGTTATTTTCAAAATTTGGAATCCATCCATCCATTTTCTATACCCGCTTATTCCTCACTAGGGTCACGGGGCGAGCTGGAGCCTATCCCAGCTTGCCAATCCATCGCAGGGCGCACACACCATTCACTCTCACACTCATACCTATGGGCAATTTGGTGTCTCTGATTAGCCTGATATGTATGTCTTTGGACTGTGGGAGGAAAACCCACGCAACGCGGGGAGAACATGCAAACTCCACACAGAAAGGCCCCAGGCCGGATTCGAACCCACGACCTTCTTGCTGTGAGGCAGCAATGCTAAAAAAAAAAAAAAAAAAGAAGCAAAATTTGGAATGTCACACCAAATGATATAATGTCACACCATATGATCATGTCGCCATGTGTCAGTGCAAACCATATATTATCCTACTTATTGGTGAGTACTGATCAGGCATATGGCAGGAAATATTTAGCCACCATTAAATTCTGGGATGTGATATTCACATTTTATTGATGTATTTGATATTTGACAATAAATGAAACATTTTTAAATATCTAATGATGTTATGATTCTGGGTTTTGATCATGTTTTATGTGCTGGTTTTGTGTTCATGATTATTGTCTTTTATTTATTCTCTTTGGTTTTTGTAATATTCAGGTTTTTGGTTCATTCCATGTTTCAGTTCCATTGCACTTGTCTCCCCTGTCTTGTGATCTAGTTGATTTAGTCCGTCTTCCCTGTCTGCGTGCTCACTGACTTCGGGTGATTTAAATGAAGTCCGGTGTTTAAAGAAATTCCTTACGTATCTTGTTTTCTTCCTTCAACCTTCTGTTCTAATGATTAACACGACTAACATTTGTATTTTGTATTATAGCCTACTAACACAACTAACCATGTATATATTCGATTACTAAATTACGAATGAGCACTCTAGTTTAAGTTGTAAAGCTGCACCGCTACTAATAGACTAATTCCCTCTTCGCAATCGCCCTGTTGTATTCTCCGCCCCTTTGCTTTCCACCGTCCTCTCCCTATGTTCAGCGAGAATCTCTCGCACGTGCTTAATTACTTTCCTGCTCCTGTTATCTGTGCACGTAGTATTCCTTAACCGGAGCTGTTTATTCGTTCATAGGAATGTCTCGTTATCCCTGTGTGCGTTTTGGCATTCGCCAGATTCATGTAATTAGATAATCCCTCATGTGTCAATCCTGATTATTGTTTCATTGATCGCACCTGTGCTCCCCTGTCATGTGTTCACCCCAGATGTGTATATAAGGTGTCTTCACATTCAGTTCCATGTCAGATCGTCATACTTCCTTGTGCTACGTTTTCCGCCTCGACTCATTGCAATATTATCTTTCTGACTGGATTGCCCGACTATTGATTTTTGGTTTGCCCTTTTTGGATATTGTTGCACCTGTGTATTTTTGACCTTTTTTCTGCCCGACCTTGTTATTGTTTTAGCTGCCCTGGTTTTGGATTCGGACTGTCTTTGGCTTATGGGTTTGCTTCTCCTCCAAACCTACGCCTGTGTACCGAACCCTTTTTGTCTGACCACGAACTTTGTTATTGGTGCCCTGGTTACGATTCTAGATTACGCCCATTGGATACTGTTTTTGGATTGTGGACTTTGTACCGTTGCCAGCTCTGTTGGGGGGTTTCCCCCTTCAGAAATAAAGCCTCCTTTTTGTATTCTACTGGTTGTCGCACTTTGTTGGGATTTATGAAATGAACCGAGTGAGTATGGTGAGTGAATGAGGACAGAAATGAGTCATTTGGGAGTGGGATTGTATTGTAACAGTGAGGCAAGTAATATGTCAGTTGAGAGTATGATCACACAAGAGTGAGTGCAGTAATGTGTCCGAAGAGAGCGAGTGTATTGTTATGGACCAGCATTTAAATCCTTCCAACTCTAACTGGAGATGCACATTGTTCACAACTTCCTGTGATGGGGTAGTATCCTCCAATGTGGCTATAAGTCTAATACCATACCGTGACTGTTGATCCATCAGAAATATAGTACGTAGACCCTGTAATGTGTACCTCACAGTAGGATCTGGCTGGACCCAGGGGTTACTGTCTGGCTGCTCAGAAGTATGGGGGTTGATTGTGACAGCCCAGCTGGAAACAGTGATCAGGAATATTCCTTTTTGGGTCCATGATCTCTGTGCAACCTGAATCGTCAAATGGTTGCCAAGCACGTGTTACAGTAAACTCTCCAAAGTTCATCAAATACTCGTAAGGCACAAGGCAATCCACAACAGCAGAGGCTTTGATAGTCACAGAAGTGAAGTCATTAGGTAAGGTGTTCCATCCATTTAGGATATAGCAGTTAGATAATGCAAGAAAGTCAACCATGTACTGACTATGGCAATTCAGCTCATAGCCTAAAACAGCCCATGCTGGTATATCATCTACACCCTCTATATGGTCCTCCTCAGCGCCACAACATCAGTTAAAATGATGAAAAACATACCTTCCTTCTGGTACCTATACACCTGTCCCAGTAGCTTGGAGTAGAATTCCTCAGCATCTCGGATACACGACAATCCTTATGTTGACAAATCGCAGACACGTATGAGGAATTTGGAACCATCCAACTTGTTGGTGAATGAGAGCCAGAGAATATCCTCCACGGAGATCTCCACTATATTAACATTGTGATGATCGGAAGTCATTACGGACCAGGATCCCTAATCCACCGGATCCCGATCTAGCATGAGCATTAATGTTGGCATGATTCTGCCCCCACCAGGAATATCCATGAACACAGAACCCACTGTCATTCTTCAAATGTGACTCGACAATAGCAATTATGTCTAGACTGTGGTAATCCACACAGCTTGCCCTGACTCTGTAGTTTTTACTTTCTTGATCCAGTTTCCATCCATTCACTTTCCAACGCAAGCCAATTTACGCCCACCATGACCTGCACAACCTGGATGTTGACCATGTCAAGCGCTGTCATTGAGCTTCTTTTTTGCTGCCATCACCCAAGACTTGTGATCGCTGGATGCCGGTGAAGCTACAGCGACACCTGGAGTTGTCTCATGTGTATCTTTATGATCGACAGATACACATTTGACATCATCGTCTAGATTGGGGTCATCTTTTTAGATCTTGTGTACCTTCTCCATCGTGTTCTCGCCTTAAGACTTAGGTAGGCTTCGGATCACAATTTGCCGTTCCAGGTCATCCCCAGCGGCGATTTTATTCACATTTACCAACTCTGGTTCAGGCTTATTCTCCAGGCCTGTCAGGTGAGTCATAATATCTGTCAACTTTTGCTTGAATTCAGTCCTAAAGTTGGCCATTTCCTGTCTCACAAGCTTGTATATCTGTTGAACTAGAGAGTTTTCAAGCCCATCGAACCGACCATTTACGCTCTTAGTTAGAATTTGAATGTCTCTGGCCAGAGAAGCACACGGTGCCTTTTGTCTATTCTGTGGGTTTTCATCTTCCATGCTAGCAAGCCACAGCTATGGGGTCAGACCTGTGCAGATATCCAAACCTCTGGAGTTTAAATAGGCTTATCAACGTATGGAGGAATCCAACAAACTACCCCGTAAAATGTCTCATAAAATCACCTTTCGCTTATATGATGATCACCAGCAGTTTCTCCTAACATTCATCCGCTGATCAGAATAAATATTGCTACACTTGTTGGAATACCTTTGGGATAAATGTTCACTTTTTGGAGAGCATTTGAGAGAGAGTTTGAGTGCTAACAGTAGGCGCCCAATCCAACTGAAAAGTAAAGCATTATCCAGTCCTTAACAAATGGAGATCTTTTTGTCACAAATACACGTTTATTTTCATTTTGTAATGCATTGATGAAACCATCCGACTGGGGATTGGGCAGTCTTCAACTGCCATTTCTTTCAAGCACAGTCAGACCACCTGCTGCCATGGGGTGAACATCCTAGCTCGCCCTTTTCCTTTATTCAACCTGATGCAGTCTCGAAACCAACAGCTGCCGAAAGTGCCAGACATCTGTGGGCACACACAAAAAACTTGACTGTATAGTAGAGTGAGTGCAGTAATATGAGTCAGTAGAGAATGTGAGTGTATGGTCGAGTGAGTACAGTAATATGTGTCAGTAGAAAGTATGAGTGTATAGTAGAGTGAGTGCAGTAATATGAGTCAGTAGAGAATGTGAGTGTATGGTAGAGTGAGTACAGTAATATGTGTCAGTAGAAAGTGTGAGTGTATAGTAGAGTGAGTACAGTAATATGTGTCAGTAGAGTACCATGCATGTGTTAATTTTGAGAAATTGTGAGGTCCTGGTTTTACAGTAGTTTGAGTGACTTAGATTAAAGCTCTGCGAGAACTGAACTGATCAATCACAGACCTGCAGCACCTCTCTTTGACATTCACTGCAATGACAGCTGAAACCATGGCAACCAGGCCCACAGAGAACAGCACTGACTTCAGCATACACAGCGACAGGCCAGCAGATGACTCCACAGGAGGACCTGGACCGACAGGAAATGAGCAACATTACACTGGACCCACAGAGACAACTTCTGTTACACACAAACTCACAATAATTGCATTTAGACAAATATTCATACATGCTCACACAAAGTATTCACATTAGTGCACACCTATTCAACTTATATAACAAAACTTCAATGTTACTGACTGAATAACAAATCAATATATAAAATTGTAGCACAGATATATATGTGTCTTTTCACAATACTGGAGAGATTTCAGGGATAGTTGTTCATTGTTTTATTATCAGATAATGATTCATCCCTTTAATTCATGTTCATTTTGTTTAGCACACATAAGAGACAGAGAGAGGATAAAACTACTGCATGAACCCAGGTAGGTTTTTATTATTTTTTTTATTGAATTGATTTAAATGATTTTTGGCTCAACTAAGGACGCCAAAATATTACATCAAAATAGGCTTTCATCAAAAATGATGAGGGAAATTGAAATTTGTAAGTATCAGGCATTTGGTCCAAAGTTATTAATACTCTTGTGAAGAAATTCCTCTTTGTCACAACACTTTTCAGGTCAGAACATAGGATGATATCAGACTGAAATTATCGGCCTTTGGTCGCTGCCCGACGTGTCTGCTGTGCAAACGCCTGTTACCATTGCAGACACGTCTTGGGTTAGTGGCACTGCTCAGATGTACTGCTACTCCACAGAAGAACTGACTTTCCTTACGCCGATAAACCAACTTGTCGTCCACTAATTCCCGTCAATTTGGAAAAATGTTCACTCAAAAATGCAGAAACCTGTATTCTTATTTTTCTTGTTCTGTGGCATGACTCACATTTTATCGGCAACAAAAGTTTCCCGTGTGCTGCTGTGAGTCGGCTGATATCCGCGACATACCTTTTGCGTCCACAATTTTATATGCAGCAACAACTGTAAAGTGAAATGCGAATTATGATAAACATTGTCTGAATCCATCCTTACTCTTGATTATCTTTCAGCAGCTCGTCATCCTCGGCACGGTAGGACGTTACTGACTGCTATTTTCATAACTTTTCCATATTATATGCGTTATTAATTTCATATTGTAGGATAATTTTTTATCATGCAGTGACGGATTCATTTGCACCCATTTCTTGTCCAGCGTAATCCATTGTGATGAAAGTTTTGCTTCAGAATAACGTTGTTCTATAAAATATGGCATTAATTAATTGGAGAGTTGACGTTACCCATAAGCAGTGATGATGACTTTCGAAATTAAATGTGAATTGGCATTTTCTTGCTTGCTTCGCGGTCACGCTTTTGTTACCCAGTATCATTAAAAGACACAGCCACCAACACACAACCAGTTCATCTGCGTACATTTACACTGACATCACCCACGAACAGATTCACTTGATCTACATAGACTTACGTTGACACTACCCATGAACAGACCTCCAGGCCTTACCCTCAGACAAACTTACAGATGTCCTTTGTGGGTTTTGATTGCGTCTCTGTGCCGACTTGGTTACTGCTGTTGCAGCTGATGGTCCCATTGGCTGCCATGGCGATGAGCATGACTCCTGTTGGTGAGGCTTTATTCTGTATCTCTGTGCAGTGGGCGTGGTCACAGGTGTAGCTGGCCCAGGTGTCTCCAGCAGAGCAGTTCACTGACACATTACAAACCCCTCCAGCAGAGGAGAGTAATGCCACTCCCACCTGGGGTATGGGTGGGGCTTCTGCAAAACAACAACCAATCAGCTGAGCCAGAGATTACATCATCTGTCCAGTGTTTGAACAATAATGCTGCAGAGGTTGGACTGAAATTTGCATGTGCTTCATATGATATACATGCAAATACCCATAAATTAAAGATGTTGGTCTCTGCTTTAGCCTAATATTGTTTCTATGTCTGATTCACTGGAGTTTAGGGCCAAACACAAAGATTGTGCTAGTTACCACTTATGGACCTCACTGTACATTCTCACAATACTTTATTCATCATAAAATACAGTATTGTAATAATCCCAAACCTGTGGATTTTTTCATATAATTTTAGAAAATCTTATTGTGACTCTTGCTGTATTGTACACATCCCAAAGGAGTCACCTGTCTGGAACATTCCATGTAGATTAATAGGTAATAGGTGATGTCATCATAATTGGCTTTAAAATAAGCTTCTTTGAAAGGCCTGGTCATTTAAGAATGGTTTGAGCTTCAACAGTTTTCATAAAGCTGTGGGAGCAAATGTGCTAGTTTTAGCACAATGTATCTCGATGTATCATTGCATGGAATGCAGGGATTTCACCATCTATAGTCTAAAATATTATTGAGAGGTCCAGGGAAATCCTTTGAGCATAAAGGGCAAGGTTGAAAGCCAATATTGAATACCAATGATCCTCCAGCCCTCAGACGGCACTGTCTTACAGACTGACATACTTCTGTAACATATGCAACCACAGGAGCTGGTGAATACTTTGGAAACATCTGGTCAGTTAAAAAAAAAAAAAAACCAAAGCCATATATTTTACCGTATCCAGAAACACTGCTGAATTCTGAGGGCTCAAACACATTTCACACAGACTGAGGCTGATTAAAAAATGTTCTGTGGTCTGACGAGTCCACTTTTCACATAGATTTGGAAATAACAGACAACCTGTTTTTCAGGCTCTAAGAAGAAAAAGACCATCCTAATTGTTACCAATGCATAGGTTAAAAGCCAGCGTCTGTCATGGCATGGGGCTGTGTTAGAGCTGTGTATCTGTGTTACTTGTACATATCTGAAGGCACAATTAATGCTGAAGCATATTTACACATTTGGAATCAACATACTGTGCTGTCTGGGCGACCTCCTTTTCAGGGACATCCCTGCTTAAGTCAGCGAGACAAGGCCAAGCCTCATTCACAACAACACAAGAAGAATGGGAGCTTCAAGGTCAAGATAACTCCAAAATACGCCAAAGAACACTGGCTAAAATTTCTTGACCCACAATTCATAGAAAAAGTTGTTGCATTTATGTTTCTAGCAAATCTTTTTGTATCAGCAATGGCTGCGATCTTGATTTTTAATATACGAACTGTAAATGCACAAACAACCAGACCTTTGTATCTGTTGACCCAGACAGTTGGAAAATAAATTGCTTTCATGTTTGTAGCATATATGGCTCAAAATATACAACAAATCTGATATCAAAACATTTGAATTTGGATTTTGCATTATACTTGGAGTTTCCAGAAGCTTCCGGAAGGGTAAAGGAGCTATGTCGCTTCTTAAATGGTCCAAGCAGTAGAACCCACAAAAAAAGGTACAGGACACATGGTATCCACTGTTCTGACTACAACATGTAAATTTTCTTTCGTAATGACAGCTCTGTAAAAACGTGCATCCTAGCGTATAATACAGTGGTTCACAAGCTCTGCAAGTTTTCATTCCATCTACAACTGCGATCACAAATGTAAACAGCAGTTTATTCATCTTAATTAGGGTCCATTTCATGTTTACCACATTTAGCCAGATTTTTCAATTTAGTAATTGTTGTAGAGCATGAAGCATAAAAATTGTGCATTATTGCAAGCATTCTCAGAAAGGACGAACAATTTTAACTGACTTTATATCAGATGACGGAGAATCAATCAGGTCCTACAGTGTTACTGAGCTCAACTCGTTTCTGCACAATGCAGGAAAACTCATCTTTTAATTCGTCATTTTCTGCCACATGGCTATTTTACAACAGTCCATGTATCCCCACTTTCACCTATTAGAGGCAACAGATACTTTAATTTCACCAGCTAGAATTTCCCCCTCTTTTAATGTAATAATAAATATTGGAGATTTGGTATAAGGTGAATTTGCAACATTTCAGGGCATACATAGCTATTTCTGACATTATGCAGCTTATAAAGGATAATTAACCTTAGAAACATGAATAGTGTAATTAAGAATAATTAACACCTTATTAAAATGCTGGGATTGAAATTTTAGTTGAAATAAAAACGAACACAGGGGGTCCCCAAGACTGACCTTCAGAACCACTGATATAGTATTATAATGGACTTACTGCTTATGCTAACAGAGATTTGTACATCAGAATACAAGGTTTAACCCCTTAAGAACTGAGATCCTTAAGAACCCTGGTACCGGGGACGGTTATTACGCATTGTAAATACAGCATTTTCTCAAATCGCGACATTGTCAAGCGGCATATCCACATTTCACGAAGAAACTCGGCCAAAAGCTCATGTAAACCATTTTTACCTCAACTGAACACAATTCAAGCACCAAGCAAGTAAATAAGCATGCAGCAGAACATAGGATAAAATCATATCAGTGCTGAATCGCCAGGATTTCTGCTGAATTCGTGCTATGCATAAAAACAATACCTCAAATAAAAGAGGAAAGTCCACAGAATGCAACAACATGAGCCCTGTCATTTTAAACCGACAACACATTGAAAGAACAGCAGGCATACACTTTACAGTCCACAGAGATGAGCAGAAAAAAATTCTTACCTTTGATATTTTGCAATAAAAAAACAGTTTGAGGGCAAATCTGCGCTTGCTATTGTCAGCCCAATGTGTTCATGTTATAACAAAACTAGATCTGCCGGGATCCTAGCATGTTCTTTCCCAGTGTTTTCCCGAGAAATAAAAAGAAGGGATTAAATTTTGTTGTGAAATATGAAGTTGACATAGGGGGGTCGGGGGCATGCCCGGGGGGTCCAAACTATGGGGGTCCGGGGGAATGCCCCCCCGGGAAAATTTTGTATTTCGAGAGCTAAAATGGCGCATTCTGGGAACATCTGAAGGTATATTTTGATCACAAAATTCTGGTGAGAACATAGCACTTTTACCAAAATGTTGGAATTTTCTGCACAAATGGAACAAAAACCAGGTTAAACTCAGGTGACTCAAAAGAGCCACAACTTCCCAAGTAGAAGTGGGAGGACTAGTTTATTCTCCAATACTTGGCACAAGGAGTAATGGGAAACACTATGTTACATGAATTCAAATACAATGTGATAACAATCTGAGAAGCCTCCTGTTCTTTTGGGCCGCCCACTTGTCTGCCGCAACCTCCAACCACATTACCCGGACAGGTGGGCCCTCAACGGTCACTTGTACTACTGGTACTTATACTAGGACAACTGCATTTTGCTGTGATTGCGCCAGAGCTTATTAACTCAGCATCCAGGGTCCGTTTTTTCCCAAAAAAAGGCTGTTATTTTTCTCGCTGACATTATAATTAGTACACGTGCAGTGTCATGCGTGTTTGTTATTGTCGTCACTCTTCGATGACGATGCCAATCACTGACCGCGATACAGACAGTTCATGGAACTAAGTAAACACGTGTCTGCTGCATGCGCGCACTGTTGCAAAAGGCGGGATCACAGATGCCGCACTAACGTTTAGCGTCACAGGACGTCCACATACACTACTAGTACTATTTAGTCCCAGAAATTTTCTGTCGCATCTCTCTGCCGCTCAGCCTACAGCTCTCACACACACTGCTCCGGCGCCGCCCTTCCACTCAAGTCACTTTTTTTAAATCCCCTACAGCGCGAAACATGAGTCCCGCAAACGCGGCGCTGAGGAGCTTGTATGTAATCGGAGGACAAATGGCTCCTTAGTTTCGAAATGGTTTGGATACAAGGTGATCGCGTTGAAAATAAAGGCGTTTGTCTATCGTTAGAAGCTCATTTGAAACATTGCCGCGGGTCATTTAAGAAAATGACAGCTCCGAAGAAACGCCGCTATAGTTTGAGGTAGTGCTAACATTAATAAAAAAAGATGATCATCATCACCTTATCTGTTACCATTGATGATCCTTCCTGAAATGTAGATGTAATGTATTTCCAAATCTAAGCCCATCTTATGCGGAATGTTTCCTAATAGACTGCAACACGGAAAAACCAATGGATGAAACAGGCACCTTCAGAATGCGTAAAAGACGCACCGGCCAAGGCAGGTCAAACTCACTGTGTGCCTTCTAATAATGGACAGAACAACTCTTTTCTATTAATTCTTTTTGAATTAAATTTTGTGATCAGGGATTGACAATTGTGCCACAAATATAATTGCGTGGAAAAAATAGTTACTTATTTGAGTCATCTGTTTCGTCCACGAAAGCCAAGTGTCTCTCACTTATGTCGAGTGAATGACAAGCACTAAAGACAATTCCGTTCACGACAAGAATATACCAGTTTTGTCTTCCGTTCACAAAAGGATTTAATCTCTAATGAATTTCTTCCACAAAACCCCTACAGTTTTATAAATTTCGTGGACAAAAATCCAGTTCTTATAAACTAGTTTCGTGCAGATAACGTGGATTTCATGGCACAGAAATCAATTTCGTCCATGAAAAGGGCGTGTTACTCTTGGCTCCCCATGATATGTAGCGTGCGATGAATGAATTATAAAAAAAACGATTACAAGATTATAACCTACCTCCATGCGTTCACTCAATGACTGTCGAACCGTGCCTTGAACTCCGCTACCTGAGGCCTGTCATCGGTAGCGATGGCCATGTGCTTATTAATGATTGGGAGCGTGCGAACCCAAACGCAGTGACCTCGCGCCAAATGTTTTTATTGGTTTATTAAGTACAAACAGACGAGTTATTAAAAATTGAGTGTGAGGGATAATTTGTTCACGCAAAAAGATCTTGGAATGAGATCGCTAACTGTAGTAGCGTTTAGTCCACTGTCTATAATTGCCTAATTTCGAGATCACCCCTTCTTTATTTTAACCGACTACCGACAACTTTGATCGGTTAACGTTGATACGGTCAACCATCGGTTAAACGGTCATCGGTTAACAACCCTAGTACTATTACCAGACTAGTATCATGTACACATCATATTAATTAATACACAATATGTATCATGTTCATGTACACTTACCGTCCATACATGTATACATTTCACATGCCGATCCCTCAAACACAGAAAAACCACAACCAGCTTTGTTCTTTTATTGTTATCGTACCGATACCTGTGTAAACACGGCGGGTATGATAGATAAACAAACACCCGCGCGGGCCGCGGCTGCCGTGATGAGTGATGGTCCACAAGACACGGGACAATACGCAATTGACTCACGGCACCACATGGGACTTGTATCGGGGGAAAATCCTGGGGGAAATTGTTTTCGTGCATAATTTTTTTCAAACGTCTCGGCATTCATAAAAGCGTCTTGGCAAAACTTGATGCGTATCGACGATAAAAAAAGCGTATCGGTACCGATACACTTAAACGCTTTGGGGAAAACACTGCTTTCCCAGGGCGTTGCTTCAAATATTTCAGCTCCGTTGCATTCCGCCTCCTTGCAATGTACTTTCCAATCTGCTTTCGGCTTGCGATGCTGTCAGGAAGACTATGCCGGTAGGAATTAGATTGTATGAGTCCTGATGATTCTAACGAACTCTAAACCACCTTAATGGTAGAAACCGAGCCTGAGCTACAGCCTTGCGTTCTGAGTGCGTCAAACTGAGTCCATGGGACATAATGAATGTTCTTGAATAGCGCGACAATATAAACGCATAACTAGCTTGTTTGAGGTATTGTCTGAATAATTGTCCGCTAAATACTCAACATTCAAAAGTCGTTTTCTGACAGAATCTTTGCACTATTCCGCACAAATACTGAGCCTACAACAGTACAGTACGTATTTTACTTACCCATTCGTTGAATGGGCAATTTCACCATAGACTGTTGTCGATTGGCGCAGCCTATTGGATAAAATGCTGCGCTGCCTAAAGGAAATTGTGAAGGTACAATTCCTGATCGGGGTGCCTTTTTTTTTTTTGGAAATAATCGCAGTTGCCTTCTACAAATAATCGCTGGGGTTTTTGTTATTCTTACTTTTCTTTAACATATTTTCACATTGCCTTTGTATTTATCATTTTACTTATTTGTGTTGTTTTTTAATAAATATACTCCAGTGGAGTCAAACTTTATTTTCATTGTATGTATTATCTTTGAATGGGAAATTGTATAGGCAACAAAACTGGCAGGAATAATAATATTTTTTTTTAATTCTAAAAATTAAAAAATGTTGTATTTGGATGGAAAGGATGCCTGTAATGATATATAAGTGAAATTTTATGGGTTTTACAGCTTAGTATGTAAGAAATCTGGAATGGAACACAAGGTACCTAAATTGCCAAAATGGAGAGGCCACCTAGACATGCCTCTCTAATTTTGTTCTGATTGACCGGATCAGAATAAACTTTGGCACAGACAATAATGACATTCTGTGCTGAACTTTTTAGGTTTCAGGCTGCAACTCAACAAATTTGCAAGGGATCGAAGTAAAAATTTGTTAGGTGCAAAATGAGATCTTTCATTTATACTGTGTTCCATCTCCATTTACTCTGAATCAGTGACATATATAGTGATTTTTACACCAGGTATGAAATCCCAAATAGTTTTACTTATTACGATACCAAGATTATTCAAATGGACCAAGCAGTCGCAGAGATATTCTCATTTAAACTCATTTCATTTTGGGCTTGCCATTTTCAAAAAAGAGGCTCAGGGCTTAAGGGGTTAAATATTATTATCCAAGAAAACACATCATCTGACATAATCTCTGGACAATCACAGTAATCACATTAAACTAAAGAACAGCACTATTGTGGAATTTAGGAGTGTTGATCTATCTATTCTGCATTCACATCTCCTCTGCACCGTTGTTATTAAATTGTGCACATCAGTGATTGTAAATAATGTAATATTTCTACCTTTAACTTTGAGGATGTGGCTGGTGAGATATTTGTTTCCTTTTTGATCCGTTATCTCTGCTCTGTAGATCCCACTGTGTATCAGCTGCACATTCTTCAGCAGCAGAGACAGGTCAGTGCTGTAAAATTCTGCCATTTCCTGAAAACCTTCAAAAATTTTCGCATCCTTATCACCTTGACGGTATTCCAGTACACGCTGACCATTGAAAATCCAAGTAATGGAGTAAAACTGTCGTCGTTTATATCCAGGCACATCCAGACGAACAGAAGCTCCCTTTGGCACAAACAAATCCACTACAGCTCCTGAAACTGGAAAGAAACAGAAGATTTTAAGAATTGGAAGAGTTACCTATAAAAGAAAGCAGAGAATTATACATCATCTAAGACCTTTTTTAAATTGAAAACAGCACAAGATATTTATGTGTTTTACCACATCAAATTCTTTTTTTTTTTTTTTGAAAAATAGGTGCATTCTGAATTTGATCCCCAAAATACTCTCCAAAAAATAGGGATGGGGTAGTTGGTAATTTAACACCAGGAAAGTGATAGAATGCTTGGAAATGGGTGAACAGGTATTAAACAGGTGATGTTGTCATGCTTTGGTATGAGAAGAACATCCACAAGGGCCTCAGTCATTGGTTGAGGCGTGCTACTTTGCAAAAAATTCCAAAATCTAATAATCCAATGGTTGAACAACAAAATTTCTCAACATGCCAGGATTTTTGGGATTTTTGTCTCATATTCGGAATAGAGGGTCCAAACGATGCTCACAGAAGAACCTTACAGTTATATTTAATATAGGCATACAATGCACACACGAATGGAGTGAACTGAAGACGATACACAGTCAGGAGGTCAGGCAGGGTCTTCACAAGGTGACAGGTAATTGGGATGTCAGGCTGAATTAACCAGGGCATGTTAAGCAGGTACCCACTCTCAAACATGAATACAGAAAGACTGGGATGAGAGCCACTCACCAGGATCACTGGAGCTGGGAAGGTATCCTTGATAAATCAAGACCTTAGAATTATAGGGTTCTAACTAACATTTACAAGGTTTTGAGGAATCGGCTTGCAAAGTTTGGCTGGTCACTTAGGGAACTGGAACTTTGTAATTCTGATCTGAACCCAATTTAGCAAATGAATTGAATACCCATACTTAATCATTACATAGAACTGTTTATTGCTAATTATGTGTTATAGTTAACTCAATTTGACCAAAATTTCAGTTAGAACCCTATAATTCTAAGGTCGCAAAATAGCTAATTAGTTTTCTGGTGTAACCGAAGACGGGAAAGGCGCTCAACAGTAATGTGTGCAAGAGAATGGAGAGAGAGAGAGAGAGAGAGAGAGAGAGAGAGAGAGAGGGAGAGAGAGAGAGAGTGTGTGTGTGTGTGTGTGTGTATCTGATTGGATGATTAAAATTTTTAAGATATGGGCGTGAAAAGATATGATCTAGGTACGAGCACTCACACCAGTTTGAACCACGCAATGTGGCATGATAGATCTCGCTGAATGCACTGAAGAAATAACTAAATGCCAAAACAACAGGTTAATTAATTAATTTCCTAACCTGTAATGCTGGATCAGGCGATGCTCGAGCTAACGTTATGTGGAAGGGAGAACTTATGTGACCACAGCGGCACCTACATCCTCCAGGTAGATCAGAATGACTAGACCAATTTGCCTCTCAACATGAAAACAGAACTCAGGCTGTGATCCAGGATCAGACTTTGGTCACATTACCGTTATGTGACAGAGAAAAAACGGTGTTCTGCAGATCACCTGCTGCCCAGATCAGTGCTGTCCCAATCAATACCCCTCCTAACCCCTGCAGAAACAACCATGAAACACTTCAAATCAAAAAAGAATGTACCATTTTTATAATGAGTCTGTGCCGCGGGCTACTGGTACTTTTCTTGTGTCAATAGATGCATTTCAAAATAGCATTTTGCATTACATTTTTGAAGCAATATTGATGCAAAGCTGTGTAAATTTCTCCTTCAAATGAAATTATGATGCTTAATGTCACTTATGACATCCTACCATATGAATTACAAGGTAGATCATATGTATGGAGGTAAACCACCGATTTGCTGAGGTTTGTTGCATGCATAAAAATTTTGAAGGATGAAAATGAATATATTTCAGTTTTTAATGTCGTGTCCTGCTATAGTGACTTGACTGTGAAGTGCAAAGGTGAGCTCTTTGAATTAATGAACAAACTGGGCAACAAGTATCAGACAGAGACCCAGATTCCTGAGCACTACACAAAAACAGAGAAGAGAATGACCATCCTGTTTCACACACCACAGATCTCCTCTGGGATAATGCCCTTCGGGTAAAAACTTCACACGCTGTCATGACTCATAACATAATAATTCATAACCTGTAAATAATGTGTATAATGTCATAAAAATACTTGATGTAATAACCTGTGATGTGATAAAAACCTCCAGCTCACAATGTAATCACGTTTTGTCCATAATTTAATGACAGTCAGCTTTGTTCATTTACTTTACACTTTGCTGAAGATCAATTTCCCCCAATGCTTTTATTGCTGATCAAGTTTTTGAATCTTTGAATCATGAAACATCCTGTTTTGAAGGTGATGATATAGTACAGATTAGACATAATAAGAGGTAAGTAACCCATAAAGTAAATAAATATTTAAAATATGTAAATTTGACAAACACTGTACCTGAGATCAGCAGTGTGGAAACCAACAGGAGAAGCATTTTCAGAGACAGGGGGATGTGTGAGGCTTCTGCTGTAGAGTTAGGGTTTTGTGTGGTGTGGGGGGAGTGCCTGCGAGCGTTTTTGTGTGCATATTTATGTGGTGCTACGGTGTTGCATGCTGGGTTCTTGTGTCTGTACGGCTTTGCCATGGTGTTTTGTGGATACAGGACTGCATGTGGTTCTGTGATTGCTGGTGTCTGGTGGGGACTGTGACCATAAAAGTGTGTGTTTATTGGGAGCACCGTGTTGCAATCCTTGCCAGTGATGGTTGCACCCAGTACTAAACCAGGGGGGCCATTAGATATGAATCTTCCATTAAGTGGAAATTGATTTTATTAATGTACTCAAATATATAAAAGTACATTATTTCTAACATGTTGCCATTTTGAGTTTCTATAATATTTGCCAATGTTCTCATATTCTTATCACTTGGCGGTTGGCAGGGAGGTGGTGTTACTTTTCTGCAATAGGCCCTCCAGCTTTTAACAGGAAGTCTGTTAAAGTTAGAGGCTGCAGTGTGGCTAACCACCTCGCCCTGTTCACATCGTTCCAGAGCTATAATGAAATCATCACAGTATTGCAGAGCTGATGTCCATTATAGATTTTACGCACAAAGAAATGTTTAATTTGAATGTTTTTTGAGAGCATCTTCCCAAAATGGTGTAATTTTTAAAGGTTTCCTGACATGAGGCACGCCACCTGAAATTGTTGGTTTATTACACCCCGCCCTCTGAAAAAGTAGGAAGTTTCCGAGACGTAAGTCACGTTCCTATGACGTCATCAAAGGAAAGCGTCTCTGCCTTAGCAATCTCGGCTGTCCATTTAAACGCTTGTTTACACACGTTTTCTAGTGTTTTTGTTTAGTGTATAAGCCTATGGCAAGCTGTTTTAACGTATAACAGCGAAGTTTGACTACCCAGGATTAACATTGCCGATATCTACAACATCATTTTGACTCGTCGTAATTACATTGTGACTAGTCAGAATTTTCATTCAAGATATCTATAATGTCATTTTGACTAGTGAAAACTACAGTTAGAGATATGTGTAATTCCGTTTTGACCAGTCACAACTGAATTACAGATGTCAGCAGGGACGTCACTGAAAGCGACACTCGACTCGTCACACATCCTAACTGACAATTGTAGATATCTGTAATTCAGTTTTGACTAGTCAGAATGAAGATATCTCAAACGTCATTATGTCTAGTCAGAATTTTTGTGCAGCGTTTGCGGAAGACATGGCGGTTACTGTTCTGGATAAGATTGACAGAAAATGCCATAAAATAGAACGAGAGCTTCGTTCATTAGAGACTTGTGGTACAAATTTACAGCGTATTGAGTATTTGTTGTCTCGCTCCAGACAAGCTTGAGGACCTATGACGAAGTCTGGATGGTGTCAGAACGCTGATTTCTCATTCTGGAATGCGTTTCCCGAAATCACATGCTAACTTATAGTTGGGCCCATTGACTGTGAATAGAAGAACTATGCAAGTTGCTAGCTTAGTTAGCAACTACGCTTTTGGGAAAAGCACCCCTGGAATAACAGACGAAAGAGTCGTTGTTGCAGAATGTAACGTTAAACCCTGAGTAGTGTTGACAACTGCGGTCAAGCTATCACCAGTTCGGAAAACAACGTTCAAACTATCACAGCTAAAACTTTGATGTGTAAATACAGCGGACAGCGCGGTAGAACGGTCACGTGATACAATAGCTGCCAAAAATCGGCTTGTTGAAAGAAATACCGGGGCATATTTAACGAAAGAATGCCAGTATTTTGTTCAGGAAAGCATCGTGAACAACTTCTATAGTTTGGTTTGAAAAGGATTTTTATTTATTTATTTTTTCAATAAATAGTTGATATTTTGTGCAGATTGAAATGTGAGATTTTGGAGAACTGCTGTTGAGGGTTCGGCAGCCATAAGCTTTTGCTTCAGCCGAAATCCCTTTTCGACCAGCCATATTTGTTTATTTTCTTTATTTTCTTTTATTCTTTAATTATGTTTAATATGTTGTGTTGCTGTGTTTGAAATAAACATATTCATTCATTCTTTCATTCATTCATTCAAAAATTATATTTAATGTGTTTTGTTGCTGTGTTCGAAATAAACATATTCATTCATTCATTCATTCATTCATTCATTTACCCCTGATAATGAACAATTGCATGTCACTGTAATAATGTATGTCACTGTAATAATGTTTTACTTAAAGCAAAATTGGATTTTTTTTTTTTTCAATAAATAGTTGTTATTTCTTACAGATTAAAATGTGAGATTTTGGCGAACTGTTGTTACTCCAGATGATGAACAATTGCATATCACTGTAATAATGTTTAATTTACAGCAAAACAAAAAAAAAAAGAAAGAAGTAGATTTTACTCTGGCATTAATGAAGGAATTGCCATTAGAACTGGTCATTTTAGGTGGACAAAAAATGAGTAAATTCAAGCGGGGACCATGATATTGTGTATTTCAAAATGTTGGTAACACTTTACTTGAAGGTATCGTCTTAAGAGTGACATGGCCCAGTCATGAACGTGTCATAAACATTATGTAAATGTCATAAACGTTGTCATTAAGTGTCATTCGGTTTTTGAGATGACAAGTTGACATTGTTTGGGTTGTCTTCATTATGACAACTTCGTCAAAAGAGTGCCATGACACTGTCATAACTGTTACATGACACATTACAGCAAGTCACATGACAGCTATGACAGTGTCATGTCACTCTTATGATGGTACCTTCAAGTAAAGTGTAACCAAAATGTTTGTGGAAATTGGTGGGCCCAAACCATACTGCACATGCTGTAGTTAAAGCGTATGTGAATCATCAGAAAAACGGCCATCAAATAAATAAATAAAAATCCTTTTCAAACCAAACGATGGAAGTTGTTCACGATGTTTTCCTGAACAAAATACACGCATTCTTTCGTTGAATAAGCCACGGTATTTCTTTCAACAAGCCGATTTTTGGCAGGTATTGTATCACGTGACCTTACTAGCGCGCTGTCTGCTGTTTGCGCATCATTTTTAGATGTGATAGTTTGACCGTTGCTTTTCGAACTGGTGGTAGCTTGACCGCAGTTCTCGTTCTCGGGCGCGCTTCCCGAAATCACAGATGCTAACTTACATAGTTGAGCCCAATGACTGTGAATGGATGAACTATGTAAGTTGCTAACTTAGATAGCAACCACGCTTTTGGGAAACGCTCCCCTGGATGGTGTTAGAACACTGATCTCCCGTTCTGAGATGCGTTTCCCGAAATCGCTGGTGCTAACTTACTCAGGGCTCTCAAGTCTCACGCATTGAGCGTGACACTCACGCATTTCAATAAGTTCTCACGCTCTCCCGCCACACATGACATTTCTCACGCTGAGAAGTGATAAAACTCGCTGCACATTAGTAACATGAACTATAATGAATGAATGAGGCGAAGGTAGAGGGCTCTGTTTGAATCCTCAACCTATCAGCCAACCAGTAAATAGGATTTCTTGTTGCCAGGTGAAATAGCAGCGCCGTAATCACGTCTTCCAAATGCGCGCGAATGCTATTGTGTGCACACGTCAAAAAAGAGCTGGAAGTGGAATGCTGTGTGTGCTGATTTTTGTTCCAACCACAATTGTTGTCACAAGATTTTAACAAGTTTTTAATGTCTTAATTAGTTGTTTTTCATATTTAGCATTGTTACTTACTATTTTTAGCCAAATGTTTCATAGAAGCATCCATACATGCTATGAAGAATAAAATATCCTTGAAGATAGTGGTTTTATTTCTATACTGCAAGAAATTTCCAGCATTGTAACATTTGAAACTGATCAAATTAGACACTGAAGAACTCAGTAAACCCCAAAATTGGGCTGAGGGACACAACTGTCTCAAGTTCAAGTTCTTTCAAAAAACTTAAGGTGAATTATTTAGATTAACACAGAGCTGGTTTGACTCTTTACTATTTGCTTGTCGAATAAATTTGTCTTGATATGCCAATTAGTTTTCACCAAGTAGGAGCCAAGTACATCTTTAATTTGATTAGTTACATTGTTTTCTCTCATTTTATGTTATTTCCAATGCATAGCAAAGTGGGTATGGCATTTTTTTAATTCTGGATGGCGAACACGGATATTTCTCTTATCTTGTGAATTAAGAGGGCAAATAACTGCTCTAAGCATTAAATACACTTAATTAAGACTAATGAACAGCTCGTTAAAATCCTGCGATTACAACTGTGGTTAGAACGAAAGCCAGCATACACAGTGGGTCCCCAGGAACAAAGTTGAAAACTGCACTCGAGCAATAAACTACTGCAGAACCCATGATTTTCTGTATCAATGTTCATTGACCCGGCGCAGCACTATTAGGACAAAAGGCTATCAATTTTCACGCATTTGCTGTTTAAGCGTCATATTCACGTTCCTGTCCCGTATGTCAGCAACCATTCAACCAGCGCGTTTGTAAGAGACTGTCAAGCGGAATTGAAGTACTTGTGGATGGAGGGACATCAGTTTCACACGCGTTTCGGTGGATTTCACCACTAATGACATGGAAATAATTACGACTCCAGACTTTTCACGCTTTTCTTTCTAAATTGGACCCATTGACTGTGAATGGACGAACTATGCAAGTTTGGTAACGCACCCCTGCAGTTACAGCTGAGAGTGTCTTGTTGCAGAATGTTACGTTAAACCCTGCCCATTTGACAGCTACTGTCGTGGACGGGCTGCGGGATTAAAAAACATGCCAAAAACAACTTCGGCCACTGCTTGCTCTGACATAGCGTTTGAATGCAGCTTTGAATCAACACGCGGCACCGCTTCCGCTTGCCGTAACTTTCTGGCATACAGATATCTGCGACGTCATTTCGCCTAGTCAAAACTCTAATTCAAGGTATTTTTAATTACATTTTGACTTGGCAGAATGGAAGCGAAAGTTATCTCCAATTACAGATTGATCTCTACAATTGATCTCTAATCAAATTTCTCTCCGAGATATCTGTAACTTGATAGAAGATACCTACAATTAAATTATGACTATCCAAAATTCCAGTTTGAGATATCTACTAATTAATTTTGATTAGACATATATCCAGTTAAAGATATCTACAATGTCACTCTGACTAGGCAAAGCTTAATTTAAGATATCTGCACAGGACAATGTAGATATCTTGAATTGAGGGCAATTCAAGATATCTTGGACTTTTGACTAATCAAAATTTAATAGTAGATATCTCAAACTGGAGTTACTACTAGTCATAATTAAGTGGCAGATATCCGTAATTCACTTTGCAGATATCTGCAACTGAAATGTAGATATCTGTAAAGAGAAACCCCATTCACATGAATGGAAAAAGTGACGTCATTTATCCTTGAAAGAATGACGTTGTAGATATCTTAAAAGACATTTGTGGATAGGAAGAATGTCATTGTAGATATCGGAAATGCTCGTTTTGACTAGGAAGAATTGAATTACGGATATCTGTAACACATATCCAGTCTAGCTGTTAACATGCATAAAAGGGTGCTATCTGAGCGATGCGAATATTCCTTGTGGGTGTTCTGTATATTAAAGTGTTTCTACCTTATGAGCTACTGTAGATTCCACGGTGATGTAAGCACGCAGACTGCCGTATCTGCGATCAGTGAAAGAGAATGAAAATGCGAGGCGGTCATGTGTCGTACAAGCTCTGTAGAAGCTAATGCACTAAAGAGAAAATAAATTCGGTATCGTTGTTTCATGTGAGTTGCGGACTGTCTGTTTATTTGTAATAACGCGAAGAAACAATCTGCTGAGAGGAGAAATCCCTCAACACTAGCTATTAAATGTTAAAATGGCTTGCTATAATAAGCCTGCAATCAAGATATCTATCTATTCATCTATCAATCTAATTGTTACACTCAACTAACTGTGTTACGCAGGCTAATGTAGCTCGATGGCTGAGGCATTGCAGACGTCCGCGGATGCTCACGAGCGTTCGATCCTGTACGCCTTTGCCCGTCCGGGCGCCTGCGAGCGTAGGCGAACTATCGCTTGAGCTGCCTCGCCTGGCAATCCGAGATGGCGTCTAGCCTGAAAGGAGGATCATGTCATCCGGAAATGGGCACGACACAAAGGATCACTGTATCTTGGCATGGTTTCCTCCACATAGTTTTCAATACGGTCCGTTCCAAGGAGATTCTCGCCTCTTATCATAGCATCTTCTTCACAAATACATAATGTGTCCGCCACGGCAGCATCACAATATTCTGTGTCCATCGGTTAAGACAATTCATTTATAACAGCTCGAAGTACACAGTGGCTGTGTCCCAATTCAGAGGCTGCGTCCTTCGAAGGATGCAGCCGCTGAATTGGGACACAGTAGACCATTGCCTGTGCACGGTAGCGTGCAAGTTCGCTCCAGCGAGAGTGGGTCTAACAAATGAGCACATCGGCATGTTAATTGGTTCCATCTGATCACAAAACAAAAAGTTCTCCATGTTTTATCCTGCAGTTTTTTTTATATTTCAATGTCAACTTTGAACTATATTGTTGAATTTTTGGCGGAATGATACCGTTTTTTTTGGGTGTTACATGGTGACTAATCACTGCGCATACAGACTCTGTTTCTGTAACAACTGTAGAAACGTTTACACCTACTCGGTGAGCAAAGGCGCGCCATTGTGCTTCGATTTGGGCCACTTTAGATGGAAATGACCGGACAATTTCTGAAAAGGCTGCGCCGATTCTTGAAGCCGAATTCGCAAAACGGGATTTGAAATATGGGTTTCACAACGCATGTTACCGCCGTTATACAGACTTGAAGCAGATAAATAGTGCAAGGAGGCGGTGTGAAGTGAAAAATGTGCCTAAAACTGTATTTTCCCCAAAGAAACTGAGGTCTACTCAAGGCCTGATGAGTACGATAGAAACTGCGTCAGCTGGGCCTAGGCCTAGTACTAGTAGTGCCATAGCCAGGCCTGCTGCTGCTTCCAGTGTCATTCAGCAGGAGCAAAAAGCAGTAAAGCCAGTAGGCAGGCCTTCGATAAAAGGAAAACAGGATGATGACAGTGATGTTCAGACCACGGCAGCGGCGGTGGCACCTCCAGTCATGACAGTGGCAAAAAAGGCAAGCGGGCCGAGAAAATTTGTTGCACCACGTAGAACGACTGCAGGGTTACTTCCAGTAGCATGCATCATATGCAAGAAGGTCGACAAGTTTTTCACGAAATCCCACAAACGACAGAAGGATAAATTAGTGCTGGCAGAAACTGAGTCTGCAGGTAAAAAGATTCTTCGACAGGACACTTTGTGGTCAATTTAATTTGAATAATTTACTCTTAACTTGTGTAGGGGTGTGTATGCAATGTGCATGATGAATGAGGTTCTTGGTCTTAGCCTCCTGGGAATGAATGAATGACCCAGTAGCTAATTTTACATCATGCAGATTGCACACATTCAGTCCTGTCATTCTGTTTGTTGTCATCTCACCTTATTTATTCTTTTTTTCAGGTCGCCTGTGTGAAGCCGCTCAGCGAAAAGCTGATGAAAGCATCCTTATGCATGTGCGGGACAGGGATTGTGTGGTGATTGAAGTCTGTTATCATCAAACTTGCTACAAGGAAAACACAACGCGTCCGAAAGATGATGCACAGCTCAGGTTAGTCAACAGGCAACATTCTTATAATACAGAATGAATCCTGCTACTCCAGCATGGCTGAAATAACATTTGCACTGCAAAGGCCCCACTCAGATTGCTCGAGCCAAGCATTTCAGTTTGATTTTCACATTTTTCAGGCCTGCTGACCCAGCGAATCTACCATATGCTAAAGCATATGCTAAGTTCTGTGATGTGGTGGTGAGGGGACGGCTTATTCAAGGCCAGGAAATTCTCCGGATGAAAAAGATTCACCAGCTCTTCCTCCAAACTGTGAGAAGGTGTGAAAATGTGGAGATACATCCGTCTTCATACAGGTGAGTAAATACACTCAACAAAAATATAAACGCAACACTTTTGTTTTTGCTCCCATTTGTTATGAGATGGACTCAAAGATCTAAAATTCATTCCAGATACACAATATTACCATTTCTCTCAAACATTGTTCACAAATTTGTCTAAATATGTGATAGTGAACACTTTTGCTTTACTGAGACAATCCATCCCACCTCACAGGTATGCCACATCAAGATGCTCATCAGACACCATGATTAGTGCACAGGTGTACCTTAGACTGTCCACAATAAAAGGCCACTCTGAAATGTGCAGTTTTGTCTCACAGCAAAATGCCACAGATGGCGCAAGCATTGAGGGAGCGTGCAATTGGCATGCTGACAGCAGGAATGTCAACCAGATCTGTTGCTCGGGCATTGAATGTTCATTTCTCCACCATAAGCCGTCTCCAAAGGCGTTTCAGAGAATATGGCAGTACATCCAACCGGCCTCACAACCGCAGACCACGTGTAACCACACCAGCCCAGGACCTCCACATCCAGCTGGTTCACCTCCAAGATCGTCTGAGATCAGCTACTCAGACAGCTGCTGAAACAATTGGTTTGCATTACCAAAGAATTTCTGGACAAACTGTCAGAAACCGTCTCAGGGAAGCTCAACTGCATGCTCGTCGTCCTCATCGGGGTCTTAACCGGACTCCAGATCGTTGCCATAACAGACTTGAGTGGGCAAATGCTCACATTCGATGGCGTCTGGCACGTTGGAGAGGTGTTCTCTTCACGGATGAATCTCGGTTTACATTGTTCAGGGCAGATGGCAGACAGCGTGTGTGGCGTGGTGTGGGTGAGCGCTTTGCTGATGTCAATGTTGTGGATCGAGTGGCCCATTGTGGTGGTGGGATATTGGTATGGGCAGGCATCTGTTATGGACGAATAACACAGGTGCATTTTATTGATGGCATTTTTAATGCACAGAGATACCGTGATGAGATGCTGAGGGCCATTGTTGTGCCATACATCCATGAACATCACCTCATGTTTCAGCAAGATAATGCACGGCCCCATGTTGCAAGGATCTCTACACAATTCTTGGAAGCTGAAAATGTCCCAGTTCTTGCATGGCCAGCATACTCACCGGACACTCACCACCCATTGAGCATGTTTGGGATGTGCTTGACCGGCGTATACGACAGCGCGTACCAGTTCCCACTAATATCCAGCAACTTCGCACAGCCATTGAAGAGGAGTGGACCAATATTCCACAGGCCACAATTGACAATCTGATAAACTCTATGCGAAGAAGATGTGTTGCACTGCATGAGGCAAATGGTGGTCACACCAGATACTGACTGGTTCTGAGTCCCCAGACCACCAATAAAGCAAAAACTGCACATTTCAGGGTGGCCTTTTATTGTGGACAGTCTAAGGTACACCTGTGCACTAATCATGGTGTCTGATGAGTATCTTGATGTGGCACACCTGTGAGGTGGGATGGATTGTCTCATCAAAGCAAAAGTTCTCACTATCACCCATTTAGACAGATTTGTGAAAAATGTATGTGAGAAATGGTAATATTGTGTATCTAGAATGAATTTTAGATCTTTGAGTCCATCTCATGACAAATGGAAGCAAAAACAAAAGTGTTGCGTTTATATTTTTGTTGAGTGTACATGTGAAGTATCCTCAGAATTTCAGGAGGTTGAAAAAAAGAGTTTGGACTTATACAACTTATACAGAATTTCAGCCAGAACATGACATGCATGAGGGCATTTCTACTCAAGTTGTGTTCCCTGAACACTTCCCTGAAAATCCATGGGACCGTCTGAAAATTGTTATTCGGGGTGACCTCCATGAGTCCATCAACACCAACATGTACCCAACTGCACTAACATTCTCATTACTGAATGTCTTACATGAATTCAAAACAATTACTTTTCCATCTTCAGAGGCTTTTTAAAAATCTGTTGCAGTGGGTCACCCCATGCAAATAGTTGGATTCGGTACATGCTGGCATTGAACATTTTCTTCACATTTCAGGACGGACCAACTGAAGCAGCGATTACAGAATGACTTCCCACAGCTGAACTTCCAGAAGCCCAGTCGAAAGCACAGTTTTTGTGGAGCCAACAGCATTTTTTGACAGATCTTCTTCTGAGACTGGTGAAAGTGCATCAAACAACGAGGACAGTGAACAGTCTACAAGTGCAGATGAAACCAGAGACGTGACCGTTGAGGCTCAGGTACCTCCTGCAGCTGCAGTTGGCATGGACATGGAGGCTACGAGAACTCTTTTTGGTGCGGGTGTCATTATGAAAAATGTGATCAAGGACACTCCTCATTTTCAGGCCCAATGGCCTCCAACTGCTGCAGATCTTACTGTTTCTGCAGCCTGCTCTGTTGTTCCAGTTGAACTGTACAATTTTCTCGCATGGTGCACTGGTATATCTGATGAACCAACTGTGGCATTTTCCGTTAAAGTGCAGGAGGACACAGAAGCGAAACTTTTGTCCATTTGTCAGGACATTGTAAACTTGTCCTCAAAAGGTAAATTTCCAACTCCCAAGTCACTAACAGTAGGCCTAACTGTCAGTCATTTCACTGGGTCTTCTCAGTTACTGTCCATTTTGAACAGATTTGGCCATTGTCCATCAAATGTGTCAGTACTTAGCTTTGAAACTGCTCTAGCCCAGCTCCAACTGTTAGGAGGAGATGTACCACCTGGCTTTGCCAAAAAAGTTCCCACAATTCTTGTTTGGGATAACATTGATTTTGCCGAGGAAACAGGGACAGGACACGGAACAACACATCACACTAATGGAATTATGGTTCAGGCTCGGTCAAGTAAAGGAACTGCGGAACCACAACCCACCTCCATCAAGAAAAGTGTTCGAGTTCTCAAGCCACAGCCATCATGTTTGGAGCACTATCGTCAGAAAAAACAACAAGGGCCGGAGGAATTGGGATCCGTATCACAGCTTGATGCTGAACTGTACCGACCCAAAATTGTTGCGTCTCGCTCTACGGAAATGGGCTTCATTGTTTGCAAGCATGTGAACGCTGAGATGAGTGAAAGTGGGGTCCGTTTAATCCCTAAGTGGACTTGGTTGAATATTGAAATTCAGCCAGGTTGACCATTGCCGAAGTCTGCTATTCACTATCTGCCAGTCATTGAAGCCTCTCCGACAGATATGGATACGGTTCAAACAATTCTTCAGAGGAGCATTGATATGAAAAACAAGCTAGAACTGCAGCACATTGTTCTTGTGTTTGATCAGGCCAGATACGCTAAGGCCCAACAAATTCGTTGGAATGAGGAGGACTTGAAGAGAGACATCGTAATCCGTCTTGGCGAATTTCACACATGCATGTCCTTTCTCGGCATCTTAGGCAAGAGGTTTGGTGATGCAGGTCTACAAGACATTATGATTGAGTCAGAAGTTGTGGCACAAGGATCCATCAATGGTGTGTTGAGTGGGCATCACTATAATCGAAGCATTTATGCTCATAAAGTTGTTTATGAGGCTTTGGAAAGGATGCGTTTTGGCTGCTTCCTCGACTCCCTTCCCGAAGAAGACAGAGAAGTTGTAACCACGCTCATGCAACAGGTTGCCAAGGCCTACCCATCAACTTTCTTCGTCGAACTGTTGGATACCCCGGACTTCTTTCACTTAGTTCAGAGGTACGAGGCATTTGTCCTGGAAAACTCCAAGAAAAGTCATTTTCATTGTGGTCGTCCTATATCGAGATGGTTCAAACACTCCTCGCGTTCATCAGAGCAACACAAGAATCTGATTGGGATCTGCATTTTGCTTCTGTTCGCTTCATGATGCCATGGTATTTTTCCTATGACAGGGTGAATTATGCCAGGTACCTTCCTGCATATAGGCTGATAATGGTTAACTTGCCGGAGACCTATCCAGGATGCTATGAGGAAATCTCTTCTCGAGGGGAATGGACTGTGCAGCGTCAAGAAAGCCACTCTTTTGCATCCATTGCTTGTGACCAGGCAATTGAACAGACATGCAACCCTGACACAAAGACAAGTGGTGGCCTCACTGGAATCACCCTCAACCGTGGTGCCGTTCAACGCTGGATCCTGGCACAACCACAACGGGCTGCAATCAACCGCCGATGCGAGGAGATAGCTGGATTAGTGAAAGAAACTCGATCATCCAAAGAACTGGACCAGTCCAGGATGAAGAGGAACGAGGAAGCTGTCCAGTCTGTCATGAAGACCGTGGAAGCCATGATCAACCCATTCACCCATTCTCAGGATGACCTTGTCAGCATCAGCTCTGGTGTGTTAGCCTCTGAAGATGTGAAGAAGGACTACTTGCGAGCTAAGGATGCCGGTGAATCGGCACTCAATGCATTCATCAGTAAGAGGTTAGTCACCAACAAGTTTGACATTTTTTCCCCAATCAAGAGCCTGAAATTAAAAACATTCGGCGACCTGAAGACGAAAAGAGTGTCCAAACAACAGGGGAATGCACACAGCATCAAGAGTGATCGCAGTTTGTTTGCAAGGCTGCTTGTTGTGGCACAAAATCGGAAGATTGACCTCCATGATATTTTGTCTTACTCCCTAGGATCAGTGTCATTTCCTCTCGTTGGTGCGGACTCATCAATGGCCAAAACAACTAAGTCTGCCTTGCTTCATACCATCGAAAAGAAGGCTGTTGGCTGCCACATTGAGGCTCCACCAATGAACTCGGCACTCATTATTGATGGCATGGCTACAATCCAGGCTTTAACAGACATTCCAGACACCTTTGGAGAGTTAGCAGACAAGATACTTCGGCAAGTACTGCACCTGGTCGAGGAATATGAATGCTGTCGAGTTGACTTTGTTGTTGACCGCTACCCGTCGATCAGCATAAAGAACGTGGAAAGAACAAGGAGAGCTGCTGCGAGTGGAACGCAATTGGTCCAGATTTACAGCAAGGAACAAAAGACACCCAAGCAGTGGAAGTCGTTTCTTTCCAATGGCCTCAACAAAGAAAATTTGACCGAATCCCTGTCTCAGACATAGTTGGAAGCTGACCTGGCCACTTTAAATCAGGACTTGGAGGTTGTCATAACTCACAAAGACGAGTGTCACAGAATGAAATACACACAGGAAGACCATGCATCTGAAGTTTCTCCAGTTCCAGAATTATTTTCCTACCATGAGGAAGCCGATACTCGTCTCCTCTTTCATGCAAGACATGCCAGTGAAACATGCAGTTCCGTGATTATAAGGAGCCCAGACACTGATGTAGGTGTGATCTCCATCTGCTTGAAGGACTAAGTACCTGCCAACTTGTTTTTCCTCACAGGGGTAAAAAAGCTAGCAAAAATCATCGACATTCAGAAGGTGATGTGTGTCCTTGGACCAAAGTTGTGCTCCTCATTGATCGGACTGCATGTCTTCACTGGTTGTGATTCCATAAGTGCATTCTATGGCAAGGGGAAAAAGAGAGCATTTGACATTGCTGCCAAAGAAGACATATTGCTATCCGTACACGAAATATGGATTATGCTTGTTATGCTCCTGCCCATTTCTTTTACATGGAGCTGTGCCTGAGGAGGCGGGGCCAACTGGGAGAGCCGTTTATTGCCCTCATGAGCTGCACCTGCCTTGAGGCCTTTTAAGTTTGCCCAGAAGCTGGACAAGGAGCTCCCCCCCGACACTGCCATTATGTTGTTCACGTTTGTGTCATGCTTGAGTTGACCAGTTCTTTGTTTACTTTTTTGTTATTGTTCATGAGGAGTAGTTTGGGTGATAATTAAGTATTTTCTTTTTCATGTTCCCCGGCAGGACGGTGAGTATTTTCTTTTCCTTTTTGTTGTTTCAATCATTAGAAGTATATTTTTTATTCTCTCCTGTCCAGCCCCATAACAGCTATGGGGAATGTATTTTGTTTGTGATTTTTTTTTTTTTTAATTACTTTTGGTGTCAAATTACATTTGGCAAATAAATGCCTACACTTTTGCAGTGACCAGCAACTTTGGAAGGTTTGATTTCTCCATGCGGCTTTCTTATCTTTATGGCTTTAGTGCAGCACTTTGCTTTTACCCTAATTATTTAATTGGGGCCAATCCCAGCCGTAACATAATTGGGGGCTCGTCCGGGAGGCTTAATTGGCTAATTGAGTGATTAATTAATTAGCTGGTTTTGTGTGCTGCTTAGTTGTATTGTGGTTTGCTGCCACTTTTGCCGCATGTTATGAGTTGCTGTGTAAAGGCTGTTTTGGCCATAATTTGCATCTAGCTTTTAAGGCTTTGAGATTTTTAACTCATTCTTGTGACGGTATTGTCTCCTGTGTTTTTTGAATTATGGAGTTTGAATTGGAGAAATTTGTCAAAGCACCAACATTGGCACAGTTTAACTGTTGTACAAAGAAGGAGCTCTTGTTAATTGCTGACCACTACTCAATTGAGGTGGTTCGACCTGGTCGTAAGGTTGATATTAAATTGGCTGTTTTGTCTGGTTTGATTGAGAGCAACGTGTTCTCCCAGGAGGAGGTGACTGAGTCATCTTCTGCGACTCTTCCTGTGTCTTCAGATTCTGAGCACAAGCCTAGTGATCAGGCCTTGCGTTTAAAAGAACTTGAGTTTCAGCTTAGGTTTAAAGAACTTCATTTGAGGGAGTTGGAGTTGCAATCCAGAAGGGAGACTGAAAAACTTGAGTTTGAGTTTCGTTTGGGTCTAATCGGTCAGATCAAAAATTTGATGTCACTAAACACATTTGTATGGTTCCTCCTTTTTCTGAAAAGGAAGTAGAGAAATACTTTCATCATTTTGAATGGGTAGCTACTATTTTAGGTTGGCCTAGAAATGTTTGGACGTTGCTCCTACAGTCTGTTCTTACTGGAAAAGCCCAAGAAGTTTATTCTTCACTGTCTTTTGATGAGAGTCTAGATTTTGATGTCAAAGCTGCAATTTTAAGGGCCTTCAAATTGGTCCCAGAGTCCTACCGTCAAAAGTTCAGACATTCTAGGAAGCATGATGGCCAGACCTATGTAGAATTTGCCAGACAGAAGGTGCACCTATTTGATCGGTGGTGTCAATCTTTGAAAATGGATACCTTTTGTAAGCTCAGAGAGATGATGGTCCTTGAGGAGTTTGAGAACTGCCTCCCTGAAGCTGTAGCAACTTATTTGAATGAACAGAAAGCACTTCAGGTGAATTCAAATGCTGTTCTTGCTGATGAGTTCATTTTGATGCACAAAATCTTTGACAGGTCAAATTTGTGTACTTGACTAAGTGAAAGGGAATTCACCCAAAGCTTCTGTTTTTGAGGGATGTAGTTTAGGTGCCATAAAGAAAGTGGGCAACCTTAAACAGTCTGACCTAAAGGACAAACCTATTTGTAGTTACTGTAAGAAGCTTGGCCATGTTATTGCAGATTGCTTTGCACTTCAGAGAAAGAATGCCAGGTCTTCTAAACCAGTTGCTTTAGCTGATACCCCTGTTTTGCCCCTGTCAAAGAGTAAAGCTGCTCAGCTGAGAGCAAAGGTTGTGCAGGTTAGGCCAGTAAGGGTTAAAATCAAAGCTATAGATGACTTTCCTGTCCCTTTAGATCGTAAGGGTGTTAAGAGATTTCTTGGGATCGCAGGTTATTATAGATTGTTTTGCAAAAACTTTTGAGGTGGTTGTACCCCTCACTGATCTCTTGAGTGCTAAGCCTTTTGTTTGGTCAGAAAAGTGTCAGCAGGCATTCGAGGGGGCCAAGTCTTTGCTAGCCAATGCACCCGTTTTGGCTGCTCCTGATTTCCACCACCCTTTCCTACTAGTTGATGCTTGTGACACTGGGACTGGGGCTGTCGTAATCCAAGAGGATGAGAATGGAGTGAAACACCCAGTTTGCTTCTCGGAAAAGTTCAATAAACACCCAAAGAACTATTCTGTGATTGAAAAGAAGCTTTTGCATAGGTTCTTGCCATGAAGCACAGATTTATTTGAGCGGGTCTGAATCCATCTTGGTTCATACGGCTCATAATTTGTTAGTGTTTCTTCAACGCATTGGAAATGCTAACCACACTTTTGCGGTGGAGTGTTTTTTTTTTTTTTTCTACAGACTTTCCCTCTTGTCATTCGGCATATAAAGGGAAGACGCAACGTCCTAGCCAGTGCCCTCTCACGTCTGAATTTTTTAATCTAATTTTTCTGGCGGTCTCATCTATTCTCCTGCCTATGCTGTTTCTGCAGGCAGTTTACTGCTGGAGCTGTGGCTGCAGATTTCCTGGGGACCTAACACCCGCGCTTACGATCAGGCCTTCTTCCCTCTGTGCCTTCCCCAAATATATTATTGGGGGTGGCCCAAGGCAAGTGACCATTGCTGTGATTGCTGTTCCTTGTCCTGTTGCTCTGGCTTGTTCCTACTCAGCTGTTTTCCCTGTTGCCCCTGACTCTGGTTGGCGTGGATGCTCTCGTCTCCCTCGGACCCCTGATGCTGGACTCCTGACATTGTGCTGTCCTTAGAGCTGGACAGACCCCCGTCTATGTTTTGTTGCGTCTCATCCTGTATCTGCTCCCCCGTTTTCCATTGGGGGGGGGGGGGGGGGTTGCAGGCAAGTTTCATTTTTGGGCCTGTCTTGTTTTCTTATATTTAAATTAATATTTCATTAAATTCTGACGATTTAATGTCTTATGGGTGGGGGTGTTACGCTCCTGCCCATTTCTTTTACATGGAGCTGTGCCTGAGGAGGCGGGGCCAACTGGGAGAGCCGTTTATTGCCCTCATGAGCTGCACCTGCCTTGAGGCCTTAAGTTTGCCCAGAAGCTGGACAAGGAGCTCCCCCCCGACACTGCCATTATGTTGTTCACGTTTGTGTCATGATTGAGTTGACCAGTTCTTTGTTTACTTTTTTGTTATTGTTTATGAGGATTAGTTTGGGTGATAATTAAGTATTTTCTTTTTCATGTTCCCCGGCAGGACGGTGAGTATTTTCTTTTCCTTTTTGTTGTTTCAATCATTAGAAGTATACTTTTTATTCTCTCCCGTCCTGCCCCATAACAGCTATGGGGAATGTATTTTTTGTTTGATTTATTTATTTTTTTAAATTACTTTTGGTGTCAAATTACATTTGGCAAATAAATCCCTACACTTTTGCAGTGACTAGCAAATTTTGAAGGTTTGATTTCTCCATGCGGCTTTCTTATGTTTATGGCTTTAGTGCAGCACTTTGGTTTTACTCTAATTATTTAATTGGGGCCAATCCCAGCTGTAACAATGCTATCGCATGTCATTACGCCGAAGTTGATCATGGGTCAGTCTCGTCTCTGAAATTCTGGGGGATTGAAAGTGCGAGTGTCCTCAAGGGGCAGAAATATAGTCCAGCAATTGCTTCTCCGGGAAGCTTTCTGGATACACACTTTGAATTGTGTCGAGCCTAATGGGTTAAATGATGGCCTCAATTTGACTTGTATTCTATAATTTATGTATGTCTTATACTTTGTCTTTGCATCTGTGTTATTTACAGAAGGCAATATTACCAGTTTGTTGGTTTTCTTGATGTTATGAAATTTGTTTTCATTACCTGTTATTTTACCATCGCATGCGCACCTTGTATTTGGTATGATGTAATTAAGGGGAGGGTATCTAAAACCCCCCGGTGCGTCATCTCTCATACATCATCTGACTCTCAGGAAGACGTCAGTGGACGTCGAAACGTCAGTCTTTTCAATAAAGAGATTGTGTTCTGAGCTATGTGTGCTCCAGCTTTTGCTTTTTGCTGGAATAGTCCTCTGTGATTTTCGCTAAGGTGCGCTTTTCAATGCACAGCTTCACTCAGCTTGTAAGACCCAGCAGCTCCTCGCCCAGAATGGTTTGTGATTCATAGAATGGCCACCTTTCAGCCCTGACATGAACTGCATCAAGCATGAGTTGGATCGGCGGGTTCGGCCACAAGCTCCAGCGCCCAGGACGAAGGCAGAGCTCCAAGAAGTCCTTCTCCCGCAGTGGCAGGCCATTCCCCAGCAACAGCTCAATAGGTGCTGTCCATGCCAAGAGGAGTGATGGCTTTGTTGCAGGCATGTGGCGGTCACACTTGGTAATGAGATTAATCCTCCTTTACGGCCAGTATTGATCGTGGTCCCCAAAATATCGATAGAAAATTGCTGTGTTTCTGACTTAGTGTTTGTTAATGTAGAAAATTTCCTAAAAAATATCAGCTTTTTGCTCTCTAAGAGACAAGACACAACTTCTTCATTTAAGCGTTTATTTTCATAAATTTATGATAAAATAAAAAATCATATAAAATCATAGATTTATGGACACATGCTGAATGCTTGTTTACAAACTTGGAGAGACAAGAATATGACATTGTGATATTTGTTATTGTGTATATGCTCTAAAAACAGTAGCGAACGAGAATAGCTGCTTTCTAGCAATAAGAATAAGGCTCTGAAATCATTGTAAAGTCCTTGCAATGATTCCAGAGAAAAAACAGCTGACCAGTGATTTCATAATTACATGAGTCACAATGTGTCGTGACCTTTGACTTCCAAAAACATTCATCCTTATCCGCTGCACTAGGATTTCTGAAAATCTTACCAATCACTAAACGTCTACCTGCCTGCTTCTGGGCCTGTAAATACGTACACATCTTCTCTAAATGTATACGTTGCACTAATAATCTTGAGCAACTTATTAAACAGCGTCCATATTGTGAATTGCGTGACCAGCAATGTTTTCATCAGCATGTCTTCAATTTTACTTGAGATATTTTTAGAATTTATTTTGATGTTTTGTTTCTCTTTCCTTCTTTCTTTTCTCTCCTTCTTTCTTCTATTTTTTCTCCTTTCTTTTTCCTTTAAATGTGAGCATTTATTTTTCGTTTCCTTCTTTTTTAATAAAAATGGGGCATACACGAATTAGAATGTGCACCAATCACTTAATCTTACAGAAGTCAAAACTCATCCCGAACCATCATTTGACATCCCTGAACTTCGTCATACCTCCGACACCGAAACACAGCAACTCTTTACCGCAATTAATTTTTCAAATTAATCAAAAGTAAAGAAAAGGGAAAAGAAAGAAGTAGAAAAAATGGGACCAAGGGTCAATGAATAAATAAATTAATCCGTTGTCGCAAAGAGAGCCAGTGTAGTTGAATCAGCTGGGGAGAGGAATGTTCAGTGGCCTTTGAAGGCATAATAATGCTCCAGAGTTTTCAATGAGTTGAAGTTGGTGGAGAGGTTTATTGGGGATGCCTTCCGGGACTGCATTGCAGTAGTCAATACGTGATGTAATCAGAACATTGACTAAGACCTCCATGGAATGTTGTGTTAGAGCAGGATGTGGTCTGGAGATGTTTTGTAAATGGAAAAAGGCAATTCGTGAGACATTGCTTTTATGGTTCCAGAAGGATAGTGTGCTATCCACAATAACACCAAGGCTCTTGACCTGTGTGGAGATGGGAATGGTGGCTTCAGCAATGGATAGTGAGCTGAAATTAGATTTTTAAAATATAGATTTAGAGCCAATGAGGAGTAGTTCAGTTTTACTGCTCTTAAGTTTGAGTTAGTTGGTTGTCATCCATATCTGTTAATCCAGAAGACTGTTAGTAAGCATAATGGAGGGGAAAGAACAACAAGCGTTGCCACTAAACGTGGCCATGTCCCCCACCAGGTCACGGAAATCGACTGGGATTGGCATATCACACTAATACACATTGAAGCCAAAGATGAATGGAATCAGTCAAACCATTCTTGAGATATCGCATTCACAACAAACGGGACGTGAAGGACGGACGGACAGAGCCTAATACTATGTCCCCCTCTCCACTCGCTACAGCGGTGGCGGGGGACAATTAGGTTTAGTGGACAAGTATAGCTTTGTATCATCAGCCTAAGAGTGGAAATGGATACCATAGAGTCGGAAGATATTGGCAAGAGGGAGGAGGTAAATAATAAACAGGTGTGGCCCCAACACTGAACCCTGTGGAACTCTATGGTGAACTATGTTGCTTTCTGACCAGTAATTTTGAATCTGTACGAAATGTGTCCTATCACTGAGGTATGAGTTAAACCATTGATACGCAATGCCACCAACTCCAATGCTAGCCAGTCGATCCAGAAGGAGCTGATGGAATATTGTACCGAAGGCTACTGTGAGATCAAGAAGAATGAGAATGGTGAGTGAACCAGAATCAGCTGCGCAGAGAAGGTTGTTGCTTATCTCAACCAAAGCTGTTTCTGTGCTGTGTTTGGAGCGAAATCCCGATTAGAATTGCTCCAAAAGATTGTTGTTATCAAGGTGGATCTGGACTTGAGATGTAACAACCCTCTTGAGGATTTTGAAAATGAATAGTAAATTGGAAATAGGCTGATAGCTGTTAAAATCGCTATGGTCCAAACCATGTTTTTTCAAAGTTGCTCTAATTATGGCAACTTTCAGTGAAGAGGGAACTATGCCTGTGAAGACGTGTTAAGAATGTAGGTTATGAGAGAAATAATCGCGGGCAAGCATGATTTAATTAAGGTTATGGCAGTGGTTCTCAAATTCGGTCCTGGCGCCCCCCTGTGTATGCTGGTTTTTGTTCCAGCCACAACTGCAATTCTAGGATTTTAACAAGCTGTTGATTTGTTTTAATTAGGTGCATTTATGCAAATATCCACATTGGCATATATTGTAAATATTGGCAGAGGGAAACAATTTAACCAAACATTTAATCAACATAAATAATAAAAAGGTTTCTCATTGGTGAAACTCTTGACACATGGTGGCAAAACCTGACAATTTACTTGGCAAACAATGGAGTCACGCCTGTTATGTTTTCTGTTGATTTTATTTGGTTCAGGCAGGTTATTTGGGAAAAACTCAAGACACTTGTGTTCAGAGATCTAATTTGGAGCTTCTTGATTTTCTCAGTATAATTTGATCTGTTTAAAAATGTTTTCACCTGAAAATCCTAGCAACATTGAAAATTAATCACAATATGTTCAAGGGTTTTAATTCTTCATTGCAGAATGGATATGTCCATCCAAATTTGACTCAAGATGGTAAATTACTACTCGAAACATGGAATGCCGCTAATTAAGACAAAGTAACAGCTTTTTAAAATCCTAGAATTGCAGTTGTAGCTGGAACAAAAACCAGCATGCACAGGAGGGCGCCAGGACCGTATTTGAGAACCACTGGGTCATGGGGATAGGATAAAATTTACAAGTGGAAGTGTTGGACTTCGTAATTAGTTCAAAACTGTGATTTTCAGTTGGTAGACTGAAGTCACATAGGACAGTGAGTGAGGACAGTTTCATGATGCATGCTGCGGGTGAGTCTGTCTGCATGGTGTTAGCAGAGGCTAACTGCTCATGAATTTGACCAAGTTTGGAGTAAAAAAAAAATTTAAAAAGCAGGGCACTGGTCATTAAAAAGATTACCATTCATATGAATTTTTGGTGGACTTAGTAAACTTTTTATTGTGTTGAACAGAGTTCTGGTATTCCCTCTGCCTGCAGTGATGATATTTGCACAGTGAGAGGTAACAATAAATTAAAAACAAACAAAAAAAAAAGGAACTAGAACGGGCACTCGGTAGAGCGCATACCTTCGCCGACGCCACTGAATCCCTCGCCACATAACTCTGAGGACCAATTTTTATTTTTTTAAATGATCGATGAATGACAAGAGTACGATATATTTTTTTTTACATCAATACGCCTTTAAGTTCGAAAGGTAATGACCCCCCTGACCTTTGACCCCCAACCGCTAAGAAGGGTATTGACCCCATTGTACCGTGTTTCACATCACAGGATCGGGTATATAATTCTGCACATTTTGGCGTTGGTTTCATGCTGATCGGATAAAAATTGACCGAGATATGGCCGAAAGTCGGTTTTGACCTTTTCGTGGCCTTGACCTTGACCTTTGACCCAATCACTCCCAAAATCTAATCGATTGATCCTCAGGTCGTGCCAAATCAACCCACCAAATTTTATGAAATTCCGTTCGGTACTTTTTGAGTTATTCGATACACATACATACACACAGACAGACAGACAGACAGACACACAAACAAATAAATACACGGGGATCAAAACATTACCTTCGTCAGCGAAGTCGCTGGCGAAGGTAACTAAAGAACACGTGCATTCCAGCTTCATGGCATCCAATAACAGACATTTTAAACAATGCAAAGAAATAAGTTTTTTCAATTTCAGTGTCTGCTGAAGCCTATTCCATTTCTGTGGGGCATAGCACATTAAAGCAGATTTACCCAGTTCAGAATGAACCCTCGGGAAGTCTAAATTCACATAATCAAGAGCATGAAGATGATACTCCCCCCTTCTAAAATTAAGCAGACTGGCAATATATCCAGCCAGCTTACCCAACAACGCCTTGTAAATAAAAAATCAATAATGCTGCTCCCTCCTCATGGCCAGTGTAGACCAACCCACTGTGAAATATAGACTAGAGTGATGCGTTCTGAAGCCATCTCCTGTTATAAACCTTAAGGCAGCATGGTATACTGCATCAAGAGGCTCCAGTGATGAGGGAGCAGAGTGCATATAAATTATGACACCATAATCTATTATAGAGAGAATAGTTGCCTGCACAATCTCCCTTCTGCAACTCCTCAGCGGGCAGACTTTATTTCTATATAGCATCGCCAATTTAACTTCCAAATTCTTGGTCAGCTCATCTACGTGCTTCCTAGATTTAAGCTTCTCATCCACCCAGATATTTGTAGGAAGGACAAGTTATTTCAACTTGTACTGCACTTGTAGAAATGCTGCCATTATAAAACCTAGCAGCAGGTTTCTTAGAGAATAGCATATATTTAGTCTCCCCAGAATTTAATAAAAGTTTAATGTCAAAAAGAGCCCACTGAGAGATTTGAAAATCTGACTGTAAATTTTAAAGAGCTAGCTCAGCAGAAGGAGCAGCTGAGTAGATGACCGTATCATCTGCACCTAGATGGATTATACTATTGGTAAAATAGGCAACAAAATCATCAATAAAAAGGGCAAATAGCAAGGGCCCCAAGATAGAACCTTGTGGAACCCCCTTGCTAAGATAGATGAATTTTGATTGATAGCCATGAGCCACAACCGCTTGACACCTACCAGTTAAATAATTATGAAACCAATTCAGAGATTTAATATCAAACCCAATGGCACGTAGCTGCTTTGAGTATAGAATGATCGACTGTGTCAAATGCCTTTGTTAAGTCAATAAAAAGGGCAGCACAATCCTGCTTATTGTCCAAGGCAGAAAAAATATTATTTAATACCCTAGCTGTAGCTGACACAGTCCTATGACCCAGACTGAAGCCTGACTGAAATGGATTCTGAACAGCACGGTCAGATAGAAATGATCTAATTTGATTATTGACCAGCCTCTCTAAAACCTTTAGCCTCTTTTAAACCTTCGCTAAACATGGCAGTTTTGAAATTAGCCGATAGTTATCCAGGTCATCTGAAGAGCAACCCTTATTCAAGGGAATAACAAAGGCTGTCTTCCAAAAGACAGGAATTGAACCAGTCAACAGGGTTAAATTAAAAATGTGAGTCAAGATATTAATAATCCAAGGTGAAGGCAGCAATAAAAGACCAGGGTTTAATGTATCTGCCCCAGTGGATTGCTTAGGGTTAATTTCACGAAGTGCTTCAAACACTTCCCCTTCAAGAAAAGGACGGAAGGAAAAAGCCATAGGAGTCATGAGGCACAGGCAGAGAAAGTGTGTTATCACAGCTAGGAACATCCAGCAGTAACCCTAAATTTTCAGAGATGGTTTGCATTAATACAGTGCTCATTGAAAATGTCACAAAGCTTCCCCTGATCAGAAATAATAACTGAATCCTTGGTAATTCTGCCCGGTCAGGCCATGGAGATGGACCGGGACAAGGACTTAAAGGCCTTCCAAAATTTCACAGGATTGCTGCCGGAGTCAGCTCACTTAGAGAAATAATATGACGATTTGGCTTTCTGAATAGCCGTAAGGCATCTATTACGAAGATAACGAAAATGCTGCCGGTCAGAACGCAACCCAGAAACACATGCTTTTTTCCATGCAAAGTCCCTAGCCTTTAACAATTCAGAAATATCAAGAGAAAACCAGGGAATTACTCTGTTCTTTAAGGGGAACTCCAATCAATTTCAGCACATATCTTTGTTGTTTGTGGTGAAGGAGTTTGCCTTCACTGAGTTATGCTCCTGCTAGAGTTCGGACCTAAGAGGCTTAAACGGGGCAGGCTTTTAACGTGCCTTTAGCCTCTAAACACGATCGAGATGTCATTTCAAGTCCATAGCCATGTTAACCTAACCCTTCCAAGTGACCACAGTGAATTTGACTGCAGTAGCTTACCTAGAAATGCATAAAAGGTGTGCTAATTCACTCAGGGGTCTATTCTCCCATTAGCGCGTAAGTCCTTTTTTACGCGATTCGAGTTAAGCGCTTTTGAGTTACGCGTATTCTCCCCTACGCGCGTCGATCATGCCCACAGCGCTTAACTTCAGAATGTAGGCGGCCTTATGAAAGAGGTGTGACTAATCCAAAAAAGAGGCAGACTCTGTACAAAGTTCATTGATTATGGCTATCAGGAAAACACGGAAAAAGGATTTTCTGATTTACCATGAAAATGCATTTGTGGTCCATGGAAAACACAAACCAGACTTTAAATTTGAATATCGTCGGCCTGCTGATGAAACCTCGTATCTCCAAACTGATTAGAAACGAAAAATCGTATGTCCACTATTCCTACATGCAAAATTAAACATTTTTTATTTTAAAATATATTTATCCATTTATATTATTTTATTATTATTGTTATTTCATTTTATATTTATTTTTTATTTTCCTGTGAAGTTTGTCATTTTGCAGATACAAGGTTTTATATGCCGCTGTAATAGTAGGCCTATGTATGTCTGTACCAATTACAAGAAGTAATTCAGACATCTCTTTTTTGAATCCCCTGCCGCGCGATTAGTGTGAAGCTGGGGATATAGCATTGGGCTCCCTCCGTACGTCCGTACGGGCACATAACAATATCCCCCGCCGCCTCAATTTTATGTTAGTGGCAAACACTTGTTATTTCTTTCTCTAGCCACCATGGCATTAAAGCTATATGAAATAATGAATAAAGAATTTAGCGCTTCTCAACCAGCACAATCAGATCATTGAAAATGTGCCCCTCCTACACCAGCCTGTTTGTTCCGTGGAAGACAGGGAAGAAGACAAAGGGAACATTCTAGTCACACAAAAAGATCAAACTACTCCAATGTCAGGTTTGCAACATGGAAACACGGACATGGAAACGCTTTGATAAGGATTCACCCCGCACGCGGTCATCTCCCCGCGCCGAAACCGCCTCAGCAATGACGGAATTCCATATCCGTAGCCTATCATATTCGATTTGATTTAAGTGAGACATTCACTTGAACCTATGCCTAATACTTCATTATAATCAATTATCCCATTTACTGATGATGATTCTTCCCATGTCAGCTATTCTTTATAGGCTGAAATTGATTAACAAATGGGTAGTGCTTTAAATTGGCCAGGGTAGGGCTCAATCTAGAGTAGCCTATTTAATAATATCTTTATTCACACATTAAAATACACAGTATTATCAATGGTAAAAAAAAATGACATTTTTTAATTGAATTGAAATGAGTTAGTTAATACAGATATTCTCAATTAGAAAATCAATCTCTTCACTCGTGAGAATATCACAACTTTTTAGATTATCACGAACATATAGGGCAGTCGCATTTGTTAATAGAACATGAAGACAATGATGGCGACGTCGAGCCAAAGCCGAAAACCAAATTTCACAGATGTTGGGGTTTTATGGCAAGCGAGCACTGAAAGCTGATCCGAGGAATTAAACTGCAAATCGTTCTGGATGTGGCTTCGGAGGGGAGATGTAAGCGCAGTATCCCCGATTTAAAGCATAAATGGAGAGATCTGCGGGGCACTGTAAAAACCAGGCGTGTACACGCAACAGGTGGTGGGAAACCATCAGGATGTCCAAACGAAGCCGATATATCGGTGTTCGTCTTCGAGCTCGACGCGCTCCACTTACTTTTTCCCAATCATGCTAGAGTGCAAGCAAATGCAGGACAGGCAGTTTGGTTTTAGATTTTGAGGGCATGGTAGAATGATGGTCTTATGTATACTCGTATTAATTAATTGTTTTGCGTTTGTAATTGAACTGATTGGAGAAGAGGCTGATGCGTAATATCATGTGATGATTTCATTTGATAAATTATTATGGCTTTGAGAAACCTAGTTTAGAAATAAGGAAGAACAATCGAATATTAAATATCTCAACCTTTACCATGTTCAATAAAATAAAATTAATGTTAAAATTCGGCCGATAACAGACATCAAACGCAATATTCCATTTCGCCTTATGTTGGCACTTGACCTTAATACAGCCCTCAAAAGCGCTTAACAGAAAAAGCGTGTAAGCTAGGGGGAGAATATGCCTAAGTGTTATTTGCATGAGAAACGCCCGAAAACGCCCCAATTTTGGCCTTTCTCCGCCCCAAGCGCATAACTGCCTTCGGGGCGCGTAATGCACAGACTTAAGTCGAGGGGAGAATACGCGTAGGCTGAAAAGCGTGTAGCTACGCGCTTTTTTCGACTTACGCGCATGGGAGAATAGACCCCCCACTGCACGTACCTCTGTTGACTTTCTGTGTTCCGGTGAAGTCCACATTAGTCAATTGTGAAACTCGAATGATCCAATATTCCAAAATGTAATTTTTCAAGATCAAAGCAGGCCAGTAACTTGGAAATGAGATCGCTATACTCCAAACTCGTCACACATCTCGCATGAAAAGCCCCATATTCATACATGTATGTTCCGAGGCCAAGGGTAATCATCAAAAGAAATCATAGACATTACCTCCAATTTGTCTGCAGCTGGCCTTTTCGCTTTTGGAATGGCATTTACTTTCAGATGCTGGTGTTCTGACAAATTTTGCGACCTATCAAAATATGCGACATCGCGGCTCTGCGTTTGCGCAAACCTCAAATCTCGGGCTGTTTCCTCACTCATATCTTAATGGCATATATGGGCATATATCTTTGAACAAACTTATCCAACTCGTTATAAAAATCTGCTTATGTTATAATAAGCAAACAAATAACAAAGTTACTACTGTAAATCTGATTCATATTGCAATATCAAAGAGAAAACAAAGACTTTACGATCACTTTGCATTAAAGCAGCATTTTTTAACGAGGGAGCAAAATTTGACAGAACACCGGCACTTGTCGCTCTTTTCGGTGAAGTCGTCCTCTTCAAAATGTTCTCTGCAAACACGGTAATCTCTCTGACGTAGCGTTCGCAAAGGAGTTTGCACATCAAGTTGAAGTGCAACCAGCCACAACGGCAACGTTTCCCTGTTGCGGAGGGGTAAACGGTGAGAGCTCAAGCAGAAATACCTGTTCGTTTTGTTTCCGCAATTTGGAAAATCACGAAGTCAAACCATTTCCTCTGATATTCCACCTGATCTAACTCCAAGCTCCGTCTGTCAGCTCTCTGCGGATGTTGCCGACACGCACTATTTCCCAATGAACCCGCGTGCGAATATTCAAATGTAGTTGAAGCTAGTTGTGATGTTAGGGTGCGGTGTAGCTATTTTGCTACATAGTCATACAATGGACATAACCACAGCAAATCATAATTTCTCGGTGGAAAAATTACATTTTGGAATATTGGATTATACGAGTTTGACAGTTGACTAGTGTGGACTTCACTGGAACGCAGGAAATAAACAGCGGTATGTGCTCTGAGTGAATCAGCACACCTTTTATGCATTTCTACGTAAGCTTCTGCAGTCAAAGTCACTGTGGTCACTTGAAGGGTTAGGTTAACATCAATCATGTTAAGAGGCTAAAAGCACAAAAAAAGCCTGCCCCATTTGAGCCGATTAGGTGCGAACTTTAGCAGGAGCATAACTCGGTGTAGGCAAAACCAAATTTCTTTGTTTGTCTCGCTATTTACAGAAATCCTTCACCACAAACAACAAAGATACGTGTTGAAATTGACAGAAGTTCCCCTTTAATTCTCAACTTTTTAAAAGGGGCTTGCCTATCCGCCACAGCATTAAATGACTTGATATAATGACTTAGCACTATATCAGGGTCAGGGATAGTAGCAGAGTAATGCAAATCACTCAGATACAAGTCGTGCAAAAAGGCTTGTTCTGAGAAATGTTTACATTTTTTAGTACTATTAGTCCTGACACAAGCAACAGGACAGTAGTCACTAAAATCCAATGGGAAAACGGCTTTAGCTTTCAAATTATGTGGCCTGTAAGTTAAAATAAGATCTAAAAGGGTAGCTCTACCAGGATCCTTAGGGTCAGGCCTTGTAGGACACGAGATGAGCGGAGACAAAGTCAAATTAACGCACACATCTTTCAAGCCATTCCAAGCATCCGCGAGCCAATTGATATTCAAATCTCCAAGCAAATTGATTTAACCGTTTTCATGAGCGGACACCAAATTCGCTAAAATTTCTCTTGCGTTGGCCTGAGCAGATGGTGGATGATAAACCCCAATTACAGTCAGCCTACTACAGTTTACATTATTTCCTAAACAAACACTCGGTGCTAAAAATTCTAAGCACCTGTACGACGACAAAGAGTATAAAATAGAAACTGTATAAAATTCCTTTACATAAATGGTTCAGGGGTTGAGACAACACGTTTTCAGAGGGACTAAAATATGAAGGGCAGACGAGAAACCCTTGTTGTAATATACTATTAGATCTGAAGGTGGGAGGATGGGAGCAGTTATGGGATTTGAGGTATGTTTGTAATTAAACTGATGAACTCATGTGGGTTAATATGCTTGATGTTGCAGAGTTATATGATACACTGCACTCTTGATCTACTGAGCAGTTAGTTGGGGGTGAATGACACAGCTTTATGATCTGAGACAGGTAGTTCAGCAAAGGTAATGTTATAAGGTGCCATGCCTGAGCAACAACCTAATTCCACGATATGGCCCTTTGTGTGAGTTGTAAAGTTCCCCAATCCAAAATTGAAAAAAAAACTGGAGCTCAAAAACTGATGAGAGAAAATGTGCACTGTGGTGAATGAATATAGCTACCTTTCATTTCAGTCTCCACAATGAAGACAGCTAATGTCAAGAAAATCTTTGCTTATATAACGTCGTTACAAAACGAAGGCTTATAATGCCGCAAGTTATAATGTCACAACACTCAACATTCCGTAAATCAGGTACACCTTCATTACAATCGCAGGTTTTAAGCGTGTACAGGTCAAAACCACAGAGAGAAACATTTTTTAAGTTATCTTGCTTTTGTTGAGCCTGTAAAACCAGAATAATACCTGGAAAAACGTATACTATCGATCAATATCATGTATGCGGAAACTATTCAGTTTCTTTAGATACCTCCTGGATGGTGGATACTGATGTCGCAGCAATCTTATGTAGAACCTGAATATTTGATTTAACTCACAACATATGTCAAAAATCATATTGTTGGAACACATGCTCATTATGCATGTAAAATCTGAATGTTTGGTTGATCTGGTGCAGCCCAGAGCCAGCAGTAAACTTTTATAATCCTAAAATGGTTTTACAGCCTGCCTGCGAGAGTGGCATCCTTTGTTCTGCTCACAGCAGGAGGCCAGAGACATGCCGTCAAAGCGGCCCAGCTTCTCTGAAACTTGCACTGTTCTCATTGAAGTTAAGGCCCAGTTACATTAATCTGCTTAAAACAATCTAAATTCATAATATGTTTATGCTCAATCTCCTATGAAGAAACCACTTCTATATTTATAACACAATTGGACTATAATACTCCATTTTAAGGCTTTTCCATGACAGCTGCATCATTTTAGCACATATTCCTATCTTGGTTGGTCTTTTTATTCTCGGGAGAATCCAAGGAGTTTAATGGAACATGTTTCATTTCCCTTAAAATTATGGATAATCCCGTTGGGGAAGATCTTACAGTGGTCAAATGTCGCTCACCTCTCTCTATGCAAAATAATCTTATCACCTCGATGGGGAAAGCCCACCTTGTTCAGAGGCGTGGTTTGGAATCTTTAAAGGTGGGAGATTCTAACCGAAGGCTCTCTTCTTCTTCTTCTCGCTTCTTTTCCGAAATCTGGCGCGCGGAAGGTGAGTTAAGGAAGCTCGCATTCCACCTCGTTCTGCCCGCTTAGGCCTGCGGATCTCGGTGGGCGGAGGGGGATGGCATCTGAGTTTCTCGGCCACGTGATGCGGCCTCGTTCCGCATGGCCATCATCTTTTCCAGGTATGAAAATATAATCTAAATTATGTGTAACTGGTAATTGGCTTAGGGTTGATTTGTTTGATCCAAGTTTGTGCCTACCTGGTAATTAAATTATTGTTATTCCTTTTCCAGCTTGTGTGGTCTCCGTGTCTTTTAATCTTTTTATTCTTCCTTGCCCCGTCTTGGCGGATACTTAGGGGTATTATCCCCACTGAGGAACGACTGGCCAGCGGCCCGGTGAGGGAATTGGTTGGTTGAGTTGGTTTAGGCGACCATGACCTACCTACAGAAAGGATTAATGTATGCTGGTTCTGGGTTTTTAAACTATAGGAAACCCATGGACGTAAAGTGGGTTATCCGTTAAAATTCCCTTAAGGAGCGCATGGGCGTCCATATAATCTGGGTTCACTGTAACCATCACTGCCAGCAGAGGCTATTGCAGTGATGGTTGACTTCCAAACTCTAACCTAACCAACGAACCAAGGATTCGGACATGGTGTTAAAACCCGGGAACATTAATGTAGTGGCGGTGGTTGTCTGTTAGGAATTCAAGGTATAATCACCTAATGTTTTTCCCTAGAGTCTGAGTGACTGGTTATCACTGCCTCGAGATTCACGCATGTTGTTCCAAAATTATCAATTTTAATTCTAATTTGGAGTCAGATATTTAACGAGGATACAACTAAATTTGGTATTTTAACTGTTTTATGGAGTCAGATTAATTGTAACCGTGGCGTTTCTATGCCCCGTCTTTGGACGGAGAAAAATACACATTATATTGTGATCCACACCAGCCACGAAAATGCTCGAATTAAAGATAGTCAATAAGAACACGTGAGTCCTTCACCTCACTGCAATGTCAGTCGTTGGTATTGTTTTGTGGGGTCTTACACTTTGTCACGTGGTAGAAAATGATCAATTGCTAAATCTGCCCCGTTTCAATCTTGGCCTTTTGTACCTTTGAATAAATCTGAGTCATTCTGTGTAAAAAATTCTGTCCCCCCCAAGTCAAAATTTTGATTTTGATAAAACTTTGCACATTTCAAGAGATATGCGCTGGCAGTACTGAGGTCAAATTTTTCAACTCAATTATTGCTTATTCCTGAAATTTAGGCTATTTTAGGGAGGGGGGGTCAATTTTAACAGTCACCTTAATTTTGGTGGGAGTTTAAGGGCCTCAGATATGGATTTTCAGAGCTGACAGACCCACAAGTTTCATTTTTCAATCAGAAAAGTTGCAGAACTCTTGGCTTAAGCTACTTTTCTTTACTCAGTATGTTTAGTTTACCTGTACTGTCGCCTGGAAAAAGCAAAAAACACCAATCATGCTATTTTTTTTCTGAATTTATGCATTTATTGTTCTGTAACTAGTTATGATTGAGCCCTGAGACTTGGTTTGCAAATTGGTAGTCAACTTTCTGAAGATCACAAAAAATATCAAAGTCACAATGTTTGTATTAAATGTTTTAATGACCTTGGAATTTGGCTTCAGATCTAAAATTTGGTATGGTAACTCACTATGACCCATGTATGTGCAACGTCAGGTTTTTTGCTGGATTTGACGTTTGACCTTAGCTCTCTGACCTTGACCCTGGAAATCTTCTCCAGGTCAGTACCTGGCAACTAACTCTCACAGGTTCACAAAATTTGAGATGGTAACTCACTGTGACCCATAGATGTGCAACGTCAGGTTTATTTTTACTGGATTTGACCTTTGACCTTAGCTGTGTGACCTTGACCCTGGAAATCTTGTATGGGTCAGTACTCGGCAACTAAATATCGAGGCGTCACCAAATTTGGTATGGTAACTAACTGTGACACATAGATGTACAACATCATGTTTTTTTGCTGGATTTCACCTTTGACCTTATTGCTGTGACCTTGAGACAGGAAATCTTGCTCTGGTCAGTACTCAGCAATTTCTGATCGCTGCTTCACCAAATTTGGTATGGTAACTGACAGTGACACATGGATGTGCAAGGTCATGTTTTTGCTGGATTTCACCTTTGACCTTAGCGCTGTGACCTTGAGGCAGAAAATCTTGTCCGGGCTGAGGGGTATTCAGCAACACGTTATGTTTTAATATGTTAGACCCAAGACCCCTGCCTTCAAGCATAATAACTATGACATTGATCACTTATGTCCCTTTTGAGATTTATTCCCACTATAATGACCCAAAATTAGCACTTTTCATTCTAAAGCCAACTTCCATGGTTATTAAAACGTTTAATACAACCATTTTTGATATGTTTTGTGGTCTTCAGAAAGTTGACCGACAGTTTGCATATTAAGTCTCAGGGCTGTATCTTAATTAGTTGCAGAACAATAAATAAATATAAAATTTAGAAAAAAAATTGCATGATTGGTGTTTTTTGATTTTTCCCGGCCACAGTACAGGTAAACTAAAAACACACTGAGTAAAGGAAAGTAGCTTAAGCCAAGAGTTCAACAACTTTTCTAATCACAAAATGAAACTTATGGGTCTGTTTGCTCTGCAGATGCATATCTCAGGCCCTCAATCTTACTCAAAAATTATGGCGATTTTCCTAAAACTGAAGAGCGGATAAGAGAAATGGCCTGTGTGTCACGTCATATTTATACCCCAGGGAAACAGAAAGTAATGAATTACTAATTAAATGTTCCTTTCTACAATTTTCAGTGTGAGAGTATGCTTCTGCAATAAAAAATGGAATTCATTTTAAGGCTTTTTACACAATAATTGTGGAGGGCGCTGTACATGCATAAACATACCAAGATCTGCTCATACACCAATATTGTTGTCCTTATTCAGAATATGCAGAGGTGGATGGTTAGCCAAAACATTAGCAAAAAAAAAAAAAAAAGAACTCAAATTAAAGAATTTGAGATTAAATCCGTATGAAAGTGATATGACTGAAGAGAAAAGTCATTAGTGATGACCAAAACTGGGTCAAGACTGGCATACTGAGCATAAAGCAAACGCCAAAGGACGGGCAGCAAACACAGGCGTCGCACGGACTCACGTGTTGTTCACCCCCAGCAACTAGTACCTATTTAGCCTACCATGACTGCGCCATACACTATGGGGTCTATTCTCCCATGCGCTTAAGTCGAAAAAACCGCGTAGCTACGCGCTTTTCAGCCTACGCGTATTCTCCCCTCGACTTAAGTCTGTGCATTACGCGCCTTGAAGGCACTTACGCGCTTGGGGCGGAGCAAGGTCAAAATCGGGGCGTTTCCGGGCGTTTCTCATGCAAATAACACTTACGCGTATTCTCCCCCTGGCTTACGCGCTTTTTCTGTTAAGCGCTTTTGAGGGCTGTATTAAGGTCAAGCGCCAACATTAGGCGAGATTGAATATTGCGTTTGATGTCGGTTATAGGCCGAATTTTAACATTACTTTTATTTTATTTAACATGGTAAAGGTTGAGACATTTAATATTCGATTGTTCTTCCTTATTTCTAAACTACATTTCACAAAGCCATGATAATTTATCAAACGAAATCATCACATGATATTACGCATCAGCCTCTTCTCCAATCAGTTAAATTACAAACACAAAACTATTAATTAATACGAGTATACATAAGACCATCATTCTACCATGCCCTCAAAATCTGAAGCCAAAATGCCAGTCCTGCATTTGCTTGCACTCTTGCGTGATTGGGAAAGAGTAAGAGGAGCGCGCCGAGCTTGAAGACGAACACTCGTATATCGGCTTCGTTTGGACATCCTGGGACAAACAAACATCGAGTGCATCCAGCGCTTTAGTCTGAACCTTGCATGAGGCAATCATCTATCTTTGCTGACTTCTGGATGAACAACTATCCAGCCGCAGCAATTATCCACGAAACATACCCGTGGTCATCAACGTCAGAACTGCGCTGTCGCTCCTAGCATCTGGGTCGTTTCAGAGAGTGGCTGGTGATGTCATACACATATCACAGGCGTCTGTGTCAAGGTGTCTGACGCAGTTCGTTGGCGCTTCAAGTTATTCTCCATGCACTTCCACTGCAGAAAGAGTGGATGACATCCCCTCCTCCTGTGCAGTGAAATGCACAGGGGATGATGGTTGCCCACTGTTGCGTGTACAGTTCTCCAGAGAACCTGGCTTTTACAGCGCCCCGCAGATCTCTCCATTTATGCTTTATATCGGGGATACTGCGCTTCCATCTCACCACCGAAGCCACATCCAGAACGATTCGCAGCTTAATTCCTCGGATCAGCCTTCATTGCTTGCTTGCCATACAACACCAACATCTGTGAAATTTGGTTTTCGGCTTTGGCTCGACGTCGCCATCATTGTCTTCCATGTTCTATTAACTAATGCGACTGCCCTATATGTTCGTGATAATCTAAAAATTTGTGATATTCTCACGAGTGAGGGGATTGATTTTCTAATTGAGGATATCTGAATTAACTAACTCGAGTCCTAGTAATTTTTTACCATAGGTAATACTGTGCAATTTAATGTGTGAATAAAGATATTATTAAATAGGCTACTCTAGATTGAGCCCTACCCTGGCAAATACCACTATCCATTTGTTAATCAATTATAGCCTTTAAATAATAGCTGACATGGAAATAATCGTTATCAGTAAATGGGATAATTGATTATAATAAAGTATTAGTGTCAAGTTCAAGTGAATGTGTTGCTCAAGTCAAATAGGATGATAGGCTATGGATATGGAATTCCGTCATTACTGAGGCGGTTTCGGGGCGGGGAGATGACCGCGTGCGGGGTAATCCTTGTTAAAGCGTTTCCATGTCCTTTAGTTGCAAACCTGACATCGGAGTAGTTTTGAAGTGCGCAATTTCTAAATGAGATCATATAAACTGTCCTTGATTGTCTTTGTGTGACTAGAATGTTCCCTTTGTCTTCTTCCCTGTCTTCCACGGAACAAACAGGCTGGTGTAGGAGGGGCACATTTTCAATGATCTGATTGCGCTGATTGAGAAGCGCTAAATTCTTTATTTATTATTTCATTATCGCGGCAATTTGTTTGTATGCATAGCTTTAATGTCATGGTGGCTAGAGTAAGAAATAACAAGTGTTTGTCACTAACATATCCCCCGCCGCCGCAATTTTATGTGTTCGTACGGACGGAGCCCAATGCTATATCCCCCGCTTCGCGCTAATCGCGCGGCGGGGGATAAATAAAGAGATGTCTGAATTACATCTTGAAATTGGTGCGGCCTACTATTACAGCGGCATACAAAAACCTCGTATCTTCACAATGACAAACTTCACAGGAAAATAAAAAATAAATATAAAATAAAATAATAATAATTATCATTATTATAATACAAATGGATAAATATAGTTTAAAATAAAAATGTTTAATTTTGCATGTAAGAATAGTGGACATACGAGTTTTCGTTTCTTATCAGTTTGGAGATACGAGGTTTTATCAGCAGGCCGACGATATTCAAATTTAAAGTCTGGTTTGCGTTTTCCATGGACCACAAATGTGTTTTCATTGTTAATCAGAAAATCCTTTTTCCATGTTTTCCTGATAGCCATAATCAATGAGCTTTGTACAGAGTCTGCCTCTCTTTTGGATCAGTCACACCTCTTTCATAAGGCCGCCTACATTCTGAAGTTAAGCGCTGTGGGTGTGATTGAAGCGAGTAGGGGAGAATACGCGTAACTCAAAATCGCTTAACTCGAAGCGCGTAAAAAAAGACTTACGCGCTAATGGGAGAATAGACCCCTATGTGAAAGGCTGGGAGGAGAGCAAAAGGCCATTTTCTTTATCTATTTATCTATCTATCTTTTAAAATACAAAAGTATTTGACTTATAAAAACCTTTTATTTTATTTATTTATTTATTTATTTTTAATCATATTTGCTTATCAATTAATTTTGGTCCCATCTTTCCCCAAGACTTACCGAAGTTTATAGGCTACTATTTGATATTTGTCTTTCCATCATCCAATGGATTTTCATATAATTTGTGAAATTTGTTATTTCAAGCTGAGTGCATAATTTCTGCTTCGTGATGAAAGCCTTGCCAAATAGGATGATGATATTACTAATATCGGATTTACTATTTCCCAAATCTTCCAAAATGACAGTTTGCCAATTAATAACATTTTTTATTATATTTTAGTATCCACTTCTGGATAATAAAGCAATGGCAGGACAGAACTATAAAAAAATGCTTAACAGATTCCTCTTCATAATTATAAAATCTACATAAATTTGATTGATCTCTAACCCAGATATATAACGTCATTCTGGTGGGCAGAAATTTGTATAATACCTATTTGTGTATTATATGTATGGTAACATCTAAAGTTGCATTATGTAAAATATTAAATACATTTTTTCCACAGGATTATTATATTAATATAGTCTTCCCACTTTTTTGTATCCTATTTTGCCTTAGATCATGCTCTTGGCACTTTCTGTTCATCAGGCCCTCACTAACAGCCCTTCAAATCTGTGCTACCCAGCCTACAAGTGATCACTGTATCAGAATGTCCTGCATCTTTAACAGAGCAACAAGCAATTAAGCAATTCTTTCTGCAGCCAAATTCAGCCTGTAGGCAAGCTGGGCTGAAGTTTCTTTGAAAAACTAAAAAATGCTCATCGAATAAATATGTCGACCAGACTCTACTGAACATGATGGAAGAAAATGCTGCTTTGTTAGTGATAACATGGTATAAAAACAATCAGAGGCGAATAACTAATATAAACACATATTTCACATGGATTAATCAGAAGAACTCTGTACCTGAGATCAGCAGTGTGGACACCAAGAGGACAAGCATTGTCATCCAGAGAGCTGTATCTGTGTGAGTTCCTCGGTGGAGTTGGGGATTTCTGTTTCTGTGTGTGTAATACTTGCTTGCATATGTGAATGTATTTTTAAAAAATGCTTCATGCTGTGGGTTGGAACAGGTCCCTTTTTAGGTCTATTAAAGGTCCAGGCTGCTCTGTGACAGAGCTTAGAATGGCCATTACAGAGATCATACAAACACAGAGTTGAAGTTATGAACCCAATATAGATCTAGTGACTGGTAATGAAACATGTTGCTCATACTCAGGAACCTGGCAGTTTCCCCAAAATTTAAGGAGTATGAAAGAGGGCGGGCCAAAATGACTCCGCAGCGATGTCAAGGGCTGAAACCACATTGTAGGAAGCAGTTGGTTGTAAGTGCTGCAGTTAACTGTTTTACTCCCTGTTTTATGTAACATGCAATTCAGTCACTTGGTTGTAATTACTGCAGTTTAAGGTTGTACTCCAAGTTTAGTTTAAGGAGTCTGTTACTTTTCACAGGTGCAATGAGGGTTGTTGCTCACTATTTTCATAAAATCAATGAATAATGGTATAAATAAATGTTCATTGTATTTACTCAGGTTGCCTTTGTTAGACATTATAAAGTGCCTCATGATCTAGACAACCAACTGTTTTATTTGGTGCAGCTCAGACATTTTACAGTTAGAGCTCAACCTAGCGGACGATTGCTAGCAGCCACAGCCCCAGTGCAACAATCAATCCTGGAGTCTGGGATAGGCTAGCTTAAAATGAGCCAGTTTGAAGCAAACTCATATTATAAAGCCATTGTTCAGACATCTGTACATAAGCGTATGTATATGGACACATGTCCAAGGATCATAGAAGGAAAGCCAAGGTAATGTTTGGCTCCAAATACTGACGCACTATGAAGTAAACTTTAAAAATCAATGCTCAGCACATTGGTTAGAGAATTTTGCTAGTATGACTGGCCTACTACTTAAACTTAAAGATACATTTTTATAACACTGCAGTCTTTTAGCTAGGTTATTGGCGTGATATAAAATGTTCATGAGTGCTTGCCTAACATTTTTCACCTCATATTAAAATAATCAAACAGAAACAGGCCGGTACCTCCACTCCCACTGGGTCATCACTCTAATATATTGTCATCACACACTGGCATTAGGCTAAGTGAGATTACATGAACCTGAGTTTTCTGCCAAACCACCATGAAAAATAATAAAGAAGACACTGAAAAATGTGATTTTAAAGTTTATTTTATGTCTGATCCCTACACTTGCTCCCGGTGCAAACAATGCAGTGCAGTTATATAGTTTACTCAGACTAAAAGCTACAGTAAGGCTACCGATTCTGCTCGGTCATTATCCAGTTGGGGGTGTGGCTAATTAGCATATGTTCAAAACACTTTAATGTAACTTGAATGTAACATCACCCCTGAGTATGAATAGCTTGACCATTGCTCTGTCTGCTCGATATCTAGAATTTGCTGAAATCTCACAGTTGGCTCACTGTGGCTAACCGGATATCAGCGGCAACCAGCTTGGCCACACATACCGATACCCGGATCTCCACTGATGTTTATCGGACGTCTCTACCAACCTGCTTGGCTTTATGCACATATAGCCGTTAGCTTTACAGCAGCTAATTGGGTGTCTCCAACCATCAGCCTAGCAACATCTACAGCAACCTGAGTTTCCACCATGGCTATGTGGGCGCCTGTACCAGCTAACCTGGATGCAACAACCGGTCTGGCTACATACTCAGATAGCCGCACTGGCTTTGCCTCAGGCAGCCGAGCTCTTGCTTGATCCAGCCAGGCTACAACCATGGCTACTCAGGCTTCAGCCATGGATAATTAGGCCTGTGCTACAACCTTCTGATCAACACTTGCAGTTATAGTCCATGGGCCAGACCAGATGTCGGTACCATATCTGGTGGCAAATTCTCATATTAATTTTTTTGTACCTTGGTACCTCTAGTTTATAAATCTGTCTGATAACAATGTCAAATGAGTAGCTTTTTGGTAGTTTTCAGCTGGTTTTCAGGGTAGGGTATGGTCAATCTGAGGACCCTTTTTTCGGGGTAGGGGAAACAAAATATGCTCTCATTTCATAACGGATGGACCAAATCTTTACCACTATACCTCAAAATGTTTAGCTAGAATGCCTTTAACAGGTCACAAGGTATGTTATCATGTAATGCTTGAAACTAGGTCAACAGAGGTCAAAAGGTCACAGATTTTGTGACTTGCCTAAAATCCGTGAGGGTGAAACACTTGACTGAGACGTAACACTGTTGGTCGATTATTCAAGCATTTTAAGAGGTGAAATCTGTATTTTAGTGCCATTTAGATAATTTTAGAGGGGCTATAGTAGATTATTTTGGTGAATTTAGGACCCACAAGATCTGTATAGAAGGCTTTATATCCGACCTTTGGAAATTTTCATATGATGATAATAAATCGTAAGCCAATTATTAGATTTTTATTCAGGGGCATAAAAACATTGGATGCTCCCCAGCCGTCGTGAGTAGTTCCACATTCTACCGCCAGGTGTCAGCACAATCTATCCTTTTCTTTTAAACACATTATGCAATAACCTGCAAATGTAAACAGAAAATCACACTGCCAGTTGGTACAATGACCAAATAAAACAGGGAGGAATGTAAAATATTCATCATAGCCAAGGCAAGAGGCCAAACATATGACATAGGCCCTGAGATGAAAGAGATATGCACCAGTTTTTACTTTCCAAAGACCTCAAGCATGGATGAAAAAAGAAAAGGGAGCATCCATTAAATTTGTCAGTCATAGTTTGGTGTAGAATAGGATGTTTACCTACGGTTCATAAAGAACCTGAGACAGTTTGCGTATGGAATTACCATTGAAGATTTTCATGCCTGTCTAAGGCAAACAGTATTTCATTCCAGAGTACAGGAGCATGTTCCTCCGCCAGCTGAGAGCCGTGATAGGAACAAGATCATCGTCTTTAAACCATCCGGACCTGCAGAGCACCCGAATCACAAAGGATGAATTGGATGTCAAAGCCGTGGTCGAAATGATCCAGGAGGCAATGATAAATCCATTCAAGTTGGAAGAGGAATCGTTAGTCAGCATTTCGACTGGCACTCTCGCTCCTGATGATGTCACAAAGGACCTCCTGAATGCTCACATGCTGAGTGAGATGGCTTACACAGACTTCCGATCGGAGCGCCTTGAAAAGGAGGAAGCTGATGCAAAAGACTTTTTTGCGCCTGTTAAGAAACAAAAACTGAAAACATTTGCTGATGCGTTTACAAAGAAAGTTAAGTCCAGCAATGGAAAAGTAATCGTCCTTTGGGCAGATCGAGATCTGTTTGCTCGGATGATTATCATTGCACAAGGCAGACAGTTGGAAATGGACATTGCCTTGTCGTATCCACTCAGACTAAAGTACAAAGCCGTTATAATAGTTTCAGAGGACACAGACATCTTTGTACTACTTCTGTCATTCGCAAGGGATATTCTTGCGGCTTTGTTCCAGAAGCGGGGTACCAAGACTAGAACAAAGTTTGTTGATATTACTCAGTTACAGGTGTCCCTTGGAGATGACATTTGTGATTCACTCATTGGCTTTCACAGCTTTACTGGCTGCAATACGATTAGTGCATTTGTTGGAAGGGGCAAGATTGGGCCACTGGAGAAGATGCGATCGAGCAAACTCTTCATGCAAACATTCACGCAAATTGGGAATACTTGGGAGATGTCAGCAGACATTTTTGAAACATTACAGCATTTCACTTGTGTCATGTACGCACCAACCACAAAGAATGTCTTGGTGAATAAAATGCGTTATGATCTATTCTTGGCAAAGAGAGGAGAAGTAGAATCAAGTATGCTTCCTCCATGTGAAGACAATCTACACAAGCATGCCCTGCGTGCAAACTACAAAGCTCTTGTTTGGAAACTTAGTCTTGAGAGCAGAATGGATGTTCCAGATCCAGATGGATATGGATGGGTACGAGATGAAAAAGGAAGCCTCACCATTGACTGGATGGCAGGAAAGACTGTTCCAGACGCAGTGATTGAACTAATGGCCTGCCAATGTAAACAAATCTGCCAGGAAGGAGAATGTATCTGCCTAGATAAAGGATTTAAGTGCACACCGATGTGCAAGTAGCAGACATGCGGAAACATGAGAGACAATGATGAGGTTGAGGCTGAGGTAGAAATGGATAGTGATGACGATGATGAATAAGTATTTCGCTGCAAAGACTTTCACAACCTTCTGTGGTTGAGTTAAGGTAAAATACTGTAGAATTACCTAGGAGCCGCCAATAATTGTAATCTCTGTCCCACCTCTCTAACTGGAGATGGCATGACTTGTGACGGGCCGTATTCAGAGCTGTGACGCCACAATTTGTTAGCCTGTCATGCCTGTGGACAAGCGGCTCCTACACGATTCTACAGTACAATCCATGGACATGAAATTAAAGTTCGAGTTACAGACTATCTGAGGGATTCTAATTGGACAATATAGGGGATATTAGTCAAGACATTGCAAATTTACAGTAGGTCATGTTACCCCTATTCTTTGATGGTGAAATTTAGTAATTGCAGTTATGAAGCACTACTTAGAACAGTTATGGATCCTAAATCTATCAAAATAATCTAATAAAGCCCATCTGAAACTATCCTCCGAGCATTAAAATATAAATTTAATATGCCAAAAGCTTGGATAATCAGACCCACAGTATTACATCTTGGTCAAGTGTTTCACCCTCACAGATTTTAGGGGTCATTCCATATGAAATCACCAGAGCTCCCATCTTTATGGTCAACGTGAAACCACCTGCAATTTAATTTGCTAATCACAGGCAACAAAATCTTACCAAATGAAGCATTTCTGAGACCATCAAGATGGGCGCTTTGGTGATTTCATATGGAATGACCTTTAGGTAACTCCCAAAAACCGTGACCTTTTGACCTCTGTTGGCCTAGTTTCATGCATTACATGAGAACATACCTTGTGACCTGTTAAAGGCATTCTAGCTAAACAGTTTGAGGTATAATAGTAAAGATTTGGTCCATCCGTTACGAAATGAGAGCATATTTTGTTTCCCCTACCCCGAAAAAAGGGTCCTCAGATTGACCATACCCTACCCTGAAAACCAGCTGAAAACTACCAAAAAGCTACTCATTTGACATTGTTATCAGACAGATTCATAAACTAGAGGTACCAAGGTCCAAAAAAATCCATATGGGAATTTGCCACCAGAGATGGTACCCGTTAGCCCAAAATTTGGGCTTGGCCCATGGACTATTACTGCTGCTATGGCTAACTGGAGATTTACAACAGCAAGCCTGGGTGTATTTACACCTAACCGGGCTCCCGCCGTGGTTTTCTGGAACTCTGCAATGATCAACTTGGCAACACCTAGAGCTGGTTGAGCTAGCTTTGCTGTGGCTCACAAGGTCTCTGCTCCAAATAGCCCGGCTCACATTACAGCAAACCGGACTGTTTCCACCTGGGCCAAACGGGTGCCAACTACTCCTACCTGGTCCACATGTACAACTGATCGAGCCTCCACAGCGGCCACTCAAGCCTCTTTGCTTTGACTAACAACAGTCCTGCACCCGCTTACAGAGACACAGCCGGGGTCCGCAAACATCCACATGAGACCACCGGAGACAGACACCACAGCGATGGACTCAACTGGACGTGGGGCTGAAGCGTGTCAATGGTATCGTTTTAAAATGCACACATAATGACAAGCATAACATTAAAACTGCTCATTGGAATCCAGTGATTAAAAAACACAGATTGACAATCAGTTTTTCAACACTGAATCAAGCTAAAATAATTTGGGAGTTTGATTCCACAAAGAGAGCAAATAGAGTATTTACTGTCCGACTCTAATATTGATTTTCTGGGTCTTTCTGAAACTTAGTTAACTCATCATCACCTGAATCTGCTGTAAATTTACCTGGTTATTATGTTTTTAAAAAAGACAGGGGCCAGGGGAAGGGAGGGGGAGTTTTACTGTATGTCAAAAACACCCTGAAATGTCAACAGATTATATGGCCCACTGATATCACTCTTGAACGTGTTGGGGTAAATATTAAACTTTCATCCGAAATGTCTTTTACTGTTGTCTGCTTTTACAGAAAACCTACTGCTAAGATGGATTTTTACGAGCAACTTAAAGCTTGTTTTAAGGTATGTGATCACAAAAAAGAAATAGTTGTTTTTAGAGATTTCAACATAAATTAGGACAGTATGGTAGATAGAAAAAATCTGAAACAGTTGACGGAATATTTCAGTCTGTCTCAACTCATAGAGAAATCAACCAGAATCACCAATCGATCCAGAACCAGAATTGGTTTGATCTTCTCCAACAAACCTGAACAAATTGTTAAGACCCATCACCTCTTGACTGGACTATCAGACCATAATGCCATTTTCTTTTCTAGAAAGCTCACAAAATCAGGACTCATAAACTTGTCAAGATATTCTCTCAGTAACAAAACTAACTTCAGTGTCATACCAAAGAGCCAACAGGAGAATCTTAAATTGGCCTTGAAAAACTTGGACTGGAATAGGATTACCTCCTGTGAAGACAATGTCAGCACAAATTCCTTTTTGGAACACGTTAAAGTAGCTGAGACACTTTTCAGCCCATCAGTAATTAGAGTAATCTCTGAAACATAACAACACTCGTGTACATTGATATTTTGATGTATTGTGCATATTAATAGATTTATCACTGTTTAAACTTTCCACACGAAATTTCCAACGCTTGAAAACTTGCCGTCTGGCAGAGAGCAGTCATCTGACGTCACATCAGTGTATTTGAGTGTACGTGGTGGCTGTTAATCTTTTTGGTTCTCGTTTGAGTTTGCTGGAGTGGCAATGGCGGGAAATTTTAACACTCCATCTTGCTCGGTATTTTCTGCTGAAATAACGGCACCCGGATCGGCTTCTACTGGTAAAAAAAAAAAAAGGAAGGGAATAATCGGTGTCGCTTTTGGTTGCTCCAACACGACTGATTGTGAGGGTATGAAACTGCACAAATTTGTTAGGCCTTGGCTTCGGTGACTAATACTGCAGATTAGAGAGCAGCTTCTGTGATATCAGAAAGTGAGGGAGATGTTCAACGTTATCATCCGAAAAACACAGTCTGCTAAGTATGTGTGAGTACGGGCATTGGCCCTCATTTATCAAATGTGCGTACGCCAAAAAAAATGGGTGTACGCCAAATCTCCCGCAAGGATCGGCATTTATCAATCAACGGCAGCGAACGGCCCGCAAAAATCTCACGCCAAATCTGAACGCAGATTTGAAACCAGTGAACAACATGCAGGAACAAGTGCAGCAGTCAAAATGAGTAATAAACCATATGCAGCGATGTGGATGTCATGCTGTTGTTGCTCTTATCAGTAAAATTAATAAATAGGGTAAATAGATAAATAGGCTAAATTAATAAATGAAAGAATGAATAAATAAATAAATTAATTAATTAATAAATAAGACACCTGTGCTGAGAAATTAGTTAATTTTAACTTATATTTTGAGACAACTTGCTTGTCAGGCCAGACTGCTCACAATTACAATCAATTTGACTAAGCACAATGCATGGCTTGGCAGATATGCAGTGTGGTATGTCAGATGCTCATCCAGCCAGATATATACTGAACAACAAAAGAAACGCAAGTTAATTAAAGGCAGACCAGAAACTAAGTTTACGCATAATTATTTTAGAGAATCAAATTTATTACTTGTGCGTGCACATTTATATTTGTTTCATCAGACTTATTTTTTTCGCAGTCACTTTGACTGAATAACCATGAGTGCATTAACTAACTAGCTAACTTGCGTTTATTTTGTTGCTCAGTATATATGGGCCAACGGACACTTTGACCATGATCACATTTTGACAACGGCAGATCTTCTATTGTTAGAGGAATACGATTCTGTCCGATGTCGACTTTCGGCACAGAGGAGATCTCCTCCGGGAAAGTGACGAGTGGCTGCTCCTTTTGTGTGGTACCCAATAAAATGTCATGGAGTAATACCGATATAAGTACAATGAAGAGTGATCTTTGCAGACTGTATTTTAACAATTACCCTCATGCAGCCCCGATGGAGGCGGTGGGGACTCCCCACCTATCAGTGTTGCCACGCGCTCCTCGAACGGTGACAGCTGGAGGCTCGAGTCTGGTTGGCCTCCACCGGTCCATGCGCTGCTGCGCCTGAGCGCCACAATCCGTTTTTTGGTGGCGATCTTAAAATTGGACCACTTTTTTTTTACCTACATGTAAAGCATTTGGATTGTCAATTATGTCAGCTGTACTTTAAGATGAAATATCATGGATTCATTAATTGAATTTATTAAGGCCAAAGTTATTCGCACTTGCTGATTTTTTTTCTGGGCCACACTTATAAGTACATCTACTGCAAATTTCGGTCAATTTTTGTGCTTGGACGCGCTTAAATAAGTGCGAATAGACACTTTGATTTATGAATGAATTAAATTAAACCTCTGTGGCACTCTGGTTTTCCACCCCAATGGTGTTTACCGCAGCAGCAATAGTTTTCCAAACTGCATCCCTCTGGGCTCCATTTATGCCACTCTTAAGGCTTCCAAATAAAATTATTTTGTTTTTCTCCACCTTGGACATGATAATTTATATTTCCTCCTCAGTTAAGTTCTTTCTTCTTTGCCGTCTTTCAAGAGTCCATGTCGTAAAGTGGGCAGGACTATGCCTCCCAGGGCATGAATTTATGGGGGCGTCACGTAAATTACGATGGTTTCAGCCTCCAGATTTATCAACGCCACATCAGTTCTACACCAAAATCAGCGACGTACACACTTTTAGTAAATCAGACGTGACACCTGGCGAACGCTGATATTTACGCCAGAATCTACACCAGATCCTACGCAAGTTTGATAAATGAGGGCCATTGTTTTTGAGGCTTTTCCTTCAGTGCTATTCTGGTTTCCGCCCTTTCTAAGGTTAGTGTCAATTAACTGTTTTTAGTTACTAACAGCTACAAACATTCACGGGAGGTGTTCTCAGACAGGCACTTTACTAATATTTTAAGGGTAAGTTGGGGTAATATGAACCTTTGGGGAATATGGATACTCTCCCATTACCCACGATGCATTGTGCTTCTGGGACTCTGGATGCGACATCACAAACACACATAGCCTCCATTGTGATGGACAACAGATGAAGGAGAAAGCGTGCAATTCAAGGGAATATGAACACGCCAGTGTTTCCAGTCTTAAAATTTAAAATATAGAGAGGTGTGATATGATGCAGATGTTTCTATTAAGTCATTTTCTGAATCAGGCGCTGGTAAGATTCTGTTCAAAGATGTGTCCTCTACAGACCACGTGTGAGATTGCTCCACCAAAGCATACTGTGTTTGAGCTTTGATCCGTTATGATGGAACAGTTCGGTTTGGGGAATATGGACCCATTGCTCTCATTTAATATGGACCCCTGGTCAATACCCCCACACAATCTGTCGAGGGGAAAATCAACAAAATATGTAAGCTGGACCAATCATTGCATACCCCAGACATTTGTAACTTTGCTCATATGGAAATTGAATTCATAAACATCAAGATCAACATGCTTGCCTTTTCAGATGTGAAGATCTAGGTCTGTAATGTGCTTATGGCAATTTTCCGGAACATAAATGCAGTAAAGAAAACATTTGAAATTATTTTATTTTGTTCTTGCAGATGGTTAGAATATATACCAAAATAGGTCTGATGACGGAGCAAAAACAGCAGAAGGAAAAAGGCTGCAGGAAAAAAATTGAGCAATAAACCCCAACAACAAACAACAAAGAGGTCGACTGCTTAAAAGCAAATCAAAGAAACATGCTAAAAAATATCTCTAATGACCAGCGAATCCATTGCCCATTTTTACTTCATATACTGTCAAGAACTGTATGTTGCCCCTCCAGAATTTCCTTGGATTCAATGGAATCAATGTAAGCAGTGGGCTCATGAGAACAAAAGAGATTATAAAAGTGTCAGAATAATGGTTTACCCTATTCCTCAGTGTACTTGCTTCGGTATTAATACTGTTTGGTGTCCAACACCCCATGTCCATATTGCCCCAAGGTCAGGGCCTATATTAGACACATGGTGGGGAATAAGGACACAGTGAGGGATTTCATGATTCCCTATATGGTGGAGCCATTTGCAGAGATAAGTTTCTCATGATATGATATGTAGCAAGCCAAGGGGTCTAATAGTTCAACCACTAATGAGCTATGGTGAGCCCTTTATCTAGGCTACAGCTCATGGCAACCTTAGGGGGTCCATATTACCTCGTCTTCCCCTAATTTAGGTAGGGCGTTAACCCATTTATGCCTAGCGTCCTCACATGAGGACTGTTAAGAAAAAGTTTCCTGTTTGAATGACTATTAGAGTGGTATTTTGAAGTATAATAACATAAAAAAGTTAAAAAAAAAAAAAGAAAATTTAGGCATTGTCCTGATATCCTGCTTTATTATTTCAAATCAGAAATTAGGGGTCACCAACTCTGTTCCTGGAGCAGGGGCGGATCAACAGGGGGGCAGAGGGGGGAAACTGCTGATTTATTGATTTTTATGGGCTGTTTTATTGAATTTTTTTTTGTGTGTTTATTGTCCATGTTACCTTGTTTTCTATTGTTACACTATAATGTTTTATGTATTGTGCGCTCTAACATTTTTTTCCCCATTCCTATAGTTGTATTTTAATTTTTAGTGCTTTCTAGTTTGTACAACACTTTGGCAGACTTTGGTTGTTTAAATGTGCGAGAGAAATAAACTTTGACCTTGAAGCTCTCTTTAAAGAGATGGCCAATATCAATCCTGGAATATGACTTAAGTACTTTTGCTGTATTTATTTTGAGGTACTTTTATTTAATTAGGCCTAAATATTCACTCTGCTACATCTTGGATGGCATAATAATACAGCGCATCTGGAAAAAAGGAAACAGGGAATAAACTGAGAAGTATTCTGTTGAAACTTAGTATCTATAAAACTAATTAGGACTATTAATTACACAACTGTTTACTTTTTCACATCATACAAAGAACGCAAAATTAGTCAGGCATCGCTGTCAGAACTCATGATTTGTGCACATCTGTCATGCAGCCAGTAGGGTTTGCATTTAAAGGAGTACACATTACATACCCTAAAGCACTAACAGCCTTGACAATGAAAAGTTGAAACTGATCATCCAGGTTCATCCATGTTTAGGCCTGTCATCATTTTATGTAATGTGGCGCAAAGTGGTTACTGTCTTACTCCAAAAGTGTTATTGTTGTTCAGTTAAGTGTGGCACAACCTCCACTTACTTGACATCATTAGATACAAGGCATAGTTATATAACACCAAATGCCATTTTCAATCAATGAATGTTAAGTAATTGTTATAGAATTAACCGTTTATTCTTGGTTTCCTTTTTTTCGGGACACGCTGTACAATAAATACATTGAAGAATATTTTTCTGAAATTGTTCCCCAATTTTTAGACGCAGTTTTTTTTGCTGATTGGTGAACCTCTGCCTTTCTTTGCTTACAACATCTGAAATGTTGTCTATGCTGTATTGTAAATAAAATTTGGGTTTATGAGATAAGCAAATCATTGTATTCTATTTTTATGCACATTTTACACTATGTCCCAACTTAATTGGAATTGGGGATTTCCTAATACTACACTGAGGATGTCCCATGCCACCCATCCCAGACCTCTTGCCACCCCTTTGCCACCCCATGTAAAATTTTCTTGATCCGCCACTGTCCTGGAAAGCAACCATCCTGTAGGTTTCTGCTCAATCTCCAGTTCAGCACACCTGATTCAACTAATTAGCTACTTAAAGCCTCACTAGGTAGGAATTTCACCTTAAAATATCAGTTTCAAAGTCTGTCTATTGGTGGGCTGGGTTATTACAGTGAGAATGGCATCTCTCCCATTACCACAGAGGGACCTGGTGGCCTGCATCTGGGACTATGTAACTTTCGACCGTGGGTCCCACACTCTCGCGTGATGTACGTTCTGCTTAACTGCACACACAAGCTTTTGGATAAGGAGCATAAGGAGAAGGCAGCTAGGCTAGCCCGCTAGCGTGTCTCGAAAGATGGCTGAGGCAAAGAAGCAATAAAGGACGGTGTTGGTGGAAGCCAGGATCAAAAAAGGGAGAGTGACCGTGCACAGCACAAAACCTGAGTTGATATTGGACTGGCTTTTTCACAGTGGAGACAGCTCCTGGCAAAAGAGGGCTGCAAGTCGGACGCCGAGCTGGCAATGTTGCTGATTGAGAGGTGAGTTATATGCTTGTGTTCATGCATTGTATTTATCACACATTGTTTTTGTTGGCCGTGTTATCGTGGGTAGTCACAGTCACTATTTGGGTGATCAAATGATTGTAAGCCCATTCAAATAATGTAAACAATGTTAGCCGAGGTAGCATTAGAATTTCACCGGCAGAGTTAGCCCCTTTTCGGAGTGTTTTTTTTTTATAGCAAACTGTATGCTTCACGGTGAGAAAAGTTGTTGACTTACTAGCAACTATTGTTTGAAAGCAAAGACAGGCCACATCAGCTTTGTAGGCTGGCGTTGTACCGTTTTGATATTGTCTCGTTTTGAGGTTACAATAGCTACTCCGCCTGCTAACGTTATACCTAGGAGTGTGCTTGCACATACTTTGTTGTAGAGAAATAGTTTTAATCCAACGCTGTTGAATACTTCTATGTAAACACAATCATAACTAATAACTTCATTGATTCCAGCTTTTTACATAGACGAGTGGATGCCGTGAGTTATCTAATCCAACTTTGGTCGCAGGTTGACAATCAAACAATGAACAAATAAATTAGGTCTGTCAAAATTAACGCATTACTGCAGATTAATCCATCACCATTATTAATCTGATTAAACATTTTAACGCAATTAATCCATCTGCAGCGCAGAATGACTCAAACTCCCTGAAACGTCACATTTTGGGCAGTAGTGTTACGGTGTCAAGTAGTGTTACGGTTGCGCATGCGAAAATTGGCAGTTGATCCAGCAGAACCCAAGGCAGAACCAAACAACTTGGTATGGAAGATGATAAAGACGCTCGCGGACATGGAACTGCAAATTTAAGCATGCAGTTACAGTACTCGATCACTAGATGGCACCCCCAGATCAGTTATTGAATATTCACAAGCAAGCCGAGCTGGAAGCAATATTTTTTTCCGTACCGTTAATGCGTCGCTATTCTGGAATTCTGGTCCCCCCACGTGACTTTCGTCCCAAAATATCGCCTTAATGCACGTCAATTTGCGTCATGAGTACGCTGACAAAATAAGGCTACAGTTTGCTTCCAGTCTTACTTGCTAGCAAGCTAGTTGGCTACCTAGCCAGCAATAGTATAGCTAGCGCGCCAATGTAGCTATTTAGCTACTAGCGAGCTTAAAAAGCTGTAGTTCGCTTGGCTAGCTAGCTAGCTAGCTAGATGAAGAGACATCCATATCTATGTTATAACTAGCATGCCAATTATTTAGCATCCTAAAGTCGCTTTCACAGCAGACGCAAAACGATTTATCATAGTGAAACTTGGTCCTATTTTGTATAATTACTGTGCCATGAAAAAGTATTTGCCTCCTTCCTGATTTCTTTGCATATTTGTCACACTTAAATGTCTCAGATCAGCAAATAAATTTTAATATTAGAAAAAGAAAACCTGAGTAAATACAAAATGCAGTCTTTAAATGATGATTTCATTTATTAAGGGGAAAAAGCTATCCAACCTAATCCTAATTACGGTGCTTTCACACTAGATGCGATACGATTTTTTCGTAGGACAGATTACATTCAAAGTCAATGCAAAGACGCGAATACACGCGGGTTTACATTGACTCTGAATGTAATCTGTCGTGCGAAAAATTCATTTTGCATCCGGTGGGAAAGTGAGTTTAAGATGTTACAAACATTGGCATGCTAGCTATAACATAGATATCGATGTCTCTTTATCTTGCTAGCTAGCTAGCTAAATAGCTCGCTCGCAAGTCTTCCATTGCGAGCGAACTGCTATGTAGCTAAATACATTGGCATGCTAGCTATACTATTGCTGGCCAACTAGCTCGCTAGTGAGTAAGACAGGAGGCAAACTGTAGCCTCATTTTGTCGGCGTAATCATGACGCAAATTAACGCGCATTAAGGGACGAAAGTCACGTGGGGGGACCAGAATTCCAGAATGGCGACGCATTAACGGTACGGAAAAAAATATTGCGTCCCGCCACTGTCCCTCCTTCCAGCGCAAGTTGGCAAAGAAGGCATGTTTGGGTATAACACAGCCGAGTCAAATATTGCTCATTGGCAAGAGAAACGATGGATAGCGTGTTCCTATTATTACAGCCTGTTGCTGCTTAAAATTTTGGGATTAATATGCAAGGACAACAATGCAAGATACATTACACATTTATTTTCAATATGTGATCTTAACTCAGTACGAGATCATAGCAATCAGGCTGTATTCCTTTCCCCCACTAAAAACGATAAAACCTAAGTGACAATAATAGTAGCCTAGTATCAAGCCGCTTGCACACTGGCCGCGAAACGAATTTTTCGCTCAACTGATTGCGTTGAAAGCAGTGTCTTGTGTCCGAAAGTCTGACAGGGTTTTAATACATCTTCGTGTCCGACAGTCTATTGTAAGCCTGACACTTGTTGTAGCCTGTAGGAAGCCAGCACAGACTATGACGTAAAAAAGGTGCAACGACGTCGCAGGGCTGTTGTCTGGGTACGTGTTGTGCAGTGTGTTATAAAATAAACGGAGGCTCCGCCGTTGGTGCTCCAGAGTAAAGTTTGCGAGTTTTTGTGCCTAGAAAGAGTGTCAATAAAAGCCCTAGAAATCGGACGCTGCATTGGTGGCAGCAGTAGGGAATTCCCCAGAGGATGCCCTTGCTCCATCAGGGTTCTCCCGAGCCGGGAGGCGATATTTTTCTCTGTACCGTTAATGCGTTGTGACACAAATTGACGCGCATTAAGGGACGAAAGTCACGTGGGGGGACCAGAATTCCAGAATAGAGACGCATTAATGGTACGGAAAAAAATATTGCAGGCGGGACAGAGGAGTACTTGTGCCAGGCTATGCCGGGCACGAAATTGCAACATATGCCTGGACGCACGCATTGTTGCATCTATGATTGCTGCCCTGGTTACGGTTTGGATTACGCCCATTAGATTTAGGGTTTGCTTCTCTGATATACCTGAACTTGTGAACCAGACCCATTTCTGTCCGACAACGAGTACTGTGATTGCTGCCCTGGTTTTTGATTCTATTTTTGCCCAGCTGGATTGTGATTTTTCGAGTGTGGACCTTGTACCTTTGCCTTCTGCCCTGCGGGGGTTTTCCCCCTTTATTAATAAAACCAAATCTACTGCATTGCTTGGGTCTCGCGACTGGTTCCTGATAGCACCATCACAGAACCTCTGCCTTTCTTTACTTACAACATCTGATATGTTGTCTATGCTCTATTGTGACTAAAACATTATGAGATTAGCAAATCATTGTATTCTGTTTTTATGCACATTTTACAAAATGTCCCAACTTCATTGGAATTGGAGATTTCCTAATACTGCACTGAGGATGTCCCACGCCACCCCTCCCAGTCCTTTGGCCACCCCATGTAAAATTTTCTAGATCCGCCACTGCAGCTTAGTCCTTAGACCACCCGACCGCATACACTATATATATATATATATATATATTTTTTTTTTAAATTATTATTATTTTGTAATGGTTAAGTTCAAAGTTGCTTTTTTTTTGTTGCTCAAAGCCAGCAACAACACTTAAATTTCTAGAAATAAACATAAATACAGATAACGACAATCAGTAAACAGAACCAGGAGAATTCACTTCAAAATAACTAGATGCAAGATGATTTCACTCCCTGGGGCATGGGACAGAATTTTTCTTTAAAATGGATTTGCTGGTTAAAAAGGTGTTGTCTATGGTTTTGGTCTTACATGCTGAATTCTCCTATTTCAGTATTTATCACAAAAAATATAAAGCACTAAATAAAAACACTTTAAGCAACAAATGAGTCACCATGGACACAATAGCCTATGCAAAGTTCATGTGAAATGACCCATGACGAGATGAACGCTCTTCAGTAACTCTGCTGAAATTGTTTGCGCAATCATTGTTCTGGTGTAGCCGATTCAATTTTTGGGCGAGAATATTTTCACAGGCTTAGCACACCAAGCACGCAAAACCGTGGTGTAGCCCTTGGGTAAGACGCAAGGAATGGACGCAAGTGAGGGGAACGAGGGAACGAGGTCAAAGTGTTCCATTGCAGTATTTACCCACTCCTGTTTATAACCTCTGCTGAAGAATCTATTAGATAAATCGTCAGCTTGTATAGAATATGACTCCTCGTCACTACATATCCTGCGAATCCGATGGAACTGGCTGATGGGAAGGCTTTTAATCAGCAATCGCTGCTGAAAACTGTCTCCTCTCAGTAAAGTGTTGCGATCAGTTGGTTTGCGATAGAGATCTGTTTTTATTTCCCTCCCCTCTTTATAGACTTCAACATCCAAGAGGCAAATCCGTTGCATATCATGTTCCAGTGTGAATTGAAGACGGAATTGAATTATCGGTTAAAACTATACCCGCTAAGTCCAAAGTACAGTGGGCTTTGATTCAGGCTGACTCAGGATGAGAAAATGTTTTAGTGCACTTATACCAGCGCCATGTGGAACATTTGTGTATAAGCTTTGAACATCCAGTGTGGCAAACAAAATATTCGATTCAATTTCAAACTTTTTCAATGCGTCAATAAAGTCTGTAGAATCCCTCACATAGGATGGAAGGGTGACCACTGCAGACTTAATAAAGTGGTCCATATTAGCGGAGATATTCTCCGTAAAACTCCCAATACTGCTTACAATAGGCCTGCCCATTACAGGGGTGTCCAAACCTTTATGTATCTTAGGGAGGGTGTAAATGACAGGTATCACAGGGTGTTCGACCTTTAGGAATTCAAAGACATTTTTTTCAAATTCACCCTTTTCAAAATGATGGCCAAGCTTAGAATTCACCAACGTCAACCTCTTAATGGGGTCTGAAGACAGTTTCTTGTAAAAAGTTGAATAACCTAATTGTCTTTCAATCTCTTTATTATAATCCACAATGTTTTGCAACACAATAGCGCCTCCCTAATCAGCGGGACGTACCACAACCTTATTGTCTTTACCCGAATCAATCAAAGCTTTTCTGTCTTCTTTTGACAAGTTATTTTACACTTTGTACTCTTTATTTTCTTTTTTCAATAAGCAATTCACATCATTTTCCACCAAACGACAGTATGAGTTGCCTCAAAAGAGGCATTGCGATACTTAGGCGGAATGAAAGTAGATCTTTTTCTGAACTGGTTGCGGGTTGGGACAATGGGGTCAGGGGCGGGAAATGAGTTGACGGGATACAAGGGGCGTTCGCCCCATGAGTTCATGTTTTAAGTAGCATTGATGGTACAGCGGACAAATTAAAAAGCACATCTACTGATTTCAATTACTACTTCAATGGGTGCCTGGTAAAATTGTTGTGCCTATGACAAACAAGAGCAACGCAGAGCGTGACATATGCCCCCGCCAGTATGTTGATCAAGGGCATAGTGAGATGGCTGCTGTGGCGGCCATATTAGATATCGCACGACGCTGGTTTTTGAAAGGAACCTTCCTCTAGCCACTCCCAACACGGCATTAAGAAATGGCATCAATCCGACGAGGGATTCTATAGTTATCCCACGGAAACGAAAAGTTAACTGACGACGGACGGACATGGTGTTGACATAATGCTCCCTTTCCTCTTTGGAGGGCGGGGGCATAAAAAAAGATTTATTTAATAACCTGATTACTGGTTGTATTAGTTCTGTTTCTTTGAGGGATAAATGCCCGGTCATGGAAATTGACTGGGGTCGGAGTATCTCACTAATACACACTGAAGCCAAAGATGAATTAAATCGGTCAAACCATACTTGAGATATCGCGTTCACAACAAACGGGACCTGATGGACGGACTGACAGAGCTGCATACTATGTCAATAATTAAAATTGGGGGGGGGGGATGGAAACCAGATGGAAACCTGGAAACCAGATGGAAATTCCATTAAAGAGGTCACAGATTCTATCGAAAGACCTCTGAAACATGTAATCAGTCTTTTCAAAGAGTCATTTTTCCCAATTAAATGAAGTGAGCAAAGGATATTCCAATTAGGGGTGCAAACAAGTATTTGGGTAAACAAGACAGAGAAATAAATCATTACATTCACAAAAAAAATCTTTAAAAAAAATACTTACAAAATAAATCCTATCTTCTGTAAAAATACTAACAGAACTTATCTTTCACAAAAAAGAGCGATCACATCTTTAAATGAAAGACTCATTGATAGCTCCATGTAATATACTCAGTCAAAAAAGAAACTTCACGCTCATAAATATCTGAATATTTTCTTGAAATTTAATACAAGAGTTATTATCATTATCATTAGGGTTAAATGCTTTGTCAAAGACATCATGACACACAGCAACTCAGACGTGCACAAGCATGCTGCACGTGCAAGCGTACATCAAGGCAAAAGCATGTTTTCTCGGGTTCCTAGTCACGTGACTTTATGAGACACGTGCAATTGAGCCCACATTAGCACGGTAGAGTGACATCTCAGAAAAACAAGTTCTTGCAGTCAATTATCCGTTGATTTGCAATGCCACGACTGTGAAACATTCAGCGTGAACATGCCATCGGCATGCTGAATACGGGAATGTCGGTCACTGACGTTACCAGAGTTATGGGATGCAGTCCACAGACCATCCATGATCTTCGGACACGTCTCCAACAAACTGGCACCACAGCAGACCGACCTCGTTTGGGTAGACCACTTGTGACGACACAAGCAGAAGACCGACAAATCGTCTTACGTCATTTGCGTAATCGATTTCTCACTGCAACGTCCACTATGAATGAATTTTTTAGAGGTCGTGTGACTGCCCAAACCATACGTAATTGCCTGCACATTGCTCGTCTCCATGCACGTCGACCATACCGTGGACCAATTTTAACCCAGTTACACCAACGTTAACGGCACAACGACATCTGAGATGGACTCAGCGTGTTTGGAATAGGGTCGTTTTTTGTGACGAATCCAGATTCACCTTGCACTTCGCTAATGGTAGAGTTAGAGTTTGGAGGAGACGCGGTGAACGCAACGCCCAGTGTTGTGTGCAGGAAGTGGACCGTTTTGGGGGCAGTAGTGTAATGGTTTGGGGTGCCTTTAATGGTCATGCCCGTTCCTGACTGATTGTCATTCAAGGAAACCTAACTGCTGCAGGATACAGAGATCAAGTGCTCATTCCAGAGCTTTTGTCATTCATGGCAGCTCATGCCCTGGTCTGACATTCCAACACGATAATGCCAGACCTCATACGGCCAATTTAACGCAGAATTTTCTTCGGAATGCTGGCATCAATGTCATGGAGTGGCTCTCAAGGCCTCCCGACCTTAATCCCATAGAAAATGTATGGGATGTGTTGGGCAGAAGACTCCGTCAAGTAAGGAACCCTTCATAGAATTTGCAGGAACTTGGTGCCATGTTGGTACAATTATGGCGACGCATCCCCCAAGCTGTGCTCAGACGCATCATTCAATCCATGAAGAGACATTGCATCGCAGTCGTGAACGCTCATGGAGGGCATACGTGCCATTGACATGCTTTCATTAAGTTGTCACTTACCATTTTTACTCTTACATTTCCGTAGCATTTCCAGTGGAACTGGTTACTCTATGAACATGATTTTTCTGGTGCACCGTCCTTAATGGGTACAGAATGGATTAAAATCATTCTTTAAAACCTCTTTTCTTGTTTGTTCAACTTTTCGACCTCCAAACAAGTGTAAAGTTTCTTCTACATGTATACATGCTTATTTTATGTAAATCACTACATTTCTGTGATTCATTTAAATTTTTAAACAGAAATAGTTTAAATCTTAATTTCTAAGTATTAATTTAAAACTTCTTTTATTATAATTTCCGCCAGTCCTGGAACCTATACAATTTCCCATTAAAAGATAAAAGATACAAAGAAAATTAAATTTGACTCCACTGGAGCAGATTTCTTTTCAAAGCAAATAAAATGATAAATACAAAGGTAATGTACTTTTGTAAAAAAAAAAATGGCATACTAAGGGCATACATGTGTCAACATGTGTTAGCACTTTAACCAAACCACAAGGCTACGTCAGCTCACTCTGACTTGACAGTCAAATTGCCAATATGCAGAATGAGTCGGGGAAACATGTCTCGTCATTCTGCACGAATACAGCAAACACAAATGTACAAGTGGGGTGCACTTGTACTTTTGCGTTTGCTGTATTCACGCAGAATGGTACAAAAGATTATGTCAGAAAATGACTTTTGAAAACGACTGTTGAATATTTAGCGCGTAATTATACCGAAAATACAACAAACGAACCAGTTCAGCATTTATATTGTTGCGCTATTTAATTGCATGTACATGGACTCAGTTTGGCGCACTGGGAACGGAAGGCTCTAGCTCAGGCTAGGTTTGTGCAATTACGGGTTTAGGGCTCGTTGGAAACATCAGAACCTAAAGAATGAAATGGCTACCGGTAAAGTCTTGCTGACAGCATCACAAGCCAATTGCAGAGAGGAAAATGCACTGCAAGCAAGCTGAATGCTAAGGAACTGAGATCTTTGAAGCAATTCCCAGGGGGGAAAAAAACAAGTTTGGAGACTGGCAGATCTTGTTTCGTTATAACACGGACACTTTGAGCTAACTATAACAAGCGCAGATTTGCCCTCGAACAGTTTTTTAGAATAAAATATCAAAGGTAAGAACATTTTTTCACTCACCTCTGTATACTGTAAAGTATATGCCTGCTTTTCTTTGAGTGTGGTGTCAGTTTTAAATGACATATGGCATATGTTGTTGGATTCTGTGGACTTTCATCTTTCATTTGAGGCATCGTTTTTATGCATAGCGCTAATTCAGGAGAAATTCTGGCGATTCAGCACAGTTATGATTATATCCTATGTTTGGCTCCATACTTTTTGCATTTAATTTTGCATTTACTCCATACCAAGCATTTACTTCCTTAATGCTTGAATTGCATTCAGTTGAGGAGGATGGTCCACATGAGCTCTTTGCCGAGTTTGTTTGCGTGAAGTGGATAAGCAGCATGACATTGTTGCTATTAGGAAACATGCTGTATTTATTATGCAGCACCGGGGGCGTTCGGGTTTAAAGAGTTAAAAAAAAAAAAAAAAAGATTTTATGTCGGGGATCCAATAGTGCAACAAACAGAATGCATGAACAAAACCTTCTTTTGTAGCAATTTGGATTTTACATTCCCGCTATTACCTTCACAAAAATACGATTCAGTAAAAAAAATCAGTCGGAGACAGAGAAGTTAATATCCAAGCCAAAGTCAGTTTTTCTGACTTTTTTCTGCAGAAATAGGATCCTCGCATCGGGTCAAGTCAACAAAATCAAGGATGGGAACAATTTCTTTTCTCTCTGGTTTATGTAGGGATACTTCATGACGTTTTCCTCCCCCCGCGCTGATTTACACATCATGAGATATCTGGAGAGCTCTTGCCATCTCACGCAGCCCATGTCAAGCTGCCCTTGGGTGCGCACATACATCTCGTTAGAGAGGACAGGTGTTTCCCTCCCTATCGGCTCCATGGCTCCAACTTATTTTTATGCATTCCGGAGCTTTCTGTAAACACATCAACTGAGAGAGAAAGACAAAACATCTCGCCCCTGTTATGGGCCCATCAGGTCGGCATGGCTCCAGATAAACTATATGACGTGACGCACTGGTCAGATTTATGGAAACTTACAGCTATGCAGGCCTGGGCTAATCAGAAACATGCAAGAGTGCACCCTAAGGCCTAAAAGACTATGAACTAAAGCAAAGCAAGAGCACGCAAGGATAAACAAGTAATAATAATTAGCTGAATCAATAAAAAATGATTCCACATTTCCCCCGTTTATGATTGATTATCTGCCAGCATGCTACTTCTCTCAATTTTCAGCATGTGCTTCAAACACGGTGAAGATGTGTCATCATATCATCATTACTCTCCATTGTTTTGTTCAAATAAACCCCCAACTCAATTACATCGTTGTATGATTCCTTCAGCCCTAAGGCAGAGTATACATCTCATTGTTGTCCTGTAATAGAAACATCTGATACTGTGGATTAGTACTCAATACTCTTGATATCAGTCCTTTAATTGTGGGAATACCACAGCAACTGCAGAAGAGCAGTGCTGCAAATCCCCCAATCACAAAACTTACTACAGATGTAATTCCCACCTTCCAACCTCCAGACATAAGCCAGTCCCACCAGGAGTCTGCCGATGCTGGTGCGAGGTGCTGCTGTTGTGCATCAGATATGCCTTTTAAATGTTTCAAGGCTTGATCAGTCACCCCTTCTGCCGCTTCATTAGCTGGTATATAGGTAAAGTGTGGGCCCTATAAGCTTGACAGCAGCACCCCCTGTGCTGCTGTCAACAGATACAATAAGCAGTAATAGCATCCTGCAATTCCAACTTGGGCACATTTTTTTTTTTTTTTACCACTTAATTCCTTTAAAAACTCCCATTCAGGGAACAGTCCCCGGCTTGACCCCTTCCCACACAGATCTTTGCCCAGGCTCCCCCAGGTTGAGAACACTGCCATCTGGTTCCCGGTGTCTCCTTTTCAGAGCCCACCGATCACAGAAGCACCACTCGCTGACTGGCGCATTCGCTTTGACAGTTTCACCAGCCTCGCCTGTTCACAGAGGTCGTCTCCAATGCCCCTCTGCTAGGTGTGGGCTGTCGCCCACGTACCATGTGTTGCCCACAACCTTACATGCGACAAACACGCCGACTAGATAGTACTATGGCAATATGTCAATTAATCCCACTTCTGACACCACTTCACCAGACACGGGGGGCCTTCAGTCCTCTCCCCAGCACTATTCTGTCATTGGTGCTAATAGTAGATATCTTGTACAAATTTCAATGTGATGTCTGTGCTTTTTGGCAGCATAGTTTTGATGAAAACATATTTAGACTTGCTCAACAAATTAAAGAATTGTGTGCAATGAGAGACAGCTGTGAGGTAAATTTATTTAGTGATCAAGAAATTACTGCTATAATTACACTACTGTGTACGGAGTAAGGCCTGGTCTCTTTTTGTTTTTATTTTGGTTTTCATTTTTTTGATTGTTAATTTTTATTCTACAACTTTTTTTGATGTGAATAAAGAGATGCAAACAAACAATTTGCAACTTTTCTGTAACTGGGTTGCGAGGGGGTGAATCTGCAAATTGCAACACTTAGTAGATTGCTGGGGGTCCGGTTCCCAGAACCACCATCTGATCCACTGCAACCTCACTTTGTTCATTTCCCTCGAACACACGCTTTGCCTCCCACGTAGTAGGACCTGTAGGAACCACCCCGAACCCCAGTTTAGACATTATGTCCCTCCCCAGGGGGTTTACTGGGCACTGTGTGGACACAATTACAGAGCAGAGTGTAGCAATTCCCTCAGAATCCTCAAATTTGAGTTCCTCTGTTGCTACGCTGTTCCATTGCCCCATTGCTTTGGCTGCCTTAGTTTGAGTAACTGTTGGGGTTGACATGTCTAAGATAGGATCTAGGCAAAAATTAAAGTCTCCCCCTACCAATATATTTTGCCATCCCCCAGATGCTTTAAGGAAGATATCTTGAATGAAGGATTCATCATCATAATTTGGTGCATATAAATTTAATAGTGTCCAGAGTTCTGAGTATATCTGACAATGAGCTAATGCATACCATCCCAATGGATCAATGATAATTTCTTCAACAGTCACAGGTAGGTTTTTACTTATTAAGATAGCTACTCCCCTGGCCCTGGAACTAAAGGACGATGATATCACACGTCCTACCTAATCCCTCATTAATTTCAGATGTTCCTGAGTAGTGAGGTGAGTCTCCTGTATAAAAACAATATCGATTTTGATTTTTTTCAAATATGTCAATACCCTTTTTTATTTTACAACCCTATCCATTCGGACTAAGCAGAAAAGTATTATAACCACCCAAAACTCTTCTAAGTGAAGCAAGCCACTCATAATGTGGTAACCAATAGAAAATCAAAGCACTGACCATAATGAACACAAGAACAGAAAAGTAATCTCCTCTCCCCCTAGGCACCATCACTAAACATATAGCGCCATCTTCCCCATTTCTTCGGGAAGTGCAAGTTACACTAATCAAACGTGACATAGCGTCCTAGCAACATATATTAAACATTGGGCTCTACTTATGACACATATTATAGGTGAAAGCATACCATTTTAACATACCATCAAAAGTTATAGTAAATATTAATGACACCCATTAAATCCAAACAAAATTTGCTTTAAACTCATCATTCGGTTTCAAGAGAATCCATCTCCAACATAAACACAATTAGGAGCTATTCATGGCCGTACAGTGGTGTCAGCATCTTCTCTCAATCTTGGTACTTCAGAAGGCATATTAAGACGTGTCTCGGTCTTTAACCTGGTTCCAGGCGCAGGCCAAGTGAGTGATGTGCCCGTTCTATGATCAGTGGCTCCCTTAAGTGCTCCCGTCCGAGGATATCTGGGATCCAACTGGCAAAATACTTCACAAGGATGGTTCCCTCACAGCCCTCACAGAGACCGACCACACGAATGTTGTTACGTCTGCTGTAATTCTCTAGCTGGTCAACTTTCTCTAATAAAAAGTTATTGTCAGGCAATTTATGAACGTGAGTGTCCACCTGGTCTAGCTGGTCCCCTTCTTTGCCAACTCGGTCTTCTGCCTCGGTTACACGAGAGGTGAGTTTGGCCAGCATAGTTTTCAATCCAGAGATGGATTGAGATGTTTTGATGGGAACTCCCATCTTCCTCAGAAGTGTCACATGATGGTATTGCGATGTGTCTTATCACCTGTTGTCTTATCACCATGTAATCATAGGGAAAGCATAGCAACCTTGGAGAGAATTCCAGGAGTTGAATGGTTTTAATTCTGATGCCCAAGTTGCCTTGATTCTGCTTGACTGGTGAGTAGAGCTGGTGCTAACTCGATTGGAATGTGAATTGTAAATTGTCATCTCAAGTAAAATTGAGGGAAGCTCGTGTACTGTTTTTGTAAGGCTATCTCACAATAGATAATGCTGGTCAGAATGAATCAAACAGTAGAGACATCGATATTTCCTCTTTGGAAACAGTTTGCAACCTTCGCTAACTCTCGGTTGGTGAAAATCCAAAAGGCCTCCCTCTGAAGCAAAATGCGTTCCCTATCCCCGCCCCTCCTAGGTTGGTGAATGAACTCAATGCCTTGGAATTTTAAGGTAAAAATATCATGACCAGTGCTACTGAAATGCCGTGCCACAGGAGACTTTTGATCATGTCTACGGATATTGCTTTTGTGTTCTGTAAATCGTAATCCAAGTTCTTGGCTGGTCTTGCCAACATAGCACAAGCCACATGGGCACTGCAGTTTATACAGTTACAGCGAGGGAAATTGCCTGAGGGGAGATCAGTTAGCCAATTAGAGGGAGGAGTATACGTGTCCGCCTTGACCATTATTAATTATTAATAATTATAATTATAATTATTTATAATATAATTATAATAATTATATCATTATAATATAATTATAATTATTATTATTAAATTAAATTATTAATAATTATAATGATTAAATCTCTTAGAGGCAAAACGTGGGGGATCCAAAAAGGAATGACCTACCTGAGGATCACTCGACAAAATGTGCCAATGCTTTTTAACAATTGACTTGATCTTCCTAGATAATGGAGAGAAGGTATTGACCAGGGCCAACCGCGAGTTGTTGCGCACAGTATTACGCGCCCTCTGTAAGCAAGAATCCAAATTCACATGATCATAGCCTTTTGCGAGAAAACAATCAAATACAATTTTAGCTTGGTTTTCAAACAAGTCATCAGCATTGCATATTCTTTGAACTCGCAAGAACTGGCTATAAGGGAGACTCTTTTTCATTGTAGGTGGATGGAATCTGCTAGAGCATGCGAAGCTATTTTGGTCTGTGGCCTTACCGTAGACTGGCGTGTCTAAGGACATGTCAGCCATGCTTCTAACATTCACATCCAAAAAAGCAATACAATCTTTGGAAAATTTGATGGAATGAAGTCTGGAAAGATATGCATGAAATTGGTGTTGAGGGTCAACAGTTCCATTATACTCACACAAAAAAAATATCATTTATGTACTGGAATCAACATTTCAAACATTGGCTAAGCTCATTGTCATTGTATACAAAGTCAGCTTCAAATTTGCCCATGAACAGATTGGCGTAGTTAGGAGCAAAAGGAGGGCCCATGGCTGTGCACTTGAAGTAAATTTCCATTGTTGACTCCTTGTGCAATGTGCAGCTGTTGAACACTTGAGGAGAATCAGATGGCCTTACCTTAGCTAGCCACAATGCGATCTGGCTAGCTACCAAACGTTACATTATTCTTTGGCAAGGGACTTTATTCCACATGTAGCTGGTTTTGTTTTCAGTTAGACCATTTTTCCCATGCGAGAAAGTCAGCAACAACCATTTATTTGCATAGCACATTTAAAAACAACAGCCATGTTGTTCAGCAACAGGATGCGAGTACCTGGCAAGCCCCCCTTTTTGTCTGGAGTTCAAACGAACATTGAACTGGAGATTGAAGATCTTTGCCATAAGAATGTGTTTAATCATGGAAAATTTGGGTTTATTGCTTGAATCTATTAAATTTGGTTGGTCTGAAAATCCTAAATAATGTTTCTTATTCAAAAACAATCTTTGTGTTAACACTTATTTAAGTTATTCGTCATGATGTGGGATGTTTGAACTACACAGAAACTGGAACAGGAATTTAGTTGTCTGATTTGTACATTAATTATGTGCTGGGTGTCTGAACGTAATTAACATTATATTGCTAGCCAGCTTGCAAGCTATAGCAAGATAATAAATTACCATATAATGATTGTAACATTTGCTTATAATACAATATGCAATCATGTAACTTATAAATTGGGAAGAGTTTAACAATTGTTCAATATTGTAAAGCTGTATAATAAATGTTCTAACATATCAGTTGTAAACTTGTATTCAAAAATATTTGGAGACAAAACAGGAAAACAATTTTATGAATATGGCATCTATCGATGAAAATTATTGAGGCACCTGGCTTAGAATCACAGAAAACAAAGAAACACTTTTTAGGATTATCTCTGTATATGGAGAAGGCAGTATTTGCACTCAGATTACTGCAAAAAAAAAAAAAAAAAAGTTCCAGCTCGTGCACTATGCACACTCACATTTCATATGTGCCCCTACCAACTCTCACATTAGATTTATGCCCTTGAGCTACAGTGCAGCAAAGAAAAATATTTGCTCAAATTCTCAAAAAATGTCCATATTGACAACAGGAACAAAAACACAGGCCAAAAAATTACAAGCACAAAGTAGGAAGCTAGCCAGCGCGTGTCATACTTTGGGAGAAAGGATAGACAGACAAAAGTCTCCATTTCACATTTAGCCTTGAAAAGAGCCAGGCACAGGATTCAGGAGTAGAAACTGGTCCTTCACGGGTGCATTCCGTGATCAGTTGGCTCCTAGTCAGGAAAAAAAAAGAAAGAAAGAAAATGTAAGTAACAATGCACAGGCAGGCGCGGCCCTACATAACACACCCCAAAAACAAAGGTTAACTTTTGAATTGACAGGTTAGACCATAGGTGGGGAACCTCATCCAGAAAGGGCCAGTGTGGGTTCAGGTTTTATTTCCAATCAAGTGGTGAAAGAAGCGATTAAGTCCCACAGTCCACTACGCTTGCAATACTGTATTGAGTATACACAACGTTTCGGTCGTAGAGCTTCGTCAGGTAGTAAGAAAAAGAAAAAAAGGCAGGGCTGTCATACATATAAGTTTTGAAGTCACCGTGGACCAATCAAAACACCAAACAAGCATGACATCATAACAAATAACAGTCACACCCTCATTAACCAACAGTCACATGATAAATAACCAATTATCTCCTGATGAATATCAGTTTACGCATCTCCGCTCGCAATAATTTATTGAATAGGCAACGCACGTAATTATTTGCACAATAAAAACTTCTCAAAAAGTACCTGTGGAAAAATGGGGCTAAGCTTACCAAAACAACATATACAAGAGTTAAAATTAACGATATTGGACGAAAAAAAAACTTTTTTATTCTGCAAATAATTATGTGCGTTGCCTATTCAATAAATTATTGCGAGCGGAGATGCGTAAACTGATATTCAAGGAAGCGGCGCAAAGCTTTTTTGTTGTCAGGAACTGGAAAGTCCATGATGGCTTGGACTTTAGCATTTATGGGTGCCACCTTACCCTGGCCTATGACGTAGCCAAGATAGGTGACAGTAGCACAACCAAAGTCACTCTTGCTCAGGTTAACAGTCAGGTTAGCCTGGGTCAGGCGCTGGAACAACGTCTCTACATCTTTTAGATGTTCTTCCCAGGAGTCACTCCATGTGATCAGGTCATCGATGTACGCACCCGTGTGTGGCAATCCGGCGATTGTAGACTGTATCATCCTTTGGAACGTGGCTGGGGCATTTTTCATGCCAAAGGGTAGGACTTCATACTGGTACAATCCAGATGGTGTGGCAAAAGCAGAGATGCTCTTGGCCCTCTCAGTTAAAGGCACACACCAATAACCCTTCAATAAATCAATCTTGGTCAGAAACTTTGCTTGCCCTACACTATCAATACAATCATCAATCCTAGGTATTGGAAACACATCAGTTCTAGTTACAGCATTGACTTTGCGATAATCTGTACAGAATCTAGTACTTCCATCAGGTTTTGGAACTAGCACACAGGGTGAACTCCAATCTGAGTTGGAGGGTCTGATAATATCATGTTCTAACATGTACTCAACCTCTTTCTCAGCAATCTTTCTCTTTTCAGGATTCATCCGGTATGGATGCTGTTTTATTGGTTTGGCATCACCAACATCTACATCATGAGAGGCTATAGTAACTCTCTTTGGAACATCAGGAAACAAATCCTCATATTTCTTGATCAACCTTTCAAACTGATCTCTCTGTGAGGGTTCTAAGTGCTGGAGTTTTACATCAAGATTTTGCAACACTTCAGTGTTTGACAATTTACATGAAAGAACTTCAGCTTTAATTCTTGGTTCATCATCTTGAAACTCCCCCTCATCTTCACACGTTTCGACCATTGGAGAATCTGAAGTGACAGCTGCAACCCTAGCATTTCTGTCATGATAAGGCTTTAGCATGTTAATATGACACAATTGTTTTGGTTTTCTCCTATCTGGAGTCTTCACAATGTAATTGAGATCATTGAGTTTTGTCAGAATTTCATAAGGACCATGAAATCTAGCCTGCAATGGATTGGACTGCAAGGGAAACAACACAAGGACCTTTTCTCCTGGTTTAAACTCACGGCTTCTAGCCTTATGATCATACCAAGTTTTCATTTTTCCCTGACTTGATTTCAAGTTCTCTTTGGCAAGGTCACAAGCTGCACGCAATCTTTCCTTGAACTTGCTAACATAGTCTAACAGACTGATATGCGGCTCTTTCTCTTGCCATTGTTCACTCAATAATAGCAAAGGTCCTCTCACTTCATGACCAAACACTAGCTCAAATGGACTGAATCCAGTAGACTCCTGCACTGCTTCTCTAGCTGCAAACAACAGCAAATGAACCCCTTCATCCCAGTCTTTCTCATGGTCATAACAATAAGTCCTCATCATTGTCTTGAGAGTGGAATGAAACCGCTCTAAGGCACCCTGACTTTCTGGATGATAGGCACTAGAAAGAATCTGCTTTGCACCTAGTTCATACACAACCTGCTGAAACAATCCTGAAGTGAAATTGCTACCCTGGTCTGACTGAATTTCCCTGGGAAGGCCAAACAACGTGAAGAACTTTATCAAAGCCTTCGAGATTGCAGTTGCCTTTATGTTGCGTAGAGGTATGGCTTCAGGGAATCTGGTAGATGCACACATGATTGTCAACAAGTACTGATTTCCAGATCTAGTCTTGGGTAATGGACCAACACAATCAACAATGACCTTAGAGAAGGGCTCTCCAAATGCTGGGATAGGCTGCAATGGAGCTACAGGTGGGTCTAACTGGTGTTTTCCAACTACTTGACAAGTGAGACAGGTTTTGCAAAAGTTGGAAACGTCTTTCCGAAGCCCAGGTCAAAAGAAGTGTTTCATGATCTTATCAACAGTCTTGTTAACACTAAGATGACCTCCTTAAGGTAAACTATGAGCCATTGTTAAGATCTCATTCCTGTAGACCTTCGGAACAACAATTTGCCTGACCACTGCCCAATCTGCATTGGCAGGGATATCAGGAGGGCGCCACTTCCGCATCAACACACCATCCTTGAGATAATACCCAACTGGAACTGCGTCTATTTCTTTATCAGGAAGGGCTCTCCTCTTTAGTACACAAATTTCAGGATCATTAGTTTGCTCCTCAATCAACCGCTTTCTGGACAGAGACAAGTCTCCAGACACATCAGAATCACCAGACCCATCCGGCTGGCTGAATAGAGAACTGATAAAAGTATCTGATAAGTCCTCAAACGGAGAAACCATAGTAGGCCAATCAGAGTCATGAGGCGAACCACCTGAGTCCTGACTATTCAATGTACTGGAGGGCACCACATCATCTTCTTCTTTAGCCTTCTTGGCCATAGCACGAGTCACTGCACAAGAAGGATAAAGAGATGGGTCCTCATCCCCATCTTCAGTGCTCGGCTGTGAAGTAAGATGTACAGGGGGAACTACTTTGCCCCCAGCCAGGTCATTGCCTAGCAACAGAGAAACACCCTTTATAGGTAGACTTGACATAAGTCCCACCTTTACCTGTCCTGTAACTAAATCTGACTTCAAGAATATAGAGCGCAGGGGTACAGATACAGTCCTCCCTTCAATACCTTGTACAAGTATGAAATCCCCTGAAGCGGTCTCATCACGTAACTCCAAGGAGTCCATCAACAAAAGTGACTGAGAAGCTCCGGTATCCCTTAGGATATATATGGGGACAGGAGTAGTATGCTCATTCAGAGCCACAAATCCCTCTGACACAAATGGAAGAAATTCCTCCCTCACAAAGTCAGCTGTATTAGGCTTTTTAGCCCCCCAAGAAGCAGGCAATTTAGCAGATCGGTTATCTACTACAGGGGTTTCTAACCTTGTTTTCACAAAGGCATTTGGTTTGGTATCCTTTTCTTTTTCTTTCTTAGCTTTAAGGAACCAACAGTTAGTTGTAACATGACCAGATTTCTTGCAATAACTGCAAACTAGACCACTTTTGTCACTGTCAGCTTTCACACTTTGATCAGACCTGTTACTGGATTTCTGAGCACCATCACCAGATTTGTCTTTGTCTTTGGGTGAGGAATCTTGGGTATCACCATAACCCTTTTTCTGAAATTGGGACCATCTATTATTACTGCTAGACTGAAATTTGGACTTATGTGTGAGAACATATTCATCTGCAAATTTGGCAGCTGATTGCAAATTCAGTGCTTGCTTCTCATTAAGGTAGGTCTTAACATCATCTTTAACACAGTTCTTGAATTCTTCAACTAACACCATCTCTTTTAGTGAGTTGAAATCATCCTTGACCTCCATAGAAGTACACCAGCGCTCAAAGCAAACCTGCTTTTCATTAGCAAATTCAACATAAGTCTGATTTTCAGATTTCTTCAGACCTCTGAATTTCTGTCGGTAAGCCTCTGGAACCAACTCATAAGCTCTCAAAATAACCTTTTTGACAACCTCATAATCAGAGGAATCATCTGCAGACAAAGCCGAATAGGCTTGTTGAGCTTTACCCTTGAGGACAGTTTGCAACATCAGAGGCCAGTGTTCCTTTGGCCACTGGCAACTCTTTGCTACCTTTTCAAAACACTGGAAATAGTTGTCTACGTCCTTTTCCGAAAATGGAGGCACCAATTTTACCTCCTGGCTAGCCCGAAATTTATTTTCAGTTTGAACTTTTATTTTTAGTTGCTCCATTTGGAGTCTTTCTTCTCTATCGAATTTCTCTAATTCAAAATCTCTCTGTCTCTGTCTCTCTCTTTCTGCTCTTTCCTCTTTCTCTCTTTCAAATTCTCTTTCTTTCTCTTTTTCCTCCCTTTCTTTTTCTCTTTCCTCTCTTTCTTTCTCTTTTTCCTCCCTCTCAAATTCTCTTTGTTTTTCTCTTTCCTCCCTTTCAATCTCTAGCAGTTTTAATTTAAGTTCCATTTCTATATTTGGATTTTCCACTGGAAACTGTTCCAGATCTCCTGGTGCAAACACATTTTTATCAATGTAATATTCAACTATCTCTCTAGCCATTCTTGCTTTTCGCATGGCTGGTTTCACCTCTGTCAGCTCTAAATGTCTGCAAATTTCTAGCAGTTCTGTCTTTTTAAAAGACTTCAAAACCCCTACGGTTGGTGATGCCAAGAAATCATCCATTGCTGTTGTCAATATATATGTATTCAATTAAAAAAAAAATCAATTTTACAATTTGAAATGTTAGATTTTTAATAAATGACTCACAAAATGGTCTACCCCGGACGAGCCCCCAATTTGTTATGGCCCCAATTTGTTTTTACATTTACAACATAACAGCAACAGCAACAGCAAGGGTTGACAGACACAGTTTTAAAAACCTCAACACATTTAATTAACAGACAAAGACAATAACCACTTACTAACAACTAATGACCAAGATTGAATTATAACAAAAACAAAAATATTTACAGTCCCTTTGGGTTTTCTGGTGATGTGCTGGGTGAGAAAAATCCACAAAAGAAACTCAACAGGTCTTGAACAGAAATGACAGGTCTGGCCACACGCATCCCCCTTCTTGCAATTTCTCCTACTACTTTACTGTCTCAATTCTTTTCCTTATATACTCTTTTGCAGACCCCACCCACATTTAGACCTCTTTTTTTTAAATTTTCTGAGACTTGCCCCAGACATGTCCAGGACATGTCTAAACATGACTCCAGTCTGAGCTTAACAAAAAAAAAGGTAAATACTGCCATCTAGTGGCCTATATTCACATTACAAAATGAGTAGTGTACCTCGTCATGTTCCCAATAATCTGACGGTTAATGAAAGAACAGCTTTGAATGAATTAATAAATGACAAAGATATTGTAATCAAACCTGCAGATAAGGGTGGAGCGATTTCTATTCAGGATGCAGATAAATATGAACTTGAAATCCTTTCCCAACTGATGAACACACAATTTTATAGAAAACTTAATATTGACCCCACTTGCTCTTTTAAACAAGAAGTGTGCACATATTTGGTATCTGCTAGACAGAGCGGTTGGATTACTAAGGCTGAACATGATTTCCTGTATTGTCAGCATCCTATCCATCCTGTGTTTTATGCGTTGCCTAAAATACATAAATCCCTGCCTGATCCTCCAGGCCGCCCTATAGTGGCCCAGACTGATTCTCTATTTGCCCCTCTTTCGGAGTTTGTTGACTTTTTTTATTAAACCCTTTGTCCATACCTTACCATCATATATTAGAGATTCAACTGATTTTATTAACAAGATTTCTGAATTGTCTGATTTATCTGAGAATGTTTTTTTAGTGACCTTTGACATTGCTAGCCTGTACACCAACATACCACATGATGGAGGTTTGGAGGCTTTGAGTTTTTATCTTCAAAATCGGGATGACACTATCGTACCACCTAATCAGTTTATAATTGATTTGGCTTCCTTTGTCATGAAAAAAAAACTACTTCAGCTTCAAGGAGGATTTCTATTTACAAGTCTCGGGTACGAGTATGGGCTCTATCTGTGCTCCAAATTATGCTAATTTGTTTGTAGGCTTTTTTGAGAGAAATTCGGTTAACCCTGACAAGAATACAAATGTATCGCAACTTTTTAAAATGGTATAGATATATTGACGATGTTTTTTGTTTGTTTCAAGGGAATGCTGACGAGTTGCATGAATTTCACAACTTATTGAATAACTTTGACTCTAATTTGAAATTTACCATGGACTATAGCAAAGAAAAGGTCCATTTTTTAGAGACGTGGGTTAAAAAGAACAATGATACCCTTTCTACAACCTTATATCGTAAGGAAACCGACAAAAATACTCTCCTATTGGCGAGCAGTTTTCATCCCACTCCACTCAAGAGAGGGCTTCCCAAAAGCCAATTTTTTAAATTAAAACGAGTGTGTAGTACAATTGATGATTGAGGAGCAAGCTGTGGCCTTGAAGGCTAGATTTGACCAACGGGGGTATCCAGATAACTGGATCCAAAGACCTTACGAGAGTGCAAGGGATACACCCCGTTTGGAGATGCTGAAAAAAAGTGCAAAAAAAGCGAAGAAATATTCTGTTGATTGCATCACCTCCTATTCTCCTCACTCACATGTCATAAGATCTATTTTTAAGAAATATTGGCACATACTAAAATCAGACCCTGAATTGTCTGCTACTTTTAAAGATTTGCCTCTTTTTATGAATAAACGGGGTAGGAACTTGAGGGACCGATTGGTCCATGCTAATTTCACACGCCACAACCTACATCTAAGCCAACAGAGGTTGTTAAGTCCCCTTCCCAACGGCAATTACCGTTGTGGAAGTTGCGCACAATGTAATAATACATTCCAAGAATTGTGTACAGATCCTTGCAACATGGGGCCGTGCATTATCTTGCTGAAACATGAGGTGATGTTCATGGATGTATGGCACAACAATGGGCCTCAGGATCTCATGGATCCTGCACATTTCAGAGTGGCCTTTTATTGTGGGCAGTATAAGGTACACCTGTGCACTAATCATGGTGTCTGATGAGCATCTTGATGTGGCACACCTGTGAGGTGGGATGGATTGTCTCAGCAAAGCGAAAGTGCTCACTATCACACATTTAGACAGATTTGAGAACATGTTTGAGAGAAATGGTAATATTGTGTATCTGGAATGAATTTTAGATCTTTGAGTCCATCTCATGACAAATGGGAGCAAAAACAAAAGTGTTGCGTTTATATTTTTAAGTGTACATAGTGGTTTATTTCATTGTACTTTTCTTGGATGAGCCTGTATTTTTCTTAGAATGTGTTGGAGCATACATTGCCTGTAAACACCTTTATTTTTTGTCTTCTCCTTTATAGGTAAAAAGTAAGCCTAGAGGACTTTTGGAATCTTCGTCCAATATCGTTCATTTCAACTCTTGTATATGTTGTTTTGGTAAGCTTCGCCCCATTTTTCCACAGGTACTTTTTGAGAAGTTTTTATTGTGCAAATAATTACGTGCGTTGCCTATTCAATAAATTATTGCGAGCAGAGATGCGTAAACTGATATTCATCGGGAGATAATTGGTTATTTATCATGTGACTGTTGGTTAATGAGGGTGTGACTTATTTGTTATGATGTCATGCTTGTTTGGTGTTTTGATTGGCCCACGGTGACTTCAGAACTTATATGTATGACAGCCCTGCCTTTTTTTCTTTTTCTTACTACCTGACGAAGCTCTACGACCGAAACGTTGTGTATACTCAATAAAGTATTGCAAGCGTAGAGGACTGTGTGCGGAACTTATTCGCTTCTTCCATTGGGCTGACTTTCTGTCATCTCCTACGCACCTATCCATCTACAGGTGTGCATTTGTATTATTTTCTACAATCAAGTAGTGACACAACTGATCCTACTAACCAAGGACCTTAGCAAAAACTCTAATGGTTGATGGGTGGAATCAAGTATGTTACTGCTTTGTTGGAATGAAAGCCTGGACCGACACTGGCCCTTTCTTGACAAGTTCGCCAAACCCTGGGTAAGACAGAGTACATAAATTTGACATAGACAACGCAGTGCAGTAAGATCCCCATGACATACTATATCAGCGAAATTACGATTTTTAACATTACTATTTATTTGAGAGATTTTTCTTCATTCAAGATTAAACAGTTGAAACATTCAATTTAAGCATGTACTGAAGCTTGACTGGATTAACGCAAGAAGCCTGTTGCTTAATTGAAGAAGCAAAGTCAACAGCAATTACACGCTCCATGACAGAAATGCAAATAGTTACATAGATCTGCAAATTAGCGAGAGCACAATCAACCAAAAATGTTAATGATTCTTCAGTATAGCAAGTTATTTGCACCAAACAAGACAGACGTAATAAAATCATTTCCAACCTTCTGTGAAATTACGCGTGTTAAAGGAATTTTGATTTTAAATTCCAAGTGTTACCTTCACAAGAGAAACTCAGAGACTCAGAAGAAAAAAATCAACCAGAGGCAGAGAAGTTAATATCCAAGCCAAAATTTGTTTTCTCTTCTGCAGAAAAGGATCCCCATACAAAGTCAGCAAAGTGGAGGATGATACAGTTCGTCTCTCTCTAGTTTTTGTAGGGGCACCCCATGACGTTCTCCTCCCTCCGCGCTGATTTACACATCATGAGGTCTCACACAACGTCAAGCTGTCTAGGGATGCACACATACATCTCGTTTGGGAGGAGAGCACCTGCCTTCTCTCTCAGCTGTGGCTCCAGCTTATCTTGTTATGGATTCGGAGCGTTCTATAAACACAAACTTTAAGAGAAAAACATCTTGCCCTTGGTACAGACATTCAAATCTTCATGACTTTAGGCTATATGTCATGACACTCTAGTACAGTTATGCAGGCCCCTGCTAAATCAGAAATATGTAAGCACACACACACACTCTAGGCCTATGAAGTTGTGAACTAAAACAGAATATGAGCAAGCAAGGATAAACAATTAATAATAATTAAATGAATCAATAAAAAATGATTCCTCACGCGTTTGTAGTTTAGACTCCTGGGGACATGGAGCTGCTCTATTGATGCAGTTATCAGTATTCTGCCCACATTTTGACTTATTTATTCGACTGAAGATGAAGCACAATTTTTTCAGATTTTCAGGCAGGTTTATGGAGTTTGGCTAATTAATTAAGAATTAAGAGTTTGCCTCTGCAGTTGACCATAGTCTAACGTTAACGTTTTCAGCCCCAGCCTCCTATATTAACATAATAGAGAGGTAGCCACATGTAATGAAATTACTTTCAAGACTGAAAATCACTCAGTAAGCTAAGTTCCCTCAGAGTGGGTTGCTAGCAAGCCTAAAAAATTATTTGAGAGCACTGTTTTCTCACAGGTAGCAGGCAGATGATCATGAACTAACTCAATGCAATTGTTGTGGCAAAAGGAAGAATTTCGTATTCAACTTCAATATCAAATGAAGTCAATACTTTTTTGGCTAATAATTCAGGTGTGTAAAACCCTCACGCATATATACAGTCAAGAGAATTTAGAGTTGAATTTCTAGCGCTGCTTGACGTGGTAATGGCATATAATGGCGGCAGCCATGTTAATGATGACACACCAGGTTGGTCAGGCATGCGCAACATATGTATCCGCAATATTAAATATTAACATTAAATTTTAAAATGCCTTGTCATTAATAAAATCTCCCAAAATATATTGACACCCCCTTTCAGAATTATTCTGCCAAATAAAAAGCCGGAAAAGGTGGAGGTTAGATACTGAAACCGCATGAAATACGACAATGTTAGGCTACTCACTGGCTCTAGTTGTTCATATCACTCTAGCTCGGACAAATACACAGTGGCTTTTCACTGAGGAGTAAGTTGGCTAAAAACGTCTCGTCTGGCGGATCGATGCGAGATGTACAGTGATTTGTCCAAATTTGTTGACAGTAGGGGGAGTTTATCAAAAGACTTTCACTCCCAAGCTCACGTTCTGGCTCTCACACAAACAAGCACATAGGCTTCATAATGCAAAAATAAGAGTGAGGAGAAAAAAATGATTGAGGTCTGGACCTCGGGGAGCTCATAGCTGGCCACCACAGTGCTTATAGCCAGCTTGCTATTTCTGATTTATGGTTTTACCACTGTGATCACAGAGCTAGTTTGTCACATTGGCTAACAAGAGCAACCGTTAGCCTTTGTTGATAATACTGCATGTGATGGCATTTTGTTCAATGTGGTGGTTTTTTTTAGAATTTATATTGCATTCAATGAAATAGAATGCCTCGGACTTTCGCTCATTTAAAACGCGAACAGCCAGAAGACTTTGGTAAATCCCTTGCGACGTGCGTTGCACTGGCTCTGTTCAGTCTAGGGTAGCATATTACCTGCTTTTTCCTGATGAAAGGTCTGTTTTGTTAAAATAATGTATATTTCAGATATTATTGTGGTAGCGAGTTACACTTGTATCTTTAGGGGGTGAAAAGCATTTATACAAGCTTGCATGTTGCTTGGATGCTGGAAGTTTGGAAAAAGCAACCTGTCTGTTGCAGGGTGAAGGTTCTACCATAAAATAAGCAGTGTCTTTAATGAGTACATGTTAGTGAGTACATGTACTGCCTGTTGGGGCTCTGAAGAAAAATGGACAAAAGTCTAAACTTTATCATCGAGAGAAGCATGTTTTTGGTTTGGAGAAGTTACTTGTGACCACTGATGTCTATATGTGCCTATATTGATAAACTCATGTTAAATTCCACAAGGAAATCATTAATTCATATTGAACTTTATGAGTCAAAAGTTGATTTGTGTTAAAATTACAATAATTTTATAATTTGACTGTGCGCTATTCTGAGGGCATTGACAGGGGGACCACTTTGAGAGCTGTCTGATTTGGCAAATAAAGAGTAGATCATTCAGAAAATCACTGTATGATGAAGTGAACTTGTCGAATGTATCATCCCAAAAATGTATTGTTTTTACTTCCAGCCATTTTTCAATTCTCTGCATTTTTAAAATTATTTCATTGCTAAGTTTTCCAAAAGATTTTTGTGCATTTGAGACCCTTACTCTGAACTAAAATTATGAAAATAAACTGAAATACAATATAATTCAAAGTTATACAAGTGTCTATCACATGCATAAGTTAGTCCATGTTTATCACATGCATAAGTCCCAGAACAATGGAATATATCCCATGGTGATTTTAAAATCCAACAAAAATTGATGACAAAAAGGTCTTTGCTCTGAAAGTAGCCTGATGTACTGTTAGCAATGATGCTATTTTTGGGAAGTAAAACCAGTCAATGAGCAAACTTGCTTGTTTATAAAGCTAACAAGATTCTATGACGAGTCACCTGAGGCAGAAGCGAAAATCGATGGTAAAAAGCTATTTAATCTGACCATAGCATAAAGTACTGTAAAGGGCAATGCTTACGTTGGAAATATTGGGTCAGATATTGGGTCAATTTCGCTAGTTAGCAACGAAAATCGATGGGGAAAAAGCTCTTTGCTGCAGGCATAGCATCACTGTTAACTGTACAATACGCTACGCTTAGAGCAAGGATCTTTTTGCTGTTGATTTTTTTTTTGCCTAATAAAGTGATGTTATATAATCTTGTTTAACTTGCTTGCCTGAGAATTGGTTTGGGCTATGCTAACATGGGGAAGCAGCCTATAACAGTAAGTTAGTTAGCAAGCTTTTCAGTCAAGATTTGGAAGCTTGTCACCTTAGTTTACTCGCCAGTTGGAACTAATGCCAAATAAATAAGGTAGTGAGGGTCTATTTATCCATAGACTGTATTTACTCTATTCTAAAGCGTTATATTGTATTTTTCGAAATAGGGCTGCCCCTTGAAATCAGTAAGTCTGGTCTTTGAAAAGTTGTATACTGGAGAGGACCTGACGATGACTGGCACTGTGACCACATTTCTGAGGTACCCACCACTGTAATTGGGGAACTGCAGTCCTGCTGTGGTGGGGTAGGTTCGGCTTGCTGCTGTTGATCCGCTGATACAACTATCTCAGGAACTGCCTTAAGACGTCGTCTGTTATGAGGAGTCACTGTGCCATTTTCCATTTCCATCAAGTAGGATCTCTGCTCCTTAGACTTGCCGATAACCTTTTCCAGTGTTTTCCAACCTTTGTCCCTGTCGACGTTCACTCTGACATCTTGACCCGGGCTCAGCTCCAGGAGTGGGCGAGCTGAATGTCTGCGTTTGTAGAAGAATCAGTAAACTTCCTTTGCTGTGGTGCACTTCTGGTCGACGAGATCCTCGTTGACAGGACGCTGCAGTAATGCCTTTTCAAGTACCGGGGCCATGGTGCGAGTTTGTTGTCCAGTCATAAGCTGGGCAGAGCTTGCTCCAGGTGCGGCGATCGGTGTAGAACGATCACGCGTCAGGCAGGGGTCAAGCAGTTTGAAGATGCGTTTGGCTGTTTGTACGGCTCTCTTGGCGAACCCATTCCCCTGTAGCTAATGAGAACTGGAGGTTACATGAATCCCCCATCTTGCGAACATATGTTTGAACTTGCCGATAACCTGCCTGCTTGTTGTAGAAGTGAGGGGAGCGGTTTCAATGTCTCTTGAAAAATAGTCGACTACGATGAGAAAACTCTTACCCTTCAGCTTACGCTAGTCAGCTGCAATCCTTTGGAGAGAACCACCAGGTAGGGGAGTCATTACGAGTGGTTCTCATCTCTGTGTAGGTTTATGTTCCATGCAGAAGTCACAGAATCTCGCTTTCTCTGTGATTTGAGCCCCAATGCTGGGTCACCAGGCTGTTATCATTGCTTGTTCATGATACTTAGTTAATCCCTGGTGACCTTCGTGCAACTGGTTTAAAACGTCAGATCTGAGTGCTGAGGGGATTTCAATGTGATCCGGATACAGCGCTAGACCATCTAATTCAGAAAGGTGAGCGCAGGCTGTGTGTAATCCTCAGAGGGGTGAGGACTCTGCCATTCATCAGAAAGGGTGGCCCCAGAGAAAGTGATCACCCTTTGAAGTTCAGGGTCACTCTGTAGATTTCGTCAAGTGTGTGTGATTTGATAGGTTTGCTAGCCATTATGGCATTCTCGTTTGCTTTAACCTGCCCATCCGTGTCCGACCCCTCGTCTCCATCTAGGTGATGCCTCAAGAGCACGTCAGCCACCACCAGCTGCTTACTGTGGACATGCTCAGCAGTGACGATAAACCACATGTGGCGCACGAGCAATCTTTGACACCTCAATGGTGCTTTGTCGAGGTCATATGCGTTAATTAGCAGCACTAAAAGCTTATGGCTGGTTTGAAGATGGACACAGCCCATGCCCTGAATGTAGCAGGCAAAGCGCTCGCAGGCCCATACGCCTACCAAGCACTCTCTCTCAATCTGTGAATATCTTTTTTTCAGCATCAGTGAGAGTGCGGGAACAGAAAGCGACTGGCCGCAGATCTCCATCGTGGTCCTGAACCAGTGCGGCGCCCAAGCCATAACTGCTTGCGCCTGCACTGACCACAGTCGGCCGGCCTGCGTCATAGTAACAGAGTGCTGGTGTTGTCACAAGCATAGCTTTTACTTTGTTGAATGCTTGCTCCTGAGGCTTGCCCCAAACCCACGCATTCTCCTTTTTGAGCAGGTTGGTGATTGGATGCAGCGTGATGGACAGGCCAGGTAGGAATTTGCTCACATAGTTTACCAGTCCAAGCACCTAGCGAACTTGCTCAACGTTTCTGGGGCTAGGCACTTTGGCGATGACCTCCACTTTGGTACTTTCCTGTTTTACCCCGTCAGCGCTGATGATGTACTCGTAGAACTGCAGTTTGGTCTTTCCAAAATGGCACTTCGCTCTGTTGAGCTTTAGGCCTGACACTTTGATCGTCAGTAGCACTGTGTCCAGGCGGCAGTCTTGCTCCTCTTTGCCAGACTTGTAGACGAGAATATCGTCCATCACAACTACAGTTCCCTCTAGGTCCTTGAGTAGTGTGCTCATCAGCAGCTGAAAAATCTCGGGCGCTGATGTGATCCCAAATGGTAGGCGTTTAAAGCAGAGCCTACCCATGGGAGTTATGAAAGTGGTTAGTTTCTGGCAGCTGGGGTCCAACGGAATTGGCAGAATCCACTTGAGGCGTCTAAGCTAGAGAAAACACCCAAGCTGGCCGGAGCCAAAGTTATATCGTATAGAGTGGGCAGGATGTAGTGCTCTCGCTTCACTCACTTGTTCAGCCATTTTAAATCCACACACACCCTGACCTCGTCTTTGTTACATTTTGGATCCGGAACTATTAGTGAGCACCAGTCTGTGGGCTCGGTGACTTCCCTTATGATCCCCAGGCTGAGCATGTGGTTAAACTCCTTTTTCCACTTGTGGGAGTAGGGGAAAAGGAACTCTGCATGACATATTTACACTTTAGGGCACAGCGTCATCTGTCAACTCTATTCTAACAGGCTTGCAGTTCAGTAATCCTATTTCTCTGAACACATCTCCTGTTAGGTCACTATTAATTTCATTGACCCAGTTGACCAATCCCACACGCTTTGCCAGCATCTTGCCCAGCAAGTTGCTTGCATACCGCCCTTTTATGACGGCGATCCAGAACGGATATTTCTGCCCCTTGTACATGATAGTGGCAAGGAATTTTCCCACACGTGACTCTCCCCTCCCAGGCTGTAAACTGTGGGCCTGGTGTGGATCAGCTAAGGTTTATACAGTAACCCGCTGAATGTCACCTCTGTCATGACAGTAGTGTTGGCCCCAGAATCAATTTTAAAGTTGACCCGGCCTGAAGCTTGATATCCCAATCAGTGTCTGAGTCTGGCTCTTCTATGACAGTTAGCTTTGACTCACAGCTCCAAGGAACAGTCCTCCTGTGCAAAATGAATCCTCATCCACATTTACCACAGTCTCAATTCTGTCTTCTTTTAACATTTTAGTTTTGCACACCACTTCAAAAAAGCCCATCCTGTTACCTTTCTGCATCTTTTATTATGGGCGGGGCTGCTTTCTTTTTTTATTATGCACTCTATTGCACTGTTGGCAGTTCTGTTTAGCCTTGCTATGTTCTTGCCCCCGTGACTGTCATGGTTTATCGTAACTCTTGTTTACATCTCTCCTCATTCACTTTGTGTTCCATACGCTCCGCGCTCTGCTGTTTGATCTGCTCACTCTGGCGCGCGAGCTGGAGGGCCCTTTCCAGCGTTAGATCCCCCTCAAGTTGTAGCTTTTGTGAGACCTCTTTGTCAATTATTCCTATGACGATCCAGTCCCGAATCTGCTCGTCCTTACTGTTGCTGAACTCGCAATGCAGCACAAGCTCATACAGGCTCCGAACGAAAGCCTCAATTGTCTCGCTAGCCCTTTGTGAAAGCAGGCGCAGTCACGGATGACATTTTGCTTGGGAACAATGTGTTCATCGAACTTTTCCACCACCCTTTTAAAATCAAACTCCAAGCATGGAATAGCCTCCGTAGTGGCAAGAAACAGAAAGGAATTGTAGATTGGCTCCGAATCTCTCCCCATAGAATAAAAAAGAAAATTGACCTTCACCCCACCGCTCTCTTTGTCCAGTTTTGATGCTACTCGAAAACGGGAAAATCTCTGCCACCATATCGGCCACTCCACTGGATGAGTAACTTCGAATGGCTCTGGGGGTACAACCTTTGCCATCTCGTCTTCAATTTCGGTGTTGAGTCCCTGAATCCGACACCATGTCACAGTACAAGGAAAGATGCAAATTGTATTTCTCAGACTTACTTTATTTTAGCAATCTTTACATTGTTACACATCAATGAGCTCGCGGCTAACTGAGGAACTAATTGATGCTTCCCCATGACATCATAAACAATGGCCCCTGCTAGGGTAGCCTCTGATGAGCAATAGGTTAAATGTCATGACACAACCTTTAGCCATAGTGTTAGCTTCTTGCTTTGTTTCAGTCACCAATACAATTTAATATACAGTATTGTTATAAAAGCATGCCTCACAAAATATTTCCATCAATTCTTTTCTTTTTCTCTTTTCAGATCCTACCTAAATATCAGCCATAATCACAATTTAAAAATATTATTGCATTTGTAAATGTTAAATCTGGCAAAGTGGTGGTGCTACAGAACACGGTATGGGCCAATAAGCTATTGTTGTGGTTTGGCATGCGTGGTCTGGAGCATTTTGAATCTTTTTTGTGGCCTGATGAATTTGTGTTAATTTGCCATAACATACAATTAGATCATATCTCCAGACTTTTTTTTCTCCCCCAGATTTTTGATTGAATCATATCTGTCCGTTTCATGGGCCCTTGAAATTTTGGCCCCAATGTTACAGATAGGACTTTAAAAATTTCAATTTAAGAAATTAAAAAAATATATAGTTTCTCAAAAACTGCCTCATAATTTTTTTTTGAAGTCTGGCAATTAACTTACCTGGGTACCCTCAATGTACAGTGCGAGACATGTTGTACTGAGGGTGTTGTACTTTAACATTGGGCAAAATGGCCTGTGGAAGCTAAATGGTTACAGATAGAGATTAAGTTTGTATGATTGAGATTTAGGAAGTCATATATGACCTATATTTTGGCTACGTTAAAGTTGATCTCAAATGACGTTGAAAAATACTGAACCTAGAGAGCATAGGGTATGTGTATTAAACGCTAATAGGAAGTCATATATGAACTTTCATTCGGTGTCCTTGAACTTGACCTTCCATGACCTTCGAAGGTCAAACTTTACAGGGAAATTTCAATAACTTAAATCACCAAAATCATTACTGATAGAGTGGAGGATTGTATTCGAGACATATAGGAAAGCATGTATGAACTTTCATTTGGTGACCATCATATTGACCTTCGAAAGTCAAATGTGACCTAGTGAAAATTCAACGACTTGTATCACTAAAATGGTCACGGATGTACCCTAGGTTTGTGTTACAGGTCAAACTTCACAAGGAATTTCATAACTTGTATCATCATTATAAGATTGCTTGACAGTAAGATAGAGGACCCTTGGTCCTATTTCTATCCAACTTCTGACAGTATCAACTTTCCACGGTAATTGAAAGTAATTGATTGGCCGTTCAGTACAAGTACGTAAACCTTTGTTTAACAAGTTACGTTGCATCCTCTCAACTTCACGCATTAGACTTATGTGAACGCATTAAAAAAAAACACTAGCAAAAGCAATCCAGACTCTGGTTACATTTATGAAATTGGAAAGCAATATGGACCTGGACACTGCGTGTCAGTGGAATGGAAATGGACTGGAGGGTTCCTTAATAACATTGATTGTCTGGTGGATGAGGTCAATAATGGAGAGTCTTTCTCCTCAATGTGCAAGTAGGCCTGTTGTTGTGTGGAGTATATGTTACTTACAGCTATTTAGCCATTTATTATTTTCTAATTTACCATATTCCATTTAGATTGTCACATTGGTTATTATCCCCCGCCAACACGAAGTGGGAGGGGGATATAGGTTTGACCTCCGTCCGTCCGTCCGTCCGTCCGTCTGTGTGTGCGTCCGTCCGTCCGTCCGAGATAAAGGGGACAGCTTTACTCAGAAACTACTACAGATACAGTAACCAAATTTGGTGTGTAGCTTCAGACCATAAAGGCCTTGATTGAGTTAGAAAATGAGAAGTGCACGATTGGCGGGGGATGTTGTAGACCATGTCGACTTGTTGATTTCGGTTGCAGCTAGTTTGTCATATTGGTCAGTATCAGAAACTGACAGAATTTGCTAATATTACCGAACATAATGGCATTTCCCTCAATGTCGCAATCTGTTTTAGAATTTATACTGCATTAAGAGAAATAGAATGCCTTGATTTAAGGCATTTAAATTTTTATGCAGACAACTCTAGGACTCTACATTGCACCAATTCTGATCAATCTAGGGTAGCATATTGCCTGCTTTGCCTTGGTAGTAGAATATCTGTATTGTAAGAATATGGTATATTTTAGATATTGTGTTATCAAGTCGTACATACCTCTTATTGGGCGAGGAAAGCATTTAGACTAGCATGCCTTTTGATTTGGGAACAGCACACTATTTTGTCACAGAGTAATCATTCTGACAGAACAAATAGCTGAGTATGTGTGCTGGCTGATGGGGTTCTGATGAAAAATGCACAAATTTCTAAACTTTATAATGGTGAGAGGACATTTTTGTGTCGCCTGCGAAGCTTAGCGGCACATAGGGATCACTTTGTCCGGAGTCTGTCTGTCCGTCCGTCCGTCTGTCTGTCTGTCCGGTCGTCACACTTTCAGTTGGTAGTCACACTTTCACATAAGCTTCGCAGGCGACACGTGTTCACCTGCACACTCTCGTTTAAGGTTTGGGAAGGTTGTTGGTGACTACGAATGTCCATCTTTGCCTATATTGATGAACTCGTGCGAAAATCATTCATTCATATTGAGCGCCATAAGAAAAAGGTTGGTTTGTGTTTAAAATGTGATTATTTTATCATTTGACAGTGCACAAGTTTGAGAGCTCGGAGAGTGTGGACAGCCACAAGGAAAACCATTTCGGGACCCACTTGGATAGCACTTTTATTTGGCTCATAGACAGAAGGCAATTATGAATATCAACCTCAGATATCGCACACCTGTGATATCACATACACCTGTGAGTATGAATCCAAAAACATGGTGTTGTTACTCCCAGCCATTATCAAATTCTTACTTTTTTTTTTTTTACAATGCTGAATCTTCATGAAGATTTGTTGTGTTTGTTGCCCTTATTTTATACTAAAATTATAGTCCATGGTCAGTATTCAATTTAATACTTAGTCTAAGTAAAATTTAAATTTAGTTTTTTTTACAAGGCAAAAAAAAATGCTTAAGTTGTGTTCAAGATGCGTCTAAGACATTTACTTAGTCAGATGATATCTAAATAAATTACTTAACCAAAATTATGACATCAGGCCTGGGAGATGTGGGTGGTGTCTCCATCTGTGCGCTGAAAGCACCCCATGGCATAGAAATGCAGGGTTGTGGACTGCCTATCCACGGTTGCAATTGGATGGTTGATATTGCACCTGGGGGTGATGTCGTCCTCTATCAACTGAGTTTGGCGCAGGATCCCTTCCCTGTTAAAACTAGATTTAGTCAGTAAGCATGGCTTACAGGATACCCCCCGCAACAACAAGTAGTCGGGCAGTACCACTGTCAATAGACCTTTCAGCAAGAAAAAAAATTTTCTAAATCGGATGAGTAGGTTATGAGATCTAGGTCCGGATGCACTGACGCACGCACGCACACACAGACACACGCACAGACAAGCGCACGCACGCACACACGGAGTGACAAAGCAAATCCAGTATACCCCCCTAAACTTCGTTGTTGCGGGGGGGATAATTATATCTTTTAACAGGTTCTGTATCTGTACGCGTTGATCGGATGTAAACGTTGGTTAGCCATATGCTGACTAAGTTCGCATTGATGGTTGAATTGAAGATGGAGGAGAGCAGCCATGATGATACGTCTTGTCCTGACGAATGATTCTTTGAGAATGATATTGTACAACCCCGATTCCAAAATAGCTGGGACAAAGTGTAAATTGTGAATAAAATCAAAACGCAATGACTTTCAAATCACACCAGCCCGTATTTTATTCACAGCAAATGAGATAACAGCAAATGTTGGAACTGAGAAATCTTACAATTTTATACACAAAATGAGCTCGTTTCAAATTTGCTGGCTGCTACAGGTCTCATAAAAGTTGAGACAGGGGCCTGTTTACCATGGTGTAGTATCCCCTCATCTTTTTACCCCTCTGCCGGCTGGCCGTGGGGTATTGTCATCCCCTGTGTCGTCCATCTGTCCGGCTGTCCGTCTGTCCATTGACAACGTTATTGCTGTAGCACCTTCAGGTTTGCTTCTAGGATTCTCATTTTTAGGTGGATGGTACATCTACAGGTGCTTCATGAATCTATCGAATTTCACTCTTAGTTTAGCCGCCAGGGGGCTTATTATGAAGAATGAAAAATTGCCATGCCTTCTGTATTATTTCAGCTAGGGTGCTCAAATTTTTACTGAAGATACATGGGATCACCCTTCATCATATTTTGCACGTTTTTTGATTTCACCTATTTTTACCGTTTTCTAGATCAAATTGCGTAAATGCTGCCGATCTTTAAATTCAATGATGTTACCACTCTAGCGCCTTCAGGTTTGCTTTTAGGTTCCTCATTTTTGGGTGAATGGTACATCTATGCATGTTTGAAGAACCTATCGAATTCTGGTCATTTTCGACTCTTAGTTTGGCCTCCAGGGGGCTTATTGTGAAAAATGAAAAATTCCCGTAACTTCCTTATTATTTCAGCTAGGATGCTCAAATTTTTACTGAAGGTAAATGGGATCGCCCTTCATCACATTTCACACAAACTTTTGATTTCACCCATTTTTTTTTACCGTTTTCTAGGTCAAAGAGCGAACATGCTGCCGATCTTTAAATTCAACGACGTGACTACTCCAGCGCCTTCAGGTTTGCTTTTAGGTTCCTCATCTTTGGGTGGGTGGTACATCCACGGATGTTTCACTAATGTATTAAGTTCTGGCCATTCTCAACTCTTAGTTTGGCCACCAGGGGGTTTTTGTGAGAAATGAAAAATTGCCATAACTTCCTTATTTCAGCTAGGACGCACAAATTTTATTGAAGGTATATGAGATCACTCTTCATCATATAGCACACAAGTTTTTGATTTCACCCATTTTTTTACTGTTTTCTATGTCGAATAGCATACATGCTGCAAATCTTTAAGTTCAACGACATTACCACTCTAGCTCCTTCAGGTTTGCTTCTAGATTTCTCTTTTTTTGGTGGGTGGTACATCTATGGATCCTTCACTTACCTATTGAATTCCAGTCAATTTCGACTCTTACTTTGCCCACCGGGGGGCATATTGTGAAAAATAATAATGGCCACGCCAAGGTTATTTATATCAGCGCTTGGCTTCATTACATATATTATTTTTGCAATCAGAATCCAACTAACAGAATCCAACATATTCAACTTACATATGCAGCTGAGGGTTGTTGCGTGCGATTAGCACTGTATTTCTAAAAACACAGAGTGGAGGCGTCTGGGCATTGAGGAGACAAGTTTCTTGAGTTTAGCCATTGGATTTCGATCCCACTCTTGTTTAATACAGGCTTCCAGCTACTGGAGAGTTTTGGGTTTCCTTTGACAAACTTTTCATTTAATTATGTGCCAAATGTTCTCAATCGATGAAAGATCAGGACTGCAGGCAGGCCAGTTCAGCACACAAACTCTTCTACTACGAAGCCATGCTGTTGTAATAGCTGCAGTATGTGGTTTTGCATTGTCCTGCTGAAATACACAAGGCCTTCCTTGGAATAGATGTCGTCTGCTGGGGAGCAAATGTTGCTCTAAATCCTTTATATACCTTTCAGTAGTCATGGTGCTTTTTAAAACATGCAAGTGTCCCACACCATATGCACTAATGCATCCCCATACCATCAGAGATGCTGGCTTTTGAAGTGAACGCTGATAACAGGAGGGGTGGTCTTTCTCCTCTTTAGCCCGGAGGACACGACGCCCATGATTTCCAACAAGAATGTCAAATTTGGACTCGTCTGACCACAAGACACTTTGCTACAGTCCACTTTAAATGAGCTCTGGCCCACAGAACACAGTGGCACTACTGGATCATGCTCAGCAATGGCTTCCTTTTTGAATGATAGAGTTTTAGGTGACATCTGTGGATGGCACGGCGGACTGTGTTTACAGATAGTGATGGCCCGGTGGACTGTGTTTACAGATAGTGGTTTCTTGCGGTATTCCTGAACCCATTTAGTCATGTCAATGACATAATCATGTTGTTGAGTGATGCAGTGGCGTCTGAGGGCCCGAAGATCACCGGCATCCAGTCAAGGCCTTCGGCCTTGTCCCTGACATACAGAGATTTTTCCAGTTTCTCTGAATCTTTTGATGATATTATGCATTGTCGATGATGAGACTTTGAAGCCTTTGCAATTTGATGTTGAGGAACATTCTTTGGTTGGAGACAGGTTGTCACAGGTTGGAGAGCCTCTGGCCATCTTTACTTCTGAGAGACTCAGCCTCTCTAAGACATCCATTTTATAGCCAATCATGTTGCACACTTGATGTCAGTTCACTTAATTACTTGCTAAATGTTCTTTCAGCTGATTCTCTTATATATCAATTGCCTTTTCAGCCCTTTTTTGCTTGTGTCCCAAGTTTTTTGAGACTCGTTGCAGCCAGAAAATTTCAAATGAGCTCATTTTGTGGATAAAAATGTAAATGTGTTAGTTTCAACATTTGAAATGCTATCCATGTCCTACTGTAAATTACATATTGACTCAGGTGATCTGCAAGTCATTGCATTTTGATTTTATTCACAATTTACTCTTGGACCCAACTATTTCGGAATTGGGGTTGTACTTAAGAGTACAGTCTGGACAAGACAAAATCCTAACGTAGTTGTACGCACTTGAATACCAAAAATATTTAAGTACGATTTTTACGTAGTATGACTGAGAATTTTACTTAGAATAAGTAAAATTCTCAGTCAGAAACTTAGTAAAATACTTTGCCAAAAGTTTACTTTTTAAAAGTTTACCAGGTCATACTAAATTCATTTTAGAGGGTGCCAAAGCCCGCAATCAATGGGGCTGTCATATTGGCAAATCCAAGATGGCCGCCAGTCGTACTTTGAATTTGTCGTAACTTCACAACAAAAAGTCATAGAATCATGAGTGAAGGCACTTTGTATGGGTTTCAGACCTCAAGAAATCCAAATCAGGAGTTTGTTTTAACATACGAGCAGCCACTCGCCCACTGGGCAGCCATATTGGGAAATCAAAGATGGCCACCCATCGCTTTTTGAATATGTGATAACTTCACAACCTGTCACATGTCACATGATCACAAATGAAAGGACTTTTTACTGGTATTTAACCTCAAGAAATCCAAATAAGGAGTTTATTTGTACATAAGACAAGCCATTCTGTCAGTTTATTGATTGAAATCAATACTTTATCCAATTTTAAATTTATTTTCAAGGTCATATTAATATCATAAAAGCGTCACAAATGAACACAAGACATATGAAACAAGCTTAAACATTTTAGAGCAAGTTAAATGTCAGTTTTATTCAAGTATCATCATTGTTCACACATTCACCTTCACATTTGCATAAACCTGTTCAACGGACTCCAGCTCGACTGCATTTACAGTTTCCTCTGCAAGACCTTCCACAACCACAATGCAAAAGGATGAAACATGCCTTACTGACATCCAGGGGCGCCGTAAGGGGGGGGTAACCATGGACGATTCTAGAGTCCCAGCATTCACAGGGGCCCCAGAGAGGATACTGTTATTATAAAAATTTGTAAACAAACTATATGGACATTTTAATTTTGTAATAATTTGATCAAATTAAAATTAATTTGTTGTTTGTTTCTCAATTATCAACTTTTTAAGAATAATCTCAGCACATGCCCCCCCAACTATTCATCATTTTGCACGGCCCAAGTTACGCTACTACGTCAACTGGCTGCGCTCCCTTAGTTGAGACTAGTGGTCAACTGAGAATGCTGACGTCAGGGTGCCAGAAAAGAAAGGAAAGGAAAGATAGAGCTGAGAGAGAGAACAAAGGTCAATAGTTGGTGAACCAGTTTTTTCAAAAGAAAGGTATATTCATGTATCTGGCCATTAACAAACTGACTAGCTAAATGGACAAGATAGCGGAGTTTGGCTACTGCCTGGATGAAAACTTTGTTTGCACTGTCATTCATGAATACCCTGGGCCTTTGTGACAGAATGAGATTAGTGTACTTTTGTACACAAGAGATAAATGAGTTTCTAGCCTTCATCCTGACTTATTGTAGCTACTTAAAAATAGCCCACCGTCCACACAGTAGGCTAGATTGCTAAAGGTGCATTTCAGAAAAATACTTTTTTGTCGATTTCGGGGCTTTTTAAAACATGAATGTGTTCAAGGGATCAAGGTTAATAATTCTGCCTAAGAACTTTGTCCTACAATGTATATTCGCTATGTATTTTGTGAAAACAAGTTCTATTCGACCAAACAGACAGAGTTCACCAAAAACGACATCTCCCGCCACTAGGTGAGATTCTTTGTCCATTCTTTTAGGATGTCAACACGTTCATGTTACAAAAACGTATTTTTCCAAAATGCACTTGTAATATTAAATGCTGTTAAGCACAGATGCAGCAGCCCCAGGAAATCTTCACTCAAGATACAGTCGAATGGGGGGGGAAGGTGAGCACTACAGGCTACAAGATGATACACAGCCTACAATAGTCCCTGAATAAAAGGCGTTGAGGTTAAGATTTCTGTAAACTGAACAAACTTGCTAGGCTACCTTTGTGTACAGTTATTGAAATGAACTGAAAAACTGGCACACTAAGACAGATTTGTGAGTTAGTTTAATTTAATATGCAAAGTTGTTTCCTTGCAAGTTATCCATGCCCAGCTCATTCCAATCAAATACTTAGCCTGTATCACAACTATGTGTAGCCAATGTAGCCTATTAATGTGCGTTTATATGTATATGTATATATATATATATATATACACACACACACTCCTGAACAAAATCTTAAGACCAGGGAAAAAATGACAAGAATTCACATTATACACTGGTGAATCATAACCAGGTTGTAAATTGTGCATCAAAGTGCAAAAAGAATAAAGTGGAGCAGGAGACAAAGAATAGAAAGTAGGAAATTTATTGAAAACTGTATTTAAACTGAAACAAGCTTTTCATCAGCTGATCTAAAGTTTAAGACCATGGCCTTAAAAAGTCAAAATCTGTGCAAAAATCTGGCCTCAATGTCATTTTCTTTCATGCATTTGCACTGCCATGACCTCCTGATGGCAAAGGCAAAAAATCTTTCTGACCTTGAACGTGGCAGGATTGTTGAGCTGCACAAGCAAAGCCTCTCGCAACGTGCCATTGCTGCCGAGGTCGGACGCAGTAAAACAGTGATTTTAAATTTCTTAAAATATCCTGAGGGTTATGGGACAAAAAAGTCAAGCGGTAGACCCAAAAAAATTTCACCTGCGCTAAGCCGGAGGATCCTACGGACTGTCCGTGAAGACGCAGGCCAATCTTCGACCCAGATTAAGGCCCTTACTGATGCTGACTGCAGCCCAATAACCACAAGACGACATCTGCGAGAGAAGGGCTTTAAGAACAAAAAACGGCTCCACAGGCCACACCTCCTCCCACGCCACACCCCCTCCCACGCCACACCCCCTCCCGCGCCACACCTCCTCCCGCACCACACCTCCTCCCGCGCCACAAACTTGCGCATTTGGACTTTGCAAGGGAGCACCAAACATGGGACATTGAGAGGTGGAAGAAGGTTTTATTCTCTGATGAGAAAAAATTTAACCTGGATGGTCCTGATGGATTACAACGTTACTCGCATGACTAGGAGATCCCACCGGAGATGTTCTCTACACGGCACAGTGGAGGAGGTTCCATCATGATCTGGGGTGCTTTTTCCTGGAGTTGAACAATGAAGCTTCAGGTTGTGCAGGGGCATCAAACAGCGGCTGGATAAGTGGAAATGTTGCAGCGGGCATCCCTCTTGACTGAGGGCCCACATCTGTGTGGTAATGATCGGGTCTTTCAACAGGACAACGCTACAGTTCACAAAGCCCGCCTGATGAAGAACTTCCTCCAGGAGAGTAACATCTCTCTTTTGGACCATCCTGCTTGTTCCCGTGATCTAAATCCCATTGAGAATGTTTGGGGATGGATGGCAAGGGAAGTTTACAAAAACAGCCGTCAGTTCCAGACCATGGATGCACTCGTGAAGCCATCTTCACCACATGGAGCAATGTTCCCTCCAGCCTCCTGGAAACACTTGCATCAAGCATGCCTAAACTAATTTTTGAAGTGATCAACAAGAATGGTGGGGCTACTCACTACTGAATCTTTTTTGCTCTTTTAGTTCTGTTTTCTTGTTTTTGGGGGCCATGGTCTTAAACTTTTGATCAGCTGATGAACAGCCTGTTTCAGTTTAAATACAGTTTTCAATAAATTGCCTACTTTCTGTTCTTTGTCTCTTGCACCAGTTTCTTCTTTTTGCACTTTGAAGCACCACTTACAACCTGGTTATGATTCACCAGAGCAAAATGTGAATTCTTTCCCCGGTCTTAAGATTTTGTTCAGGAGTGTATATATATATATATATATATATATATAGATAGATAATGTGTGTGTGTGCACTTGTGCTATATATGGGGGGGGGAGTCATAGGGCTCAAAATTGCTAGCGGCGCCCCTGCTGAGCTGACATCTTCAAGTTTTGTCCAGCATGGTAACCAGGGGCTATTCTCTTCCTTTTGCCATCCCCATTCACTGAAGTGTGGGATGTTCTGGTGACCTGACGTTGCCCGATTCCAGTAAAAGCTTGCCACTGTAAGTGTTGTAAATGAGCAGTTTTGAGATTGTACATGCTATCTTTGCCCTCCAATGCAAGCTTTCATCTGTTTCAACGTTGCCTTGTTCTTTTAGAATTGATGGGCCTTGGAGGATAACATTGATGAAACTGTGAAGTTCGTCTGGCACAGGAGACATAAGACTATGGCGTTAAATCAGTCTCAAAACTCGAGCGCATAAAAACTGAGCGCGTAAGACTCTCTCTAGCTGCTCGCAACCTCAAAATGCGCGCAATTTCATTATTATGTGCTCTCAATTTTAAAACGCGCTCGATTGCAACTTCTACACGCGCTCTCAATGTCAAAATATGCTCGCAAATTAAATCGTGTTGAATGTGGATCCCTTGGATCATGACAAGGACTTCCTTGTTTTTCCATCAACATTTTAAACATTTGTCAAAGTGCAGATAACTAAAACACAGAGTCTGAATCCTCATCAAGGGCTACTATTTGTGCTATTGCAATTAGGTCAAATGGAGGTGGAGCAGGGCCTGTAGATGCTCAAAGACCTACAGCATTTGCAGAGTCTCGCAGATGCAAGTAGCGCTGGACATGATAATAGGTATCACTAGCATGGGCATCAGCAGCTTGTGTAATCAATTTACCTAGTAACTGAAAATTATTATTTGACTTTCCCCAACTTTTCAGGCTGGTATCAACTTTGTCTGTTGCCACCTTGGGTAAATTATTCATGTCACTTCCTTCACAGATATTGCAGCTGTTGACATCACTGGGTTTTCCATGAGGTGTGCCGGTTGATCAGAGTTTTTTGGGTGAATGTGCTGCGCAGGCTTCTTGCTTTTGGCGTAGCCTTTTGACACGAGAACTGCACGAATATCTCCCACACATTTTGTGATATTTAGACTGATGAGATTGGAGTGTTGCTGCCACACCTGATCCATCATTTAATTGGTCCAATGAGACTGTAATTCCTGAAGGAACAGCATTGATTTTCATGAAATCATTCATGTCCCGTTCAACACTTAAAAGTCCTTCCTCCTTTGGCGTTTGTAACTGTTCAGATCTGTCAGACTGACAAAGATCAGAGTTCCCAATTTTTACCTTCCATTTTATCACAAATAACAGAAGCAACTAACAATGCAATAGACCACTGTTCTCACTTCTGAAAGACACGAGTGACAGGAATGGTTGTTGCTCCCTGTTATGGTGGTTGTCGCTGCCCGTTTCTGGTAGTTGTTGCTGCCAGAGAATTTTCTTCATCAAGTATTATGTAATCATTTCACCGCAAAGTAGTGTAATTTACAAATTTACAGCCATAATGCAGCCGTAAGTTGCCTCGTATAAATTGAATGCAAGAATCTCCATTTATTTTGCCCAGAAATATACCCCTGTGAATATTTATTGTATCTAAATTGGTCAATGTTTCTTTAATGTGAAAATAAAGTTACGATTTGGAATCCTTGACGTAAAAAACCCATACAAAGCGTCCTCACCTATGACTTGTTGTAGTGAAGTTACGACAAATTCAAAATACAACTGGCTGTCATCTTTGCCAGTATGGCGACCCCATTGAGCGCCGACTTTTGAAAATGAATTTAGTATGACCTGGTCTACACCTGTGCCAAATTCCATACTTGTTGACAAATCTGCACAATCCCACTCTATTGGCTCCCTTAGGGCCTGGACTATTATGACAATGAACTTAAATTAGATGGTATTCTCAATTCTACACCTTTTGTTTCATTTCGGCTATTTTCCCTCTCTCTGTCCTGCTAAAATCTTGAATTCTAAAGGTTATTGGGTAATGCATAGATTGCCAGATTTGGCTTCTTTGCAAAAAGGTAAATGTGAAGTTTTACGTCAGCTGTGCAGTCAAAATTCTTCATTTCTGTCGCTCTGAAATAAGAAAGAGGACGAAAATGAGAGAGAAGTTATGAATTAAAATGTGAAATAACTGCGAATGTGTTTGAATGTGTGTCTCTACATTTGTATGAATGTTGACATGTAGGTCAGTTTACATTAATGTAATTTATTTTATGAATGCATTTAAAGATGGAGAGTGGGAAGGGATGGAGGGAGGGAGGGGATGTACCGCTCTAACTCAAGTCCCTCCTTCTTCTTTTTCCGAGGGTCCATCTGACGGTCCTGCATCCACCTTTTCCAGGAGAAACACACAGACACAGTAATACATTTGTACTTCAAACAGGTAAAATATACCCTGGGCCATGAGAAGGGTACAGAAAGATAATAGTAACTTTGCTTTAGTAGTTGGCCATACAAGAAGGGTATCAAGGCTGATTTGCTTGATTTGTTAGCCACATACGCAGGGTGAAAGGCTACGTTGGTTTAGCAGTAAGCTGTATAAGAATGGTACAAGACTGCTGTGGTTTACTTGTTGGTCATATAAGCTGAGAACAAGGCTGCTTTGGCTTGGCAGTCAGCCAGTATAAGAAATGCAGCCGCAATGCTGCTTTGCTTTAGTACTTAGCCTTGCAAGAAGGGTACAAGCCAGGCACGGCGTCACGGGTGGGCCTGGGTGGACCTAGGCCCACCCACTCATCTACAGGCCCACCCTAAACTTTTCTTGGAAAAAAAAATGAAAATAATATATATTGTTTTAAAGGCATTTCATGATTCAATTTATTAATGATTCAAATTTGTTAATTTTTAAAATGATTTTAAAAGGTTGGCTATGTTGACGCTTTAACCGTGGTCAACGTGGCTGCTTTTAAGGAGATGTGCTGCAGCGCAACCTGCACGTAAAAGATTCCAGAGCGCTCCTGTTTGGTCAGAACCAAGGAGAGCGGTTGCGGATAGGTAGCCTATGCAGTGAAACGATAAAAAAAGGCAACAAAATATTTAAGTAACATTAGCAACCAAATTCGATATAAAAGAGATAATATAGTAGTACATCAGCTAGACGTCTTTATTACGTGAAGATTAAAGCCCAGACCAAAGATTTGCGACAAGACGGGTTGGAACTTTCAACTACTTGCTACACACAGGCCTACCATGTTCTGAAACCTGCCAGTTCACATTGATGCGATGAGATGAGAGGATGTATCGTTTCCATAGCACTGACTCTCAGTGCTTCCATTTTAACTGCTGGCTTTTTAGGCCTATTTTCCTAGTGTTGATGAGTTAAGCGCAACAGTTGCATTTCAGCTATTAAGAAAACAGCGACTTTACTTACTTTACTTGGCCGTGGCTTAGCCAGAACTTAAAATTGGGTGGGCTCTAAATATCTCTTTAAAACAATTATTAGTTCTGACTATTGCAATCATATGGACTCAATCCAAAAACTCTCCGCACTATCAGGCGTTGCTTGTTCACCCCGTTATGGCAAAACGACAATCGTTCATTTGGACGCAACATTTTGTGCATTTCAAATCAGTAGCCAGAACTGAAAAATGAGCGGTCACACAACATCGCTTTACTACAATTATTAGTCCTCAACCTGTTCTTGGTCATTTTCCTTTGTTAAAACAATTTTCCACCTATAAGAATAATCAATTGGCAATTAAAGACACTGCTTCTTTCGTGATGCGATCTAGGGCTACTAATCAATAGGCGTAATTCAGATCAGAAAAATAAGTTACTCATAAATTGGCCTACTTTGAGAGGTAAACTGCTCTGGAAATTCTGCACTACCTTTCTGTCTCATCAGGCGATCTTGCCTGTGCTTCATAATCGATTTAATTGTTTAAATTGAATCAAAGACAGAGATTTGAAATGCACAAAATTGCACGTCCAAATTAATGATTGACGTTTTGTCATAACGAGGTGAACAAGCAACTCCTGATAGTGCGGAGTGTTTTCGGATTGAAGGTAATTAGAAAAAAATGATGGCAATCGAGTCAGAACAATAGACTATATACAAAGATGGACGAAGCTACCGTGACGTCACCCATTGGTTTCAGCGTACCATAAAAGAAGCCTCGATTTTTGGCAATTTGCATTGCGCCATGTTGTCATTTTGAAACCATATTGTATTGAAGATCTGGAGAGGACCGTGGCTCTGGATCTGGCCATATCGGACGAGGACCAGAAGATAGCTGCACCCCTAAAGCATATTCTGGCTTTATTCTTTATTCTAGTTTATATGAGACCATAATTTACTAAAATGAACATCATGATATATCGAAGGAGACTTAAAACTTGCTATGGCTACCATAAAATAATGTGAAAAATCATTATTTAAAAGAAAAATCGGGAGGGAAAGTAGGGTCACTTTCTCATGGACTTCTATAGCGTTGAACTTCTTTCTGCAACCACCGAGGTCGCCATCTGCTGGCCATTAAATAGAATGCCATTTTACTGTTCTTGCGCATGGGCTTCATTTTTCAGACCAGGGTGCTGTGTCCATCTTTTTATACACTCTATGGTCAGAACTAATAATAGTTTTACAGGGATGTTTATTACCCACGCAATTTTAAGTTCTGACTGTGCCACTGGTCCATGGGTGCTTCAACGAGATACCGAAGGCGCTGTTGCCAATCTGTGCAAAGAGCTCGAAGCGGTAGACCTGCCATCTTTTGTAAATTTCTCCCGGTTATTCCCAGCACAGTTCCAACCAGCTGACAGTTTGTACCTGACGTGACCAGTTGAGTTCGATACGAGCTGATTGGCTGTTGTGACGGGTTACGTGCTATAAGTTCTAAAACCAGCTTCTTGCAATTTGACATGCTGAATCTCCGGCGACGTCACCAGCTGGCTTTAGTCGAGCTGCGACGGGCTAGTTCGCAGTGCTGCAACTCCTCCCTGCGACGTTCTAAAATGGTCTTGTCTCGTCGCAAATCTTTGGTCTGAGCTGGGCTTAAGTTTTATTAAGTGACCTAATCTTTGGAATTTAGGCCGACCCACAATTGGTCTGGCCCACCTCAAACTGAAATCCTGGCACCGTGCCTGGTACAAGCCCATGTTGCTTAAGCAGTTATCCATGTAAGAGGGATACCAGGCTGCTTTGCTTTAGTAGTTGTCAATATATGAAGTGTACAAGGCTGCTTAGCATCAGCAATTTGCCATTAGTGAAGGGTTCAAGGCTGCTTTGCTTTCGCAGTTGGCCATATGAGAGGTGTGCAAGGCTGCTTTGCTTTACCAGTCATCCATATAAGAAGGGTAAAAGGCTGCAATACTTTAGCAGTTAGCCATATAAGAAGTATAAAAGGCTGCATTGCTTTATAGGCTAGCCATATAAGAAGGATGCTAGGCTGCTATGCTTCAGTAATTAGCCATATAAGAAGGGTACTTGACTGCTTAGCTCCAGCAGTCAGTCATGTAAGCAGCATACAAGGTTGCTTTGATTTAGTAGTTTGTCTCATAAGAAGAGCATTAGGCAGCTTTAGCAGTCAGTCATATACAATGAGTACAGTGCTGCTTAGTAGTTAGCCATATGGCCTATGTACAAGGCTGCTCTGTTCTGCAATTAGCCATAGAGGAAGGGTACAGGTTTAGTAGTGTCAGAAAAAAGGAAGGGATAATTCCAATCTTCGCATGAAAAATGGCTGCAATGCCTCAGTAGTCAACAATATAAGAAGAGTCCATGGCTGCTGTGCTCTAGCAGTCAGCCAAACAAGAAGGGTACCAGGCTGCTTTATTTTAGTTGTTAGCCATATACAAGGCTCCTTTGCTTCAGCACTTAGCCACAGAAGAAGAGTACAAGACTGCTTTGCTTTAGCTGTTAGCCTTGTAGGAATGGTAGCTGCCAGGCCGTACTGCTTTAGCAGTTAGCTATATTAGGACAATAGAAAGTTTCTTTTCTTTTACAGTTAGCCATATAAGAAGGGTTTGAGGCTGCGTTCTTTGAAGCCTGAAGCTCAGGCTTCGCCATTGCCACTGACAGTCTGTTTCTCTTACCAGACCAAACATCTTCCATAAGACTAAAAACTTGCTTTGCATAGGCATTGCTGACAGGTATTGAAGAAACAAAAGCAACTGCTTTCAACAGCAGAGTAGATTCAGTTGCCTCGCTGAAAAAATAGGCCCACTTTCTGTCTGGTGTTAGGTCTTCTGGAATGGTGTCTAACACCTCATTCAGGATGACTACATCACTCTACAGCATGTCTTCATCAAAGTCCTGGGCAAGTTTCCCCACAAAAAGATCCCACTCAGACCACTGGAGTGATTGTCCTTCATTAAGGCTGAGTCAGCCAATATGTGCAAGAATTTGGTCACTGAAGTCAAATTTGTCCTCAAGATATAGCACTGCTTTCTCAAAAAATCTGTCTACCAGGCTTTAGAACTGCTCCTGTTGCTAAGGTTAAAGTTTCCTCAGTGTTTGCTTGGCTTTACTCCCATAGAATTGGTCTTTGTATCTTGCAATCAGCTGACTGCGCAAGCAGTTCATGACAGAGTGCACTTCAATGACAGTTGCACCGTCACTCTCTAGGATTCTAATGGATGAGTCAAATTCTTGCATCACATTGTGCATGAATGCCAGGTCGCATTCAGCAACAGTACAATCTACACTTTCTACATCAGTTACACCACAAACAAATGTCAAGATGATACTTGGGCAGTCCTTCTGTCCATGGGACACAAAATGAGACTTTAGAGTTGGCCAACACTCAAATCCTCTGAGTTGCTGGCAGCGAAGACAACTACCATGTGGGGATATGTCTCAGAATTTCCCTTTATTTTGTGCTTGTACATTCACAGAAGTCCTTAAGCATTTCCACATTTTTAGCAGAACAACTGAATTCACTATACACCTTCAGCAAAAAGGCCACCACGTCACACCCTCCAGCACTGAAGACGCAACGAGCCATTTTCAGGGTATTGTTAAGGATATGACACTTACAATTGCCCTTTACAATGCACAGGTTGGCATCTCTGAGTTTCTGAAAGACGGAGTTGTGCCGCCCAGAATTAACTGATGCATTATCTACACCATAGGCCCTGATTTGGTTGATTGAAAGTCCATTGCTCTCAGTAATAGTCACTATCTGTTTAAGTATGGCTTCACTAGATTCGTCGGGGTCATCATAGAAATCCAACAAGCCATACTTGACCATTTCAGATGCACAGAAACACTGAACCGTGTAGGGAAACAATTTTGTATGGCCAGAGTTGGATGCGTCAGAACATACTGCAAATTAATGCGCTCTCTGCAACTCCACTGCTAGTCTTTGTTGGCTAAATGGTGCCAATACATTCTCAACAAAGGCCTCATTTTTAGCTTTGCCACAGGGCATCTTAGTTGCAATATCTGAGCCACTGAATATTTTTGCACCAACCTTGTTCCCACAATTAGTCAACAGGTAGCAGTGACCATGTCACACACCATGATAAATACCAACTTTGTCTGCTGAACTTTTCGTGATCATGAATTATGAAATTGCCCTGGTTTGTCTGGTGACAAACACGATTCTGATGGGTTTTTTTGTCTTTGGTCATCAAAAGCTGCTTGATTTGGTTTCCCTTCATTTTTTTTTGCACCCTATTTTGTCAGTTTACTTGATTTTCCTGCCCCATTGTTACACTTAACCGGTTGCCCTTTTATTGCACTTATTTTATTTTATTGCACTTGACTCTGCCCCTTTGTTGCACTGTAACAATGGAACGTGTTCTGTCACTGACTGTTAGCACTTGTACTTGTCTCCCTGGAGCTCTGCACTTTTGTAGTGATCCTGTGCACTTTTGTACGTCGCTCTGGATAAGGGCGTCTGCTAAGAACCGGTAATGTAATGTAATGTAATAAGCAGTTTTCCCTTCATGCTTAACGTGTTATGATCTGTATCTCTGATTTTGTATTTATAATTTTTCATGTTTATTCATCCATTCCTTCATTGCATTGCACATTGTCTCCCCTGTAATGTCTGATGTGATTTGTGTTATCATGCCAGTGCACTCCCCTGTCTGCGTGCAGACACGCTTCCGGTGATTTCGGAAGTCTTCCGGTATTTCACGAACTACCTTCAAGTCTCGTTCTACCTTTTTTCCCATTGTTCTGAAATTACCATATTAATTAACCGCTAGGGTGCTTGGTATTAGTAATTTTACTGTATACTCATCCCTTTCTCTGTACATAAACTAACCAACTAACATTCATGTATTTTGATTTGGTGTGTAGATATCACTGTTTACTAATATACAGGGCTGAAAGTAGGATTAGATTCTTACAGGAACTGTGCAAGTCAAAAATTTTGCTCGCGCGCTTTGCGCGCTCGCATCATACTCTATATATTAACAGACAGCTTTCTTTATAGTCCTTGAGTGCATAACGTGTCGGACACAAAAAATGTTATATTATGGCAAATTTTCAGATTAAGTGCAAACTTCTTTGGGAGAACAACATCAGAATAGTAACAACAGTAAGTAAAAATAAAATTCTTTCTCTGTTGTCAGCATGAAAAATAATCAGGACCCCATTAATCAATCTGCAGTAGCTCAACCCTCAGCCAGTGTTAACCACGTTTTTTCCCTAGTCTCAGTTACAGTTTTAATATTGTATGTATTGAAAGATTCAGAATAGCATCTGCTGTACCATTCCTTTTATTTTGGTATCAACTTTAGAAAATAACTGAATACGTAGAAACAACAAAATATTTACAGTAGGCTGTTTCAATTCAGATGTAAAAGCATGCAGCCAGCAATAAATATTCAGTAGTTGACCTGCTATGGCACAAACCATTTTCTTTGAATGATGACATGTCTTCTCCAAACTCTAAACACAAACAACCAAAATTCAAACACATACACTCCTAAAGCTAACACTTTATGAGAAAACACTGAATTCATCATGTATATTTACACTGCAACTACATTTTAGTAAAATTACACAATAGCTTTCAATATACTATGTTACATGCTCAAATTTAAAACACTTGAATAAAGTAGCAGCAAAATGTTTTGCTGTATTGCATCCAACTGAGTCCTTCCTTATTAACATAATTTGAACAATTGTTAGGATGTGGGTAGGTGTCGGTGCGGCATTTTCTTGACTAAATAATTATTTCAGTGAAATAAACCGTGCTTCGTAAAGCGTTTAACGATGTAAGTAGTTTTTTAAACGATTCTGACTGGCACGAAACAGCAAAGTGAGCAGTGGCGCGAAAAATATTCAACAGAAGACAGACAACATAGTATTTCAAATTATACTACTATTTTTTTTTTTTTAATCAATATGTAATTTGTGTAGAGTCCGTTGTTATGAAATTTTGTGAAAACGAGCCCCCATTAAAAGTTGTCGTCTTGTGACGGATATTAACTGCGTGACGAGATTATGTAAAGGATAATTTACGAGAAGGTGTGCATTCCACGGTTTAAATGCACGACGCAGAGGCAAGGTTGCCTCCGCAAAGTGCATTAAAACCGTTGAATACTCACCTTCGAGTTGATTATCTCGCTTATACCGTGTTCATTTGCCAGAAATATCATATCGCAGCATTCTGAAATTTTTGGTGAAAGTTTTGCACTAAAAACAAAAAAACAAGCTGGTAATCATTAAACAGGCGCCGCGCCTTCTCATACCCAATAGCCTACTATAGGCCAAATTGAATTGAACCAGCTATCTTAGTTCATCTTACGTTCATGGAGAAAGAATTTTTTGCGCACGCTTAACTGTTACATCTGTTTACCAGCTGATTTGATTACGGATTCCAGCTGAAATGGAGATCACGCATAACGCAACATTGTGTGCGATTATGCAGACTGTAGCTAACTTGCTACGCACAATTACAAAGAACTTAGGACGGTTTTCGCAGTCAGCGAGCTGAGATCAGTCTGCTGGCATAAGCGAACTGTCAGCAGTTGCTGACACAAGAAGTGGACACCTTAGCTTCGTTTGTAACCGTAGGCCTACACAATTACAATCGTTTAATGAATAAAGCCTGATGACTTCGCTGCTATAATATTTCCGGTCATTATCGCTTGAGTACCTATAGTTAACCGCCCCGCAGGACGCAACATATATGACGCCGCTAAATTTACTGGAGATAAATGAGCAGCTAGGTTTCCGTTGTACCCAGCCCAATACTAGGTCGAACGTTTCTAGGGTTACAAGTTGGCTAGTGGATGAATTTCGAATGGTGAAACGACCGTAGCCGAACTACCTGTGCAGTTCCACGGTTTTAATATATACCTGCCAGCCAATCAGAAAGAAGTATTCACCCGGACCATGGTATTAGTCAAGATGAGCGACGGGCTCGACAGCGAGTAGTGTCCGAAACCGATTTGTGTCTACAGGGTGGGTCCACTATATGCTGCTCACTAAATTGTGGATGGGGGTAGGGACTGAGTGTGAGGTTTCGGACACAGCGTGTGTATCTGACACACAGTCATAAAAATGGGCATTGTAGCAGATTGTATCCATTGTAGCAGCAAAGCCTACCTGCTACATTATGTACCGCGCCCACATCCACATTTCCCTCTCTCTGTTCTTCCTCTTCCTCGGCTTGCTCCCTCTTTCTCTCATTGAACATGAATGTAATTGTTCTTTGCATTTTTAAAACGTTTTCATTCAAGTCAAGTGTAACGTTAAGAAACAAGCGTTTGGCTAACGTAACGTTATCGGTTTCACAAATTTGCGATATGACTTGACAGAGCCTGGCCTCCTGTCATCACCTAGGCAACCACAAGCTGACCAATAGCGCATTGAGTTACTCACGCGTGCATTTGATTGGGAAATAGTGTGACGGCTGCGCGCGTCTGAGAGAGGGGAGAGACTGAGAGAAAGCATATTCACATTAATATCACGTTCAACTTCACAATTTACTACCATTGAAGGCATATTCTGAAGATGTTTTTTGTATATTCATCAAATCTACACTAATTCAATTATATCAAAATACAATTCGCTTGGAAATAGAAAGGGCTCGCATCATAGCAGGGGTGAATGTTGCTTTTCCGGTTGCGTTCCGGTGCGTTCCTGTTGAAGAGGTCTAGATATTTCTTACCACCACGGCGTTCCTGTGCGTTCCGGCCTACTTTCACCATTGCTAATATAACTAACTGTACCCCGCTCTGCTCTGTTCTATAACTCCGCCCATTTTGCTTTCCCTGTGCTCTGCTTTCGCACCTCAGGTGCACTTCTCGCTCTGTCCTGGAAACTTAACTGTGCACTTAGAACTCCTTGACCGGAGCTGTTTATCTGTCATAGGCTGTCTGCTTGGATCCTGTCCATGTTTTGGTTTTTGTCCATTGTTTGTGGTTTAGGACTTCCCCATGTGTGCTTACCTCTGTAATTAGTCTTATCCAATTCACCTGTTCCCTGCATAGCATATGACTTCCCTCTTGTCTTTTTAAAGTCTTCACTGCAGTTCATTCCATGTCAGAATGCTGATCAATTTACATCTGTGCAGAGCTCGTCGCAGGGGATGGATTAATGAACGCTCCTACCGGGCCCAGGCCCAGGGGCCCAAGGGCTCCACGCAAATTCACCGCTATTTACTTTGCATTTCTTGTTGCATAGTCAAAGGGCCTAATCATTCCTGTCAATAACAAAAGTCCTACTGGCAAACTGAAGGAATAGCCTAAAAATTCACTTTGAAGACATTACAAGAAACAAACCGTAATGTTGCAATTTAAGTGGGTGTTTTTCGCCTTGGTTTATCCATAGGACTTTAGAGATACTCCATGCAATATGAGCCCTTCAACTCTGTGGAGAGAAATCCAAAGACCAAGTTCAAATCAAGTGCGATCAAGTTCTGTCCAAGGGGCCTCTCACATGGTCATAGAAATGGACCCCCTGCCACACACACACACACACACGCTGTTTAGGTGGCATTTCTGGAAAGTCGTGGTTCATAAAGAACAATAGGCGCCCCTCAATCATATAACATGGGCCTGCATGTGTGTGTGTGTGTGTGTGTGTGAGAGAGGGAGAGAGAGAGATATTTCACATGTTCGTGCCTAGGGGCCCGACGTCTCTTAATCCGTCTGTGGCTTCCTGTTTTGTCTTTTTGGATTTTTGACCTGTTTTTGTACGACCAAGATTTCTGTTTTGGATACCCTGTGTATGACCTACCTTTCTGGATTTCGACTACAGTTTTGGCTTAATGTCTATGTACCGTTGCACATGTGCCTTACTGGTTTTGACTCCTGCCTGTCTAGTCGACTTCGCTTGTTGGACATTGTTTTTGGCTTGGCAAACCTTGTGTCTTCTGATCCTGACCCATTTTGTAATAAAGGCTTACTATTTTTGGATTTTCCCGAGTTGCGACTGGTTCCTCGGAGCGTATCATTACATAATGTGAATATTAACTGAGCATAGGGAGCATGCAGCAGAAAGTGGATTGCTTGGGGTAGGTTTTAGCCATGTGGAGTATTTTTCATTTTTCATCCAGTCATTACTAAAACAAGTGTTACATTTCATTTTCTTTTTAACTGGCCTGTCAGTCTCCGTTGTCCCATCCTCATCCTCCGTTTCCCTACCCATGTCAACTTGTGACACCGCCACATTAATGAAACATCATCAGGATAAAATAATTCTAAAGGTTATTATGATTACATATGATGTATATGTAAAGTATGTATGTGACTATATATATACCAATATGGCCTTTAGTTCCTGTTAATCTTGCCTGTGTATGTATGAAAGGTGGCGGGTCTGCCCGTTTTATGGGGGATGTTGCACCTATGGGTGTGCACCCAACGTTATATAGGAGGTGTGCGTATGGCTGGGGGTGCCCCCGTGACTGAGAAGGAAGTGCGGATAGAGTCCGTAGTAGCATTCAAAAGCTGCAGCTAACTAATATTGTCAACAAAAAAAAAAAACATTCAGTAGACGGCAGAATTATCTCAATCGCGTCAAGACGAGTGTTGACTATATCTTCGACGACGCATTTACGTGTGCTTTGAGGGTCTGAAGACGAGGAGCGGAGTTCAGCCAAAGCCTTCCGGGATTACTTTGGTTACCTGAGGCACCGGTGAGACCAAACCTTGTTGTTTTTTTGTGTTGGGTATACTCGGCCGTATGCAAGCGCTTGTTTTTTGTTTTTGTTGCCATCTGGTTGGATTATATTTTTTCTTGGTGCATCCTGGGAAATCCGAGACACAGTCCGCCATCTCCATTATCGGACTATCAAAGACTGAATTGCGCGTTGGTGGTGCTCTGAAGAGAGACTGGTGTGGGGATTTCATGGACTGAGAAAGGGTTAGGGGAAAATGTATGGATTTTGGGTTTAATTTTTGTTCAGTTTGGGCTGATTAATACATGGCACAATGTGTGCGTAGTGAAGCAAGTGTCCGGCTTTCATTCATTATATAAGTAGCCTCCGCGTAAGGCGGAGCTTTATGTATACAAAGCGATTCATTCCCTACATCAAAGAACCCCTTGTGCGTTTATTGTTAACAGTGAGCTTAGAGTTAATTGGCGAATTGTTACAAACTTTAGCTGTTAATATTCAGAAGAACTAGATAAACGTTCAGCATGCGTGTCAATCTCCTCTGCTTCTCAAACCCACCAGTAGCACTCACGCAGGGTTGTCAGGTCTGTGCGACAGAACCAGACCAATGACCAATCAAAACCAGCCCAAAACTAATCCCAATTCCAATGAAGTTGGGATGTTGTGTAAAACGTGAATAAAAACAGAATACAATGATTTGCGAATCTCCTGAACCCACACTTTATCTACAATGGAACATAGACAACATATCAGATGTTGAAAGTGAAGCATTTTACCATTTCATAAAAAATATTAGCTCAGTTTGAATTTGATGGCAGCAACACATCTCAAAAAAGTTGGGACGGGGCAACAAAAGGCTTGAAAAGTAAAAGGTACTTATAAAAAACAGCTGAAGTAGCATTTTACAACTAATTAGGTTAATTCAAAACAGGTCAGTAACATTACTGGGTATAAATAGAGCAGTTTAGAGAGGCAGAGTCTCTCAGAAGTAAAGATGGACAGAGGCTCACCAATCTGTCAAAATCTGAGCCTATAAATTGTGGAACAATTTCAGAAAAATGTTCCTCAATGTAAACTTGCGAAGATTTTGAATATCCCACCATCTACAGTACATAATATCATCAAAAGATTAAGAGAATCTGGAGAAATCTCTGTGCGCAAGGGACAAAGCCAAAGGTTAGTCATGGAAACTTGTGATCTTTCGGCCCTCAGGCGGCACTGCATTAAAAACAGGCATAATTCTGCAGTGGAATTGAAAGGGATCAGGAACACTTCCTGAAATCATTGTCTATGAACACAGTTTGCCGTGCAATCCACAAATGCAAGCTAAAGCTGTATCATGCAAAGAGGAAGCCATATGTGAACACGACCCAGAAACGCTACTGTCTTCTCTGAACCAAAGTTAATTAAAAATAGACTTTGGCAGAATGGAAAACTGTTCTGTAGTCATTCATTTAAAAATTGCATTTTGTATTTACTCGGGTTATATTCGTCTAATATTAAAATTTGTTTGATGGTCTGAAACACTTAAGTGTGACAAATATGCAAGAAATAAGAAATCAGGAAGGGGGCAAATACTTTTTCACAGCACTGTATATCTGAAAACTTTTGAGGCCAGATATAGGCAATTCCATTAACACATAATTGATCTTCATCACCTAGTTTGAAGGTTCAAGCAATGGAATGTGTTCTGCTTCAGAGGGGGAAGAACCCCTTCATCTATGAAATATAACCTAGTACACATTACCTCCATTGGACGTCTTCAACTTGCAAATGACGATGGGGATGACAATGACAATGACAATGACAATGATGATGCCGATGATGCTGCCGATGATGATGTAGGTGTTCTTGGCTGAGTCTGAAGGACTCATTTTATTTTTATCCATTGAACCTGCAATGAAACCGCTTGTCATTTCAGGCATTCACTGATCAAGAAATGAATGCCTCCAGTCCGCTCCATTCTAGGAGAGCATTCCCAAACAGTGGTGGGTCATTCCATGCCAAATCAACCAGGGGTCCCCAGGTCACCATCTCAAAAATTTTTGAAAAGAATCGTAGATGTAGTACTACCTGAGAAATTGGTGTGTAGTACGTTTTAGGTCAATCTAAGCAACAGTTTCAGAGATATAGCTATCTGAATATTTCCGCTATTTTTTGTTTATTGAAAATTTGACTTTCATCTTTCTTCAAAGGAGCATATGCAGCATGCTTTTAAAGTTACACAGTAGAGATTTTTTTTAATAGAAGGGCAACTTCTGCTGAATTTTCCATTTCTGCCATGAAAATGGGCCTATCCTTTATTCCTAATTGTCCAGAGAGCTCAGAAAATGGAAAAAAACAAATTTCTGAAATTGTGTCGAAACTTTGCAGCCCTGCTGCAAGAGAGTGCCTTTTAATTCAGAGAATGCCTTTCAATTCATTTCCATAGTTTTGCCTGATATATTTTAACACTTCCATGGTGGTAAAAGCATGTAAATAATAATACCTCACCCATAGTGCATTCAAGATAACATACTTTTTCGATTTTTTGGAAAAAGACAATTATTCAATCTACCAAAACCACAGGATGACATTTAATGACAGTCTTGAGATTTTTACAATATGTTCTTCTACATGTTAAGATTATTAAAAGACCTTACTCTCGACTCTACATTTCTAATGCAAACTGAGCACACGGAGTACAAGTAGAAAATTATTTTTTTAAATTTAATGCAAATGTACAAATATTACAACATTATGCATATTTTTTGTACATTTTATTTATGCGTTCTTCCTTAGAATTGGCAAATGTTTGTTGTATTTTTTAAAATAGAACCAGTTTGATAATTAAAGTGAAATTTGCAACAAATTATCTTCAAATGTGCAAGAACAGAAATGGAAAATTCTGCAAAAGTTTCCCAAGTATAAAAAAATCTCAACTCTGTAGCTTTAACAATATGCTGCATATGCTCCTTTGAAAATGGACAAAAGTCAAAAAAAAAAAAAACTGAAATATTTCGGTTGTTGCATCTCTGACACTATTGCTTAGTATTGCTGACCGAAAAATTAGCACACATTTCTCTCTCAGGTAGTCCTACATCAATGATTTTTTTCAAAATTTTTTGAGATGGAAAAATGTTCTCATTCTGAATGATTTGGTATGGAATGACCCTGGTGTAGGTCTGCAGAATAGTCACTTCTGCATCAAGAATGTCAGACCTGCCTGAAATTTGACAAGTAGCACTGAATTCAATCTTCAGTCTACCACTGGTACATCACCTGTTTTTTTTTAGAAGTGGATTCATTACAAATAAAATGTTAAAACCGCCAATCACATATCCAGTTTAAAGGATTCAACAAATAAAATGTAAAAAAAATGCTCTTGGTGCTTACTGAGCATGGCCAATATAACACTGATAACATAAAAACAAAGTTTGCTCTTTAAATCCACAAAAAAAAAAATAAATAAAAATTATTGGCATTTCAAATAAGCCATGTAAAACGCACTGTGCCAGTTCAGAATGTTAATGAGCTATGCAATCATGTGCTAGTGTGGCGTCATACCAAGGACAACAAAGTGGGGTATGCAACTGTTTCCGCAAGATAAACTTTAGTTCTGAGAGCTATCTTCTGTTGTTTTAGGTTTATCGCTGCACTATGGAAGCTCATATCTGTCATCATCTAAATGGGGGGAAAAAAAAAAAAAAAATCACAAATGATCAGGACTGGACATGCATACAGTGGTGGGGCCAGAAATGAGTGTAACTATTTCAGGCAGGAAACTCGAGACGAGCGACATCAGCCGACAGCAGCCTGGTAAGCTACCAGCACGTCAGCAACAGCAGGCACACAATTGGAGGATACACATCACGAGGCCTTTAGCAGCCAATACTGTGACCCTGGATATCTCTATGGACTTCCCGGTCATCCAGGAGACAGTGGGTGCTCCGGCTGTACACATAGTTTTTCTCGCTAGGTAGAATATTCTTCAGGACCAAGATGACGAATCATCTTGCCTCCCGCATCTGTAGGGGTTGCAGACCAGCACTAGAGGGAGCGGCATGCGCCTATTCTCTAGAGGATCTGGCCAAGTATCCAGACTAACAGTGAGGCCCCACAAGTACAGATGTGAGGGCACCAAACGGTGAGTTCTCAGGAAAATGAGCCTAACGGATCCCCGCAGTGGAACCAGGCGACACATGGTGAGATCATGTACATTAATGATCGTATGTCCATTTTTGATCCAGGTAATCTGCATTGGTGGCAGCAAACCTGCGCTAAAGGCTGGGCAGCCTTTAGTAGTCAATGTTTTGACCCTAGATATCTCTATGGACTTCCTGGTCATCCAGGAGGCAGTGGGTCCTCCAATGAACACATAGTTTATCCTCACTTGGCGGTGGTTGCTGTTTTGGGAGATTTTGATTTCTGTTCATGACTATGTTTGTATGTTTGCTGTGCCTAGGTAGGACATTCCTCCAGAGCAGAACCACCGCCAAAATACAATGAAATGCTTTTACCCATGAATAAATTGTTCTATTTTATTGAAACGTGAGTTTTCCTGACTGAAATGAGTGTAACTAGTTCAGGCAGGAAACTCGAGAAGAGCGACATCAGCCGACAGCAGCCTGGTAAGCTACCAGCACGTCAGCAACAGCAGGCACACAATTGGAGGATACACATCACGAGGTCATACAGGGGTCTATTTGAAATTGTTTCCTAAAACTATACATATTTTGTTGTATCTTAAAATAAGAAATGAATCTATGAAATCACATCTTCTTAATTACATAAGTATAGAAGAGCATGAGCATTGACGTATTATCTACCCATATCTTCTCAACACCCTTGTTGTATTGTAGACATGCCATTTAACATTTTTACCTTGAACTGTGAGCTGGTAAAGATCAAGATCTATCCATTTTCCATCCTCCTTGAGACATTCTGCATTGTATTTCCCACTGTCATTCAGCTGCACATCCAGCAGTGTCAGGGAATAGGTCCTATTATCAAATGTTGTCCTGGATTCATATTTTGGAAATTTTTTGGTGATATTTTCCTTGTATTCCAGAATATGACTTGAAAGATTGAACTTCCAATATAATGTCCTACAAGATAGATCTTCATATCCCGTCACGTTTAAATGAGCTGAGCCTTCCTTGGGCACTGACAAAGGCTTTTCAACTCTGGTAACTGGAAAGAAATTGAGACACATTTAGCTCCATAAAAAGCCCTTTGCTCATCTACAGAAAAAAAACAGAAAATATAAAATGTGAAAGGCTTGAAAATAATCAGCATATTTACAATGGACGTCATCATTCAGCTAGAGGTCCACATTAAACGTTTGCTCATAAGCATGAGCTGTTTCCCTTTTTCTCTTCCTGCCTTCATACAAAACCCCCCACCCAAAACACACCCATATTCTTTATATCTGAGGAAACCCATATCTACCCATTACCCCGCACAAGCATACAATGCGTTCTGTAAGTATTCAGACCCCTTCACTTTTTTCACATTTGTTATGTTGCAGCCTTCCGCTAAAAGTTGTTTGAACTAATTTTTCCCTCATCAGTCAACACTTAATACCCCATAATGACAGGGCAAAAATAAAATTATAAATATAATAATATATAATATACCTTTTGCAAATTTATTGAAAATGAAGAACTGAAATATCACATTGAAGTATTCAGACTCTTTCCTATGACACTTGAAATTCAGCTCAAGTGCCTACCATTTCTCTCGATCATCTTTGAGATGTTTTTACTCCTCAATTGAAGTCCACCTGTGGTAAATTCAACTAATTAGACATGATTTGGAGAGACCTACACCAGTCCACATAAATTGTCACAGCTTTCATTGCCAAACAGAGCAAAAACCAAGCCATGAGGTTGAAGGAACTGCCTGCAGAGCTCAATTACAGGATTGTGCCAAGGCAGACCTGGAGCAGGCCACAAAAAGTTTTTGGCCGGGTTCGGCTAAAGGATTCTCGGGCTGGTTATTCCCGATTCACCCCTTCTGAAAATCGGCAGAGAAATCGTGTCAGGGACCTCGGTCGGTACCGATGTTCGGTCCTGATTATCTGGCAATGTGCAGGGCTTACCGATCCAATCTTAACCCTACTGATTTGCTCGCAAACTGATCAGGGTCGTCCCGATAATTTTCAAACATGTTTGATATTTCGAAGTGAAAATCTGGATGATTACGTCATTACTTTCCGAACGGAACTACAGTAGCCAATGAGAGACAAGACTCAAGCTGACTGAGCTGAATGACGGTAGTTTGAAATGGCGACGACGAACAGACAGCAACAGCAACCAGTTGTACGGATGCGTTGGATGGCTAGGATGGAGGAAAGGCTTGTGGATATGTGGCAGGAACACCAATGCTTATATAACGTGTCTTCGCTGGTGGCCGCTGTGTCAGCTGCATAAACCCGGTGACCAGCTGTTTCTTACAGTCGCTACATTTCCTGCCTCAGTGTTGTAACATGTTGCCATTTTTTGTCACAATAGCGCCAATGGTTTATTTTCATTAAATCAACACAGTTCTACATTTTTAACTGTGGACAATGTCGCTTTTGAACTAGCAAGCAAAGCGTTACCGTTACAACCTAACGTTAGGTCCGGGGCAGTTGACCGAGCAACGGTAAACATTTATAGCCATTGAGACTAATCTAGTATGCTACTGTTGACAAATGGGGGAAAAAAAAAAAACTGATGGCAAGTATGTGCTTCATGTCACTCTCCATTTTAAAATTTTTAAATCTCAAGGCTTCCCCATGAGATCGCGTGAGATCACGTCATGTGGAGCGCTGCTCCCTCTGGCACGATAATCTTAATATTCTGTAGCGTGAAATGCACCATAATTTTCAAATCCTGTAGTGTGTAGGCCTACATGTCTAAGATTAGACAGCAAATTATCTGTGAAGATTCTCCTTATGTGTGTAATGCAAACCGATTTCAAAATCGGTTAGGATTTTAAAAATCCTGTAGTCTGAACCCGGCCTTAGCTGCATTGAAGGTTCCCAAGAGCTCAGTTGCCCCCATAATTATTAAATGGAAGAAGTTTGGAACAACCAGCACTCATCAAAAAGCTGGCCACCCTGCCACTCTGAGCATACAGGGGAGAAGTGCCGTGGTAAGGGGGGTTACTATAGCTGCCCCTAACTCTTTTCTTCAAGTCAGAATTAAGCCACGCATCGACTGATGTATGACGAGAGTGATTGTTTATTTTTCAAGCACCAAGCATCAAACACCGTGAAAAACTGCAATGACATAAATATATAAATTAAATATATATAAACAATACCATCTTAACATTGTTATATTTTCCCAACGAACAATGAATATCTTCGGCCAATATCCGTTAGACCGTTAGTGTTCACGTGGCCTTAATGAAACTTAAATATAAATTCTTATAGAAACCTTGTCTAGAAATAAACATAGAATGTACAAAACTACCATTTTTCCTACCGTGTGCGCCTTCTGACTGGAAATCAGGAGCTGCTAAGGCTTTTAAGTACTTTTAGCACATCTTGCTCCATGAGCGCTGTCAGTTCAAAACGAAAGCAATTCTTTCCAACCTTTGTTTACGTTAGTCACATGACTACCTGTGCATGTCCTCACGTCATTATTACAAAAATTGCAATTCACATTACAAGAAATATAGAAAGAATAAGAATACAAATATATATATCTTAACAAATATTGTATGAAAATAATATACAAAAATATTATTGCAACAAATAAATTGGCACCTTTTCAGCGACAGCAACACTGCCACCAAAATTTCAGAGATTTATGTCACTTGTACCATGAACCACGGCAATAAATCTTGGAATTTTCCTCAAAATAAAATAACTTTCACACCTATAATTGAGTAAATTCTTAAACCTTGAAGATTATCATTACATGCTGTTGATACTAATCTATGAATTCTGTTCCACTAGTACTACTAATTTTTGAACTGGTCTTTCAAGAAAGGTTGGTTGTGTTAAACGTTCACCTCGCTTTCCTAATTTGCTTTGTCCTATTTGGATTTTAACCTTGCGCACCAGACCATCATCCTGCTGTCTTGCTTCCACAATTCTGGCAAGTCTCCATTCGTTTCTGGGAACATTATCCTCCTTGACAATAACAATGTCCCCCACTTTCACATTTTTTCTGGGCACATGCCATAGTTGTCTGAGGCTTAAGTTAGACAGGTATTCCTTTCGCCACCTACTCCAGAATTGCTCTGTTAGGTACTGCACTCTCCGCCACCTTCTCCTGCCATATAAATCTTCTCTCATAAACCTGCCTGGTGGTGGGAGTGGCACAAAAGTCTTCATTGTGAGCAACTGATTTGGAGTTAGAGGTTCAAGACTCTTAGGATCACTGATGGTATTTGTGGTGAGCGGACGACTATTTACAATTGACATAGCCTCATAGAAAAATGTCCTCAATGAGGTGTCATCAAGTCTTCCCTTAGCTTGTGCCAAAACAGTGCTCATGATGCTCCTGACTGTACGAATTTGGCGTTCCCAAATCCCACCCATGTGGCTTGCCTCAGGAACATTCATGAGGAAATCACACTGCATTTGTGCAAGGTAAATTGCTATTCTGTCTTTGTCTAGATCCTTCAGACCCTTCTCCAATTCGTTCTTAGCCCCAAGGAAATTTGTCCCCTGGTCGGAGTGGATCTGTCTTATCACTCCTCTAAGAGCTATGAAGCACCTCAAAGCATTCAAGAATGTGTCTGTTGTGAGATCCTCCAACATTTCTATGTGTATGGCCCTAGAGCTCAAGCATGTAAATAATAGACCATACCTCTTGAATTCTTTACGACCCTGTTTGGTGTAAAAAGGGCCGAAGCAATCAATCCCAGTATATGAGAATGGAGGCGAAGCATTGACTCGGTCACTGGGTAGGTCTGCCATACGTTGTTGCTCTGTCGGGCCGCGCACCCTTCGGCAAGTGACACAGTTCTTAATATGCTTGGCCACTAACTTGCTAGCACCTAATATCCAATAACCATTGGTCCTGAGCTCATTCAACGTCTGACCACGGCCTTGGTGCTGCGTCTTCTTGTGGCAGTGATCAAGAATGAGTTGGGTGACAATGCCTTCCTTAGGTAAGATCACTGGATGCTTCAACTCTAGGGATGCAGAAGACATTCTTAATCTGCCTCCTACCCTAAGCAATCCGTTTTCATGTATTGGATCAAGTTGATGCATCTTGTGAGTTTTTGGAAATTTTGTCAACCCTTGGCTGAACTGCTTGAGTTCTTCCTCAAAGGCCTCTCTCTGTGCGGCTCTGACTAGCACAAGACCAGCTTCTCTTCGCTCCTCAACACTGATGGGACCGTTTCTGTCTTCATGTGCCAGTCTTTGGATTCGCACAATAACATTGAGGGCTGTGTTCCAATCCGAGAATCTTGAGAGCCTTCTCAGGAAGCTGTCTTGTTGAACTGCATCAGTTCTCAAGACCTTTACCTCAGGATCACCCACAAGAAGTTTTGGTATTCTTTGATCTGGAACAATTTCTTGTTCCCACAAGAAATCTGGTCCTCTCAGCCAACTTGAGTCTAGCAGCTCTGCCACCTTGAGACCCCGTGACGTATGGTCTGCTGGATTTTGACCCGTCTTAACATAGAACCATTGACTAGGATCAGTTGCGTCTCTGATTTTCTGAACACGGTTGGTTACAAATACATGGAAGCGTTTGGCTTCATTCTTTATGTACCCAAGCACTACCTGTGAATCGGTCCAGAAAAACTCTTGATCTATTTCCAGCTCCAGCTCTTCTCGGAGGGTGTTACTAACAGCAGCAGAGACTGTTGCTGCCGTGAGCTCAAGGCGGGGAATGCTGGTAACCTTTATGGGTGCCACTCTGGCCTTGCCCATGACTAATGCACAATGCACTCTCTCATCTGCCACAACTCTAATGTATGAGCATTGGCCATAGCCATTGGTGCTGGCATCTGAGAAATGATGCAACTCAATTTTTCTGACAGCCCCAAGGGTTTCAGGGATGAAGCATCTTGAAATTTCAATTTTTTGAAGATTCTCCAAGTCTTGGAGCCATGCTTCCCATTTTGGCTTCAGTTCAGGGGGAATGGGTTCATCCCATTCCACACCCTGTCTGCATATCTCTTGCAGCACTCTTTTACCGTTCAAGAGGTAGGGAGCTAGAAATCCCAGTGGGTCGTAAACACTGGCCACTGTCGATAGGATTCCCCTCCGGGTGGCTGCCCTTTCTGTGAGGACGACATTGAATGTAAATGCCTCCCGCTCAATGTTCCATCTTATGCCAAGTACACTCTGTGTAGGAAGCTCACTGTAATTAAGGTCTACATCTTGAACAGCATTGGCACGTTCACTCTCTGGTATTGCATCCAAAACTTCTCTGTTGTTGGAGACAAATTTGTGTAAGCGTAGCTGTCCCTTGCTACAGACCTGTCGTGCTTCACTGACAAGCTGATTGGCCCTTTCAACAGAATTTACGCTGACCAGCCCATCGTCCACATAAAAATTCTTGCGAAGGAAGGTTGCTGCCAGTTGGAAGTCCTCCTCATATTCAGTGGCAAGGTGTTTCATGCCATACTTAGCACATCCCGGTGATGATGCAGCACCGAATACATGGACTCGCATGTAGTACTCCTTTGGCTCGCTTTCTGTATTTCCATTGTCCCACCAAAGGATTCGCATGTAATCACGATCCTCGGGGCTGACGTGGAAACGATAGAACATTTTTTCTACAGCACAATTGATTGCAATCCTGTGTTGGCGAAATCTGCACAGAACTCCAGTCAACGTGTTAGTTAAGTCTGGGCCTCCAGATTTGGCGGAGCAGTCAAATACGACCCTAATTTTTTCAGGCTTCCTAGGGTGATACACCCCATGGTGCGGAATGTACCATGTGTTGCCTTCTTTAGGGTCCATACTTGCTTTTCTGCATCACCATCTTTAAACACACCTTCCATGAACTTGATGTAATCCTCTTTGTATTTAGGATTATTCTCCATTTTTCTTTTTAAATGTTTCAGGCGCACAGTAGCGAGCTGCCTATTGTTTGGCAATTGAGGACGTGCCCTAAATGGTAGTGGCATCTCCAGATGTCCTGCTTCATTGTGCCTGACTTTGTCATTCAACATGTGTAAAAACTGAATGTCCTTCCTGTGATATTGTCTTTTCTTTCAGGTTAGTGTCCAGAAAATCAGTCTCCAGTGCCTTTATCACAGAGGCGGGTGTGATGGGCGGAAGCTCCTTCACTGAGACACAGTGACAGATTCTGTTCTCATTGCCTGTGCTAGAGCAAGGCACAGTGGCTCCAACTATACTCCAACCCACACTGTTTTGACTGCATAGGGTTCATGCTCTTCTCCGGATATCACCTCTTGTGGTTTCAGAGCCCTTGCGCAGTCATAGCCAATCAGGAGTCCAACTGGACAGTTCAACAAACTTGGCATCTCTTCAGCCACGCTGTGAAGATGAGCCCACCTATTTGCTATTTCACTTGTTGGAATACTATTTTTCTCTAAAGGGATGTATTCCTGTGTATACCTTGGTGGTAGCTCAATGCTCTCTTCTGAGCGATACCCTCTCAACCTCAGTCCAACAGCTCTGTGGCAATTCACTATAGAACTCTTGTCAGTCATCGTGGACAGTTTCAATTTCACAGGTTCTGTGTGAGCTCTAACTTTTTGGCAGATGTCTTGGTCTATGAATGTACTGCTGCTTTGTGTGTCCAACAATGCATAGACTAACAGTTACTAAGAACCCGATGGTCACTCTGGCTGAGCTCCAGAGATCCTGTATGGAGATGGGAGAAACTTTGCAGAAGGACAACCATCACTGCAGCTCTCAATCGATCTGAGCCTCTTGGTGGACTGGCCAGACAGAAGCCAATTTTCAGTGAAAGATGCATAAAAGCCTGCTTGGAGTTCGCAAAAAAGAGCTTAGAGGACTCTCAGACAGTGAGAAACAACATACTCTGGTCTGACGGCCTGGGTTCTAAGTGTCATGTTTGGAGGAAACCAGACACAGCTCATCAACTGCCCAATACCATCCCAACGGAGAAGCATGGTGGTGGCAGAATTGTGCTGTAGTGGTGTTTTTCAGTGGCAGGGACTGAAGGACTAGTTAGGGTGGAGTAAAAGCTGAATGGAGCAAAGAACAGAGCTATCCCTCATGCAGTGGCTCTCAAACTCGGCCCTGGTGCCCTACTGTGTATGTTGGTTTTTGTTCCAGCCACAGTTGCAATCAGGATATTAACAGGCTGTCGATTTGTCTCAATTAGCTATGTTTCAGAGCAATTATGTACAATCTTAACTCACATTTTGATGGACATCTCCATTGTGCCATGAAGAATATTGTGAGGACTTTCAGGTAAAAACATTTCTAAACAGATCAAATTACACTAAGAAAATCAGTAAGGTCCAAATTAGGTTGCTGATCACAGGTGTTTTGAGTTCTTTCAAAAGAATTTGCCTGAACTTAATCAATGGTGCCTCCAAGGGGTGGCTGGGCGGGCCACGGCCACCATGCAATAATGACTGGCCGCCCCATTGGCCCCCCAACCAACAACACCTGTCAGTTGTTAAATTTTTGCCATAGCATAAAGACCATAGATCGTATAACGGGCAGAACACGTGGTTTCGTCCAGGTATTTACTGGACACTTCTGGAACTACACATAGTTCCTTCGTTTTTGGGAGGGAGGCAAAATTTTTTCTGCAGGTTGGTTGGTTCCCTTACGTGCATCAGCCAATTACAGCTCGGTTGTGGTACTATTATACATGGAATCAGCCAATCACATCTCGGCATGTACTCATGTATCAATGAGAATGGCAACGCATTCGACCTTATCGCTGTCAGGTGAGTTGTGCATGCGGCAATTTTGTAAATGCTCGCCCGACAATAACAATGTAAGTGCTCCACAATGCGCTAAATTACAATTAAACTAGCCGGTCTGCTGCAGAAGTCTAGCAGTCTATTTATTAGGCCTTGGCTTCTGTGACTCATACGGCGACTCTGAGAGCAAATTTCATGATATCAGAAAGTGAGGATGATGTCCATCGTTATTAGCCTAAAAAAAAAAAAACAGTCTGCTTCATGGCCGTAGACTGCTCGTGACGAAGGCCCCTATTTGAGGCAGTGAGCTGATAAGCATATGGTTGTCACTGGAGTACATTGGGGAGGCGTTACCAGTTAGTTTTTGAAATTGTATTTTGAACATCTGCTGCGGTTGACAAAATACTGTTCAACTGACCGCTGGCTAACTGACGGAACCCCAAAGAAAATAGACTATAAATCCATAAGAACTGCAGCATTTCTCATCTTTATCGTACTCTATTCAAAATAAATATTTTTGCACCTGGACCAACCAGCCACCGATTTCTTTCATGCGGTGTGAATAATCCTCCAAAATGCGGGACTTCAGATCAGAGTGGAAGGAAGCATCAAATATAATCCATCACGATAGAAGAGATTGATGTTGATATGAGCTACGGATGCATGCCTTCAGTGGCAAGAGGTTTTCTTTAGCTAGCTCGTATAAACGTCAATCGCTGACCTTCTATGCTGATGGATTAGATTGGATGCACTCTTCCACACTGATCTGAAGTCCTGCATGTACACAACATGATTAGCTGCACATCATGTAGGAAGTCAGTGATTTATTGGTCCAAGAGCAAGGTGATTTATTTTCATTTCAGAATGATAAAGATGAGAAAAGCTGCGTTTCTTAGATGTATAATCTATTTTCTTTAGCGTTCTGATAATTAGCCAGCGGTCAGTTAAAAAGTATTTTATTGATTGCAGCACATGTTCGAACTACTGGTTCAGAAACTAACTGGTAACACCTCCCCAATGTACTCCAGTGAAGACCATATGCTTATCAGCTCAATGCCTCCAATAGGAGCCTGTGTCATGAACAGTCTACGGTCATGAACCAGACTGTGTTTTTGAGCTAACAACGTCGGACATCTTCCTCACTTTCAGATATCACGAAACCTCTCCGATCTACAGTATTCGTCACCGAATCCAAGGCCTAATGAAGGGAGTATTGGACTTCTGCAGCAGATGGTTTACTTGCTATTTAGCGTATTGTGGAGCACTTTAATCGTGATTCATCATTTGTCAAATTTTTGGCCATCTATAATCTTGATACTTGAAATGATAGTATGATAGTATGATAAACAGTACGTACTTGTAAATAATATAAAATACAATGTGCTAAACATAAATATTTTGACAGCTAATACAACCCCAATTCCGAAATAGTTGGGACAAAGTGTAAATTGTGAATAAAATCAAAACCCAATGACTTTCTAATCATTCCAGCCAGTATTTTATTCACAGTAGAACAGAGATAACATAGCAAATGTTGAAACTGAGAAATTTTAGAATTTTATCCACAAAATGAGCTCATTTCAAATTTGATAGCTGCCACAGGTCTCAAAAAAGTTGGGACTGGGGCCTGTTTACCATGGTGTAGCATCCCCTCTTCTTTTTAACACTGAGTGGAGACGTCTGGGCATTGAGGATAAGTTTCTTGAGTTTAGCCATTGGAATTAGATCCCACTCTTGTTTAATACAGGCTTCCAGCTGCTGGAGAGTTTTGGGTCTCCTTTGATGAACTTCTCGTTTAATTATGCGTCAGTGTTCTCAATCGGTGAAAGATCAGGACTGCAGACAGGCCAGTTCAGCACACGGACTCTTCTACTACGAAGCCATGCTGTTGTAATAGCTGCAGTATGTGGTTTTGCATTGTCCTGCTGAAATACAGAAGGCATTCATCTGGAGGGGAGCATGTGTTGCTCTAAAACCTTTATACTTGTATATCTTTCAGCATTCATGGTGCTTTTTAAAACATGCAAGTGTCCCACACCATATGCACTAATGCATCCCCATACCATCAGAGATCCTGGCTTTTGAACAGAAGGCTGATAACAGGAGGGGTGGTCTCTCTGCTCTTTAGCCCGGAGGACAAGACACCCATGATTTCCAGCAAGAATGTCAAATTTGGACTCGTCTGACCAAAGGAAACTTTGCCACTTTGCTACAGTCCATTTTAAATGAGGCTTGGCCCACAGATCACAGTGGTGCTTCTGGATCATGCTGAGCAATGGCTTCTTTTTTGCATGAAAGAGTTTTAGGTGGCATCGGTGGGTGGCATGATGTACTGTGTTTACAGACAATGGTTTCTTGAAGTATTCCTGGGCCCATTTAGTAATGTCAATGACAGAATCATGCCAGTGAGTGATGCAGTGGCGTCTGAGGGCCCGAAGATCATGGGCATCCAGTAAAGGTCTTCGGCCTTGCCCCTTACGCACTGAGATTTTTCCAGATTCTCTGAATCTTTAGATGATGTTATGCACTATCGATGACGAGATCTTCAAAGCCTCTGCAATTTAATGTTGAAGAACATTGTTTCTAAAGTATTCCACAATTGTTTTACACAAGCCTTCACAGGTTGGAGAGCCTCTGGCCATCTTTACTTCTGAGAGACTCAGCCTCTCTAACCAATCACCAATCATGTTAAACACCTGATGCCAGTTCACTTAACTCCTTGTTAAATGTTCTTTCAGCTGACTCTTTTTCAGCCCTTTTTCGTCTGTGTCCAAACTTTTTGGAGACCTGTTGCAGCCAGAAAATTTGAAATAAGCCCATTTTGTGGATAAAAATGTAAAATGTGTCAGTTTCAGTATTTGAAATATTATCTAGGTTCTGTTGTTAATAACATTTTGGCTTATTTGATCTGAAAGTCATTGCATTTTGATTTTATCCACAATTTACTCTTCGTCCCAAATATTTCGGAATTGGGGTCGTATTTATGATAAAGCAACTCATTGCCTGATCGGAGATGATGCATTCAAAATGTTATTTGATAGGTTCCTGAACTGATCTCACTTGAATATCATAATCTGACATTCGTATGATAAGACAAAACTGTATACAATTTATTATGCAATAAAAAACTGTCTTTTCATTAATTTGTGTACCTGGAAAATTCTTATGTATCCTATTTAGTGGGCCACCCCCATAATATTCTCTGTCCCCATCTGCCCCTCCGATTAAATATTTTCTGCAGGCACCACTGAACTCAATAAAATAAACATAAAACAAAACAGGTGTGACTATTCTTTGCCAAATAAATTGTCAGTTTTTGCAACTGTGTTAACAGTTTCACCAATGAGGAACCTGCTGATTTTTTACGTTGATGAAATGTCTGGTTAAATTGTTTCCCTCTGCAGTAATTTATACTAACTTCTTTATGAAATTTTTATTCCTTGTGGCATGTGTAGATTTGTCAAATGTGGTTAAAGAGGATAAATAAGTGCTCTAAACATAAATGCATCTGATTACGACAAGTCAACAGCTTGTTAAAATCCTAACAATGCAATTGTGGTTGGAACAGAAACCAGCATACACAGTGGGGCACCAGGACCAAATTTGAGAACCACTGCCGAAATGAAAACCTGTTCAAGGGAATTCTGGACCTCAGACTGGGCTGAAGGTTCAATTTCCAAAAGGATAATAACCCCCTCGCACACAGACCAGACAATGCAGGACTGACTCAGACACAATTCTGTGAATATCTATGCCAGAACCCCGACTTGAACCCAGTTTGAACATCTCTGCAGAGACCTGAAAATGGCTGTCCCCTCACAGTCCTCTTCCAACTCGACAGGCCTTGAACGGCCCTGCGGAGAAGAATTGTAGAAAATCCCCAAATCAAAGTGTGCAAAGCTTGTTGCATTATACCCAAGAAGACCCTAGGCTGTTATAGCTGTCAAAGTTGCCTGATCTACGTACAGGGTAAATGGTCTTAATACTGAAGTTAATGGGATATTTCAGTTATTCCTTTTGAATAAATTTGCCAAAGAAAAAAGTTTTTGTTTTGTCATCATTGAGTGTAGATTGATGAGGGGAAGTATGAATTAAAACAACTTTGAGTATAAGATGTAAGAAAAAAAAAAGTGAAATGTTCTGAATATTTTATGAATGCAGCATATATGGCAATACATGCTCACACTCACACACCCACACATACACATTTTCGCTGTACACCCATGGCAGAATGCTTGCTGTTCCATCTATTAACAACCATACCCAGAAAACAGATTCCTGCATCATGTCTCCACAAACTCACTTAAATTTCTAACTTGGAATATCTGTGGAATAGGTTTTCAAGCAAAAAGACTATAGGCAAAGAAGTCACTTTTTCAGCTCTTACCTAAAAAAAGTTATACGTTTTAAAGTGAGGTTACTGAAGCGCTTCTATACCTCTGATGATAGCTCACTAAATATCCCGGAAAGTAGAGTTTAAGAAACTCAGACGATAGTCTACTGGCTATATACTGACTATTTACTGCTCTAATGTAGGCTACAGTTTGCTCCCGATTTGAGGGCATAACCGAGCAATGTCATGTAAAAAGAGGGTAGGAGTTAGTACATAAAAAGACACCCTGGATGTCAACTTTCACCAAAAACAAGAAAAGAAAGTAAACTAATTTCAATTATATCTTCCTTTAATATGGAAATAAATTACCAAAAGTTCTAATGATTTTTTTTATAGCCCCAGTTAGTTACAGACCCTTAGAATTGTCTTAAAATCACCCTGTATGGTACCCCCGAGTCAGTCATTAATGACACATGGTGTTCACACACATTTACTGAGAGGCATTAAAAACACATAATAAAATATACTGTTTTAAGTAGTGGTAAATGGTTTCTTTCGTTGTTGCAAAGCACAGTCTCGGAAAACTGTGCTTTTGGTAGTAAGATTAGCCCTCATTGGTATTGCTACATTGGCAGTCAATTCAGCAGTTCTAATGCATCATTTGACATGGCAGCCAACGTTTCATGGAATGTGTTTTTGTGGTGTCCATAGACTGTACAAAAACATGGACGCAGCACCCTAGTTTGAAAAGTCAGGCCCATGCGGAAATCTCAAAAATTTGCATTATATTTAATGGCCGGCAGATGGCGACGTCGGTGGTTGCAGAAAGAAGTTCAATGCAATTGAAGTCTATATAGAATAGATTGACCCTACCTTGCCACCTGATTTATTATTTCATTAATGATTTTCCACATCATTTTATGGTATCTATCGGTGGTTTCAAGTCTCCTTTTATGTATCATGATGTTCATTTTTGTAAATTATGGTCTCAAATGGGCTAGAATAAAAGATAAAGCCAGAATATGCTTTAGGGGTGTGGCTAACATCTGGTCCTTGTCCGATACGGTCAGATCCGGAGCCACGGTCCTCCCCGGATCTTCAATTCACGCTCTCGTCCAATAAGAATCACATACGGTTTTAAAATGACAAAATGGTGGCGTTCAAATTTCCAAAATTGAGGCCTCCTTAATGTTATGCTGAAACCAATGGGTGACATCACCGTTGCTTCGACCATCTTTTTGTACTGACTATGGTGGTGTCACAGATGAAGCACTTTTGCGGGGATGTCAGCTGACACACCTGGTTATTCCATGTCATCCCTGCAGTCTGGACTTTGTCATTTCATGGATATTAATGCATCCAGAATCTTTTATTTGAGACCGACCATCATTCAGCATTCAAAATGTTTGATTCTTCCAAGATTCATTTGTTTGTGGCATTTGAAGTTGGAGAGATGTGGCTTTATGGGCTCTAATTTCCTGGCGCAGCCCGCGCAGTGGTAATTTCCTCCGGCGCAGCCCGCGCAGTGGTAATTTCGCGAGTTGGAACACCATGCGCAGCCTTTGGTCGACGAACGTGCGCCGAGATGGGTGTGGCAGCGTAGTAGGGGGAGGTGTCACATGTTCATCAAGACTCAGTGACAATTTCGTAGAAAAAGTCTCTGCTGGAGTCGCGCAGAAAACTCGCCAGCTCCAACCTGGTTTAATTTCTGTGCAGTGGTAATTTGGCTGACCGGCGCACAGTGCGCACATGTATACCTCACAGGCAGGTTTCCAGAATGTCAGGCACATTTCAATGCAAGAAATAATCCCAGGAAGCACTATTTAATGTAACTATCTGAATATGGACATAAAATATAGTATCTACATCGATTGTCCTGATGTCAGGTTAAAGGCGGTTGGCACGCGTAATGGAAACTTGACCTGGCTTAATCAACGCAGCTGAATCTGTGACGCAAACTAACGACTTCACATCTTTCTCAGCCAACCACAAACTGGATATATATATGCTTGCGTTCTATGCTCAATGAAGCCGCTTGCACACTGGACACGAGACAATTTTTTGCACGACTGATTACAGACAAAGTCAATGCAAAGACGCGACAGTCGAACAGGGTATAGCTACGTGTCCGAGAGTCATAAAAGTTCTAATTTTTCCGAGTATTCCAGGAATCATTTGACGTGTAAACCTTCGCAAAATGCAAATTGATGGCTATCGACTTTTCTTGGTCTTTTTAGCCTATTCGTCTGTTTTCTTCCGTTGAAGATAGACAACAGTCTTTATTCGGTCTTTCTTTTGAAAATTAGTCAGATGGATCGAACAGATTCACGCTTTATTTCCACAGCAGAGATAAAATAGTGCTTGTAGTCAGTGAGCAAATCAATTCCATAACCATTGACAGTGTGAATAAATGATCGCAAAAAATAAAAGTATTGATATGAGATCAGATTTATAACAAAGTTTCAAAGTTTTTTCAAAAACTCGGGCCTGGTCCGAGGCATGGAGTACAACATTATATGTATGTATGTATATATATATATATATATAAAGATTTTACATTAAACATGGTGAGGAGTCTTGCATGTTACAAATCAACTAAATCATATACAGTGGTTTAAAAAAAAATATATATATATATATATATATATCAGATTTAAATAATTCAACAATTCTATATAAATAACAAGACACGCGACACAATCTTAAAATTAATCATATTCAGTATAAAATGTAGGGAATAGATAAATACCTAAATATGTAACCTAAAACGTGAAAACCCTACCTTGATAAATTTTATAAGTTTTATTTGCAGAGTATAATTTTTTGTAGACATAAGCCTTTCAAAATTTAAAATGTTAGGGTGTTTCCAATAGAATTGAGGGATGTATTCTTTTCTCAAATCTTGCAAGGCAGGGCATTCAAACAAAAAGTGAAATTCATTTCCTAACTTATTACTGGTACATTGGTCACAAATACGTGCTATTCGTGGTGTCTTTGAAAATCTTCCTTTTTCGACCGGAAATTTATGATTTGATGTTCTAAATTTGCTAAAAATTCTACTATAGCCTGCGGATACGTTTAAGAGATATTGTTCAACCTGGAAGTCTTGCTTGAAACATTTGTATAAAATACCCTCATAGAAAATTCATAGAAAGAATTTTCTATAGATGACGCCCATTCTTGGCGATACTGATCTCTCAAAACTTGTTTTACATGTAAATTAAGTAGTTTTGCAGATGAAATATTCTGTGCTAACCAATTGTTACTCATTCCACAATTATCGAGGATAGTTTTAACAAATTTCAACCAAGGGGATATATAAATGTTATCATTAAATTTCCTTAGGATGATGTTGTACAGTTGAAAAACTAACTTTTCACGTCTACCACACAGTATTGATGACCAGAATGAAATGACTCGGCATTTTATTATGATGATTAACGGAAAACATCCAGATTCGCCATATACCATAAAATTAGGTGTAGAGGCTTTCAAACCAAGTATATATTTTAAATATTTTAAATGCAATCGTTCAATTATGTCAATATATTCAAAGCCATACAGTTCACAACCATACAATAATATTGGTAAAATAAGCTTATCAAAAAGATCAATTTGAATATTAATAGGTAATTGTAGTTGTCTACTTTTTCGCAGAAGAGCGAACATAGCTTTCTGAGCCTGGTCATAAACATATTTTTTATGTGATACAAAGGAGCCGTTAAAATTAAATATTATCCCTAGGTATTTTATCTCATGCACAATTTCAATTTTGTTTCGTTCATGATCGAAAACATTTTGCCCTGTAAATTTTCTTTTTCTGAAAATTATAATTTTAGTTTTTGAGGCATTCACAGTAAGTTTCCATTTTTTGCAATAACTTTCTAGACAGTTTAAGGCATGTTGGAGCGATGCTGCTTCATCAGCAAGAATCACAGTAGGCTATCATCAGCGCATAGCAATAAAAGTAATTTAATTGACTGCAGTACAAGATCATCATCATTTAAAAAGTTACCCTGCATGTCTTAAAAAATACTCTTCCATGTCGTTAACATATAATGAAAATAACAGTGGCGAGAGACATTCGCCTTGCCTCACACCGGTACAACAACCAAAATATTTAGATTTAACATTGTTTACAAATACACATGATTTTATATCGTCATAGAGATTGTATATTATTCGAGGGAAATTTCCTTTAATACCTTGTTGGATCAATTTCTCGCATAAACCTGGTCGCCAAATTGTATCAAAAGCTTTCTCAAAGTCAATGAAAGCACAAAATAATTTCTGTTTCCTTTTCATATAGTTGTCTATAAGTGTTTAAGTACAAATGAGTGATCCATAATTGAATATTTTTTTCTAAAGCCAGCTTGGTTTTCATTGATAACGTTACCCTTAGCAAGAAAGCCTGCTAACCTATTGTTTAAGACACTATGGTAAAAAACTTGCCAAAGCAGCTAAGAATGCTAATACCTCTGTAATTCTCGGGCTTACTCTTATCACCCTTGTTTTTGTAAATTGGGAGTACACAGCCAACAGTCCAAGGTTCAGGTATTGATCCATGCTTTAAAATATAATTAAAAAGTTTAACATATACTGGAAGAAAAATTTCCTTTGTTGCTATTATATATTCATTAGGAACATTATCGTCACCATAAGCTTTATTTGTTTTTAGTGAACTAATTGCTTTAATAATTTCCTCTTCTGAGAAAGGTCTATCAAGTTCCTCGACATCACAAGTAAAGTGATCACTGACGTCCAAGGGTTGATCCTAGGTATCACTGCTGTCAAATCGAGGAACATTAAGTTGTCTGAAATGTTCGTAGAAACTTTCAGTAGACACAGGTATTGACTGATTTTTGCTCTTTGTACTAATGATTTTCCAGTACTCTTTACTATTGGATTTACGCAGATTTCTGATTTTGTTTTCAAATTCTTTTTTCGCTTTCAGTTTTGCTTTCTTAATAGTATTTTTGTATTCCTTACTTGCTCGAGTTAAATTCGTTCTATTTATATCAGATTTACTTTTCCGAAAAATATCTTTACTCTTTTGATAATTAGTTCGTTTAACTTTACACTCATCAGTAAACTAATCACGTTTTACGCTATTAGACTTATCATGCTTATTGGATGTTGATTTAGAACAGGTTATTGTTCTTTTAAAGAGTTTGTCGGCACTATTTTGCCACAGTGAAGTAATCCGATAAACAACATCATTGATATCAAATTCATGGTCATTAAAATCATTTATAATACTTAGGACCTGACTTAAATCAATATTGCTAACAAACTCCTTCGAATAGTGATGTTGCCATTTATGAAAATAAGTTTTTGAGTTATTCTCCACAGAATCATTTGCCTCATCAGAATTATTAAATATCCAATTACTTGTATGGGCGGAGGTCTTGAACCGACAGTAAAGTGAACAGTGTATATCAGAGAACAATGGGTCGAAATCGTGAACAACAAACTTGTGAACAATAGGGAGTAGCTGAGCGGAGCCAGTTACATAATCAACGGTGCTGCATTTACTTGTCGTAGAATTACCCAAGTAGGGGTCACTTCCAACTCGACCATTAAATATAAACAATATGTTAGCCTTACAGAGGGACAGCAACTTGTCATCGTGACTATTTTTTCCTTTATCTTTTGATTGTCTCGTATAAGGGATATCAAAATAATCTAACATGTTTTTAACATTAAAATTTTCATCAAAAGCATAAAAAAAGAGTTTCCTCTTCCAGATTTGTATCATCAATCAAATCAAGTTGCTCTCCCGTTCGGGCATTAAAAAGTCTCCAATCAGACAAATATAATATTGATTATCTGAGTTTAGTGCTAATATATTAGCCTGCAAGTCGTCACATATATCTTGATGTGCATATGGTGAACCTTCTGGTGGGATATAGACAGCGGCACATAAGATATCTTTAACTAAGCCAATTATCTGCTTGTTAATTTTGAGCCAGATACAACATTTGTTTTCTGACTGAATCAAGGTTATGTAATCTGCAATACTCTTTCTGATACCGACTAATATACCACCAGAGCGTTTAACACTTAATCTCTGTCTATTTTTTACATAACAGGTAAAACCAATATTGGTAAATTCGGTGAAAACTGCGTCAGTATCTGTTTCATCTAGTTTAGTTTCCGTTAACACAAAAATATCATTTTTCCTAAGCAACTGTAGGAAATCAGGGCAATTCAATTTGCTCCTAAGGCCACATACATAGAGGGCTAGAATGTCGAGTCCATAATTAATACTAAGTGAGTAGTTGTGATCATGATGTACATGTTTGTTTGTGTTATGAGTGTCTGAGAATGATGCAGGACGTTTATTGTCTGTGTTGTGAGTGAGAGTGCAGGGTGCCTGAAACAAACCAGTGCGTGGTGCAGTGTTGTCCGTATCCTGGGGTGGGGTTGTATTCTGAGGTGAGGTACAAGCAGTAACACTTGCACCGTTAGAGTCACGCTGTACTCCAGATCTGTCCTATACCGCCTGTGGCTTGTAAAGGAAACCAAGGCCAAACAGCCGGTAATCCACATTGTCTACACCAGTGGTTCTCAACTCCAGTCCTGGGGACCCACAGCACTATAAATTTGTGTTCCAGCTCAGCAGTGGGATGATTCACTTAATGAGCTAATACTAATTGTCAGTCTCTTAGTTCATTGAATCAGGTGTCCCCAATGAAGACATTAAACTTTCCGATTGAGAACTGCATTTTACAATGACCTAACCTTATGCATACTAAGTAGAACAAGTTGCAATAAAAGTAAACAGAAAACTAACTTCACTATGTGGGTCATTTTTTATTTCATGAAATACCCGAATCCATTAAATCTGGAGGCCAGAATTAAAGATAAGAAAATATTTTACATTTGGTCCCATGAGCTTGAGGCAAGTATGAAAATATATTTTTAAATAATGAATTGTCGCTCTGACATCAAATTTCAATTTTTTCAACCTGCAAATCCTCTTAAATGGTGTTTCTTAACTCAAAAAGTTGCCAAAGTATCATGTATGATTGTACTAGCCCTGGTTTACCACACCTATTTCAACTTAGAAGGAGACTGATGATTAGGATTTGATTGACTGAATCATGCCATTGCTGAGCTGGCAGACAAATGTGTAGGGCAGTGGGTCCCCAGGACTGGAGTTGAGAAACACTGGTCTACACCAAGTTGAAACAGGTCATCAGGCGTTTCTACAAAACCCAAAACCAGTGAAATTGGCTCGTTATGTAAATCGTAGATAAAAACAGAATACAATTATTTGCAAATCCTTTTTAACTTGTATTCAATTGAATACACTGCAATGACAAGATGTTTAATGTTCAAACTGAGAAACTTTATTTTTTTTGCAAATAATCATTAACTTAGAATTTAAAGGCAGCAACACATTGCAAAAAAGTTGGCACAGGGGCCTTTTTACCACTGTGTTACATCGCCTTTCCTTTTAACGACACTCAGTAAACGTTTGGGAACTGAGGAGACCAATTTTTTAAACTTTTCAGGTGGAACTCTTTCCCATTCTTACTTGATATACAGCTTAAGTTGTTAAACAGTCCGGGGTCTCCGTTGTCGTATTTTACGCTTCATAATGCGCCACACATTTTCAATGGGAGACAGCTCTGGACTACAGGCAGGCCAGTCTAGTACCCGCACTCTTTTCCTACGGAGCCATGCTGTTGTAACACGTGCAGAATGTGGCTTGGCATTGTCTTGCTGAAATAAGCAGGGGTGTCCATGAAAAAGATGTTGCTTGGATGGCAACATATGTTGCTCCAAAACCTGTATGTACCTTTCAGTATTAATGGTGCCTTCACATATGTGTAAGTTGCCCATGCCTTGGGCACTAATACACCCCCATACCGTCACAGATGCTGGCTTTTGAACTTTGCGCCTAACAGTCCGGATGGTTCTTTTCCTCTTTGGTCCGGAGGACACGACGTCCACAGTTTCCAAAAACAATCTGAAATGTGGACTCGTCAGACCACAGAACACTTTTCCACTTTGCATCAGTCCATCTTAGATGAGCTTGGGCCCAGCGAAGCTGGCGGCGTTTCTAGGTGCTGTTGATAAATGGCTTTCGCTTTGCATTGTAGAGTTTTAACTTGCACTTGCAGATGTAGCGATGAACTGTAGTTACTGACAGTGGTTTTCTGAAGTGTTCCTGAGCCCATGTGGTGATGTCCTTTACACACTGATGTCGGTTTTTGATCCAGTACCGCCCGAGGGATCGAAAGTCACGGGCATTCAATGTTGGTTTTCGGCCTTGTCACTTACGTGCAGTGATTTCTCCAGTTTTTCTGAAACTTTTGACGATATCACGGACCGTAGATGATGAAATCCCTAAATTTCTTGCAATAGCTCATTGAGGAATGTTGTTTTTTAACTGTTCGACAACTAGCTCACACATTTGTTCACCAAGTGGTGACCCTCGCCCCATCCTTGTTTGCGAATGACTGAGCATTTCAGGGAAGCTGCCTTTATACCCAATCATGGCAGCCACCTGTTCCCAATTAGCCCGTTCACCTGTGGAATGTCCCAAATAAGTGTTTGATGAGCATTCCTCAACTCTCAGTTTTTTTTGCCATTTGTGCCAGCTTTCTTGAAACATGTTGCAGGCATCAAATTCCAAATGAGCTAATATTTGCAAAAAATTACAAAGTTTACCTGTTCGAACATTAAGTAACTTGTCTTTGCAGTGTATTCAATTGAATATAGGTTGAAAAGGATTTGCAAATCATTGTATTCTGTTTTTATTTACGATTTACACAACGTGCCAACTTCACTGGTTTGGGGTTTTGTACCAGAACACGACCGTTACTTCGCTGTTTGTCCTTTAGAAAGCAGATAATCTTTCCGTTCCGCGTCACAGCGTTCTCAACACAATCCATGTTACGTGCAGTGGCAAACAATTTGGCTCGCAGACGGGTGAGGTCCTTATTGACAAAGACTTCTTTGAACGGTCTGTTGTCTCTGAGTTTCTTAGCATTGTAGAGCACATCAGCCTTGGTGTTACGCGATATGAATCGACACAACACAGGTCCTTCGTTATTGCGTAATCCGTTTCTATGTTTAGGTCCAACACGATGACAGACAAATGTCACTCTCCTTCAACGGAACGCCACAAGCGCGACCCAGTCTGACGAGTTTGGCTGTTAGCTGAGCGTTCGTCTCCTCCTGATTGTTACCCCTATCCTGTTGCCTTCTTGGGGTAGCGCCCTCCGCTTCTTCTTGCCCCTCCTCCTCTGGAAAGGCTTGTTCAGACAGCCCATTGATCCGCAGCGTCCACCCACCGTCTAGAGTATTGTTCCAAACCGTCATTTTGGTAGTTAAGAAGCAATTGCTGTTATTGGAACTTCTCACCATATTGCTGGATCTCTTTGTCCGCAGTAGACTTGACAGTCTTCAAGGCGGCCGTGTAGACCGCCGCGGTCACGGCAGCTGTAACAAGGGGTATTATAGCCGTCATTACCTCTGCGTTCACATGAGTAAATTCAGGTGAGCGTTCCATGGAATTTGACCCTTCGATTGCTGCCGTTTTCTGCTTTTTTGATTTCTTTTTCTCTGGTTGATCTGCTGCTGATCTGATTGGTATAGCCTCAGTAAAGGTCTTCTTTATGGCAGCTTCAACCACCTCCTTCAGATCCTGGTTATCCCTGCTGTCGTCGTCTCCCTCGATCTCTAGGCCAGCGAATCTTCCAACTGTGTTCCCCCTGTGGGGCATCCTAGGGGATGGAGTGCTGGAGTTGCTCTGCCCACGCTTCGCCATCTTCGACAAACCACAACGGAATAAGAAATAAAAATACATATACATCACCAACCAACAGAACATGCAAAAAAGATGGCCCGCAAATAAATTAATCGCAGTGTTCGTTGGATGTTCTGTTGTTAAAAGGTTTCTTTTTATTCTTTATTTTGTTATCAATCTGTTCTAATCGTCCTCTTTTCTTTTCTTTTTTTTATGGCTGTCAGACACAGAGGCATTGTACATTGTCTCGCGCCAATGTCGACTCACTTATTTGAGCAGCTTAAACAAAAACATAGATTGAAATTCTCGGTACTCATCTTGAAGAACTGAGCCCTCTTATCAAAACATTCACGTTTAATATCTAAAAGAGTCAGAAGATTTGAAGAAATTAAAAACAATAATAGACTGTCGGACACGGAGATATATTAAAACCCTGTCAGACTTTCGGACATGAGACACTGCGTTCAACGCAACCTGTCGAGCGAAAAATTTGTTTCGCGTCTAGTGTGCAAGCAGCTCAATACTCCACTATTATTGTCACTTAGGTTGTTTTTAGTGGGGGAAAGGAATACAGTTTGATTGCTATGATGTCGTACTGAGTTAAGATTACATATTGAAAATAAATGTGTAATGTATCTTGCATAGTCGTCCATGCGTGTTAATCTCAACATTTTAAGCAGTAACAGGGTGTAATAATAGGAACACGCTATCCATCGTTTCTGTTCCCAATGAGCAACCGTCTTATTTCATTCCAACTTCATAAGTTTGAATGATCTGACGTAGTTTGCCACTTGCGCAGGAAGGCGGGACAGAGGAGTACTTGCGCCAGGCTACGCCGGGCACGAAATTGCAACATACGCCTGGACACACTCCGTTGGCGCGGCGCACCCCCCATTCGCCGCGCCTGGTCTACGAATTTAGAGCCCTATGTGTTTTTTTTTTTTTATTGGCCCTGATCTTCAACTTTTCATGAGCAAAATGATTTCTCCCAGTGTGATTTACAACCTTGATCCAGAAAACTGTGCAGCATTTAGATAATCATAATGAGGTGTTAAACCAAGAACGATTCAAACCCAGACACTTGACATTTTGTAATTCTTACCATTCCTGATGGTCATCATGTCAATCGGCAAAAGGAAAAACCATCAGTTTTCAAATTAGACGATAAAAACCACTTCGCGTTTTTAATGCCTCTCAGTATATTTGGTCAAAATTTTAGTGTTTTCACTCAGTTGCCTCACTGCCACAGTTTGTTATATTTTGCTATTTCCAACCAAATATATTGGGTTGCCGAACATTTGGTGCATACCAAGTTGTCACAAACCTTTTTAACAACGTGATCTCTGTTGGGAAAGTACACTGCAACTATCATCTTTCTGTCATGATCCTTTGAAGTCATTAAAGTGTGTGACGTTGCATTACCTGTCATGAAGGAGACCATGGCCAGAGCCAACACAATGAAGATCAGCAGTTTCATGGTACTCTCTGAGGGGCGTGGTGAAGTTTGAGAATTCAGGCCGGAGTATCATTCTAAAATCGATTTAGAACAGAACTTTGTTTACAGATATTAAAATAAAATACAGTATTTCAAACAGAGTCATCAAGGATGGCATCTCCCCCAGGCCCCCGCAACACGCTCAAATCATCCCCAGCCCATCCATCCTCTACACCAGGGCTCTCCAAATCCAGCCCTCCAATCCAAATACAATCCTGGTTGTCCTTCCTTCCAGACAATTAAGTGAACAATTAATGCTGCTGATTGGCCAGATTGTCATCTCACCTGACTCTCAGGTAAAGGGAGAGTGGAAAACCAGCAATTTTTGGCCCTCAAGGACCGTGATTTGAGGAGCCCTGCGCTACAGCCCTCTCCTAGCTCACTAGGCTCTCAGGCGAGCTGGAGCTTATCCAACCTGACTGTGGATGAAGGGCAGGGACCCACCCTGGACAGCTTGTCAATTCATTACGGGGTGCACACATCATTCACTCTCACACTCAACCAGTGGGCAATTTAGTGTCTCCAATTAGCCTGATGTGCACATCTTTGTAATGTGGGAGGGAACCAGAGCAAACCCACGCAAACATGAGTAGAACATGCAAACTTCACACAGACAGGCCCCATGCCAGATTTGAACTTACAACCATTTTGCTGTGAGGCAGCACTGATACCTACTGCCCGACCTTGCTGCCCCCAGTCAAACATGTTTCCCGAAAAACTGGAAAAATACAAAATGTAAAAAAATACAAAACCATTAAAGACACTACTCTTGTATGTCTTGAGACAGTTTTCAATTTATGCTCTGGATGAGAACATGTTTGCTGACAGATGACAAACATCTGAACGACAGACAAACTGAGCAATGGTTGTAGCACTGAGCTTAAGTCTTAGGCACCCTATATTTATATCCCCGAATGCTGAACGGCGTTCCTGGTATATTATGTTTTTGGTCCGACCGCCGCCGCTGGATATCCTACGTGTCAACGCGATAACTTCAGTAATATTTCAATTAGAAATTTCATGTTTTGCATATAAGTAAATATCATTAAGAGGAAGAACTGGTTCGATTTTGGACAATTTACAATTTCTAGATTGGACACCAGGGGCCAAAAACTGAAAAATCACTGTTTTTATCATATCTCTGGAAATATCAGTCCGATTGACCTGAAATCAAGTGCAAATGAAAGGTCATGACCTGAGGATGTGTCCCCACTACGACATTATACCCGTTTGGTTCAAAATTTTGACACGAGGTGGAGCTTTGTCACATAAAATTCACCATTTTTGCCGTATCTTTGGAACCATTTGTCCAATTGACATGAAACTATGTGCAACTGCAAGGTCATGACCTCAATGTGTAACATGATGACATCATACCTGTATGGTTCAATATTTTGCCACCAGGTGGAGCTTTGTGATCGAAAATTTCCATTTTGGCCATCTTCAGAACCATTTATCCGATTGACCTGAAATTAAGTTCAAATGAAATGTCATGACCTGCGGGGCTTTATATTGTATTGGGTCTATTCGAGGATTGGGGAATTGGAGGATTGGGGGCGTCCGACGGCATAAGCCTAGTTAAAATGCCTCTTTAAATGTAAGAGGAATGAGGGAGGCTGTGAAAAGGAAAGCTCTATTTTTATTTTGCAAGAGAAGTAAGGTAGACATTATCGTGCTCCAAGAGACCCACTCAACTGAAGAGGATGCAAAATTTTAGACATCCCAGTGGGGGAATTCTACATATTTATTGTCATGGACACAGCCATTCAGCAGGGGTTGCTATACTTCTGCATAACTTTAAAGAGGAAGTGCTAGACTGTTAACTCATTAGAAGGGAGATGGGTGTTGACTGTCATCAAACAAAAAATGGCATTTTTGTCGCAATGTTTATAGTTATAACACATGCTCGTCCAACAAACCTATATTCACTCAGATATCCAATAGTGTCAGACTGCCCCTTAAAAAACAAAGACCCTTTTATTACTGTATATGGATGGAGGAATGGGGTGGGCAAAACTATCTTCACACGGTTTAAAAAAATTTGAGGGAAGTTATGATTATGTTTAAAAACAACTTTAACTATACGCTGCAAGTTTTAGAAACTGTTCCTTAAGGAAGGTGGATCATTTTAAAAATTATTATTGTTGCAAATATGTTTGGTTAAATTACATGGTCCGAATGACGATGATCTACACTTCTTTGAATTTGTATACATCATTATTAAAACCTCAAAATTTGCAAGTTAATATCTCATAATGGTTGGAGAACAGAATAATTTAATAGATCATAAGGGAAATAATTCAGCTAATCACCACCCACATGCTTCTACAGAAATCACATCAATAATGGATACAGTGGATCTAGTAGATGTTCAGACATTAAGAAATCCAGACTTATATAAGTATACGTGGAGAAGACAAAATCAGGCAAGCCGTATAGATTATTTCCATATTTCCTTTTCTTTGTTATCTAAAACAAAAAAGGCAGTAACTGAAGACAAACTAAAATCTGATCACCAACTTATTTCACTTCATTTAGAACTAACTGAATTTCCACAAGGACATGGATACTGGAAATTTAATCAAAAGTTACAAGAGGATCAGACGTTTGTAGACAGTACAAAAGAATTTATCACAGATTTTTTTTACACGTAATATAGGATCAGCAGACCCTCTTATTGCATGGGATACATTTAAATGTGTCTTTAGAGACCACGCGATTCTATTAGCCTCACAAAGGAAAAAAACAATTCAGATTTAGTGAACATTAAATTTAAAAAGAAATTGAGATGCTTATGACTACTTGACAGCTCAGAAGCCACTCTGGATGTGGCTGACAAACTGGACCAAAAACAATAAGAATTTGAACAAGTAATTTATGACAGGTCAACTATAATGCATTGTAGGAGTAAAGCAAAATGGACAGAGAAGGGTGAAAAATGTAATAAATTATTTTTAATTCTGCAACATAGAAATTTAGCAAAGAAAAATATACAGAGCTCTAATTTCTTGGCGCAGCGCTGGGTGGCACAGCATGGCACAGCCCACGCAGAGGTAATTTCGTCCAGTGCAGCCCTCGCAGTGGTTAACCGTGCGCAGCCACTTTGGAAATTTGGTAGATGGACGTGCGCCAAGATGGGTGCGGCGGCGTAGTAGGGGGAGGCGTCACATATTCATCAAGACGCAGTGACAATTTAGTAGAAAAAGTCTTCGCTGAAGTTACGCAGAAAGCTCGCCAGCTCCAACCTGGTTTACTTTCTGTGCAGTGGTCATTTGGCTGACCGGCGCACAGTTCGCACACGTCACCGATGTCAGATCAAAGCGGTTGGCACGCGTAATGGAAACTCGACCTGACAGCCCTCGGAGTGTCAGTGCATTCTCTGTGGCATGTTGCGTGCTACACAACATAGCTGTACACCATGAATGTCACGCAGGAAACCTTACAGGACTTGACACCTTGAGAGGCCGAACTGCATGTGCCGTAGCAGCAGGGAGAGCAGCAGTGCGCACGGGAGAGGAGAGACCACCTGGCTGCACAGCTCTGTCCTTAACAACAGAACCACGGCACTGATGTTAGTGATGCATGGTATTTCATGTCAGTAAAAGATACGAGTCCATCCGACCATGACGTTTTCTAAATATGTGTTACCTATGTCTGTCTTCTCCTATAAAACGTATTGTTATTAAATTACTTTGAGCGCCGTAGCCACTTTTTTGCGGCAGTGGCTTTGACCGCAAATACCCCTGTCTGCGATGTAAGAGAGAGAGAGAAAGTGATGTATGTGCATGTGCGTGCAATGCAAAGACGCGTGTATTCGCGTCTTTGCATTGACTTTGAATGTAATCTGTCATTTGAAAAATTTGTTTTGCGTCCGGTGTTTGATCATTTGATTGGTGAAGATTTAACTCAGCTGTGTTAAACCCACTCATGCCTTCTCTCCTCCCTCTTGGCCAGTTGCCCAGGCAGGAGGGACAGAGGCGGGACAGAGGAGTACTTGTGCCGGGCTGCGCTGGGCACGAAATTGCGAAATAGACCTGGATACACCATGTTGGCGTGGCGTTCCCCCCATTCGACATGGCTGCGCCTGGTCAACAAATTTAGAGCCCTTAAACTTAAACGCTTTGAATATTTCACTGAATGCTTCCCTCATTCCAAAATTCTACTTCAATCCAAACTGGTTTTCCAGCGAATTTCTTAAAAGTGTCCATCCTATGTTTGATAAAGGTTTCTCTCCATTTCTGCAAATTAAACCTATGCATTTTGCATTAATTAATGACATGTTTTCTGGTGTCTCCACTTTTCTGGAAGAAGATCTCCAAAGTTGGTTATAATTTCAGTTTCACACACCAGAAAATGCAGAACAAGTTCTACAACAAATAATGCGGTTAATTCTAAAATACTTGTTAATAGAATGATGATTTTTTTTGGAAACGCATGTTTTACATAGGTATTATTTTTATAAGGGATATAGGGGTCTATTCTCCCATTAGCGCGCAAGTCCTTTTTTATGCCATTCGAGTTAAGCGCTTTTGAGTTACGCGTATTCTCCCTACTCGCTTCGATCACGCCCACAGCGCTTAACTTCAGAATGTAGGCTGTAAGAAGAGGTCAGAGGAACACTAGGTGCAGGATGCAGAAGTGTTTTAATAAACACAAAACACTAAGGAAAAAAAATGGCAGACACGCCAGAAACAAAACACCGTGCAAAAGCACTGAACAAATGGGAAAACTAAAGTACTCTGCCAAAGGCAGGGAGAAACAGAAATACTCTCTCCAAGAGAGGATAAACTAAGAAAACAAAAACTGAACCTAACTAGACGGACGGATACACTGGGAGACTAACACGGGGCAGACAAGACTTGGGCGCAGCAAACAGAAAGACTCGGGAACCATCCACGGGAGACACTCAGAAGGCACGAGGAGCTGAGACTTCACCATGAAACACAGAGACAATACAGAGGATTCGTCTGACAATCGCGTCCAATACTGCCACATATATAATCAGGAGAGGAGGCGGGGACTCGGAAAGCAATCACGAACTGAAACAGAAACACATGGGATTAATAAACAATCACACGAGGACCGGGTTAACAATAAAGACTCGAGACAAGACGCTAAGACCAATCAAACTAGACAGTTTAGATTAAGGCAATCCAAGCGTGACGAGGAAAAAGCACCACAAGAAAAGCTAAGGAAAGCACAGGGTTTTAAATGCAGTTAATCAGAAAGCTCAGACTGAAATACAAAAGCCAGAAACGCACACGCTCGCTAAATGAGTTAATCAAGGTTAATAATACGTGACAAATTATTTACAATCACCCTTAAATAAGTGCCAGCTAGTACGTACGGGTTAGTAATATCCTATCAGAGAACGCATTCACTCAGAGTTTCGCGAGACCCCGAATTAAACACAGCTGGAAGCAATGGATAAAATGCCAAAGCCGAAACCGAAAGAGGAAACGTGATTGGACGACGAGACGCAGGCATGCTGAAGGCAGTCACGCGACATCACTGGAGACAGATTGGGAGTGGATTGTCAGACGGCTGAACAGAGATCTGGAAATATAAAACGAAAGTGAAGCACAAGCACAAATAAGCACGGGACACACACACGAAAGGGCAGAATCATAACACAGTAGGCGGCCTTATGAAAGAGGTGTGACAGATCCAAAAGAGAGGCAGACTGTCCCAAGCTCAGTGATTATGGCTATCAGGAAAACATGGAACAAGGATTTTCTGAATAACCATGAAAATGCAGTTTTGATCCATGGAAAATGCAAACCAGACTTTAAATTTGAATATCGTGGGCCTGCTGATTAAACCTTGTATATCCAAACTGATAAGAAACAAAAACTCGTATGTCCACTATTCTTACATGCAGAATTAAACTTTTTTTATTTTAAATTACATTTATGAATTTATATAATTTTATTGTTATCTTTTAATTTTCCTCTTAAGTTTATCATTTTGAAGATACGAGGTTGTATCAGCAACCGACGATATGCGGCTGTAATAGTAGGCCTATGTATGTCTGTGCCAATTACAAGAAGTAATGCAGACATCTCTTTTTTATTTCTTATTCAAGCCACCATGGAATTAAAGCTATGCAAACAAATTAATTGCCACGATCATGAAATAAAGAATTTAGCGCTTCTCAACCAGCGTAATCAGATCATTAAAAATGTCCCCCTCCGACACCAGCCTGTTTGTTCTGTGGAACAAAACAGGGAAGAAGACAAATAAAGAGAACATTCTAGTCATACAAAAATAATAATCAAAGACAGTTTATATGATCTCATTTAGAAATTGCGCGCTTGAAATTTCAAACTACTCTGATGTCGGGTTTGCAACTAAAGGACTGGGCAACGCTTTAACAAACAAAGGATTCTTACCCCGCACGCGGAGAAATCTGCGGGGCGCTGTAAAAGCCAGGCTCTCTGCACACTGCAGAGAGGTGTGCATGCAACAGGTGTTGAGCAACCATCATCCCCTGAGCATTTCACTGCACTGGAGGAGGAGGTGGGATCCACTCTTTTTGCAGTGGAAGTGCATGGAGAAGAACTTGAGAGTGGATACGGATGAAGGAGGGTTACGTTAAATGATCACTTTTATTTGCCTATATTCAAAGTATCACTGTGATAGATACTGGAAACAAGCTTAATATGGTTTCAAATATTTATTGCATTTTTGTAGGGCTGTCGCTATAATTAATCGCGATTAATTTAAGCGCAATAAAAGTACACTCTCAAGAGATGTGTTGAAAATGACACAACGTGTTAATTTTTAACACACCTGTGTGTCTAGTTAAGGACAACACATTTTGTGTTGTTTTCAACACAATTAGTGTTGGTTTTTTTTTTTTTTTTACTTTTTTACTCATTTGTGTTAAAATCAACACAAAATGTGTTTTACGTGATAACATTTTTTTGTGTTATTTTTCAACACATTCATTCTAAGAGTGTAACTGCCACTATGAGGCAGACAGACATGCTTGCTTATTGCCTTTTCTATGACACATACCTAATGCGGTCATTTGAAATGCTTCCGGGAATAAAACTGATTTGAAGTCCGCTGATTACCAGCGAGTTTGGACAGCCTCCATCGCCTTGGCATAATTAGCTCACCTTAAATCAATTCCCGTGTACTTTGCCTAACTTGCAATCAAGCCATTTATTCAACCAACTGACTAATCACAATCAAAATGTGGCGTATAATGATTAAGAAGTGATAATGAGAAGCAGACGGACCTAACCAGGTTGCCGTGTTAGATTGAAAAAAATTAAATAATCTGAATAAATAGCAGACCTCTGAATTCCTCCTTTCATCAAGGAATTTTGTATGCATTATTAAAGATATTTCTAAAAAAATGAAGTTATTCAAAGATGGCCCTGGTTTTAAGAGCTTAAAATATAGGCTACGTGAAGTGTAAAACATTTTGTGAAGCATACCGAACATGAATGTGAGAGAGAATACGTTTGCATTGCAGGCAATAGTCAAATGCACCGAAGATTTGGCAAATAACGTTCAGGCGAATCTTTGCCGCAAATTTGAGGCATTTTTATTAGATAATTGAACGAGAGTAATTTAAAATAATGTAGCTCATGGCACTTGATTTTATTTACTTTTGAGCATCTAAATAACCAACAGTGAAGGTGGAAAAAATTTTGTTTAAGGGTATAGAACGTGACATGTAAATTGTTAACGAGTTTGAAAATCTTTTAATCTAACATGGCAACCTGATTAGGTCTGTCTGGTTCTCATTATCTCTTCTTAATCATTATAGGCCACATTTTGATTTTGATTAGTCAGTTGGTCGAATAAATAGCTTGATTGCAAGTTAGGCGAAGTACACGGGAATTGATTTAAGGTGAGCTAATTATGCCAAGGCGATGGAGACTGTCCAACCTCGCCGGTAATCAGCGGACTTCAAATCACAGTTTTATTCCCGGAAGCATTTCAAATGACCGCATTAGGTATGTGTCATAGAAAAGGTAATTATGGCGATTAATTATAGCGACAGCCCTAATTTTTTGGCATTTCAAGCAATTGCGCAGTACATAGGCGTCATGGGCCGAGCCAGGGAATTTGGCGCAGATGCTTAATATGCGCGTATCATGATCGCATACTACCTGAACATTAATGTTGTGCCGACGTCTACGGTCTCCGTACATATTCTTTTTAGTGGAAGGGCTTCTGGTTGCAACCTGAGTACAATCAATGGCTCCCACAACACTGGGGAACCTGGCGACCCAGTAGAAGCCCCCTTAACTCTCTGCCATTCAGGTGGTGTATCGGGTATGGCAAGCCGTTTAGGCTTTAATTCATTTTTGGAGGATATCACAAATTAAATTACAACTAGTTAGAATTCAAATTCCTGATATCACTAATTTTATTCTAACTAGTTGTAATTTTTATTTCTGATAACAGGAATTCAATTTTAACATGTTAAATTGGCTATTTCTGATATCAAGAATTCAATTTTAACATGTTACAGTTACAATTTTTGATATCAGAAATTAAATTTCAACATGTTAAAATTACAATTTCTGATATCAGGAATTCAATTCTAACTAGTTAGATTAACAACGTTTCTCTCATTCATTTCAATGGGAGCTGGAATATCTGATATCAGAAATTCAATTCTAACTAGTTTGAATTCGAATTATTGATATCAGGAATTCAATTTTAACTAGTTAAAATAACCATTTCTGATATCAGAAATTCAATTTTAACTAGTTATAATGCGTATTTCTGATATCAGAAATCCAATGCTGACTAGTTTAAATTATTATTTCTGATATCAGGAATTCCATTTTAACATGTTAAAATAACTATTTCTGATATCAGGAATTCAATTGTGGATATCAAAAATTGCAATTAAATTCTTGATACCCAAAATTGAATTCCTGATATCAGAAATTGTTATTTTAACATGTTAAAATTCAATTCCAGATATCAGGAATTGTTATTTTAACTAGCTAGAATTGAATTCCTGATATCAGAAATATGCATTATAACTAGTTAAAATTGAATTTCTGATATCAAAAATTGTTATTTTAACTAGTTAAAATTAAATTCCTGATATCAGTAATTCGAATTCAAACTAGTTAGAATTGAATTTCTGATATCAGATATTCCAGCTCCCATTGAAATGAATGAGAGAAACGTTGTTAATCTAACTAGTTAGAATTGAATTCCTGATATCAGAAATTGTAATTTTAACATGTTGAAATTTAATTTCTGATATCAGAAATTGTAATTGTAACATATTAAATTGAATTCTTGATATCAGAAATAGCCATTTTAACATGTTAAAATTGAATTCCTGTTATCAGAAATAAAAATTACAACTAGTTAGAATAAAATTAGTGATATCAGGAATTTGAATTCTAACTAGTTGTAATTTAATTTGTGATATCCTCCAAAAATGAATTAAAGCTTAAACGGCTTGCCATAATCGGGGAACTATAAGTGGCCGATGTGGTGCAGCATAGCATCAACCAATTGTGTCCGACACCTTGACACAGACGCCTATGGCAAGCCGTTTAAGCTTTAATTCATTTTTGGAGGATATCACAAATTAAATTACAACTAGTTAGAATTCAAATTCCTGATATCACTAATTTTATTCTAACTAGTTGTAATTTTTATTTCTGATAACAGGAATTCAATTTTAACATGTTAAAATGGCTATTTCTGATATCAAGAATTCAATTTAATATGTTACAATTACAATTTCTGATATCAGAAATTAAATTTCAACATGTTAAAATTACAATTTCTGATATCAGGAATTCAATTCTAACTAGTTAGATTAACAACGTTTCTCTCATTCATTTCAATGGGAGCTGGAATATCTGATATCAGAAATTCAATTCTAACTAGTTTGAATTCGAATTACTGATATCAGGAATTTAATTTTAACTAGTTATAATGCATATTTCTGATATCAGAAATTCAATTCTAGCTAGTTAAAATAACAATTCCTGATATCTGGAATTGAATTTTAACATGTTAAAATAACAATTTCTGATATCAGGAATTCAATTTTGGGTATCAAGAATTTAATTGCAATTTTTGATATCCACAATTGAATTCCTGATATCAGAAATTGTTATTTTAACATGTTAAAATGGAATTCCTGATATCAGAAATAATAATTTAAACTAGTCAGCATTGGATTTCTGATATCAGAAATACGCATTATAACTAGTTAAAATTGAATTTCTGATATCAGAAATGGTTATTTTAACTAGTTAAAATTGAATTCCTGATATCAATAATTCGAATTCAAACTAGTTAGAATTGAATTTCTGATATCAGATATTCCAGCTCCCATTGAAATGAATGAGAGAAACGTTGTTAATCTAACTAGTTAGAATTGAATTCCTGATATCAGAAATTGTAATTTTAACAAGTTGAAATTTAATTTCTGATATCAGAAATTGTAACTGTAACATGTTAAAATTGAATTCTTGATATCAGAAATTGCCAATTTAACATGTTAAAATTGAATTCCTGTTATCAGAAATAAAAATTACAACTAGTTAGAATAAAATTAGTGATATCAGGAATTTGAATTCTAACTAGTTGTAATTTAATTTGTGATATCCTCCAAAAATGAATTAAAGCTTAAACGGCTTGCCATAGACGCCTGTGATATGTGCATGACATCACCAGCCACTCGCTGGAACGACCCAGATGCCGACAGAGCAGTTGTGACCTTGATGACTACCGGTATGTTTGTAATTGTTTGTAATTGAACTAAGTGGAGGACAGGCTGTTGCATAATATCATATGATGATTTTGTTTGATTTATTATGGTTATGAGAAATGTAGTTTAGAAATAAAGGATGAACAATCGAATATTCAATGTCTCAAAACCTTTACCATGTTAAATAAAATAATGTTAAAATGTTAAAATTAAATGTTAAAATTCGGCCTATAACCAACATCAAACGCAATATTCCATTTCGCCTTATGTGGGCGCTTGACCTTAATACAGCCGTATTAATACAGCGTAGCTACGCGCTTTTTTCGATTTACGCGCATGGGAGAATAGACCCCATAGTGAACAAGGATAAACTCATGTCCTACAAACAATTAACTAGTTTTTATGGAACAGTCTGTAGATTGCAACAATATAATCAACTAATTCGAGCTTTACCAAATGCTGGGAAATTCAAAAGGAACAAGAGGCCATTTAGTCTGTAGGCCTGATATGAGAATGGAAAAATTTTTAATAGAATAAAGATCAAACAAATATACATATTTTATTTAAGAATAAAGAACTTAGTCGGTGTACCATACAGGATTCTGACAGTTGGGAAAATGTTAGATACACCAGTCCCATGGAGCAAAGTTTTCAAAATCCTTTACAGTACATCACTTGATCCAAAGATAAGATATTTTCAATATAAGCTATACAAGTTTTCAGCAACTAAAAAGATGCTAAATATATGGGGAATAGAGCCATCACCCCTTTGTCGATTCTGTCAGGAAGAAGTGGATTCAGTAGACTATATTTTGGTACTGTCCTATAATAGCCTTATTTTGAATAAAGGCACAAGGCTGGATATCTCAATACAATAGTATACAATTAGATTTATTTAAAGTGTTACTGGGTGATGTAACAAAAGGAACATACCTAATCTGTAAAATATTTAACAAATATTTATTTTCAGGCTGACATCTGTGGAGGCATTATTTTGTCAAGTATTACAGTAGAATTGAGGGTGTGATGCCCATGAGACAGGACTTGTAATTTATGCCAAAAGATGGGATATACTAAGGGAGGCTGAAGGTTGGGAATAATAAAATGGATTAGCTGAGCTAATTACAACTAATGCAAAAGGTAGTAAAGCATTGTGAATGTAATCGTTATTGTATTTTTATTCATTAATTCATTTAAATTTTAATTGTGTGTGTTTTGTTGGGTGATGTAGGAGGACTTGTACACAATTATATAACTGACTGAATTAATGAAGTTGTCCTCCAAAGCAGGGGCGGGATATTTAAAAAAAAAAAAAAAATCCAACCCCCACACACAACACAAATGATTAGGCCTAAACATCGATGGCAATAACAGTATCACTGAACATATATGAGCATTATTTCAGTTTGAAAGTTTAATTCGTAGTTTCCCCACAGTCCATACTGCATTTCTGTATTGCCAGATGTCACGTGACCGCTGCTGAGAGAGACACAGGTCTCGAATAAAGTTCATTTTCTCCTGATCTGTTGGTATTAAAAATGCCATTGCAGCACCAGAATGTTTGGAAAATGTGGCCTGTGGAAAAAAAAGTCCAATATTTTATTCTGTGACAATGGGGCAAAATAATCGGTGATAATCTGTGCTGGCGTTGACTTCTCCCCATTGGAATCAATTCGTTCAGGACCCACCGCAAGTCTATATGAAGGGGCGGGGCACCCATGTGACTGATTCCAAAAATTGCTCCTCGGTGAGGAGTCTTCCTTTCTCTATAGAGAACGAAAGTGATGACACAGCTACTTAGCTTCTGGTGTCGGAAGTAAAATCCCAATGGGAATGCATGGGGTTTGGGCACCGTCTGGCATTGCTCGAGCTCGTATTAATTTTAATTTAATAATTACGTTATGTACGTTGGCTGAAACTGAGGTACCTCATTGGCTTGGAATAAATCACAGGGTACTCGCCCACTTGTGTAGTGGATATGTTGTTCGGAAAAGTGGACAACAAACTGGAAAAGAGCAAAAGCGTATAATTTTTGGCAATGAACTACGAATATGATGTGATCATTTGAATCTGTATACCCTGTAAGCTAATCTCAGAGCGAGGCGGCTCTTAGAATTAATACGGATCTTTCCAACCTCTGACTTGAAGTGCACTGAAACGGCCCCTGAAGTCGGAGCTCCGACTTTGGAAATAATTTTTTTTTTTTTTTTTTAATATATGTTTTATTTCGGCATGATTGTAAATTATTTCATGACAATTAACACACAACATGTATCATGACGGAAAGGGTCGCGGGGGAAGCGAAATCGCTTATCAGAGTCCCGCCCCCAGCTTCCAGAAAAAACTGTTTGATTATGATAAAAATATCATAAGGATTATAAATCACAGCAGAGTTAATGTCCATATACGCTCCGTTTTAACTTCAGAAAGTAAGATCGTGAAGTTTATGAATATCATAAGAATTAGGATTGGAAATTAAGTGAGTGTTCAAATAACTTAAATTCAAATGCCACTCTTGATCCAAAGCGACATTATCCCGAAACCCCATTCTTTCTTTACCCCGACTTCACCAAGATTGGTTCATCTCGCACATAAAAAAGGCAGCATCCACTGAACAGCCACACGTGAACAAATAGTACAACGTAAAATTAAATATTTAAAAGACATTTTACCTTACAGGTCGTTTCACCGCATCCTCTTCATGCCAGAAGGCTGAAGTTCTCCTTACAGCGGTGTAACAATAGGGGATGCAGTGAGGTTTTACGAAATGAACAAAGTGCGAGAGCCAGTAAAAACAAAAAGGGTGGCTTTATTTCTGAAGGGGGAAACCCCCCCAACAGAGCAGGCAAAAGTACGAAGTCCACAATCCAAAATCAGAATCCAAGGGGCGAAATCCAGAACAGTAAACAGGGCACCAATCACAAAAATCACGGTCAGACGAAAAAAAGGTTCAAACACAAGAAGGCGGCTAAGTAGAGGGAGAATGAAAAACTCAGTAGTCAAGGACGGTCCAGTCAGAAAGTTAATCACAGTGGGTACAAGGCGATATGAACATCGCACAGGTAAGCAATGGAGAACGATCTGACAAGGAAGTGCTGTGAACAAATATGTAATATACATTTCCGGGAGGTCACATGGTAAGGGACAGGTGCCAGGAATGAGACTTGTCTGTCCTGATGGACAGCACTCGTTCACAGAGCTCAAAAGGACCTAATTAAAATGCAAACCACGTGATTTCAACGAACTGGTATATTCACCAAATATTCACAGAGATGCCAAGTGCGCACGCATACGGCGTAGGTCTTACGCATTTTTTAGGCTTTTTCACCGTAGTCCGTAATAATCCATTGAATGCTTAGTGAGATTCTCATGCGGAATTATAATCCTTGTGCATTGAAGTTTCCGTTTCACTTGCGTAAAGGTGTATCTCATCACAAGTAACATGGAAAGCGATGATGACTCCGGACTTCCCGTGCTTCTCTTTACTCAGGGATTGGAAACAACGCATGGGTTTCATGATCTTTTAAATTGTTTTAATGAAATAAGACCATTTGAAACGTTTTATGCAATTCCTTTGCTTTAATCCCTCAGTAAAGACAAGCCTGATAATTCCTGTGTCATAATCGATTTCCGTGTCATTAGTGGGGAAATGCACTGTAATGCACGTGAAACTGATTAACTTGATGCACAATGACTTAAATTCCGCGAGTGAATTTCCTCGGTGCGCTTTGATTGAATAATTACTGACTACGACACAGAGACGTAAATATCACTTTAAACTTCCTTTTAACTAAGTAAAGTGTCCGACGAGAAAGGGAATTTAGAAATATATAGGTTAAATTTTCGATGTATAATAAATGCATGCAGCTATGTTGTGAAATTTATTACTTTTATCCTTGCAAGTATCCCCCTCCCCCAGGAAAAAAAAAATGGCTGCCTCCAAATTTACCAACCCAAAGCTTTATAACTTGAAAATCCGCAAGGTTTTTTTTTTTTAAAGTAATAATAAAAGGTTTAATATGGCTCTTTACTTGTTGTACACTCTAATACGAGAGAATCCTAAGGATGTGTAGACACTGCTTTTAAATGTTTACAGCTCGGAAAAGTGTCCCATGGAGTTCATTTTGCCACATTTTTGTTATTTAATAAGATTCTTTTGTTATTGAATGAGAATCTCCAAGGCAATTTCATAGACTATAGGGCTGTCTAGAAAACCATTTCAGTGTTTCCACCTGTACATGTATGATCTTATGAATAGACTTACTGTATCACATGTGGACAAACTAAATCACTGTTTGAGACCTGTTCCCTCTTGTTCCTCTGAACATTTTGTATATTTTTCTAATGTAATATCAAGTCTGACTGGGATTTAGAAATATTCATCAGTGCGGGATGCATTAATTTTAAAATAGCGATTAAGATTGTACAAATGTAATGAGTCTAATCTAAATCGCTGTTCTAAAACTCGGCTTATGCCGTCGAAGGCGACGGCTTGGGGTATATCCCCCCTTAATTTCAGGTCAATCGGTCAAATGGTTCTGAAGATATGGTCTAAATGGTAATTTTCCATCACAAAGCGCCACCTGGTGGCAAAATATTGAACCATACAGGTATGATGTCATCACGTGACAGGTTGTGAGGTCATGACCTTACAGCATCACGTAGATTCATGTCAATTGGACAAATAGTTTCAAAGATATAGCAAAAATGGTGAATTTTATGTGACAAAGCTCTACCTTGCGTCAAAATTTTGAACCAAACAGGTATAATGTCATCATGGGACACATCCTCAGGTCATGACCTTTCATTTGCACTTGATTTGAGGTCAATTGGACAAATATTTTCAGAGATATGATAAAAACAGTGATTTTTTTCAGTTTTTGGCCCCTGGTGGCCAATCTAGTAATTGTAAGTTGTCCAAAATCGAATCAGTTCTTCCCCTTTATGATACTTACTTATATGCAAAACTTGGAATTTCTAATTGAAATATTACTGCAGTTAAGGCGTTAACACTGAAATCAGTTTTTGGCCCCTGGTGGCCAATCTAGACATCGTAAATTGTCCAAAATCGAATCAGTTCTTCCTCTTTATGATACTTATGTGCAAGAATTTGGAATTTGTAATTGAAATATTACTGAAGTTATTGCATTAACACGTAGTGCGGTGGCGGCGGCCGGACCAAAAACATAATATCCCCCAGAACGCCATTCGGCATTCGGGGATATAATTAATGCGTCCCGCACTGATGAATATTTCTAAATCCCAGTCAGACTTGGTATTATATTAGAAAAATATACATTATGTTTATCAGAGGAACAAGAGGGAACAGGTCTCAAACAGTGATTTACAGCGCCCTCCATAATTATTGGTACCCCTGGTTAAGATGTGTTGAAAGCCTTAAAATAAATTCAATTTGTATTGCAGAAGCATACTCTCACACTTAAAATTGTGGAAAAATGTAACCTTCATCTCAAGTGAATTTTAAGGGGGGAAAAAAATCCCTGACAAAGAAATTCTTGTTTTTCATAAAATCACCTGTCCCACAATTATTGGTACCCCTAACAATTCCTGGGAATTTAATGTAATTGAAGTATTTCTGTCATTTCTACAGTAGTTTTACAAAGTTGATCACAGTATCTAGGAACATTTAATTAGAAATTTGTCACTTCCTGTTTCCCAGGGGTATAAATATGATGTGACACAGAGGCCATTTCTCTTATCCACTCTTCAACATAGGAAAGACAAAGGAACACACAATTCAAGTAAGGCAGATGTGTGTCGGCCTTCACAAGAGAGGCAATGGCTACAAGAAAACAGCCACTCGCCTGCACCTGCCCATATCTACTGTCAGAGGAATCATTAAGAAGTTTAAAACAACTGGAACAGTGGTAAACAAGCCTGGATGAGGACACAAGGTTATTTTGCCACCACGCTCAGTGAAGAAAATGGTAAGAGAAATAAAAAATTCTCCAAAGCTCACTGTTTAAGAATTGCAACAAATGGTAGCATCTTGGGGTCACAAAGTCTCCAAAACAACCATCAGGTGCTATCTACATACCAACAAGCTGTTTGGGAGTCATGCATGGAAAAAACCTTTTCTCACTCACAATCTTAAACGCAAACATCTGGAGTTCGCTAAGCGGTACTGGGACTTCAACTGGGACTGTGTGCTTTGGTCAGATGAGACCATGATAGAGCCTTTTGGCAACAAACACTCTAAGTGGGTCTGGCGGAACACAAAAGATGCATATGCAGAAAAGCACCTCATGCCCACTGTGAAGTATGGGGGAGGATCAGTGATGCTGTGGGCCTGTTTCTCTTCCAGATGCCCTGGGAGCCTTGTTAGGGTGCATGGCATCATGAACGCTTTGAAATACCAGGACATTTTAAATCAAAATCTGGTTGCCTCTGCTCGAAAGCTGAAGATTGGTCGTCCCTGGGTCTTTCAGCAAGATAATGACTATAAACATGTGGCCAAATCTACACAGAAATGGTTCACCAGACACAGAATCGGTTCACCAGACACAGAATCAAGCTCCTCCCATGGCCATCTCTGTCCCCAGACCTCAACCCCATTGAAAACCTGTGGAGTGAGCTGAAGAAGAGAGGACCCAGGTCACTGATGATTGAGAGATTGTGCGAAGCAGAATGGTCGAAGATCCCTTTTTGTGTATTCTCCGATCTTGCGAAAAATTAACGGAGAAGATTAGGTGCTGTTTTGTTGGCAAAAGGGGGTTGTACAAAGTATTTAACATCACGGGTGCTAATAATTGTGGCACACATGATTTGATGTAAAAGAATTCATTCTAAATGTGGGATTTTTTTCCCACTGAATAAATGCACTTGAATTAAAGGTTGGATTTTCCTCTTTTTCATTGTGGTCCCATATTATTTAGAGAAAAACTGAATTTATTAGAAGCTAAAGAACACATTTTAACCAGTGTTACGGCCGGCTCATCAGCCGCAACCAGTAAGGGAGATGTAGACAAGGCGGCTCCAAGAGTTAGCAAAAGTTTATTAAATTATACAATAAATACTTAATGGGGTGTGGAAGTAAATGTCAGTAGTGTATGAAGATGTATGAATGCAATGAAAAATATGAGGTGCATGTTGTAAATGCAAAACAAAAGACAAAGAAAGGACGGCATGGCTTGAGAAGGGGACCGACGGCAACCACGACCGCTCCAACTACTTCCGCGATTACGAAGACCCAGATGGCAGGAGAGGTGGGATTAAGTAACCTGGGAACACTGGCCAGGTGTTCCCAGTTACCTGATGCCAACTCAGCTGCACCTGCAAAACAGAGCACACAAGTACCCATGGAAAGACTAAGGCCCCATGGCCGTCACACCAGGGGTGCCAATAATTATAGAGGGTGCTGTAGTTTGTCCATATGTGATACAGTAAGTGTGTTCATAAGATCATACATGTACAAGTGAAACACTAAAATGCTTCTCTGGACGGCCCAAAAGTCTGTAAAATTCCCTTTGAGAATCTCATTCAATAACAAATGTGGTAAAATGAACCCCATGGGACACTTTTCCGAACTGTTAACATTTAAAAGCAGTTTCTACACATCCTAAGGATTCTCTTAGAGTGTATAACAAGTGAAGAGCCATATTGAACCTTCTGTTATTTAAAAAAAAAAAAAACCTTGCAGATTTTCAATTTATAAAGCTTTGGGTTAGTAAATTTGGAGGCAGCTATTTTTTTCTGGAGGGAGGGGATACTTACAAGGATAAAAGTTATGCATTATGCAAAATTCTTGGTGTGGGTGAATTGGTTTATCCACCCTGGATTTTCTCCCTGCTAGAGTACCCACCCTGGAATTCCAGAGTCTCGGAAGGGGTGATGGTACAGATTTTTTTGTGATACCCAATGTTTACTGACCTTTACTAAAAGTTGATTTTTTCACTGGGGTGTGGGGCACTTGCTCTTTCCAAAATCATGGTATTCCCGGGGTATTGCCTGTGTATCTTGGCCACGACCCCTCAACAATCTTGCAAATTCCCCTTCCCCCGCAAATAATTATATTCTCATACAAGTGAACATAAGTAAACATTTGTGTAGCTAAGTTCTGGTCGGTAATGTAATATAGCTTTTTAGCTTTGGGACCCCCTTTCAAAAAATTCTGGACCCACCTGTACCAACACAAAGAGTGATGCATAATAAATTAAAACATAGCTGCATGCATTTATTATACATCAAAAATTTTACCAACAATTCTAAATTCCCTTTCTTGTCGGACACTTACCTGTATTTTTAAATTCCAACCATTTCTTGAGCCGTCTGGTGTCCGTTTGGTGTATGCGAACAAGTTATTTCTAGCATGTCCCTTGGAGTTCACATGGCTGTAAAGGCCCCAAAAAGATGCTGTCGACTTGAACATCTATAGTGCATTTCATCTCGGTAAAATAGCCACCAACAATGCCTCCATCAACGAGTGGGATAAAAGAAGGCATGCTGCAGTCGTTAGTGATTTCTAATGCGCTCCGGTTCTGCAGAAGTTTAGCGAGAAGTAGCCTTCTGAGGTATGTGAACTAGTGCTTGCCGTCTCGAGTGAAGGTTTCGGACGTTCCAAGTGATCCAATTATCGGGGCAGTGGAGAAAGGGTGGGCAATAAATGAGGATGTTAAGTGCCTGGAGTGCAAATTATGATCGCAATGATCTATGCGTCTTCGGGTATATTTAGGTAATATTCATAAATCTAATAAAATATTTCATTTTCGTTTCCTTCCCAGAGATTTGACGTTCGCTTGTGCCTTTGTGAAATGTTAGTGGTGGTAGAGTATTAGTAAATAGGCTAGTGGCGAATTCTAAAAAGGGACATAAAAAGGGGTGTAACCCCTTCCCACGGTATAACAAGCTACAACCTATTTTTTATTGAAGAGGGGTGTATTGGGAGTTGGAAAACGATGGTTGTGATCCTGAGATCCTTGTACCTCATCCTGATAATCACATTTCTTTGCGCGTCGAGCTCGGCTCCGAAAAGCGATCTTATGCAATATGTTATCTTAATGTATATCCGCCAATATTGAAGATATCTACATAATTTTGGTATCAAAATGTGCAGAATGACGAGACACGTTGATACCAATAACAACTTGTCACAAAAAATAACTTTTACTTTGTATGAAACCCCAAAAACTCAATTTTTCGGCCAAAAATCGACTTCGGATTCATTAGTCCAACTGATGAAAAAGTTTCATAATGTCAAAACTATCTTCTATTTTGTAGTAATTGTCACACTAAAATTTTTCCTATCCATTTATCTATTCAATGATATTGATATTATGTTCAATTTCACCCTCCCAGATAGTCATGTGGTCAATTTCCTACATTACCCCCTAGTGAATTGACAAAATTCCGAAATCGAAGTTTTGCGTATTGTAGTCAAAGCGTATTTTCTTGTTCCCAACCACTGCTGAAACGACACTGTAAGATTTCTGCTATTCTATATTGACTATTTTATGTAAGACAACATTTGAAAGACACACATGCACCAATCAAGTTCTTCCATAAACCGAAATACACCTAGGTATTTGAACAAGCACCATTATTTAGTATTCATAGAGATTCAACAATGAAAATAGCTGAACTCTTTATTGGTGTCATGGTGTTGCGGAGTAAACACATCAATCAAAGCACATAGATCAGTTTATCAGTGGTTTCTAAACAGCCATGTACAGTACACTGATTATGCAGTGTAGTGTTATTATTATTATTATTATTACTATTATTATTATTATCGTATTTTATGCAATTGCAGGTGAATGGTCATGGTTTTTTTTTTTCCCCACACAGTCTGGAGGCCATTGTGTCAGTGCATAGATTTATAGCATCGTTGTGATGAAATGTGTAGTTTCTCTATAGCTGTCAATAGGAGTCGGGCTGAATACGCTCACGATGCACAGGAAACTATTGGCTTGCAAGCGTGGAAAGTGGAGTGTATGACTGCAGATATTATTTCTTTATCATTCATTGTTTCTCTGTTTGTGTATTTGCAGAAGGACTCATGAAATCCGACGCCACAGCAATGGAAGAAAACATAAAGGCGTTTGTGGCTGAGCATTTAAAGCATGCGCCGCAAAGACGTGGCGGTGGAGGATTTGCGCCGTAATGACTCATAAGCGAGTGTCGACGGAGATTTTGGTCCCATTTATGTTCCATTGCACACACAAACACAAACACACACACGACGTTGCCTTTTTGTTTGCTTTTACTATTTAATAAAGACCAACATGTGTATTGGATTTGTCATTTATTGTCATTTATTTGTGTGTATATATAACTTTTGTCCCATGTTTCCATAGGGTGGAGGACGTGGCACTTAATTTTCTTGGCTTGTTTCAGTAGCCAGTTTGCACCTCTTGTTTGCTTCTGGTATCTGGTGCTAAGACAAGTAAATTGATTTTTTTTTGGCGGGGGGATTGTCTAGTCCTATTTCAGAGTTTCGTTGCAGAAACACAGCTGCAGGAAAATAAACTGCAGCAAACGTGTCCATCCTCTTGAAACATGGGACTACATTTTTAGAGTACTATAGTGTAGAATAATATAGAATAAAATTTAGTCTAAAATTTAGTCTAAATTTAACGTTGAAAATACGTCCATTAAGGACCACCTTTGGACCACAAATAGCCCATACACGGAGGTCTCATCGACGTCCACGAAGGACGTTCGGTGGACGTCGAAAAAATGACGTCGCCTGGCGTTACAAAACAACCCCTTCAGTCGACCATCTTTCGACGTCCAAAAATGACTTGTAAATGACGTCGATGTGACATCGCATTGCGCAGTGGGACAAGTGTGTGGCAGCGCGGTCAATAGCAGGGTGAAAAACATTTTTTAGGCTAGTGGTACAGGGTGGGATTTTGTGATAGACCCCTCCCCATAGTATAACAAGCTACACTGATTATGCATTCAAAGAGCAGTTCATGCAAGTCTCTGGACCAGCTGGGATACCAGTATGCCTGCAAAAACGACAAAGCTGCCTCACTCTTCCCTCCAACAGATGATGCCTTCCAACAGCACATGAAACGTGTAAACTATCAAGTAGCCCAGTGGCACAGAGCCACGAAGCAAAACCGGTCATCTGGAAACCTGATGCCAATGGATAGTACCTGAGAGAGGAGAAACTTGAGCCTGTCATGTATGAAAAAGACGCAGCTCCAAAAGAGGTTTGAGATCTCACACACCTCTATTGCACAGATGAAGAGTGTTCTCAGAGTAGAACATGTCACTGCCTAACTGCAGGACTGACCTGCACAGAATTCTGCTCCTGTCACGGACAAGACTACCAAAACACCGACACCAATCTCCTGCTGAGTGAGAGCAGTGACGTGGACGAGGACTGATAATAAATATCAAAATAATAATATCAATAAGACAAACGTGAAAGAAAAGGGCTACGGCGTTCAATATCAATAAGAAGGTGCTCTTTGGACAAAATCAAGAAAATACTTCAAAGCATAAAAATGCAGAGTGTCCAAGGCAACTCTTCTTCAATTAAAAAGCTTTTAATTAAACAGCTAGTTCATATTCGAACTCACAGAACCAACATGTTTCGGCCGCAAAAGGCCTTCGTCAGGGTATAGAGGTCACATGCGCATTGTCTAGATAAGACAATTCGAATTTATGTCAGCTGTGTAATTATAACAAAAAATCATAGTTAAACAGCTCATCAGCTGAAGGGTTACATCAATGAAATCGACTCGCGTCATCACCTGCATTCCACTATTACATACATAATTACATACATTGTTCAGACACATCCCAAGTTTTTTAATAACATACATAATATGCATCAGAGAGAGAAAGCGAATTTATAAAACTTTAGGTCAATACACACGTATAACATTAAACCAATACTCCAATTAATCAATAATTTAATTGTAGAAACGCCACCATGTCCAATGAGTCATTTAGACCAGGGAAAGTCATTGTCTGCAACTTACAGATCCACCTGCTTTCTTTTTTATTTAGAATCCTCTGCCTATCCCCTTTTCGATGGGTCAAAGGCACACAGTCTTTGCCGATGGCTGTAAATGCAGCAGAATTATCATGAATGTCCTTATAATGCTTCGCCATCGCGTAATCGCTATTGCCAATTTTGATTGCATATTTGTGTTCTGCCAAACGACCCTGTAAACGGCGTTTTGTTCGACCCACATAAAAGTGTGATGCCTTGAAGTAAAAAAAACGGGGTACTGTACAAGTGTATGCTTGTTTAATCTTGTAGCATAACTCTGGAAATTGGTTGCATTACGGGTCATCACGGATAAATGCCCTGTTCAACCATTCTAGCGCCTTTAAAACGTATTGACATTGATAATTTGTGATGTTGTATTAGCTGCACCTGTTATAGACGTCCAGATGACGTCCAAAAAATAACCCAGTTCAAAGGTTAAATGTTGAATGTAAATATGACGTCCAAGTCTGGTCATAGTTGGACGTCCAAATGTTGGACCCAATTTCGACGTCGAATACATGTCCAGAATTGGTTATGGACCGACGGACCCAATATAGACGTCATCTGCACGTCGTCTCGACGTCCAATGTTTAGTGGGGTATTTATGCACGAGCATGTCGCATGTTTTAATGGTGATGTGCACTAGAAAATATGGTTCCCCTCGAAAGCCACTGTAATTCGAACCATGATGATACTACACTATGGTGGCAAAAATAGCCTACCATCCATTTCCAGTAGAATAACTATAGCTATACTGTAGTAATTTTTCATTAGGGCCGTGACATCGAGTGAATTTGACTTCTTTGTATTAGTATTCTATAACGAAAGGCAATTACCCATTCTGAAGCCTATATCTTTTAAAACATGATGCTTGCGATTTCAAACGCATGATACAAAGAAAGTGTATAACTCCCCCTATAGCAGCAACAAATCAAAGCGCGAAGGACAATAATCCTAATACGACAAAATTCAGCGTACAGTAATATTAATGTGGTAAGAACCCGACTTACCACGGGTAGAAATATATCTTCCTGATTGCCGACCTCACAGGTGAATCCAAACTTTTAATGAAGTTAATACGCACTACACAAATCCAATAAACGAGAATGAAACTCAGAACTTCGACTTCAAACAAGTGCATGCCTATGACTCACGAAAACAGGCCCAACGGGCCTTACTTCGCATATTTATTCCCGAGATCAAAATCAAAATGGTAAGTGAAAGTAGCCTATATGAGAGAACCAACCTCAGCCAACGGCTTTGTCACTGTGAACTGTGCTTAACCTGTTAAATCCCAAAATTTTTCTTGCAATGTAAGTGCATGCATGTAAGCTTACTCCTAGACCTCCCGAGCACATACACTATGAATTTTTTGATTTGATAATGGTTAGGTTCAAAGTTGCTTTTTGCCCAAAGCAAAAATAGGCTATTCTAGAAATATAAATAATATAAAAATATTGAATATATTACATTAAAATGTAATAAAAAAATTATAAAGTGGTTGTCTATGGTTTTGGTCTTACGTGCTGAATTCTCCCATTTCAGCATTTATCACAAAAAATAAAAAGTACCACATGAAAACACTTTACCCAACAAATGAGTCGCCATAGACACAATATTCAAATGACTCATTCCCTACGGCAAGCCGCTGCCAACTGCGCGCAGAATACTACCATTACTTACGGTAAGCCGGTGCCAGCGGCATGGATGACCATTCGCAGTCCGATAAAAACACGAAATCAGTTGACGATCGCGGTGATGGGCCACCTGTATGGGGTGCCGTATGTAAAAAATTCAGTCACACTTTTTTAGCTGATATATTTTTAATATTTAGTTCACTTTTCTCACATTTAGCTCATTTATTCACATTTAGCTCATTTTCCTCATATTTGAGGTAGAAATTAAATGGTGACTCTAAATGCTAAATCTAAATGGTAAATCTAAATCTAAATGGTAAAAATAAATCTAAATGCTAAATCTAAATCTAAAAGTTAAATCTAAATCTTAATCTAAATGCTAAATCTAAATGTTAACTCTAAATCTACATCGGTCGCCGAGTGTAAAGCTAAATGTTTGGAAAATATGCAAATAGCCCACGCCTTTAATCGCGCACGAAGCCAACCACGCCTGTCAGCGCGCACAGACCCGCCCACTCCTCTGACTCGACCGTGCTGTGGATGCGGACTGCGTGGGTGAAGTGCGAGGGAGGACCGAAACATGGCCGGTTCTTTACAATGAGGAGAGATTGAACGGGCTGTTATGGCAGGTGTGCGTGCTGCACTTCAAGGTGCACTGCCGCCGGTACCATCCACACAATTAACGGTAAGTTGTGCAATTAAGACTTTATCTTTTTTTTTTTACCGTATTCTGGGGGAAGCTGCTGTTAGCTAACCGACCTAGCGAGCTAGCCTTCGCCAGTGTGACGAGGGTGTCTGCTAAGCCTAAGGTTTTGTGATTCAATGAAAGGACTTTCAGCGACTGTTTTGCGGAAAGGTAACTTAATACTTTACCCACAACTCTAGTAAGAAAGCTATGGTTGCTAAGTACCGTTATGTGGCTAACGTTCACAGGTAGCCAACCTTCGCGAAGTTAAACGAAGGACCAGGAGTTTTGCCGCCATGAATCAGGCCTTTTCTTGAAAAATTTTCAGGTGGACGAATATTTGCGCCTGTAACCTTGTTGTTTCACTGTATGTAGCGTTGTGCTTAAGACTCTGCGGTCATTTAACACTTTGACATGGATATTTAACAGGTTATAATGTTGGCTTGTGTTTCCGGTCTCCACACCACAGGTTAACCCGCAGGTACGTCCAGCTGTGTCCTCAAGCACTGCCGCCGTTGCCAGCACTGTCCCATCACGGAGATCAGTAAGTGAAGTTGTGTTACAATGTACTGTGTTTTGTTACTTTAGGTCAGTGGTTCCCAAAGTGGGGGGCGCAGAGCAATTGCGGGGGGGGGGGGGCGCGGGGTGCGGGAAGCGAATTTTTTTCCCCGACTAAAGTTTCGGACACCAACAGAAAATTATTTGCATACAGCAAATCGGTAACCTTGTTCCGGACCACTGAAGGAGTGTCTTGAGACAGTTCAACTTTTTCTGTCTTTACTGGACTTGCACCGAGAAACGGTCTCGGAACCACTGACTGCACAGTCCATTCGCTGCCCAGAATTCTGCGATTACATCGTAAATGCCTGCCTTACTCTCAACATAACTGTTCGCCAAGTCATTCTTGTAGCCTGCCATTTTCATAAATAATTCATGAATGTGGTTGCTCAAATATTTAAAGCTGATAATACGAGCTGGCTGTAATCAATGTAGTCTAGCGATACCCAACTCGCCGCTATACTATCCTGCACTGATCTGGGATATTAACAATAAACTAGTAGCCTAAGCGGCACCAAACAAGATCCGATGAATATAAAACAGAAAGAACTGAGATTGCATCATCTTATTCTCAATAATATGAATGCTCTGTAGGCCGACAGATTATTTTTATCTAACCGCGCTACTGAACGTTATAAACATCCGCAGGTTGGGCAAGCGGTGTTCGTGAATTTTTTTCGCACTTCGCTGTCGGCTGTGAATATAGGTTGATTATGGTGCTTTCTTTCTGCATCATAGAAGTATAATTTTAAGAAGACGGCGATACTCGGGCAGAGGGGTGTGATACAGCCTAATGAATTTATAGGCTACTTTAAAAGAGGTTTATAATTATTAAATCTTCGTGTCCCTCATTTGAAAATTACGGTGGCCGTTTCCAAACCTTCCGATCATTTTTAATGTATCCTGCTAGGCTAGACAAAACTTATCTGTTCAGAGCATTCATATTTTCTAGAATAAGCTGACACGATCTCGATTATTTTTACTTCATAAGTGCAAGGTCAGTTAAATGAGAAAAGTGTAACTGTCTCGAGACACTCCTTCAGCGGTCCGGCACAAGGTTGCTGATTGGCTGTATGCAAGTAAGTTTCTGTTGGTGTCCGGAAAATGCATTAACAGCAATGTTGTTGAGTATTTAAAAAAAAGGTGGTTCGTTATTTTGTTACTAATTTTCATTCTGAAAGTAGCTAGTTGTAGTTACTAAACTGCCGCAAACTGTAGGTTGTCTTTTTTTTTTTTTTCAAAAAAGGTTGAAGTTTATATTAATTACAATGTGTGAAATAAACTACAATGGAATCTGAAAACAAAATATGTGTATTACCTGTTTTTTTTTTTTTTTTGGTTTTTTTTTTTGGGGGGGGGGGGCGCAAAAATTTTCTTATGGACCAAAGGGGGGCCCAGCAGAGAAAGTTTGGGAACCACTGCCTTAGGTTACCTGAGAAATGTTAGCTCACAAAAAACTGGATGGGTTTTCATCAGCTAATTCAGATGGAATTAGCTAGAGTTATTTTATCTCCGTCCATTATAAACATCATGTGGTGGGTTGGCAATTCAGCTGCCTTGGCAAATTGAAGCAAGTCTGGATTTTCCACAGTAAAGAAAGAATTATAGAACATCGGTCATAGTTATTTAAATTGTCATGTGAAATGCATTAATTTGGCTTGCATAAAACAATCACATCCTATGTATGGCAAAATGATACAAGTGGCTGCACTACACTAAATCACACTAGAGACCTGTATGCAGTTGTTTACCTCTTTACTGTTTTCGCAGGGTCACTGTGTGCTCCATAAAAAAAAATGTCTGCTTGTTTTGTATAGGCTCCTCTGCCATCCATCCCATCCGTACATCGACGTAATGGGGCTCGGTCAGGATACTTAAATCGACGGAATGTCAAAACATACACAAAGGATGTTGTATGTTTGCCTTTCTCACCAGAGGCATTGGTGTTCATTATACCCAGAGGAGAAACTCGTACCAGGTTAGCTCAGCCTGGCCTTGTTGGAAAAATGTCATTTTCCACAGAGTGGTCTGAAGACCAAGTGAGAAATGAAATAACTGCTATCTTCAGAGGAGCATTTGGGTTACCAGAGCACCAGCCATTCCCATTTCAGTTTTTGAGCACCATCAAAGGGTGTAAAAAACTGATGAAACCAAGGGTCACCTCCAACTTCCTCTGGGGTGGGAAAGAAGTTGCATCCGTCTGTTCTGTCACTTGTCTTTACATCATGGCAGGAATGGAGGCTCCAGCACAGGTGAGCATAGTATTGCATAATTTAGTGTGGTATTCCAGCAAAGACAGAGGAGAGTTTCTTTACAAATGGATTGCAGCCTGTTTATTGAACAAGCATATGTAGCCTGTTTATGAAACAAATCATATATATTGGTGACAGTGGTGCAGGAGTGACATGCTATGTATTGGCTCAAGAGGGATATTTGCGCTACTGGCTTCACAGGTTAATTGTTTTATTTAGAAATGAGGTTTTTTGGTCTGTTACATTAATATGTAAGAATTGAACGAAAGAATGATTGAATATGTGCCATATATCCTAAGTGTCTCTACATCCACCTCTAATCCATGCTGGATCCATCCTTCCAGTTGGAAAGTCCTGATTTTTAACATGAAAACTATCCTGATCTTCACCTCAAAGTTTTGAAATACCCAAAAGCATTTGAGCTGGATTGTGGGTAGGGTTGTATCACCAAATCCATATCCTGGTTTTGTGGGTATAGGATCACGTTTTGTTGAAATGCCCAACTCTGAGATTTAATCCTATTCAGATGATTATGATCTAGAGTAAATATTTTGAAATACTGGGCCCTGGTCATCCAGTGATGAGCTAACCTGTGCTCAATCGCTGAATCGCCCCCCACATCCTAGTCCAACACAGTCGTCTGGCCCTTCTACTAGCAAGACATTGTATTCTCCCCACACTTAAAAAATATGTATTTTCTCAGATAGAATTACCTGTCATCCTCTAAAGATTTTGCTTTGTATCTGACTGTTCAAGTTGCCCATTTTACATAGGAGTTCACACTTTTATGCAGAATCGGTGCGTGGAACTGTCTGATGACAGCGATTTTGAAAGCCCAATTATAAAACGAAGGAGAGGTGGGTAAAAACACCTGTAATGCCCCTCGTCGTGTGAAAATTACAGATTCAGATTGAATCATTAATTACTGAGAATAATAATAATACTGATAGTGGGCAGTGGGCAGCACAGTGGTTTGCACTGTTGCCTCAGCAAGAAGATTGTGGGTTTGAATCCGGCCTGGGGCCTTTCTGTGTGGAGTTTGCATGTTCTCCCCGTGTTCGCGTGGGTTTCCTCCGGGTGTTCCAGTTTCCCCCACCCACAAAAACATGCAATCCCAACCAGTACCCCTGACCAAGGAACTGGCTTTAGAACTGGAGTTGGTCCCCGGGCGCTGCTCTGTGGCTGCCCACTGCTCCTAACTATGGGATGGGTTACATGCAGTGGCCAAATTACCCCACGGGGTTGAATAAAGTGTATTGTACTAGGTTTTTTTTTTTAATTTATTTGAGACAAATGGGTGACTTATTGCACTCAATGAAAAAATTGTCTTCATATAGTGAGTCAGAGAGATGTACAGTCCTCAACCCAGGGGGAACATTCTGAGAGGCGAGAGGTTGTTGGAGCCAGTACGCTACCTGATGGGATGGAATTACAAGGACAGCAAAGGCCAAATGGAGCTACTGTTCACTTTGCAGATTTCATGTATAATTACAGTATATGTATAAAGGTTCTCACATTTTATGTTGTTGTTGAGGAATTTACCTTCTATCCTCTTATGTCTAATTTCTAGTCCAATTGATGTTGAAGATGAAGCCATTGAAGAGGCCATCAGACGCAGTCTTTTAGAACAGTCTGTGCAGTCCTTACAGGATTCAAGGTACACAGTAAATGGCATAGCTCACATTTTAATCTTCAGTGTTCCAACACCCACAGTAAGACGAGGTCAGTTTGGCTTTAATGTGCGTTTGTAATGGTTATGACCCTTTTGTTTTTGAAGGTTTGCAAAAACTTTGAGCAAAGAAGAAATTACAGGAATCATAAAAGCACACAGCGAGAGGGTTGTCACAACAGCTTACAGACCGATCTACATCAGCCGAGGGAATTTGTGGACAACTGCCCTCCGACAGTTTAATAGACGCAGCTTCGCTGAGAGTACCGATATGCTGTATGTCACCTTTGCCAGTGATGAAGACACCAATGAAGATGCAGAAGACCTGGGAGGGCCCAGACGAGAATTCTTCAGACTACTCGTAAAAGGCATCTTCAGGGAGAGTGGAGCATTTGAAGGTTTAATGTGATGTACTACATGTTAAATTTGCTGCTATACTGTGGCACTGTAAAGCTTTGTTTTTGATACTGGATAAATTGCTCTCTGAACATGTAGGTGTCATACAAAATAACCAACTAGACCTTTATGAGATATAAGTGTTTATTGCGGAAAACACTTTTTATGTGGGAGCACACACTAGAAGTACTACTAATGTGTATGCAGCTAATTAGATTGCCATTAAAAGAATATTTTGCCGATTTCCAACCAGATTTGTAGTAGTAGAATGTGGGTAGTATATGTAACAGAATGATGGTAAACCAGTTCATTTACCATCGTTTAAAGATTGTTGTTATTTGTGTGTTCCTAAAAAGTAATGGCAAAGGTTGTATGCCCTATCAAATTTGTGACTCTTTAGGTCTAGTAGGTCAGAAGAGGTTAATGATATTCAGACTGTAACTAAGGTATCTTTAATGATAATTTTATTGACCATGATAACAAAATGTCCTGGAGACACCTACTGTATGAGAACCATAGGTGTGTAAATGAGATCAAAATTAAGGAGTTTGAAGATAGGTGTGGTGTTAGTGTGCATTACTCGTGGGTCAGAAAGTCAACAAGTTGATTGTTGCAGCTGGTGTGAATCAGTCAGTAGATTTTGTCATTTTCTCCCAGAGTCTCCAAATGGCTTCATTCCAAGAATGAACATTTCTCCTGTGCAGAATGGAGTGTATCGCACTATTGGACAGATGATCTCTACCATCATAGTCCAAGGTGGAGAATCTCCAGCCCTCATTTCTCCTCTTGTAATGGACTATCTTATGACAGGATGCACCTTGCAGGTGAACGTCACTCCAAATGACATCGCTGACATGGAACTGAGAGAAGCGCTCAAGAAGGTATGATATGGATGTGATTTTTAAAAGACAAATGGCTTCAACCCTAGTTTTGGAGGTATCCTAATCCTTATTTTTTCATTGTGCACTTTGAGGTTGATCAAGCAGCAACCAAGGATGAGCTGGAGCAAGCTGTGGAATGCTGTGACTCGTGGAGATACCAAATTGAAGGCCTTCCAAACCCAGTCACCATGGACAACAAAGTTGCGTTTGTGAAGAATTCAATACTTTTCCATGTCATCATTCAGCGACAGAGCTGTTATGATCAATTAGTTGAGGGTTTGAAGCACTACGAGGTAAGTGTTGACTTAGGTTTACTTGGGTAATTGCACTCTAATATATAACAAATAGTGAATCACTTGTGCATTATTTTATAGCATATTGGAAGTAGGGCTGGGCGATATATCGATATTATATCGATATCGTGATGCAAAGTAAAATATCGTCACCGATTTTGACTATCGTAATATCGTGATATGAAATAAGTGTTGGCTTTTCTGGTTTTAAAAGCTGAATTACAGTAAAGGGTTGCATCATTCTGCACTTGCAAGACTGTTGAAGCTGTTGCCTGCACCTGTTTCATCGTTATGTCAACATTACTAATAAATGGTTACAAAAATATTATTGTGTAAATATTTTGCAAAAGCACCAACATTTGTCTCGATAATATCGGCAAAATATTGATATCGATGTATTTGGTCACAGATATCGGGATATTAGATTTTGTCCATATCGCCCAGCCCTAATTGGAAGACTGTTCAGGTTGCTTTTGCAAATAGTGTGAATTATCAAAAGAGTTTTTGCGAGTGTAATGGAGGCCAATGGGTTTGTAAATTCTGCGAGTTTGAAAAGCCAGCTGTGCCTAAGTAAATAACACACTTTTAACCTTTTAATTGAGGGTCTTCAAAATTTTTCAGGCCCCTTAGCTTATGAAGAGGCAGCTACGCTGCAAAAACTCAATCTTAACAGGAATATTTGTCTTATTTCTAGTCAGAATGTCTCATTGGTAGTCAAAAATTCTCTTGACACTTAAAATAATGTTCTGGAGGCCCAGATTATATTTGCATATGTTTATTATTTTGTAGGCTCAGTTCCATTGTGACAGATTAGGTCACCACATTAAGCCTTAAGTTCCGCCCCAGTTCATATATTTCCTGTATTATTTTCCATATCGATGAGAATGTTTATCGTGGTATATTTTATGTATCTGTTATGCATAGTCTCTGCGCGTAGAGCTGCACTATGTGTCTGTGTCGTGACTGGCTGTCGTAAGCTCGCGGAGTGTGGGTTTAAAAATGTTCGTTGGAAGTTTGTCAGTGTGAGAGAAAAAAACGGACAGCGAAGAAATTTACGTGTGTATTGCATTGTGAGGTGAAGTGTAACGTGGTTAGTGTTGGGCGATTAAGTTTAGCTGAGTGCTTTGTAATGCACTATTTAGCGCTCACGAAGACTCGCAGAAGTCGAGGTTGGACTGCACCGTTCGGTGTAACGTTACAGTCGGGACAGATGTGAACTGCTAGCCAGCTAGTGGGCTGCTAGCTATCCAGTATACCGCGAGTGGTTGCGTCTCATGCTGAGCAGCCAGCTCGTTGCCCGATCACGTCTGTCACTCCAGTTGGACAACCCGGAAAACTTCTTCAAAGATCGACGCGATCTTCACCCCTCCCTCACATCCTCCCGCTTGGATAGCGGACTCTCTCCAGCCCGTAGCTGCGGAACCAACTCGGACGCCCCGCCCCCCCCAACTCCCACCTTCAGCGATCTGTGGCTGCCATCCCCTCGCCGACAGCAAAGAGCTCCAACACCCCGGGCACCTGGTACCATTAGTTATAGGAAATATTAATTCGGACACTGTTGCATTAATAAATTGTATTAGATTAGGGATATTGATGTATATGTTGTATATGTTTATGTTTATTTAAGTAAAGCTCATAATTGTTGATATACCTGCTTCTGATTAATTCAGTATCCGCCATTTGCTATAGCCTATATTATTTAGACTGAGTAATTTGGTGTTTTATTAATCAATAATTAATTTAATACAGTCAGGGTGTGTAGCCCCCAGCTACAATTGGTCCTTCGAGCCGGATCACACGAGCTGATCTATATTACGCTGGCTATATTATTGTACAGCCTATTACTATTGTAACATGGCTACAGGTGGATACTCCCCAGGCTGGTCTCCCCCATTAGACCGCCCTAAGCGGCAGGGTCACCCCCCCAAGCATCTGGAGGGCTACGTTGTAGAGCTACCAGCTAGCCTAGCCACGAGGGGGCTATACAGACCAGGTAGCTTGCCCAATCTAACTCAGGAGGTAACCCTAGATATACACAGTGGTGTAGGGAACCCAGTTAGCTCCAGTGCTAGTAACCTTGAGTATGGAAAGGAATTAATAAAGCATGACTTGACTAGACCCACAGACTATCACACCCCCGATGACAGATTTGAGGCACGGAAGAAGGTCATGTCCCCAGCTAACCTGGGCAGCCCCAGCTCGGTGACATCGGAGACGTACTCAAGAGGGGCCAACAAGATACTAGCGGACGCCCTAACCGCTACGATAACTGCTGCGGCTGAAAGAGAGCGCCTCCAGGTACAGCGAGATGTGGAACGCGAGCGCATCCAGATGGAGGAGAGGATGGCACGTGAGCGTATACAGGCGCAGCGTGAGGCAGCCAGAGAACAACGTGAGGCAGACAGAATACGCCTCCAAGCAGAAAAGGAGATGGAACGCGACCGCCTCCAGGCACAAATGATGACACAAGTTCTCCGGAATGCAGCCCCTCGCTCCTCCACTCGGAACTCCAGGAGGCCATCATACCAAGGTACCAGAGCACACTCACCGACCCGAGAGAGTATCATGGAACCTTACCTCAAGGAAGAGTCTATAGGCATCGCAGAGCAACTATCTGAGCGACTACAGGAACTAGCTGAGAACAACGGATATCAGAGGGCTGTCCCCCACTACTCCGTCCCTAAGAAGACCGAGTGCGCCTTCGATCCCAGTCACCACGTGCTGAATCGTGAACCCCCAACACCTCCCAGCAAGGAGTTAGGGAGCCCAATGACCCCGATGAATGGTAACACCCCAGGGCCTTGGGTCCCGCCCAACATGAGTCAACATTCTGGACTTAGAGACGCAGCACCTGCGCCTCCCCCCCCGTGGGCACCCCAGTCGCAGCCCTACGTGGGACCCTACATTGGGAAACCCACATTCCCTGACTTCAACAAAGAAGACAGAGCGCAATATACAGAATTGCGCATGTGCCTTGAGACCATCATGTCGGGTGTACAGGACGAGAGATACAAGTATGCCATCCTTCTTAAACACCTCAAAGTAACCAGAGCACACAACATTGCTCTGGCGTACTCTAACTCGGCCACTCCTTACTCTGACGCCCTGGCCGCCCTTGACAGACGCTACGGACGGGCGTGGGACTACGTCATCCAAGAGATCCGTGAGATCGAACGTCTCCCCCCAGCCAAAGACAACCGGGCCCTTGATGACCTTTCGGTCAGAGTACAAACCCTGGTGGGAATGCTCGGGTCCCAACAAGAGAAGGGGAAGTATGAGTTATACGCCAACTCCAATGTGGAGCGTATTCTGGAGAAGCTTCCCCAATTCCGCCAGGAACGGTTCAGGAGACAAAGGGACCACCGAGACCCAAATGCACCAGAACAGACTCTTCTAGATTTAGCAGACTTCCTCGCCAGAGAGGTCAGCAGCCTACGCATCGACGTCTTTGCACGGGACGGCTTGACCCTCAAGGAGAGCCAGAGGAAGATGAAGGTCCAGAACAGGCCTGTCACAGTGATGCACCAGGCTGAGTCCACACAGCTAAAGAAGGGCCACACCCCCCCACCTAAAGGGAAGTGGAAGATCATCTGCCAATACTGCAGCAGCGAACACTGGCTGTCCCAGTGTGACGCCTTCAAGAAACTGACCACATCGGAAGTCAATCAGTGGATTAAGGACAACCACCGCTGCTTCTGCTGCGCCCGCAGCCACCTGGCAGCAGAATGCCGCCTAAAGAAAAGGTGTGGCAAATGTAACGGCACTCACCTCGAAGCACTGCATGAGTGCAACAAACGGAGCTCCACTCCAGCAACTGACTCAGCTGTTGAAGTAAATTACATAGACCCAGCAAAGAGTGGGAGTTCCAGAGTGCTCCTCAAAGTGGTCAGAGTGTTCCTCCATCACGGGGACAAAGTCCTTGATACCTACGCTGTCCTAGATGATGGCTCAGAGAAGACGCTCCTCCTCGCCTCTGCTGCATGCCAATTGGACTTGCGGGGACCCGAGGAAGTCATGACCCTCCGGACCATTCGTCGGGACTTGAGGATCATCAAGGGTGAGAGGGTCTCATTCGCCATCGCAGCAGCTGACCAACCTGAGAAGCGGTACGTCATCAGCAAGGCATTCACAAGCCATGACATCAGCTTGTCAAGGTATGATTACCCCATCCAACAACTGAGGGAAAAGTACAGCCACCTACGCCGACTGCCGATACCGCCCATCAGTGGCGTCACACCAACCCTTCTCATTGGGTCCGACAATGCTGACCTCATTGTACCTGCGGACGTGGTCCACCTCGGTCCCAGGGGATGCCCGGCTGCCATTAAGACCCGGCTAGGGTGGACGCTCCAGGGCCCACTCTCCGGGCTCCCCAGCCAGCACCAGCCGACTCGCTGCCTCTACACCAGGGCGAGTAGCACAGACCCCACCCTCCTGCAACATGTTGAGCAGCTCTGGAAGCTAGACACGCTGCCATTTAAGAATGAAAAGAAGATGGTCCGGTCCAAAGAGGACAAATATGCCATTGCTCTACTAGAGCAAAAGACCTCCAGGGTCGAAGTCAACGGGGTGCTGAGATATGTGACCCCACTCCTGAGGCGGGAAGGAATGCCCACTCTGCATGTGCCTAAGGAAGCAATGCATCACTACCTGCAGAGCACTGAGCGGCACCTCTCAAAGCACCCTGAACAGGCCGTGATCTATCGTGCTGAGATCGAGAAGCTGGTGGCGGCTGGCTATGTGAAGATCATCGACGACCGCGAGGCAGAGAGGACTAGGGAGTCCTGGTACGTGCCCCACCACAAGGTTACACACAACGGCAAGCACCGCATTGTGTTTAACTGTAGCTATCAGGTTGGACAGCACAATCTGAACAGCCAGCTCCTGCCTGGTCCCACACTCGGACCCTCCCTCCTCGGCGTGCTGATCCCTTTCCGCCAGGAGAAAGTGGCCATCAGCGGGGACATTAAAGGAATGTTTTTACAAGTCCGGCTGATGGAGGAGGACAAATCCCTCCTGAGGTTTCTGTGGAGGGAAAGACCTGAAGAAGAACAGCCATCAATATACCAGTGGGAGGCCCTCCCCTTCGGCACTACCTGCAGCCCGTGCTGCGCCACGTTCGCGTTACAGAAGCACGTGGCGGAAGACCCCGAAGCGGGAGAGGATGTCCGACTCAGCATCGAGCAATGCTTCTACGTGGACAACTGTCTGCAGAGCGTATCCACACCAGGAGAGGCAGAGAGCATCATGATGAAGCTACGGGCTTCCCTGTCTAGGGGTGGATTCGACCTCCGACAGTGGGCTAGTAGTGACCCTCAAGTCCTCCGGCACCTCCCTCCAGAGGCAAAAGCCGCCAGCAGCGAGACCTGGATGGCGCACACTCCAGGCGAAGCACAAGAGATGACGCTAGGTCTTGTTTGGCGTTTCAAAACAGATTCACTTCACTACCGACACACGCCCCGTAGTACAGACCAGGAGGGGTCTATAGTTGGCTCGACCACTCGGCGGAGTGTGTACCGAACCCTCGCCAGCCAGTACGACCCTCTAGGGTGCATCCTTCCCTACACCACACGGGCGAAGATGCTGGTGAGGGAACTGTGGTCGAAGGAACAGGGGTGGGATGACCCCATACCCGAGCACCTCGCCGACAAATGGAGGGAGTGGGAGGAGGAGCTCCCCTTACTCCGTGAGGTTGCCATCCCGAGAAGCTACTTCCCTCCTACTGTGCGCCTGGAGACCTGTGAGATCGATCTGCACATCTTCAGCGATGCCTCAGAGACAGCGTATGGGTCGGTAGCCTACCTGCGAGCTCAAGAACCAGGAGGAGAGGTCCACGTAGTCTTCGTCCTGGCCCGCTCAAGGATCGCCCCCCGCAAGCAGCAGTCGATCCCGCGCCTGGAGCTCTGCGCAGCTCTGGTCGGCGCGCAACTCGCCAAGATGGTGAGAGAGGAGCTCACCCTACCCGTGCGTGAGACAGTTCTGTGGTCAGATTCCATGACCGTGATCACCTGGCTCCAGTCCCCATCCTGCCGGTATAAGGTGTTTGTAGGAGTCCGTATTACGGAAATACAAGACCTAGTAGGAGAGGAGTGCTGGAGATATATCGACACCAAGAGGAACCCGACAGATGTCATCACACGGGGAATGACTCTAGCTGACCTCATCCGTCCCAACTTATACCACGATGGACCAGAGTTTCTCAGACTCCCGGAGGAGGAGTGGCCCATTCCACCACCTCTGGTTGCAAGCCAGGATGAGTCAGAGATAAAGAGGTCCCTGTTCTGTGGGCTGAGCCAAACCCAGGATCCAACAGGCCCCGACTTGGATGACTGCTCTACTCTGGAAAGCGCCCAGAAAAAGACGTTCCTTTGGCACCATCCGGAGCTCCCCACCACCACCGACCTAAGTGCTGCCGACTACGAGGAAGCGGAACTCCTGATGCTTCGGAGGGCGCAGAGAGACTCCTTCCCTGAGGAACTGGAGTGTCTGACCAGGGGCAAGCCAGTCCTATCGGACAGTAGACTCCTCACCTTGGCTCCAGAGATCGACGCCCAGGGCCTCATCAGGGTGGGTGGCCGCTTGAGACGGGCTCCAAATGTAGCTGAGGACATGAAACACCCGATTGTCCTGAGTTCCCGACACAAAGTGACAGACCTGGTCATTAAGAAGTACGACCAGGTGGTGTGCCACGCGGGGACAGAGCGAGTCTTCGCTGAGATCCGTCGGCGCTTTTGGATACTGCAAGGGAGGGAAGCTGTACGGCGGTTCCAACGAACTTGCACCACCTGTCGCAAGTGGAGAGCGCAGCCTGTCGTACCGAAGATGGCAGACCTGCCTCCTTGCCGCCTCAGAATTGGCCAGCGAGCTTTCCATTCCACGGGAGTAGACTGCTTCGGGCCCTTCAACGTCAAAAGAGGAAGAGGAACTGAGAAGAGGTGGGGCATTGTCTACAAATGCATGACTACTCGAGCGGTACACATTGAGCTCCTCCAGTCTATGAGTACTGACTCATTCCTCATGTCTTTCCGGAGGTTCCAGGCGAGGAGAGGGACCCCCTCAGTACTGCTGTCCGACCAGGGGACGAATTTCCGGGGAGGAGATGCAGAACTAAGGGAGAGCTTCCTGAGCATGGGAGAGGAATTGAAGGCCCGCCTCGCTCCAGCGCAAGTTGCCTTCCAGTTTAATCCCCCGAATGCCCCCCATTTCGGGGGCACCTGGGAGAGGGAGGTCCGCTCCATCAAGACCGCCATGTACACAGTGCTAGGAGCCCAGACTGTAGGTGAGGAGGTCCTAGCCACGGTCCTCACGGAGATCGAGGGGGTGTTAAACTCCAAACCCCTTGGCTACGTTTCGACCGACGTGGCCGACGTTGACCCAATCACTCCCAACTACCTCTTGATGGGGCGGCTGGACCCCGCGCTCCCTCAGACGGTGTACAGGGAGGATGAGATGAGAGGAAGGAGGATGTGGAGACACAGCCAGGTCCTGGCTGACCAGTTCTGGGCTCACTACCTCCTGTACTACCTGCCCTCCCTCCAGGCTCGCCAAAAATGGACAAAAGACAGAGACAGCCTGACTGTGGGGACTGTTGTAATGGTCATAGACCAATCACTGCCCCGAGCTACATGGCCTGCTGGTCGGGTAAGCCGGGTGATCCAGGGCTCGGATGGGAAGACCAGGGCTGCAGAGGTCATCGTCCAGGGGCGGACCTACACCAGACCGGTAGCTAAGTTGATTTGAGCTCCCTGCCTTCCCTGACTCCACAGACGATGACAAACCATTTACTTTGTAGCTCACCCCGACCTCCCACTAGACGCTGGTGGAGAGATTGACATGACTCTCGGACTCGACTTGAATCTGTGCCTCCTTGGTTTATTTGCTAATTAGCCTCCGACTAATTAGGGGGCGGCTGTTCTGGAGGCCCAGATTATATTTGCATATGTTTATTATTTTGTAGGCTCAGTTCCATTGTGACAGATTAGGTCACCACATTAAGCCTTAAGTTCCGCCCCAGTTCATATATTTCCTGTATTATTTTCCATATCGATGAGAATGTTTATCGTGGTATATTTTATGTATCTGTTATGCATAGTCTCTGCGCGTAGAGCTGCACTATGTGTCTGTGTCGTGACTGGCTGTCGTAAGCTCGCGGAGTGTGGGTTTAAAAATGTTCGTTGGAAGTTTGTCAGTGTGAGAGAAAAAAACGGACAGCGAAGAAATTTACGTGTGTATTGCATTGTGAGGTGAAGTGTAACGTGGTTAGTGTTGGGCGATTAAGTATAGCTGAGTGCTTTGTAATGCACTATTTAGCGCTCACGAAGACTCGCAGAAGTCGAGGTTGGACTGCACCGTTCGGTGTAACGTTACAGTCGGGACAGATGTGAACTGCTAGCCAGCTAGTGGGCTGCTAGCTATCCAGTATACCGCGAGTGGTTGCGTCTCATGCTGAGCAGCCAGCTCGTTGCCCGATCACGTCTGTCACTCCAGTTGGACAACCCGGAAAACTTCTTCAAAGATCGACGCGATCTTCACCCCTCCCTCACATCCTCCCGCTTGGATAGCGGACTCTCTCCAGCCCGTAGCTGCGGAACCAACTCGGACGCCCCGCCCCCCCCAACTCCCACCTTCAGCGATCTGTGGCTGCCATCCCCTCGCCGACAGCAAAGAGCTCCAACACCCCGGGCACCTGGTACCATTAGTTATAGGAAATATTAATTCGGACACTGTTGCATTAATAAATTGTATTAGATTAGGGATATTGATGTATATGTTGTATATGTTTATGTTTATTTAAGTAAAGCTCATAATTGTTGATATACCTGCTTCTGATTAATTCAGTATCCGCCATTTGCTATAGCCTATATTATTTAGACTGAGTAATTTGGTGTTTTATTAATCAATAATTAATTTAATACAGTCAGGGTGTGTAGCCCCCAGCTACAAATAAGATACATCACCGGAAAAAAGTAACTTGTTTTCAGACCATTTTTACTTGTTTCAAGCAAATTTTCACTTGAAATAAGTAGAAAAATCTGCCAATGGAACCAGTGTTTTTTTATTTGTTCGAAGATTGAGTTTTTGGCAGTGTATACACTTGATTTACATCTTTGGAAAAAAAAAAATGTCATCAAACCATTTGGTGGAACCCCTGCAGTAACTCTGAGGACTCCCTAGGGCAGGGCTATTCAACATTATCCTACAAGGGCCGGTGTGGGTGCAGGCTTTCATTCCAACCCAGCACTTACACACCTGATACGACTAATCAAGCTCATTAGCAAAGACTCTTGAGGTTGATTAGCAGTGTCAGGTGTGTAGCTGCTTGGTTGGAATGAAAGCCTGCACCCACACCGGCCCTTTCTGGACACGGTTGAATAGCCCTGCCCTAGGGATTGTGGACCCCCTGTTGGAAGACCTCAGCTTTTACTCACACCTTACCCTGCTTCTTTTTTTCAGTGAAGTCATCAAACCCCTTTTTTAATCTAAATGTGTTATAACTTATAACCCAACGTTAGTAGTCATTTTTATTCCCCCGGCATACAATGCGGAGGGATATAGTCCTCACACTCGCCTCTCCGTCTGTAATCATTTCGTTTCCGGAGCAGAACTCAAAAGGTATTTCTTCTACAAACTTCAAATTTGGGGTGTGGGTGCAAAATATGGTCTAGATTGTGGGGGTTATGTGGGGCAGCCGTGGGGATATGCCATCCTTCCATGGCTCTTGTTGAGAGAGGTGGTCTAGCTGCCAGAAGTTTGCCATCCTGAGAAAGATGTGGGGAAAAAACATGCATGGTGGGAAGTGATAACAAAATGTCTAGTCCTAACTGTGTGCCCTAGAGCAAGACACTTCCCCCCCCAAACAGCTCCCCTCTGCTTCAAATGATTTTATTTCAATTTGTAGCTTGATATATGTTAGATACTGAGACCTTATGTAGGAAAGAATAGGAAAGAAGCCCATGCATTTAAGGGTTATAATTTTGGTGGATTTTTTTTTTTTTTTTTAATGTATTCACAGGCTCTGCCTCTCTTGAGAGAGAACCCTTGCTTTAGAGTCCTTCTTGAGAAGCCTGAAGAACCCAGTGATACTACAGCAGCTGTTGTGGCAGCCCTCCTGAAACCCAACTACTCTGTTCTGGGAAGCAACAGAAGACCAAGAGAGGAGTTAATGGTGGTTAAGTTCAGAGAGTTTCTCCAATGTGTAGAAGGTAAATGGATGTTTTTATTAAGTTTGGCTGTGAACTAGCTTTTCCCTGATGTGCTTGCTTAATTAAAACAATAACCATTGAAGAATGGCAAATCCCCCAGGCAGCCCAATGTTACCCCCAAAAGGCACATCTAGACCGCATTCAAATTTACTACCACAACAAATTTTAACTCCGGGCAGGGAGCAGGGCGTGGGGCAGGGAGCAGGGCGTGGGGCAGGGCATTTCCTGATTCACAGCATTCTTGAGTTCAGAAATCACCCCATATGTCTGTTGGTGTATAACTCCTACTCCATCCTGCTGCGGTTATGCTACAGTATGTGTGGTGGTGTTAGGTAGGCCTTTTTTTCCTACCTACATCTACCTATGTTGAAGACTGATACAATCATTTCACTCTTTATAATATGTGACCGATATACTATAAAGATATGTACAAAACCATATCTCTATATTTTCTCATTTGTATTTTTTTCACCCTTATAGAGAAAGAAGTTGGTGAAAGACTTCATGCCAGGACCCTCACTGAGGAAGAGCGGGCATTTATCCTGACACTGACTCCAGGAAACATCCTAGCCTTCACAACTGGAAGCAGCAGAGTTCCGGCGATTGGATTTCTTCCAAGTCCAAAACTGACTTTTGTTCATGATGAGACAAAACACATTCCAGTCGCTCACACATGCTCAAATGAGCTCCAGATCTTTGTCAACAGAAAGAATCTGGCAGATGATGATGAATTTGATTACCATTTTCTGGTGGGTCTCATAAATGGTGCCATTCTCAGTGCAGTGTAGCCCCCCCACCTTACCCCCCCAAAAAATGCTGATTGCATAGCTGGACATGCACAGACACACAAATTTGATAAAAATATGCTACTGCTACAGTGCTTCACAAATTTATCAGACACCCAATGTGAGATTTATGCCACAGCTGCCCTAAATTAACAGCATTGGTAATTACAGAAATCATTTGTTTCTGTGATTGCAAATATACCAGTATGTTGAAGTTCTGTAACTGAAATAATATTTTAAATGCTAAAATATTCTCAATGAAATTTCAAATTTACTGTACAAAACTGCAAAAATAGTATAACGCATTATTAATTTGACTAAGATGTCAAATTATAGTCATTTACTATCATTCTTGAACAGAAAAATTGTTTTAGTGGTTGAATGTTATGCTTGATGACAGTGGCGCTTGCCAAACAGAGTACAAGAGGGCGGAAAATATCCCTTGAAGCAGATGATTTTTCTACCCGTTTCCAATCATTGTCTATACACTTTCATAATAAAAATTATCGTTCGCCTCAAGGGATATTTTCTGCCCCTCTTGTACTGTTTGGCAGCCACCATAGTAATCAAGCATAATATTTAACCTCAAACTAGTTTTTCTGTTCAGGAATGCGAGTACATTATTATTTAAGATGTCAAATAGTTATGTGCTTCACTTTTTTGGTATAACAGTAAGTTTGAAATTTCATGGAAAACAATTATTTTAGCATTGAAATCATTTCAGTTAAAGAGCTTCTACATACTGGTGTATTAATCATTACAGAAACATAAATGATTTTGGTAATTACCAATGCTGAAAATGTTGGGCGCTGAACTTTGCATTGGGTGATGGTCAAATAAATTTGATAAATACTGTATTACTTCAGCTAATCTAATTGATCCAACAGCCAGTATGCAATTCACAAGTCAATAAACCAATGGATGGTTTTGCTGATGCAACTTTATTTTTGTTTTATTTATTTTACTTTCTGAGAAATATTAACAAAGTTGACATTTCTGTATTCCTTTATCAACTGGTTGTAACATTCCAATATTTTGAGTTTCTGGATTTTTGATTTTCACGAACAAAAAGCTGTGATCATAAGTGTAAAAAGGCTTGAAAAATTTCACATATTTTATATGAATGTTTCACTTTTTCAATTACAGCAAAAATTACCTTTTGTGATATTCAAAATTTTGAGATGCACCTGTATTAGTTCAGTGCCTTCATTAGTATGGGCTCAAGTTTCAGTTAGACATTTACAATTTTGTGGTATACGAATTCCTGGACTCTTCAATATAATGTTTTTCCCTTGTTACCATCATCTTCAAGAGGGTTGACTGCAACGACCAATTCTTGCAACTCCTGCTGGTTAAGTGGGCAAAATGAGTAAAGTGCAGGTGGTGTTGAGACTGGGCCTGCTGTTCTGTCCTCTCGCAGCTTCAGGATAGTTCAGTAACAGAAGATGTCTGTGGTGTGAAAAGCTGAAGTGGGGTCCTGTTTCCTTCAGAGGAGATTGAATGATTGTTAAATGCAGCTTTAAACTCCTCTAATGTGTGATTGATCCTGGGAATGTACACAAAATGAAGACAAAATAAATCTGATTCATTGTCTACATCCAAGGCCTCCACTGACTCTAACTCATAGAAAATTGGTGCGCAAACATCACGGCAATTTCTGTTCAAGTCCCAATTGAATCGTTCGATTCGCTGATTATGTACAGAACTACCAGTCAACACAGAATTTTCACCTCTGCACCCTCTCATGTCCTCCCAAATCTGGACGTTTTCCCCTCCATGATCAGTTCTAATATGAACTGGCCGGCCAAATTCACTGATGGCTGTGCTTAAGAGCTCCATGACCGTCTCTGCCCTGTTGTTGCTGGCACATTGGAGGAATGTCAACATTCTGCTGTAACCATCCATTGCGCTATGTACGACTAATTTCCATCTAATTAATTTGTGGTTGCCATCAACGTGCCATATATAGTTAGGACAAGGCACACTGTATACTCGCCTTTGTATTGTGCCTGTATTCCTGGACTCGACATCAGGGCCATCAACCCTTTTAACAGAGTCTCTGAGACGATGTCTCTGCACCACAATGTTTCTGGCACGCAAATGTCCATTTAGCATTACTTCTCCTAAATGAGGATGTTCTTTTATCTCTTTTATGGTTGCATCCAATTCCTCATCAGAAATGGTACAGAATTTTGTGCGCCTTATGTTGTATTCCCGCATCAGGTTGTATAATGTTGGCCTGGAGATCCGCAGGACTGAAGCCACTTCTGAAAGTGTTGTTCCTAGCAGCAGCAAACCTTCAATATCCTCTTTGGAGATTACAGCATGCCCATCCTACAGACAGTAAGAAACAGACATCCATTGTACTGATTGACCTGTTATTATTTCCAACTTCCATCCTATGTTGACTGTATTGTCAAATCCCTTGGCATCACTATTCACAGGGTGGGGTAGTAAATACTTACATGCAATTGGGATTACATAATCAGGTTACAAAAAATAAGTCCCTATATTCAGCACAGATTGCATTTGAGAAATGTGTAATAAGATCATAGTTACATTGTCAAGCATTACCTGTTAAATTTGTTATGATTCTGGGTTTTGATCATGTTTTATGTGCTGGTTTTGTGTTCATGATTATTGTCTTATTTATTCTTTTTGGTTTTTGTAATATTCAGGTATTTGGCTCATTTCATGTTTCAGTTCCATTGCACTTGTCTCCCCTGTCTTGTGATCTAGTTGGTTTAGTCCGTCTTCCCTGTCTGCGTGCTCACTGACTTTGGGTGATTTACATGAAGTCCGGTGTTTAAAAATATTCCTTCGTATCTCGTTTTCTTCCTTCGACCTTCTGTTCTAATTATTAACAAGACTAACATTTGTATTTTGTATTATAGTCTACTAACACAACTAACCATGTATATATTCGATTACTAAATTACTAATGAGCACAAGTTTTCCACGCAAACGCGATAATTTTATATAAAAGTATTCCGTATGGAATGCGTCAACTAAGCGTTATTATGTGTGCTTGACCGTAATTCCCGTCACGACAGTGACGAAGCCAGGAACGTGGCTTTTGCGCCGAGTTTTATCAGCATCACTGAAGCCACTGAGAATATTTTCGCAGGCGGAGCGCACCAAGCACCTAACCTTGGTGCAGCCCTAGGGTAAGACGCGACACAAGTGAGGGGAACGAGGATGCAATCATGCAATTAAACAGACTTGAGACGCAGCTCTGGAGGAGAAGCCGAGGAAAAGCCCACAAAAATTGGTGAAGCCCCGGGAAAGGAAAAGGGCTGGCCCAGAAAGAAACCCCGCAGCTCTCCCAAAATTACATTTTTTCTCAGTCTTTCTTTATATTGTGAACTTGTCAATACTGATTTGAACTGAGGCAAGTGAGGCCTGCAGTTCCTCAGCTGTCAGCCTGGGTTCAGTTGTGACGACCTAGACGAGTTCTAGATGCACTTTTGAGGGAATTGTGGTATGCCAACCACTCCTGGTATGGTTAGAAGCCATCTCCATATGCAGAAAATGCTTTTTCCTGTGGCTCACTGGAGTCCCATAGCCTTAAAAATGGCTTTATTACCCATTTCAGACAGATAGAAGTCAGCAACTTTGTTTCAAATCTGTTCTTGAATTTCTTAATGACAACTTCATATGCTGCTGCTAACTTCATATTGCCAGATAGGTTCTATGTGAGTGATGCTTAGATTCAACTGGGCAGGCAGTAATCATGCCTGGGTGAGTCTTGTGAAATTGAACTCAATTATCAATTAGCCTACATTTGTGTAATTTGTCCATTAAGTAGTATTAAAGGGGACATATTATGAAAAATGAACTTTTCAGTGCTTTTTCTTGTGTACACTAACTCTCTGGTGTGCCAACTGACACATAAAGTGTGCAATATGACAACCAGGTCAATCTGGAATAAGCTGGCTTTTCTTTACTACTGTGCTGGAGTGGGCCAGTCAGATTTTGCCCTTTCTCCGTAGAAAGTGGGCATCGCAATGCCCTTGTGCATTTTTTTCTTACCATGGGCGGGGTTTACCACAGCGTCTTGGGAAAAAAAATAAAGGACAGGAAGCCATTTTTCCTCAGCAAGCGACAGGTCAAGAAAGGTGGTGATGGGGATGAAATATAAATGCTCCGGCTGTTCTGTGGTGGGCTGCCAAAATCAGCATCGGTGCTTGCAGAAATTCCCACATTCTGAAGAAAAAATGGTGGAGTGGTTATAATTTATTTTTGACGGTAACGCCCCAATCCACATCGACAAGAACCTCCCTGTTTGTGCAAACCATTTTTTACCGAACTCTCACAAATTATGGAGAATATCAACAAGGACTGGCTACCAAGCCAATTCTGAAAGCTGGAGCAACCCAACTGTATGATACAGCACTGCTGACGAGAGAGCTGTAAGTATTTGGGCATTACATTAAAAAAAATATTCAACATTTATTTAACCTTCTAAATTTGTATTGCGGGGTTTGTCTCTGTCGTTGATATGAACACTGGGTTACCCCCGCATGTTAGTTCGCATACAGTGCAACTTAAAAATGCTCCAGGTTAACTTCTAGGCATTATTTCTGATAAGTATGCTTGTGTTATTTTGGTTAGCATCAGGGTGATAGCTTGTCATGTTACCTGACCGTAGCCACAACAGTTAAAGCTAACCGGAGAGGCGTTGTATGTGTCTGCAAAGTTGGTCTGATATTGAAGGAGAATTCCGGTGTGAAATTGACTTGGGGTGTATTGAAACATGATAACTAACAAACTAACTACTAACTTTTGTCGAATACCCTTCCTCAGTACGCACGCAACATTTCGAAATACATGGCTTTTCAGCCGAAGCTTCCAACAGGCTTACAATAGTAGTGAATTGGGCATAGTGTTGCTATGCAACACTTATTTTAATAAGTGAACCCAAAATGAGGGAGGGGTATAACAAAAAACCAAGATACATATAGCAGTACAAGAAAGTACAGATATGGACAGACATGGACAGGACACAACATGAAATGGGAGACAGGGAGAAAAAAGAAGGAAACAGAAAAAAGAGGAAGGGGAAAGAAAGAAAGAAAGAAGAGGGAAAAAGAATGAGCAAAATTATTCAATTAGCCAATAAGCAACAAAACTAAAAATAAAAATAAAACAAGGAAATAGGGTATAAAGATTAAAGAGTCGTAGTGTGCTTTGATATGTGTGATGATTATTGTGACTGGGGTCTGTGGTCATGGAAGTGGGTTTGGCGGTTCGGTGAGTTCAAAGTGGGTTATGAAAGGGTTCCATGTTTCATTAAAGGCTGATACAGCGTTTTGTTTGTGGGCTGTTGTTCTGATTATCGAAATGTGTTCTTTGAGGAGGTTAATCCAGTTTGTAACATGACAAGATTTTTTTGATTTCCAGTTTTGAAAAATTATTTTCTTGCCAATGGTTAGAGAAATAAGTAACGGATTTTTACATTTTGGTGGGAGGGTTATTTCTGTTGTATTTCCTAGTAGGCAGAGTGATGGGTGCATTGGAAATCTGCAGCCAAATATCATGGAAAGCTTTCCAGTTATTGTTGTCCAGAAGGAGTGAACCGGTTGGCAAACCCAAGTGGCGTGAAAGTAATTGTCTGTAGTGTCCAGAGTGCATTGCATGCAGTTGCCTGTGTCTACTAATCCCATTTTGAACATTTTACTTTGGGTGATGTGGGTTCTATGGATAGTTTTGTATTGTATCAGTAGCAGGTTGGAGTTATTGGACATAGAGAAGATGTTATTATTGACTTGTATCCAGAAGTCGGGGCCGGGAGAGATATCCAAGTCATTTTCCCATTTTGTGGTTGGAAGTGAAATTGAGGTATCTTGTATGGATATAAGTCTATATAGTTTGGAGGTGATTTTCTTTGAGTTTGTAATTTTCATGATCTCTGTACTTAGTTTCAATGGTTCTAATGTGTTCTTGGTTATAATAATTTTGGATTTTATTACATATTTAAGCTTCTGGTAGCGGAGGAACTGGTTTCTTCCTACGCCGTACTTCTGAACTAAGGTGTTCAATGAAATGAGTTGGTTGTTTTCAAATAGGTGTTGGAGATGTGTGATTCCTTTTAGTAGCCATGATGGTAAGTGAACGGGGGTTTTATGTGGTTGAAAGTCTGGATTGTTCCAAATTGGAGTGAACTTGCATGGTGGTAGTGATGATTTAGTAATTTTGTAAGTTTTCTACCAGGCTGTCAGAGTTGTGGAGATTGTGTTATATTTACTATAGTTAAGTTTTTGAATTGATTGTGGTAGGAAGGGAAGGTCTGTGATTAAGGTGGGTTTACATCGATTTTGTTCTAATTCTAGCCATGGGGTATTGTACAGTATTTGTGTCCATTTGAAAAAGTATTGTAATTTATTTGATAGAAAGTAATTGAGAAAATTTGGTGCTTCGAGGCTGCCTTGTGATTTTTGATTTTGTAGTGTTGAGAGTGAGATTCTGGGTTACTTGTTTTTCCAATAAAATTGAGTTGTTATCGAGTAAAGCGTTTGGAACCATTTGACAGTGGGGGTGATGGGGAGAACTGAAAACAGATAATTTATTTGGGGTAGAATTTTCATTTTGACTGTTGCAATTCGTCCTATGAGGGTGAGTGGAAGTTTTGTCCAGCGTCTGAGATCATCTTCAGTTTTTTTTTATTAAGGGGGTGTAGTTGAGGTTAAAGAGCTCTGACAGTCTGGGGGAGATATTGATGCCCAAGTATTTTATGTCACCAGTGTGAAGTGGAAGGGGTGGATCTTGGGCTGCAGAATTCCAAGTTGTTTCAGATAGTGGTAGAATAGTTGATTTGTTCCAATTTATTGTGTAATGTGAGATTTTGGAGAAGTTGTTAATGACATTAAAAGTTTCCTGTAGTGACACGGAGGGGTTCTGTAAGTATGGAAGTAGGTCATCTGCATAGAGGCTAAGTTTGTGTTCTGAATTTTTGTCCTGAATTCCTTCAATTTTGTTATTCTGTCATATTGCTGCTGCGAGTGGTTCGATTAAAAATGGCAGATAGAGATGGTGAGAGTGGGCATCCTTGTCTGGTTCCTTGGTGAAGAGTGAAGCTTGGTGATGTGATCCCATTTGTGGTTATTGTGGCTCTAGGTGAGGTGTAGGGTGTTCTTATCCAATGTATGAATGACTCCCCAAAACCAAATTTATGTAGGGTAGCGAATAAAAATGTCCAATTTACTTTATCAAATGCTTTTTCTGCGTCTAGTAATACAATGATGGTTTTGTTTTGTTGTTGCTGTGACGTATTGATTAAGTTAAAGAGTCTGCGGATGTGGTCTGAGATATGTCTATTTGTGATGAAGCCTGTCTGATCAGGGTGGATTAATATAGGGGTGACCGTCTCTATTCTTGTTGCAAGTGTTTTTGAGATAAAGTCAGTATTAATTAGTGAGAGAGGGCGGTAGCTGAAGGGATTGGTTGGATCTTTATTGGGTTTTAGTACAAGTGACATCACTGCAGTATTCATATGTGTGGGTATTTTAGAGGTAGTTTTAATTTGTTGTGTGACTCTGTAGAATAATGGTGACAGAATATCCCAGAAATGTTTGTAGTATTCTGCCGGTAATCCATCTGGTCCGGGTGATTTATTGTTGGGCATGTTATTGAGGGATTTTCTGAGTTCTTCTATGGTAAGGGGTGGATCTAAGATGTATGCTTGGTCTGATGAGAGCGTTGGTACGTCAAGATTATTTAGAAAGGTGTTTATTTCTGATTGGTTAGGGTCATGTTCTGATGAATAAAGGTCACTGTAAAAATTGTTGAAATATACTATTTATGTCTTTTGAGTTTTGGGTGATTGTGCCTGCAGAGTTACGGATAGATGGGGTAATTACTCTCTCTTTCCTATGTTGTAGTAAATTTGCCAGATATTTACTTGATTTATTACTATAATGAAAGTTTTCATATTTGAGTTGCTGAATAATGAACTGTGTTTTTTTGTGTATGATGCTTTCCTTTTGAGTTTTAAGTTGGGTTAAGTCGTTTCGTATTTGTTCACTGTGGCGATTGAAAAGTTGGTTTGTTAATTGTTTAATCTTTAGTTCTAAAGTATTTTCCAATTGTTGTTGTTGTTGTTGTTTTTTTCTTGTGTACTGAATATGATATGATTTTACCAGTCATTACTGCTTTACCTGTTTGCCAAAGTATTGCTGGTGAGATTTCTGAAGAGTCATTCATCTCCAGGAAGGATGCCCACTCTCTCTTGATCATCAACCTACTGTCGATGTCTTCTAGGAGAGATGTATTGAAGAGCCATCTTGTAATTGGTGTAGTGTATGTTTGGACATTTATTGATAATGAGACGGGGGCATGGCTGCTGATCATAATTGGATGAATTATGTTTTCACTGATATGTTGGTTAAGGGAGTTGCTGGTGAGAAAAAGGTCAATTCTAGATGAGGATTGATGAACAGAGGAAAAATGTGAATATTCTCGGCAGGATGGATTTCTCACTCTCCAACTATCGGCAAGTCCATAATCTTCCATGTTTTGTTTTATTGTGTCAGAGGAGTGCCAGTTCCTTAGGTTGCCAGCAGCACTTGAGCGGTCGATTTTGGGGTTAACCCTCTCCAGGCTCATGTTGCAAATTTGCAACAATAAATCAATTGATGACTGATAATAAAATATAAAGACCACATGGGAAATGGTTTGATAAAGTTATCCTTCCAGCTCAGTATTGCAAAAATACTACGTTAGTTCCACCTGCAGCCACTAGTGTATAAAAACATTTCTTCATGAATGAAAGATTTTTCATACCTCAAAATAATAAATTGGGCTGGATCATCAATGTTGGGACCATAAATATTTGTAAATGTATATATGGTGTGGTTAATAGATGCAGTGATGATGATAAACCTTCCGCCTGGGTCGGTGATTGATGTATTGTGGACAAGTGGGATATTTTTATTTTCGTAAAATTGAAACACCTCTTTGTTTACTATTGTATGAAAATATTTGGTTGAATTGTTTAAATTTAAAATATTGTAGTTCTGAATCGGTTAAGTGTGTTTCTTGTATGAAGCATATATCAGCCTTTAATTTTACGAGTTGGTTAATAATCTTGACTCTTTTGGACTGTGTTCGGATGCCACATACATCCATAAATATATCAAAGAACTTCACGAATGGCAGTGGGCACATAGGACATGAAAAAGCCAGAAAACAGCGGTGACAACAAAACGCGAGAGGGCAGTATTCTCATAGGGAGAGCTGTAGGGGGAGAGTTGTCTTGAAATAAAATTCTATAGGAGCTATGCCGGGAAGGAGATTTATGAGAGCTCGGAAATACGTTGTGCTAAATGTTTTCGATCAGGTCAGTTCATTGCGATCCGTTTAGAAAAGCCATGGCCTGGTTTTTTTTTTCGGTACAACTGCCCGTCTATAGCCTATACTGTCAATGACAAGTGTTGTACATTTGTCATTCTTTCTGGTTTCCTATAAGATTGGATATTATATTTTCCATCGTTTGTTGATTTCACGTGGATATTGATCATTTAGTCCTAAGTTTGTCCCTTTGAGTTCTCTTCCTTTGCTTTTTACCAGTTCTTTCTGTTTAAAGTGTTCAAATTCGGCGATGATGGGTCGTGGTTCTTTATTCGATTGTCTACCAAGGCGATGTTCTCTGTAGAAAGTGATGTTTTCAACAATATCGGGAGGTAGTTTCAGTTTCACTTTCATGAAATCTTTGATGAGTGCTTCAGGGTTGTCGGGTGAGTTTTCTGGGATTCCAGAAAAAAATGAGGTTGCCACGCATGGAGCGAGATTGTAAGTCCAAAATGGTTTCTTTCGTCGGTTTGTTTTCTTTGGTGATGGAGTGCATTGTGTTCTTTTATTGTTTTAACAGATGATTGCTGTTCCTGGTTGGATTGATTAAGCGAGAGAATTTGGTTGTGTGCGAATTCCAAGCTATTGCGCAGATCCTTTTTTTTCTCGTGTAATGATATGAGTAAATCCAGTTTTTTGTTATTGCTGGCGAGTACACTAACCTCAATGTTGGTGGTCTCCAGGTCGTCGGTGTCTGTGGACGAGTCTGCTTTTTTCCTTTTGTTTGGATTTTCCGGGTCCGGTTCGATATTATTTTGCAGAGAGTAGTAGTCGTCCATGAAGTTTTCGAGGTCTGTTAAGTTCTCCACCGTATCTGTATTCTGTTTGATTTGACTGAGTAAGTTACTTTGTGAAATCAGATCCGAGGAGTGGCTTGAATTTCTTTTGATTTCTTTTTAAAAGAGTATTTTATATTTTATATTCGTTTGCTTGGTTTCTTCTCAGCAGAAGGGCGCCGTCATATTAAATCTTATCTCCTATCGTGTTGCTTCCTCTCGCACATCACATCCTCCAACCGCAAGTCACATCCTCCAATTATATAATAATTTAAAATTATTATATAAGAATGATATATTTAAGAAATTTGTCAAAAACTTGCTTAAAACTAAAAATTATATTGATATTTCCTTGGCAAATAACAAACTGAAACAACTAAATAGTCCTTATTCACACATTTAAAAACAACAACTATATTTAGTATGGTCTTCTTTGGCCTTGATAACAGCTTGCATTCTTGCATTCAACCATTGTTGCGGCTGATGCCGAGTAAGTGCTTGTGAGTAGTGATGGGACATTTGAAGCGAGGCGCCGGAGCCCGTGTCGAGAAAAAAGGGGCGTGCCAGTTGAAGCCCCGATTCGAGGCTTGCGTCGTTACCGTAAAAATCACGTGACTGATGACAAACGAGGCCTCGGTTTGTGGAGAGTACGTCATTGGTTCGTTCAACGTATCGCCTCCTGATAAATACGCTCCGAATCTCTCGTCACTCTGTGGGTATTGTCGGCGTTTGTATAAGATGGAGAGAGGTGTAGTGAGTTACATATTATTTTCCCCATTGTTGGACATTGACGTGAGAGTGTCAGTTATTTCTGTTTTTAAATAATGTCACTCCTGAATTTGTGTTTTTGAATAAAAATGATTTTTAAAAAAAGCAAAGTATCGTGATTGTTTCGTTGCTATTTTGATTATGAACAAATATAGCTACTTACACAATTATGTCCATATACTTACACATGCACATGCTATAGATTAGAACAAGTATTTGACACTAACGTGTCTTTGTCCCCCGCCACAAAATGTGAAATCGTGTCAAAATGAACAATTTCTCGGTGTGACCTTGAGGATGGCGCGAAGGTCACCGAAATGGACTGGCGCCGGGGTATCACCCTAATACATGTTGACATAAGATTTGAAGTAAATCCGTCGATTCGTTCTTGAGATATGTCGCTGACAAGGCTATCAGTGTGAAAATCCTCAATCTCTCGGTGTGACCTTGAGAATGGCGCGAAGGTCACCGAAATGGACTGGCGCCGGGGTATCACCCTAATACATGTTGACATAAGATTTGAAGTAAATTCGTCGATTCGTTCTTGAGATATGTCGCTGACAAGGCTATCAGTGTGAAAATCCACAATCTCTCGGTGTGTCCTTGAGAATGGCGCGAAGGTCACCGAAATGGACTGGCGCCGGGGTATCACCCCAATATATACTCAGCAACAAAAGTTTCTGTGACACCGATATTGTTAATTATTTTTCATAACGCAATTATGAAATTGTCATACATGGTGATATCAGACTGAAACAGTACACGTAAACACAACATTGAAATGGAAATCATGAAAATGCGAGAAAATGACTTTGCACGTGAAAATGTGCGTAAATCATGCTTGTGGATGGCAATAAAAGAGGAGAATTTTTGGAATGTTCACATTGTGCCTGATGAACGACGGAAGCATCACTTATCGAAAACACAGCCATTTCGGATCAGGAACTCTACCCTCTAAATGCCAAGACTGTCTGAAAATGATCGGTGGAGGGCAGAGGGAAGTTGCTCATCGCCTGAATGTCCACCGAAACACAATTTGGAACTTATGGCAGCGTCATCAGCAGACAAGACATGTCAGAGACTGTCCTCGCAGCGGCCGTCCACGAGTAACCACTCCCAGACAGGACAACTGGATTCGAACAACCCATCTTCGAAATCGATTCCAACCTGCAACCATAACTGCAAGAACGATACCTGGTTTGAGGCGACTGTCTGCACAGACAATCCGTCGCCGTCTCCGTCATTTTGGCATTGTCCCACGTCGGCCAGCAAGACGTCCAATACTCACAGTACAACACCGACGACTGCGTCTACAGTGGGCACAACAACATCGACGGTGGATCCAACGTCAGTGGGATCTTGTACTCTTCACTGATGAATCAAGATTCATGCTTAACCGATGTGATGGTCGTTTACGTGTATACCGTCGACGTGGAGAACGTTATGCCAACAACTGTGTTCAGGAATTTGATCGTTTTGGAGGTGGTAGTGTCATGATTTGGGGAGGGATCACGGCTAGAAACAGAACAGATTTGCTTGTTATTGATGGAAATCTGACAGGTCAAAGATATCGCGATGAAGTGCTACGGACATTGGTGGTACCGTTTTTGATGCAACATGGTCCCGGAATAACGCTGCAACATGATAACGCCAGACCACACGTTGCAAGGATTGTACAGCAGTATCTGATGCAACAACATGTCAATGTCCTGCCATGGCCAGCCAGATCCCCAGACATGTCCCCAATCGAGCATCTTTGGGACGAGATGGATTGACGTTTGCGGCGGTTGGATAACCCGCCAGCTACACTCCAGGAATTGCGACAACGTCTACGTCAGATTTGGAATGACATCCCACAGCAATTTCTGGCACATCTGATTCGGTCCATGCGCCGGAGATGCGTTGCTTGCATCATGGCACGAGGAAGTCACACCAGGTATTGAAGTGTGAAGGTCACAATTGGTTAGACGTCAGACAAGTGCTTCATGACGCATGAAAATGACATTTTTCGTTTTGAGTGACGTTGGCACTGAAAAGTCAGTGTTTCTCCTGTTAAATAAACATATTGATTGCATTGAGATCTTTGCGTGTCATTTATAACATACACATAAATGGTGTCACAGAAACTTTTGTTGCTGAGTATATGTTAACATGGAATTTGAAGTAAATCCGTCGATTCGTTCTTGAGATATCTCGCTGACAAGGCTATCTGTGTGAAAATGCACAATCTCTCGGTGTGACCTTGAGAATGGTGTGAAGGTCACCAAAATCGACTGGCGCCGGGGCCTCACCATCATACATGTTGACATGAAATTTGAAGAAAATCCGACAATTCGTTCTTGAGATATCGCGCTGACAAGGCCAAAAGTATGAAAATCGACAATCTCTCGGTGTGACCTTGAGAATGGTGCGAAGGTCACCAAAATCGACTGGCCCTGGGGCATCACCATCATACATGTTGACATCAAATTTGAAGAAAATCCGACAATTCGTTCTTGAGATATTGCGCTGACAAGGATTCGGGACGTACGGACGGACGTACGGACGGTCGTGAATACTATGTCCCCCGCTAATAATGAATGTTGCCACCAAATATGAAATCAATCCGAGGCTTCCTTCTTAAGATATCGCGCAGACAAGCATTTCAGTGTCAGAATCTATCATACCTCGGTGTGACCTTGAAAATGTCGCGAAGGTCACCAAATTCGACTGGTGCCGGGACATTACCCTAATACATGTTGACACCAAATTTGAAAAAAATCCGATGCTTACTTCTTGAGATATCGCGCAGACAAGCATTTCAGTGTCAGAATCTATCATACCTCGGTGTGACCTTGAAAATGTCGCGAAGGTCACCAAATTCGACTGGCGCCGGGACATTACCCTAATACATGTTGACTCCAAATTGGAAAAAAATCCGATGCTTACTTCTTGAGATATCGCGCAGACAAACATTTCAGTGTCAGAATCTATCATACCTCGGTGTGACCTTGAAAATGTCGCGAAGGTCACCAAATTCGACTGGCGCCGGGACATTACCCTAATACATTTTGACTCCAAATTTGAAAAAAATCCGATGCTTACTTCTTGGGATATCGCGCAGACAAGCATTTCAGTGTCAGAATCTATCATACCTCGGTGTGACCTTGAAAATGTTGCGAAGGTCACCAAATTCGACTGGCGCCGGAACATTACCCTAATACATGTTGACACCAAATTGGAAAAGAATCCGAGGCTTCCTTCTTGAGATATCGCGCAGACAAGCATTTCAGTGTCAGAATCTATCATACCTCGGTGTGACCTTGAAAATGTCGCGAAGGTCACCAAATTCGACTGGCGCCGGGACATTACCCTAATACATGTTGACACCAAATTGGAAAAAAATTCGATGCTTACTTCTTGAGATATCGCGCAGACAAACATTTCAGTGTCAGAATCTATCATACCTCGGTGTGACCTTGAAAATGTCGCGAAGGTCACCAAATTCGACTGGCGCCGGGACATTACCCTAATACATGTTGACTCCAAATTCGAAAAAAATCTGATGCTTACTTCTTGAGATATCGCGCAGACAAGGTTTCGGGACGTACGGACGTACGGACGGTCGTGAATACTATGTCCCCCGCTTCGCGCGTTCCGCGCGGCGGGGGACAAATATGTCCATTGTTTATTGTTCCTGCACACAGAAGTTTTTCATACATTTTCGCTCAGGTGATGGTACTGTTCATTGACTGTCATATGTTGTTTTGCCCAGCAGAGGGCAGCATTTAATCTTTCATTGAGGCCTCGAGTACTGAACCTTTCGGTGAAGCAATGGGCTGGAAAGCCTCAGTGATTCATGAGGCTTCATTTGACCATCACTACCTGTGAGTGTGTCTGCGTGTGTGTGTGTGCATGCGTGTGCGCCTGTGTCTGTCTCCCCTCAGATTGCCAGGTGGAGGTGGAGGATTGGGGCGACTGGGAGTGTTCGGCTGTCTTCCAATCAGCAACCGACAAAGAAATGGCAACTTCCTTAAAACGCTGGAGAGAGCGTCATTCGGGAGCGGCTGTTTCCTGTAGTGGACTGTCGCCCAAACTTCGTCTAGCTCGGCTCGATAAAAACTTAGAAACTGTTGCTTCTGATAGTGTTGTTCTCCTTATATTATTTAGAGTTGAATTGGACTTTGCAAATAGTCTTTGTTTGGCATTATTCGTTGTTGTTGATTTTGAACAGTCATTCATTTGTATGAAATTTATTTTATTTTATTTATTTTATTTAAAAAAAACCTCTGTTAAACCTTTTACATCTGGTTTTATGTTAAAGTTTAAAGTTTATTAATGGATAGCCCCTTGAGATGAAACATCTCGTTTTCAAGGGGTCCAGAAAAAAAAACAAAAACACAAGTACACATAAGTATACATATAAGTAACTGACACAATCACATACCATGAACACATACACAAGGCTCTCATTTACCGAACCACCGACACATCATTCCTGTAGACTCACAATACCCACGCAAATAAATGCAGATACTACAATACATATTTTAAAGCAGGGGTCGGCAATAAGCGAATCCGGCCCGCCGAACCTTCCAATCCGGCCCGCGACTGAGCTCAACTAGTTCATGTACTGTATCTCAGTCTTTATGTGCGCCTGTAAGTCAATGTGCTGGGACATGGAAACACGTAAAGTATTTGTGTGTGTCTGCGAGCCTCTGCACTGGGATAAGGAATCACCCACCTCCCCAAATCACCAAGCGCGACAGTTTGGGGAGCGGGTTTTCCCTGCCTGTCTGCAAAGGGATGATTTTGGCCGCCGCCTCAGTTCAACCGAAGTATTCAGAAGAAGCGTTTTTTGCGCATGCTCAAACCCATTCTCAAAAGCCGTGGCGGTGCACATTTGATGCGACACGGTTGTTTTTTCGTGCACGTCCGCGGCGCACAGCTGCACGAACCTGCTTCTCCCCCGGTGTTGTGTCCCGGTTCCTTCGGCCTGTGTCTCTCCTAATGTTTCCTCACTGAGCTTTGCCTCGTTTGAAATGTGAAGAAAGCCCATGTGAGGAAAAACGTTGCCTCCGAGATGTAGAATGAGTGTTATAGAAGAGAAACACATATTTCAGGACCACTGACTTGTATCCTCAGAACAGACATGTCCTTGATTGTCAGCCTCCTTTCATATTACGCAGTGTCTACGTGTCCGAAAGTCGGACAGGGTTTTAATATATCTCCGTGTCCGATAGTCGGATGGTTTCAATAGAACTCCGAGTCCGACAGTTGATTATTGTTTTTAATTTCTTCAAATCTACTGAATCTTTTAGATATAGTGAATGTTTTGATAAGAGGGCTCAGTTCTTCAAGATGAGTACCGAGAATTTCAATCAATGTTTCTGTTTGAGCTCTGCTCTATAAAGTGAGTCGACAATGTCCGTGTCTGACAGCCCAAAAATAAAAAAATAAAAGAGGACAATTAGAACAGATTGATAACGAAATAAAAAATAAAAAGAAACATTTTAACAACAAGCCGAACATCCAACGAACACTGCGATTTATTTGTTTGCGGGCCATCTTTTTTGGATGTTCTGTTAGTTGGTGAGATATTTTTATTCTATATTTCGTAATAAATCTGTTCTCATATCAATACTTTCACTTTTTGCTAGCTGCCGGACATTGAGTATTTTGCATTTCGCGTCGGACAGTCTTGATCGTGCATCTGATATTTAATTCACAATGTCAATGGTCATGGGATTGATTTGCTCACGCACCATTTTATATCTGCTGTGGAAATAAAGCGTGAATCTGTTTGATCCATCTGACTAATTTTCAAAAGAGAGACCGAATAAAGACTAAATAATAAAGTCTATCTTCAACGGAAGAAAAGACAAATAAAAAGACCAAGAAAAGTCGATAGCTATCAATTTGCATTTTGTGAAGGTCGAAAACAAATGTGATGGGGAGGACACTAGGACCCTGTTAATGGCCTAAGGTGTTCTACCGTAGGTTTATAGGTCAGTGCGTCAACTGGGACGCATGATTAAGAATACACCTGTGCGCTCCTTTTCCCTTTGTTTGGCCGGCGTCCCGGTTAGTTTCAGAACAAGAATGGTATGTCTTGTATTTAAAATAATTCTTGTATTAAATTGTTTTTGAGTGCCACATGCTGTCATTATCTGATCTAAAGGGGGAAAAGTGCTGCTGTTTGCCTTAAGAATTGTGATATTTGTGCTGTTAGAATGTGCGTGTATGGGTGGTCTTTTTGATCACCATATGAATGTCAGTAATTAACTGCACTTTTTGGTATGCATTTTGATAAACACTTGCAATAATTATTACTTGCTGCAGTTATGCGGTGCAGACCACGCGGCTTGTCTGATGTGAAGTGCATGAAATTCACCTGGTAAAAAAGGTACGAACTACGCAATTTTCCCTTTTGGGCGGCTGTTATGATAACTTCAGCGACATAGTATACGTTTTTCTCCTCCGCTTTCAATTGTTTCTATTTACAGGACTGTGCAACTACGGCGTGAGGCCACTGTTTTTCCCACCTGCGTTTTATAATAGGCCATTGTTGTTTGCTGATTGAATTGGGTGTGTGCGAGTGTATGCTCTTGGAGCTCAAGGATAGTGTTTTTTTTAATTATTTTGTGCGAACGCTGCTTGCTGGGGTTGAGCGGTACTGAATCTTCTAGTCTCTTTAAATTCTGCGCTAATGCTGCTTGTTTGAATTCGAGGATTGCAGATGACTGTAGTCTTTCTAAATTCCTCTGTGGTGGTGTTAACGCTGTTTAACTTGAACTTAAGCAGCAGTGATCAATATCGTAGTTTCTTTAAATTCTCCTACGGAGCTAACATGGTTTATCCTATATCTATTAACTAGTGTTGGCTATTTCTTTAAATTGCTCGGGTGTCCGTGTTTAGAGGCGGTAGTTGCCTGGGGTAACTAATTCAGGTGCTGACTTTGAAACCTTGTAATATTAAGCGTGTGTTTCGATGGATATGAATGTTATCAGCTGACGTTAATTATTGGCATCTTGAATACGGTGGAGCAGGCCGGTCCACACCCGCTGTAAATACCCTTGGTGTACTATCTGGCCTGGGGACTTTTGTAGTGTGTGTAATTTCTGGGATTGTTTTTTTCTTTCTCGCTCTGCTCCCTTCTTGGACTGGGTGTCAGCCAAGCTGGTATAATATCTAGTTGGATAGGCTGTTCTCTGCCTTGTCTTAAAGGCCCCCCTTCTGACGTGGTGAATAGGTTAATCTCTTTTCAAGCAACCTTTGCGTTGCCGTTGTACTGTGTTTTCGGCGACCCAAGTTGGTTGGGGTATCGACCGATTGTGATGTGTAGCAGTACTTGATTGAATCACTTGTGCCGTGTTGCGTTTCGAGTGTCTTGAATTTGTTTGTGCCTTGTTTCTATTGTCATTAGGGTCCTTATGGCCTTGGTAGGTGGTGTGGCTGCTAATTAGTAGATTGGCTGACACTATTCAAGGAGGGTTCAAAGTCATTTGAAATTTGATTTATTTTTTTGGGGTTGTTTGTTTTATTTTTTTTTTCTTTTTGGTTTACTTTGAGTGGACTGAATTTGGATGTGTCCCCATTGCAGTAATACACCCTGGGTATACGCAAGGTTACAATTGTTAAAGGAATTTATTGTCCTAGACTGAGTCATTGGTGAGCCTATCAAACAAGTGCGTGGCAATTTTATTACGGCGGTGTTATTTAATCCCTACTATTGAATTTGTAATAGATTTTTATCCTTTGCCATTATTGATTGTATACAATAAAATTGTGGAAATCTTTGTGCTTAACCTCTATGTTCATTCATTTGAACACCCTGCTCGCGGGGAGTTTGGGTATCATCATTAATTGGGTCTCCCACCCTTCTAATTGGGAGTGGCGTAATCGGGTGTGAAAGTTTTGGAGGCAAAGTGCCTCCTATTGGCTACACAAACATGACCAAGTTTGTAGCCTACGTCTAATAATTCCTGGAATACTCGAAACATGAGAACTTTTATGACTTTCGGAAACGGAGTATTTTATGATCTCTGTCCGACAGTCGTTAAATTCGTCATAAATGCACGATATCCCGGCGCCAGTGTCGACTCACTTTATTGAGCAGAGCTTAAACAGAAATATTGATTGAAATTCTCGGTACTCATCTTGAAGACCTGAACCCTCTTATCAAAACATTCACGTTTGCTATCTAAAAGATTCAGTAGATTTGAAGAAATTAAAATCAATATTCGACTGTCGGACACGGAGTTATACTGAAACCATCCGGCTGTCGGACATGGAGATATATTAAAACCCTGTCCGACTTTCGGACACGTAGCCTAGACAGTTCGTTCATATTAAGCTGAAAATCAGCAGTGTAAGCTCCAGTATATGTAAATGATATGATTGGTCAAGATTTTTCATTTTATATCATGCAAAACACCAAAAATGTGTGTAAATGAAAATGATGTGCTTACAAGTAAAATAAAAATATAAACAATAAAAATAATATCTGATATTAATAATAAATTATTCGGCAAAAAGATTAATTTCAATCTAGGGGCCTATTTGAATGTCCGGCCCCCGAGGTGTCTGTTGAGAAAAAAATGTGGCCCTCCAACAAATGTAATTGCCTACCCCTGTTGTAAAGCAATAGTAATGGCAATACTACCTTTTATACAATAATAATAGTAATAATAACAATAATAGGCCTAATAATAATACAATATTGTTCCTGTATAATAAGAATAATATTTATGTAGCAATAAACATTAGATTTACACAATAACAATAGATAAGCACACAAATTCCACAAAATATTAAAGAGAGAAAAGACATCACCATTAGATGCAGCAGCATTTTGTTTTAAGAAAAGATTATAATGAGCTCTTAAAAAGGTGGAATGAGGTAATTGTTCGTATGTGAATTGGTAGATTATTCCAGTCTGAAGGAGCTTTGAATTTAAAGGCCTTTCTGCCAATTACTTTATTTGTTAAGGGGACAGAAAAGAAAGGTTGCTGAATATGTCTAAGAGAATATGAGGATGTGTATGGTATTAAATACTGTTTTAAGTAAGAAGAGAAGGACAATGAAAGTGGACACATTTGAATATGCATTGGAGCCAATGGTAATGTTTTCTTGCACTGAGGGGTAACCAGTTTAAGGATTCATACATAAGACAGTGGTGGGTACGATATGGACACCTTAATATAAATCTGTAGAGTCTGTTGTAGAGAACGTTTAGAGGTTGAAGATATATTTTATTAGTGTTCTGATAGATAATATCATAATCCAAAATGGGTAATAGTAATTGTGACAATTCTTTTCCTTATCTGCAGGGTAAAACAGTTGATGGAACGATAAAGAATACCTAGATTGCAACTTAATTTATTTATGATGGAGTCAATGTGATATTTGAAGGAGAGCAATGGATCAATCCAGAGACCAAGATATTTAAAAGAAGTCACCTGTTCAAGGGATGAGCCATCATTAAATGAGATAGTAAGATCGGAGCTGTCACCAAGACCTAGTCTGGTTCCAAACAGCATACTACATGATTTATTTTTGTTCTGGAGTAATTTATTTGACGTGAACCATTTCTGAACCGAGGAAAACTCATTTTGTAGGGATCGCTCAATATCAGACTTTTTGACAGCAGATGTATAGATTACGGTGTCTTCAGCGTATAAATGTGTTTGACAGTCAGAACAGAGCTTAGGGAGATCATTGATGAAAATGGAAAAAAGAAGTGGTCCTAGAGATGAACCTTGTGGTACTCCCTTCTCAACAGTTAAATAGTTAGATTGACTACCGTTGAGTCGGACACACTGACGTCTATTATGAAGATAAGAGTTGAGCCAAAGTAAGGCATTTTGGGAGGCTCCAATTGAATAAAGTTTATCGAGGAGTAAATGGTGATCAACAATGTCAAAGGCCTCAGATAAATCCAGAAGGATTGCACCAGTGAGTTTTCCATTCCCAGAGGCAGTAAATATATCATTAGTAAACTTTAAGAGTGCTGTAGTGGTTGAGAAGTTAGGTCTAAAGCCAGACTGGCATGGAGATTGGATATTTGATTCAGTAATATAGCGAGATAGTTGATTGAATATTAATTTTTCAAAGATTTTGGATACAGAATTGATTATAGAGATTGGGCGAAAATTATTAATGTTGTGTGGGTCTCCACCCTTATGAATTGGAGTAACTATGGCAGGTAACTATGCTACCTCCTTTTAACCCCTTCAAGAGCTGTGGACGTAACAACCATTAAAACTAAATTTAATGTTCTGGAATGCACAAAAATAACTGTTATTTGGCTTCTTAATCCAAAGGTAATAATGTGCTTTATTTTTTTCAGCGTTTTTTGCAAAACAGTAAATTTGAAAATTAATAGATAACAAAAATTATATCTCAGCATTAAAAATATCATTTCAGTTAGAGCTTGCGCATACTGGTGGATTAACCATTAGAGAAACATAGAAATCAATTTCATTTAGGGCAGCTGTGGCATAAACTTTACATTGGGTGGTAATCTAATAAATTTGTTAAGCACTGTATTTCCCATTACACTCTAATGGTACACCTGAATGAACCCACGCCCCCCCCCCCCCCCCCAAAAAAAGGAAAAACCTGACGCTGCAGTCTACGAAAGGTACAGCTAAACAGGAAGCGTAAGTTATTTGTTATAAACGCCTTGCGGAGACCAACAAAATGGAACTACTGCTCTTTGTGGCGTTGACGTTCTCTCCCGTTTCAGTCGTTACAGGTACAGCACTTTAAAATACTTGCAAATAATATCCTTTTTGTCATGATTCTCCAATATTGATGTGTTCAAGAATCAGGGATGATGTAGTTTTGACGTTCATGACAGCCGCATGACAGTAATTGTGAATTTAGCCAAATGGCTGCAGCTGCTCTGTACACAAGCCGTATGTAGCTATTTGATGTATCGATGGTTTTCACTGAACAGTTGGATTTACTGCGTTGACTGTGTAGTTTTAGGGGTGACCGGATACAGTGGATATTGTTTTAAGGTAAAAGTTCACTGAAACTTATGTAGGGTCCTGTAGGGCCCCTGGGTGTAAGGTGGGGGAGTAAGGGGGTTGTGGTAGTTACAAATAAATTTGTGTCTGTGTTGACTTGGAATATGTTACCAACTGAAAATTATTGTTTGATTTAAAAACAAAAATTTCACTATTCCTTTTTTAGAAACCCTTCATTACTGTTTGAAAGTCATTCTCAGTTCTGCCTTTCATTTTTAAGCAGCTTGCAGGATTGCACGGTTTCTAGGTCAGTCGGAAAAAGTATTTCCTGTGAGCAGGTCTGTGCGTGTGTGTGTGTGTTTATGCGGTGTGTGTGCGCGTGTGTTGATGCATATGTATGTTGTAGCAGCGAAATAGCGGCCCACCAAGATATCAGCTTCAAGCAATATTTGCACCGATATCATCCTTTATAAGCTTCTAGCTCACAAATCTCTCCATCTGTGCCGGACCTCAGATAACCATTGAGACTACCAAGCCAGCTGTGGCAGATTCTTTAAGGCTATGAAAAATAATGACAAATTTTGATATGCACTTGATATGCTATTTTCGGATGAAGTATAATCAAAGTCGGTGCTTTATGATCAGAGTTTTCTATTACAGTTGAACGGCTGGCTACGAAGCTGGTTATTTTGAGGCAGATGGACTATACTTCAAAATTGTTCCAGTTCTGATGCACACGATCTTGCTTGGGTCTTTGACCAGTGCATTGCCGATAGGACCAATGTCAAAGGCCTCAGATAAATCCAGAAGGATTGCACCAGTGAGTTTTCCATTCCCAGAGGCAGTAAATATATCATTAGTAAACTTTAAGAGTGCTGTAGTGGTTGAGAAGTTAGGTCTAAAGCCAGACTGGCATGGAGATAGGATATTTGATTCAGTAATATAGCGAGATAGTTGATTGAATATTAATTTTTCAAAGATTTTGGATACAGAATTGATTATAGAGATTGGGCGAAAATTATTAATGTTGTGTGGGTCTCCACCCTTATGAAGTGGAGTAACTATGGCAGGTAACTATGCTACCTCCTTTTAACCCCTTCAAGAGCTGTGGACGTAACAACCATTAAAACTAAATTTAATGTTCTGGAATGCACAAAAATAACTTATTTGGCTTCTTAATCAAAAGGTAATAATGTGCTTTATTTTTTTAGCGTTTTTTGCAAAACAGTAAATTTGAAAATTAATAGTTAACAAAAATTATATCTCAGCATTAAAAATATCATTTCAGTTAAAGAGCTTGCGCATACTGGTGGATTAACCATTAGAGAAACATAGAAATCAATTTCATTTAGGGCAGCTGTGGCATAAACTTTACATTGGGTGGTAATCTAATAAATTTGTTAAGCACTGTATTTCCCATTACACTCTAATGGTACACCTGAATGAACCCACGCCCCCCCCCCCCCCCCGAAAAACCTGACGCTGCAGTCTACGAAAGTTTCAGATAAACAGGAAGCGTAAGTTATTTGTTTTAAGCACCCTATTGAGACCAGCAAAATGGAAATACTGCTCTATGTGGCGTTGGGGTTTTCTCCCTTCTCAGTCGTTACAGGTACAGTACTTTAAAATGCTTGCAAATAATACCCTTTTTGTCACGATTCTCTAATATTGATGTGTTCAAAAATCAGGGATGATGTAGTTTTGACATTTATGACAACCGCATGACAGTAATTGTGAGATTAGCCCAAAGGCTGCAGCTGCTCTGTACACAAGCTGTATATAGTTATTTGATGTATTGATGGTTTTCACTGAGCAGTTGGATTTACTGCGTTGACTGTGTAGTTTTAGGGGTAACTGGATACAGTGGATATTATTTTGAGGTAAACGTTTGCTGAAACTAATGTAGGGTCCTGCAAGGCCCCTGGGTGTAAGGTTGGGGAGTAAGGGGGTTGTGGTAGTTACAAACAAGAAGCTGTCACTAAAGTGACTATATCCCCTGCAAGTTTTCTTCATAACGAACTTGTATATCAAGTAAAGGTAAACATTCATGTGACGCCTTTTTCACCTAAATATGATCAAAATGTGATCACAATCAGATGATTAGTTCCAAGGTAACAGCCCTGGCAGGACACATTTAGGTTTCCGACAAATTCATCACTTTTTGCCCAAAAACATCAAAAATTGTCAAAATATTTTCAAAATTGATTTTCATGACACATCGTTATGTGGATTTACACCTAAATACCAAATATGATCACAATCGGATGATTACATCCAAAGTTACAGCCCGGACAAGAAACGTCGCGGACGGACGGACGGACGGGACCCATTTTAATACCCCCCGCAACAACGTTGTTGCGGGGGATAATAAATGTGTGTATGTGTTGACTTGGAATATGTTACCAATTGAAAATTATTGTTTGATTTTAAAAAAAAAAAAAAAACTTCACAATTCCTTGTTTAGAAACCCTTCATTACTGTTTGAAAGTCATTCTCAGTTCTGCCTTGCATTTTTAAGCAGCTTGCAGGATTGTACAGTTTCTAGGTCACTCAGAAAAAGTATTTCCTGTCTGTGGTCTGTGCGTATGTGTGTTTATGTGGTGTGTGTGCGCGCGCATGTTGTTGCATATGTATGTTGTAGCAGCGAAATAGCGGCCCACCAAGATATCGGCTTCAAGCAATATTTGCACCAATATCATCCTTTATAAGCTCACAAATCTCTCCATCTGTGCCGGACCTCAGATAACTTTTGAGGCTACCAAGCCAGCTGTGGCAGATTTTTTAAGGCTATGAAAAATATTGACAAATATTGATATGCACTTGATATGCAATTTTCGGTTGAATTATAATCAAAGTCGGTGCTATATGATCAGTGTTTTTTATTACAGTTGAACGGCTGGCTACGAAGCTGGTTATTTTGAGGCAGATGGACTATACTTCAAAATTGTTCCAGTTCTAATGCACACGATCTTGCTTGGGTCTTTGACCAGTGCATTGCTGATAGGACCAATGCATTGTTAGTCATGTCAATGATTGGCAGTTATGTGAAGAAAATCACATTATGCCGTTCAATGATGATGTATTGACACCAAGTAAGATATCATACTAATTCAATAACTGAAGCATTTATGTGAGCCAACATTTGCTGATGAGGGTAGAGAGACTGTCAGTGACATTTGTAAAGTGATGCAGGCAAGACAATGGACTGGGGGTGCACCACAATTTAATACATCAATGGGAGACCCTGACTGTAGAGTTGCACCTCCAATCACACACTGCCGATGGCACTAGAGGGTAACACCGTCAGCATGCAGTTTAATCGTACTGCTAGATGCACCTGGCTGACCAGGAGTGGCTGCTAAAAAGCAATGAGGCCAACAAATTAATTGTCCCTGATGTGGCTGAGCTAATTTTTGCCTCACAAATGCAAATGTTGGATGATTACACAGGAAATTACACAGCTGGGATTTGAACATTTGACCATAGAGCTCCCAGATGATATTTAGGATTTTTACAGAGGGTCTTTTATTCAAGTTATCTCTTGAAAACAGCTAACAGATTATTCTGTCATAGGTGTTTGAGTGAAAGTACATGTCAATGCAGCACAATTCACAGTGATACAGCACATCTCGCTTGCAGCAATTATGGCTAACTTTAATTTATGATGATTGCAAGCTTGTTAATGTATCTATATGCCAGCAAGCTTGCTGTGCCTCAGTGTGATGATGTAAAAACCTGAATTCCTTACTCTTTCAGACGGTGAAGTTGCAGCTTATAAACCTAGTTCTGAACTCCATGTAGCGCATCCAATAATTTGTATACATAATAGATAACTTGCCGAGCAAGAACCTTAATTCCAGCTAACCGGTTACTACACCTGTGTAATTTCTCAGTTTTGTTGGTCCTCCAGCTTACACTGATGCACAGAAGATGCACAGATATTCACTGAGGAACTTGCCCCTGTTATGGTTGCAGGACCGTTGTCATGCATACTAGGGTTCCTTCATGATAATTCTGTGTTTGATGGCGGCGGTAAAACTGCTGCCGCTGCATTCCTCACTCACAATAAAGCAAATTGGAAACCTCAGGCATCTTGCTACTGAGAACACGTGGTTTCAATGTCCTCACACTGTTGGCGCAGTATTGCTCAACTGCAAACGAAAGTAAGATTCATTTTGACAACAAAAATTAAAAAAAAAAAAACTGTAAAAATCTGAATGAATGCAATTTTTGTGGGGAAATAAATACTTTTATCCTGCAGCTTTCAAGAAGCCCTATTGACATATTATTTCACAAAAATCTTAATTTACATAAAAATCTTGTTTCTATCACTGTTAAAATTGTAAACCTTTATTTGAATTTTTAACTATTGTGGCTTCTTCAAAAAAGAAAAGAAGTTTAAAAGATTGGTCTGGCATTACCAACCCAGAAAAAATGTGGCTTTCTCTGTGGAAAAAGGCCTAATTTAAGAAGTATACTGCCCCCCATGAGTAGAAGTATGGTTACTGACATGGTGCAAAAGAACTTGGCAAAGCATTTTGCATCCTGTATGTGAGGTACTTCCGATTGAATACAAGGGCTGTATTAAAATAGCCTTTTTTCTTTTGTCGAGAAAAGTCCCTAACTTCAAGAAAATAATATGGAGGTATTTACTGTACGTGGCAACAATGATCAGTGTGTTCAAATTTTCTAATTGTTAAGGAAAGGTCCTTTGATGCTTTCTAATTAACTGCTTTATCATAGGATACGCTGAACCATTCTTAGTGAAAACAAAGGAGATTTCAATATCCCACAATTCCATGCGACAGCAATATTTATATCAACGACCACTGAACCCGGCCAATCATGAAAACAAAGGAACACGGCCATATATGAAAAACTTTCATTGATTGAAAAGATGTGCATAAATAGAACGATGTATAAGTTTAATCTTAAATCAAGAAAACCGATAGCCAATCCTTACAATATTTTAGAATCTTGGGAGTATATGCTAGTTTTTCCAATTCCATGGAACCAGGTTCTTAATTTAATTTATGAAACAATTGATTCATCCGTAAGATTTTTTCAGTTTAAATAAATACAGAAAATTTTGGCTGTTAAAAAGATGCTTCATATTTCGGGAGTTCAGGGGTCAAACCTGTGTAGATTCTGTGATGAAGAGGTTTAGTCCGTGGATCATTTATTTTGGAACTGCCCCTGTGTAGGTCTGTTTTGGATGGGGGTTCAGGGATGGCTAGTTTCATATTCTGGTAGGTTTACACTAGATTTTCCCACCGTACCTCTGGGCAATCTAAGAATTGACTCCAGAACAATATAATAGAAGTATTATAATACTTCTCTGGAAAATGTTCATTTTGAAATCAAAATCTGCAGAAGCCTTGAGGACAGAGAGATTCAAACTCTATGTTCAACATCACAAAAAAATTGAATGCATTATTGCAAATGAAAACGGACTAAGTGTACATCAGGATAGATGGAAAGTGCTGAGAGCGGCAGAAGGATGGGAATGAGAATAACACAAGTAAATGTGTATGAGTCCATTAATATATGATGTATCTATGATTGTATGTCTACGCTAAAGCATTAGTATCTACCGTATGTATATAATTATGATCTATGTGTGTAATAGTACGTGTATGCTTATTCGTACATATTCAGGGTAATTTTCATTTAAATGTATTTACTATCTATATATATATATATATATATATATATATATATATATATATATATATATATATATATATATATATATTACTCAACAAAAATATAAACGGAACACTTTTGTTTTTGCTCCCATTTGTCATGAGATGGACTCAAAGATCTAAAATTCATTCCAGATACACAATATTACCATTTCTCTCAAACATTGTTCACAAATCTGCCTAAATGTGTGATAGTGAGCACTTTTGCTTTGCTGACACAATCCATCCCACCTCACAGGTGTGCCACATCAAGATGCTCATCAGACACCATGATTAGTGCACAGGTGTACCTTATACTGCCCACAATAAAAGGCCACTCTGAAATGTGCAGTTGTGTCTCACAGCAAAATGCCACAGATGGCGCAAGCATTGAGGGAGTGTGCAATTGGCATGCTGACAGCAGGAATGTCAACCAGATCTGTTGCTCGGGCATTGAATGTTCATTTCTCCACCAGAAGCCGTCTCCAAAGGCGTTTTAGAGAATATGGCAGTACATCCAACCGGCCTCACAACTGCAGACCATGTGTAACCACACCAGCCCAGGACCTCCACATCCAGCAGGTTCACCTCCAAGATCGTCTGAGATCAGCTACTCAGACAGCTGCTGAAACAATTGGTTTGCATAACCAAAGAATTTCTGCACAAACTGTCAGAAACCGTCTCAGGGAAGCTCAACTGCATGCTCGTCATCCTCATCGGGGTCTTAACCTGACTCCAGATCATCGCCGTAACAGACTTGAGTGGGCAAATGCTCACATTCGATGGCGTCTGGCACGTTGGAGAGGTGTTCTCTTCACGGATGAATCTCGGTTTACATTGTTCAGGGCAGATGGCAGACAGCGTGTGTGGCGTGGTGTGGGTGAGCGCTTTGCTGATGTCAATGTTGTGGATCGAGTGGCCCATGGTGGTGGTGGAGTTATGGTATGGGCAGGCATCTGTTATGGGTGAAGAACACAGGTGCACTTTATTGATGGCATTTTGAATGCACAGATATACCGTGATGAGATCCTGAGGCCCATTGTTGTGCCATACATCCATGAACATCACCTCATGTTTCAGCAAGATAATGCACGGCCCCATGTTGCAAGGATCTGTACACAATTCTTGGAAGCTGAAAATGTCCCAGTTCTTGCATGGCCAGTATACTCGCCGGACATGTCACTCATTGAGCATGTTTGGGATGTGCTTGACCGGTGTATACGACAGCGCGTACCAGTTCCCACTAATATCCAGCAACTTCGCACAGCCATTGAAGAGGAGTGGACCAACATTCCACAGGCCACAATTGACAATCTGATAAACTCTATGCGAAGAAGATGTGCTGCACTGCATGAGGCAAATGGTGGTCACCTCAGATACTGACTGGTTCTGAGTCCCCAGACCCGCAATAAAGCAAAAACTGCACATTTCAGGGTGGCCTTTTATTGTGGACAGTCTAAGGTACACCTGTGCACTAATCATGGTGTCTGATGAGCATCTTGATGTGGCACACCTGTGAGGTGGGATGGATTGTCTCAGCAAAGCAAAAGTGCTCACTATCACACATTTAGACAGTTTTGTGAACAATGTTTGAGAGAAATGGTAATATTGTGTATCTGGAATGAATTTTAGATTTTTGAGTCCTTCTCATGACAAATGGGAGCAAAAACAAAAGTGTTCCGTTTATATTTTTGTTGAGTGTATATATATATATATATCTCTCCATATCTCCATATCTCCATATCTCCAAATTACGAGTTTTGGGGATTTCATGGTTTCCTTCCACCCACCGCTGCCACCGTGTCTGCAGATTTTAGCCATTAGCGAGATAACTCACAAAATACTTTACATTGGCTTCTCATTTTTAGCATATGGGTAGATATGGTAGAGAGGATGAACTGATTAGATTTTGGGCAGGTATGTACTCCTAGGTTTGCTACCAGGTGGTGCTATATATTGAAAAAATCAGTTTTTTTAAACCTCTGGAACAGTTACTTTCACAGACCTCAAGTTTGCCTCATATTGTAGGTCTTATTAAGGGGAGTCTGATAAAGGGGGCTTTGAGGATTGGGGAATTTCTGGGATATACCCCTTGCTGTCAGCCGCTGATAGCGTAGGCCAAGTCCTGTTTATGTCATTGTCCTTTCACTTTAGCATGTGTTTATACTGTATGGGTGTAGGGTTCTGTCATGGAAGTCAAAGGGTGGGTGTGGAGTCTATAGAGAAATTTACCGTAATTGAATTAACTCAGTTGACTCCGATAATGGGGCGGTGGTGGAGGGATAAAAAAAATTAACATGACAGGAAAGAGGTGTATGATTACATTACCTGGCAACTTCATACATGTCATCTTTGTCGTGGTTGTCTTTTCCTAAGCTGTTATGAATTTCCCTTTACACCTGTCTTTAACCTCATGACGTTTTCAATTGAGGTTTAAGAACAGGGCCACAGGGGTAAGGAATTTGACGATAGGACCTATTTTTTGACTATTTGAATGCAGCCAAGCCAAGGTTATTGCGGGGTGGGGTGTGTAAAAATTTGAGGGGCGTGTCCAGAGTTGGGGATTGGAGTAGCCTGGCCTCAACATTTTTTCTGTCTGTCGGAGAAGGCTGTTGGGCAGACTTAAAAGTTCCTGTCCAGTGAAATGGGAATTGTGCTTGTGGGAAAATCGCAGCCTACTTTGAGACATAGTGAAGAAAGCTGGATTTTCCTGATTCAATGGTTTCCATGGTTGAAACACACGAGAAATGGCCACACTCACCAAAACATTGTAAAATTCCCAATATGTATGGGCTGTGTTTTTTTTACAGCTAAAAGTTCTTTTTTTTTTTCCTATGTGGAGAGGTATCCGCTCAACAGGTTGAGATTTAGAAATATGTCTGACATGTTTCACCTGTCTGGAAGCATGCCAATGCCTATGCTGCTTAATCACTAGGTATCAGTGGCGGCTTGTGAACTGGCAACAGGGACTCAAACCCATCCCTTGAAAAGAATGATTGGCCATGACCTGTTTTAAATCATTCATTTAAATTGCCATTTCAGAAACTCCAAAAACTCTCAACATCATCAGGTGTGGCCAGTTTTCATTAATGATGCATACCTGTTAACTCACCCCGAATGCGTGAGACTTTTCATGGCATATTTATGGTCCTCTGCTGTAGTCAGCAGTTATTTCATCAACACATATGTAAGAGATTCTCACACGGAACTGAAGTCCTTGTGCATGGAGGTTTATCAATTTACCTGCGTTATGACTCCAGACTTCTCAGGCTTTACTCTACTCAGGGGTTGGGAGCAATGCAGGTGTTTCATGATTGTTTAAATTGTTTAAGTGAAATAAGATCATTTGAAATTCCAATGCGATGCAATTCCATTGCTTTCAATGATCTTAGAAGATTCAGTTAGACATAGGTAATCCCATGATCTCATTTAATTTAAACAATTTTAACGACGAATGACTGAAAACAGGTCATAGCCAATCATCCTTGTTAAGGGATGGGTTTGAGCCTCCCCTGCTGCCAGTTCACGTGCTGCCACTGCGAGGTATTGAAAACACCCCCCCCCCGGCTTTTTTTTTTACGCTTCTCAATTTTGCTCCATGTTAAAACCTTTTCAGCTCCAAGTAAACGACATTCATTCAGCACAAGAAAACTTTCAGCCGATGATAAATTATACTTGCCCATTCTAGTAGTTATGTTAGCAAACAAAACTGCTGGGTTTTGACGTCCTTGGTGAATACTCTTGCTACACTAGTTTAATCATTTTGGCCATGCACACCATCAGATGTGAAATGAAACAATCAAGATGTTTGAAGGGAAGACCCTCAGCTTTCAGGGTTTTGTCAAAAATATAGTCTAAATTATAACCATTTGTCAACAATAGAGCCCCACCTGAAAGGCTCAAAAGTAATTGGACAGTCTAATATCCTCATAAATTGTATTGTCATTTTTAATACTTAATTGCAAATCCTTCACAGTCAAATTCTGGACCCTGAGAGTCTCACCAGACCCTGTGTTTCTCTCTTGTTGATGGTGGACCAGAACTTCAGTTCCTGCATGTTATTAGGACACTTTGCTAATAGTTTTGCATTCAGCTAATGAAAATCATGCGCAATTTGATTTAGATCTGGTGATTGATGCAGACAATGCAGAAAATTCCACGTCTTTGCCTTTAAAAAATTGTGGGGCTAATCGATGGTTTTCATCTTTTAGCAAACCTTTTGTATTTTTCTCAGATGAAATCTCCTCTCGATTGTTTACTTTGTTACTGACACATCTACCCCCAGGAGGTTGTTCTTGATCTGGCCAACTGTTGTGAAAGGTTTTTTTTTCACTGAGGACAGAATTCTTGTCATCCTCCACTGCTGTTTTCCATGATCCAACAGGCCTTTTGTTATTCCTGAGCTCACAAGTTGTGACAGCTCTTTGAACTTCATATTGGGAGTTAATAGCAACAGATCTCCAGAAGTAAATACTACTCTTGGAATCAAATCAAGAACTTTTATTTGCTCACTTGTTAATACAGAAATGAGATAATGACCTATGTCATGACACAGCTGAGCAGCTTAAAAGTGCAGTGACCTTTGATCCTGAAAAAATTACGCCAGTCATCAAATTAGGATGCAGCTACCCTCAAATTAAAGCCTCAACTTTGATGTCTTGTTCAAGTTCTAATTTAAACTTAAATATGATGAAGTGGACTGCTGAAATGGCAATAACTTCATTAATGTCTAAAATTTGTTTTTAAAGTTTTTAATTGAAAAATATCTCAATTTCTTTCCAGTCGGCGGAGCTGAAGAGGTTCTCTTCGCGCCGGAGGAAGGCTTTGTTCGTCTGGATGTGCCGAGATACAAAGAAGTTCAGTTTCGCACCTTTTATTGGAATGTTAATAGGTCTGCAGCTGTACTGGAATACATTCATAAGGATAAAGGGCTGACGATATTTGGAGGTTATAAAATCAGGACAAAATTTGATAAAAATAAGTTGTCGCTGCTGCTAAAGAATACGCGGTTCACAGACAATGGGCTCTACACAGCGCAGATAATAGATTTCAGCGGACATGAGAGAGACATTGCCACCTACAGGCTCATTATCAAAGGTATATATGTTACTCCATTTTACAGTCTCTGATGTGTACAGTCCATTACTAAGAGAAGTGACATGGTTAATATCTCAATGCCTAGGAATTTCATTCATTGGGTAATTATGCTGATGTGTTCTCTGAGAATGTAATGAGATGTAATGATTTTTCATTCATGATGATATGTGAAAGGAGTACAGAAAGGTGTACCAGAGATGATGAAAATGTAAGGAGACAGTGCACTGTGGCGTAGTCTTCAAAATGTGTGGTCAGCAAGAGTGCAACCAACAAGACCAGAGCTCTATCCTTCTGAATGAGGTGATGCTTATATTTAGCATGGGCATTGCTGTATGATTTCCATGTCTTTGGACACTGTCAAACTGTTAATGACATAAAATTATAAAATTAGTTCTGAAAGACATAAGTTCTACAGAAAAAAACAGATGGGCTCTGTTGCCCACTTGGTTTACTGGATATTTAGCCACTCACTCAATCTTTTTGGAGTAAGTTTTCGAAGCTTCTTTAATGGTAATTTAAATGAATGATTGAAAATACATCATGAACGATCATTATTTTTACGGGATGGGTTTGAGCTTCCCTGTTCGCCAGCTCACCAGCCACCACTGGTATATACAAAGTTTCGGCATTTTAGCTGCTTTCAAATGCTCACAGCATGATATCGTGCAATCTGAAATATAGCCGACTGGCATCCATGTTCGATGTCAAGTTTTGACACATGTAACAAATATACGTCCCAGTCAAATTTCACATTAATCCCTTCAGCGGTTTGGCAGAAGATGATCAAAGTTAACGCCAAGAACGCCAAAGCCACTGCGTAATCCCATAAACTCTCTTTGGTCCGTCGGACAAAGTGAGCAAACAAAAAAGTGAACTCACAGGGGTTTGCAAGCATATCCTATCCAGAGCTTAAAAGAATGGAAAGATCCCAACATTCTGCTTTGATCCCAGCTTAATGATCGTAAACTGTCATGTCAGCCATAGTCAAGAGTATTAGTAACTACCATAGTTGATGTGAATAAACTTCTTTGCTAGCTCAGTCTTCATAGAAATAATGAACGCTGCAGTCTAAACGTTATGTCTTTGTAAACATTTAACCTCTTAAAAATATTGCTTGAAATGATTAACATCTTCAAAATATTCTCTGTACATTTGACTGAAAAGTTTTCTTTCAAACATTATTAGAATATGTAGATAACATTTGCCATAGTTATGGGAATGTTCAATGCTAGCTGGAGCAGTGCACCATCTGCTTATAAATACACACGTCTCAGTGGACACTGAATTTGGAATAATGCAAGACCCTGGTGCTAAAAGTATTTAAGTCACAAAAAGTGTATTTTGAGAAAAAAGGGGTCTGAATATAATAGAATCTGTTTATTGAAGACCCAAGTGCTAAAAATACTTAAGTCACAAAATGTCCATTATGAGAAAATATATACAATTGACGAGGGTAACTTTAAAAGACACTGTCCTTTTCGTACCCCAAGTGTATGAAAATGTAACTTAAGTACTTTCAATACTAAGCCCTTCATTTATGCACTATGAAGTATGAGATTATAATGATATCTTTATAAAAAAAGTTCCACTTTTGAAAATGACAGTTTCACGTAAAAGACAAAATAGTAGTAATAGTAATGGGATTAGCTGTTTTCACACATGAATGAACATTTAGTGAAACCATCTCTTAAAGGACCAGTGTGTAATATTTGGCATGGTTCATTGGCAAAATCTGAATATACTACCCATTAATATGTCAATATAAATATATAATCGCTATAAATTAAATTTGTTTGGTTTTTGTGGCCTTATAATTATGCGTTTATATATAGGCCTACATATAGCAGGGACCTTGCTTTAGAGACGTCGCGATCTTGCACTGCCATGTTGGTACGGCAGCCCGACCGGACAATACGGCCAGCTAGAGAACGCGTTTCGCGTGTATAAATCCCAGTCATGGAAGACGCCATTTCCGCAAAAGGGTTTTGGTCCTCGGAGGCTACCGTCTTTTTGCCGACGGGAGGGGTGAGCGTGAGTGAGTGAGCGCTGCAGTCTAGAATGTGAACACTGGATGTCACTGTTTCCCCCACATTTTACACACTGGTCCTTTAAACACATTAACGTTAATGATTAACGCCCTTGTGTCCGCTAGATGGCGCTGATGATCACTCCCACAGGGCGTTAATCGAAAGCTACCTCGCGGCGCTTCGCCTGAAATTTTTTGGCTGGGCCAATCAGCAGGCAGCTTTGGTGTTGACGTCATTTCCTTCTTCAAAAGCCGTCTTCCGCTAAGATGGCAGCCATCGACGGAGCTATGGGGTGATAGAAGACAAATATGGAATTTCCTTCAAATCTTACCAGCGAGACGCAATCAAAACAGTGGTGGAAGGCAGAGATACTTTTGTTGTGCTGCCAACGGGCTATGGGAAGTCGTACATTTATTCATTTTTGCCGGAAATCTTCCAAACACTTCGAGATGAGCGAAGCTCTGTGCTAGTTGTATCACCACTTCAGGCTTTGATGGTTGATCAAGTCAAATTGTTATGTGCGTTGGGAATTTCTGCAACGTTTATTGGACAGCTCCAAAATGATCCATCCGTCCTGACCGAGATCGAGAATGGCGCTTTCTCGCTAGTCTTTGCGTCTCCAGAGGCCCTTCTATAGAGTTCACAGTGGAGGCGACTTCTGACTGAGGGAAATTTCCGGTCGGGTGAAGCTGATAACGAGGCCGCGCGAAGCCCTTTGAGAGCTTTCGCGTACAGGCGTTAGTGTAGGGACAGTCAGTCAGTGAGGAGCGCAACATAACGACTGTATCATACAGGTTATAAACACGTGAAATTACTGGTGAGACCATGAGTCAATATTACACTTTGTTACAAGCAATTCAAGTGCAAAGTGCTACCTCATTTATGAAAAAATTGGGATGGCATGAAAGTGCAAGTAAATACAGTGCTTTGTACAATTGTTGTCATAATGATTTGTAGATCATTCTTGACCTATAGTAATTTCAGAGCAGTACTTATTATAGTACTATATTATGGGATATTATGGGATATTATGTTTTTGGTACGGCTACCGCCGCCGCCGCACTACGTGTTAACGCAATAACTTCAGTAATATTTGAATTACAAATTCCAAATTTTGCACATAACTAAGTATCATAAAGAGGAAGAACTGATTCGATTTCGGACAATTTACGATGACTATATTGGCCACCAGGGGCCAAAAACTGATTTCACTGTTAGCAGGATAACTGCAATAATATTTCAATTAGAAATTCGAAGTTTTACATATAAGTAAGTATCATAACGAGGAAGAACTGATTCGATTTTGGACAATTTACAATATCTATATTGGCCACCAGGGGCCAAAAACTGAAAAAATCACTGTTTTTATCATATCTCTGGAAATATTTATCTGATTGACCTCAAATCAAGTGCAAATGAAAGGCCATGACCTGAGGATGTGTCCCACGATGACATTGTATTATTGTATAGTAATATAAAAAACAGTAAGTGTTGAAATGCAACAAAAAATTGTGCAGGTGCTGAGCAGATGACACCAACATCCTTGGATACAAGCAGAGCATCCACTAACAGTCCAGTTGCTTATAATCCACAGGTGGCCATTGCTTGCCACTTTGGGGAAAACCGGATAATGAAACAATGCTGTTACAGACGCAAAGAGCAGAATCTGGACAGAATAACAGTCTAGAAAGGGTTAACAGGGGCACGGTCCCAATCTTGGACCCAGGTTAGTCTTGGGAGCCTGTTCCTATTAAACTGAACTGGAGTGAGGAACGGACAAGGGCTGCTATAACTTTAATGCAAACCCAGTCCTAGACCCTGAGGTGACTTGGAAGCTTGTTTGAGTTAACTGAGAAAAGAGGAAAGCTTCTGCAAATAGCTTTCATAAAAGATGACGTTACTCTTAATAAAGATGGTCAGTTTCAACTATTTACTGTTTTACGACCCTTAATGAATACAAACAATTTCTGCGAGGAACACTGACTGGGTCTAAAAAAAAAAAGCGAATTTATGGTCCAGCAACTTGAAAACCCAATCAAGGGGTTAACGTACACGTCGCATAGTCATTAGGAAATAATCATGAAACGAGAGGCAGTAAACCAATCAAAGTCGTAAAGCAATCAAAGGTGGCATATTTCCAATAGACTTGCGAGTCGCTGCATCTAAAGAGAAATGAAAGGCTTTAACACAAACCTAATGGTGAAAAACATGCACTGTTCTGATGATTAGAGCGATTTCACTCCCTACAGTGTGTAATATTACACTTTTTTTTACACTTTTCTTTTGTAATCTTAAAATGCTCCTAATAAGTGTATGGCACACTATAATGTAAAAGAAATCCACCAGGTGCTGAAACTCGTCGATATTCAATTCTCATATATTTCTGATAAAAGTCTGACCAATCATTTTCTTCGGTCCGAATAAAATGATTTGCAGAGCTTCCTGTCTGTCATCCGTCGCAGCGTCCCTTCTAGTTTCCTACCGCTTGCGAGTCCCGCGCCTCTCTGGCAGAGCAGAAGAGCGGTAGAGGTAAAACAGATACTCAACAAAGTTAGCCTGCAAATAAAACAGCTGCAACTGCTCCTAATTTAATAACTAACGTTATCGGGAAAATTCTGGTGAGGTAAGATGTTATGACAGCAGATTTGCAAGAAAACATGCATGAATTCTGCAGAAACACGACACATCCGACTGTAAACAAACGGGCGCTGAAATGCTATAATTACTATAATAACGTTAATGGTAGTTCGTCAGACGTTACAAAGGCATTCTATTATATACCACATATAGAATTGAAAATTATTTAATTACTGTTGGTTAGTTTTCACAAACTGGTGCCTCTGAATCTGACTCTTTTTTCCCCGTTTCAAGATGCTTTCACACCGGACGTGAAACAAATTTTCCATACGACAGATTATAGTCAAAAGCTATGCAAAGACGTGAATACTGGCGAGATTCGCGTATTTGCATTGACTTTGAATGTAATCTGTCCTGTCATACTGACATTTCCATGTCATCTCAACTTTTTAAGGAATGTGGTTGTATCTTCACATGAATGCAAAACACATGCTTTAAAATGGCATAGGTTACTTTTACCCTCTCTCATTTTAGAAGTTCAAATTTAAAAATTTCATAGTTCGCGCTGCCCATTCCCATGTTGAGTGTTCTCATGGTTCGGATGTGTGCTAGTCGAACTCATGATTTTTCATAGATATGTAATAGAGAGCCACATCTTTGGCCGTGTTGATTTGTTGTTTTGCAGAAGCCCCGCCCATACCCCAGGTGGGAGTGGCATTTCTCTCTTCAGCTGGAGGGGTCTGTAGTGTGTCAGTGAACTGCTCTGCTGGAGACACCTGGGCCAGGTACACCTGTGACCACGCCTACTGCACTCAGAAAAGGATAATTTCACGGACCGGAGTCAACCTCAGCGTGATTGCAGCTGACGGAACCATCTATTGCATCAGCAGTAACCAGGCCCACATAATGACACATTCCAAATCCACAAAGGACATCTGTAAGTATGTCTGTTTGTATATAAAGCCAAAATGTCAGTCTGTGCTCATCTCTAGAATCCAGATCCAAATTTGGAGCTCATAGATGGATGCTGGCGTTCACTAGCAGCAGGCAGGAGTGATGCATTAGCAGCTAATGTTAATTTGCAGCGACAAATTATGAGGTGGCACTGCAGCAGGCAAAGGAGTTTTTTTTGCCCATGCTTTTTGCTGAAATGGAGCACGAGAGCAGCTTTTTAAAAAAATCTGGCATCTCCAATCCCACCCAAATTTAGAATGCCCAATCAGCAAACTGTGTACACAAGCTGGCCCACATGCGACCCCGTGTTACCACCTCGGGAGAGCAACCCAGCTCGCGGCTTTCCTCTGAGGCGCATGCCTGTCATCCACTGCTTCTTTTTACACTCACAGCTCGAAACTGCTGGCTCAGATTGAGGCAGTGGACACCTGACCATGTACAAGCTTGGAATTTTACTGACGTGATCCCGGCCGTCCACCAGGGGGCGCTTGAGCGGGAACAATGCTGTAGTTATTTAATCTCAAACCGGCAGTCCCTCTCAGTTTATTTCCCTGCAGCGCGAAGCCAATTGTGCGCTGCTCTGAAAAGTACGGTGGCCCTGAAGTGCAAAACACAACAGCGAATAACTAAACACTACAGCAAGTAACTAAACACAACCGCAAATAAATAAACACAACAAAAAATTTAAAAACACAACCGCGAATAACTAAACACAACTGCAAATAAATAAATGCAACAAAAAATTGGAAAAACACAACCGCAAATAAATAAACACAACAAAAAATGTAAAAACACAACCGTGAATAACTAAACACAACCGCAAATAAATAAATGCAACAAAAAAATTGAAAAACAGAACCACAAATAACTAAACACAACCACAAATGAAAAAACACAACCACAAATAGCTAAACACAACAGCAAATTAAAAAATGCAACCGCAAATATCTAAACAATGACATTAACCTACTGGAAGAGGCAGGTTCTGGTGGGCAACATGAGTCATCGCTGATTGGTCGAGTGTGCTCCCTTGTGTGTGGAGAGAGAGAGAGAAAGAGGGGTCCTTGCAGCTCGGTCAAAATGGCATGCCTCACCTCAGGTGGTGAAGAATAGTTACGCCATCTGTTCAGCCCAGTGTCTTGTAAATGCATCCTCAGTATGCGCAAATTAATTTAAATTTTATGATTAGTCCTGAGCATTTCCAGTATCACCTCATATGTGCAGAGGCGGATTTGCTGGGGGGGTCGTCCAAAAAAAGAATTAGTTGCGTCCTAACGCACTTTGGGGTCTATTCTCCCATTTGCGCGCAAGTCTTTTTTACGCGATTCGAGTTAAGCGCTTTTGAGCATCGCAAATTCTCCCCTACTCGCTTCGATCACGCCCACAGCACTTAACTTCAGAATGTAGGTGGCCTTATGAAAGAGGTGTGACTGATCCAAAAGAGAGGCAGACTCGGTACAAAGCTCATTGATTTTGGGTATCAGGATAACAAGGATTTTCTGATTAACCATGAAAATGCAGTTGTGGTCCATGGAAACTGCAAACTAGATGTTAAATTAGAATATCGTGGGCCTGTTGATAAAACCTTGTATCTCCAAACTGATAAGAAACAGTCTTAGCACCCCGCTGGCTACGCAACTGCTTTAAGCCCTGGGTGCGTTCACGCGCGTCTGCAAGTAAGCTGGCTGCACGAGATTCCCGAAAAAGCCCTTCAAACCCAACAACGGCTGCTGCTATCACAGGGTTTGGAGGGCTTATCACGCAACTTTGGCAAGATTCTCGCATAATTTTTCGGGACTCTCACGCAGCCGGCTTACTTGATGTGCTCGAACGCACCCCTTGTGTGTAATATGCGAATTAATTTGCGCATGCTGGAGACGCATTTACAAGAGACTGGGCTACACAGACGGCGTAACTATTCTTCACCATCTGAGGTGCGGCAATTCACTTTGACCGAGCCGCAAGGACCTCTCTCTTCACACACAAGGGAGCACACTTGTCCAATCAGCGATGACTCATGGTCGCCCACCAATACCTACCTCTTCCTGTAGGTTAATGTCATTGGGTGTGTTCGAGCACATCTGCAAGTAAGCCGGCTGCACGAGACTCCCAAAAAATTTCGCGAGAATCTTGCGCGATAAGCCCTCCAAACCCCGCGATGGCTGCAGGTATCGTAGGGTTTGGAGGGCTTCTTGCGCAACTTCAGCAAGATTTTTGTAGTTTTTGAGGAATCTCATGCAGCCGGCTTACTCACAGACGCACTCGAACGCACCCATTGTATTTGGTTATTTGTGGTTGTGTTTTTCAATTTGCTGTTGGGTTTTGCACTTCAGGGCCACCATAGAAAAGGCGACAAACCACTGTCAGCACTGGTACAACCAAGGATCAAAACTGGGTCGTGGTGGTCACTACTGCTCCGCAATGTGGCGCCAAACTTGTGAGCCAACCCAGCAGCTTTAATGGCCTACAGTACATTTATTGCAAGACTACCGCTTTACATGGCACAAGAACTCATAAGCTTCTAAGCAGGAAATATTTCTTGGTTGTGGATGGTAATATAACATTGATAAGCAATGAACAACCAGCATCCAGATTTCATAGTAGATACTGGCACATTTAGAGGTGCTGTAGTAGATCCACTTAGTGAGTACACTGCAAAAAGACTTGAAATTAGACCACAGCTCAAGGAGAGATCTCTTTACCGAAGAGAGCCAACATCTCGACAGGCTTGCACTATCGTTGGTGACCAGCCGGGACAATGAATACAAGAAGAGGTCCGTGAACACCAGGAGCAGGATGCAGAAGTGTTTAATAAAACAAAAAATCCCACTAGGAGAAAAGGTTGGCAGACACGCCAGAAATAAAACACCATGCTCAAGCACTGAACAAATGGGAGAACTGAGGTACACTGCCAAAGGCAGGGGGAAACAGAAATACTCACTCCATGAGTGGATAAACTAAGGAAACAAAAACTGAACCTAACTACACTGACGGACACACTGGGAGACTTATACACAGGGCAGTCAATTCAAGAGCGCAGCAAAAAAACAAGACTCGGGAATCATACATGGGAGGACCTCGGGAGGCACGAGGAGCTGAGACTTCACCATGTAGAACAGAGTCAATACGGAGGATCCGTCTGACAATCGCTTCCAATACTGCCACATTTATGATCAGGAGAGGAGGCGGGGACTCGGAATGCAATCACAGACTGAAACAGAAACACATGGGATTCATAAACAATTACACAAGAATCGGGTTAACAATAAAGACTCGAGACAAGACGCTAAAACCATCAATCAAGCTTAGACAGTTTAGGTTAAGGTAATCTAAACGTGACAAGTAAAAAGCACCACAAGAAAAGCGAAGGAAAGCACAGGGTTTTAAATGTAGTTAAACAGAAAGCTCAGACTGAATGTACAAAAGCCAGAATCGCACACGCTCACTAAATGAGTTAATCAAGGTTGGTGCTAAGTGACAAAATATTTACAATCATCCTCAAATAAGTGCTGGTTAGTACGTGTTAGTAATATCCTATTAGAGAACGCATTCACTCAGTCTCCCAAGACCCAGAATTGAACACAGCTGGAAGCAATGAATGAAATACCAGAGCCGAAACCGAAAGAGGAAACGTGATTGGACGACGAGACACAGGCATGCTGAAGACTGCCACGCGACATCACTGGAGACAGATTGGGAGTGGATCGTCAGACGGCTGAACTGAAAGCTGGAAAAATAAGAAAGTGAAGTACAAGCACAAATAAGTTCGGCACAACACACAAAAGGGCAGAATCATAACAATGAAAGAGTCGGAGGGTGGTGTTGCATTCGTTTCTCCAATCAAAATGATGAGAACACTGTGTCAAAACATCTTAAACCCTTGCATTGATACTATTCTCACCAGTTTATATCTATTTATTGATTCAAGTAAGGCTTTATAGGTATGGCCATCAGAGACTTACAGATGGCTTGAACTAAACAAAATGCCAGCACCTATGATGATTCCTCGTTTAGTACACCATTAAAAGAATACTGGTGCCAGTATTGGGATGGATCCAATGATATACCAGTGACAATAGTCTATCACATCAAAGCCCAATCCAAAGGCACGTGTGGCCGAAAAGAGCTCGTATGCGTATTTTTGCTGCAATTTCTCTGCCATTCTCATACAACTAGCTGCTTTGCCATCGTTATGCCTACCTAACCTAATATTACACGCATGTGTAATGAGTGCACAGGTCGGGTGCTTGACATGGGTAGACAGTCAGGTAGGCTGTATAATTTATTAATTATTTCATTCAAACAGAATATAAATATTGAATGGAGTTTTTGCCGGTTTATGACAACAACAGGTACTAGATTTTATTTAGTCAAAACATTTAATTTATCGATTTCTGTCAGCTGTTAAGAGAATTCTAATAAATTAAACAACCTTTAACTGGCAGGAACCAATGCAGCAGTAAAGAATGTTCTCTAGGAACAGCAATACACCATTTTGTTGCTTAGCAGCAGACAAAGGCATTTCTGCCGCACAGGGGCGCCAGAGATCATAGGCGTATTTATGATAATGGGCGTATGTCTCAAGCTGTCTGTTTGAGCTAGCTCTGCTAGTTATACCCCATGTATTGTACAAACCCAAAACCAGTGAAGTTGGCACGTTGTGTAAATCGTAAATAAAAACAGAATGCAATGATTTGCAAATCCTTTTCAACCTATATTCAATTGAATACACTGCAAAGACAAGTTACTTAATGTTTGAACAGGTAAACTTTGTAATTTTTTGCAAATATTAGCTCATTTGGAATTTGATGCCTGCAACATGTTTCAAAAAAGCTGGCACAAGTGGCAAGAAAGACTGATAGAGTTGAGGAATGCTCATCAAACACTTATTTGGAACATCCCACAGGTGAATGGGTTAATTGGGAACAGGTGGGTGCCATGATTGGGTATAAAAGCAGCTTCCCTGAAATGCTCAGTCATTCACAAACAAGGATGGGGCGAGGGTCACCACTTAGTGAACAAATGCGTGAGCTGATTGTCGAACAGTTTAAAAACAACATTCCTCAACGAGCTATTGCAAGAAATTTAGGGATTTCATCATCTACGGTCCGTAATATCGTCAAAAGGTTCAGAGAATCTGGAGAAATCACTGCACGTAAGCGACAAGGCCGAAAACCAACATTGAATGCCCGTGATCTTCAATCCCTCAGGCGGTACTGCATCAAACGCCGCCGGCTTTGCTGGGCCCAAGCTCATCTAAGATGGACTGATGCAAAGGGGAAAAGTCTTCTGTGGTCTGACCAGTCCACATTTCAAATTGTTTTGTGGAAACTGTGGACGTTGTGTCCTCCGGACCAAAGAGGAAAAGAACCATCCGGACTGTTATAGGCGCAAAGGTCAAAAGCCAGCATCTGTGATGGTATGGGGGTGTATTAGTGCCCAAGGCATGGGAAACTTACACATGCTGCTGAAGGCACCATTAATGCTGAAAGGTACATACAGGTTTGGAGCAACATTTGTTGCCATCCAAGCAACGTCTTTTTCGTGGACGCCCCTGCTTATTTCAGCAAGACAATCCCAAGCCACATTCTGCATGTGTTACAACAGCATGGCTCCGCAGTAAAAGAGTGCGGGTACTAGACTGGCCTGCCTGTAGTCTAGACCTGTCTCCCATTGAAAATGTATGGTGCATTATGAAGCGTAAAATACGACAACGGAGACCCCGGACTGTTGAACAACTTAAGCTGTACATCAAGCAAGAATGGGAAAGAGTTCCACCTGAAAAGCTTCAAAAATTGGTCTCCTCAGTTCCCAAACGTTTACTGAGTGTCGTTAAAAGGAAAGGCAAAGTAACACAGTGGTAAAAAGGCCCCTGTGCCAACTTTTTTGCAATGTGTTCCTGCCTTTAAATTTTAAGTTAATAATTATTTGCAAAAAAAAATTAAGTTTCTTAGTTTGAACATTAAACATCTTGTCTTTGCAGTGTATGCAGTTGAATATAAGTTGAAAAGGATTTGTAAATCATTGTATTCTGTTTTTATCTACGACTTACATAACGTGCCAACTTCACTGGTTTTGGGTTTTGTATAACGCACCAATAAATTATACAGTAGATTGGCACACTAGGGGTCACACAAGACTACACACTCACTTATCGTGAACACCTGAAGAGTGTAGCTGACAAACTGAAGTTTAGGGTGAACAACATCAGGGAGTTTACAGGCACCGGTTGGGCATCCAAGGCAAATGCCTTTTGCACTGGAAATCAAGCACTCATTCACTCGACAGCTAAGTACTGCTAAACAACCTGTGCCAAGAGCTGCCGTGCCAAAGGAGCCAGCACAATCCTGAACTCTGCAGTGCGGGTGGTCAAAGGGAGACTAAAATGAACACCTCTTCAGTGACACCCACATCATTCACCCCAGCAGAAAGGAAAAAATGATGACATGAATGCCATCAATGCCACTCGCGATCTTCCCATTCATGATGACCTCAACAACCGGCCTGAACCGCATATGCACCTTCCATGCGAGAGCAGGACACCGTCTGCGCTAATGGGGGATGGTGGACTGCCCTGCTTGCTGCTTGTGACTGTGGCCACCAAGATCAGACAGCCCATCACATTGTGAATGACTGCCACCCGAGTCATTTCGCTGGTGGCTTCAACAAGCTGGACAGAACGCTGCCCTTGCCCTTGTCTATCATCTCTCGACCTGACTGTAGATTTGTAGCTTTGTGTTCTTCATACATAAGGAGCAGATAGAAAGACTTGCCTGTCTTGTCAATGCAGGGACTTGTGAGAGAGTTTTGCCAACAGAAAATACTTATTTGGCTTTTATCTGTCGAAATTACTAACCCGAGCACCCTAACCCGAGTTCCTCCTATTCCCGTGAAGTAATGGGAATGTCTGGTTTAGAATATATCAAGAGCTGACACAACATACTGCAAACACAGGGCAGCTTGATTGTGGAATGGTGTGAGTCTTGTGTTGTCAGAATCTATAACAAACTGAGTGGGGGAACAACAGTGTAAATTGAAGAATTAATTCATTTTTCATTTCAATTATTTGTCAAATTTCAAACCTGTCATATCTGAATCAACACTTTCCATCCTGCAAACCTATTCTATATTTTTAGGACGTTCTGCTTATGTGGGAGAGGATAAGGAGACAGGAGGGATCCGTTTCCTGCTGATAGAAGTCTGAAATAACGGGCAGTCTCTCATTTCAGGTTCACAGGTGGACAGGAAAGAGGAAATTCCTGGCTTCATTATTTTCATCATATTCTTCTTCATCTTCGTCATCAGTGTCGCCATCAATCTCATTTTAATCATTTGCAAACGAAAGAGGCCTTCTGGAGGTAATTTACACTGTTTTGTTTTTAATTTTGCATGGGGTTGTTCGCAAGGTCTGTGACTAAACAACTCAGCCTTGCTAATACAAAACAAGCAATGGGGGGGGGGGGCTTTCCTCTCGCTCTGTTGCCAAATTGTCGTAAGTGCTGCGACTTAACTATACACAATACTGTGCAAGTTTCGGGCACCCTATTTTTATTTTTTACATTTAAATTTGCTTGAGATTTTTTGTTTCACATGGGGCTGCTGAATAAAAAAAGTTAATTTGAAATTCCAGATTCATAAATAAATGCTTGTATTTCATTAAAAAACAGTCAATGCAGATAATACAGCCTTGATAGAGCCCTGATGTCATCATGGCTGTCTGCAGTTTCTTGGAGGGATAGACCCAAGTTAGTCAGTCAGTCTGCAGAAGAACCGTGGCAAGTTTTACACTCTGCTTGAAACAAGCAAGAAGTTGATCATCCTATAAACTACAGCACAGCAGGACAGTGTCCCACATTTTTTTGGCAAAAGGTAGTTACACCAAATATTGGTTTGATATAGTGTATAACAGTTTACAGCTCTGTTTGGTGCATTTCTCAGTTATTAGAACCTTTTTATTTCATCCTTTTTGCAAGCATATTTGCCCAACAAAATTGCTTTAAATATACCTAAAACTTTTGCACAGTACTGTACAAGTGAGTCAAACAAAGTCACAACTAGGGCTGTGACGGGAGTGCCCAAAACATCCTGTCGAAAGGAGAATGCAAACTCTCTGCTAGGAACAAGAGGAATACTTGTTTTTTTTTTTTTTTTAAATGCATTATACAATGGCATTCAAATATACAGTGTTGAGAAAAAGCATTTGCACCTTCATGATTTCCTCTCTTGCTTATTTGGCATACTCAAATGTTTCAGATCATGCAAATAATTTTAATATTATGACAAAGACAATGTGAGTAAGCACAAAACGCAGCTTCTAAATGATTATTTCATTTATTGAGGGTAATTAATTATATAAAACCTATATTACCCATGAGAAAAAATAATTGCACCCGTTAAACCTAATAACTGGTTGTGTTACCCCTTGGAGACAACAACTGCAGTCGAATGTTTGTGAGGGCCAGCAATGGGTCTTTTACGTTGCTGTGGAGAAAAGTTTGCCCACAGTATTGTTTTAATTGAGCCATATTGGGAGGGTTTTTCTGCATGAACTGCCTGTTTATGCTCATGCCACTTCATCTCAATCAGATTCAACTCAGAGCTTTGACAAGGCCACAGCAAAACCTTCATTTTGAACCACTCTAATTATTTATTTATTATCCTTTATTACAGGGAAGTCCCACTGAGACTGAGGTCTCTTTTGCAGGGGAGCTGTCATGGTTGGCTTGACCCAAACGCACCACTCAGAGGCAGATATGCAGAAAAGCTCAGTAGAGTGTTAATTAAACAATAACAAAACTCTCAGCAAAGCAGATGAGTCCAGAGCTGGATGGGGGAGCTGGCAGGGGAGCAGGCTGAGTAGCCAGGCAGGGAAGGAGCTCAGCGGACAACGGAAAAAGTTTTTGCCAGGTCTTTTTCTCATTGTAGAATCATGAACACTGACCTTAACAGAGGCAAGTGAGCCGTGCAGTTCTTTAGATGTTTATTTGGGTTCTTTTGTGACCTCCCAGATGAGTTCTCAATGCACTGTTGGAGGAATATTAGTTAGCTAACCACTCCTGGGAAGGTTCACCCCGGTTCCAAGCTTTTTGATTTGTAGATTATGACTCTTGCTATGGTTTGCTGCAGTCACAGCGCCTCAGAAATGGTATTGTTATCCTCCTCAGGCAGATTGATAGACAGAGTTGTTTTATTTATGAGATGTTTAGATTCAGCAATACTGGAAGTAATCATGCCTGGGTGTGACTACTGAAATTGAACCCAATTATCAATTAAATTGATTTAATTGGATGATTTAGTAACAAAGGGGGCAATGACTTATTCCGCGAGGGCCCGGTAGGGTTGGATTGCTTTTTTTTTCTTCATATAAATGAAATCATCATTTCAAAACTGCATTTTGTGCTTTCTCGAATTGTCTTTGTCCAGTAGCAAAATTAGTTTGAGGACAAATATGCAAAAATAGACAAATGAGAGAAGGGGGCATATACTTTTTCACAGCACTGTATTTTAATCATTCCAGTTTAATTAAGTCCAATAAAAAACTAATTTCTATGATGTGGCATTTTATAATTCAGGTTACTGCACTTTCAGAGTTGAACTGTATTGAAAGGAGAAAAGAGCACATTTTATATGTGCCATCTTTTCTGAAGCTGACTCCAAAATAAAATGATTTTCTAAGGTGCAGTTACTTAACTCATTCCCTAAGGCAGTGGTTCCCAAACTTTCTCTACTGGGCCCCCCTTTGGTACATAAGAAAATTTTTGCGCCCCCCCCCCCCCCCCCCCCCCCACAAAAAAAAAAAAAAACAGGTAATACACATATTTTGTTTTCAGATTCCATTGTAGTTTATTTCACACATTGTAAATAATATAAACTTCAACCTTTTTTGAAAAAAAAAAAAAAAAGTAAACTGCCACAAACTGTAGGTTGTCTAACTACAACTAGCTACTTTCAGGATGAAAATTAATAATAAAATAACGAACCACCTTTTTTTTTTTAATACTCAACAACATTGCTATTAATGCATTTTCCGGACACCAACAGAAACTTACTTGCATACAGCCAATCAGCGACCTTGTGCCACACTGAAGGAGTGTCTCGAGACAGTTACATTTTTTCTCATTTTACTGGCCTTGCACTTATGAAGTAAAAATAATCGAGATCGTGTCAGTTTATTCTAGAAAATATGAATGCTCTCAACAGATAAGTTTTGTCTAGCCTAGCAGGAAACATTACAAATGATCGGCAGGTTTGGAAACGGCCACCGTAATTTTCAAATGAGGGACACGAAGATTTAATAATTCTAAACCTCTTTCAAAGTAGCCTATAAAATCATCAGGCTGAATCAGTCCCCTCTGCCTGAGTATCGCCGTCTTCTTAAAATTATGTTTCTATGATGCAGAAAGAAAGCACCATAATCAACCTATATTCACAGCCGACAGCGAAGTGCGAAAAAAATTCCCGAACACCGCTTGCCCAACCTGCGGATGTTTATAACGTTCAGTAGCGCGGCTAGATAAAAATAATCTGTCGGCCTACAGAGCATTCATATTATCGAGAATACGATGACGCAATCTCGGTTCTTTCTGTTTTATATTAATCGGATCTTGTTTGGTGCCGCTAACTAGTTTATTGTTAATATCCCAGATCAGTGCAGGATAGTGTAGCGGCGAGTTGGGTATCGCTAGACTACATTGATTACAGCCAGCTCATATTATCAGCTTTAAATATTTGAACAACCACATTCATGAATTATTTATGAAAATGGCAGGCTACGTGAATGATTTGGCGAACAGTTATGTTGAGAGTAAGGCAGGCATTTACGATGTAATCGCAGAATTCTGGGCAGCGAATGGACTGAGCAGTCAGTGGTTCCGAGACCGTTTCTCGGTGCAAGTCCAGTAAAGACAGGAAAAGTTAAACTGTCTCAAGACACTCCCTCAGTGGTCCGGAACAAGGTTGCCGATTTGCTGTATGCAAATAATTTTTTGTTGGTGTCCGGAACTTTAGTCGGGGAAAAAAATTCGCTTGCCGCACCCCGCGCCCCCCCTGAAATTGCTCTGCGCCCCCCCTAGGGGTCGCGCCCCCCAGTTTGGGAACCACTGCCCTAAGGCAAGCCGCTGCCAATGGTGCGGCGAATTCTCCCAATCCCGGTGCCAGCAGCGTGCATGTCTATTCGCAGTCCGATGAAAACACGAAATCAGTTGACCATTGCGGTGATGGGCCACCTGTACTTCAATACTTTATACTGTGTAATTTTTGGGAAAAGTATTCCGTGCAAACACAACAATTTTATATAAAAGTATTCCGTAGGGAATGAGCTAATATAAGCGCTGCTTTGTAGTAAAATGGAAAAATGTTATTGCATAGCTGAAGAACTTCATCTAGAGAACTAAAGTTTTATTTAGCTACCAACACATGAGGGCAACAAAAGCTATCCTTTCTGGTCCAAACTGGCACAAGTTGTGGAAGATTGTACTGAAGAGTACGTCAAGAATGCGTCACAGCACAGTGCATCGCCCATTGTAATGAAAGGGGTTTTGTAGTCGGTATATCAGAGTGTCCTTTCTACCCCCTGTCTACCATCAATGGCACCTATAATGCATATGCAATCGCTGGAACTGCACCCAGAGATGCTAAAAGGGTGCCAGGGCATGGAGTGGATGGGGACCCAAGGGCAGGGATATGGATTTTATTACCTCCGCCAAGGAGGTTATGTTTTCGGTGGCGTTTGTTTGTTGGTTTGTTTGTGTACAATATAACTCAAAAAGCAATGGACAGATTTTCATAAAATTTTCATAGAAGGTGGGTATTAAGTCAAGGAACAGGTGATTAAATTTTGCCATATCTAGGCCAAAGTACTGCTGAGATATACGCCAAAGTTCAAGATTTCAAGTCTTTCCAATGGGCCGGAGTTCCAATGGCCGTGCTTCTGGGTTTTGCTGCCCCCTGGCGGAGGTCTGCGCTCTCTGCATGCTTTTCTAGTTAAATGATAAAAGTGTTTATAACAAAGGCAAATACAAAACTTCAAGTATAACACAAGAGAAGTGCATGACACAAATAGGGGAAACAGACTATGGCGACCTGCCCGTGAGGGAAAAAACTTGGCTGTAAATTGAAAGGGGAATCTTAATGAGTAAGAAGCAAACAGGTCAAAACTGCTAAATGAAGAGAACTGAGGATAATTGATTGAAGGCAGGTAGCCAGGCATAGGAATGCCAAAGGGAAGGGGCATTACAGTCATCTGGTTCAAATATTTCTGGTTTCTTTATTGCCTAATCCACCCCAATTCTGAAAGGTTGGCACATCATGGAAAACGCAAATAAAATCTAAAAGACCGGGGTGAAAAGTTAATGCGCCCTCAACTATTTTGAAAACACATCAATAAAACATGTTTTGTTCATTTATTTATCTGACGCTTTAACTCGAAAATTCAGTTGCTTGCTGAAAGCATATGCTTACTGCCAACCCAGTGACTACAACACACTCCTAAGAAGTTGATGCAGGGGCAATAAAGCATGAAAAATAATGTGATGAGTCACAAAAATTAGTTAATGTGAAAGAGATGACATAGAAAAGGTGGGTTTGTTGCGTTATAGTGTCAACGGACCCTCCAAAAAACACCCTGTGCCTCAGGAACAAAATTCATGAACTAAGTTCCCCAAGATTAATCAGTAGGATTTTGGAAATTTCACCCTCCGCAGTATCTATTACTAGTAAAAGATGAACCCTTTGAACCCCATATTATGCAAAGGGTAGGTGACTCCCACCTATGTGGAACCATAGCTTACTGTGATGGGGAACCCACTTGAGCGTAAACAAAGTCACATAACGACCATAGGTCATGTGATCGAAGTCATGTTTGGAAGCCATTTTCTGGCATTTTGGGTTATTGCACGTTCTTTATGCAGCCGCTAAACCAGCCTACAGGGTTCAAAGGGTTAACGGAATCTGGTCAAATCTGAGTGCTTAAAGGGGAACTAGAGAATAATGCATAATGCTGTTTTATACAAACGTAATTCGTAATTAAATGTTGTAAAACACAAAAATGTGGAATTTTTGTTTTCAAAGACTAGATAAATGAGGTTTAGTCCCTCTAATTAGCTGTTGTCTGCTACAATGGCCGCGTGACAATGACAAAACGTTGCCCTTCGCCCAGAGGTATGCGCTGTTATTGTGTTGGATAGTGTGATTGTCCCAGTCCATTATTTTCTGACAAAAAATCATTCAATATGGCCCATTGGCTAGTTGCACAAGATGGTGTTGAGTACTTTCTGAAATACGCAGGGTTGCTTCAATATTGACGGTTTGCTTCTGCTTATCAGTCTATATCAGATGCTGAGCAGATATATATATCATCCGATCATCATATATATCATCCGAGAAATGTGATTGTAGCTATCGCCGATATTCCAGGGCCATATTTTCTGTTTCGGTTTCATATTGAATTTACTTTTGACATTTTCTGATGCAACTACCTAGCTAATACTACTACTTCATTATGGTTTCTTTAGATGTTCTCAGCTAACCATTGCTACAGAAGTAATGGTCGTGAGGGTGAAACTGACACCGAGTGGAAAGGTAAACAAAGCATCGACAGTATTAAAATATGCATTGATCATGTTAGATTTATGAAACAGCATTTCGACGTTATGGAATATCTACACATTAATTACCAGGTATTTTGACATTTCTCATCTGTCGCTTAAAGCCAGTTCATCATCATCAGTGAGAACGGCAGGAAATGTGATGCTAGTTAAAACCCTCTCGTTTCTCGGCTAATGTCTCATTATGTCTCAGTCACGGGTAATGGAGACAAGTCTTGCAAACATCATTTGCGGTTAATTAAGCCAAATGCTGGTAATATCGGCGATAGCTAACATTCATAAAATAATGGACTGGGATAACAGCGCATACCTCTGGGCGAAAGGTGATGTTTCGTCACTATCAAGCGACCGTTGTAGCAGACGACAGCTAATTAGGGAGAATAAAACCTCAATTATCCAGTCTTTGAAAAAAAAAAATCCAAATTTTTGTATTTTACAACATTTATTTACTAATTATATTTGTACAAAACAGCATTATGCATTATCCTTGAGTCACCCTGTAAAGGGCAAGAGAGTCAGTACTTTTCAATTCAAGATTCAAGATACTTTTTTAATCCATAGTAGGAAATTGGAATGTTACAGCAGCATCACTTGGAGCATCACTTGAACCGCACACTCCATATATAAGACAACACTCTAGATAAAAGCAGATCGGTCACAAATAGATAAAAATAGAAAAAAAATACTCTGGAATAAATAAAAAACATAAATTGCACCTGATCTCCGATCTCTCAGACCAAAATTATAATGAATATCACGACACAGGCTCATGTAGAATCTGAATGTTTGGTTGATTTAGCTCACAACAGATATGCCAAATGTCAAAAATAATATTGTTGGAACACATGCTCATTACGTGTATAGAATCTGAATGTTTGGTTGATTTTGCTCAATCCAGAGCCAGCAGTAAAACTTTTATGGCCCTGCAGCCTGGCCACATGTCTCCTGTAAAAATCAAATCACTGTCCCCACTGAAGTTAAAGTCCAGTTACATAAATCTGTTTAAAATAATCTAAATCTCTGGGAAATTCATAATATGTTCATGTTCAATGTCCCGTGATGAAATCACTTATATACTTATAACCTAATACTCCATCTTAAGGCTGCATCATAACTGCATCATATTAGTACATGTTCGTATTGTGTTTGGTCTTGTTATTCTCGGGGGAATCCAAGGAGTTGAATGGAGCATGTTTCAGTTCCCTTGAAATTATGGTTCATCCTGTTTGTGAAACTCCTGAGAATTGATTAGATTTTGCGCGGGCAATTACCCGAGTCTCCTCTCTCTGCTAGGAAGTCTATTACACCCCAAAATGGGGGGCCAAACCCAGATTCGGCCCTCCCTTCCTCCGCCTTGATCGGAGGCGTGGTTTTGAGTGCTTAAAAGCAAGAGATTCTAACCGGAAGCTCTCTTCTTTTTTCAAGATCTTGCGCACATAAGGTGAGTTAGGGAGAATCACATGCCGCCTCGCTCTGCCCTTCTGGGTCTGTGCGTAAGTAGCGGGTCTAGGTGGGCGGAGAGTGATGGCATCCGAGTTCTTCCTGGCCACGGGGTGCGGCCTCGCTCTGCGTGGCCTCCATCTTTTCCAGGTATAAATTTATTCTCTCTTTCTAAATTGTGTGTAACTGATAATTGGCTTAACGTTGATTTGTTTGGTCCAAGTTTGTGCCTACCTTGTGATTAAATTATTATTATTTTTTATAGCTTGCGTGGTCACCATGACTCTTCACACTTGTACATTCTTTCTAGCCTTGTTACAACCGGTACTTATGAGGCGATTCCTTACCGATGTGTAGGTAGCGATATGTTGGATTGTAGATTACGTTCTAGCCCTAAGGGTTTTTGTATTACCGGTCCTGGAGATTTTATCTTAAAGAATACCCTTGGGCTGAGAAGCCGGTATTTGATTAATCTCCTTAAGGGGCCCTTTGGGGTACATAAACCTGGGTTTGTGATATGTTTATGCTCAGTGCTATTTTGTTTATGCCTAGATGCTACTATCATGGTAATTTCCTCCATCCTCTAGAACTCTCACCGAAATAAGATCCGGCAGCTGCATTTTTTACCCTGGGGGCGTTTTGCTGAGTGACAATGGTTTTCGCAGACGAGTCTCTGATGGCGTAACTGCCTCGAGATTCACGCGTGCTGTCTCCAAACTATCGATTCTAATTCTAATTTGGAGTCTGATATTTAGCGAGGATGTAACTAAATTTGGTATTCTAAATGTATTATGGAGTCAGATTGATTGCAACCATTGTGCTTTTATGCCCCGTCTTTGGACAGAGAAAAATATCCATTATATTGTGATTCACACCAGCAAGGAAGTTGCTCCAATTAATGCCAGCCAAGAAGAGCACGTGAGACCTTCAGCCCTCTGCAATGTCCGTCCTTGGTATTGTTTTGTGGGGTTTTACACTCGGAAAGGCTTCAGCAAACCTTTGTCAGTCATCACCATTCATTGCTGCATCCATAGATGCAAAGTAAAGCTTTACTATGCAGTGCTAAAGCCATACATCAACACTGTCCAAAAGTGCTGCCAATTTTTCTGGCATCTGTGTCATCAGAGATGAACAGTGGCACAATGGAACTGTGCTTTGTGATCTGACGAGTCAGCATTTCAAGTCATTTTTAGGAAAAGCACCTGCCATGTTCTCCAGACGAAAGAAAACAAAAACACCCAAAGCTGTCATCAGAGTCAGGTCCAAAAAGTAGTTTTTGTCAGTGTATGCAAAACTGTAGCCCTATAGAAACACTGTCTAAAAACGGCGCCAACTTCTCTGAGCTGGGCGTCATCTGAGAGACAGTAGCACAGTGGAATCTTCTGTTGAGGTTAACATTTCAAGTGGTTTAAAAAAAAAAAGAAAAGCTGTGGCCATATTCATCACACCAAAGATGAAAAGGACAATCCAAGCTGTTATCAGCATTAGGTCCAAATGCCAGGATCTATCATGGTATCTTGGTCTGTCAGTGCACATGGCATGAGTGTCTTGCATACTTACAAGGGCACCATTAACACAGAATCATGTGCACAAATTTTTGAGCAACATATCTATACCTCGTCTATTCTTGGGACACTCTTACATTTTCCAGCGAGTCAATATCAAACGACATTCTGCAAGGATTACAACTGCATGGCTATGTAAACTGAGCATGTGAGTGCCAGATTGGCCTGCCTGCACTCCTGATCTGTCTCTAACTGAAAATGTAAGGTGCACCATAAAACAAGGTATATTGCTACAAAGGCTCTGTACAATTGCACACCTGAAGACCTGCATAATGGGGTAATGGGAGAAGATTTTGCTCGACTTGACCAAACACTAAATTAACTTGATTAAAAGACCTGGTGATGTTGCACAGTGACAAACAGTTGACTTTGCTAACTTTTTTGAACGCTGTTGCAGGTATCACATTTTATATTCTCAATACATAATTTAATTCAAAGGTGAATGATACTTTGTCATACCTATTTTTTAAATAATGAGGGGTGAATTCACTTTTCAAATCTGTCCTTTTTATTTGCATCCACTGTGATGTGCCAGCCTTTTCAGAATTGGAGTTGTATTATCAAAACATAAATTACTTTTGGTTTTTTAAAATGTTGTGTCTGCATGAGTGCCTTTTAATGTGGCAACAAGTTTTGCTATTGCAGTGTTAATGTCATCATATCCAGTGGTCTTGCAAGGTGGGCTGGGCTAGCTATGGGAAAAGGGCTCTCCATCATACTGGGGGAAAACAGAGTTTATGAGCCACGAGAACAACCGTGAGCTCCTGTGGTTACATCAGAAGTTCTGTATACATCACGTTCTGTCATGTTTGTCCAGAATCTGATTTTAAACGTTTTTTGTTCACTGGATATAATTACATGCTTTGGGCATTCTTATTTGACTTTTGCAGCTGTGGTGGATGCTCAGCGTGATGTACTCTGCAGACCCCAGCGTGGCGTAGTCAGCAGATCCCAGCGGGGTGCCGTCGCCAGCCCCCAAGCTCTGGAATAGTCTCCCAATGAGCTTGAGGTGTTTGAACTGTTTAGATTCTTCCAAAAGCTACTAAAACCTATATTTTCGGTCAGGCTATTAGGTAACATATAGCATTTTATGTTCTAACTTATGTCTTGCGTCAATTTTTCTGTATATTTTATTTGTTTTTTTGTCTGGTTTTTTTAAGGGTTTTTTTTTTCCTTTGTCTGTTAAATAATACCAGATTTTGGGCCAGTTTCGCATGCAGTTGCAATCAAAATTATTCAAATTGAGGTTAATAGCCAAATTTACAAACTTTCAGCTGTTTGTGATTTGTGAACAGATTAAACAAGAACGTTTTGAATAGCTCATCACAACTAATATTACAAGTGGTTTCTCCAAATTCAACTCAAAATGTCACTTTTAATGACTACTGCAGTCTCAAAATTATTCAACTCCCCAAATAGAATCCGTCATAAGAGCATATCTGCAAGTCAGGTATTGTCTCAAGCACACCTACTGCAGCTAATCAAGAGCTTAATTAGTTGCATCAGGTTTGCTTGAGATGTAACACATCAAACACTTGTACTTGCATCCGGTTTGTTGACAGTGACATTTCATTGCATAGTAGAAATATGCCTGTCAAAAGAATTGCACAAAAAGCTAATAGAGGGGATCATTGCCTGGCACAAACAAGGAAAAGGATGCAAAAAGGCAGCTCAGGCACTGCATGTTCGTAGAGATAGTTAGAAGCATAGTTCACAAGTTCAGAGTTAAAGGAAGAGTGGCTACAGTATCAGGATGTGGCAGAAAGAGGAAGCTATCAATGCCTGTCACCAGATTCCTGAGGATATGGGTGGTCAAAACCCCTCGAGTGACTGCAGGAGACCCACAGCAAGACTTGGAGGCAGGAGGCACTGAGGTTTCAGTTTGCACAGAAGGGCACATACTAAACGTTGAAGGTCTCCAAGACATACATACATCACAACTGATCCAAAAGCAAAAGCTCCAATATGCTCAAAACCATATAAATAAGCCACAGATTTTTGGATACATTGTTCTGTGGAGTGATGAAACAAAACTGGAATATTTTGGGCTTATGAATCAGTGGTATGTCTGCAGGAGGAATAAAGAGGCATATGCTGAAAAGTACACCCTGCCTACAGTGAAGAAATGCGGGGGGTTTTTGATGCTCTGCGGCTGCCTAGCTTCCTCTGGCACTGGAAATCTGCAGAGTGTGGAGGGCAAGATGGATTCAGTCAAGTACCAGGATATCCAAGGAGAAAATGTCATGCCATCTGTTGGGAAGCTGACGCTTGGGCATCATTGGACCTTCCAACAGGACAATGATCCTAAGCATACCTCAACATCCACCAAGGCTTGGTTTCAGAAGAAGTCTGGGAAGATTCTAGAGTGCCCATCACAGTCACCTCACTTGAACACCATAAAAAATTTGATTTGAAGAACACCGTTGCAGCATGCATACCCAAGAATATTAGTGAACTGGAGGCCATTGTCCATGAGGACCGGGCGAAGATTCCTTGGGAATGCTGCCAAAAGCTAACATCTGCTTACGCATCACATTTCCAGCAGGTCATAGCAGCAAAAGGGTTTTATATTAAGTTTTAAAGATGCTTTTCATGAAGGGGTTGAATAATTTTGAGCCTGCAGTAGTCATTAAAAGTGGCGTTTTGTGTTGAATTTGGAGAAGCCACTTGTATTATTTGTTAAGTCGAAGCATTTAAATTGTTCTTGTTTGATTTGTTCACTGCAAACAGCTGAAAGTTTGTAAATTTTGCCAGTAAACCTAATTAACAATGGGGGTTGAATAATTTTGATTGCAACTGTATGTGGCTTAAGCGTAGTCTTGGAAGAAGCAGAGTTTTGTATGGAAATTTTCTATTTAAGACTGAATTATGTCTAGGATTAAGCTTAATATGTCTGTAGAACCGGCCCATAATGTTGATTTTAATCCTTGATTGTGAAGCACTCTGTGACTGGTCTCTGTGAAAGGTACTATATAAATATATTTTGCTTGCATTTTTATTTCACACCAAATATGAAACTCCCAGAGATGTCTGGGTTGTTGGCAGGGGACAATAGAGAATTTTTTAAAAAGTACAGTATGCTTTTCTAGGGGCGGCATGGTGGCGTGGCAGGAAGCACTTCCGCCTCTCAGCAAGAAGTTTGTGGTTTGAATCTTGCCTGGGGCCTTTCGGTGTAGCTTTGCATGTCCTCCCTCTGTCTGTGTGAGTTTTCTGCGGGTACTCCAGTTTCCTCCCACAGTGCAAAGGCATGCATCTCAGGCTAATCAGGCACTTAATTGGCTGTCGGTATGAGTGACTGAGTGAATGGTGTGTGAACAGAGTGAGTGCCCTGCTCTTCACCCATGATAAGCTGGGATAGGCTCCAGCACCCCCATGACCCTGGCAAGGTCAAAGCGTACTGAAAGGATGCATGTATGTAAACTGTTCTAAATTTTCTTTTTCCAAAATATATTCAAGACTTACCCTCCCTTGTCCTTCAACTTATTTCCATTCTTGTTCATTCATTCATCTTCTATACCCGCTTATTCCTCACTAGGGTCGCGGGGCGAGCTGGAGCCTATCCCAGCTGGCTACAGGCAAAGGCAGAGACCCACCCTGGACAGGGCACACACACCATTCACAGACCATTCACTCTCACACTCATACCTATAGGCAATTTAGTGTCTCCAGTTAACCTGATATGCATGTCTTTGGACTGTGGGAGGAAACCGGAGTACCCAGAGAAAACCCACACAAGGAGAACATGCAAACTCCACACAGAAAGGCCCCAGGCCAGATTCAAACCCACGTCCTTCTTGCTGTGAGGCAGCAATGCTAACCACTGTGCTACATCCATTCTTGTTCATTCTCATTTTTCCAGTTGCAACATGTCCTATGGTTTTAGATATCAAATCCAAACCACCTGCAAAATATGGATCGCGATCGCTCCAACAGTGCGTGCTCACAGCTTTCTGAGATATAGTGGACTCCAGAATTGTTGGTGTCACTAAAAGTACTATTTTTTAAAAAATGATGACATGAACTCAAAACACTTGCACGCGAAATACTGTACTTTATTATCCTCTGCTGGGCAAAAGCTCAGAAGGGGGATTATGCAGTGGCACTGCATGTCTGTCCATCCATCCATCCATCCATCCATATCGGAGGGCACTTGGCTGGTGAAGTCAACTCCACCTACAGTTTTCATAGACATCCCTGAGACTTTGCACATTTGCTGCACATATGGAAGAGAGTAAGCTTGACTATGTCATGGTTTTGCCCCCGGCGGCAGAAGGAATGAAGCCGGCGGGCACAGGGACCATGTACCCAAGGGACCCAAAAATACATTCCCAGAGGGGAGCAGCAGCACACAAGAAACAGTCAGGGCTCCTGAACACAGAATACTGCTGCAGTGAACAAATGTGCAGCCAGCCCTTAAATAGGGAACCTTCACCTCCACCTTAACGAGCCACACCTGTTGCCCTTCAAGGTGGAGGCGAAGAATGCAGCAGGGGGAGGGCCTGCAGGGCAGCACCATCACATCGTATGCATATTGCAGTCGCAACTCCGGCAGAGGATGTTGTGCTCTCAGTGCAGTTTTGTTAACGTTTCAGTGAAACAAAGGAAAAACAAATTATTCATGAAATTTAGCATCAGTTTCCTGCGAATTCAGGTCTCACAATTAACAGCACCCCTGGTTTAGTTCTTAGTGCAGCCACCATTGAGAATGATTACTGCCTGGTGTCTTTTTCTCTACTGGTACAGAATTAAGGCATAAGTTTACAAGACGTCATATTGGCCGTGATTAAAACTAACCTTTCACACACAACTGAAAATTCAAACTCCCTCTCAATCTACTGAAAACATCTCACACAAACTACTGAAAACTGAACCATCTCTCTCACACTCTGCTGAAGAGGCCTAGGACCAGAACTGTACAGTGTTGGCGCTGGTCTTGGTCACAATAACCCTGCCCCCGGCCCCTGACTTCATCGGTGCTTCACTGTAGACCAGCAAAGAGTTGGTGCTTGTTCTGCCGCCAGTTTTGAGAGCCAGGGATGGCGCTTAGGATGTGGAAATCCGGTACTAAGTCTGTTAAGTAATGAGTCAGGTGGACACCGGGTGCAGGAACCAGGAGCTTTTATTAGGAACCCAGACACAGGGAAAATGCGGCACACAGGCCGAAAAGAAACACCGTGCACATGCACTGAACCAGGAGAACCTAGCTAGCATGACTACATAGAAACGATGTTGATTTTCCATCTGAATCATCAGAATGGCTGACATTGAAATATCAATGCTAAATCAATGCTGAATCACTGTTACAATAGCGATGAAACCCGACGTTGATACAGCGACATTGAAACAATATTGATTTAAAGTTATGATTATAATTGATTGAGCATCGATTCCTGGTTGACAGGGTGATGACACTAATGTTGAAAAGCCATTGAAAGCACATTGGTCTATGGTTAGGTTGAAATCTCAACATTGTTTCAATGTTCTTTTTAATTAAATAACATTGAAATATCATTGATCTTTAATTAGAAAATCAACATTGATTCAATGTTAATTGAGGGTGCACGTTCAACGTTGTTTCAATGTCTTAACGTTGACAAAACAATGTTCATTTAACATTGTTTCAATGACTCTTTGCTATCAGGGAGGTATTCTCGCTTCCGCTACGTTTCACCTCGCCGCCGCCTCTGCTGTTGCCGTGATTGTGGATTGCTCCCGACTACTTGTGAACGGCCTGCTTCGTAGTAACTGACTGTGTTGTATAGCCTTGCTTGCATCTTTTCCACCACGGTGGTGTGTCCTCGCTGGAAATTAAATCTCCGTTTGCTTGTCCAGCGGGACTATTAGTTGAAGCCCAGATCGTGTGTATTACTGCGCGGTTTGTGTTGGAAATCGCCGCTTGTGGTGGATGTTGGTTTGCTAGGGCGACTGCTTACTGATCGGTGTTTTTTTCGTTGCTGGGTTCGTTTAAAGCAGGGGTGGGCAATCACGGTCCTGGAGGGCCGGTGTGTATGCAGGTTTTTATTCCTATCAATTACCCTGACTAATTGAGTTAATTGATTGCATGCACAAATATAGATTTTCGCAATGATTCGATCAAAGGAAAATGTTTTATGAAGGGAGACAAGACTAGTCTCTGTAGTTTCATGATAATTTAAAGAAATGCGCATGAAACGTCAGATTTCATAAATGGTTTGGCTAATTGAGACAATCAACTAATTAAAGACCAGACGTTGGTATGAAAACCAGGGACAGATGGCCTACGGCCCTCGCTGCCCACCTCTGGTTTAAAGGGAAGAGCGTGGTGTGCTTCCACTAAAGGAGAGTGAGAGGAGGGTGCGTCCCGATTTCTGTGCCGGCTGGGTTTGGCGTGACGAAAGCTTAGGCCTAATATTAAACAATCAAAGTAATAGAAAACTAGCGTGTCAGCTTTTTAACTTTACCGTCCTTTTAGTAAAATTGCTTTACCATGCCACCCAAGCAAGCAGCAAAGCCTAGTGAAGATGACTTCATGTCCACGATCCAGGCTAAGGACTTATGACAACAACAAAAAGACCATTTAGCCTAATGGACCTGCTCCAACAACAAGACACCTTCAAATCCTTTGTCCATATAATAATGGACTCTACGAATAAACGCCTTGACGAAATGTCGAAAGAAATTCAACAACTTAAACACAGCATCCAGTTTACCCAAAATGACGTGGATGACATTAAAAGTAAAATAAATGTGCAATCCAATCTGCGATGCAATGCAACAAGACATTTACAAACTCTTTGAGGGTTTGCTCTCAGTCACCACCTCTACGGATTATTTAGAAAACCAATCGAGAAGAAATAATCTAATCATTGAGGGGATCAGAGAAACTGAACATGAAGGATGGGTAGAGAAGGATGAAGAGAGCAGAGTGCGAAATTTGATTTCCGAAAAATTTTACTTGAATCAGAAATCAATAGAAATAGAACGTGTGCACCGGACAGGGAAACCAGACGCAGACCGCAATAAATTTAGACCCGTGGGTTAAATTTTAAAATATAAGGTCAAGATGTCAGTCATGGCGAACGCAAAGAAATTGAAAGGAACCGGAATCTACATAAATGAAGACTTCTCTGAAGCTGCGCGACGACAACGAAAGGAACTTCTTCCAGCAATGCGAGCTGCCTGTGAGCACGGCGACATCGCCTACCTCCGATATGACCGTCCAATTGTCGTCCCACCAGGCAAACGAAAATCAGAACGAGCCTCAAAATAATTCCCCATTCATCACTACGTCCACCCCTGAGCAAAATGCGCCTAGAGGTAACGTTAGACGGTCCGAAACAAACCGGATTCAAAACAGGACTTAGAATTTTAAATGATGTCACTCATATTAACTGTCAAAAAAGCCAGAACACTCCTTCGCGGAGCTGGAACAGTAGGAACACTCTTATAAAACAGCTGAAGAGCAATCTGATGGCTACACTAACCCCTAAAGACAAAAATGTCTGTCCTAAATGCAAAAAAAAAAAATTTTAAATCGCAAAATGTAAACTGTGGTATATGTAAGCTTAATTTCCATTTAAAATGTTCTCCTGTTCCCGGTCCTAACTCTAAATTATGGGTATCGTGGACCTATGATGAAGTTATATCTTTGTTTCCATTTTTTAAGCTTGATGATAATGATATTTGTTTTCTTTCTTCAGAAACATACAATATTACTTGTTTTGAAAATATGGTTTTCAATCCATTTGATATCAACCCGATTGCAAATGCTGGTCTTGGTAACGTAGATCCTGATACAAACAGCATGTATGTCAGGGGTGTCAAACTCACCCTTAAACGGGCCAAGAGACTGCAGGTTTTCACTCCAACAATGCAGAAGCGCACCTGATACAACTAATCAGGCCTGTGCAGGCCTAGATCCGTTGATTAAATCAGTGCTTTCAGGTGAGCTTCTGGTCGGTAGGATTGAAGACCTGCAGCCTCTTGTTTATGGGTCAGTTAGACACCCCTGATGTATGTAAGGAAGGAGTCTTATAGATATTTCAGTGAAAAACATTTTGAACATTTGACTAGAACTCTTCCATGTGATACTTATCTATTTTCTGCTTTACACCTTAACATTCGTGGTCTTTCAAAAAATTATGACCATCTTGCTCATTTCCTGGCATCACTGAATTATGATTTTTCAGTAATTGCTTTAACAGAGACATGGCTCACAGAAAACACCAAAAAAGTATTTATGAACTCCACCAATATAACTCACTTCATTCTACCAGAGTAAAGAAAACCTGTGGGGGAATAGCATGTACATTCAAGATGATTATGATTATGTGCAGAGAGTGGACCTGCCTGTAAACTCAGAGGATGCAACAACAGAGTCTGTTTTTATTGAGATAACAATGGCCGAAGGTTATTGTTGGCTGTGTGCATCATCTACCAGACACGGATATTAACAACTTTAATGATGCCCTGGCAAATACTTTAGATCTAATAACTAAAGAAAGTAAATTGTGTTATATTCTCGGTGACTACAATATCAACCTTTTCAAAAGTGAAGCACATTCATCCACCCAGGATTTTTTAAATGCTCTATATTCCAATTACTTTTATCCTGCCATTCACAAACCCACCAGAGTTACTGATAGGTCCGCTACTCTAATAGACAATATATTACAAATAGTCAGAATGAAGTGCTCCATTCGGGTATTTTATTTTTTGACATCACTGACCACTTCCCAGTCTTTCAATTTACCACGCTTGACAATGTTAAGAATAATCAAACTGAAGTCAACATAACTTATCGCAAATTTAATGATAGAAATATGGCTTGTTTTAAACAACTTATCAATAATCATTCCTGGACAAATGTATACACTCAAACTAACCCTAACAGTGCTTACCAAACTTTTATGGACTCTTTTATCTCTATCTTCAATAAGTGTTTTCCCTCAGTCACTGTAAATAAAAAAACTCGAAAACAGGACTTTTCCAAACCATGGTTCACCACTGGATTACAGAAGTCTGCAAAGAAAAAAAAAACTTTACAAAAAATTCCAAACTAACCCTACACCACTAAATCAATCTAATTACAAAACATATAAAAATAAATTTACTCATCTCCTTAGATCAGCAAAAATCAAGGCTTCCTCAAATAATATCAAAGAAACATGGACTATTATAAATCAACTACTGCAAAAAAATAAACCTGTGACAAAAATACCATTTTGTTTCTCTGACAGAGGGAAAATGCTTACAGACTTATATGAGATTGCATGTAGGTGCCTCCCTGGCAAAAAAAATAAAAAACCCAGGTGGTAGTCCCCTTGACTATACAGGTATTGATGGTTGTTTTCCTACATATAAGATCTTTGATCAGCCTGATGCAAATGAAGTTATAAGCATTACTGAGAAACTCAAATCAACCAGTTCAGGACACGATGAAGTCAGAAATTCTCTTGTAAAAGAGGTCAAATATTCAATAGCAGATCCCCTAAAGTTTATTTTTTCCCTGTCATTGGAGACTGGTGAAAGTCCAAGGGATCTCAAAATTGCTAAAATCATCCCCATATTCAAATCCGATAATCCAAGTTCCTTTACAAATTATCACCCAATTTCAATATTAATAGTTGAAAAATTTGTTTACAAGAGAATTCTACAACATATTAATTCAAATAATATACTATACAACCTTAGTGAATAGCCTTGGTTGGGTTGTTAAGGTTCATTCATTCATTCATTGACTAAGGCCACCAGTCACAGGATCCAGACCTTTGTCAACCAATGTCTTCGCCGAATCCTTTCCATCCCGTGGCCCGAGACCATAAGTAACAAGGAATTATGGAGAAAGACCAACCAGTGTCCTGTGGAGGAAGAGATTCTGCAAAGAAGTTGGGGTTGGCAAGGACACACCCTACGAAAGCCAGCGAGTAACATCACGTGGCAGTCAAACATGGACACTCCAAGGAAAGAGAAAGGGAGGGAGACCGAGGAACACCTGGCGTAGGGACCTGGACTCAGACGTCAAGCTGACAGGACAGACATGGGGACAACTTGAGTTGACAGCAAAGCAGCGCTGGAGGACAGTCGTCAATGGCCTATGCTCCAGGAGGAGCGAAGGGCCAAAGTAAGTAAGTAAGTATACAATACAACCATCAATATGGCTTCCGCAAGAATCATTCTGCTTACATGGCTTTGTTGGATCTTTTTGAAAAAATCTCCACTGCTCTTTACAATAATGAATATACTATAGCAATTTTTTTGGACCTATCAAAAGCATTTGATACAGTGAACCACAAAATATTGCTATCAAAACTACATAGATATGGTTTCCAAGGTAATTTTTTTCAATGGTTAAAAAGCTATATTACTGATAGGCAACAATACGCTCATTTTAATAACTGTAAGTCTAACTCGGTAACATTGTCATGCGGTGTGGCTCAAGGCTCAATTCTGGGTCCGTTATTATTTTTAATTTATATCAATGATCTTGCCACAGTTCCAAGTACAATTTTACGTCTCTTATTCACAGATGATACAAATCTTCTTATTTCTAATAAACACTTAAAAACTCTTTTAAAAGAGGTCAACTTGGGCCTACAAGCTTATTCAGAATGGTTCAAATTGAATAAACTGTCAATCGGAGGCATTACCAGGATGCCAAGCTTGGGTGGGCATTTGTCCTCTTTGGGGGGGCAAAAAAAAAAAAAAGAACCTCTAAATTGCCGTAAAATAAGTAAATAGGGCTTCTATATAATGGCGGCTGGTGAACTGGCGATAGGGGAGGGACATGAACAGATGTGGTCAGTTTTCATTAATTATGCACATTAGGGTTGTGCCAATCATGAACCGCGATTTTTTTTAAGGCGCAGCACCACCACCTGCTGCCATGGGGAGAACATCCGAGCTTTCCCTTTTCCTTCATTAAACCCATCGCAGGTTGAACAAAAGTGCGAAACATCAAAGGGCATGTGAAATGCTTCCAGAAAAAAGACTTGACTGACATCAGTATTTTTCGGCTACATGCTGCACGGAGCCAAGTAAAGGACTACAGAATCGCCTCATATTAACCAATTAGGCAAGTCTCAGAAAAACAAACCTGTTCCCATTTACTTTGCTTGATTGGTAATCAAATGGTGGATTCGTTCACTCTGAGTAGAGCTGTTTAGACAGCAAGTTTGGTTGATGCATTTCGAAATTTAAATGGCCATCGCACAGCAGATTTGCATGAACGCAATTGTCATTGCCACGCGATTTCGTGCCACTAATCGTTTATATCTCACATTCACGTTTCATCCACTTTTGGGGAAGAGGAAGATTTTTTCTAATTATTCAAACTGGCATTCTTTCAATCTAACACCGTAGCGCAGTTAGGTTTGTCTGCTTTTCACCATCACATCTTAATCGTTATAGGCCACTGAAATTGTTTGATTGTTATTGAGGCCATGTACAAGGGAGCAGATTTAGGGAAAGGCGGAGCACCTGCAATTTGCTAAATCTAAACTCGGGATTCTTCCCGGCAGCATTTTAAATCGTTTTAAGCAGCTTCAGGTGTGCATTTTTAAAGAAATTACACACGACTGCCTACGCGCCTCATGACTGCAAGTGGTCTCATCACTCTTAAAAAAAATAATAAATCCTCGTTCAACATTACCACATCCCAACTCAGCATTTTGTCTCTCGTTGTAGTATATTTAGGAGATCTATAATGATAAAATAAAAATAAAGAGATCGGTTATAAGACCGCCCTAGATTTTAAGCGTCTAGAAAATACACAAGGTGGAAAACATTCTGAAAAGCGGATGAAACATGACTGTGAGATAGAAATGATATGTCGCTCGAAATAGCGTGGCAATGACATCGTGTTCATGCAAAGGTAATATATCCATACCTAATTTATTGTAACATATTGTGGGCCAATACCAGCCTAACCAAACTCAATAAGCTTCAATTACTGCAAAAACAATTTGTTAGAGCTGCCACAAACTCAAACTCTAGAGCTCCATCCTCTCCACTATTTTATAAACTAAGGATCCTAACCATATTTGATATCAATATCATACAAATATGCACTTTTATTTACAAATTAATTTATCAAAATCAAGAACTGCCCAGTCGCTTTCAACAATATTTTTGCAGAAATTTCTGTTTTCACTCATATAGGACAAGACAAGCAGAACGCTTACATCTTCCCCTCCGCCACACCAGCAGAGGGCAGTACTCTGTCAAATACAAAGGGAGTACATTGTGGAATGAACATCGCAATCTTGCTGACAGTGCCCCCTCCTTGCCAATAATTTAAAAAGTGACTGTTCTTGAAATTATTAGAACACTATGTATAGCGGTTTCCTAGGACCAGTTCATCTGTGGTGCAATTTATGTTTGCTGTTATTTCTTTTAATTAGTTTGTTCTTGTTTACCTTTATTTATTATGATTATTATTTTTTTCTTTTCTCTTCTTTTTTGTAGTTTTTTTTTCTGCCGTCCTGTACTTTATCATTCTCATCTTATTTTCAATTACTTCAATTTAGTTTTCCCATATGATGTACATTATTTCTTTTCTTGACTAAGCATTTATAAGGTCAAGGTGAGGCTACTCTATAAGCCCAATACCTCACCTGCACGTTTTTTTTTTCTTCTTCCTTCTAACTCACTCCTCTTGAGTGATCTATTTTGTTGTGTCTCTCACATGTGCAAATTAAAAAAATCAGGGAAAGCTTCAGGCAGAATTTACTTAAAGCCAGAAACGCACGCACTCGCTAATGAGTTAATTAGATTAGTAACTATCAAGGGTAATCAAAGTAATCCTTTTTTTTTTTCACCCAAAAGGTTATCTGTTGATACTAATATTGTTCTCTATTATCTTACTCAAAATCTTTGCTCTAAAGTGGAGTTTGGGACAATATGGTACTGGAGCTGGAGAATCAAGCAATCAAGCTACTACTAAGCTAACTACTTGAAGCGGGGCCTTGGTTGCCCAGTTATTCAGGCCAGCTACCTCTACTCAGGCCAAGGCAGCTACATCTAAGCCTGGCCCAGGCCTCTGGAGCAGCTGAGTTACCATCTTGTTTAGGCCTTAGCATCTGTAGTAGCCTAGCTAATTTGCCCAGCCAAACCCCTGCAGAAGCAAGCCGCCATCAGCAATCAAGTCATCTGTTCTAGCCAGGCCCAGGATCCAGCCACTACCACCAGGCCAGGCTCAGGATCCGGTAGCCAGCCACCGAGACAGGCCCAGGATCCAGTCACTACCACCAGGCCAGGCCCAGGATCCAGTCACTACCACCAGGCCAGGCCCAGGATCCAGTCACTACCACCAGGCCAGGCCCAGGATCCAGCCACTACCACCAGGCCAGGCCCAGGATCCAGCCACTACCACCAGGCCAGGCCCAGGTTCCAGCCGCTACCACGAGGCCAGGCCCAGGATCCAGCCACTACCACTAGGCCAGGCCCAGGTTTCAGCCACTACCACCAGGACAGGCCCAGGATCCAGCCACTACCAGCAGGCCAGGCTCAGGATCCAGTAGCCAGCCACTGGCCAGGCCCAGGATCCAATCACAGCCTAGCTACCAGGCTGAGCACAGGCCCAACAGGCTCACCTACAGAGGAATCAAAGTTTTTAAGGTGAGGTGTTTCATCAGCAACTTCATACTAAGTGCCTTAAAATGCCACCAAAAAAAGCAGAGGTTAAACAGGATGAGGAGTATGTGTCACTCATACAAGTATCTGATCTTCTGCAACAGCAGAAAGAGATGTTTATTGCATTATTACACCAACAACAGGACAATTTTAAAGGCTTTGTTAAAATCATTATGGACTCAACAAACACCAGGCTGGAGGCCCTGACTAGGGAAATGCAGGAGATAAAAACAAGCCTGCAATTCACACAGAAGGAAGTGGATGATATAAAATCTGACATTGCGAAACAAGCTGAACGATGTAATTCAATGCAGTCGGATCTGTTTAAGGTGTGTGATAGTCTGCTGGCTCTCACTGACAAGATGGAGTATCTGGAGGGTCAGTCCAGGAGAAACAACCTGGTCTTTGATGGGATCGTAGAGTCACCAGGAGAGACCTGGGCTGACACGGAAGAAAAAATAAAAAAGATTCTGGTCGAAAAATTACAGTTACAGGGGGAGATTGAGGTGGAGAGGGCCCACCGCACAGGAAAACCTGGAGGTGACAGACCGAGACCCATAGTGGTCAAATTCATGAGGTACAAGGACAGATCAGCCATTTTACAACGCACCAAGAGCCTCAAAGGATCAAAACTTTACATAAACGAGGACTTTACAGATGCTGTGAGAAGAAAAAGAAAAGAATTGATGCCTGATCTGAGAGCCGCAAGAGAAAGGGGAGACATCGCTTACTTGAGACACGACAAACTAATCATACATCCCCGCAGTAGCACACCAAAACAACCTCCAGTCATGTAATCACCAGCCAGGTATGATAAATCACAAACCTCCATATGACAGCAAATTCAAATTCCACACATCCGGGTACTTGTCCTTTATTACAAAAATTTGATGGGTATGATAGTCTGGAGCTAAACACTTTTCGATTCACTGAACACCAGTCACAGGATTTAGAAAATGACATCGATCCAGAAAATAACTTTTTCATTAATGTCAATGAAAGTTGCTTTTATTATACTGATGAACAGTTTAACAGTACTATTAAGACAGAAAACAAAATATCAATCATTCATTTTAACAGCAGAAGTCTTTATGCCAACTTCCAAAACATCAAGTATTACCTTAGTCAGTTGACTCAGCAGTTCAGTATAATCGCAGTATCAGAAACATGGATCAACAGTGAGAGAGGTTCGGATTTTGAACTTGAGGGATATGAAATGGTTTGTGTGAACAGAGAGAACAAGAATGGTGGTGGTGTGGCTTTGTTCATTGACAAAAAAATGGACTACAAGGTGGTGGAAAAAATGTCCACAACGGTGAAAAATTTACTTGAATGTGTCACAATAGAGATAAGTATGGAGAAAAATAAAAATGTCATTGTGAGTTGTGTATATAGAACACCTGGTTCTAATATAGAAACATTTAAGGACTGGATGGAGGAAAAATTTACAACCTCAACCCAGAAAATTACATTTATCTGTGGTGACTTCAATATTGATTTGCTAAATCCAAATAAGCACAAAATGACAGAAGATTTCATCAATACTTTATATAGTCTCAGCTTATATCCCAAAATCACCAGACCCAGCCGGATTACTTCCCACTGCGCAACTTTAATAGACAATATATTCACAAATGACCTAGATAACAAGACATTGAGCGGATTATTAATAAATGACATTAGTGACCACCTTCCAGTTTTTACAGTGTATGACAACAAATACCATAAAAACAAACAGCAAGAGAAATTGCAATACAAACGGGTTAGAACACAGGAGTCCATGGAGGCTTTGAAACATGATCTGCTAGAACATAACTGGGAATCAATATACAGAGAAAAAGACAGTGATAATGCATATGATGAATTTTTAAGAATATTTAAATTATTATATGATAAAAACTGTCCATTTAAAAGTCAAAACAGAAAACAAAAATATAAAAACAATCAGTGGATCACAAAAGGATTGAAAAATGCCTGTAAAAAGAAAAATACACTATACCGGGAATTCATAAAACACAAAACTAAAGAAGCAGAAAATAAATATAAGAAATACAAAAATAAATTAACTAACATTATGAGGATATGTAAGAAGGAACACTATCATAAAATATTAGATTATAATAAGAATAATATTAAAGGCATATGGAAGTTATTGAATAACATTATTAGAAATGGCTCTGGACAGGTTCAGTACCCCCAGTATTTTGTTGAAAATGATAAAAGTATCTATAATATGAATGATGTGGTCAAAAGGTTTAACAAATTTTTTGTAAATGTTGGACCAAACTTAGAGAAAAAAATCCCTGATCCAGATACATATGACAGCAGAAATGATAATCTTATAGAAAGGAACACGAGCTCAATGTTTCTCAAAGCAGTAAAAGAAAAAGAAATTATAGATATTGTTCATGAATGTCAAAATAAAACATCTGTTGATTGTGATGGAATAGATATGGTAATAGTAAAATACGTGATCAATGAAATTTCCAAACCACTAACTCATATTTTTAACTTATCCTTCCAAATGGGTCAATTTCCAAACAGAATGAAAATAGCAAAAGTCATCCCACTGTATAAAACTGGAGACAAACACCACTTCACAAATTACAGGCCTGTTTCTCTTCTCTCACAGTTCTCAAAAATTCTGGAAAAACTTTTCAATCTCAGATTAGAAAAATTCATAGATAAACACAAATTACTCTCAGAAAGTCAGTATGGATTTAGAACAAACCGGTCAACTTCACTAGCTTTAGTTGAACTCATAGAGGAAATCACTAGTTCCATGGACAAAAAAAAAATTGCAGTTGGGGTATTCATTGACCTAAAAAAAGCATTTGATACAATAAACCATGAAATATTAATTAGTAAACTGGAATTTTATGGGATCAGGGGGGTCGTTTTGAACTGGGTCAGAAGCTATTTGGAAAACAGACAACAATTTGTGAAGATGGGAGAACATCAGTCTGAATGTTTGGACATTGTGTGTGGAGTCCCGCAGGGGTCAGTGTTGGGACCAAAATTTTTTATCATGTACATTAATGATATTTGTAATGTCTCAAAATTATTAAGATTTGTTCTGTTTGCTGATGATACAAACATTTTGTGTTCTGGTGAGAACTTGCAGCAACTTTTGGACATGATCACTTCCGAACTCAGTAAAATCAATGATTGGTTTGATAAAAATAAATTATCATTAAATCTGAGCAAAACGAAATTCATGTTATTCGGAAACTGTAAGACAAAAACTCAAGTGCAGATACTCATAGATGGTGTTAACATAGAGAGAGTGGATGAAATTAAATTTCTTGGTGTAATAATTGATGAAAAAATTTGCTGGAAATCTCACATAAAACATGTACAAACTAAACTGGCTAGAAGCATTTCAGTCCTCGCTAAAGCAAAACACATTCTGGATTATAAATCACTCCACATTCTCTACTGTTCACTGGTTTTACCATATTTAAATTATTGTTCAGAGGTTTGGGGAAACACTTACAAAAGGTCATTACTACCAATAATTATACTTCAGAAAAGAGCCATGAGAATAGTTCACAGTGTTGGTTTTCGAGAACACACAAATTCATTGTTCCTACGATCTAAAACTTTAAAATTCTGTGATCTAGTAGAATTAAAAACTGCACAAATGTTATACAAAGTAAGAAATAATCTACTGCCAGAGAATATCCAAAACTTGTTTTCTGAAAGAGAGGGGAGTTATCATTTGAGGGGAAATTTAAATTTGAAGATTTTAAGTGTCCGCACAACTCTGAAAACTTTTTGTATTTCAATCTGTGGAGTGAAACTGTGGAACAGTCTGAGTGTGGAGCTAAAACAATGTTCAAACATAATTCAATTTAAAAACAGGTATAAAGAAATGATTTTCACAAGGTACAGGAATGAAAAAGGGCTTTGTTAAATCACCTGGGGTTTTGTAGCTGTGTTTGTTTGTTTTGACACTAATTAAAATTAAACTATTGTGATTGTGTAGATTTGGTTGTAAGATGATATCTGGGTAATTGATTGTATATTCAGAAGTGTATTTAAAGAAGAAAAAGGTATTGTATAAAGGGGTAGGATTAAATAAGTTTATACTTCTTCCTACTCCCTTTCGCACATGTAAATGAAGAAGTTTTAGTGTTCTGAATGGAATTCATTGTTTATTTTTGCTGATGTAATTAATTGTGTTATTTTGTGTTTTTTTTTTTTTGTTTTGTTTTGTTTTAATTTTGTTTTGTTTTAACTACCTTCTGTTTCATTTTACATGCACGAAATAAAGACATAAAAGAAAGAAAAAAAGAAAAGAAACTACGTGATGAAATTTTTACACACCCTTAATTAAGTGCTGGTTAGTACGGTCATTAATGGCCCTATCTGAGAAAGCATTCACTCAAAGTTTTCAGAGAACACGTTTACTCTTTGCGAGACCCCAAATTAAGCACAGGTGGAAGCAATGAATGAAATACCAAAGCCGAAACCGAAAGAGGAAACGTGATTGGACAACGAGACTCACACGACATCACAGGAACCAGGCGAGAGGGAATAGGTGGTCAGGCAGCGGGAATGGAACTGAAACACAAACTAAGAGAGTCACGGGGAAAAATGCACAAGCACAAACAAGCACGCGGGCAAGAATCGGGCTTTGGCTCTGAACTAGCACTGGAACCAGCTTGGTGGAAAAGGGATAACGGACTCTACAGAAACACTCATGTGCACCACCAAAATTGCTCACTCAGACACTACTGAAACTCTCTCATGGACGCTACAAGAAATTTCTCACACAGACACTGCCAAAAATCTCTCACTCAGTTTCAGTTTTGTCTATGTCACATGCACTACCGAAAATCTCTCAACACAGACACTGCTGAAACTAACACTGTTAAGGGATGGTATTTCCTATCAAACTCTGGTTCAAGCTTGTTCAGCTCTGTCGTGGCTCTGCAGTTTTCCTTAAGCTGGCCCTAAATATCCTGCAGCCTATTGTGGTAACAAGAGTGAGTTTGGCTGTAATCCAGGGCCCCTCAGGAGCATTTAGGCACATCACAGACCCAGTAACAGACTCCAAATCACCTCAGGGCAAGAATTCCATCATCTCAGAGCAAAGTAGCCATAGGCTACGGCCTACAACCTCCAGCTTCTCAAGGAAAGACCCAAGTGAGTTTCTGTGTGTCATGATCTCAGGTTTGTCATGATCTCAGTGGAGAACCTCTTACCACATGAGATCACTAAGATGTGTATAAAACCAAGTGCTGGTCGATCACCTGCGATTGAAGAGCCTAGTATTGAAACTAACTTGGTCAAGTTTTCACACACCATGAGGTAAGGTTTGGAAAATGTCGTTGTTAGTTTCTTAAGAGCACTGCCTTCACTTTCTTTGTGTTAACATAAAAGAGTTGAAATCTGTTCTCACTTGAATGGCATATTTTCATGTAATGGGCCATAATTTTTTGACTGGATGAATACTGGAGTGAAATAAAGTAACGGCAGCCTTTCACAGACCAGATTATGCTCTGAAACAAATTTTGTTTGTGCCTTAGAATTCATGTGAAAATAATTCCATTAATTTATTCATGCATTTTTTCCTTCAATGACAGCACCTTACTCACAGATTTATACAAGCAAATTATAAGCATGTGATTAATTCAAATTTAGGAAACTTTACTGCCTATCACTTGATAGACAGTTGTCTGCACAACACATGAAAATCCACAAAAACAAAATACTGTTACACGCCTACGTAGAAAAACATGAAGCTTTGTAGACTAGCTCAAGGTCAGTTTGCACTCAATGTTTGATAGTGCATTTGTACTTTCTCTCCACCGAACAAAGGGAAAGGGCAGAGTACACATGAAAATAATGCTCATTTACCTGATAAATGAATACAGTGCCATATTCCTTTGAAAAAAATCTGTATTGCCTGTTTATTTGCTTTAGATAGATTTGTGAACATTGGCCCATAGTTTTATACATTTGGCAGATATAGAGCTTAGACATATTCTCTCATCTTGAATAAAAACACACACACAATCACATAAAGGAGCATACAAAAACAGTCACGCGCACATGCTCATGAACGGAAGCTCACTGGAACATGATCATTCAAACAACTGTTGACAGAAACACGCTTCAAAACACACACACAAGCGTACACATCCTGAAGAGTAAATAGATATTTGCACAAATGAAGCGAAACACCCATGCACACACGAACACAAATGTACACACACAGGCTCAGAACACAGACGTTTGAAGACCACGATGGAAAAATGATGAGAGTCACACTTTCATGTTGTGGAGAAATGATGAATTAAAAATTCTAAACAATCTTAGAAACAAAGCACTGAAAAAATATGCAAAACATAAAATATCATAATAATATATATTATTATAAATATTATAATAATATATTAAATGAATTGTGGGCCACTCCCAAAGTGGAGGAGAGCATGGAAGACACTGGGCAGGGAGAAGGGGCGAATGTTATGTAGAGCTTGGTCATGATTGTGAGAACGTCGGCGTCCCCCGGTGGGGCGAATGTGGTGCAGGGCTTGGTCATGATTGTGCGAACATTGGGCGTCCCTGACTGTGGGGTGAAAGTGACATAGGCTTGGTCGTGATCGGGCGAAAGTTGGGCGTCCCAGGGTGGTGAGACTCAGGGTGGGGCTCGCATATCTTGTTGGAGTCCGAGTGGCTCCTAGACCTCAAAAGGTGTCAATGAGAGATGGGCTCTACGAACGTCGTCAACGTTAGAGCGGATATAGCTTGCATACAAATTGAATGTCCAGCTGCCGAGGATTTTGATCAGGTGGTCCGGCACTCCTTGCCTGGATGCGGTGGTGGCGGCGCCAATGCGGAAGGAGTGCTCGGAGAAGGACATTGGCTAGTACATTGCGGAAATGATAAAGGAACCGGTGGCTACGGCCCCGGTGTTGGCCGTGAAGAGTGGGTCTTGGGGAGAAGCGCGTTTGTTATATCTTGACGTGATGTGATTCGATATTTGCTCAAGCGGGCTAAGGGCAGAGGCTAGGCGAAACAGGAATACAGGCTGGGAAATGCCAAATTGGTTTTACTGCTCTTTATCTTGAATGTGAGACAGTCAGAGGAGTAGTATGAGATGTCGTCTAAGCTGACGTGGCGAGAAAGGGCGTAATTAGCTGTGAGCGGGGCGAACTCGGCACATCTTAGAAAACTAAAGAAGACCAAAGAAACATAGCCTCTAGGGTGGAAGCCGTGGAAGGTGAATGGTACCCTTAACCCAGCGCCTGGACGGAGCGGGAGAGGAGGTCTGCCCTCAGGGGTTAACGTTTGGTCGGAGTGGGGGGTTCTCGTTTAAGTAAACCTTTCAGTAGGGTTTGCGCGTCAGAGTGGGAAATAGCTGAGTACGGATTGCCCTTGGGCAATTTTACGAAGAAGTTGATGGCGCTTAGATAAAGTCTTACTGAAGCTGGACGTGGGTGGAGTACGGAATGAGTGAAAGTGATGAAGCTTGTGATGGAAACGACGTCGAGCACCAGGAGAGGCAGTCAGAGGGCTGAGTGAAATTCTTTTAAACCGCTTCCATCCAGCGAGGTATGAGGAAAGTGAACGAGGGGAACCCGTTTAGGATGGCATCTCTGGACAAGGCGACAAACGGCTCGAGTTGCGGAGTCAGGGGTAGACAGTTGAAGGAAATGGAGGAACCTGAGTGGGGTGACAGTCTGAGTGTGGAACTAAGCGTCTGAATCTCTGCCAAGAAAAACGGGATAAGGCGTCAGCAATGTCATTTTTATAGCCGCGAACATGAGCGGCTTTGAGGATAAACTGGTGTTTGGTAGAAATTAAGGTTAATTTTCTGAGGAAGGGCATGAACGAGAGGGAGCGGGACCGCCCTTTCTTTATGATATTTTGCGGCCCATTCGTGGCCCCAGATGAGGGAGGAAACAGGTACAATTAGAACAGCGCGAAGGAGGCAGCGGCGGATTCGCCACCTGAGGGGAATTCGGAAGGCCTCGAGGAGGCGAAACAGCGCCCTCTGTAGTATCCTCCGAAACCTGAGGACGGTGCGGCGTCAGTGTAGGATTGAATGTCTTCGGAATTAGTAATACAATCATCATTAAAGAATGATATACCGTTCCACGACTCTTGGAAATTATGCCATAAGCGCAGTTCCATTTTTCAGGTCCAGGGTAACATAATCATGAATGGATGGGGCGGCGGCAGCGATAGCTAACAGATGTGACAAAAAAGAGTTCCCTTGCGGAATTATGCAAATAGCATTATTAAGGTGGCCGAGTAAAGAAAGCAGTTACGGCTTTGCGCGTCGATGAAATTGGAAATTGCGCTGGAGTTTGTCTTAAGGCAGGGAAGCTTGGAATAAGCATGAGTCAAGCGAGATATCAAAAAATTTGAGCGTAGTGGAGTGGCCCGTCGTTTTCTCCGCTGACTGGAAAAAAGCGATGTCAAGGTCACTAGACCGTGGTAGGGTGATGATGAAGGAGGCGTGACGATGAGGAAATTGTTGAGGAGGTGCGTGATAAATGGCAATTTATGATTGTAACACAAAATCCGGCACAACACCTCTGATAGGGAATTGAAAATCTCGAGGCTGCTTTTGCCCCTTCCAGGATATGCCAAAGAGCCCCAAAAAAGTGGGTCGAGTTGAACGACCTTAAAAGCGTTAGTGATGTCAGCTTTAGCTAACCAGGCGCCGTGGCCGGCGAGGTGGATGAGAGTGATAGCGTGGTCGACGAAGGAATAGTGCATGGAGAAGTCTTTGCTGGGGATAAGGCTGTTGATACTCGAGAAGGCGGAGCCATGGGGGTACGATAAGTCTATGATTAATCGATTTTTCCCAGAATATTTGCGGGTAGCTATCCCAATGGGGCTGATGAGGGAAGACGGGGAAGGGTGGCTTGATGAAAGGTCTGATCATAAAACCTGCGTTAAGTTCATTTTGAATATTTAGCTTATCTACGATGATCGGCTCTGCTAGAGTGGATTGTAAATTTCAGCAGAGTGAGAGAGTGATCGGGAATAGCAACTAGACCGGGTGGAAACCTTGAGTGAAACCATGAATGAGGAAACAAATGAAGTTGGGATCGGGATGGTTAAATAGGGCCGAGGAGAGTAAATCGATTTGAGTGGGAGTTTTGAGATATTTTAATAGTCATTTAGGCTGGTTGTGTGGGCAACAGGATCGCACGTGGGTGCCCTGCAGAAGGAGCAAGAGTGCAGGTAAGGACAGCCGAAGATATTGCAACCGGTGGAATTAAAATTGTTGAAAATCATCTTTCCCCCTTTGAAGAGGATAGGCCTCTCTCTCCTATCAGTCTTACCAGAGGAGGACATAGCGAGAAAGGGATGAGTGGTGGAAGGAACAGGTGCTGAGGGAGGTGAGGGTGCGGCGGAGAAGGAATGAGAGAGTAACGATACTGGTGGTTTGCTGGAAGTAAAAGCTTTCGCCGTCTTAGGTGCGAGGACTGAAATGGTACATGTGGTGGCAGGGTGGAAAGGGGCTCCACAGAGCTTGCATGCAAGTGAGGTTTGGGCAGCGAAAACAAAACAATACAATTCTGGGTCAAAAGTGCCCCTGTAAACTCCCTGGTTGTACTGTTGAATTGCGCCTGCTGCTTTAGAGGCGAAAAGTACGTGATATTAGTGGAACCCGGTAACGCCGAAAAGTAAGGCGAGATCGAGAATGAGTGTGAGAAAATCGTCCAGTTCTTGCCTCCGGTGGGGAAAGGACTGACAATTTGTGTCTCGATAGAGAGAAAAGGCAAATGCGAATTCGGCAGGGTGAGTTCCTTAAAACGAGTGGGGGTCGGTAATTGAGCTGGGCGGGGCCGAGGACGGTTTGGATTTCATGACTGAAATGTGGATGCGGAAAAGATGGTTGGATGAGCTGGGCCAAATCAATGTATATACCTGACAAAATCTGTTGTCTGAGTGTGGAGGATAGTGGGGACGGGTTTGGAATGTGCTGCATGGGGCGTATGGGGGGGAAGGGCGGAGGCTAGCGTGTATTGAGGGTATGATGAGGGAAAGGAGGGACCAATCAGCGTAGTTGAAGGGAAGGACGGACCTGTGGATGGAAGCACAGCATTAACAGCATTGGAAAAGGGGTGAGGGGGAGGGAGGTGGAGAGAGAGAGAGGGAGCAGTGTGAAAGAGAGGTGCGGACACCGCCGCTGCTGGAGTTGGTCCAGGCAGGGGAGGGCTGACCCTGGACCTGCTGGAACCTTGGCAGGAAGAGTTGGGGGCTGAAAAAGCTGCAGGAGCCGGGATCCGAATGGCTGGAAACGAGGGGGGAGGGAAGGGGGAAAGGGATGCGTGTGCGAGGGAGAAAGGTGCAGCCTGCACACACAGGGACGAGACGAGGGAAGAGAAGAGACCGAAGAGGTCATTCGGGGAGGGGGCGGGCACTGGGTGGACTGGCTGGTCAGTGGGGGGCGTGGCTTCCGCCAGAACTGGAGCGGGGTGGACGTCGCCCGGCGCGGTGAAGTCAACGTTGGGGACTTCACCGACGTGGCCCGGAAGTACTATGTTGTTTGCTTCAGGACGCTGAGGAGAATTAGCTGCACAGCTGAGGGAGTCGGTGTATAATTTGAGAAGGGTAGCTTTGTTATCGGCCTGGTGGAAGGGGATTTTTCCCCTTTTTTCCAGCGTGGAGCCACGGATATATCTGTAGGGCGGGCTGTAGCAGGCCTTGTTGAGGAGCCGTGAGCTGTAGCTTCGGGGCACGGTGGTTGGTGGAGGGCGTCACTGCTTCGGGATGGTGCTGGAGACCGCCGCCTGGAAATACTATGGCGCGGGGCCTGGACGGGAGACTGGCCTCTGTCGTTGTGGAGGGGGGAGCATGGTGGGGGATATCAAGACCCCAGCTGTGGGTATCTGGTGTGGCTTTGAGATGGAGGAACGATGAATGCGGAGCGAAAGCGAGTCCATGGAGGAGAATCTGGAATTGCAGCGTCGGATCGGGCCGTGTCCCCTGTAGCTTCGGAGTCGTGTAATAGCTCTGCGTCCGAAGGACTGAGCAGGATTTCGGAATTCACGGTGTGGGTAAAGAAAACTTTTTTTTTCCATCTTGAAGAGCCGCGTGGACTACAAGTGATCACATTGAATCGAGGAAGCCGGGTTTGTGGGAATGAGGGAGGTATTTATAGGCGTAAAGACGAATAGGGAGGCACATTGGGAGTGGCCCCGTTCATTAACCTACGTTTTCGGGAACTCCTTGACATAAAAAAATACTAAATTTGGACTAATTTTTCCTTTGTGGTCATTTATTTCTGTCAGATTTTCATTCTCTCTTCCCGTGTCACTGATGTATCCTCGTTTCTCCGTCCTGACTTCTATCTGAAAAACATGACCAAAATATTTAAAAAAAAGAACTTTACACCCAGAACTGTGAGTGAAGTTCAGGATGAACAATTCAGTGTGCAGGAGTAATGTTTGTGACGGTGACATTAGAAGTCAGTAGAGAGTCTTTATTTCCGGTTTGCCAAAATGTGCTAGAATTGTGCGATAGAGTATGAGTGCAACCACAAAAACCTAAAACAAGTTCATCTTAGAAGTATTTTAACCTTGTGATTTAAGTGTTATTCCTTTCATTTTCCCTAAATGACACATAAACGCCATCATGGAGGTTATACAAACACTTTCATGAACCTCAAGATTTTTCAATGTGGTGAGGAAATTTCAGTAAACAGTTCAATGAAAAAAGTGAGCATTCTGAACTTAAGAGAGGAGTCACATGCGAGTAGAGTGTTATGTGGTATTTTGGCAGGAAAGTGGTCCTGGCTAGAGGATGTGAATAAGTTTGCGTGTGTGTGTGAGTGTGTGTGTGTGTGTGTGTGTGTGTGTGTGCGTGCGTGTGTGTGTGTGAGTGCATGCATATGTGCGAACAAGCATCTATGAAGCAGAGAGGTGGCAGAGCGTGAGGATTTCTTGACCTTTCTAAGAATAGGATACTGAATGGAAGAGTGAGTGCAGTAGAACATGTCAGTAGAGAGTGTGAATCTATGGTAGAGTGAGTGCAGTAATATGTGTCAGTAGAGATTGTGAGTGTCTGTAGAGAGCGTGAGTGAATGATAGAGTGAATGCAGTAATATGTGTCTGTAGAGACTGTGAGTGTATGGTAGAGTGAGTACAGTAATGTGTGTCTGTAGAGAGTGTGAGTGTATGATAGAGTGAGTGCAGTAATATGTGTCAGAAGAGATTGTAAGTGTATGGTAGAGTGAGTGCAGTAATATGTGTCAGTAGAAAGTGTGAGTGTATGGTAGAGTGAGTACAGTAATATGTGTCTGTAGAAAGTGTGAGTGTATGGTAGAGTGAGTGCAGTAATATGTGTCAGTAGAAAGTGTGAGTGTATGGTAGAGTGAGGACAGTAATATGTGTCAGTAGAAATTGTAAGTGTATGGTAGAGTGAGTGCAGTAATGTGTGTCTATAGAAAGTGTGAGTGTATGGTAGAGTGAGTACAGTAATATGTGTCAGTAGAGATTGTAAGTGTATGGTAGAGTGAGTGCAGTAATATGTGTCAGTAAAAAGTGTGAGTGTATGGTAGAGTGAGTACAGTAATATGTGTCAGTAGAGATTGTGAGTGTATGGTAGAGTGAGTGCAGAAATATGTGTCAGTAGAAAGAGGGAGTGTATGGTAGACTGAGTACAGTAATATGTGTCAGTAGAAAGTGTGAGTGTATGGTAGAGAGAATAGAGTAATATGTGTCAGGCAAGAGTGTGAGTGTATGGTAGAGTGAGTGCAGTAATATGTGTCAGTGGAAAGTGTGAGTGTATGGTAGAGTGAGTACAGTAATATATGTCAGTAGAGATTGTAAGTGTATGGTAGAGTGAGTGCAGTAATATGTGTCAGTAGAAAGTGTGAGTGTATGGTAGAGTGAGGACAGTAATATGTGTCTGTAGAAAGTGTGAGTGTGTGGTAGAGTGAGTGCAGAAATATGTGTCAGTAGAAAGTTTGAGTGTATGGTAGAGTGAGTACAGTAATATGTGTCAGTAGAAAGTGTGAGTGTATGGTAGAGTGAGTACAGTAATATGTGTCTGTAGAAAGTGTGAGTGTATGGTAGAGTGAGTGCAGTAATATGTGTCAGTAGAAAGTGTGAGTGTATGGTAGAGTGAGTACAGTAATATGTGTCAGTAGAAATTGTAAGTGTATGGTAGAGTGAGTGCAGTAATGTGTGTCTATAGAAAGTGTGAGTGTATGGTAGAGTGAGTACAGTAATATGTGTCAGTAGAGATTGTAAGTGTATGGTAGAGTGAGTGCAGTAATATGTGTCAGTAAAAAGTGTGAGTGTATGGTAGAGTGAGTACAGTAATATGTGTCAGTAGAGATTGTGAGTGTATGGTAGAGTGAGTGCAGTAATATGTGTCAGTAGAAAGAGTGAGTGTATGGTAGAGTGAGTACAGTAATATGTGTCAGTAGATAGTGTGAGTGTATGGTAGAGTGAGTACAGTAATATATGTCAGCAGAGATTATGAGTGTATGGTAGAGTGAGGACCGTAATATGTGTCAGTAGAAAGTGTGAGTGTATGGTAGAGCGAGTACAGTAATATGTGTCAGTGGAGATTGTGAGTGTATGGTAGAGTGAGTGCAGTAATATGTGTCAGTCGAGAGTGTGAGTGTATGGTAGAGTGAGTGCAGTAATATGTGTCAGTGGAAAGTGTGAGTGTATGGTAGAGTGAGTACAGTAATATATGTCAGTAGAGATTGTGAGTGTATGGTAGAGTGAGGACAGTAATATGTGTCAGTAGAAAGTGTGAGTGTATGGTAGAGCGAGTACAGTAATATGTGTCAGTAGAGATTGTGAGTGTATGGTAGAGTGAGTACAGTAATGTGTGTCTGTAGAGAGTGTGAGTGTATGGTAGAGTGAGTGCAGTAATATGTGTCAGTAGAGATTGTAACTCTGAGGTAGAGTGAGTACAGTAATGTGTGTCGGTAGAGAGTGTGAGTGTATGGTAGAGTTAGTACAGTAATATGTGTCAGAAGAGATTGTGAGTATATGATAGAGTGAGTGGTGTAATATGTGTCAGTAGGGAGTGTGAGTGTATGGTGGAGTGAGTGCAGTAATATGTGTCAGTAGTGAGTGTGAATGTATAGTAGAGTGAGTGCAGTAATATGTGTCTGTAGAGAGTGTGAGTGTATGGTAGAGTGAGTGCAGTAATATGTGTCAGTCTTGAGTGTGAGTGTGAGCGTATGGTAGAATGAGTGCAGTTATATGTGTCAGTACAGAGTGTGTGTGTGCCAGGGTGACTGCAGTAATATGTGTCAGTAGAAAGTGTGAGTGTATGGTGAAATGAGTGCAGTATTATGTGTCAGTAGAGAGTGTGAGTGTATGGTAGAGTGAGTGCAGTAATATGTGGCAGTAGTGAGTGTGAGTGTATGATAGAGTGAGTGGTGTAATATGTGTCAGTAAAGAGTGTGAGTGTATGGTAGAGTGAGTGCAGTAATATGTGTCAGTAGTGAGTGTGAGTGTATAGTAGAGTGAGTGCAGTAATATGTGTCAGTAGAGATTGTGAGTGTATGGTAGAGTGAGTACAGTAATGTGTGTCTGTAGAGAGTGTGAGTGTATGGTAGAGTGAGTGCAGTAATATGTGTCAGTAGAGATTGTGACTCTGAGGTAGAGTGAGTACAGTAATGTGTGTCTGTAGAGAGAGTGAGTGTATGGTAGAGTTAGTACAGTAATATGTGTCAGAAGAGATTGTGAGTGTATGATAGAGTGAGTGGTGTAATTTGTGTCAGTAGGGAGTGTGAGTATATGGTGGAGTGAGTGCAGTAATATGTGTCAGTAGTGAGTGTGAGTGTATAGTAGAGTGAGTACAGGAATATAGTAGAGTGAGTGCAGTAATATGTGGCTGTAGAGAGTGTGAGTGTATGGTAGAGTGAGTGCAGTAATATGTGTCAGTAGTGAGTGTGAGCGTATGGTAGAATGAGTGCAGTTATATGTGTCAGTACAGAGTGTGTGTGTCAGGGTGACTGCAGTAATATGTGTCAGTAGAAAGTGTGAGTGTATGGTGAAATGAGTGCAGTATTATGTGTCAGTAGAGAGTGTGAGTGGATGGTGGAGTGAGTACAGTAATATGTGTCAGTAGAGAGTGTGAGTGCATGTTAGAGTGAGTGTAGTAATATGTGTCAGTAGTGAGTGTGATCGTATGGTAGAATGAGTGGTTATATGTGTCAGTACAGAGTGTGTGTGTATGGTGAAGTGAGTGTAGTATTGTGTCAGTAGAGAGTGTGAGTGGATGGTGGAGTGAGTGCAGTAATATGTGTCAGTAAAGTACCGTACGTGTGTTTTTTTGTGAGAAAAGAATGCAAGAGTGATGAGGGATATGTCCTTTAGTAAGTTCAAGTGGTCTGCAAGGGTTTTTGGTCCTGGTTTTAAAGTAGTGACTTAGATTAAAGCTTTGTGAGACACTAGATAAGCACAGAACTGATCAATCACAGACCTGCAGCACCTCTCTTTGACATTCACAGCAATGACAGCTGAAGCCATGGCAACCAGGCCCACAGAGAACAGCACTGACTTCAGCATGCACAGCGACAGGCCAGCAGATGGCACCACAAGAGGAACTGGACCTTCATGAAATGAACAACATCACACTGGACCCCACAGAGACAACTTCTGTTACACACAAACTCACATTCATTGCATTTAGACAAATATTCATACATGCTCACACAAGGTATTCACTGTAGTGCACACATATTCAACTTATACAACACAAACTTCAAGAATAATAATGTCTACTCCCATAAATGTTACTGACTGAATAACACGTGTCAAATCAATATATAAAATTGTAGCACAGATGTATATGTGTCTTTTCACAATACTGGAGAGATTTCAGGGATAGTTGTTCATTGTTTTATTATTAGATAATGATTCATCCCTTTAATTCATGTTCATTTTGTTTAGCACACATAAGAGACAGAGAGAGGATAAAACTACTGCATGAACCCACGTAAGTTTTTTTCTTAAATTAAATTGATTTACATGATTTTTGGCTCAACTAAGGACACCAAAATATGACATCAAAATAAGCTTTTCTCAAAAAGGATGAGGGGAAATTGAAATTTGTAAGTATCAGGCATTTGCTCCAAAGTTATTAATACACTAGTGAAGAAATTCCTCTTTGTCACAACACTTTTCAGGTCAGAACATAAGATGATATCAGACTGAAAATCCGCTGTGCAAACGCCTGTTACCATTGCAGACACGTCTTGGGTTAGTGGCACTGCTCAGATGTACTGCTACTCCACCGAAGAACTGACTTTCCTTACGCCGATAAACCAACTTCTCATTCACTAATTTCCACTAAACTCAAAATGCAGAAACCTGTATTCTGATTTTCCTTGTTCTTGTTCACGCTTTTGTTACTCAGTATCATTAAAAGACACAGCCACCAGCACTCAACCAGTTCATCTATGTACAGTCACAGTGACATCACCCACGAACAGATTCACTTGATCTACATAGACTTACATTGACACTACCCATAAACAGACCTCCTGGCTTTACCCTCAGACAAACTTACAGATGTCCTTTGTGGGTTTTGATTGTGTCTCTGTGCCGACTCGGTTACTGCTGTTGCAGCTGATGGTCCCATTGGTTGCCATGGCGATGAGCATGACTCCTGTTGGTGAGGCTTTATTCTGTACCAGTGTGCAGTGGGTATGGTCACAGGTGTAGCTGGCCCAGGTTTCTTCAGCAGAGCAGTTCACTGACACAGTACAGACCCCTCCAGCAGAGGAGAGTAATACCACTCTCACCTGGGGCATGGGCGGGGCTTCTGCAAAACAACAACCAATCAACTGGGGCAAAGATTACATGACTGAATCATCTGTCCAGTGTTTGAACGATAATGTTGCATAAGTAGGACTGAAATTTGCATGCTTCACATAATATACATGCAAATACCTATAAAGATGTTGGTCTCTGCTTTAGCCTAATATTGTTTGTGTCATGGTGTTGGCCTGCAGGCCCTTCCGCCCTGCTTCATTCTATGCCTCCACCTTAACGGGCAACAGGTGTGGCTCGTTAAGGTGAAGGTGAAGTGTAGGTATTTAAGGGTTGGCTTCACCTTACTTGGGTGCAGCAGTATTCTGATTTTGTTCTGAGAGCCTTGCTATGTTTCTGCATGCTGCTGCTCCCCTCCTGGTGTTTTGTTTTTGTAAATTAAATTAAAGAGTTTTATATTTTTACTCAGCCTGTGCGTTTGGGTCCCTAATCTCTTTTTGGGAACATGGTCCCAGTGCCCGCCGGCTTTGTGTCTTTTGCCGGCGGGCCATTACCATGACAGTTTGTACCTCTGATTCACTGGAGTTTAGGGCCAAACGCAAAGATTGTGCTAGTTACCACTTATGGACCTCACTGAACATTCTCACAATACTTTATTCATCATAAAATACAGTATTGTAATAATCCCAAACCTGTGCATTTTTTCAAATAATCTTAGAAAATCTTATTGTGACTCTTGCTATATAGTACACATCCCAAAGGAGTCAGCAGTCCGGAACATTCCATGTAGATTAATAGAGGATGTCATCATAATTGGCTTTAAAATAAGCTTCTTTGAAAGGCCTGGTCAATGAAGAATGGTTTGAGCTTCAACAGTTTTCATAAAGCTGTGGGAGCAAATGCGCTAGTTTTAGCACAATGCATCTCGATGCATCATTGCATGGAATGCAGGGATTTCGCCATCCATAGTCCAAAATATTATTGACAGGTCCAGGGAAATCCTTTGAGCATTAAGGGCAAGGTAGAAAGCCAATATTGAATACCCATGATCCTCCAGCCCTCAGACTGCACTGCCTTACAGACTGACATACTTCGGCAACATTTGCAACCACAGGAGCTTGTGAATACTTTGGAAAAATATGGTCGGTAAAAAAAAACCCAAAGCCATATACAAAACCCAAAACCAGTGAAGTTGGCACGTTATGTAAATAGTAGATAAAAACAGAATACAATGATTTGGAAATCCTTTTCAACTTATATTCAATTGAATACACTGCAAAGAAAAGATGTTTAATGTTCAAACTGAGAAACTTTATTTTTTTTTGCAATTGATCATGAGCTTAGAATTTAAATGCAGCAACACATTGCGAAAAAGTTGGCACAGGGGCCTTTTTACCACTGTGTTACATTGCCTTTCCTTTCAACGACACTCAGTAAACGTTTGGGAACTGAGGAGACCCATTTTTGAAGCTTTTCAGGTGGAACTCTTTCCCATTCTTGCTTGATGTACAGCTTAAGTTGTTCAACAGTCCGGGGTCTCCGTTGTCGTATTTTACACTTCATAATGCGCCACACATTTTCAATGGGAGACAGGTCTGGACTACAGGCAGGCCAGTCTAGGACCCGCACTCTTTTACTACGGAGCCATGCTGTTGTAACATGTGCAGAATGTGGCTTGGCATTGTCTTGCTGACATAAGCAGGGGCGTCCATGAAAAAGACGTTGCTTGGATGGCAACATATGTTGCTCCAAAACCTGTATGTACCTTTCAGCATTAATGGTGCCTTCACATATGTGTAAGTTGCCCATGCCTTGGGCACTAATACACCCCCATACCATCACAGATGCTGGCTTTTGAACTTTGGTTCTTTTCCTCTTTGGTACGGACACGACGTCCACAGTTTTCAAAAACAATTTGAAATGTGGACTCGTCACACCACAGAACACTTTTCCACTTTGCATTAGTCCTTTTTAGATGAGCTTGGGCCCAGCGAAGCCGGCGGCGTTTCTGGGTGCTGTTGATAAATGGCTTTCGCTTTGCATTGTAGAGTTTTAACTTGCACTTGCAGATGTAGCGACGAACTGTAGTTACTGACAGTGGTTTTCTGAAGTGTTCCTGAGCCCATGTGGTGATGTCCTTTACACACTGATGTCGGTTTTTGATGCAGTACCGCCTGAGGGATCGAAGATCACGGGCATTCAATGTTGGTTTTCGGCCTTGTTGCTTACATGCAGTGATTTCTCCAGATTTTCTGAACCTTTTGACGATATTACGGACCGTAGATGATGAAATCCCTAAATTTCTTGCAATAGCTCATTGAGGAATGTTGTTTTTAGTCTGTTCGACAATCAGCTCATGCATTTGTTCACTAAGTGGTGACCCTCGCCCCATCCTTGTTTGTGAATGACTGAGCATTTCAGGGAAGCTGCTTTTATACTCAATAATGGCACCCACCTGTTCCCAGTTAGCCCGTTCACCTGTGGGATGTTCCAAATAAGTGTTTGATGAGCGTTCCTCAACTCTCAGTCCTTTTTGCCAGCTTTTTTGAAACATGTTGCAGGCATCAAATTCCAAATGAGCTAATATTTGCAAAAAATTACAAAGTTTACCTGATCGAACATTAAGTAACTTGTCTTTGCAGTGTATTCAATTGAATATAGGTTGAAAAGGATTTGCAAATCATTGTATTGTTTTTATTTACGATTTACACAACGTGCCAACTTCACTGGTTTTGGGTTTTGTATTTTACCATACCCAAAAATACCACTGAATTCTGAGGGCTCAAACGCATTTGACACAGACTGAGGCTGATTAAAAAAATGTTCTGTGGTCTGACGAGTCCACTTTTCACATAGACTTTGGAAATAACAGACAACCTGTTTTCAGGGTCAAAGAAGAAAAGGACCATCCTAATTGTTACAAATGCACAGGTTAAAAGCCAGCGTCTGTCATGGCATGGGGCTGTGTTAGAGCTGTGTATCTGTGTTACTTGCACATTTCTGAAGGCACAATTAATGCTGAAGCATATTTACACGTTTGGAATCAACATATTGTGCTGTCTGAGCGACCTCCTTTTCAGGGACATCCTTGCTAATGTCAGCGAGACAAGGCCAAGCCTCATTCACAACAACACAAGAAGAATGGGAGCTTCAAGGTCAAGATAACTCCAAAATACACCAGAGAACACTGGATAAAATTTATTGGCCCACAATTCATAGAAAAAGATGTTGCATTTATGTTTCTAGCAAATCTTTTTCATCTCTGATTTTTTTTGTATCAGCAATGGCTGCGATCTTGATTTTTAATATACGAACTGTAAATGCACAAACAACCAGACCTTTGTATCTGTTGACCCAGACAGTTGGAAAATAAATTGCATTCATGTCTGTAGCATATAGGCCTATGGCTCAAAATATACAACAAATCTGATATCAAAACATTTGAATTTGGATTTTGCATTATACTTGGAGTTTCCAGAAGCTTCCGGAAGGGTAAAGGAGCTATGTCGCTTCTTAAATGGTCCAAGCAGTAAGACACACAAAAATAGGTACAGGACACATGGTATTCACTGTTCTGACTACAACATGTAAAATTTATTTTGTTGTGACATTTCTGTAAAAATGTACATCCTAACGTATAATACCGTGGTTCACAACCTCTGCAAGTTTTCATTCCATCTACAACTGCGATCACAAATGTAAGCAGCTGTTTATTCATCTTAATTAGGGTCCATTTCATGTTGACCACATTACGCCAGATTTTTCAATATAGCAATTGTTGTAGAGCATGTAGCATAAAAATTTTGCATTATTGCAAACATTCTCAGAAAGGACGAACAATTTTAACTGACTTTATTTAAGATGACGGAGAATCAATCAGGTCCTACAGCGTTACTGAGCTCAACTCGTTTCTGCACAATGCAGGAAAACTCATCTTTTAATTCGTCATTTTCTGCCACATGGCTATTTTACAACAGTCCATGTATCCCCACTTTCACCTATTAGAGGCAACTGATACTTTAATTTCACCAGCTAGAATTTCCCCCTCTTTTTATGTAATAATAAATATTGGAGATTTGGTATAAGGTGAATTTGCAAAACTTCAGGGCATACATCTGACATTATGGAGCTTATCAGAGATAATTAACCTTAGAAACATGAATAGTGCAATTAAAAATAAACACCTTATGAAAATTCTGGGATTGAAATTTTAGTTGAAACAAAAACTAACACACACAAGGGGTCCCCAAGACTGACCTTCGGAACCACTGATATAGTATTATAATAGACTTACTGCTTATGGTGACATAGAATTGTACATCAGAATACAAGTTATAAATATTATTGTCTAAGAAAACACATCATATGACAGGGGTCCCGAATCTTTCCCAGAAAGGGCCGGTGTGGGTGCAGGCTTTCATTGCAACCAAGTAGCTACACACCTGATACTACTATTCAACCCCTGGACTCTTTGCTAATAAGCTTGATTAGTGGCATCAGGTGTGTAGCTGCTTGGCTGCAATGAAAGCCTGTACCCACACTGGTCCTTTCTGGGAAAGATTGGGGACCCCTGTCATATGACATACTCTCTGGACAATCACAGTAATCACATTTAAATAAAGAACAGCACTATTGTAGAATGCAGGAGTGTTGATCTGTCTATTCTGCATTCACATCTTGTCTGCACCCTTGTTATTGAATTGTGCACATCAGGGACAGTGAATGATGTAATATATCTACCTTCAACTGAGAGCCTGTAGGTGATGATATTATATCGGTTTCCACGATGATCCGTTCTCACTGCTCTGTAGGTTCCACTGTGATTCAGCTGCACATTCTTCAGCAGCAGAGACAGGTCAGTGCTGTGAAATTCTGCAGTGTCTTCATAACCTTCAAAAATGTTTGCATCCTCATCACCTTGACGGTATTCCAGTACATCCTGAGCATTGAAAATCCAAGTAATGGAGTAAAGCTGTCGTCGTTTATATTCAGGCACATCCAGATGAACAGAAGCTCCCTTAGGCGCAAATAAACCCACTTCAGCTCCTGAAACTGGAACGAAACAGAAGATTTTAAGAACTGGAAGAGTTACCTATAAAAGAAAGCAGTGATTTATACATCATCTTAGACCTTTTTTAAATTGAAAACAGCACAAGATATTTATGTATTTTACCGCATCAAATTCTTTTTTTTTTTTTGAAAAATAGGTGCATTCTGACTTTGATCAGAAAATTCAAAATACTCTCCAAAAAATAGGGATGGGGTAGCTGGTAGTTTAACACCAGGAAAGTGATAGAATGCTGAGAAATGGGTAAACAGGTATTGAACAGGTGACGTTGTCATGCTTTGGTATGAGAAGAACATCCACAAAGGCCTCAGTCATTGGTTGATGCGTACTACTTTGCAAAAAATTCCATGATCTCATAATCCAATAGTTGAACAACAGTATTTCTCAACATGCCAGGATTTTTGGGATTTTTGTCTCATATTCAGAACACAGGGTCCCAACTTTCCAGCTTTTAAGAGCAGCCGACTGAGAGAATCAGCACTAGGGTGGAAAGTCGAAGTCGGCAGATTTTATTGAAGCTTTTCACACATGCTTATTATGATGAAAAATGGCAAATACGGCAGTTGTTTCAACAATATTAATTTTGGTTGACATGGAAACGAGTTTTGTTAAAAAAAGGGCTAAATTCAGCCAGTGTGGCCTCTCAATGTGATCGAATTACCATCATTTTCACATTAGGATAGAGAATGATAGTACTAAGCCACATATGAAAAATATATATCAATAAAACGGCCAAATTCCACTGTTTTTGTACATATGTAACATCTGTAGGTACATTACAACAGTAATGCATGGTTGTGTCATTTTTGTCATCAAGTTTATACACTTTTCAGAAATGGGGAAAAATACAAAATATTGGCAATATTGCTTGGTGTCCTGTCAGTGAGCAGACCGTGATTGGCTGTTTTCATTACATAGATATTAAAGGGGGACATCTCAGCTTCAGATTCATCGAATAAAATCTGCTCGCATCTTATGCTGGATAAATCTGTGAACAATACAGTTTGTGCAGATTTTCAGATATAGCAAGACTGAGTGATAACAGTGAAACTGACATGCCCCCTTGTATCTGCAGACAATCCTCAAACCCAGTCAATACATTACATGTAATGAGACACTCCTTTAGACCAATTTAATATCTAAAAATATTTTGAATTTTGAACTGTAATGTACAAAAGTAAACTGCTCTTTACTAAGTTAATGCACCGTCTTCCTCACTTCTGAACTGCTACTAAACACTGTTTTTATTTTTTTATACGTTAGTGTTTTTTTACATCCAAAAAATGCAGCCAAAATATATACAGAAAAAATAGACAATTGAGTAGTCCCAGCAGCATCCCAGGGCACCCTGTGTCCCGACCTGCAGAGACCAGGCCCACTCTTACAATTTCTGCAGGAATTGTCTTGTTCCTTTTTGTAATAGTATTCTCAGGTTTTCAGTTCAATCCATTTTCAGTTCCATTGCACTCGTCTCCCCTGTCTCGTATTCTAGTTGGTTCAGTCCATCTGTTAAATCTGTAGAGTTGCACCTCTACTAATTAATACTAATTCCCTCTCAGCAATCGCCCTGTTCTAGTCTCCGCCTCTTGCTTAGCTTTAACTGTCTCCCCCTGCGTTTCTGCGAGATCTCTCGCACGTGGTTAATGACTTCCCTGCACTCATTATCTGTGCACTTAGAACTTCTTAACCGGAGCTGTTTAAATGTCATAGGCTGTGCGCGTGATTCCTGTCTGTATCTTGGCTTTCTCCAATTTTTCGTGGTTATGATTTCCCTCATGTGTTCCTCCCATTGTAATTAGTCTGATCCAGCTCACCTGTTCCCTGCATAGCATGTGACCTTTGTTGTAGAACCAAAAGATTACGACAAATAGACTTTTGACAAGTTTATTGTACTGTTTCAATTGAGAACAAATGGCGAATCATACCAATGAAAACCAACTGCTGAAATCTGTGGCTCTGTCTGGTACCAGCAAGCAAGAGACCCTGAAGATGGAGGCCCAGAGATTTAAACTAAAACAAGTTGGGCTGTTCTTGACAGTGAAGATTGAACTGATTGGATACAAAAGGACAAATGGCTGAGAATGATCAATGAATGATGAACGGGGGGGGGGGGGGGGCATTCACAGGGATGTGATTTGGGTGAAGTGAAATTATTTGAAAATTTAGCCAATTTAGTGGGGGGGATACGGGGGGAGGGGGGGAGCCCCCCCAAGCTCCTAGGTTTGAGTGATTTTTAACCCTAAGTGTACAAAGAATTCAATAAAATAATAAAAAACAGAATTATTATCCAATGTATATTCAAGCCAACAAAGGCTAAATTAATCACAAGCTCCAAGCTTGTAAAGAATTGAATCTGCAACTATTGCACTCAGATAAAAGTCAAATAAAATTCATTGAATATAGCCGATATACCAATAAAATCATTGACTTCTTAGTCAACTCCAAAATCATATCACAAAGTCAAATGCTCATGGGATTCTATGAATTTAGACTTCCCCGAATGTACTGTGTAATAGCAAAAATGAAAAATAAGAACGTAATCACTGTAGATACACACAATCCTTTTCCTTTGTCCAATCATCTGTAGAAACAATTTATGAGTTCTGGGAGTATTTTCAGCTTCCAATTATTGACTAAAAACACAATCCTGATGGAACTCCTAGGAATATGCATTACATATTAACCAAATTAATAAGCCAAACAACAACGGAAAACAGTGTCACTAACTAGCCACATTCGGCTATATTTGGTGTCCAGTGACGCTCCATTTACATGAAACAAAAGTGAAACTACGAGAAAGGGCTCCTCATCGTGGTCCTGAAGCACCTTTAATTATTATAAATAAAATTTATTATTTATTATTATTATTATTATTATTACCTGGCTCCCCCCCTAGGGAGCTAGCTAGCTAGCTGCCCGGGATAAACTACGCCATGCCTCGGGGACCAGCGCAGTTCACCGCTCTTCGTATTAAAATGGAGGCCGCTGCGGCTCGTAGGCCTATTTGCTTGATGCCTGAGGAGCCTGGATTGTCGTGTATTATATTGTTTTCTATGTCTGCTTAGGTTGTCTTTGTATTATTTTTGCGAAATGAACATTACGTAAAATTTCTGTGAACGTTTGTGCTGTATGTATGATCGTGGCTGTGTGTGTGTGAGTGTCTGTCACTCACTCTGTCAGCCCGTGGCTGGGACCAGGTCTGCTATCTCTGATTGCCTTGTTATACGACGCGATAGAAAAGTTGCGTGTCGTAGTGGTATCCTTCACTATCATAAGGTAATAAGGTTATGGATTAGCTGGGCAGCTGATGAAATAACCTTGATTTAGCTTTGGAGCGAGACGCCCAGCTGCGTTAGCTCTGATAACGCGTATGCTTGCCACAGTAACCAATTAATACAGCATTCACCGAAGTCAAAATGTCGGGTGATAATGCATCATATTAATGTGTGTGAAAGCGATGTAGGAAAATAAAGGTCCATCAGGTTTGTTGGGAAGCTTACGCAATGCAATGTTATGGTTTGACTGGCCATACTACCATTAATGGGAGCTGGCGAAGGTGCGTCAAAGAGCTAGGACAAGCACCCACTCGCACTCCCGGGGGATACTGATATACGCACTGAACCAGCCAGGCAACTTACTAGTGGTGTACAGCATTTGTCTAGACGAGTTACACGAAGGAACGCAGCGGTGTTCAGCCGTCAACCACTCACGCCGCTGAAACTTAGGCTATAAGACTGCTTCATCCTCGCTCCACAAGCCGAATGGACTGCACAAAATACAGGTATACGGACTATTAATTATTATTGCTATACTACAAGCTATCTGTCGTCTCGAATATCCACAATATCTAAGTCGATTCTTTTCCTAAGTGATGAAACCATCGACTGTATAAAACATGGATGTAGCCTTCGTGACGTCACCCATAGGTTTCTGAATATCCATTTTGAAGCAAATTTGGTCGCCATCTTGGCACTTACTTGACTCCGTCTACCTCCCGGATAATCCAAAAATGGGCAAAAAGGCGGGCCGTTGCTGGAGCTGACGCAAGCCCAGTGGGCAGGCCGAATGGAGCTGGTTTGCTGAAACACCCCCTCCAAGCTCGCAGCTACTAAGCTCGCTTCGGCTACCATATTCGATTGGAAACCTCAACCAGCTCGATGCTTCCTGGTTCACTAAGGCCGAGATGCGAGGTCATACGTGTCCCAGTAAAGCAATGGATCCTGCTAAGTCGCTTGCGGTGGCGGGTTGAACGCTGTTTATATTCGTGAAGCGGTTGCAGGACGAACGTTGTTCGTATCCGTGAGGCAATAGCGCGACGAACGCTGTACACCGCTGGGAAGTCGAGGCGGTTGGCTCACTGAGCATCACAATCCCCCCAGAGTGCGAGCAGGTGCTCTTCTTAGCTCTTGTACGCAGCTTACCCCGGTCCCATTAACGGCAGTATGGTCATCCAAATGATAACATTGCACTTCGTAACCTCACTGACAAACATGACGGATCTTTATTTTCCTGCCACACTCTCGCACATTCTGATCACAAGTATTACCACCCTACATTTTGACTTCGCTGAATGCTGAATTAATCAGTTGCTGTAGCCAGGATATGTGGGCTCATCAATACTAACACAGCTGGGTGTCTGGGTCAAAGGCTCCATGGATATTCCCTCCGCTGCCCAGCTTATCTCATATTAGCTAATGATACCACTGCAATACGCAACTTTTTCGTGAAATTATTGTTAATTTTGGGGGGGAAAGCCTTTACTCCTATTGACACTGAATATAGCCGAACGTGGCGGGTTAGTAATAATAATAATAATAATAATAATAATACATTTTATTACAAGGGCGCCTTTCAAGAAACTCAAGGTCAACACATAATTAAAACATACATTAAAAGAGCAGCAATAAAATCAATAAAAAATAAAAAACAAAAAAAATACAATAATATACAACAAGCATGGGACTATATAATCAGAGGGAGTATGCACTAGGAAAGAGATGAGTTTTAAGACCAGATTTAAACAAGGGTAGTGACTTGGTGTTGCGGAGGTCAGGAGGGAGTGAATTCCAGAGCTGAGGAGCAGAGCAGCTGAATGCTCTGCTCCCCATAGTGACGAGGCGGACGGAAGGAACAGTGAGATGGATGGAGGAGGAGGATCGAAGTGAGCGGGCTGGTGTTACAAGGTGAATTAGGTTGGACAAATAAGGAGGGGCAAGGTTGTGATTGACTTTGAATGTCAGGAGCAGTATTTTGAAGTGTATGTGGTGTGTGATGGGAAGCCAGTGGAGCTGCTGCAATACCGGTGTGATGTGGTGAGTGAATGGGGTCCTTGTGATGATGCGTGCTGCAGCGTTTTGAACTAGCTGTAGTTCAAGGAGAGATTTGTGGGGAAGGCCAAATAACAGGGAATTGCAGTAGTCAAGTCGTGAAGTGACGAGACTGTGTACCAGGATAGCAGCAGTGTGAGGCGAGAGAGAGGGACGAAGGCGGTTGATGTTACGGAGACGAAAGTAAGCGGAGCGGGTTATGTTATTGATGTGAGATGTGAAGGAGAGTGTGCTGTCAAGGATGACACCCAGACTCTAGTAGCACTTTTTCGGTGGCGTCTGGCTTAATTGTTGCGTTAATGTGGTTAGCTAGTTTGTGGATGATGGACTTCATGTAGAAACACTTTTAGCGACAGCTAGCTAGCTTACTAGATAACGTGGGATATGTTAAATTGTAGCTAGCTAGCTAGCCTTTCTATTTGCAATGATACGGTTCTGTAATCGCACTGAAAATTGAACAAATCCATCGATGGAGAAGCAGCTCTATATGGTACTGCTGTGTGAATCTACTGAGTGTATAACCACGCCATTCTCCAGTCAAGCCTTCCAAATACTCATGGGAATCAGCTAAGGAGCCCCGTCAATTGGTAGCGTGCTATCGTGGTTCTAATGTAGTTGACCAGCCAGTTACGTTTGCAACCTGTTAGGGAAACCCTGACGGTTTTCCAACAACTGACTGACAGCTTTTGTTCAAAAATATGTTAATGCTAAATTCAAACAGTTTTCTGTTCCGCCATCACTTCACTGCATGCCTGTGTAATAACTGTGGCAGGCGTACGAAGGGGGAGTTACGGTATTCATTTTCTGGTTAGTTGGCTAGAAAACGAACTAACGCTACTTCGTGTTGACAGGGAATTTTATATGAAATAATATTAGCATATCACCAGCTTACAAAATAGACCACAGACTCAACCACACAGCAAGACATTATCACCCTGATATTCGATAATAAATCTCCAGTCAGAAACGCAGCCAATGGATCAAATTCCGTGACTCGTATGAGCCTAGGTAGGATAATAGCTCACAGACGACTAGAAAAGGTCAGGGGTTAGCGGCTAGGCTAGCTGAGCTGTAGTAACCCCCCCTCCCTCAGAAAGCCTGGCTAGGCCCATGGTTAGCAGTAGGGCTTGGCGTTCATACTCTACAGCCCGAGGCCGCGTAGGCCTGTGCTCTAGCCTAGCCACAACATAGCCAGATGAGCCGACTCCCGCCCAGAGACTTTAATTCAAGGTTCTGTCACTCAACGTGGTCACGCCCTTAATTATGCAGAAATTTAATCCTTTAAATACTAGAGTTACAAAAAATTACAAAAAAATTCAAGAAAAAAAAAATGTCTCATGATAGCATATGGAGATTAACAGAGAGAGTGGGACTGATACACGTCATAGGCTGGTCAGAAGCTGTTTTGTAGGACCTTCCTATTTAATTCTGAAGTATATTACAAAGCTAAATTAGGCATCTGGAGCAATGTGTATTTATTTCCACCTTGCTTTATGAAATTTTTTAGCACACTTATCTTTGGCCATCAGTGTAAGGAACCTACATGCTCCAGTCCTTTAGCTGCCGCATTATAATGACCATAAACATAAAATGTAATTTAATTGTTTCCCCTCAACTCATTTTTGCATTAACCCACACTCTTCACATGTAATTCAGAAATCACAATCACAAACATAACTGCAGTCTGTCCATATGAAAATGTCCCTTTTCCTGTATGAATCCGGTTGATGTGGTAGATCTTGTCCGAGGTCCGGCGGCCGCCGGCATTGGTGCACATATTAGCTGGAATTTGAATGTGTGTCCTCGGTTTGATGCATGTCAGAAGAAATGGCTCCCAAGAGCCAGCAGGGTGAACAGGGATTGTTGTGCCCTGGTTAATTTTAAGGGTTTGTGCTGAAATCAAGATACATAAATCAGCCAAAAGCATATGAATGAAACTTTTGTTCCCCAGGTGTGAATGGCTAAATCAGGCCCTTGAATCCTTGATGCCTGTATAGAATTTTTTAGAAACGGCAACCTGCCAAATTGACAACAACAAGGTTGACCAAGCCAAAACGTGACCAAGGTAATTTGTCATAACTCAACCTGCAGGAATCAGAAAGAGTGAAAGTGAATTGGAAGCACTGCTCCTGTGGAGAACAATGGGATCAAAGTGTTAGGGTAACGTTTCCCCATCGCATGCAATTACCCTACAGTGCATGTGTCCCAGCCATCACCTCCGGTTAACCTTATGTGTTATGATTCTGCCTCTTGTGTGTTGTCTTGTGCTTATTTGTGCTTGTGCCTTACTTTCGTTTTATTTTTCAGCTTTCATTTCGGCCGTCTGATGATCGACTCCCTCTCTGCCAAACTCCAGTGATGTCAGCCTTCAGCATGCCTGCGTCTCGTTGTCCAATCACGTTTCCTCTTTCGGTTTTCGGCTGCGGTATTTCATTCATTGCTTCCACCTGTGCTTAATTCTGGGTCTCGCTGAACTTTGAGTGAATACGTTCTCTGATAGGATAATTACTAACCCGTACTAACCAGTACTCATTTGAGGGTGATTGTTAATATTTCATCACATAGTATTAACCTTATTAATGCATTATGTAAATGTCCTGTTTAGTTTTAATACTATGTCAATCAGTTGATTGTATAATCAAATTAATATCATAAATTATATGAATTATATGAGCATCATTTCTGTCTGGTCATCTGGTGGGTATGTTTCTGAAATAAAATCAACTAATGACCTATTCTATAGAGATCATTTTTGTAAAATAGTTGTAGGTATTCATTAACCTTAAAATGTGAGCGTCAGAAAAACCATTCATATTAATATTATCCAAAAATATTTGCCACATGTGCAATCAAGTATGTCTTTCTTTCAGTATCTGGTCAACCTCTAATTTCTAACACACACCCTGCAATGTTTGACCGCAAGATTAAGATACATTATTGCGACAGTTGTGACAGCAACAGTGGAAGTGTCAGTGGAATCTAGCGACATGTACAAAAGATATATTTCATTTTCTTTATTTCATTTTTATATATATATTATATATATATATTTCCAATGTCTGGGCAGCCAGACAACCCAATGGACAGAGAGAGGCATCATCCCAGATGAATGTCTCGCAACTGGCCATGAACAACCTTGGGCCATCTGGAAAACCCTGAACCGCCTGCGGGTTGGCGAAGGACGCTGTAAGGCATCCATGTAAAAATGGAAACTAGCAGGCTCTGGTGCATGTGTGTGTGGTGCACCACAAACCATGGACCACATCATGACATGCGTCTCTGGCCCACAATGTACTGGAGATGACCTGGCCGAACCAAATGCTGCTGCACTTGCCTGCGCCAATCACTGGAAAGACGTGATATAGAGGACGGCCGGACACGAAGAAGAAGAAGATTTCCAATGTCCATACTTCCATATTTTGTTTTATCTCATGAAGTTAAAAAAAAAAAATAGGCGTGCAATGCATGGAATACCCCTCAGCCCGATGTCGAAGTTTTTGGAGACGCCCGCCCGCCCAACCGCACAAAGGATAGCAATACCCCATCAGCCTTGAGGGCTGAGGGGTAATAAAGATTCTGATCATTTCAACAATAACTATATCATGCTTAGGATGCCGTCAGTACCATTGAAGTGATTGAGGCTGTCTCTTGGCGATTGAGTTATACATCTAAGTCTATAGGAGTAATTTTCGCCATCCAAATGCAGGGCGACTTGTTCCCCCTCAGCTCTCTGCTCACACTGCAAAAGCGCAGTCACGTTCATCAATAAAGCAGTTGCGTTCCATCCGTAACGCACGAGGTCCGATGCACAGGGCGGCATTGCACGCCACTGTACTGGCTACTTCTATTCTGATGAAGACGTACGCATGCGAAACTCGTGCTGGATGCGGAGAGATTGGAGTAGTGTGGTAAATAAAGTATCGGCATGTTTTTCGGCAAACTTTGACAAAAAAGAAGGCCTTTCATAAGTTGATTTTTGGAATAGTGACAATTAAAGGCCACTGAAATAATAGCCTGTGTTGTGCCGTAGAATGCACCCCTGCCATTGATTGCACCCTCTTCGCGGGATCGCGCTCACGTCATTCCAATACATAAGTGATCCAGGAAGCTTTTCTTTCGCATTCAAAACCTATCAAAGAGAAAATGCTATTTCATATGCAAAATTCTTGAAGTAGACCACCTCTTTAATTCCACAACCAATCAGTGCTAAAAACTGCAAACGACTGTGTCTAATTTTTATTTTTTGCAAAGTTTACACAGACAGTAAATATCATGGAACTGCTTCGCGACATAATGTCCTAAAGCAGTGACGGTTTAAGGGGCGGGGCCACGGGGGCATTGGCCCCATCTGAAATCTATCTGGCCTCCTGAAGTGCCCCTGTCCTGTCACTCATCTGCCGTTTTGTCCGAGAATGACAATCAGATTACAGGTGAATCCAATTCCATGCCCAACTGTTGGTGGCAGTACTGCGCCAGATAGGCATATGATCCAAAATAAAGCTCACGGAAGATGATGACAATTTGAATGAACCAAGGCTGAATCCAAATCTCCACCCTCTGGACTTGCAGACTGAGCCCTCACACATCTCAGGAGTACATACTGTGACGTCTTCACTGTCATCACGTAAAGTCTGCAAGAGCAGGAGTCTGCAGCATTAGAAAAGGAGCTGATAGACAGGCTTCAAGCCTGTTTCACTCGTTTCCATGGGAACATTAGAAAGAATATCATATAGACCAGTGTTCCCCAACCCTCTCCTGGAGGCCCATCTGTCCTGCATGCTTTAGATTCTCCCTGCTTCAACACTGGTGATTCAAATGATCAGCTCGTCAATCACCCCCTAAAGCTGATTGATGACAACCTGATCATTTGAATCACCTGTGCTGGGGCAGGGAGAGATCTAAAACAAGCAGGACAGGCGGGCCTCCAGGAGAGGTTTGGGGAACACTGTGCTAGACCACAAAATTCCATATTGCAAATTCCATTATGTCTATCATGCTTTAAAGGACTTTGCCTGCAGGACGGGACTGCCTCGGGCAGCCTCACCTCATGGAGCTATAGAAACATCATGTCTTATTTAAGATTAAATCAAACAGTAGAGCTCCCAAGAAGTGGCCCGACCCGAGACCCGCACGTCATCTGGGCAAATGTCACTCATAGTTGTTTGACTAATAAACAGAAGGACCTTGCCTGGATGACAGCTCATTGGTGTCTCCCCACCAGGGTTTTTATGTACCGCCGGCACTTGTCCCTAACTGAGCACTGCCCGCGCGGTTGCACTGACCAGGTGCGTACAGACGACGTGTTGGCGGACGACAACAAAAGCAAGGACCTGACGCGAGAGAAATGGGGGGTGGACCACTGGTCATCTAGTCCACCCCCCTCCAACTGGAGACACCTGCTCGAGTGGAAACCTAAGCGCGTCTTGTACGGGCCATGATAATTTGTTCTTTGTCTGTAGATGTTTGTGGGCACAGTGGTTAGCATTGTTGCCTCACAGCAAGAAGGTCGTGGGTTCGAATCCGGCCTGTGGCCTTTCTGTTGGAGTTTGCATGTTCTCCCCGTGTCGCGTGGGTTTTCTCCGGGTACTCCGGTTTCCTCCCACAGTCCAAAGACATGCACATCAGGCTAACTGGAGACACTAAATTGCACATGAGTATGAGTGTGAGAGTGACTGGTCTGCGAATGGTGTGTGCGCCCTGCGATGGATTGGCAACCTGTCCAGGGTGGGTCCCTGCCTTTGCCTGGAGCCAGCTGGGATAGGCTCCAGCTCGGCCCGTGACCCTAGTGAGGAATAAGTGGGTATAGAAGATGAATGATAAACATCAAATATATCTGATTTTATATACCGAGTACAAATGAAAACGCACCACTTGAAAAAAGTCAATATTTAAGTTCAAATGAACTTCAATATAATTTTTATGCAACAACAGCACTACAGTGACGTCACCCGACATGCCAGGTGCAAGAAATGTGAGAATTTCAAGTTAACTGTAACGCTAGGCAATTTTTTGCAAAAACGCAACATCTTGCACGCACACCACGGGAAAAATGAATTTCACTCTGAATTTGTGCGCACATTGCCTTTAAAAGCATGTGAATCCGAATAAAATTTCACTTCTTCACTGACACTTGTGAAAGGTCGACACTATGCCGCGACTTACAGCCCCTGAACGGGAACGTGCCATAGGCATGCTTCAAATTGGCCCCAGGACCAGGGAAATTGCCAGACGACTACAGTGCACACACACAACGATCGCAAGACTCCATCAAAGGTTTCTGCAAAATGGGAGCACTCAGGACCGTCCTCGACCGGGTCAACAACGTGTGACAACGGCACGTCAGGACCGTCAGATCGTACGGGATCATGTCCGAGACCGAACACTACGAGCGACAAGAACGGCTGCTCAAGTCCAAGGACGGCGTGGATTCATTCACCCCAACACCGTACAGAACCGTCTGCGAGCTGCAGGCCTGCGTGCAGGACGTCCTGTAGACGTTGGTTTCGGTGACGAAATAAGGACGTCTTGCACGCATTGTGTTGATTGAATAATTGCTGACTTCAGCACTAAATCTCACGCCGAATGCATGAGAGTTGAGAGCCCTGCAGACATCATCTAGGCACAGCAACAACAGTAACTCTGTAATATGTCTGATAATGACATGAAAAGGCACAGAAGATAAGTAATGGTCACACCGTTAAATCCAATCGATTTACTTACTTAGATCCTTAGTTAGATCCGCCACTGTCCTAAAGCCACGTGATACTTGTGATAACGAACACAAAAAAAATCTTCTCGAACCTTCTTATTCCACAACATCAGTTTTGTTGATTGATTGGTTGATTTATTGATTGAGTTTATTTGGATAAAAATGAATACAAGTACATACATGGTACATGCATGTATAATTAAGTGAGGATAACACTTAAAAGCGTAATTCAAAACACTTCCCAGATAGCAAGCTCCTCCACTCCAGATCTGCCGCGGATCTGCCCCGGATCAGCTGGAGCCGGGGCAGATCCGCGGCAGATCCGGAGCGGAGGAGCTTGCTATCTGGGTTAGGCTATTGCCAACGTGGTCCTCGTGACAGAAACAAGATGTTAGGCAACAACGCTTTAAAATACTACAAAATTAAAAATTCTAACAGAAATATAAATACAAGAAAATTAATGACTGATTAAAAAAATGTGATGATGCGATCAGGAACCAGTCGCGAGAACCAACCAATGCAGTAGATCTAATTTTATTAATAAAGGGGGAAATCCCCTGCTGGGCAGAAGGCAAAGGTACAAAGTCCACACTCCAAAAATCTCAATCCAGTTGGGCAAAAATAGAGACAAAAACCAGGGCAGCAATCAAAGTACTCTTGGTCGGACAAAAATGGGTTTGGTACACAGGCACAGGTATATCAGAGAAGCAAAGTCAAATTCCAGTGGGTGTAATCCAAACCGTAACCAGGGCAGCCATCATAGAATTTGTAGTTGGGCAGAAAAGGGTCAAAAACAAAGATTCAACAATAACCCAAAATCACAAAGCCAAAATTCATTAACAGGGACGGTCCAGTCAGAAGAGAATCACTGAGAGTACAAGGCAGAATAAACGTGGCACAAGCAAACTGAAAGAAATGATCTGACAAGAAAGTGCTGTGAGATATACAATAATATACACTCCAGGGGAATCCACACAGAACACAGGTGCTGGAAATGAGACTAATTACAAAGGAGGGAACAAGAGGGAGAACCTAATCACCTAAAATAGGCAAAAGCCAAAACGCTGACAGGGATCATGAGACAATCCAATAGACAAACATACGGCTCCGGTCAAGGAGTTTTAACGTGCATAGATAATGAGAGAAAGGACAGCGTGAGCAGGTGTGGAGAATCCACAGAAACGCAGCAGAGAGGATTAGGGAAAGACAAGAGGCGGAGACTAGAACAGGGCGAGTGCTGAGAGCTTGTTTATCAATTGGTAAGTGCAACATTACAATCCCTTAGTACTCGTTAGTAAGTGTATTATATACAATGTTAGTTTGCGCTAGTAACTCTAGCAAAATAACAAACTGTTAGTATGGGTTAGTAAAATAGAAAAGCAAGATGAAGGAAGTAAACGAGATTGGAAGGAAGGCTGAAATCCAGAAACCATTAAATCACCTGAAGAGTGGCACACAATACCGGGGCTGTGAGCAATGACAAGACAAGAGACCAACAGGGGGAGACAAAGTGCAATGCATGGTAGAAAGCAAAACATGGACCGGAATAAACTATGGTAAAAAGTAAAACATGGAAAAACTGAACTATGACAATGTATGAATAAATCAAAGTAACTAAATCACAATACACATTACAAAGAATAGTCAGACATAGCAAAAATCCAAATATAAACATGGCAAACAGATCATGGGCATGGCAAAGCAGAACAAGGGCATGGCAAGGCAAGGCAGAATCACAACATGAACATGATAAATTAGAAGTATGTGTATAACCCAAAAAAATTACATGAACACCACCAATTATTAATTTTATTTTATGAAAATAAAAGGATTTGTATGTTCAGCAGCAAAAGAATTCAATAAAAATGATTTAACAAACTTTTTAAAACTTGACTTGGTCTGAGCTTGTTGTACAAAGGCAAGCTGTTACCAGTATGAAGATACCAGTATAAAAGAAAGGTGTGTAATCAGAACTACCCACTCTAGAGACAAGACATGAAAAATCATTTGTTCTTGTGCCATATTTGAGGACATTTCGTACCAGGCGGATGTTACAGTTCAATAATCTGAGCATGCACAGTAAAAATCATAGTGTCAATTTTACTCTTTAAGAGTTGAATTTAACTCTCTGTCAGATAACATTTGGTCCCACTCAAAATCAGTGTAAATTTTACTCTACAGCCAGTGTAAGATTTTTATAGTTAATTTTACTCTATTTTGTGTCAAAATTAACAATGAGGTGTGTAAAAATATTTGACACCATAGGGAATCATCACCCTGCAGAGTAGATTTCGTCCTTGTGTGGAAGTGGGAATTGACTCTCACTTTTGACACTTCCATTTAGACGATTTCACTCTGCATAGTGCTATAAGTACTCTATCCAGAGGAAAATGGGTTTACTCTGGAATATTGACACTCCATTTTTTACTGTGTGATTATTGACAATATTGAACATGTGGCTAGGTTTGATTTGTTTAACACGGAATTGCATACGCACAAATTTAAATTCTTCAAAACCAATATGAATTCTAGGTGGAACATTCAGTAGATACTTTACAATTTTGTTTTGGATGATTTGCAGTCAATTTTTTTGGAATTTTGGTTAGTCCGCTATACCAGGATGAACAAGCATAGTCGAAATGACTTCGGATCAAAGCGGATACAAGCAACTTCTTGGTTTTCAGATTGAATTTTTGGGTGTTGCGTTACAAGAACTTTAGTTTATTGGCACTCTTGTGGAACACTTTCAAAGCGATTAGGTCACCAGATTGGTCTAAAGTTAAGCGTAGATAGGTAACATAAGTCTTTGATGCAATGTCATTTCCATAACAAGATACCTTGATACTATTACAGTTTGCAGCTTATGTATGGTACCAAATAAAATAGATTCAGTTTTACCCAGGTGTAGCAAGAGTTTGTTTTGTTTTGAGTCAGCCATTCATGAACAGAATTGAGTTCCACTGTCAGTCTCCCCTCTATGTCTGATACCAGCAAGGCCGAATCATCTGCGCAATTAAGCAGTTTACAACCCACAGCTGATGCCATATTGTTGCCATACAGTGCTGTGAAAAAGTATTTGCCCCCGTCCTGATTTCTGATTGTTTTGCATATTGTCATCCTTAAAGGTTTCTTTTAATCAAACAAATTTTAATATGAGACAAAGATAAGCAGAGTGAATGCAAAATGCAGTTTTTAAAATGATGACTTCATTTATTAAGGAATAAAGCAATCCAAACTTACCTGGCCCTATGTGAAAAAGTAATTGCCCCTACACCAAAGAACTGGTTGCGCCACCCTTGGCGACAACTGCAATCAAGCCTTTGGGAAAACTGGCAATGAGTCTTTCACATCGCTGTAGAGAAATTTCGGCCCACTTTTTTGTAGAATAGTTTTAATTCTGCCAATTTGAAGGGTTTTCAAGCATGAACGGCCTGTTTAAGGTCATGCCAAGCCATTCAGGAGTGGACTTGCTGGTGTATCTCGGATCACTGTCTTGCTGTATAACCCAGGAGCCCTTGAGCTTGAGGTCACAAACTGATGGTCGGACATCCTCCTTCAGGATTTTCTGCATTATAATCAAGGCACAACCCTGCTGCAGTTTTCTTGTGTGCCCTGGAAAGCTCTCCCAGAAGGGGAGCGGCAGTTAGAGTAGCAGGGGGTGACTGCATGGATAACACCTTTATTTTGGAATGAGATGTAGGACATGCTGTTGTCTTTGTGTCTTTATACTTTTTGCCATGTAGCATTTTATTCCACTGTGTGTGTGTGTGTGTGAGTGTGTGTGAGATATCAAAAATAAAAGAGCAAAAGAAAAGGAAACAAGGTTCCTTTCTATGAATAACTATGTGCTAAAAGTTAAACAACGCATATAGCAAAGAGTTTTACATAGGATTTGGGAATACGTAGAAGCACAGCACCTCAAACATGCTTTTCAAGACTTTGGGAAGAGCTAAAGCGCGGCTGTGGTTAAAATAGCCACTGTGGAAGCTCAGCAGCAAATGAGGCGCAGGTGAAGACAATGACTTGATGAAAGAAGCAGCTGTTCCGGGTTTTACTCAGCCGGCGTGCTGGTCCTGGGAAGGCGAGACCTGACACTCACTTTATTTTATTTAAGGCATTTACGTATTTTCATTTACCCCATATTTTGTTACAATTTGGCCAGAAACCCAGTCTTGATGAGATAAAGACCACGTGTATGATCTCAAGGTAAAGTACAGTACTGTCCACAAGTACATTGCAACCAAGCACTTACACTCCAGTATGTCTGACAAAGGAGGAGGTGCCAGGAACCGAGAGTGCGTGAGAAGCGAAGCAGGTATCGAAGGCTCTGATGCAGGGAGGGAGGGTGACTCGGTCGCCATCATGAGCGAGCCGAAAGCCCTCAACAAGAAGCTGGACGGCATGCAGTCCACCTTTGAATAGCAGCTGAATAGAAAAGCTGACAGCCTGTGCTCAGCCCTGGAGAAGCTCTTGACTAAAACTGGAGAGGCACTGAAAGCTGAACTTGAGAAGAAAACTAAGGAAATCCGGGATGAATTCGACATGGAGACTGGTCAACTGAGGAGCTGTGTGGAAGCCGTAGAGGCCAAGCTAGGAAGCCCGAGCTCCAAGCTTAACAACTTCGACCCCGATGAGTTGATGATCGTGTCGGGGCTTACCGTTTAACGAGGGAGAGGATGTCAAGGAAGAGGTGAAGGAGCTGCTTGCTGACGGAATGGAAGTCGACATGGTAGCGGCAGAGAGAACGAAGCCCAGAGGCAGAGGTCCCGGCCCGGTGAAGGTGCAGTTCCCATCTGTCCGGGAGAAGATCGCCTTGCTAAGGTAGAAGCGGAAGTTGAAGAACCACAAAGCAAACGAGAGGGCGTATCTACGATCTGCAAAATCCCACATCGACCGACTTATAATTTATCCAGAATGGGGTTGATGGGAAATTCTTCCGGGCCATAATGACTCTTTACAAATCTCCGGTAGCATGAGTAGAAGTGAATGAGTTTCGTACTCCCTACAGAGTAAAACAAGGTGGTGCACTGTCTCCAACCTTATTTCCTATGGATGTGAATGATCTAGCCCAAAAAAATTAAAGAATCAGGGCCAGGCATCAGGCTTGATGATACAGTGGGGCAAAAAAGTATTTAGTCAGGCACTGATTTTGCAAGTTCTCCAACTTAGAAAGATTAGAGAGGTCTGTAATTTTCATCAGAGTACACTTCAACTATGAGAGATAAAATGAGAAAAAAAAATCCAGGAAATCACAATGTAGGATTTTTAAAGAATTTATTTGTAAATGATGGTGGAAAATAAGTATTTGGTCACCCACAAACAAGCAAGATTTCTGGCTCTCACAGACCTGAAACTACTTCTTTAAGAAGCTCTTCTGTCCTCCACTCGTTACCTGTATTAATGACACCTGTTTGAACTCGTTATCTGTATAAAAGACACCTGTCCACAGCCTCAAACAATCAGACTCCAAACTCAACCATAGCCAAGACCAAAGAGCTGTCGAAAGACACCAGGAAGAAAATTGTAGACCTGCACCAGGCTGGGAAGAGTGAATCTACAATAGGCAAGCAGCTTGGTGTGAATAAATCAACTGTGGGAGCCATTGTAAGGAAAATGAAGACATACAAGACCACTGATAATCTCCCTCGATCTGGGGCCCCTCGCAAGATCTCAACCCGTGGGGTCAAAATGATCATGAGAACAGTGAGCAAAAATCCAAGAACTACGTGGAGGGACCTGATGAATGACCTGCAGCGAGCTGGGACCCAAAGTAACAAAGGCTACCATCAGTAACACACTACGCCGAGAGGGACTCAAATCCTGCAGCGCTAGGTGTGTCCCCCTGCTTAAGCCAGTGCATGTCCAGGCCCGTCTGAAGTTTGCCAGAGAGCATATGGATGATCCAGATGAGGATTGGGAGAATATCATGTGGTCAGATGAAACCAAAATTGAACTTTTTGGCAAAAACTCAACTCGTCGTGTTTGGAGGAAGAAGAATGCGGAGTTGCATCCCAAGAACACCATACCTACTGTGAAGCATGGGGGTGGAAACATTATGCTTTGGGGCTGTTTTTCTGCAAAGGGGACAGGACGACTGATCCGTGTCAAGGGAAGAATGAATGGGGTCATGTATCGTGAGATTTTAAGCCAAAACCTCCTTCCATCAGTGAAAGCATTGAAGATGAAACGTGGCTGGGTTTTCCAGCATGACAATGATCCCAAACACACCGCTCGGGCAACGAAGGAGTGGCTCCGTAAAAAGCATTTCAAGGTCCTGGAGTGGCCTAGCCAGTCTCCAGACCTCAACCCCATAGAAAATTTGTGGAGGGAGTTGAAAGTCCGTGTTGCCCAGCGACAGCCCCAAAACATCACTGCTCTAGAGGAGATCTGCATGGAGGAATGGGCCAAAATACCAGCTACAGTGTGTGCAAACCTGGCAAAGACTTACAGGAAACGTTTGACCTCTGTCATTGCCAACAAGGGTTATGCTACAAAGTATTGAGTTGAACTTTTGTTATTGACTAAATACTTATTTTCCACCATTATTGACAAATAAATTCTTTAAAAATCCTACAATGTGATTTCATGGATTTTTTTTTTTCATTTTGTCTCTCATAGTTGACGTGCATCTCTGATGAAAATTACAGACCTCTCTCATCTTTCTAAGTAGGAGACCTTGCAAAATCAGTGCCTGACTAAATACTTTTTTGCCCCACTGTATGTCCCTAAGCTTGTCGCCCTATGCAGATGACATCATGATCATAGCAGATAGTGAAAGTGAATTGCCAGAAATGCAACATATTGTTGCAGACTAGTGTTCCAAGTGGAGGTTCATGATTAACTAAGGTAAAACACAAATTATGCATTTTGCAAAAAGGAGTAAGGAGGAGTTCTCATGAATTCTGATTTAGAAAAATGAAACTTGATTATGTGAGCTCATAAAAATATTTAGGACTACTTAGACGAGCACATGTCTTTCACTTCAGCTACTAGTGTCCTTGCGAAGGCAGCTGGGAGAGCTCTGGGGGGTGTTTTAAGGTTAAGCTCCTTAAAGACTAAGGATACCAGGCATACGAACAACTTTATGAAGCGTGTGTTTGCCCTATTCTTGACTATGCCGCGGGAGTCTGGGGGTTTCAGAAAAATGATAAGTGCTCCGGGGTCCAAAATAGGGCAATTCGGTGTTTCCTAGGAGAGCACAAATTTACACCCATCCTTGCCATAACAGGAGACATGGGATGGATACCCTGAGAGATAAAGGGGAAGGTGTCAGTAATTGCCCTGTGGAACAGAATTATCAATATGCCGAGTGATAGGTTTACAAAAAAGTTTTTATCTGGGACCTCCAAAACCATGGCCCCTGGAGCAAGGACCAACAGAAAATATTTTGTAAAGCAAGAACACATTTTCTTCAATAAAGTGAGAGGTGATGCTCAACATATGAAAGAGAAACTATTTGCTATGTACAAACAGGATTGGACATCTAGAGTATAGCGTAAGCCCAAACTTAGAACTTACATATTGTTTAAGGATACTTATTGTGCAGAAAGATAAGTTACTATGCCCCTTCCCAAACATCAAAAATCCCTCTGTGCCCAGCTTTGAGCGGGAATATTACCACTGAGTATGGAAACTGGCCGATACCATGCAATTCCAGAGGAAGGTAGGATCTTTACAATGTGTAGTTTGGATGAAATAGAGAACGAATCACATTTTATTTTTTACTGGCCCTTCTATGATGACTTCTGGGAAACTCTTTTTCGTAAAAATGTTTGACAAATCTCCTGAGGTCGTCTGGGAAAGGGATGAAATCAGAATTAAGAGGTAGGTATCTGAACTTGCGACTTTCACCAAGCCTGGGCCAAGAGAAGAAAACAGTTGTATTCATGACCTTTATTGCATTATTTCCTACTACTATACATGTTGGTTCTCTTCTGTCTCTCTCATCCATTGTACATAATTATTATGTGAAACTGTGCCCATATCGGATTCTTTCGCCAGCTGGTAGCAATTGTAGGCGACGCCCGGACTCTATTAAAACCCAAGTTCCGCCTCGCCGCCTTTGCTACAGTGTCAGCGTTATCATTGCACTGTAGCCCGCAAGATCTGTAGCTAGAGAAGTGTTGGGGAATTACAACTCCAATTCTGAAATTGTTGGGACGAACTGTAAATTGTGAATAAAATCAAAATGCAATCACTTTCAGATCATGAGTCCATTTTCTATTCACAATAGAACATAAATAACATTTCAAATGTTGAAACTGAGACATTTTATATTTTCATCCAAAAAATGAGCTTATTTCAAATTTTCTGGCTTCAACAGGTCTCAAAAAAGTTGGGGCACAGGCAGAAAGGGGCTGAAAAAGCAGTGAATATCTAAGAGAATCAGCTGAAAGAACATTTAGCAAGTAATTAAGTTACCCGGCATCAGGTGTGTAACATGATTGGCTATAAAAGGGATGTCTTAGAGAGGCTGAGTATCTCAGAAGTAAAGATGGCCAGAGGCTCTCCAACCTGTGAAGGCTTGCATAAAAAAAAACTGTGGAATACTTTAAAAACAATGTTCCTCAACTTCAAATTGCAAAGGCTTTGAAGATCTCATCATTGACAGTGCATAACATCATCAAAAGATTCTGAAAAACTGGAAAAATCCCTGTGCGTAGGGGACAAGGCCAAAGACCTTTACTGGATGCCCGGGATCTTCGGGCCCTCAGACGCCACTGCATCACTCACCGGCATGATTCTGTCATTGACATTACTAAATGGGTCCAGGAATACTTTAAGAAACCACTGTCTGTAAACACAGTCTGCCGTCCCATCCACAGATGCCACCTTAAACTCTATCATGCAAAAAGGAAGCCATTGTTGAGCATGATCTAGAAGCTCCGCCGTGTTCTGTGGGCCAAGGCTCATTTAAAATGGACTGCAGCAAAGTGGCAAAGTGTCTTGTGGACAGATGACTCCAAATTTGACCTTCTTCTTGGATATCATGGGCGTTGTGTCTCTGGGCAAAAGAGGAGAAAGATCACCCCTCCTGTTATCAGCATTCAGTTCAAAAGCCAGCATCTCTGATGGCATGGGGATACATTAGTGCATATGGTGTGGGACACTTGCATGTTTAAAAAAGCACCATGAATGCTAAAAGGTAGACAAAAGTTTTAGAGCAACATATGCTCCCCTCCAGAAGACATCTATTCCAGGGAAGGCCCTTTGTATTTCAGCAGGACAATGCAAAACCACATACTGCAGCTATTACAACAGCATAGCTTCGTAGTACAAGGGTCCGTGTGCTGAACTGGCCTGCCTGCAGTCCTGATCTTTCAACGATTGAGAACATTTGGCGCACAATCAGACGAAAAGTCCGTCAAAGGAGACCCAAAACTGTTCAGCAGCTGTAAGCCTGTATTAAACAAGTGTGTGATCAAATTCCAATGGCTAAACTCAAGAAACTTGTCTCCTCGATGCCCAGATGCCTCCACTCTGTGTTAAAAAGAAGAGGGGATGCTACACCATGGTAAACAGGCACCTGTCCCAACTTTTTTGAGACCTGAAGCAGCCATCAAATTTGAAATGAGCTCATTTTGTGGATCTAATTGTAAAATTTCTCAGTTTCAACATTTGCTATGTTATTTCTTTTCTATTGTGAATAAAATACTGGTTGGTGTGATTTGAAAGTCAATGCATTTTGATTTTATTCACAATTTGTCCAAATTATTTCAGAATTGGGGTTGCAGTTGCAAAAAATAGGCGTGCAATGCACGGAATACCCCTCAGCCCGATGTCGAAGTTTTTGGAGACGCCCGCCCGCCCGACCGCACGAAGGATAGCAATACCCCGTCAGCCTTTAGGGCTGAGAGGTAATAAAAAGGAAAGTGTTAGTTAGTAAAGGGAATCTTTCTCTTCCCTTCCCTCTCTGTGCACCATCTGGTGCTTTGTCTTTTTGTCACGGTTTCCGAGATTTTTCCTCTGTTTCGTACTGTCTAGCTTGCACTGCTTCCTTATTTCACTCAGACTAGATTTATGTGTTTGGAAGGGCGAGTCTCTCTCTCCTATTTTGTTTGTGTTTGTCTCTCTTACATTCCTGTACTTCCTTTCGTTCCAGTCACTGCATTTGGCGTCTCGAAACACCAGCCATCACAGTTCAGCATCTGTCGAGTTTCTTAATTTATACCTCCGTCTTCTAACTATATGTTTTATTTGCTACATACATTTTTCTATTTTTCGGTGTCTTGTAAGCCCACATGGGCTGGGCGCATTGCGCTAGACACGTAAATAAAGCTTCATTCATTCGGTAGTTTGACAGGGACAAAATTTGCTCTTTGCTAGAACTCTCGTTGAGAGTAACTAACCCAAAGAAAACCTACTAGCCCATTTATGGGTCAATCAAATGCAGCTGCTAAATTCAAACCTGTGGAACTTTGAGCCGATATTAAATTTGAGTGGAAATTGAAAGGTTTCCAACGATCCCAAATATACTCTGCTGAAAAACAGAAAAATGCATTTTTAATGATGAACAAGATCGTGTTATTTTCCATCTGATGCAATACTGTAGTGTTATGACATATCGGACTGCAAGAGATGACAGACAAAATCTTAAAACTTTAACAAATTTAATAAACAAAGTCTGATCAAGATTGATAATAACAAAAGAGAGATATTGACAGTCCCTTGAGATGGGGTTGCTTTGTTGCTATGTCCTGGGACAGGAAAATGCTCCAACACAGGCAAAAATCAACAAAAAGCTTCGCAGGTCTTGAAAAGAGTGTCAGGTCTGGTCAAATGTATCCTTCCACAATTTCTCCATGCAATTTCTCCCACTACTTTACTCTCAATTTTTCTCCTTTTATACTCTTTTCCAGCCCCCTCGTACCTTCCAGACTTTTTTCAAATCTCTGGGACTTTTCCCCTCTCAGACATGCCCAGGACATGCCCAAAAACCTAGCTCCAAACTGGGCTTAACAAAAAAAAAGTCAACACTGCCATCTAGTATATATATATATATATTTATATATATTTATACCATGGTCTGGATGAATACTTTTTCTGATTGGCTGGCAGGTATGCATTAAAACTGTGGACCCGCACAGGTAGTTCCGCTACGGTCGTTTCACCATTCGAAATTCATCCACAAGCCAACTTGTAACTCTTGCAACGTTAGACCTGGTATTCGGCTAAGTACAACGGTAACCTAGCTGCTCATTTATCTCAAGTAAATTTAGCGGCGTTACATAAGTTGCATCCTGCGGGGCGGTTAACTATAGGTACTCAAGCGATAATGACCGGAAATATTATAGCAGTGAAGTAATCAGGCTTTATTTATTGAACAATTGTAATTGTGTATGGTTACAAAGGAAGCTAACATGTCCACTTCATGTGTCAGCAACTGCTGACAGTTCGCTAGCTACGTGCGGTGCCAGCAGACTGATTTCAGCTCGCTGACTGCGGAAACCGTCATAAGTTCATTGTAATTGTGGGTAGCAAGTTAGCTACAGTCTGCATAATCGCACATAATGTTGCGTTATGAAAAATCTCCATTTCAGTAGGAATCCGTCATCAAATCAGCTGGTAAACGGATGTAAGCGTGCGCAAAAAATTCTTTCTCCATGAACGTAAGATGAACTAAGATAGCTGGTTCAATTTAACTTGGCCCATAGTAGGCTATTGGGTATGAGAAGGCGCGGCGCCTGTTTAATGATTACCAGCTCGTTTTTTTTTGTTTTTTTTTTTTTTAGAGCAAATGTAAAACTTTCACCAAAAATTTCAGAATGCTGCGAGTTGATATTACTAGCAAATGACCATGGTATAAGCGGGATAATCAACTCGAAGGTGAGCATTCCACGGTTTTAATGCACTTCGCAAAGGCAATTATTAGCATTAAAACCGTGGAATGCACACCTTCTCGTTAATTATCCCTTACATATACATATAACACAATATGCTAATAAACATGTGATATATACACATACTCAAACACAGGATAAGCAATCAGCAATTACATTGTCAGTACCCTTTATATGCTTAATTTCCAAGTCAAACTCCTTTCACTCCAATTCAACAATCTCCGATTCTTGTTTTTCATCTTACTCAAAAACATTAACGGATTGTGGTCTTGTGGTCAGTATATACACTGCTCAAAAAAATAAAGGGACCACTTAAACAACACAATGTAACTCCAAGTCAATCACACTTCTGTGAAATCAAACTTTCCACTTAGGAAGCAACACTGATTGACAATCAATTTCACATGCTGTTGCGCAAATGTCAACAGACTTTTTGTGGAGTTTTGCCGTTGCGACTGGGTGACCGCATTTGCATCCAGCTCTCCAGTGGTCATAAAGTTGTGCCAGGCGAAAAACAACCTCGTCCATTCAAGACGTCTAATGGTGAGGAATTGATATACAAGTTACAGTTTTTGGGTGGACTATCCCTATAAGCGCGCCATACATTTCATCTAATGATCATCATAACGGTAATCGCCCAGGGCCTAGGGCAAACATGGAAAGCAGAAATGGCTCCTGATTGCTCCATGCGTCATTTAAGGCCCTGTCACACTGTAGCGTATAGAGCCAGCGTATGAGGAACGTATGGACTTTTTTGGCATACGCTGACATACGCTGAAACACGCTAGGTGTACGCTGTAATACGTTTCTAGTACGCCGGGGTACGTCAGTGTACGCTGATGTACGCTGACGGCCAAAAAATTTTTTTAACATGCACAAAAATTTTCAGCGTATGCCGACGTATGAATTTTACGCTCCTCATACCTTCCTCATACGCTGAACACGCTAGAGGTACGCTGAAGGTACGTTACTCATACGTCGAGTACGCTTCTCATACGTTGAAATTGAGTGGGTCAGGAAACCTAGCGTTAGAGGAGCGTATAATGAACGTGTGTCTGACGTGTGTCTTACGAATGGCTAACGTTATGATGGTAGTTCTAACGACAGTCTAACGTACTCAACTTATGCCGAACGTGTTCTGAGCGTACAGCCAGCTTATCCAATGCGTATTACATGCGTATTTCCAGCGTATGGGGGGTATATAAAGTCTCACATTTCCAAATCTGTATCAGTTTGTACCAGCAGTTCAGAGATGGAGGTTGCTGTGCTGCAACATCACCAAGATTTGGTACATTTGGCAGTTGAGTATGCTAGACACAGAAGAAGAAGAAGGCGTAGAATGAGACGGGCAATCTGGGTGAAACCTTGGAAACCTTGAAACCGCTGTGTACACTCCTCACACGTTAGGCTGACGTTCCGCATACGTTTGTCATACGTCGGAGTTACGCTCACATACGCTACTCATACGCTGACGGTACGCTAGTCTCACGTTACTCTAACGGTCATTAACCAAAAATCGACCTCATACGCTGAAAAGTTGTGCGTGTAAACAATTTTTCGAAATATTCGATACGTTCCTCATACGCTGGCTCTATACGCTAGAGTGTGACAGGGCCTTTAGGAGATAAACCTACAATTTTTTTCTTTCTTTTTTTTTTTAACTCGAGGCATTTATCGTAGGATAGATACCTGGAAATTTCATTCAAATGTAAATTTCCAGGTATCTAGCCAACGATAAATAGGCTACCGAGTGCTCGGGAAAAAACGGTAGGCTTATTTCCATTTTACCATGACTCTTGTCAGCACCCCTACGAAAATATTGGCGTGCTAGCTATGACACAGTTCGATGTCACTTTGCCAGGAAGCCAACTAGCTCGCTAACGAGCATGACAGTGTACGCATAGAAAGAGAACTGCGCCCTTTTTAGCTCGCAATACCAGTTGGCTATGTAGCTAAACACATTGGCGCGTTACCTATACTATCGCCAGCTCGGTAGCGAAACTAGCTCGCAAGCGAGTAAGACTGTACGCAAACTGTAGCCTTATTTTGCCGGCGTGATCATGACGAGGTCATCTTGACCCAGTGCGAGGTACTTTACCGGGGAATAGATATTTGGTGTTTACCAATCAGAATGCGTAATTCGCTGGAATGAATGGTAGAATTTCTGATAGCGTCATAGTACCCTTAATTCGGTGTCATTGCATTGAACCTTTATGACGTGTTTATTCAAACGCATTATATATAAGAAGCAGTAGCGCGTCTAACAGTTAGAGCTGGTATAGCTGGTAAGCAAAGCTATACAAAAGAAGCGCAACTGTTTACTGATCTAAAGCTAAAGCTAGTGAGACCGCGAGAGGGCAAAATGACGCAGAAGGCGAAGAAATCCGTGTTCTCCGTTTCCAAACTCGGGGAGCAGGTGAGCAGCCAGGACGCACCTCTGTATTCCGTTTTCATTAGCGAAGTTGCTAACTGCCAAAATGTAATTCAGCCATGATAACATACCGTATCATCAGCAACAAATTGATATTTTCGTTAGAATTAGCAGAAGTGAGTAGTTTTACTATGTTTCGTTTTCATTAATTAATTCAATGCCGCTCAAGGAACTGAAGAACTAACCTACAATATGTATCCATGAATACAAAAACTAATTCGTATTAAAACATGTACCGTCCCTGCTACATATGACTTCATCTTTGTTATCTGCAGTTTTTTTCTTCTTCTCTATAATCTTAAAAACTTTATTGCTTTCAGATGTACCTGAGAACGGGCCGTTTCGACTTGACGGCCCCACCCAAGCACATTAAGAGACCAACTTGCACCCCACTGCATGATCGTCATCTCCGAAACTACTACTTCCGCAAGGATGAGAAGGATATTGAGGAGAAGAAAACTCAGGAAATCGCTGCTGACAATAAGGCAAGATTCAGGCTCTTCATCACCTTACAGTTCTATGAACCGCTAATAACCTCCCAGCATTATACGCCTGGACAGGCTGCTCATAACCTTGTAGCAGAATCCGCAGAATGAGCATAACCAGAGGCCAGTTCAGAACCGCAGGCGCCCGCGCTGATTCTGTACGGAGGCGACCGCCCGGTCTGTCATCAAAATGGCGACGGACAGCGAAAGTTAATGGGTGCATCTCAAAGCCTAAGCTGAATACTGTGAAGGCTGCATTTTTAGGGGTTGTCGCGTAATTCTATCCGCCAAACTAACAGAACCTCATGTCATCTCCGTTAAACAGTTTTGTTTTAAGCGAGTCGTCACTGGTTTCTTTAACTTTAACCATAATTCTAGCCCCTGAACCTAAACCAACCCTAAATTTAACCTCGTCTCTTACCTTAAATGTCAGTTTAGTGAATGGACGTAAGTGACGACCCCTAAAAATGCAGCCTTCAAAGGATGCAGCCTACGCTTTGAGATGCTAACTATAGTATCAGCCAAATAAGTTTGATTAAAAATGTACATTTGAAGTTTAAAGTAGATGATGACATTCTAACACACTTTTGACAATAATTGAAGTGTATATGACCTTGTATTTATTTTTGTGTTGAGAATTGCTATTACTCGAGTCTAGGACTGTACAGTTTGAATTACACTGTATAATCTTCACTCTAAAATGTAAATCTACAATTTTTATTGGAACTAATACTCTGGTGATTAGTGGACGTGGACATTTTTTGTTTGGAATCATATCAACTTAGTCATTTCATAAATATACTTTTATAATATTTTAACCTTGGAGTTCCATTTTTAAGAAATGTTTGCTTCTAAATGCAGAGATTTGTGTCCTCTGATCATAACAATACTGAAAACAAATGTCACTAGAGCAGCGTCACGTTATTGCTCAAGAAATGGCATTTTAAAGCCATAAATGTTGTCATACTGCTCAGATTTAATACATTTTTTGTACCCATATGAAAACGTGAGATTGTGCCATTTTCACAGTACTTCAGTTCTGATAATAGCATGATAAAAACTTCATTTTTGTCAAGTAGAAAGGTGTAAGAAACATAGATCAGAATTGAAGAAAAATGTTGAATATTTTTTATGCATTGTTGCTGTTTTTCTTTGAAGCTAATGCCATTTCTTTTCTTTTGTACCTTTTATGGTGAATTACCTGTATTTACCTCGTGTTAAACAGGTGTGAATAGGCACAACACTGCTCAGTGAAATCAAGTCTTGCTGTCAACTCAGGAGAGAAGTATTTCTCATGTTATAGTCAGTCACTGTGGTCACTGTGAAATCACAGAAAAACTCATGCTGTGTTATCACCCGTGACATCACTGTGACATCATTGTGACATCAAATTGTTGACTGGGGAGCATCCGCGGGCGCCCGCGATTCTGAACACGCCTCAGGCCACCTTATAACCATTATTGCATTATTAGCCGAGCCATGCTGCTAATGACGTTACAGCCGGTGTTCTGACAAATTTTGCTACCCATCAAAATATGCTCCCTCGCGGTTCTGCGCTTGCACAAATCTAAAATCTCGGGCTCTTTCCTCACTCTTATCTTAAGTATCTTCAAAAATCATAAAATAAAATTCATTTTCAGGGTGCATTTCTACCTGTAAGCGTACATATATTTGCATGTACATGCTGGGGTTTCCTGAAAATGCAGAAATTAGATGATAATGGCGTATATGGGCATATATCTTCAAACAGACTTATCCAACTCGTTACAAAATATGCGTATGTTATAAAAAGCTAACAAACAACAAAGTAAATACTGTAAACTGATTCATATTGCAATATCAAGGCGAAAACAAAAACTTTGTTCAAACTTCAAGCTTTGCATGAAGGTAGCATTTTTTGACAAGGTAGCAAAATTTGTCAGAACCCCGGTTACAGCTCTAAGACCCTGACTATGCTGCTAATAACATAGTAGCACTATTGGGTGAACCATGCTGCTTATAACCTTACCGCAATGTTACCCTAACCTTGCGACAAATAACCTTAAAGCACTATTAGCCTTGCCATGCTGCTAATAAGCGTACATCACTATGACCCTGACCAGTGGCGCCGCCAGGATTTAATTTCATAGTACGCACAGACCCATTAGAACATGGCTGAATAATAAATGCAGCCAACACATTACAGCACTGGGCCTTCATTCAGGGTGCGAACCTTTCAGCACTATTATCCTAACCACGCTGCTGATGACCTTACAGTTCCATTAGCCCCACCATGCTGCTGATAACCTTAAAGTACTTTGACCCTGACCTTGCATTAGCCTAATCATGCAGTTATAGCACTATGAGTCTCACCAGGCTGCGTGTACCTTAACTCTGTCTGTCCAGGCTGTTCATGACTTTACAGCACTATGAGCCTGACCAGGCTACTCGTGACCTTACAGTACCATGAGAGCAATTTTGTAAGAGCATCATAATTATATTTACTGTCTGTTTCCCCTACAGGTGAAGTGCACCTTGAGGGAGGGCAGAAAAGACCAGTGGTATCTGCGGTCGGGGAGGCTCATCAACGAGCGAGATCACAAAGAGATGGAGGTGAGAGCCGCTGTGCTCAGTGATTCACAACGATGTTCTGACAACGATGCCTGAAAACAGAATAAAATGAGAAGTATTCTGTTGAAGCTTAGTATCAATAAACTAATTAGCAATATTTATTACACAACTGTGTACTTTTTCACATCATACAAAAAAAAAACAAATTAATCAGGCATCTTTGTCAGAACTTGTTCCGTTGTCAGCTGCATGATTTGCGCACATCTATCATGCAGCTAGTAGGGTTTACATTTAAAGCAGTACACATTACACAACCTAAAGCACAAATAGCCTTGACAATGAAAAGGTGAAACTGATCATCATTTTATGTAATCTGGTGCAAAGTGGTTGCTGAATTACTCCAAAAGTGTCATTGTTGTTCAGTTGTGTGGGTGGCACAACCTCCACTCATCTGACATCATTGGATAGAAGACATTGTTATGTAATACCGAATGCTATTTTTAATAAAAGAATGTTAAGCAATTGTTTTAGAATTGCCGATTTATTCTTGGTTTCCTTTTTTTTGGGACACACTGTGTGTCTGCTCCAGAGAATGAAGATGAGGCAGTTTTTGGAGCAGCAGCAGGAGGGGCAGGAGATGACCCTGGCCGAACTGAGGGAACAGATGCTGGATCAGTACGTGGAGTATTTGCGGCCGGTCCTGAAAGCAGAAAGAATTCGGTACGCAACTCGCTTGCACTAACCCGCATCATTCTGATGAGACTAACTTTGACCATGCAAACGTGCTATGCTTACCTCAGATCTGTCTATACTAACATGCTATGGTAACTCTAATCCTGACTTTATATGTTATGCCAACCCCAAATCTGACCATACTTACACGCGATACCAGTCCAATTCCTCTCCATACTGATGCTAAGGTAATTCTAAGATGCACCATACTGTTCTGTTATGCTAATGCTAGTCCTCAACACACAAATACTGTTTGCTGTCACTAAGTCTGGATGAGAGGGACAAAAATGTATGTATTTCAAACTTTTAGATTATAACAATATTTATCACATAACTGTAGTTCTTTTCCCACAGACCTAGCCGATTACATATTTTTGATATGGGAAATGTCATTTTTACGAAGATTTCATTGGCTGAGCCCGTGGGCACTGCATTATGTCACGCTGTTAATATTTAGCCAAACTGAATACTGAGAGTAACGTCGTCAAATCAGTTTGGCTTAGCGCTGTTAGCGCTGACAGTTAGCAGAGTGATGGAGTTAGCACAGTGCTAACAAACAATGGATGCTTACGGAAATAACAATAGTTTTCTATTTAAATTATGCAATTAATTTATGTGATAAACATAATCTTATACTCTTGGATCTGTCATTTGAAAGTTATTAAACTCATTGAGTAAATTTGGGTTTGTTGCTTGCTAAAGCTCACAAGAAATGCAAAATTCACTCAACTTGTTTCATGACTTTCATATGACATTTGTGTAAGATACTGAATATATCACGGGATATACTTTTTCTCCTAATTTCAACAGAACTTGCTTCATAAGTACGACCACCATCTACAACCTCAGTTCCAAAAGAACTGGGACAGTGTGTAAACTGCTGAGAAAAGCAAAGTTAAATTATTTGTAAATCCTCTTTTACTGTTGTATAGTGGCACCGTTCTTGTGACTAAAGAAGAAAATGAAAAGAATATGACAATGGACACGCAAACTGTTTACCAGCAGTTGCTATATGAGGCATTTAAAAATAGCTATTGATCATCCATGATGAAGTCGTCGACTACACACTACTCATTTTGTTTTTTACCTCTGTTCAATTGAAGTACTGGTCACTGTTTTTATTTACCATTTAACACATTTTCTCAGTTCTGGAATTTAAGGTGTAATAAGAATTTGGGTGCGAGATTGATTAGGCAAGGTTGAAATCAGTCAACCGGCTTGTGCTGGTTTCATAGTAGACTTGGGTCAATCAGCCCTCCTTCATGCCTGGACATGTTTAAAAGGCTAAATGTTTTGCACTCATGCTGCAAAGTCAAGTTCAAATTTTTCCTCCGCCAGTATGGCAAATTCAATTCATGGCACATGCTTCTAACTGTATATTGTTTTTATTGATATGTTGCCCATTTCTAAGTGCAACCCTTTTGAAGTTGTTTAAAAGTAATCAATAAAAAGTGACTAAATCTGTACTTTTTCTGTTCCTGAAAGGTGGAGAAGAATCGACTTTGACGATGAAGAATTAGAGTTGGTAAGTTTTGCCGTCAGATCTGGGCCAAATAATGCACTTTACTGTGTGTGTGTGTGTGTGTGTGTGTGTGTGCGCGCATGTGTGAGTGTGTGTCTGTGTATGTGCGTGCATTTGTGTGCATGTGAGTGTGTGAGCACTGTGGTGTGCCTTTGTTGCGTGTGTTTGTGTGTGTTCTGTGGTGTGTGTATGTTTTGTTTTGTGATGACAGCCTGTGCATGTGTCCCCTCTGTTGTGTGTATGCGTGTGTGTGTCTGTCTGTCTGTCTGTGTGTCCATGCGCGTGCGCACGTATGTGTGTGTACTGTGGTGTTTGTGTGTATGCTGTGGTGAGTTTGTCTCCGTATGTGTGTGTATGTGTGTGTTACGATGACAGCCTGTGCGTGTGTATCCTGTGGTGTGTGTGTGTGTGTGTGTGCTGTAACACACTTTGCTCTGTATGCTTGTTCACTGCCCCCTGCTGTGTGGCTGCAGGAACTGCAGGGCTGTAAAGCAAAAAAGCGCAAAGAGCTGCGCTTAATACAGTCAGAGGTTCAGCACGAGTGGAACAGAGAACAACGACTGAGGGAGGAACGGGAGAGGAGGGAGAGACAGGTGAGCTCCTCACCTGTCACAATATACAGTCTTCAGCACTTTTACAGTCATTTTGTAAGGCACATATGCTTGCAAAAATGATGGAACTACATACACTATATTACCAAGAGTATTTGCTCACCTGCCGTGACTCACATATGAACTTAAGTGCCATCCCATTCCTAACCCATAGGGTTCAGTATGATGTCGGCCCACCTTTTGCAGCTGTTACGGCTTCAAGTCTTCTGGGAAGGCTGTCCACAAGGTTGAGGAGTGTGTTGATGGGAATGGGAATTTTTGACCATTCTTCCAAAAGCGCATTGGTGAGGTCACACACTGATGTTGGTCGAGAAGGCCTGGCTCTCAGTCTCCGCTCTAATTCATCCCAAAGGTGTTCTATTGGGTTCAGGTCAGGACTCTGTTCAGGCCAGTCAAGTTCATCCACACCAGACTCTGTCATCCATGTCTTCATGGACCTTGCTTTGTGCACTTCTGCACAGTCATGTTGGAGGAGGAAGGGGCCGCTCTAAACTGTTCCCACAAGGTTGGGAGCATGGAATTGTCCAAAAGGTTTTGGTATCCTGAAGCATTCAAAGTTCCTTCCACTGGAACCAAGGGGCCAAGCCCAACTCCTGAAGAACAACCCCACACCATTATTCCTCCTCCACCGAATTTCACACTTGGCACAATGCAGTCCGAAATGTACCGTTCTCCTGGCAACCTCCAAACCCAGACTCGTCCATCAGATTGCCAGATGGAAAAGTGTGATTCATCACTCTATAGTCCAGTGGCGGCTGCTTTACACCACTGCATCCGGCGCTTTGCATTGCACTCGGTGATGTATGGCTTGGATGCAGCTGCTCGGCCATGGAAACCCATTCCATGAAGCTCCCTGCGTACTGTACTTGGGCTAATCTGAAGGCCACATGAAGTTTGGAGCTCTGTAGCAGTTGACTGCAGGAAGTTGGCGACCTCTTTGCACGATGCGCCTCAGCATCCGCTGACCCCTGTCCGTCAGTTTACATGGCCTACCACCTTGTGGCTGAGTTGCTGTTGTTACCAAACTCTTCCATTTTTTTTATATTAAAGCTGAAAGTTGACTGTGGAAAATTTAGGAGCGAGGAAATTTCACGACTGGATTTGTTGCACAGGTGGCATCCTATGACAGTTCCACGCTGGAATTCACTGAGCTCCTGAGAGCGGCCCATTCTTCCACAAATGTTTGTAGAAACAGCCTGCATGCCTATGTGCTTGATATTATACACCTGTGGCCAGGCTAAGTAACTAGGACATCTGATTCTGATCATTTGGACGGGTGATCAAATACTTTTGGTAATATCGTGTTTGTCAGACTCCACACCTACCCCTGTGAAACTCATGACCTACACCTGTCCCCAGGTCAGTACTGTCAGCTTGAATGGGCTCACATCTTGGGCTTATTACCTTACATCATTGTGAGGCTGTGCATCACCAGATAGCACTATAAGCGTAAGCTTCAGCAGATTGTAAGTGCACATGAAGTTGTGTTTGGGAGGTTACTGTATGTCACATTGCTTACGATACATACTCTGTTGTTTCAGAAATGTGCTAAAGAGCAGCGTAGGGCTGCTCACCTGAAGCAAAAGCTGCTCGAGCAGGTCCAGCGTGCAGAGAAATCTGCACTCAATGAAATAAACAAGAAGCGTAACCCGCCACGCCGAAACGGCATCACCACAGAGGTAACAAACGTCACGCCATCCACAGGCATTCAGATTGATTTTAGTTCGATTTTCCGCCGCACGTAGGAGTGGCGCTTCTTAGGGCTGGGCGATATGGATTAAAACTCATACCCCGGTATTATTAGTCTGACTGGCGGTATACGGTATGAAAACGATATTTCATACAGAGCAAGAAAAGTGATTCATTTTACTCAACATCATCAGTATATCAAAACCTATTTTATTTTAAGACTTGGACCATATACAAAACCTTACAGATTTTCTTTCTCTGCTCAAGAAGGCACAGCTGTGAAAATAAATGTAAGCAGCATATCTTTTCTGATGGAAAGCGATACACATTTATGTAAAATCAAATCTCTACAACAATAGTCTATACTTTATACAAATAGGCATAATTCTGCTCATACAGAGCTCCAGAGCTGTGCAAATAACAAAACAGTAAAGAGCATTGAAGTAGCTACAGGCCAACCCTGAATGAGAACCTAGGCCTAATGTTTCACATGAAAAGAGATTCAAATAAAAATACCAAAAATGGTTAATTGATACCTAAATGTATACCTCTGCTCCTGCAGAGCTGTGTGAAAGTCAAAAATGTAAGCGGATTCAATAGGCCAACCCTGGCTAAGAACACCCGCCTGCGGCTGTGCATGAACACAGATTTAAAAAAGGGAAAAAATAATTCAAGAATAATCAAGTGGCAATTGAAGACACGGCGTCTCTCCCCCATGCGATCCAACAGCGACAAAATAATGGGCGACATCAGGGCTACCAACTTTCTACGCATTCTCATGCATATGGCGTAGGTCACACGCTTTTTGAAGGCATATTCACCGAAGTCAGCAACTGTTCAATCAGTGCGTACATTTGAGATTCTTACGCATAATTTAAGTCCTTGTGCATGGCAGTTTATTTCCCTTGCATAACGGTGAATTTCACCAACACGGAAAGCAATGACGACTCTGGACCTCTTGAACTTTTTAAAATTGGGGATTAAAAGCAATGCATTTGTTTCATGATCGTTTTTACTGTTTGAATGGAATAAGACTATTTGAAATGTCTTTATGCCATTACATGGCTTCCAACTCCCGAGTAAAGAAGGAAATCGATCATGACTCCCGAATTCTATGTCACTAGTGGGAAAATGAACCGTAATGCACATGAAACTGATTAACTATCAGGCACAACGACTGTAATTCTGTAAGAGAATCTCTTAAATGCGCATTAACTGAATAATTGCTGACTACAGCACTGGAACGTGCTAATCAGAAGCGCGAGACTCGCGCGGAATGCGTGAGAGTTGGCAGCTCTGGCAACATTCAGTGCAGAAAGGTCATTTTTTTCCAGCAAGAGCGGCATTTTAGAATTCTTTAGCGAATGAAGGTAATTTCGGTGCCAAATACGTACACCTGTTTTTGCAGCACGGCCACGCAGCTGGCTGTAAAACAAAAAGAGACAGCTGTGGGAAAATGTTAACGAACGAAAGCACGTACTTTTCACCAGAATTACCCTCATTCGCTGAAGAGCTCTGAAATATAGTCGCCGAGTGCCGGTGCATAGACCTAATTATAATTAAATTATTTTTCTGTCCTGAACTGAATGTAGCCCATTATTTTGTCGCTGTTAGATCGCATGGGGGAAAGCCGTGCCTTCAATTGCCATTTTACTTTTCTTGTATTGGAAAACGTTTTAAAAAAAGGAATACCATCTAGAATTAGCCAAGACTGTTGTCAATAAAGGGATGGATATATTCCCCCGAATTTTCAGGTCTAGCCCCGGCCATTACGAGTTCTCTCGCAGTCGGCAGTCAACGTGTTAAGTGACAATAGTTCAAGTGACAAAGAGCGCTTAATAAAATAAGTGACAATTTAATAAACAGTGGACAAAAAAGAAGAGACCAGTAAAGTTAAAGAGAACTGCAACAAGCCACCTCACGCAACCGTGATGGACAGGCTACACATCGCAATACATCCACCTTTTGAAACGACTTGCTTGCGACAGGTTTTACAGATAGCGTCTTGTTGCTCCTCGGTATATATCTAAAATACCTTCGAAACCAGCTCCTGTTCATCATCGACCGCCATACTATTGTCTGCTAAGTTGCTCGCCTCTACCGGCAGTCATGTTCATGGAAACTGTTGTGTGACGGGGAGCGACCGACCTGCACACGCAAGGGGCGGAGCTTGAAGGCCCCGAGCAGTGAAAGCTGCCTGAAAATGCCTGATCGGAAAGCAGCAGAGTGACGTACACATAATAATATAATAAATAATAAAACACTGGTATGGGGCTATTGTCTCAAATTCAAACCTCCTTCAAAATTATACCGGTGTAAGACATAAAACCGGGATACCGCTCAGCCCTAGCGCTTCTCTTGTTTCCCGGAATTCGGCCGTATTATTCATGTTATTAGCATAACAATCATTAGATGATCATGCCAACTCGTAAAAGAAGACTTCAGCAGGTGGAAAAATCGGTGAAAAAGGAATGTCGTTCCATCTGAATTTTCCCGGTCGGAACAATAAATCACCCAAAGTGTTGATCTTGGATGATAACTTGAATGATGAGATTTTAATAACGCAGATAGCGATTGTTTGACACCTGTCCCCAGGTCAGTACTGTCAGCTTGAATGGGCTCACATCTTGGGCTTATTACCTTACATCATTGTGAGGCTGTGCATCACCAGATAGCACTATAAGCGTAAGCTTCAGCAGATTGTAAGTGCACATGAAGTTGTGTTTGGGAGGTTACTGTATGTCACATTGCTTACGATATATAGTCTGTTGTTTCAGAAACGGCCTGCAGAGCAGCAAAGCGTTGCTTACTGGAAGCAAAAGCTGCTCGAGCAGCTCCAGCGCTCAGACAAATCTGCACTGGATGAAATAAACAAGAAGCGTAACCCGCCTCGCAGAAACAGCATCAGCACAGAGGTAACAAACGTCACGCCATCCACAGGCATTCAGATTGATCGGGCGAACATGACAGCAAACATCAGCAAACATTACGAAAGTGAACGGTACAGGTCCCTCCCTCCTTCAAAAACCCCCTTCAATACTCATCAAAGTGATGCGCGGGTCGAGGTTTTTTTAACACCTGCACCAACCCGACCCGACGTGACAGCTTCCCCGTCCCGCCCGCCCCGCTAAAACTCGTACTGATTTTAAACCAGAACCCAACCCGACCCAACTCAAAAAGGAGGCAAGAGGAAAAGAATACAGTGGGTCTGTGTGACCTGATTTGCAATGGAAAAAAACGATTCCTCTGTTACGCTATGGATTTGAGTGGAGCACAACATACATTTGGCTTTTGGCTGGAATTCTTTATACAAAGTTTTGGCGCTGTCTATTAATTGAACCTTATTGTTATTTCTGATCTTTGCAACCAAACGAAATGCCATCAGGCAAAATATTGCTAACAGGCTGTTTTATTGGAACAAAATTAAGATGACAGTGGCGCGCTGGCGCTATCGCCTACTCTCCCATACAGTAATCCAAAAAGGTTCATACTGCCTGTAGTAACTAATTTACGTTAAAGTTCTTATTTTTCAAACAGAAATGGTTTTATCCTACCTTGACATGTTTCAACGGGATACTCCCGTCTTCTTCAGAAGAGTCACTGATGTTACGAGTGACGCGTCTTATCAGCTGATGTTAGTGTTGCGATATCTTGTCTACGAGGAAATTTTTTTTCCTCATATATTTATTTCAAGATTTTTTTTGGGGGGGCTTTTAGGCTATTTTTTCAACACCGCTTATAATTTAGGCCGAGGCGTATTTTTTCTCAAACTATGCAAAAACAAAATCGCGTCAACAGTTCCAGGGTTTAAGCGATTACGGCGCGCTTCCTGGACACTGCCAGCCGAACTGAAGGTTCGCTCGCTTGTTGCGCTAGTTGCTGGGACGCAGAGGACTGCTTTGGCCACCATGGAGTTTTACACGATTATTCTTTGTCTCATGGTATGGTAATTATTGACAGCAGGACTAAGTTTATGACCATACATGCTCCAGTAATGATAAGTTACCTATTCATTTGGGTGATATGTGTATAGAATGGTGTTATAGAAATGTATATCTAAGAAGTGTCTTTACTGCCGATGGCAGCACACGCTCTGCTGTTAGAGAACACGTAGCTGATAAATGGAAGCACCTCAACAAGTTGATTTTATTTTTGAATAAGAATCGTGATATGCCTTTCACTGTAAAGTGGCGAAAAAGTGTTTTGTTTTTGTTTTGTTTGGACCCACAGGTCAATAAAATTACTACTACAATATAATATTTTGGTGCTGACTGCAGAACGATATAATATATATATATATGAGCTATCATTCAACCTTTAGATCCTTAGTCTGTTATGGCCCCAATTTGTTATTACATTTATGACAGTAAGGGATGACAGACACAATTTTAAAACTTTAACAAATTTAATCAAACAAAGACTTTTAACTAATCTACTATCTACTCTACTGACCAAGATTGATATATACAAGAAAAAAAATATTTTCAGTTTCTTTTGTGGGGTTGCTTGGTGATGTCCTGGGTGAGGAAAATGCTCCAACACCCGCAAAAATCCACTCGAAACTTCACAGGTCATGAAAAGAGGTCTGGTCTTCACAGGTCTGGTCAAATGTATCCTTCTCCTTGCAATTTCTCCTACTACTCCACTCCCTCAATTTTCCTCCTTATATACTCTTTTGCAGACCCCTCCCACATTTAGATCTTTTTTATTCTCTGGGACTTGTCCCAGACATGCCCAAGACATGCCCAAACTTAGCTCCAGTCTGGGCTTAACATAAGAATGGTCAATACTGCCGTCTAGTGCCTTCGAATCGCATTACAAGTCTAACTGTGGAGGATTAAGCCGCGCACCAGTGAGTGCGTGTACATCAAGAGTAGGAAGAGGGAGAGGTACAATTGGCATTCTATCTGCTTTAAGGTAGCGTTACATCGTTTGACAAGGGCATATTACCAAGGCTGTATGTCTAGAGCCCTTAGGTGGCCGATCGCCAATTATACTTTTTATTCGCAATTTCGTGGGAATTAGATGTCGCCACTGTTTGGCCCAACTCGCCCGCACCCGCTAAATGTTATTAAAATATTGACCCGCCCCACCCGACCCGCGGGACCCACAAGTTCCGGGCCGACCCATGCATCACTACAGTGTGCAGTGCGCACCTCAGATGTTGCAAGTAGTTGCAGTGAACATACACTTTTGAAATCACTCCACCCAGCCGCTATGTCAGGAATGTAGTTCCGGTTATCCACTTGCCTTGAAAATAACTCTGTTTCATAATTATTTCATAGCGTGGTGAACGTGCTGGTCTCAACTTGTCCATGAGAGCGTTTTTGAGTTGCTGGATTGCGTATTTGATGAGTTTTTAAGGGAGTTAAAGGAGGAAGGAGGGGGGGACCTGTACCGTTCACTTTCGTTATGTTCGCTGAGCAGCTCGCATCCCCCCCGACAGATAACTATAGGTGATGTTCCTACTCATGTAACAATGGCAATTATGGCAATAAGCCAATTTGGCAAAATCTTGAAATGTAAACCACAGTTAAATGACCACAGGACTCTACTTACAGTTAAAATATCAAGTAGAAAAAACATTAATTAAAAACTGCTAAATTCAGTTACTGTATAACAGTGCAGTAAGGTATAGATGACAGCTGTATTGGAGGTTACAAGTAGTTTACAGAAATTTCACTGGGAAACAGAAGTGTTCTGTATTACATTAGGATTGTTTGGGGTAACCTATAGTTCGGGGATTGTTTTCTGTTGTTGCTTGTTTTTGCTTGACCCGCCCTTGATTGGGTTAATCCTTTTATTTTTCTATATAATAAATAAAGCTGACCTCTCATGGGGGGGGGTTGTTAGGGGTAAATTTGATGCTTTTTGGAAATTATTTGTTTAGCTTTCAGAGCGGAGCTGTATTTCTTTTGTTATTGTAATTTGTCAATATGAAAGAATTAAAAGCTTTTTTTAAGTCATTTGAAATCTGCAGAAGGCAGGTAGGGTTACATCCACAGAGCAAGGAAAGTGACAGGTGTTAGGAATGAAGGCATCCAAGTTACCTCTACAAATGAACTGCCCTTTCCTGGCTGGCTGTAGCTTGCTTGTTACGACCTGTGGGCTCCCTTTCAGGACAACCCCTCGCTCGACGCCACTGCTGTGCCCTTTTTCGTACCCAAGCACCGTGCCCTCGGGAAATCCTAGAATTAAGACTGGTGCCTCTGTGGTCCGATCATGCGACTGATTTCTGTGCTTCATTTTTTTCTCTTAGATTCCTGATGCCAGACATACAGAGCAGCAGCGACTTATGAAACCCCAAGAGTCTGTGACCCGGAGGCATACGATATGAATCGGGGTCAGGTACAGCTCTACTCTCAGGGATCTTTGTTTTCTATCATTTCACTCAACTTTTTGTTTTTTTAGCTCACCTGAACCAAAAGGTCCAAGTGAGCTATTGCTGTCTGTCGTCGTCTGTCATCTCTCATCGTCGTCTGTCGTGAACATTTTTCAAAAATCTTCTCCTCTGAAACTACTAAACAGATCCAGACTAAAAAATTAGCCACAAGCATCCTTAGGATGTCTACTTTAAAATTGCGTTGATTCTACCCGCTGTCTGAATATCTGACCTGTTGTGATTTGAATCACTGCGATACGAGTAGTAACGGCCATTGCGGCAGTTTAACCCATTTCAGACAGAAGGCGACGCGAATCTGCTGCCTGTGCCCCGACCTTTCAGGCCATTCTCATGGCCCGTTTTCCCTCCTGCCATCCAGAAAACGGTACAGAAGCATCTGTTGCAGGTCCAAATGGACCTGCGAATGGACTGAGTTCCCGCCAAACACCACCTCTGACACCCCCCCAATTCTCAGGGATTGAAGCTGAGAATTTACCTTTGTGTTTACCGGGTTTTCTTAAAATAATTTGTGTGTTTAGACTCAAACAGTAATAGAGATTAGACGATTTGCTCCCGAGGTATAACCTTTGTCGCAGTAGGGACAGGGAGAATCTTCCCCCCCGTATCTTTCCCCCTTTTCCCCCGTAACAACTCGGTTAGCAAACAGCCAAATTTAGTCTGGTCAAATAAAAGCGACGGGGGTTTTTTGGGGGTTTTTTGGGGGGTTTCAGTCTCCTGGGAGCAAAGCAAAGTAAGGTGAAGTAAAATAAATTTAAACGCTAAATTAAGAGAATAAATTAAATGCTAAATAATCGAACTAAGTGAATTGTGCGATATACAAAGTAAAACAGTTTTCAGGGACTGTGGTACTCGCCTGTTTTTTTTTTTTCTGTAGCTGTTTTTGCAAACGAACCCTTGCAAGCTCTCAGCACAAATAATATAATCCAATTACCTCGATATCTAACTATAGCCCGGACTGGTTCATACTTAGCTACCTGCCTTTCATACAGTCTTCTAGCCAATAAATATTGACGTTCACCGGGGTTTTCAGTCCCCTTCATTCTCTATCCTGACTGCATGGCCGCATAAACGCATTGCCAAGCTGAATATTAACGCGAACCGGGGTTTTTTGTTTCTCGCATTTTATTATTACCGAAGGGCTCTTCTGATTAAACGCATTGTAAATACCCGATCTTTGTATTTTCCTCCGGTTGCTGTGCCTTGATCAGCTGACTAAAATTTAACTGCTTGCTCGAGTGTTTAGGACAGCTTGTTGGGGGAGGTACCGTGTTTATTTCGCTCACATAGTAAATGACTTATTTATTCGGTCCGTTTTAATTAAAGGGAACCGCGGCCTTACTCTTTTCTCGGTTACCCTTGGTTGTATTTGCGGCTAGCTAGCTAGATAAGTACTGTTTGCATTCTTGGCTGGGGATCTGAGATTTAGTATTTAGTAAGTGGTGCAGCAGTCACTTGACTCGTTCGTTAGGTTAGGTTGGAATTTAAAAGGTAAGTTTTTATCGGAGTGCTCCGTCTCCTCCAGTTTTTCCGGTGCACTGAAGCCAGTCTGTTTTATCTGGGCTCTCAGCTAAGCCCTGTGATATTTTTTGTTTAGTATATCAATAGTATTGGGACTATATAAACTCAAGCCGGCTTTTAGGAGTGCTTATTACATATAGAGTTTGGCTCAGTTTGGTATTTCAAATGTTTTTATTTAAATGCAAGAAGCATAAAAAATAAATTTCCAGAACTTGAGGCTGTAGTGATCAGTGAGGGCTATGACATAGTTGGGATTACAGAGACATGGCTATGTGAAGAGGATGGAGATGAATATAATATAGAAGGTTATAAGCTCTTTAGGAAGGATAGGTGTAATAGGCGAGGAGGAGGCGTAGCACTCTATGTGAACGAAAACATTAATGTACAGGAAATTCCCGAAGTTGAACATTCCTTCTCCTGTGAAGATATCTGGGTCAGGCTCATTGGCAAACACGAGACAGGTTTAAACATAGGACTATGCTTTCGACCACCAGCTTTGGACAGTACAATCAATGAAATGCTTTTTAGGAGGATTACGCAAGCTTGTAGCGGTGGTGGGACTATTATCATGGGAGACTTAAATTATCCTGGTATCAACCGGGAAATGGTGAACGGACAGGGTAGGGGGGAGGAAGAATTTCTAGATTTTATAAATGATCATTTCTTGGTGCGGTATGTTAATAAACCTACCAGAGAGAATGCAATTTTAGACTAAGTGCTCTGTAATGACCCCAATAGAATTAGCAATGTTGAGGTACTGGAGCCACTTGGGACAAGTGATCACTCTGCTGTTAATTGTGATGTTTCATGGGAAGTTAAAAAGGTGTATTCTAAAACAAAAATGTTCAATTTTAGGCAAGCAAACTTTGACAGGATGCGCTCATATCTAGCTGAAATAAAATGGGAGACACTCCTGGACTGTAAGTCAGTAAATGAGATGTGGGAAAGATTTAAGGGGGTTTTACTTGAATCACAATGCAGATTCATTCCGAAGGTGTCCAAAAGTAAGCTGAAAAAGCAGAATCCTCAGTGGATGACCAAAAGTATTCATAGGATTTTGAGGGAAAAGAGGAATCTCTATAAGATTTACATAAAGGATAACAATGAGAATACTTGGGCTGAATACTGTAAAATGCAGGCTGTGGTCAAAAAAGAGCTGAGGAATGCTAGAAGACTGTATGAAAGACAAATTGCAGAGGGGGCAAAAACTAGCCCTCAGCGCTTCTTTCAGTACTGTAGCAGAAAAAGGAAAGTTAAAGAGCAGGGTAAGTGCATAAAGAATAAAAATGGATCGCTGCTATATGATAACAAGCATATTGCGGATGCCTTAAACAGTTACTTTGTTGAGAATTTTACCTCAGAGGGGGTCTTTATTTGGCCAGGGGGTATGTCAAATGCTCAAGATTAGTTAGCGGAAATTGAGGTTCAGGATAACGAAGTATTAGACAAGAGTATCATAAAGAGGAAGAACTGATTCGATTTTGGACAATTTACGATCTCTAGATTGGCCACCAGGGGCCAAAAACTGATTTAAATGTTAACGTGATAACTGCAGTAATATTTCAATTAGAAATTCCAAGTTTTGCTTATAAGTAAGTATCATAAAGAGGAAGAACTGATTCGATTTTGGACAATTTACTATTTCTCGATTGGCCACCAGGGGCCAAAAACTGAAAAAATCACTGTTCCGTGATAACTTCAGTAACATTTCAATTACAAATTTCAAGTTTTGCACATAAGTAAGTATCATAAAGAGGAAGAACTGATTCGATTTTGGACAATTTACGATCTCTAGATTGGCCACCAGGGGCCAAAAACTGATTTAAATGTTAACGTGATAACTGCAGTAATATTTCAATTAGAAATTCCAAGTTTTGCTTATAAGTAAGTATCATAAAGAGGAAGAACTGATTCGATTTTGGACAATTTACTATTTCTTGATTGGCCACCAGGGGCCAAAAACTGAGAAAATCACTGTTCCGTGATAACTTCAGTAACATTTCAATTACAAATTTCAAGTTTTGCACATAAGTAAGTATCATAAAGAGGAAGAACTGATTCGATTTTGGACAATGTACGATCTCTAGATTGGCCACCAGGGGCCAAAAACTGATTTAAATGTTAACGCGATAACTGCAGTAATATTTCAATTAGAAATTCCAAGTTTTGCTTATAAGTAAGTATCATAAAGAGGAAGAACTGATTCGATTTTGGACAATTTGCAATTTCTAGATTGGCCTACAGGGGCCAAAAACTGAAAAAAAATCACTGTTTTTATCATATCTTTGGAAATATTTGTCCGATTGACCTCAAATCAAGTGCAAATGAAAGGTCATGACCTGAGGATGTGTCCCACGATGACATTATGCCTGTTTGGTTCAAGAGTTTGAGACAAGGTGGAGCTTTGTCACATAAAATTCACCACTTTTGCCATATCTTTGGAACTATTTGTCCAATTGACATGAAACTACGTGCAACTGCAAGGTCATGACCTCACAACGTGTCACATGATGACATCATACCAGTATGGTTCAATATTTTGCCACCAGGTGGCACTTTGTGATGGAAAATTACCATTTTGGCCATATCTTCGGAACCATATGTCCGATTGACCTGAAATTAAGTTCAACTGAAAGTATTCAAGGTCTATTCAAGGATTGGGTAATTGGAGGATTGGGCGCATACCCCCATTCGGGGATATAACCCCAGCCGTCGCCTTCGACGGCATAAGCCGATTTTTTAGCTCACCTGACGACGAAGTCAGATGAGCTTATGTCATGGCCTGTTTGTCCATCGTTCGTCGTCGTCGTTCGTCGTCCGTAAACATCTTCTCCTCTGAAACCACTGGGCCTATGCAGCTGAAACTTGACAGGTACCTTCTTACCCATGAGGACACCAAAAATTGTTCAAGGCGTTCCGATCCAATTCCAAACATGGCCGCCACGGCGGCCATATTGAAAATCACATAATTGGCCATCTGAAAGCTATTTATGCACATATTCAGCCGAAATTTGCTACGTAGTCAGTACGTGGCAAGATACATCACATATCATGCGGCTTTTCCCGTATTTTGAATTTTGAGCTTGCTTTGACCTTCAACTTTATACAACCCCTGTGAGTTACATTGGAATTTTTCAAAATCATCTTCTCCGAAACTACTTGGCCAATGAAGGTGAAACTTGACAGGTACCCTCCTGCCTATGAGGACAATAAGTTTTGTTCAAGGCGTTTTGCTCCGATTTCAAACATGGCCGCCACGGCGGGCATATTGAAAATCACATAATTGGCCATCTGAAAGCTATTTATGCACATATTCAGCTGAAATTTGCAATGTAGGTATTAAGTAGCAAGATACATCACAAATAATACGAGGTTATCCGTATTTTGAATTTTGACCTTGCTTTGACCTTCAACTTTGTACGGCCCCTCTAAGTTACACTGAAACCTTTAAAACTCTTCTTCTCTAAAACTACTTGACCAATGAAGCTGAAACTTGACAAGTATCTTCCCACCCATTAGGACACTAAATTTGTTCAAGGCGTTTCCCTTGAGTGGTCAGGTAAGCTACAGGGCCCATGGCACTATTTTTGGATTTCGTTTTGCAGTTTGGAAATTCTTGACTTTTGGTACTGACCTGGCACTCATTAAAGGCAAACGTTTTTTTTGGATTTCTCTCTCGTGTGTTGTGGTTCCTGAACGCACCATCACATTGCATCTTCATTTTCATTGCGAAAAAATACAATAGCAAGTTCTAAATGTCAATTTCGGCCTATGTCAGGGAACCTTTAATGTCTTTTGCACCATCCTGTACATAACACTGTTTTGTGATTTAATTTAATTTAACACAATAGCTTTCAAACATCTGCAATTTACCTCCTCTATCTGATGTCATTGATACCTTTTGAGGTCAGTTTTTTTTTTTTGAATCGCTGTGAATTAACTGTAAAGTTTGTCAGTAATGAAAAGTGTTCCTGGTGCAAGAGGATGAGGAATGAAAGAAGAGGGAGGGGAATGAAGTGAGACAATAATAAAATAAAGAGAATCAACAAACTGAAACTGACAGACAGCTGGACTTGCTGGAGAAAATAATTTGGGAAGCACTCAAGACATTACCCATTCAGTGTGGCAAATATGCAATCATACAGCAAATCAGGAGGGGACAGATACCCATGTATAGCACTGCCTAAGATTTTATAGCTGGAGAGAGGGAAACAATATTTTAAGAAGACATGATCACTTGCTCATTGAAGATGCCTCTACCTTCAACCTGTTAAGTTCTGGGGTGAGCACATCCAACTCAAGCCAAACCTTATCTGTTTCCTGGATTATTCAGTTTTAGAGCACTGAAAGCTTTCTCTGAGTGAGAAGAGAACAGCTAAAATCTGTTTTCACTTGAATTGCATATTTTCATTAAATAGGTCAATGATATTGTCTGATTAAATATGTAGGATAATAGTAGAATATCTGCAGCTTTTAGACTTGAAGAGGCTCTTAAACAAATTCTGTTTTTCTTTTTTTTTGCTCATTGAAAACTATTTATTTGCAGATTCATTTAAGCAAATCATAAATATGTGAGTAATTCAGATTCATTAAACTATATTATTCATCTGCAGCTGTCTCCACATGAAAATCCAAGAACCCAAAATGTCAAGCTCACAAAGACAAACAGAGCATGAAAAGTTTAAAAAAAAGCTGAAGCTTGCACAAAGTAGTTTATTTTACAATATAATAATTAATTCATAATATATAAAATACATTAATAATATTAAAAATAAATATTTTATTCCGTGTTTGTGTTTTTGCTTAGGCTAAGAAAGAGATCGGGTGGAGTACACATGTAAATAATAGTCATTTATCTGATCAATAATACAGTGCTCTATTGCTTTGGAAAAAAAACTGTATTTTACTTGTTTTATACACATTTGTGAATATAGGTCCGAATTAATTACTCAAATATAGAGACGTATTGGACCTCACGCAAGAGGCAAAGTAAGAACAAATTTTCTCATTTTTGTTTGTATCCCAATTTTTTTTTTTCTTAATTTGTTCTGACCCATTGATTTCTGGGATGCACCAATGTTTTCTTATTTTTTGCTCTTTGGTCAGAGAAAATTTCACAAGTGGTCGAGAGCATTCTTACTGAGATAAGAGAAAACAGTGAACGGTTATCTCTGTCCACAAATTGCTTATCCAATGCACGAAAAAAACAAGTTTTGAAACCTAAACATTAATATTGCATCATATGATCAAATTTTAATTGTTTTATGTTTTTGAGAAATTATGATTTAATAATTTAATTCTTGGGCTAAAGAGTTTGGCCAGCTGATCCTAATTAGGACCAAGCTGGCCAAACTCTTTAGCCCAAGAATTAAATTATTAAATTGCTGTTGGAAGTTTTGGCCATCCAGGCCTTGCGCAGAGAGCGCGTTTTTAGAGATCGCACAAATCTGTTGAATGGCTGCTGAGCCGGTAGATTAAGCTACTGTTCTTTACTCAGTATGTTTAGTTTACCTGTACTGTCACCTGAAAAAAAACACTAATCATGCTAATTCTTTCAAAATTGTATGCATTTATTGTTCTGTCACTAATTATGATAAAGCCCTGAGACTTGGCATGCGAACTGTCAGGCAACTTTCTGAAGACCACAAAAAATCAAAGTCACAGTGGTTGTATTAAATGTTTAAATGACCTTGGAATTTGGCTTCAATTGAAAAGTGCATATTTTGGGTCATTATAGTGGGTATATATCTCAAAGCGACACAAGTAATCAATGTCATATTTTTAATGCTTGAAGGCATGGATCTTTGGTCTAACATATTAAAAAACTGGAGATGTAAAACTCTTCCTTTAGACTGTACAGCATGCCAATCATATTAGGTGTCTAACTTAATTTTCGGATCACCTTATCCATGGTGTAAGTGAAAAGATGAATGTGACACATACACTTGTTCACCTCTTCCAAGGAGGTGCATGTTTTTGCCAGCATTGGTTTGTTTGTCTGCCTGTCTGTCTGTCTGTTAGCAGGATATCTCAAACACAGCTGCATAGATTTCAGCCAAACTTTGCAGGATGTTAAAATAGCACAAGAGGAACAAGTGCTTAAATTTTAGCATATCTAGGCCAAAGTTCAATTCCTGCTATGCTGGCAGAGATCTCAAGTTTTTCCAATGGGCTGGATTTCCAATCGGCATGCTTTTGGGTTTTGCTGCCACCTGGCAGTGGAATGCAATAATACCCTACATCAACCAACGAAAATAACTAATGCACAGACCTGCCTTGGCGTGGCGGAGGTGCTGTGCTCTCTGAGTCCTTGTTCTATAATGAAATGGGTACATATGCATTGTTATGAGACACATCAGTCACAGTACTAATATGTTGACATGTAAAGAAACATTAGAATAACTACTGAATGATTGAAAATAGGTTGTGACCAATCATTAATTTTAAGGGATTATTTTGAGCCTCCCCAGTTGCCAGTTCATGAGCTGCCACTGCTATCTACATATAGGACCATGGGGCAGAAAAACCCAGAATTTGAGACGTGTGATTATTGGAGGCTTCAGTTTATAAGTTGCTAAATATAGAAGAGTTGGAATTCCAAAGTTCCATTTATAACCCTGGAAAGGTCTTGTTTATTGAAATCAAAGGAAAATTCTTTTTACACAGTAATTACCATGGTTACACTGTCATCTTTTCAGAAAATATTTTTTTCAGCTTCCTTTATTACACTAATAAATCTGTTAGCAGCGCTGGTATATAATGATAATTCTTTTGTATGTCAAATACTGTGCTGGTAAGAGTAGATAATGATGCAAAAGTGCTCTGTGAATGAAACAGTCTGATCATTAAAATTTAGTAGTGCGCTGCTCAGTCACAAATCATGGTATCTAGGCTTAAATGAATGCCAAACCACTATTATGATGGGCGAGATGTAAAATCAAAAAGAACCGTTTTAAATCTCCAGTTTTTTAATATGTTAGTCCCAAGACCCATGCCTTCAAGCACAAAAACTATGACATTGATCACTTGAGTCCCTTTTGAGATATATACCCACTATAATGACCCAAAATTTGCACTTTTAATTCTGAAGCCACCTTCCAAGGTTATTAAAATGTTTAATTCAACCATTTTTACCCCTCAGCCCTCAAGGCTGACGGGGCATTGCTATCCTTCGTGCGGTTGGGCGGGCGGGCATCTCCAAAAACTTTGACATCGGGCTGAGGGGTATTCTGTGCATTGTACGCATATTTTTTACATTTTTTGAGGTCTACAGAAAGTTGACTGACAGTTTGCATATTAAGCCTCCGGGCTCTATCTTAATTAGTTACAGAATAATAAATACATAAAATTTTGAAAAAATTTGTATGATTAGTGTTTTTTGCTTTTTCCAGGCGACAGTACAGGTAAACTAAACATACTGAGTAAAGAAAAGTAGCTTAAGTCAAGAGTTCAGCAACTTTTATAATCACAAGATGAAACTTACAGGTCTGTTTGCTCTGCAGATGCATATCTCAGGCCCTCAAACTTACTCCAAAATTATGGCGATTTTCTTAAAACTTTAGGAGTACTGAAGTTTAAAGGCTACTTTTTGATATTTGTCTTTCCATCATCCAGTGGATTTTAATATAATTTGTGAATTTTGTTATTTCAAGCTGAGTGCATAATTTCTGCTTGGTTATGAAAGCCTTGCCAAATAGGATGATGATATTACTAATATCGGATTTACTATTTCCCTAATCTGCTAAAATGACAGTTTGCCAATTAATAACATTTTTATTATATTTTAGTATCCACTTCTGGATAATAAAGCAATGGCAGGACAGAACTATAAAAAATGCTAAACAGATTCCTCTTCATAATTATAAAATCTACATAAATGTAATTGTTTTCAGCCCCAGATATATAACATCATTCTGGTGGGCTGAAATTACTATAATATCTATACTTGTATTACATGTATGGTAACAGCGAATGTTGCGTTATGTAAAATATTAAATATATTTTTCCAAGGGATTATTATATTAATGTAGTCTTCCCACTTTTTTGCATCCTATTTTGGCTTCGATCATGCTCTTGGCACTTTCTGTTCATCAGGCCCTCACTAACAGCCCTTAAAATCTATGCTACCCAGCCTAAAATATATTTAACTCTTTGCCTGCCTGTCCTTCTTGGGATTTACAAAGAACAAGCGATCACTGGATCAGAATGTCCTGCATCTTTAACAGAGCAAAAAGCAATTAAGCAATTCTTTCTGCAGCCAAATTCAGCCTGTAGGCAAGCGAGATCAAAGAAAATGGGCTGAAGTTTTTTTGAAAAACTGAAAAATGCTCATCAAATAAATACGTTAACCAGACTCTACTGAACATGATGGAAGAAAATTCTGCCTTGTTAGTAATAACATGGTATAAAAACAATCAGAGAGGCGAATTACTAATATAAACGCATATTTCACATGGATTAATCAGAAGAACTCTGTACCTGAGATCAGCAGTGTGGACACCAAGAGGACATGCATTGTCATCCAGAGAGCTGTATCTGTGTGAGTTCCTCTGTGGAGTCAGGCATTTCTGTTTCTGTGTGTGTAATACTTGCTTGCATATGTGAATGTATTTTTTAAAAATGCTTCATGCTGTGGATTGGGACGGTTCCCTTTGTAGGTCTATTAAAGGTCCAGGCTGCTCTGTGACAGAGCTAAGAATTGCCATTACATAGATTATACAAACACAGAGTTGAAGTTATGAACCCAATACAGATCTAGTGGCAGGTTGTGAAACATGTCGCTCATGCTCAGGAACCTGGCAGTTTCCCCAAAATATAAGGAGTATGAAAGAGGCCGGGCCAAAATGACTCCGCAGCAATGTCAAAGACTGAAACCACATTGTAGGAAGCAGTTGGTTGTAAGTGCTGCAGTTAACTGTTGTACTCCTTGTTTTATGTAAAATGAAATTCAGTCTTTAGGTTGTAATTACAGCAGTTTAAGGTTGTACTCCAAGTTTAGTTTAAGGAGTCTGTTACTTTTCACAGGTGCAATGAGGGTTGTTGCTCACTATTTTCATAAAATCAGTGAATAATGGTATTAAGAAATGTTCACTCTATTTAGTCAGGTTGCCTTTGTTAGACATTATAATGTGCCTCATGATCTAGACGACCAATTGTTTAATTTGGTGCAGCTCAGACATTTTACAGTTAGAGCTCAACCTAGCGGATGATTGCTGGCAGCCACAGCCCCAGTGCAACAATCAATCCTGTAGTCTGGGATAGGCTAGCTTAAAATAAGCCAGTCTGAAGCAAACTCACATTATAAAGCCATTGTTCATGTGCACATATACATACGTTTATGTACAGATGTCCATTGTGATGGCCAAGGCCACACAAATGGATAATTGGGGGTAAAGCTATGCGCACTGACCTCACTACTTTGTTCACAGGTTAGTTTAATTTGCAGTCCACCACACCCCAAACAATTCAGGCCCACACAGTTTGAGTTTTATAATTTCTTTATTTCACCTTAAACTTTACACTGTTTAAATGGAGTGCACACATTTTCACACTGTAAGGTTTGATCATGCATTTTCTGTTGTATTAATCATTTGTTACCATGCTGGTGGGAGTGGTTTTCCTCCTGGACGGAAAAAGGTGTGGAACCTGTTAAATCCTGTAATCAGCTCATTAGGCCATGCCATCTGTAGCTGTGTTAGGGGGGGTTTGGGTTTAGTTTCTCTTTTTGTGTGTAATAGTATGTATTAAAACTATTTTGGTTTCCCCTTTTTGTGTTAGTTGGTTTGGCCAAACCAGTATATATGTTCCCTCCACATTTTATTTTGTTAGGTCAGTTTGTTTAGTTAACACAGTTTTGTTGTTGTTATTCTTGAGTATAGTTATATTTTGTTGACCTCTTTATAGGCCTAGTTATATTCTTGATTTATACTGTTTGGTATTTTTTTGCGTAAATAAAAACCCCTTTTTTTCAACAAACTCCTGTTTTCCTCGTTGCCTTACTGCTTGGTCCCTGACACTTACAAAGACAGAATTACGTTGAAAGTTTGACCTTTTGAAATTTTCCTTTAATTTTAAAAATTCAATCAAATTATGCCTTTCCATTCACATGCATGTGATTGCAGATTATATGCAGATTTAGAATTAATTTGCTTGGCAAAAGCATTGCTTTGCAGAGCAGAAGTCTGTGGGTTCGAGTCCTGGTCAGAGCAGCACATGAGTGGTCATTGCGCTACAGGGATGCAAGTTGGGAAAGAATTGGGAAATATCAGGTGTTACATCTGCAGGTGTAAAACATTGTATACGTGTATCAGGGCCTGGATTAGTTTCAACATTTCCTGAGAGGAATAACAATTGTACAACTAGAAATTTTTGCTTTGAGTTGCCAACTTTTGAGTCAGGCTTCAGTCAGGAAAAGAGTGGGCTCACCAAAGGGGAGGCCATAATAATGGTGAAGTGATCTCTCAAAACACGGAAAAACAATAAGAATGAATGGACTCTACAATTGTATGCAGCCATTTTGTTTTGTCCAAAGTCACAAAAATCCTCAGCTGAAATAAGGCTGAGGTTATTTTATAGCGACCACTATGTTGAAATGTTAAATTATCAAAGTTGTCGAACTGTGCATCTTGAAGTAGCAGAGCTCATGAGGGGTTACCAGACCCATCTGGAATACCAGTAAAACCACACACTAGTATAAAACACAATACAACGATTTGTAACAGTGAAAGGAGAAGATCCAATGTTTTACCACGTCTGTTTTTAGGCAGGGCTGGTAGCTTCAGGCTAGCAGTCAGGTCCAGTAACTAGAGCTAACAGGCTAAACTGATGGCTGAAGGCAAGCAGACGAGGCGGATGACTGGAGGCTAGCAAGCAAGACTGAGGGTTGGAAGCTAGCAGGTAAGGGCCAAAGGCCAGAGGCTGGCAGACAATGCCAAAGGCTGGAGGCTAGCAGGCAAGGCCCAAGGCTGCTGACGTGAAACAGTCACTCGATGGGTCTCCAAAGTGTGCTGCGACTCTGGCTGCACTCATTCCAGCCATCAGCATTCCAATTACCTGATCCCTGTTTTGTTGTCAGTCGTGACATGACTTTTTACAAACGTTAAGTTTTTAAGCCAAGATTTTTATTGGCAGGGTGAATGTTCCGGAATGTATGCAACAGTTCTTTGCTCACTCTTCTTTCTGTGGATCATTTGGGCAGTGGCTCATGTATCGGCATATTGTTGTCGGTATGTGGCTTGTGACTTTCCAGTTCGTTAGCATTCAACATTTCTGAGCAAAAACTCAACATTAAATATCCTTGTGTTTATTTCTTCCTTATTAACCCACTTGTACAAAATTGTGTACATTGTTGTGTAAGAGGGAAGCCAGGAGATAACATGGACATGTGACCAAAAGTTCCTATTGTCCTCTGTTAACATAGTGGGGTAATAAAGGCATAAGAGCCTATACTTCCTCCACAGCTGGCATCGTCTCCAGTCAGGCATGGCTGGGAACAGTGGGGTAGTAAAGTCATCAGGGTCCAGACATCGTCAACAACTGCAGCCCCCAATTCCACCACTGAGATAAGGGGGCCTGGAACTGGACACTTCAGCAGGGTTTGACCTGTGATCTCTGCCCCATTAGTGCCATAGTGACCTCTTCTGGACACACTGTCACTGCACCCTTTCATTTCATCACTCTAACTGTGCTGAGTTAAGAGTTTTAATTTAAACAAAACCCACTATTACACCGTTTTAACTGCCCTCATGTCATCACTGAATTACTGTATTATACCTGGGGTAATAGTGATGTGAATCTCATGGGGAATGGGTCTGTTGGGAAGGAATTTCATGACAATTACATCATCATAATTCTGTATGTAATCGTGTTTGGTATGTATCTCTTCAGCTAAATTCAAGGAGTTGAATGAAATGCATTTCATATCCACTGAATTTCAAGGAAACGCAGTTTCTGTTCCCCAGCAATAATTTGTCCTGAACCAGAGTTATCTTTGGAGGTGTATTTAGAATCATCTCTCCCCCTTTGCAGAAGTGCTTTGTGACCCCTCCCTGAGGTCGGTCTCTAAGGGTCCTGGCACTGATCTAAGAACTTTTATCTCCTTTGAATAATAAATGTTTTCTTATTTCCTCCGGAGGGGAGAGTTTAATTCCGTTTAATTCCGAGTTTAATTTGGGCCATCTGGGCGGCCTGATCAAAGGCGCCACTCACCTTAAATCTGAGAGAGACGACCTAGTCTGGGAAGTTCGCATTCGACTTCCCTTACTTCCGTCCATGCGTATCTCTAGCTTAGTGAAGTTTTGCAATTCGGACTTTGCATGACGGCCTAGTGTGTAGCCTTTTCACCAGGTATGACCTTTCTGTCATTCCCCATGTGTGTAACTTATAATTGGTTTGACATTGATCTGTTTGACTTAAGCTTTTGCCTACCTGGTGAATAAATTATTGCTATTCCTTTAAGCTTGTGTGATCTCTGTGACTCTTAATCTTTTATTCTTTCTAGCCTTGTTACAACCGGTACTTAGGGGGCGATCCCTTACTGATGTGTAGGTAGTGATATGTTCAAAGTTGGTTTGCAGATTACATTCTACCCCTAAGGGTTTTTGTATTACTGGTCCTTGAGATTGTATCTTAAAGAATACCCTTGGGCTGAGAAGCCGGTATTTGATTAATCTCCTGAAGGGGCCCTTTAAGGTACATTAACCCAGGTTCGTGATATGTTTATGCTCATTGCCATTTTGTTTATGCCTAGATGCTACTATCATGGTAATTTCCTCCATCCTCTAGAACTCTCACCGAAATAAGATCCGGCAGCTGCGTTTTTTTTACCCTGGGGGCGTTTTGCTGAGTGACAGTGGTTTTCGCACACGAGTCTCTGATGGCGTAACTGCCTCGAGATTCACGCATGCTGTTTCCAAACTATAAATTCTAATACTAACTTGGAGTCAGATATTTAACGTGGATATAACTAAATTTGGTATTCTGAATGTATTATGGAGTCCGATTTGAAAGGAGAGTAAACGTTGTAATCGTTATGCTTAGATTGCTTGAATCACTGATATATCTGACGTTTTCAGTGGCTGCTGTATCCCACCGTGCACCTGGGATTATTCGCAGCACGCCATTAAATTAGATGATTCCGTGATTTCGGCATAGCCCCGTTTACGAACGGAGAACTATTGAGAACACCTCAGGTAAATCTCAGGCTGGGTCCAAGGCGGGACACAGGCATAAAAGATTTCATTGACACGTTCCATTGCCTCATAACAGCTGGGATCTACACGCGTAAACCTTCGCCCCTGGCTCCTCCGCCGTTGGTCGAGCTGTGTAAGTTCTACAGGACCACTAAATCAGAAACGCAAAGCCAGGCACGACAGTCTCTCATGAAGATGAAAAAGAAAAGTGGCAAGCTGTGTTACTGTTTTAATTATGAGGCAGACATTAAATAAAGGTTTCATAAATAAATAAAATATTGCACTTGCTTCTTGAAAACAAAAAGGCATTTCGGAAAATGTATCTGCATCAGTGGACTAGCATTTTCCTTCTCATTTTCTTAGCGATATGGCGGAGCACTTCTTGCAAATGAGAACAGAGCGCACATGGATTTGAAAGAGAAGACGTAAAGTGGACGATTTTGTTATCATTTTCATGATCATACAAATAACACGCTTGCTTCTCGAAAAACAAATAGCATTTCTGAGAATGTATTTGCATAAGATTAGTGTTTTCGTTTTGTTAGAGATATTGCGAGGCACTTTTTGAAAACGACAACGCCAATGAGGAATGTATTTTATTTTTCAATTTGTTATAAAAATTGCATAGATGGACTTGAAAATGAAAACGCAAAGTGGAGGATTAGATTTTCATTTTCTTTATGATACAAATAATGCGTCTTGCATCTTGAAAATGAAAACGCTCTTCTGAGAATGCATTTTCATTTTAATATTATATGCTTCCATGCAGAACTACATACACACCTGAATATACCATGCACTGTGGCTTAGCCATACACACAAGCACGCAGCATGCAACACTGCAGCCACACACACACACACACACACACACGCGTACACGTGCCTGCATGCAAGGACAGCCCCCACCACACATACAATTACATTCCCAGGGGATATAAATGAACCAAGGCCAAAATGGCAAAAATTAATCTTCAATATGGTCTTTACAAAAAAACCATTGGCCAGAAAATGAGCAAAATTTTAAAATAAATTCCCTCCTGCAACCTCCAGTGCCCTTATTTGCCTGTGAAACAGTGCCTTGATAAGAAGTTTGTCAGGCACATGTTTTAGCCTGGTCAGAGTCCAGATTAGAACCCTGTGATGAATATTTGGTCTCATATTAAATGCAGCAAAACCAAGAACCATTATTTAAGCACTCATCAACTTTCTGAAGCCATCAAGTTTGCATGGAACAACTTTTATGTCCCCAATTTGTTATGACCTATCGGACAGCAAGGGATGACAGACCAAAAAAAAAACTTTAACAGATTTAATTAAACAAACAAAAACTGACCAAGATTGATACAAACAAAAATGAGGTATTTACAGTCCCTTTGGTGGGGTTGCTTTGCGATGATCAGGGTGAGGAAAATGATCCAACACAGGCAAAAATCCACAAAAAGCTTCACTGGTCTTGAAAAGAGTGACAGGTCTTGTCAAATGTATCCTTCTCCTTGCAATTTCTCCTACTACTTTACTCTCTCAATTTTTCTCCTTATATACTCTTTTCCAGCCCCCTCCCACCTTTCAGCCTTTTTTTCAATTCTCTGGGACTTTCCCCTCTCAAAAATGCCCAGGGCATGCCAAAAACCTAGCTCCAGACTGGCTTAACAAAAAAAAAAAGTCAATACTGCCATCTAGTGGCTACTTTTTTTCCCCACATTACACCTCCATTCCAAATGGGAAAAATTTTGACACATAAAGGCAAGATTTTTCTTTTCAATACAAAATGGTTAAGTAGACACTAGTGTGTGTGTATATATATATATATATATATATATATATATATATATATATATATATATATATATAAAACACAAGATGCTAATAAACACGTGATATATACACATACTCAAACACGGGATAAGCAATCAGCAATTACATTGTCAGTACCCTTTACATGCTTAATTAAGTCAAACTCTTGTAAAATCAAATTCCAATTCAAAAATCTCCGATTCTTGTTTTTCATCTGACTCAAAAACATTAACGGATTGTGGTCAGTATATAAAGTCATTGGCTTTACTTTTTACTTTTCACAGGTGCAACGAGGGTTGTTGCTCACTATTTTCATAAAATCAGTGAATAATGGTATTAAGAAATGTTCACTCTATTTAGTCAGGTTGCCTTTGTTAGACATTATAATGTGCCTCATGATCTAGACAGCCAATTGTTTAATTTGGTGCAGCTCAGACATTTTACAGTTAGAGCTCAACCTAGCGGATGATTGCTGGCAGTCACAGCCCCAGTGCAACAATCAATCCTGGAGTCTGGGATAGGCTAGCTTAAAATAAGCCAGTCTGAAGCAAACTCACATTATAAAGCCATTGTTCATCTGTACATAAACGTATGTATATGTACACATGTCCATGGATCATAGAAGTAAAGCCAAGGTAATGTTTGGCTCCAAATACTGACGCATTATGAAGTTAACTTTAAAAATCAATGCTCAGCACATTGGTTAGAGAATTTTGCTAGTATGACTGGCCTACTACTTAAACTCTAAAGATACATTTTTATAACACTGCAGTCTTTTAGCTAGGTTATTGACGTGATATAAAATGTTTATGAGTGCTTGCATAACATTTCTCACCTCATATTAAAATAATCAAACAGAAAAAGGCTGGTACCTCCACTCCCACTGGGTCATCACTCTAATATATTGTCATCACACACTGGCATTAGGCTAAGTGAGATTACATGAACCTGAGTTTTCTGCCAAACCACCATGAAAAATAATAAAGAAGACACTGTAAAATGTGATTTTAAAGTTTATGTCAGAAGCCTACACTTGCTCCCTCTGCAAACAATGCAGTGCAGTCATATAGTTTACTCAGACTATAAAATACAGTAAGGCTACCGATTCTGCTCTGTCATTATCCAGTCGGGTGTGTGGCTAATTAGCATATGTTCGAGACACTTTAATGTAACATTAATGTGACATCACCCCTGAGTATGAAGAGCTTGACCACTGCTCTGTCTGCTCGACATTTACAATTCGCTGAAATCTCACAGTTAGCTCAATCTTCACTGTGGCTTACCGGATATCTGCAGCAACCAGCTTGGCCACCCATACAGATACCCGGAGCTCCACTGTGTCATGATTCTGGGTTTTTATCATGTTTTGTGTTTATGATTATTGTCTTTTATTTGTTCTTTTTGGTTTTTGTAATATTACGGTTTTTTGGTTCATTCCATGTTTCAGTTCCATTGCACTTGTCTCCCCTGTCTTGTGATCTAGTTGGTTCAGTCCGTCTTCCCTGTCTGCGTGCTCACTGACTTCGGGTGATTTAAATGAAGTCCGGTGTTTATAATATTCCTTCGTATCTCGTTTTCTTCCTTCGACCTTCTGTTCTAATTTTAACAAGACTAACATTTGTATTTTGTATTATAGTCTACTAACACAACTAACCATGTATATATTCGATTACTAATGAGCACTCTAGTTTAAGTTGTAAAGCTGCACCGCTACTAATAGGCTAATTCCCTCTTCGCAATCGCCCTGTTGTATTCTCCGCCCCCTTGCTTTCCACCGTCCTCTCCCTATGTTCAGCGAGAATCTCTGGCACGTGCTTAATTACTTTCCTGCTCTTGTTATCTGGGCACGTAGAACTCCTGGACCGGAGCTGTTTAAATGTCATAGGCTGTCTGTGTGATTCCCTCCGTATTTCGTCTCTCGCCAATTTTCGTGGTAAGGGTTTCCCTCATGTGATTCTCCCGATGTAATTAGCCTCATTCCCCACAGCTGATCTCTGTATAGCATGTGACCATTCCTGTGTGTATATTAGGAGTCTTTTCACTCACAGCTCTTGTCAGAACGTTGATCAGTTTTCATTGTGCCGAGCTCCTTGTACGCCTGTGATTATTGCTTTTCTTCTACTGGATAGTCCGACCCTGATTCTTGCCATTGCCCTTTTTGTACTGTTTTGCTTTTCTGGATTCTCACCTGTTTTTGTATGACCACGAGTACTGTGTTTGGATGCCCTGTGTATGACCATTGGCTTTGCCCATCGACTACGACTTTTTGCCTCTCGTTTTTGTACCTCCGCCCATCTGTCTTACTGGTTCTGACCTCTGCCTGTCTAGTCGATACTGTTTTTGGATTTCGTATTGTGGCTTGGCAAGTTCTGTGTATTTTGGCTTTGACCCAGACTCCAATAAAGGCATAAGTTTTTTGGATTACGATCTCTTGCGAGTGGTTCCTGAACGATACCTCACAGTACGTTCTGACCACTATGGAACCAGCGAGAGATTCATTGTCACAAGCAGCCATGGAACGTCGGGAAGCTGTTCTAGTGAGTCAGCAACAACAACTGCTGGAAGTCATGCAGCATCTTCGGGCTATGTCCCACCAGATGGCGGATCTGACCTCACAGCTTGTCTCAGTGTCCCAACCACCAGCTGCTTCTGCGTCTGCACCACCAGTGACTCCTCCAGCGACCCACCATGAGCCTCATCTACCACCCCCGGAGAGGTATGATGGAGAACCAGGTACATGTCGGGCTTTTCTCACCCAGTGTCGACTGATCTTCAGCCTCCAGCCTAACACCTTTCCCACTGAGCAGTCCAAGGTGGCGTACATCATCACGCAACTCACGGGTAAAGCCAAGCAGTGGGCGACGGCGGCCTGGGAGGTGGGGCTTCCATGTGTGCAGTCTTCTCCATCACTGGAGGTAGAGATGAGGCGCGTGTTCGACAGAACCAGGCACGATGATGAGGCAGGACGGGAGATTCTGCGCATCCGCCAAGGTAACAGATCTGTTTCTGATTTTGCCGTTGAATTCCAGACTTTGGCTGCCAATATCGGATGGCAGAGACTAGCACTCTACGACACCTTCCTGAATAGTCTGTCAGACCGCATTAAGGACGAACTGCTGACCCGTGACCTGCCCGAAGACTTAGATCACCTGATTGACCTCGCCATACGAGTGGACACGCGTCTGGAAGAGCGGCAACGGTTCATTCGCCAACCCCGGTCTACCCCTGAAATTTCCACAGTCTTTCCTGTGAGGCGACCTTCCCCTTCCAGAACCACCGCATCCAAACTGACCTCCGAGGGGGGACCCATACAGGTGGGCCGCACTCGCCTCTCCACTGAGGAAAGGGACCGGAGGAAGACGGAAGGCGCCTGCTTTTACTGTGGTCAAGCAGGGCATTTAGTTTATGAATGCCCGTTTAAAAGGCAACGCCCATTAGTGAGAAGAGGAGCACTGGTGGGCGCTATTCCCCTTGAATCCTCCTCAAGACAACGCACGTGCCTACCGATCTCATTGGAGTGGAGGGGCGGGGCCAGAAAGAAAGAACCTTGGCCCTGGTGGAATCTGGAGCGGAGGCCAATTTTATCAACGCCAGATCAGCCCATGAATGGGGGATTCCTGTGGAGGAAGTGATGCGCCCTCGTGTGGCTAACTCCCTCAGCGGCCAGAAGATCGACCACATCACCCATTCTACCACTTCACTCAAACTTCAAGTATCAGGTAACCATCTGGAGAACATTAAGTTTAATCTCATTGACTCACCTCATTCACCTGTTGTTCTCGGCCATCCGTGGATGGCAAAACATAGTCCTGTTATTGACTGGGGAAAGCACGAGATAAAGGGCTGGAGCCCGTCATGCCACGAAACTTGTCTTACTAAAGCTTATGCTCATGTCCCTGTTTTTCCTGTCAAGGAAATTCTTTGTCTTGACCATGTACCAAGTGAATACCATGATCTAAAAGAAGTGTTTAGTAAATCTCGTGCCACCTGTTTACCCCCACATAGACCCCATGACTGTGCTATCGATCTCAAGCCAGGTACCATGCCCCCTAGGGGGCGTTTGTTTTCACCCTCACGTCCGGAGACCAAAGCCATGGAAAGATATTGTAAACACCGTGCAACTAGGCCAAGGAGGGTCCTAGCTGAGGCGGAAGGTCTAAACGTGTTTGCCTTAACAGCCAGCTAAAAGATGGTCCTCGCAGTCTCCATTATAATAATGGGGTTTGGCTACAGCGTCAGCACTAGACCCCTGCCCCAGGCCTCACGTGATGACGTCTTTCACGTTCTGCTTTTAAGTGGCCTGAGACGTGCCGAGCGGATGCTGCAGCCTAAATGTCTTAGTGGTTACAAATGTGACTCCATATCAAATTGAAGATACAAATTTGTAGTTGCAATCATTTGCGGTTATCATGCGTTTTGCATGAATATGTTCGGATTTTAATTCGTCAATTTATTACCCAATTTAGAGCTCTGTTGTGCATCCGACCCATAACAGGTTTATACCCTACTCCGCCAGACCAAAACCATCTGAACTATCCAATCCGGCGAAAGAACTCAGAGGCTGGCAGCCTATTAAGCCAGTAATTTGACATAGCCTCGCTATGACTAGGGATTACCAGGGCCCACAGCGAGCAACTACAAAGGCATCACGGAAACACATCGTTCAGAGGCCTCGCGTCTTTTAAGATTTCCGCCTTAAAATATAAACGGAATCTTGCTCGAAGCTAATATTAATAGCGTCATACACAGCATGGAAAATCCACCTTATAACGCAGATGCCAAGCGTGTTGATCAGGCACGCGATTACGGTCTACGTTACTCAACTGGGATCCAGGAGTCCGAACCGGTAGGTATATGTTTGTCCAAAGTCAGAAACACACCACAGATGTGAATATCAATTTATTTCGCCAGGCAGGCACAAGCTTAAATCACAAGACCTAATTACATCGTTACAGAAAAGAGAAAAGAAGTCAATTCATACCTGGCGCAGCCCAAAACTACACATATACACACGTATATGAGGGAAGGATGAATACAAGCTTCCTCGACTTCTCTGTTTCCCCCTCTTTTATGCCCAATCTCTAGGCTGCGTCCTTTGGCGGGGTCATAGGTCGTTTTGGGTCATTTGAGCCAAGAATTCCGGAGGGGCTTTGGGAGGACATATGACCACAAGGAAAACTGAAGCATAATTTTCCCTTAAAGTTATTGAAGGAGGGTATGGCACAAGTCCAATTCCTTTGAAATATTCCCTATGAGATTTCAGAAATTACGAGGATTAAAATGATACCAAACACAACCTACTTGCGTTAGAGTTGGTCATGAAACGTCCGACACAATACCGAATTACAAGAATAATCTGCATTAAGGTTATTATTCCACTCTTAACCTTCAGTGTAGCAAAATACACATTATTCTGTGACATCGTGAGTGAGATTAGTTTTACACTCAGGAAATTAAAAGTCTTTAGAAATATTTACCTAAACTGTAATGTATTGAAATTGTACGGGTGCAGTTATGTCAGAGTCCATTGGATGGCACCGTGGAGTTGTCCGGCATGAGTCTCGCTGGCCAAAGGTTTGCGGACAGCAGTTTTTTGGTAGATTCCCAGGCATCTGCATTAACCATTAACCCTGTGGCAAGATGAGATTGGCGCCCGAGAGTCTGGTTGAGTCCATTCCCATGACCCTGGGGTCATTTGCTAAATGTTGGAGCACGTATCCCAACAACGGTCAATCTGTTGGCGTAATGATGGGGCACGTATCTCAACAAGGGTCAAACTGTTGGCGTAATGATTATGGCGCTAGATAATCCAGCCAGATAATCCTCTCTGTCTTTCCCGCTTACAATATCTGGAGGAGTCCTTGGCGGCAGGAATCATTCGACCCTCATTGTCACCGGCAGGAGCCGGTTTCTTCTTCGTGGGTAAGAAAGACGGACCACTACGCCCATGTATTGATTATCATGCCCTTAATGACATCACTGTCAAGAATCGGTGCCCCCTCCCTCTCATGTCTACTGCCTTTGACCTTCTTCAGGGAGCCAAGATTTTTACTAAGTTAGACCTGCGTAACGCCTACCATCTGGTCCGCATTAGGGAGGGGGATGAGTGAAAAACTGCATTCAACACCCGCACTGGGTACTGGGAATATTTGGTCATGCCTTTCGGGCTTACTAACGCAACGCCCGTCTTCCAGAACCTTGTTAATGATGTTCTCAGAGACATGCTGAACCATTCCGTCTTTGTATGTTTAGATGACATTTTGATTTTTTCCAAGAGAGAGAAGGAGCACATTAATCATGTTCGCCAAGTCCTCAAGCGCCTCCTGGAGAATCGACTATTTGTCAAAGCAGAAAAGTGTGAATTCTCCGTGACCACCACCACCTTCCTGGGCTTCATCATCGACACTGGGAACATCAGTATGGACCCTGCCAAGGTAAACGCGGCCACGGAGTGGCCCCAACCTACTGATCGTAAGTCTCTCCAACGATTCCTGGGCTTCGCTAATTTCCACAGACGATTTACTCGTAATTATAGTACCCTAGCAGCTCCTCTCACGGCCCTAACATCCAGCAAAGTCAAGTTTCTCTGGGATCAGCGAGTAGACCAGGCATTCAATGGTCTTAAACGACGATTCACCACTGCTCCCATTCTCATCCACCCTGACTCCAGCTCTCAATTCATTGTTGAAGTGGATGCCTCTGACATAGGGGTGGGGGCAGTATTATCCCAGAGACTGGCCACTGACAATAAAATTCACCCTTGTGCCTTTTTCTCACACCGTCTCAATTCCGCAGAACGGAACTACGACATCGGCAATCGGGAACTACTGGCCGTTAAGATGGCCCTGGAGGAGTGGAGACACTGGCTGGAGGGCGCTCAACTTCCATTCGTGGTATGGACTGATCACAAGAACCTCGAGTACCTCCAGTCAGCAAAGCGACTTAACCCTCGTCAAGCCAGTGGGCCCTGTTCTTTTCAAGATTCAACTTTCACATTGCGTACCGTCCAGGATCCAAGAACGTTAAGCCTGATGCACTATCCCGTAGGTTTGAATCACCCTCCAAGGAGACCTCTCCTGACATCATTCTGCCTCAGGAACTGTTCATTAATGCCATTACTTTGAAAATCGAACAACAAGTTAAGGAAGCACTCGGCGACTTTTCTGGCCCCAGTGACTGTCCTACTCACTGTTTATATGTGCCCCCTCAAGTAAGGTCTAAGGTGCTAGAGTGGGGACATGTGTCTAATCTGTCCTGTCACCCCGGTATTCAGAGAACCCACAGTTTTATTTTAAGACGTTTCTGGTGGCCTGAGATTCGTAAAGATGTTCATGATTTTGTTTCTGCCTGCTCAGTCTGTGCCCAAACCAAAGATTCCCATCAACCCCCACAAGGCCTATTACAACCACTACCCACACCTCACCGCCCTTGGTCACACATTTCCCTAGATTTTATCACTGGTCTTCCCTCATCCAACCACTACGATACCATCCTCACTATTGTTGATCGTTTTTCTAAGACCGTTCACTTTGTTCCCCTAACCAAATTGCCCTCCACTTCTGAGACTGCCACACTATTAATCCAACATGTCATCCGCCTACACGGTATTCCCACAGACATAGTCACCGATAGGGGCCCCCAGTTCACTGCACGATTTTGGAAAGCTTTTCGTAATGCACTAGGCGCCTCAGTTAGTCTATCATCAGGTTTTCATCCACAGTTTAATGGCCACACTGAGCGGGCTAACCAGTGTATCGAGACTGTACTTAGATGTATCTGTGCTAGGAACCCTTCCTCATGGAGCCAACTGTTACCTTGGGCGGAGTACGCCATTAACTGTCATACCTCCTCTTCCACTAACTTATCGCCTTTCGAATGCTGTATGGGATATTAGCCACCCCTGTTCCCTAGTCAAGAAGAGGAGGTTGCGGTGCCGTCAGCTCGAGCCTTCATCCAACGTTGTCACCGCACCTGGAGGACCACTCGTCAGGCTCTACTCAAGTCTAAGGGCAGGATGAAGGAGCTGGCAGACCGCAGGCGTACTCCGGCCCCTGTCTACCGTGTGGGTCAAAGAGTGTGGCTCTCCACCAGAGACATTCCCCTTCGGGGAGGTAAGCGCAAGCTTTTCCCTAAGTTTATTGGCCCTTTTTCCATAGAACGTGTCATTAGTCCCACAGCGATTAGGCTCAGATTACCCCTTGCCATGCGCCGAGTGCACCCCACCTTCCACGTTTCCTGGATCAAGCCCGCAGTAACCCACCCCCTGTCCTCTGGACCGGATCCCCCACCACCCGCCCGGATCATCGACGTAGGCGAGGCATTCACGGTCCGAGCCCTCCTGGACTGTCTTCGGCAAGGTAGAGGACTTCAGTACCTTGTCGACTGGGAGGGCTATGGGCCGGAGCATCGGAGTTGGGTGCCTTCTCGCTTCATCTTGGACAAATCACTAAAAAGAGACTTTCACAAGGATCACCCAAGACCATGTTAGGTTGAAACGCCAGGTGGCGTTCCTTTGAGGGGGGGGTACTGTCATGATTCTGGGTTTTTATCATGTTTTGTGTTTATGATTATTGTCTTTTTTTTGTTCTTTTTGATTTTTGTAATATTCCGGTTTTTTGGTTCATTCCATGTTTCAGTTCCATTGCACTTGTCTCCCCTGTCTTGTGATCTAGTTGGTTTAGTCCGTCTTCCCTGTGCTCACTGACTTCGGGTGATTTAAATGAAGTCCGGTGTTCATAATATTCCTTCGTATCTCGTTTTCTTCCTTCGACCTTCTGTTCTAATTATTAACAAGACTAACATTTGTATTTTGTATGATAGTCTACTAACACAACTAACCATGTATATGTTCGATTACTAATGAGCACTCTAGTTTAAGTTGTAAAGCTGCACCGCTACTAATAGACTAATTCCCTCTTCGCAATCGCCCTGTTGTATTCTCCGCCCCTTTGCTTTCCACCGTCCTCTCCCTATGTTCAGCGAGAATCTCTCACACGTGCTTAATTACTTTCCTGCTCTTGTTATCTGGGCACGTAGAACTCCTGGACCGGAGCTTTTTAAATGTCAGAGGCTGTCTGTGTGATTCCCGTCCGTATTTCGTCTCTCGCCAATTTTCGTGGTAAGGGTTTCCCCCATGTGATTCTCCCGATGTAATTAGCCTCATTCCCCACAGCTGATCTCTGTATAGCATGTGACCATTCCTGTGTGTATATTAGGAGTCTTTTCACTCAAGCTCTTGTCAGAATGTTGATCAGTTTTCATTGTGCCGAGCTCCTTGTACGCCAGTGATTATTGTTTTTCTTCTACTGCATAGTCCGACCCTGATTCTTGCCATTGCCCTTTTTGTACTGTTTTGCTTTTCTGGATTCTGACCTGTTTTTGTATGACCACAAGTACTGTGTTTGGATGCCCTGTGTATGACCATTGGCTTTGCCCATCGACTACGACTTTTTGCCTCTCGTTTTTGTACCTCCGCCCATCTGTCTTACTGGTTCTGACCTCTGCCTGTCTAGTCGATACTGTTTTTGGATTTCGTATTGTGGCTTGGCAAGTTCTGTGTATTTTGGCTTTGACCCGGACTCCAATAAAGGCATACGTTTTTTGGATTACGATCTCTTGCGAGTGGTTCCTGAACGATACCTCACACACTGTGGCTTATTTTATTTACTTTTTAAACTTTGACAGCAGTCTGGATGTGATCGCACAAGTGACAAAGCACCTATGGTGAGCAATCCTCCAATTACGTATACAGAAAATAGCAAAAAGAAAATGACAATTAAAAACAAAGAAAAGAAGCCTCAGAAATACAGAATCCCGAGATCACGCATGCAATCGTCTTTTTCAATTACATTACCATTCATATTGTACTGGTGAAGAATGGGAAATCGCTTCATTGTAACACTCAAAAGTTTACATTTGGCAGTGTTAAATCTCATATCCCATTAACGACTCCAGACCAAGATATTTTCAAGGTTGCACTGCAAATTTGAACAGTCTTGTTTTTGATTTCTCTCAAGCATTTTGAATCGTCCGCGAACAAAGCAACCTGTGTCTCAGGACTTGCGCAATCTGGCATGTCATTGATGTACAATAAAAATATTGATCCTTGTGGAACTCCTGATGTAACAGGAGACCAGGAGGATAGTGTAAGAAGAGGTCAGAGGAACACCAGGTGCAGGATCCAGAAGTGTTTATTAAAACACAAAACACTAAGGGAAAAATGGCAGACACGCCATTTCACACACTGTGCACAAGCACTGAACAAATGGGAGAACTGAGGTACACTGCCAAAGGCAGGGGGAAACAGAAATACACCCTCTAAGAAAGGATAAACTAAGAAAACAAAAACTGAACCTAACTATACTGACGGACACACTGGGAGACTTATACACAGGGCAGACAAGACTGAAGCCGTCTGACAATCGCGTCCAAAGCTCCCACATTTCTGATCACGAGAGGAGGCGGGGACTCAGAATGCAATCACAGACTGAAACAGAAACACATGGGTTTAAAGTGCCAGTAAATACCTTGCATGTCTTCAATGATATCTCAGTTGTGACAACATATAAAAATGGTATCAGTAGGTAGGGAAATCATTCATCTTCACGTCGATATGTTATACAAATTTTTACGACATCGAAAAATATGGATTTTGATGTTAAAAACTCACTGAACCCTCAAACTGTAGAGTAAGTTCCCTTTCTTGTGTACCACGTGACATGTGACGTAGCGCACACACAACAGCAATGGCGAAAAGAATTAAGTTGACAGCCTCGGAGAGAAAACGCCAAAAAATTGCCCTTCATGCCAAAAGAAGACGATCCCTAGTATATATTGGGAGTGCTATTGATCCTTGGAAGAGTCTGAGAGAGCGACTGGGCATTGACAATGATGAGTTGGCCCTAACTTTGATGGATTAGTAAGTTGAAATACTGTGTTGGTTTTTCTTAGCAACATCTCTCGCGCTACTCGAGTTCATGAAAGTATACAACGTAAATGGTAGTGTGCCTCGAATGGGGGAGTTATGTTTTGCTTATCGTGTTTGCCTCCACATTCTCCAAAAACGTTCCTGCCTGTCTTCTTTTTCATCCGCGCGACGCCGTCTTTGTTTACAGTGTGCGATTTCGACCCACAATGCTTTGCGCGGTACGTAATCTAGCCAATCTATTTTTAGACCGGGAAACCCTTTTTTGAAAAATTGCATTTCCTAAGGTTATTTTTGGTCAAATATTTTTTATTATTTTTTTTGGGCCATATTACAGATAGCCTGACTTTTGGAATTTAAAAAAAAAACACATGCAAGGTATTTACTGGCACTTTAATAATCAATTACACGAGAACCGGGTTAAACAATAATGACTCGAGACAAGACGCTGAGACGATCAATCAAGCGAGACAGTTTGGATTAAGGCAATCTAAACGTGACGAGATAAAAGCACCACAAGAAAAGCTAAGGAAAGCACAGGGTTTTAAATGCAGTTAAACAGAGAGCTCAGACTGAATGCACAGAAGGCAGAATCGCACACGCTCACTAAATTAGTTAATCAAGGTTAATACTACGTGACGAAATATTTACAATCACCCTTAAATAAGTGCTGGTTAGTAAGGGTTTGTAGTATCCTATTAGAGAACGCATTCACTCAGTTTCGCGAGACCTGGAATTAAGCACAGCTGGAAACAATGAATGAAATACCCAAGCCGAAACCGAAAGAGGAAACGTGATTGGACGACGAGACGCAGGCATGCAGAGGGCAGTCACGCGACATCACTGAAGGCAGATTGGGTGCGGATTGACAGACGGCAGAACAGAAGGCTGGAAAATAAGAAACGAAAGTAAATCACAAGCACAAATGAGCATGGGACAACACACGAAAGGGCAGAATCATAACAGATGGAGCACCATCGACAACAACTCTTTGTTTGCTATTGGATAAATATGACGTAAACCATTTTAAGAGATTGCCATGAAATCCGTAAACATGAAGTTTATGCAGAAGTAAGTCGTGGGGAACAGAGTCAAAAGCAGATGAAAAGTCCAATTATAGAATGTCAATTTGTCCAGACTGATTCAGGATTCTCCCGACTTCATGAAAAACCTGAATTAACTGAGTTGTTTTCGACCGTCCCTTTACAAAACCGTGTTGTAAGTGATGCAAGACAGACACAACGTGAGGATAAACTGAATTTAGGATACACCTTTCCAGCATCTTGCTGCGTATGTACAAAAATGATACTGGTTGATAATTTCTCACAATTTCTTTATCAGGGCCCGTATTCACAAAGCATCTTATCTTACCACTAGGAGTACTCCTAAGTCGCGCTAAAACATTTTATGTCGGAGTAAAATCTTAAGTTACTCACAAAGCCGCTGAGAGCAACTTTTAGTTAAGAAAACTGGTAACTCCTAGAATAGGAGTAGCTCTGAGATAGCAAAGGAGATTACTCCCACCTATGGCTGACGTCAATTCTCATGCACGAGTCTTGGGACAATGAGCACGGTGATTGGTTGTTTGGTGGCAGGGCAGCCCATTGAAGAAAATATCCCACATACAACCTATGGATGAAAAAAATGAGAAAATAGTCCAAGCGGCTCGTTTGTTCCATAAAATAGTGGCCGTTGCTACGGGTACGGCAGTTTTCCAATGCATTGCAATAGAGAGTGGTACGGCAGTAGCAATTTTAAACACTGCCCTCACCCTAAGCCTAACTTTTACCTTAACATTGACCTATAAAAAACTCCTTGCTGCGATTATGCGTCAACTATGTTCTTTTACTTGAACATTTATTTCAATTCATCATATCGTTTTTCTAGATTCTGCGTAAAATAATAACACGTTGAGCAGTTTTGAAAATGCACAATGCGCGGTCCCCGCATATCATGCTCTAGGCAAATAAACGTGTATAAGAAAGAGATAAATTGTAAAAACGTTAATAGCGTAAAACGAGGTATTAATGAAACGCGTCATATGCCCCAATAATTAGCAACTCCAATGAGGACGAGAATATGTTGCGACCATTTAAATGTTGGACCGTTCGAGTTTGTTTGCCCTAAACTGTCATGGATGAAAAATCTAAAAGGACACGAAAGCACAACTGTAGCCATGACCAGTTACTGCTACTGGCCCAGTTGGTGCTGGAGCGGGGGCACATATTCAAAGGGAAATTTGGCTCGGGGGTTAACTGCAAATCCAAGCGGGATGCGTGCGATAGTATCAGCCTACAGATCAATGCTGCATTCCCCGGTGTCTCGGACGGCGAGAAGCAGTGGTATGGACTGCAATCGCAGATGAGGTCCGAGATTGCACCCTATAAACAGGCTATCGTACAAACAGGAAAGCATACTAACCTTGGTTTGTAATTTATAGCCTACAATTTAAATATGCATACAAAATATGACATAGGCTGGTATTATTATGATGATCTATTAAATGTTACCCTCGCTCAATGGCCTGATAAAATAATTAATGCATAGCAAAAGGAGCTACAGCACCAAAGCCACTGTCCCCAAGCAAGTGACATCCCACAAAAATACATAATGCCTGTCAAATAATTGGCATAAACTGCTTTACATTAAAATGCAAGTCGTGCGTGGACCCTGGGCTTTTCGAAACAATGTCCAAAATATTGTATTGGGCATCAAATACAATCAGGGTGCTGATGGAATTAACTTTTTTCTATTTACAAATAACTCTTCATCTTGGGTACATAGAAATAATTTGTGGGTCTCGTCAATAATACAGATGATACCGGGCATACCTGAGATGGGCATGAATTCAAGTTTGATTCTGTGTTGTTGGCGAATGTCCACTGGAAAACTGTAGGATGATATGGGGTTCACAGAGCGCGTTGGTTGTTTGTTGAATTGTATGACTGACAGATGACTGTGAAATCCCTAATTGTCCACGTTGCATAAAGTTTCATTTTTCCGGTGGCAAGGTAACAAACTGTTGTCGAACATTTTATTTCGGGGCTTATTTGGTTGTTTCTCATGGTTGCAGAAGTAATTCTCTCCTTTACCATGTCAACAACAAATAAAATCCCTTCACGGTCGATCCGATATCTTTTCAACAACTGTACATCATTCAGAATTTTCCAGTCATTCCATCTTTCAACAGCAGAAGCCAATTTCCGATTCTTTGTGAATAGGTTTTAGCGAGTTAGGAGTCCTCTTGACTACTTTTAAGCTCTCCCAGACTTAGGAGCTACTTATAGGCCTAAAATGCTTTGTGAATAACACTTAGTAAAAATAATTAGGAGTCCTATATTTACGACTGACTAGCCCATTTTTTTTAGGAGTTTCTCCTAAATCCGGAAGTTAGGACCTACTTTTAGCTAAGATTCTTTTTGAATACGGGCCCAGATTTTTTATGCAAAGGAATAACATTTTCTCTTAGCCAAGCAAGTGGCAAATCTCCAGTTTGAAGAGATTTGTTAAACAGGCTACAAAGTGATGGGGCCAATTCATGAGCGCATTCTTTTAAAATCCGAGCCGGTAACTCGTCTGGCCCGCACGCTTTGTTCAAATCAAGATCAGTCACAACAGATCTGATATCCTGGACAGTAATCATTACATTACCCAAATAAGCATGTTTAAAAACTGTTATGTCTGGATATAATCGTCGTGAGGGCTGGGGGGTGAAAAGGGATTGAAAATACTCGTTAAACAGATTAGCCTTAGCGCAAGGATCAGAGGCAGTTTGCTCGCCATAAGCAACAACGCTAGGGACACTTTTTGTCTTTGTTTTGCTCTTGAAAAACCGCAAGAAGTGCTTTGGTGTTTTGGCAAGAGAATCACTGAGAACCTCTAAATACCGATTATACTTAAAAGCACGTACATTTTTTAATTTGTTCCTTAATTTACGAAATTTTGCCCACAATGCTGCAGTATTATGTTTTTTTTAGCTTGTTTCCGCGTGGATTGTACTTTGTTGCTCAGGTGACGTACTTCACTGTCAATTCAGGCAGGAGAATTTACATGCTTGATTACAGTAGTAGGAATGAATTTATTGACAGATGAATGCACAAGATCTAACCAACTTTGCCAGTTGACGTTAAGATCAGAGTGAAGCATAGCAAAGTGGAATGACACTTTGCCCATGTAAGATCGAAGCCCATTAAAGTCAGCTCTCTTGAAATAGTACACTGTACGCGCGCATGTGCGAAGCCTGTTGACTCGAGTTTGGAAACTGAACTCAATTACGGCATGATCACTGTCTAACTGACCAAATGTTTTCGGTGCAACGCTCGGGGGTATTGGTAAATATTAAATCGAGTACATTGCCCTTAATGTGAGTCAGTTGATCGATGATCTGGGTTAGGGAAAAACTGTCAGCCTAATCACACTGAGAGTGACCAGCGTTCGCTGATGCATCCCACTAAGGTATGTCAGGAAGATTAAAGCCGCCAAGTGCGAAAGTAATTTTGTACGCCACACAACATTTAGTAAGCATGTTAGACAATAAATTATGAAATGATAATTGATCGCTATCCGGAGGTCTGTAGCGCAAGAAAACGCACACTTTCATTGATTTACGAGGCACAAGTTTGCAGATGATGACTTCGCAATTACTGGGTTCCAATTCCAGGCGTCGGCGGGAGAGTATGAATAAATGAATGAATCAGTAGCGGCTCTAGACCCGGGAATGGCGGGGCGCAGACACGTCCCTTTATGACAATTACGGTGAGGCCCCACTACACACGGAAAATCCGGATGTTATCCGCACCTCCCTGCGGAATTGCTCGTTTATGGGCGTTTCTGACTTGCTGGCTTGTGGGCGTGTCGGACATTGTGTGATCAAATAGAATCCATCCCAGCTAAATTTAGATTTTCCTGCTGTTATGAGTACAAATCAATTTTCGTACTAACATCTCTCTGCCATGGATCGTCGAAAGAAGATTCTGGCTGCGATTTTGCTGTTGTATCATAGATACAACCGCAGTCGCCACCGCAGTTTTTGGATTCATCCCATCCTGCAACGCCGAAAAAATTATGGGGAGTATCATCGGCTCGTGTCAGTGCTCCGTTTGGATACAGCACTCTTCCAGCAGTACTTTCGACTGGACAGGTCCCAGTTCAGCTTCTTGTTCCTCCTTGTCAAAACAGGAAGATCTGCTTGCTCTGGAAGTTTATCGGACGAAAGAGATTGGCTCCCAGGTTGCGGGCACCGTATTCATTTCCATATGGCTAGAAAATTTCATCTTCGTCCCCTCCCACTTTCCCGCATGGGTGCCCGGATCGTATCGGATGGTATCCCAGAATGCATCGCGCACCAAAACGCACGCATGCCATAGAAAATGAATGGGATGCGGAGGAGGGCGGAGATTTTCCGTGTGTAGTGGGGCCTCACCGTTAGTCCTGGGTTCGCAATCATTTTCCTTTACTGGCACGTTTTCCAATTATCGTACTTGGCAACTTAAGACACGGTCTCTCCATATGCGATGAAACAGCGATGAAATCATGGGCTTAATTCAGCTCAGTGGCGGAACCTGAACTGAGAATTGTGACAAAACATCCTTTTAAAACAGTCGTTAGTCCTGACCTGTTCTCAGTCATTTTCATGAGTAACCGAAGGTTCGCTCGGAGAGCTCTCCACAGTTAACAGCTGCTGCTTGTTCTCCCCGATTAAGTAAGAAGACGATCATTCATCTGGACGCTTATTCGCTGTATTTAAATCAACGTTAGTCAAACCTGCATACCTGTCGCCTCTCACGCTAACAGCTTGAGCAGCACGCTGCCTATTTAACTGCCAAGTGCCACTTTTTTATCAACCCACACAATACCGAGAGTGAAAGGCAATATTTCACTGGAACACGGACCTGATCAATCAAGCACTAATAGGAACAGAACAGAAGCACTGGCCTATTAATAAGTACATTTTTTTTCTGTACTGAATTTCGCCCATGATTTCATCGCAGTTGGATCGCATATGGAGAGACCGTGTCTTAAGTTGCCAAGTACGATAATTGGAAAACGCGTCAGTAAAGGAAAATGATTGCAAACTACCCAGGACTAATTGTCATAAAGGGACGTGTCTGCGCCCCGCCATTCCCGGGTCTGGAGCCGCTACTGGAATGAATGTCTTTATTCCAGCCTCATGGTCCATATCAATACAATAATATAAAACATACAATAGGGTTTAATATATAAATAAATAAATAAATAAATAAATAAAAGCACTTCAACATAAATACAGGCATAGTATATTTTTGCGAATCCCAATAAAAACTCCACCACCTCGTTTGCCAGTCTATCTCTGCGATACGGGATATAACCATCAGGAAGAATTTCATTTGACTCAACGGAGTCATCCAGCCATGTTTCTGTAAGGGTGATAGTTTGACCGTCGTTTTTTTCGATCTGGTGATAGCTTGACCGCTGTACAATGTCAACTTGTTGCGCTTTTTATTTACAGATTTCACACTTCTTGTGTTCAGCAGAAAAAAATTAAGTTCCTTGGCGAAAATATCTTGTGATTCTATTCCAACATGAGAAATATGACTCGAAACACTGGATGAGTTTAAGGAAGTTGCTGCGTCAAGGTTAGCCTGTGGCCGAGGACCGAAAGTGCTGACCCTCAGGTGTTTCGGCTGCGCTGATAGACATAGTCATTTGCGAGACAGGTCTATCGTGAATAGAATGTTATCGACAAGCTTTCGTGTACCAAGCGGAGTGGGGTGAATTCCGTCTCTTTTATAAAAAGCTGCTGTTTACCGGACGTCTCTAGCAACCTGCTTGGCTTTATTCACAGATAGCCATTAGCTTTACAGCTGCTGAATGGGTGTCTCCAACCATCAGCCTGGCGAAATCTACCGCAACATGATATTTTCCGCCATGGATATTTTGGCCCCTGTACTGGCTAACCTGGCTGCAAGAACTTGTCTGGCTACTGCTAGCCGGACTGGCTTTGCCTCAGGCAGCCAAACTCTTGCTGGATCCAGCCAGGCTACACCGATGGCTACTCAGGCTTCAACCACAGCTAATTAGACCTGCACTACAACCATCTGGGCAACACTTGCAGTTACTGCCGCCGCGGCTAACTGGGGATTTGCAACAGCAAGCCTGGGTGTATTTACGGTTGACCGGGCTCCCAGCGTGGTTTTCCGGGACTCTGTAACAATCAACCTTGCTACACCTAGAGCTGGCTGAGCTAGCTTTGCCGTGGCTAACCAGGTCTCTGCTCCAGCTAGCACTGGCTCACATTACAGCAAACCGGACTGGTTGCACTACGATTAACTGGGTGCCAACAACTCCTACCTGGTCCACATGTACAACTGATCGAGCCTTCGCAGCGGCCACTTGAGCCTCTGCTTCGATCAATAACAGTCCTGCACTCGCTTACAGAGACACAGCCGGGGTCCACAAACATCCACATGAGACCACCGGAGACCGACACCACTGCGATGGACTCAGAACTATATGTGGGGCTGAACCGTCACAATGGTTTTGTTTTAATATGAACAAATGATGACAAGTATAACATTAAAACTACACGTAGGAATCCAGTTATTAAAAAACACAGACTGACAAACATTTTTTCATCACTGAATCAAGCTATAATTATTAGCCGATGTTATTCGCACGTATTCATGTGGCCAATGCTGAATTTTTTTCTTGGCCACACTAACTCACTGTGCCAGTTAATGACCATTCCAGTTTTTAGAAAGTACCGCTTAAAATAAGTTTGGCCAAGAAAACATTTTTTGCTTTGGACACCTTTAAAATAATTATGGGCAATGGAGCAGTGTGCATCTTGGCCACACGTATATGGGCGTCTAATGCGAATTTCGATCAATTTTTGTGGTTGGACGCACTTAAATAAGTGCGAATAGTCATTTTGTAAATTAATTTGGGACCCACATTGCAAAAAAGGGTTACTCGGCGGTCACCTTAATATTCGGACGTTGATTCCAAAAAGAGAGCAGATGGAGTATTTACCATCCGACTCTAATATTGATTTTCTGGGTCTTTCTGAAACTTGTTCAACTCATTCATCACCTGAATCTGCTGTAAATTTACCTGGTTATTATGTTTTTAAAAAAGACAGGGGCCAGGAGAAGGGAGGGGGAGTTTTACTGTATGTCAAAAACATCCCTGAAATGTCAACAGATTATATGGCCCACCAATATCACTCTTGAATGTGCTGAGGTAAATATTACACTTTTTTTCCGAGATGTCTTTTATTGTTTTATGCTTGGACAGAAAACCTACTGCTAAGATGGATTTTTACGAGCAACTTAAATCTCTTTTTAAGGTATGTGATCACGAAAAAGAAATAATTGTTTTTGGTGATTTCAACATAAATTGGGACAGTATGGTTGGTAGAAAGGATCTGAAACAGTTGACGGATCATTTCAGTCTGTCTCAACTCAAAGAGAAACCAACTGGAATTACCAATCGATCCAGAACAAGAAGTGATTTGCTCTTCTCCAACAAATCTGAACGAATTGTCAAGACCCATACCTCTTGACTCGACTATCAGACCATAATGTCATTTTCTTTGGTAGAAAGCTCACCAAATCACGACTCATAAACTAGTAAAGATATCCTTTCAGCAACAATACTGATGTCAGTATCATACCAAAGAGCCAACAGGAGAATCTTAAATTGGCCTTGAAAAACTTGGACTGCAATAGGATTACCTCCTGTGAAGACATTAATGTCAGCGCAGATTCCTTTATGGACACATGAAATAGACTATTGCATCCTTTTCCAGGTGAGGAAGCCAAAGGAAAAGAAAAGCTAAATACGGTGGCTGAACCCTGACTGCCTAAAGCTAATGAAAGAGCCGGACCATCGACTCAACACATTTTTGAAATCTGGTCTAACAGTGGATAGGTTAAAATTCACCTCTGCAAGAAATAAAGTAATGCACACGATACGGAAGGCCAAATCCAAATCAAATTTCTTTTTAACTGTCACTGGTAGTGCAAGAGGTAATAGGAAAAATATGGTAAGACATCGATCAACTAATAGGTAAACAGAAGAAACAAAACAATACAGAATTAAAACTTACTATTGACAATAAGCTGGTAAGAAGTCCAGCTATCCTGGCCACTGAATTAAACAAAACAATCAGTATAAGAGATTTCCAAGCACTTTGTTTCGCTGAAATGTCATTACCATCCTATGAATCATGCACAGCCTGTATTTAATATAGATGCGATCTCAGACATTGAAGTTGTTAATATCATCAATGCTCTAAATAATTCTGAGGCCAAGGATATCCACTGACTTGACACCATGTTCTTAAAAACACATAAAGATTCTCTTGTTGGACCGATCACACACCTGGTTAACTCATCCATCAGACACTCAGTTGTTCCATCATCTTGGAAGGTGGCCATAATTAATCCTATCTTCAAGTCTGGGTGTAGGATAGAGAACCCACACGAAAAGAACCCATATAAACATATAGGTTTCGCATATATGCGACAAACATAAAATTCGCTGTTTTCATATATTAAAGGGCATATATGTACCCATAATATATGAAAACGACCAAATGAAACTTATACGTTGTTTTTTTATTTATTTGGCACTTCAGATCCCAATTCTGGGTCGAAAGTGCCCCTGTAAACTCCCTGGTTGTACTGTTGACTTGCGCTCGCTGCTTTAGAGGCGAGGAGTACGTGATCTTGGTGGAACCCGGTAACGCGGAAAAGTAAGGCGAGATCGAGAATGAGTGTGAGAAAATCGTCCAGTTCTTGCCTCTGGTGGGGAAAGGACTGACAAATTGTGTCTCGATAGAGAGAAAAAGTAAATGCGAATTCGGGCAGGGTGAGTTCCTTAAAACGAGTGGGGGTCAGTAATTGAATTGGGCAGGGTCGAGGACGGTTTGGATTTCACGACTGATATATGGATGCGGAAAAGATGGTTGGATGAGCTGGGCCAAATCAATGTATATACCGGACAAAATCTGTTGTCTGAGTGTGGAGGATAGTGGGGACGGGTTTGGAATGTGCTGCATGGGGCGTATGGGGGGAAGGGCAGTGGCTAGCGTGTATTGAGGGTATGATGAGGGAAAGGAGGGACCAATCAGCATAGTTGAAGGGAAGGACGGACCTGTGAATGGAAGCACAGTATTAACGGCAATGGAGAAGGGGTGAGGGGGAGGGAGGGGGAGAGAGAGAGAGGGAGCAGTGTAAAAGAGAGGTGCGGACACCGCCGCTGCTGGAGTTGGTCCAGGCAGGGGAGGGCTGACCCTGGACCTGCTGGAACCTTGGCGGGAAGAGTTTTGGGCTGAAAAAGCTACAGGAGCCGGGATCCGACCGGCTGGAAACGAGGGGGGAGGGAAGGGGGAAAGGGATGCGTGTGCGAGGGAGAAAGGTGCAGCCTGCACACAGAGGGACGAGACGCGAGAAGAGAAGAAACCGAAGAGGTCATTCGGGGAGGGGGCGGTCACTGGGGGGACTGGCTGGTTAGCGGAGGGCGTGGCTTCCGCCGGAACTGGAGCGGGGTGGACGTCGCCCGGCACGGTGAAGTCAACGTTGGGGACTTCACCGACATGGCCCGGAAGTGCTGTGTTGTTTGCTTCAGGACGCTGAGGAGAATTAGCTGCACAGCTGAGTGAGTCGGTGTATAATTTGAGAAGGGTAGCTTTGTTATCGGCCTGGTGGAAGGGGATTTTTCCCTTTTTTCCAGCGTGGAGCCACGGATGAATCTGTTGGGCGGGCTGTAGCAGGCCTTGTTGAGGAGCCGTGAGCTGTAGCTTCGGGGCACGGTGGTTGGTGGAGGGCGTCGCTGCTTCGGGATGGTGCTGGAGACCGCGGCCTGGAAATCCTATGGCGCGGTGCCCGGACGGGAGACCGGCCTCGGCCGTTGTGGAGGGGGGAGCATGGTGGGGGATATCAAGACCCCAGCTGTGGGTATCTGGTGTGGCTTCAAACTTGTGATTTAAGTGTTATTCCTTTCATTTTCCCTAAATGACACAAAAAATGGTTATACAAACACTTTCATGAACCTCAAGATTTTTCAATGTGGTGAGTAAATTTCAGTAAACAGTTCAATGAAAAAAGTGAGCATTCTGAACTTAAGAGAGGAGTCACATGCGAGTAGAGTGTTTTGTGGTATTTTGGCAGGAAAGTGGTCCTAGCTAGTGGATGTGAATAAGTTTGTGTGTGTGAGTGTGCGTGCGCGCGCGTGTGTGTGTGTGTGCGTGTGTGTGTGTGAGTGCATGCATATGTGCGTACAAGCATCTATGAAGCAGAGAGGTGGCAGAGGGTGAGGAGTTCTTGACTTTTCTAAAAATAGGATACTGAATGGTAGAGTGAGTGCAGTAGAACATGTCAGTAGAGAGTGTGAGTGTATGGTAGAGTGAGTGCAGTAATATGTGTCAATAGAGAGTGTGAGTGTATTGTAGAGTGAGTGCACTAATATGTGTCTGTAGAGAATGTGAGTATATGGTCGAGTGAGTGCAGTAATATGTGTCAGTAGTGAGTGTATGGTAGAGTGAGTACAGTAATATGTGTCAGTACAGATTGTGAGTGTGTGATAGAGTGAGTGCAGTAATATGTGTCAGTAGTGAGTGTGAGTGTATGGTAGAGTGAGTACAGTAATGTGTGTCAGTACAGATTTTGAGTGTGTGATAGAGTGAGTGCAGTAATGTGTGTCTGTAGAGAATGTGAGTGTATAGTAGAGTGAGTGCAGTAATATGTGTCAGTACAGATTGTGAGTGTGTGATAGAGTGAGTGCAGTAATATGTGTCAGTAGTGAGTGTGAGTGTGTGATAGAGTGAGTGCAGTAATGTGTGTCTGTAGAGAATGTGAGTGTATAGTAGAGTGAGTGCAGTAATATGTGTCAGTCGTGAGTGTGAGTTTATGGTAGAGTGAGTACAGTAATATGTGTCAGTACAGATTGTGAGTGTGTGATAGAGTGAGTGCAGTAATATGTGTCAGTAGTGAGTGTGAGTGTATGGCAGAGTGAGTGCAGTAATGTGTGTCAGTAGAGAGTGTGAGTGTATGGTAGAGTGAGCGCAGTAATATGTGTCAGTAGAGAGTGTGAGTGTATGGTAGAGTGAGTACAGTAATGTGTGTCTGTAGAGAGTGTGAGTGTATGGTATTGTGAGTACAGTAATATGTGTAAGTAGAGAATGTGAGTGAATGGCAGAGTGAGTGCAGTAATATGTGTCAGTAGAGAGTGTGAGTGTATGGTAGAGTGAGTACAGTAATGTGTGTCTGTAGAGAGTGTGAGTGTATGGTATTGTGAGTACAGTAATATGTGTAAGTAGAGAATGTGAGTGTATGGCAGAGTGAGTGCAGTAATATGTGTCAGGAGAGAGTGTGAGTGTATGGTACAGTGAGTGCAGTAATATGTGTCAGTAGAGAGTGTGAGTGTATGGTAGAGTGAGTACAGTAATGTGTGTCTGTAGAGAGTGTGAGTGTATGGTATTGTGAGTACAGTAATATGTGTAAGTAGAGAATGTGAGTGTATGGCAGAGTGAGTGCAGTAATATGTGTCAGTAGAGAGTGTGAGTGTATGGTATTGTGAGTACAGTAATATGTGTAAGGAGAGAATGTGAGTGTATGGCAGAGTGAGTGCAGTAATATGTGTCAGTAGAGAGTGTGAGTGTATGGCAGAGTGAGTGCAGTAACATGTGTCAGTAGAGAGTGTGAGTGTATGGTAGAGTGAGCGCAGTAATATGTGTCAGTAGAGAGTGTAAGTGTATGGTAGAGTGAGCGCAGTAATATGTGTCAGTAGAGAGTGTGAGTGTATGGTAGAGTGAGTGCAGTAATATGTGTCAGTTGAGAGTGTGAGTGTATGGTAGAGTGAGTGCAGTAATATGTGTCAGTAGAGAGTGTGAGTGTATGGTAGAGTGAGCGCAATAATATGTGTCAGTAGAGAGTGTGAGTGTATGGTAGAGTGAGTGCAGTAATATGTGTCAGTAGAGAGTGTGAGTGTATGGTAGAGTGAGTACAGTAATGTGTGTCTGTAGAGAGTGTGAGTGTATGGTATTGTGAGTACAGTAATATGTGTAAGGAGAGAATGTGAGTGTATGGCAGAGTGAGTGCAGTAATATGTGTCAGTAGTGAGTGTGAGTGTATGGCAGAGTGAGTGCAGTAATGTGTGTCAGTAGAGAGTGTGAGTGTATGGTAGAGTGAGCGCAGTAATATGTGTCAGTAGAGAGTGTGAGTGTATGGTAGAGTGAGCGCAGTAATATGTGTCAGTAGAGAGTGTGAGTGTATGGTAGAGTGAGTGCAGTAATATGTGTCAGTAGAGAGTGTGAGTGTATGGTAGAGTGAGTGCAGTAATATGTGTCAGTAGAGAGTGTGAGTGTATGGTATTGTGAGTACAGTAATGTGTGTCTGTAGAGAGAGTGTGTCTGTGTAGGTGGGTAGGTTAACTCCGTCTACCCACTGCACGCTTTCGTCCTCTTTCATAATAATGGCCACCAGGTGGTAACCGCAAGTCGACGACGACTGAGGACCAATCAGCGCCAAGCTTACAAATGCGTCGCCAGCAGCAGACAGAATAGCGGAATAGATCACGTTGGTCGCCCAGAGCCAATGACAAACGATGTTATAGATTCTCAGCTTAAAGCAGGATGAGTGTGCTGATTGGATGGTTGTGATCATGTGACCTAGTGGCCATTATTATGAAAGAGTACGAAGGCGTGCAGTGGGTAGACGGAGTTAACCTATCCACTGTAGATGGAGTGTATCCAGACTGTTATAGGCGCAAAGTTCAAAAGCCAGCATCTGTGATGGTATGGGGGTGTATTAGTGCCCAAGGCATGGGAAACTTACACATATGTGAAGGCACCATTAATGCTGAAAGGTACATACAGGTTTTGGAGCAACATATGTTGCCATCCAAGCAACGTCTTTTTCATGGACGCCCCTGCTTATTTCAGCAAGACAATGCCAAGCCACATTCTGCACGTGTTACAACAGCATGGCTCCGTAGCAAAAGAGTGCGGGTACTAGACTGGCCTGCCTGTAGTCCAGACCTGTCTCCCATTAAAAATGTGTGGGGCATTATGAAGCGTAAAATACAACAATGGAGACCCCGGACTGTTGAACAACTTAAGCTGCACATCAAGCAAGAATGGGAAAGAGTTCCACCTGAAAAGCTTTAAAAATTGGTCTCCTCAGTTCCCAAACGTTTCCTGAGTGTCGTTAAAAGGAAAGGCGATGTAACACAGTGGTAAAAAGGCCCCTGTGCCAATTTTTTGCATCGTGTTGCTGCCTTTAAATTCTAAATTAAAGATTATTTGCAAAAAAAAATTAAAGTTTCTCAGTTTGAACATTAAACATCTTGTCTTTGCAGTGTATTCAATTGAATATAAGTTGAAAAGGATTTGCAAATCATTGTATTCTGTTTTTATGTACGATTTACATAACGCGCCAACTTCACTGGTTTTGGGTTTGTACATGCATGTATAATTAAGTGAGGATAACACTTAAAAACGTAATTCAAAACACTTAGGCTATTGCCAAAGTGGTCCTCATAACAGAAACAAGATGTTAGGCAACAACGCTTTAAAATACTACAAAATTAATAATTCTAACAGAAATATAAATACAAAAAAATGAATGACTGATAAAAAAAAATGTGATGATGCGATCAGGAACCAGTCGTGAGAACCAACCAATGCAGTAGATCTAATTTTATTAATAAAGGGGGAAATCCCCCGCTGGGCAGAAGGCAAAGGTACAAAGTCCACACTCCAAAAATCTCAATCCAGTTGGGCAAAAATAGAGACAAAAACCAGGGCAGCAATCACAGTACTCGCGGTTGGACAAAAATGGGTTTGGTACACAGGCACAGGTATACCAGAGAAGCAAAGCCAAATTCCAGTGGGTGTAATCCAAACCGTAACCTGGGCAGCCATCATAGAATTTGTAGTTGGGCAGAAAAGGGTCAAAAACACAGATTCAACAATAATTCAAAATCCCAAAGCCAAAAATCATAAACAGACGGTCCAGTCAGAAGAGAATCACTGAGAGTACAAGGCAGAATAAACGTGGCACAAGCAAACTGAAAGAAGTGATCTGACAAGAAAGTGCTGTGAAATATACAATAATATACACTCCAGGGGAATCTACACAGAACACAGGTGCTGGAAATGAGACTAATTACAAAGGAGGGAACAAGAGGGAGAACCTAATCACCTAAAATAGGCAAAAGCCAAAAAGGCTGACAGGGATCACGAGACAATCCAATAGACAAACATACGGCTCCGGTCAAGGAGTTTTAACGTGCATAGATAATGAGAGAAAGGACAGCGTGAGCAGGTGTGGAGAATCCACAGAAACGCAGCAGAGAGGATTAGGGAAAGACAAGAGGCGGAGACTAGAACAGGGCGAGTGCTGAGAGCTTGTTTATCAATTGGTAAGTGCAACTATACAATCCCTTAGTACTCGTTAGTGAGTGTATTATATACAATGTTAGTTGCGTTAGTAACTCTAGCAAAATAACAAACTGTTAGTATGGGTTAGTAAAATAGAAAAGCAAGATGAAGGAAGTAAATGAGATTGGAGGGAAGGCTGAAATCCAGAAACCATTAAATCACCCGAAGGCTGGCACACAATACCGGGGCTGTGAGCAATGACAAGACAATAGACCAACAGGGGGAGACAAAGTGCAATGCATGGTAGAAAGCAAAACATGGACCGGAATAAACTATGGTAAAAAGTAAAACATGGAAAAACTGAACTATGACAATGTATGAATAAATCAAAGTAACGAAATCACAATACACATTACAAAGAATAGTCAGACATAGCAAAAATCCAAATATAAACATGGCAAACAGACCACGGGCATGGCAAAGCAGAACAAGGGCATGGCAAGGCAAGGCAGAATCACAACATGAACATGATAAATTAGAAGTATGTGTATAACCCAAAAAAATTACATGAACACCACCAATTATTAATTTTATTTTATGAAAATAAAAGGATTTGTATGTTCAGCAGCAAAAGAATTCAATAAAAATGATTTAACAAACTTTTTCAAACTTGACTTGGTCTGAGCTTGTTGTACAAAGGCAAGCTGTTACCAGTATAAAGATACCAGTATAAAAGAAAGGTGTGTAATCAGAACTACCCACTCTAGAGACTAGACATGAAAAATCATTTGCTCTTGTGCCATATTTATGGACATTTCGTACCAGGCGAATGTTACAGTTCAAATAATCTGAGCGTGATTATTGACAATATTGAACATGTGGCTCGGTTTGATTTGTTTAACACGGAATTGCATACCCACAAATTTAAATTCTTCAAAACCAATATGAATTCTAGGTGGAACATTCATTAGATACTTTACAACTTTGTTTTGGATGATTTGCAGTCAATTTTTTTGGAATTTTGGTTAGTCCGCTATACTAACAGGATGAACAAGCATAGTCGAAATGACTTCGGATCAAAGCGGATACAAGCAACTTCTTGGTTTTCAGATTGAATTTTTGGGTGTTGCGTTACAAGAACTTTAGTTTATTGGCACTCTTGTGGAACACTTTCAAAGCGATTAGGTCACCAGATTGGTCTAAAGTTAAGCGTAGATAGGTAACATAAGTCTTTGATGCAATGTCTTTTTCCATAACAAGATACCTTGATACTATTACAGTTTGCAGCTTATGTATGGTACCAAATAAAATAGATTCAGTTTTACCCAGGTGTAGCAAGAGTTTGTTTTGAGTCAGCCATTCATGAACAGAATTGAGTTCCACTGTCAGTCTTCCCTCTATGTCTAATACCAGCAAGGCCGAATCATCTGCGCAATTAAGCAGTTTACAACCCACAGCTGATGCCATATTGTTGCCATACAGTGCTGTGAAAAAGTATTTGCCCCCGTCCTGATTTCTGATTGTTTTGCATTTTGTCACCCTTAAAGGTTTCTTTTAATCAAACAAATTTTAATATGAGACAAAGATAAGCAGAGTGAATGCAAAATGCAGTTTTTAAAATGATGACTTCATTTATTAAGGAATAAAGCAATCCAAACCTACCTGGCCCTATGTGAAAAAGTAATTGCCCCTATACCTAATAACTGGTTGTGCCACCCTTGGCGACAACTGCAATCAAGCATTTGGGAAAACTGGCAATGAGTCTTTCACATCGCTGTAGAGAAATTTTGGCCCACTTTTTTGTAGAATAGTTTTAATTCTGCCAATTTGGAGGGTTTTCAAGCATGAACGGCCTGTTTAAGGTCATGCCAAGCCATTCAGGAGTGGACTTGCTGGTGTATCTCGGATCACTGTCTTGCTGTATAACCCAAGTGCGCTTGAGCTTTAGGTCACAAACTGATGGTCGGACATCCTCCTTCAGGATTTTCTGCATTATAATCAAGGCACAACCCTGCTGCAGTTTTCTTGTGTGCCCTGGAAAGCTCTCCCAGAAGGGGAGCGGCAGTTAGAGTAGCAGGGGGTGACTGCATGGATAACACCTTTATTTTGGAATGAGATGTAGGACATGCTGTTGTCTTTGTGTCTTTATACTTTTGGCCATGTAGCATTTTATTCCACTGTGTGTGTGTGTGTGTGTGTGTGTGTGTGTTTGAGATAGCAAAAAGACAAGAGCAAAAGAAAAGGAAACAAGGTTCCTTTCTGTGAATAACTATGTGCTAAAAGTTAAACAACGCATATAGCAAAGAGTTTTACATAGGATTTGGGAATACGTAGAAGCACAGCAGCTCAAACATGCTTTTCAAGACTTTGGGAAGAGCTAAAGCGCGGCTGTGGTTAAAATAGCCACTGCGGAAGCTCAGCAGCAAATGAGGCGCAGTGACTTGATGAAAGAAGCAGCTGTTCCGGGTTTTACTCAGCCGGCGTGCTGGTCCTGGGAAGGCGAGACCTGACACTCACTTTATTTTATTTAAGGCATTTACGTATTTTCATTTACCCCATATTTTGTTTCAATTTGGCCAGAAACCCAGTCGTGATGAGATAATGACTTGGAGACCAAGTGTATGATCTCAAGGTAAAGTACAGTACTGTCCACAAGTACACTGCAATCAAGCACTTACACTCCAGTATGTCTGACAAAAGAGGAGGTACCAGGACCCGATAGTGCGTGAGAAGCGAAGCAGGTATCGAAGGCTCTGATGCAGGGAGGGAGGGTGACTCGGTCGCCATCATGAGCGAGCCGAAAGCCCTCAACAAGAAGCTGGACGGCAAGCAGTCCACCTTTGAAAAGCAGCTGAATAGAAAAGCTGACGGCCTGTGCTCAGCACTGGAGAAGCTCCTGACTGAAACTGGAGAGGCACTGAAAGCTGAACTTGAGAAGAAAACTAAGGAAATCCGGGATGAATTCGACATGGAGATTGGTCAACTGAGGAGCTGTGTGGAAGCCGTAGAGGCCAAGCTAGGAAGCCCGAGCTCCAAGCTTAACAACTTCGACCCCGATGAGTTGATGATCGTGTCGGGGCTTACCGTTTAACGAGGGAGAGGATGTCAAGGAAGAGGTGAAAGAGCTGCTTGCTGACGGAATGGAAGTCGACATGGTAGCGGCAGAGAGAACGAAGCCCAGAGGCAGAGGCCCCGGCCTGGTGAAGGAGCGGTTCCCATCTGTCCGGGAGAAGATCGCCTTGCTAAGGTAGAAGCGGAAGTTGAAGAACCACAAAGCAAATGCCAAAGCCAGCATGCCATTTCTCTCGATTTTCAGCATGTGATTCATTCACAGGGAAGATGTTTCATCATATTACCATTACACTCCATCCTTTTGTTCAAACAAACCCTCCACCTCAATTACATCGTTGTATGATTCCTTAAGCTCCTCGGGCAGAGTATACATCTCATTGTTGTCCTGTAATAGAAACATCTGATACTGTGGATTAGTACTCAATACTTTTGATATCATTCCTTTAATTATGGGAATTCCACAGCAACTGCAAAAGAGCAGTACTGCGAATCCCCAAACTACAAGACATTACAGATGTAATTCCCGCTTTCCAACCCCCAGACAGAAGCCAGTCCCACCAAGAAACTGCCACTGCTGGTGCAAGGTCTCGCTGTTGTGCATCAGATATGCCTTTCAAACGTTGCAAGGCTTAATCAGTTACCCCTCCTGCCTCATCATTGGCTGGTATATAGGTACAGTGGGCCCTATACGCTGACAGATCCCGCCCTGTGCCGCCATTAACAAATACAATGAGCAGTGGTTGCATCCTGCAATTCCAAAATTGGACACATATTTTTGACCACTTAGATCCTTTAAAAACTCCCATTCAGGGCGCAGTCCCTGGCTTGATCCCTTTCCACAGAGATCTCTGCCCGGGCTCCCCCAGGTTGAGAACTCTGATTTCTGCTTCCCGGTGTCTCCATCGCCCCTCTGCTAGGGGTGGGCTGTCACCCATGTACCACGTGTTGCCCACAACCTTACATGCGACAAGCACGCCGACTAGATAGCACCATGGCAATATGTCAGTTCATACTTCCCCAGACACTACTTCACCAGACATGGGGGTCTTCAGTCCTCTCCCCAGCACTATTTGCAACTTTTCTGTAATCGGCTTGCGAGGGGGCGAATCTGCAAATTGCAAGGCTTGGTAGATTGCTGGGGGTCCGGTTCCCAGAACCATCATCTGATCCCCCGCAATCTCACCCTGTTCGTTTCCCTCGAACACACGCATTGCCTCCCACGTAGTACGACCTGTAGGAACCACCCCGAGCCCCAGTTTAGACATTACGTCCCTCCCCAGGAGGTTTACTGGGCGCTGTGTGGACACTATTACAGAGCAGAGTGTAGCAATCCCCTCAGGATCCTGAAATTTCAGCTCCTCTGTTGCTACGCTGTTCCGTTGCCCCATTTGCAGCACAAGTTTGTATCATATTAGTGCTGAGCCGATGTGGAAAAATTGCACTTACTTTTCTGATAACAGTTCAACATGCCCCCGTGTCACATAGAAAAGAAATTGGTGCATCATTTACAATCAGGGTTTTCCAAGCACTCGTCGGTGCAACCATTAATGCAAACAATTTAATTTCATCATAGGGAAATGGCTCCCCAGATGCTAACCCTTCCCCCAGGGCGGTTAGTCATTCCGAATTGTTCCCGTCGCTTATTTGTGGATACCCACTCAAAATCCCCCTGGTACCCCTAGGTTACCCCCACAAACCCTGTGCCATTTCCTTCGACACATCGACTATATTAAGTAGGGGTAAACTGAGGTCTATTGAAACTAATCCATTACGTGCAGTAGACACTGCCATGGCGCATTTAACTATACTGTTCACATTCATTGTTGGCGCAACATATGTTTAAGAATGAACAGACACAGGGAGAGATAAGTCATTTTATTAAACCTCTTTTTTTTATATGAAGAAGTCTGGAGTCTCTACTGACTTGGAGCGTAAATAAACTCCTCACCGGGTTTGAGACGGGCAGGCTCTATATGCCACTCCCCCCTTTGTAGCTGGACTCCCTCCAAGTCTATCCTGACTCACCCAGATGTACCTATACACCCGCTGGAGGAGGAGATACCACCTTACAATGTGAGTGATGTATCCACGTCTCCCTCTCCTGGATTTTTACTGCTGTTGGTGTGGTCAGGAGCACTTGATATGGACCCTTCCTTGCCGGCTCACTTCCGCTTTTTTCCGACACTCCGCACTAGGATCCAATCTCCAGGCTTTATCTCACAAGGCGGCAATTCCGCTACTGATCTAGGAGGAAGCCTATTTCGCATCTCACTTTTGTTAGTCAACATTCTATTCATATACTCTGCCAGAGTCGCTTCTTCTACTTGTGTTCTCGGCAATAAATGTGGTAATTCAAAAGGTTTCCCATGTACTACTTCCTAGGGTGACAACCCCAACCCCCACTGTGGAGTTATCCTCATGCTAGTTAATACTAATGGCAGACATGCTACCCAATTCCATTTAGTTTCTGCCACGGCTTTGCACAGTTTTGCTTTCAGGGTTCCATTAGTTCTCCCCACTTATCCTGCTAATTGTGGATGATATACACAATATTTTTTCAATTCTACTCCCAATTTTACTCCCAAACGAGCCAGTTCTTCATTTATAAATTCTGGCCCATTATCACTATATAATGCTTCTGGAATCCCCCACCAAGGAACAATTTCTCTACTCGGGATTTTTGCTACTGTGATTGCATCTATAGCTTCTACCTCATTTAGAAAAAGGTCACATCAATAATAACGCATCACTTAGTCCCCCCTCTTGGTACATGGCACTGCCCATGCACCAAATCTGCAGTAATATGGAAGAGGGATTTTGGTAACATAGGCTTTCCATTGGGTCCTACCCACCCGCCATCAGTGTATTGTGTTCCATGTGATGCCCATTGACATTCTTCTTATGGGGGGAGCAGCATCATGCTCTGCTCACAGCACGTCACATGAATATTGAGTAAAGAAGATTGGTGTAATAGCCCCACAAGAGTGTTTTTGGCTGCTGCCCTTGTGTCTCTGTCTGCAAACGCGTCAGCCAAACTGATTTGGTGAACATTTTTGGTGTGAGCTATCAGCTCTGTGCTTCTACAGAGTGAACAGAGGGCCACTATCAACACAGCTATCATGAGTCCAGACAGCATATCCAACACATGGGTTCACTTTATCGACATTTGATGCCAAACCATTAACATAGTATTCAATATCAAGTTTTGATAGCGAGGAAGTCCAGGACATGTATAGTATTATTAGACAGGACTTCTTTAACACAATGGAGAATACATTTTTTTTTCCCTCTCAATGAATTGTAATTAAGCAATCCACCTCAGTCTAGGGTTCCGCTAAAAGCATGGAGGAAATACACAGTCAGGGCTTATTAGCCCCAACCATTCTTACATTTCCTCTCATCATCAGCAGAACTGGGTGGAATCACTTTAGACCTTGTTACAATTTGCAAAAAAATTTTTTTATATTTTTTATTCACAAAAATGGCTAAATATTTAATAGTAGTTTTCACTTTGGGCTCCGAGCACATGAAGGTCCTCTTAGTCAGTACCTTTTATTTGACTCACTTAATCAAAAATAAATTTAGAAATCGCAAGCAAAGTAATATGTGATCACGTTACTAGTGGACTTTTTCAATTATATGGTGGTCCAGTTTTTGAATTTAGTCTTGCGTTAATACTTCAATTTGGATTTCCCCAGATCTATTTTAGAAAGTAAACTTCTAATCCCCAGCTGGCCAGCTCATCACTTCACTTCAGCAGTGCTCTCTGTGGAAAAGTTCCAAGAGGAGTTAGAGACAAACAATAATGAACAATTTTGTTTTAATTCAACTCGTTCGGATCATTCCCTGTAAAAATTAAATAAACAGATTAAGGTTATCCGTTACTCAGTTCCTTTGCCATGAGGACACTCGTTGGCAATTCCTGTTCAAAATGGAGAGAAGATTTTTAAATGCATTTCTTTTGTCAGGAAAGCTTTCAGTCACATTTGTTCCACTTAGTGCTTCCCAATCTAAAGATCCATGATTCTCTAATCCCACAATACTTCATTTGATTTTTTTTAATCAATTTAATATGTACCATTAAATTTCATATTGTATTTTGTATTTACTGGCACTTTTCTGATCATTTACCTTATTTTTTTCCCTTCAGATAGCATTTTCAATGCTTGAATGAAAAACCTCTAAATTGAATTTGGCACATAGTCTCTCATTGTATACAGCGTTAAACAGTACTTTGGCAAATTCTGAACACACTGTGTTATTCTTGTTTCCACTTTCACTTCATTTTATTTTCAGTGATGTGCTTCTAGCATCACATCTGAGCTCAGGGCATATGCACAGTTCTCTGGTATTTGTAGGAATACTCCATGGCGTTCTCCTCCCCCCCGTGCTGATTTACACATCACGCAAGCCTTTGCCGTCGCACGCAACTGCGTCAAGTTGGTACGTAACCACGTCAAGTTGTCTAGGGATACGCACACATCTTGCCAGGGAGGAGAGCACCTGCCTTCTCTCTCAGCTCTGGCTCCAGCTTATCTTGTTATGGGTTCCGGAGCTTTCTATAAACACATTAACTTACAGAAAGAGAAAAACATCTTGTCCTTGGTACAGACATTCAAGTTGTCATGACTTTAGATAGGCTACATGTCATGACACACCAGTAGAGTTATGCAGGCCCCTGCTAAATCAGAAATATGCAAGCACACACACACTCTAGGCCTATGAAGTAGTGAACTAAAACAGAATATGAGCAAGCAAGGATAAGCAAGTAATAATAATTAAATGAATCAATAAAAAATGTTTCCACACTATGGATGTGAATGATCTAGCCCAAAAAAATTTAAGAATCAGGGCCAGGCATCAGGCTTGATGATATGTCCCTAAGCTTGTTGCCCTATGCAGATGACATCATGATCATAGCAGATAGTGAAAGTGAATTGCAAGAAATGCAACATATTGTTGCGGACTGGTGTTCCAAGTGGAGGTTCATGATTAACTAAGGTATGTTATGGCCCAAATTTGTTATTACATTTATAACACAACAGCAACAGCAAGGGATGACAGACACAGTTCTTAAAACTCAAACACATTTAATTAAACAGATAAAGACTAATAACAACTAACTAACTACACTAAAGACCAAGATTGATTTACAAGACAAAAATAAACAGAAATAATTACAGTCCCTTGTTTTGGTGGGGTGGCTTGGTGATGTCCTGGGTGAGGAAAAATGCTCAAATACAGGCAAAAATCCACAAAAGAAACTTCACAGGTCCTGAACAGAAATGACAGGTCTGGTCACATGTATCCTTCTTCTTGCAATTTCTCCTACTACTTCACTGTCTCAATTCTTCTCCTTATATACTCTTTTGCAGACCCCACCCACATTTAGACCTCTTTTTTTAATTTTCGGGGACTTGCCCCAGACATGTCCAGGACATGTCTAAACATAATCCCAGTCTTAGTTTAACAAACTTTATGACTCATAAAGGCAAAATGTTTCTTTTCAATACAAACTGGTTAAGTGGACACTTGTCTATATATACATATCATACAATATTCAAATAAACACGTGATATTTATATACATATTCAAACACGGGATAAGCAATCAGCAATTACATTGTCTGTACCCTTCACAAGCTTAATTTCCAAGTCAAACTCCTGTAAAATCAAACTCCAATTCAACAATCTCCAATTCTTGTTTTTCATCTTACTCAAAAACATTAACGGATTGTGGTCAGTGTACACAATCATTGGCTTTTCCCCTGTACAAACATAAACCTCAAAGTGTTGTAAAGAAAGGACGAGAGCCAACAGTTCCTTCTCTATTGTGGAATAGTTTGTTTGGTGGCGATTGAACTTCCTGGAGAAGTATGCCATGGGATGCTCAATGTCATCAGAGTCACTTCTCTGTAGGAGCACAGATCCACAAGCTTGGTCGCTAGCATCGACCGCGATGGAGAACGGTTTGTTGAAGTCAGGAGATTTGAGCACGGCGAAGTGACACAGCAGAGACTTCAGGCGATCGAAGGCTCTCTGGCATGCATCATCCCAAGTGAACTTTACGCCTTTCTTCAGTTGGTTTGTTAGACTGAGAGCAATCTCAGCAAAGTTCTTGCAGAACTTGCGGTAGTACCCGATCATTCCAAGGAAGCGGCGCAAAGCTTTTTTGTTGTGAGGAACTGGAAAGTCCATGATGGCTTGGACTTTAGCATTTATGGGTGCCACCTTACCCTAGCCTATGACGTAGCCAAGATAGGTGACAGTAGCACAACCAAAGTCACTCTTGCTCAGGTTAACAGTCAGGTTAGCCTGGGTCAGGCGCTGGAACAACGTCTCTACATCTTTTAGATGTTCTTCCCAGGAGTCACTCCATGTGATCAGGTCATAGATGTACGCACCCGTGTGTGGCAATCCGGCAATTGTTGACTGTATCATCCTTTGGAACGTGGCTGGGGCATTTTTCATGCCAAAGGGCAAGACTTCATACTGGTACACCCCAGATGGTGTGGCAAAAGCAGAGATGCTCTTGGCCCTCTCAGTTAAAGGCACACACCAATAAACCTTCAATAAATCAATCTTGGTCAGAAACTTTGCTTGCCCTACTCTATCGATACAATCATCAATCCTAGGTATTGGAAACACATCAGTTCTAGTAACAGCATTGACTTTGCAATAATCTGTACAGAATCTAGTACTTCCATCAGGTTTTGGAACTAGCACACAGGGTGAACTCCAATCTGAGTTGGAGGGTCTGATAATATCATGTTCTAACATGTACTCAACCTCTTTCTCAGCAATCTTTCTCTTTTCAGGATTCATCCGGTACGGATGCTGTTTTATTGGTTTGGCATCACCAACATCTACATCATGAGAGGCTATAGAAACTCTTTTTGGAACATCAGGAAAAAGATCCTCATATTTCTTGATCAACCTCTCAAACTGATCTTTCTGTGAGGGTTCCAAGTGCTGGAGTTTTACATCAAGATTTTGCAACACTTCAGAATTTGACAATTTACATGAAAGAACTTCAGCTTTAATTCTAGGTTCATCATCTTAAAACTCCCCCTCATCTTCACAAATCTCGGCCATAGGAGAATCTAAAGTGACAGCTGCAACCCTAGCATTTCTGTCATGATAAGGCTTCAGCATGTTGATGTGACACAATTGTTTTGGTTTTCTCCTATCTGGAGTCACAATGTAATTGAGATCATTGAGTTTTGTCAGAATTTCATAAGGACCATGAAATCTTGCCTGCAATGGATTGGACTGCAAGGGAAACAACACAAGGACCTTATCTCCTGGTTTAAACTCACGGCTTCTAGCCTTATGATCATACCAAGTTTTCATTTTTCCCTGACTTGATTTCAAGTTCTCTTTGGCAAGGTCACAAGCTGCACGCAATCTTTCCTTGAACTTGCTAACATAGTCTAACAGACTGATATGCGGCTCTTTCTTTTGCCATTGTTCACTCAATAATAGCAAAGGTCCTCTCACTTCATGACCAAACACTAGCTCAAATGGACTGAATCCAGTAGACTCCTGCACTGCTTCTCTAGCTGCAAACAACAGCAAATGAACACCTTCATCCCAGTCTTTCTCATGGTCATAACAATAAGTCCTCATCATTGTCTTGAGAGTGGAATGAAACCGCTCTAAGGCACCCTCACTTTCTGGATGATAGGCACTAGAAAGAATCTGCTTTGCACCTAGTTCATACACAACCTGCTGAAACAATCCGGAAGTGAAATTGCTACCTTGGTCTGACTGAATTTCCCTGGGAAGGCCAAACAACGTGAAGAACTTTATCAAAGCCTTTGAGATTGCAGTTGCTTTGATATTACGTAGAGGAATGGCTTCAGGGAATCTGGTAGATGCACACATGATTGTCAACAAGTACTGATTTCCAGATCTAGTCTTGGGTAATGGACCAACGCAATCAACAATGACCTTAGAGAACGGCTCCCCAAATGCTGGGATAGGCTGCAATGGAGCTACAGGTGGGTCTAACTGGTGTTTCCCAACTACTTGACAAGTTTGACTGGTTTTGCAAAAGTTGGAAACATCTTTCCGAAGCCCAGGCCAAAAGAAGTGTTTCATGATCTTATCAACAGTCTTGTTAACACCAAGATGACCTCCTAAAGGTAAACTATGAGCTATTGTTAAGATCTCATTCCTGTAGACCTTCGGAACAACAATTTCCCTGACCACTGCCCAATCTGCATTGGCAGGGATATCAGGAGGGCGCCACTTCCGCATCAACACACCATCCTTGAGATAATACCCAACTGGAACTGCGTCTATTTCTTTATCAGGAAGGGCCCTCCTCTTTAGTACACAAATTTCAGGATCATTAGTTTGCTCCTCAATCAACCGCTTTCTGGACAGAGACAAGTCTCCAGACACATCAGAATCACCAGACCCTTCCGGCTGGCTGAATAGAGAACTGATAAAAGTATCTGATAAGTCCTCAAACCGAGAAACCATAGTAGGCCAATCAGAGTCATGAGGCGAACCACCTGAGTCCTGACTATTCAATGTGCTGGACGGCACCACAACATCTTCTTCTTGAGCCTTTTTGGCCATAGCACGAGTCACTGCGCAAGAAGGATACAGAGATGGGTCCTCATCCCCATCTTCAGTGCTCGGCTGTGAAGTAAGATGTACAGGGGGAACTACTTTGCCCCCAGCCAGGTCATTGCCTAGCAACAGAGAAACACCCTTTATAGGTAGACTTGACATAAGTCCCACCTTTACCTGTCCTGTAACTAAATCTGACTTCAAGAATATAGAGCGCAGGGGTACAGATACAGTCCTCCCTTCAATACCTTGTACAAGTATGAAATCTCAGGAGTAGTATGCTCATTTAGAGCCACAAATCCCTCTGACACAAATGGAAGAAATTCCTCCCTCACGAAGTCAGCTGTATCAGGCTTTTTAGCCCCACAAGAAGCAGGCAATTTAGCAGATTGGTTATCTACTACAGGGGTTTCTAACCTTGTTTTCACAAAGGTATTTGGTTTGGTATCCTTTTCTTTTTCTTTCTTAGCTTTTAGGAACCAACAGTTAGTTGTAACATGACCAGATTTCTTGCAATAACTGCAAACCAGACCACTTTTGTCACTGTCAGCTTTCACACTTTGATCAGACCTGTTACTGGATTTCTGAGCACCATCACCAGATTTGTCTTTGTCTTTGGGTGAGGAATCTTGGGTATCACCGCAACCCTTTTTCTGAAATTGGGACCATCTATTGTTACTGCTAGACTGAAATTTGGACTTATGTGTGAGAACATATTCATCTGCAAATTTGGCAGCTGATTGCAAATTCAGTGCTTGCTTCTCCTTAAGGTAGGTCTTAACATCATCCTTAACACAGTTCTTGAATTCTTCAACTAACACCATCTCTTTTTGTGAGTTGAAATCATCCTTGACCTCCATAGAAGTACACCAGCGCTCAAAGCAAACCTTCTTCTCATTCGCAAATTCCACATAAGTCTGATTTTCAGATTTCTTCAAACCTCTGAATTTCTGTCGGTAAGCCTCTGGAACCAACTCATAAGCTCTCAAAATAACCTTTTTGACAACCTCATAATCAGAGGAATCATCGGCAGACAAAGCCGAATAGGCTTGTTGAGCTTTACCCTTTAGGACAGTTTGCAACATCAGAGGCCAGTGTTCCTTTGGCCACTGGCAACTCTTTGCTACCTTTTCAAAACACTGGAAATAGTTGTCAACATCCTTTTCCGAAAATGGAGGCACCAATTTTACCTCCTGGCTAGCCCGAAATTTATTTTCAGTTTGAATTTTTATTTTTAGTTGCTCCATTTGGAGTCTTTCTTCTCTATCGAATTTCTCTAATTCAAAATCTCTCTGTCTTGCAAATTTTTCTAACTCAAATTCTCTTTGTTTTTCTTTTTCCTCCCTCTCAAATTCTCTTTGTTTCTCTTTATCCTCCCTTTCTTTTTCTCTTTCCTCCCTTTCTTTCTCTTTTTCCTCCCTTTCTTTTTCTCTTTCCTCCCTTTCAATCTCTAGCATTTTTAATTTAAGTTCCATTTCTATATTTGGATTTTCCACTGGAAACTGTTCCAGATCTCCTGGTGCAAACACATTTTCATCAATGTAATATTCAACTATCTCTCTTGCCAGTCTTGCTTTTCGCATGGCTGGTTTTACCTCTGTCTGCTCTAACTGTCTGCAAATTTCTAGCAGTTCTGTCTTTTTAAAAGACTTCAAAACCCCTACGGTTGGTGATGCCAAGAAATCATCCATTGCTGTTGTCAATATATATCTAGGAAAATTCACAAAAACAATTTCACAATTTGAAATGTTAGATTTTCAATAAATTACTCACACAATGGTCTATCCCGGACCTTGAGCCCCCAATTTGTCATGGCCCCAATTTGTTATTACATTTATAACACAACAGCAACAGCAAGGGATGACAGACACAGTTTTTAAAACTCAAACACATTTAATTAAACAGACAAAGACTAATAACAACTAACTAACTACACTAAAGACCAAGATTGATTTACAAGACAAAAATAAACAGAAATAATTACAGTCCCTTGTTTTGGTGGGGTGGCTTGGTGATGTCCTGGGTGAGGAAAAATGCTCAAATACAGGCAAAAATCCACAAAAGAAACTTCACAGGTCCTGAACAGAAATGACAGGTCTGGTCACATGTATCCTTCTTCTTGCAATTTCTCCTACTACTTCACTGTCTCAATTCTTCTCCTTATATACTCTTTTGCAGACCCCACCCACATTTAGACCTCTTTTTTTTAATTTTCGGGGACTTGCCCCCGACATGTCCAGGACATGTCTCAACATAATCCCAGTCTGAGTTTAACAAAAAAAAGGTAAATACTGCCATCCAGTGGCCTATATTCACATTACAGGTAAAACACAAATTATGCATTTTAGAAAAAAGGAGTAAGGAGGAGTTCTCATGAATTCTGATTTAGAAAAATGAAACTTGATTATGTGAGCTCATAAAAATATTTAGGACTACTTAGACGAGCACATGTCTTTCACTTCAGCTACTAGTGTCCTTGCGAAGGCAGCTGGGAGAGCTCTAGGGGGTGTTTTGAGTAAGGTTAAGCTCCTTAAAGACTAAGGATACCAGGCGTACAAACAACTTTATGAAGCGTGTGTTTGCCCTATTCTTGACTATGCCGCGGGAGTCTGGGGGTTTAAGAAAAATGATAAGTGCTCCGGGGTCCAAAATAGGGCAATTCGGTGTTTCCTAGGAGAGCACAAATTTACACCCATCCTTGCCATAACAGGAGACATGGGATGGATACCCTGAGAGATAAAGGGGAAGGTGTCAGTAATTGCCCTGTGGAACAGAATTATTAATATGCCGAATGATAGGTTTACAAAAAAGTTTTTATCTGGGACCTCCAAAACCATGGCCCCTGGAGCAAGGACCAACAGAAAATATTTTGTAAAGCAAGAACACATTTTCTTCAATAAAGTGAGAGGTGATGCTCAACATATGAAAGAGAAACTATTTGCTATGTACAAACAGGATTGGACACCTAGAGTATAGTGTAAGCCCAAACTTAGAACTTACATATTGTTTAAGGATACTTATTGTACAGAAAGATAAGTTACTATGCCCCTTCCCAAACGTCAAAAATCCCTCTGTGCCCAGCTTTGAGCGGGAATATTACCACTGAGTATGGAAACTGGCCGATACCATGCAATTCCGGAGGAAAGTAGGATCTGTACAATGTGTAGCTTGGATGAAATAGAGAATGAATCACATTTTCTTTTTTACTGGCCCTTCTATGATGACTTCTGGGAAACTCTTTTTCGTAAAAATGTTTGACAAATCTCCTGAGGTCTTCTGGGAAAGGGATGAAATCAGAATTAAGCGGTAGGTATCTGAACTTGCGACTTTCACCAATCCTGGGCCAAGAGAAGAAAACAGTTCATAACCTTTATTACATTATTTCCTACTACTATATATGTTGTTTCTCTTCTGTCTCTGTCATCCATTGTATACATTTATTATGTGAAACTCTGTGCCCATATCAGATTCTTTCCCCAGCTGGCAGCAATTGTAGGCGACGCCCGGACTCTATTAAAACCCAAGTTCCGCCTCGCCGCCTTTGCTAGAGTGTCAGCGTTATCATTGCACTGTAGCCCGCAAGATCTGTAGCTAGAGAAGTGTTGAGGAATTACAACTCCAATTCTGAAATAGTTGGGACGAAGTGTAAATTGTGAATAAAATCAAAATGCAATCACTTTCAGATCACGAGTCCATATTCTATTTACAATAGAGCATAAATAACATTTCAAATGTTGAAACTGAGACATTTTACATTTTCATCCAAAAAATGAGCTTATTTCAAATTTTCTGGCTTCAACAGGTCTCAAAAAAGTTGGGACACAGGCAGAAAGCAGTAAATATCTAAGAGAATCAGCTGAAAGAACATTAAGCAAGTAATTAAGTTACCCGGCATCAGGTGTGTAACATGATTGGCTATAAAAGGGATGTCTTAGAGAGGCTGAGTCTCTCAGAAGTAAAGATGGCCAGAGGCTCTCCAACCTGTGAAGGCTTGCAGAAAAAAACTGAGGAATAGTTTAAAAACAATGTTCCTCAACTTCAAATTGCAAAGGCTTTGAAGGTCTCATCATTGACAGTGCATAACATCATCAAAAGATTCTGAAAAACTGGGAAAATCCCTGTGCGTAGGGGACAAGGCCAAAGATCTTTACTGGATGCCCGGGATCTTCGGGCCCTCAGACGCCACTGCATCACTCACCGGCATGATTCTGTCATTGACATTACTAAATGGGTACAGGAATACTTCAAGAAACCACTGTCTGTAAACACAGTCTGCCGTCCCATCCACAGATGCCACCTAAAACTCTATCATGCAAAAAGGAAGCCATTGTTGAGCATGATCTAGAAGCTCCGCCGTGTTCTGTGGGCCAAGGCTCATTTAAAATGGACTGCAGCAAAGTGGCAAAGTGTCTTGTGGACAGATTACTCCAAATTTGACCTTCTTCTTGGAAATCATGGGCGTTGTGTCTCTGGGCAAAAGAGGAGAAAGATCACCCCTCCTGTTATCAGCATTCAGTTCAAAAGCCAGCATCTCTGATGGCATGGGGATACATTAGTGCATATGGTGTGGGACACTTGCATGTTTAAAAAAGCACCATGAATTCTAAAAGGTATATAAAAGTTTTAGAGCAACATATGCTCCCCTCCAGAAGACATCTATTCCAGGGAAGGCCCTTTGTATTTCAGCAGGACAATGCAAAACCACATACTGCAGCTATTACAACAGCATAGCTTCGTAGTAGAAGGGTCCATGTGCTGAACTGGCCTGCCTGCAGTCCTGATCTTTCAACGATTGAGAACATTTGGCGCACAATCAGACGAAAAGTCCGTCAAAGGAGACCCAAAACTCTCCAGCAGCTGTAAGTGTGGGATCAAATTCCAATGGCTAAACTCAAGAAACTTGTCTCCTCGATGCCCAGATGCCTCCACTCTGTGTTAAAAAGAAGAGGGGATGCTACACCATGGTAAACAGGCCCCTTTCCCAACTTTTTTGAGACCTGAAGCAGCCATCAAATTTGAAATGAGCTCATTTTGTGGATCTAATTGTAAAATTTCACAGTTTCAACATTTGCTATGTTATTTCTTTTCTATTGTGAATAAAATACTGGCTGGTGTGATTTGAAAGTCAATGCATTTTGATTTTATTCACAATTTGTCCAAATTATTTCAGAATTGGGGTTGCAGTTGCAAAAAATAGGCGTGCAATGCACGGAATACCCCTCAGCCCGATGTCGAAGTTTTTGGAGACGCCCGCCCGCCCAACCGCACGAAGGATAGCAATACCCCGTAAGCCTTTAGGGCTGAGAGGTAATAAAAAGGAAAGTGTTAGTTAGTAGAGGGAATCTTTCTCTTCCCTTCTCTCTCTGTGCACCGTCTGGTGCTTTGTCTTTTTGTCACGGTTTCCAAGATTTTTCCTCTGTTTCGTACTGTCTAGCTTGCACTGCTTCCTTATTTCACTCGGACTAGATTTATGTGTTTGGAAGCGCGAGTCTCTCTCTCCTATTTTGTTTGTGTTTGTCTCTCTTACATTCCTGTACTTCCTTTCGTTCCAGTCACTGCATTTGGCGTCTCGAAACACCAGCCATCACAGTTCAGCATCTGTCGAGTTTCTTAATTTATACCTCCGTCTTCTAACTATATGTTTTATTTGCTACATACATTTTTCTATTTTTCGGTGTCTTGCAAGCCCACATGGGCTGGGCGCATTGCGCTAGACACGTAAATAAAGCTTCATTCATTCGGTAGTTTGACAGGGACAAAATTTGCTCTTTGCTAGAACTCTCGTTGAGAGTAACTAACCCAAAGAAAACCTACTAGCCCATTTATGGGTCAATCAAATGCAGCTGCTAAATTCAAACCTGTGGAACTTTGAGCCGATATTAAATTTGAGTGGAAATTGAAAGGTTTCCAACGATCCCAAATATACTCTGCTGAAAAACAGAAAAATGCATTTTTAATGATGTTGTGCAAATTTTCCATCTGATGCAATACTGTAGTGTTATGACATATCGGACTGCAAGAGATGACAGACAAAATCTTAAAACTTTAACAAATTTAATAAACAAAGTCTGATCAAGATTGATAATAACAAAAGAGAGATATTGACAGTCCCTTGAGATGGGGTTGCTTTGTTGCTATGTCCTGGGACAGGAAAATGCTCCAACACAGGCAAAAATCAACAAAAAGCTTCGCAGGTCTTGAAAAGAGTGTCAGGTCTGGTCAAATGTATCCTTCCACAATTTCTCCATGCAATTTCTCCCACTACTTTACTCTCAATTTTTCTCCTTTTATACTCTTTTCCAGCCCCCTCCTACCTTCCAGACTTTTTTCAATTCTCTGGGACTTTTCCCCTCTCAGACATGCCCAGGACATGCCCAAAAACCTAGCTCCAAACTGGGCTTAACAAAAAAAAGTCAACACTGCCATCTAGTATATATATATATATATTTATATATATTTATACCATGGTCTGGATGAATACTTTTTCTGATTGGCTGGCAGGTATGCATTAAAACTGTGGACCCGCACAGGTAGTTCCGCTACGGTCGTTTCACCATTCGAAATTCATCCACAAGCCAACTTGTAACTCTTGCAACGTTAGACCTGGTATTTGGCTAAGTACAACGGTAACCTAGCTGCTCATTTATCTCAAGTAAATTTAGCGGCGTTACATAAGTTGCATCCTGCGGGGCGGTTAACTATAGGTACTCAAGCGATAATGACCGGAAATATTATAGCAGTGAAGTAATCAGGCTTTATTTATTGAACAATTGTAATTGTGTATGGTTACAAAGGAAGGTAACGTGTCCACTTCATGTGTCAGCAACTGCTGACAGTTCGCTAGCTACGTGCGGTGCCAGCAGACTGATTTCAGCTCGCTGACTGCGGAAACCGTCATAAGTTCATTGTAATTGTGGGTAGCAAGTTAGATACAGTCTGCATAATCGCACATAATGTTGCGTTATGAAAAATCTCCATTTCAGTAGGAATCCGTAATCAAATCAGCTGGTAAACGGATGTAAGCGTGCGCAAAAAATTCTTTCTCCATGAACGTAAGATGAACTAAGATAGCTGGTTCAATTTAACTTGGCCCATAGTAGGCTATTGGGTATGAGAAGGCGCGGCGCCTGTTTAATGATTACCAGCTCGTTTTTTTTGTTTTTTTTTTTTTAGAGCAAATGTAAAACTTTCACCAAAAATTTCAGAATGCTGCGAGTTGATATTACTAGCAAATGACCATGGTATAAGCGGGATAATCAACTCGAAGGTGAGCATTCCACGGTTTTAATGCACTTCGCAGAGGCAATTATTAGCATTAAAACCGTAGAATGCACACCTTCTCGTTAATTATCCCTTACATATACATATAACACAATATGCTAATAAACATGTGATATATACACATACTCAAACACAGGATAAGCAATCAGCAATTACATTGTCAGTACCCTTTATATGCTTAATTTCCAAGTCAAACTCCTTTCACTCCAATTCAACAATCTCCGATTCTTGTTTTTCATCTTACTCAAAAACATTAACGGATTGTGGTCTTGTGGTCAGTATATACACTGCTCAAAAAAATAAAGGGACCACTTAAACAACACAATGTAACTCCAAGTCAATCACACTTCTGTGAAATCAAACTTTCCACTTAGGAAGCAACACTGATTGACAATCAATTTCACATGCCGTTGCGCAAATGTCAACAGACTTTTTGTGGAGTTTTGCCGTTGCGACTGGGTGACCGCATTTGCATCCAGCTCTCCAGTGGTCATAAAGTTGTGCCAGGCGAAAAACAACCTCGTCCATTCAAGACGTCTAATGGTGAGGAATTGATATACAAGTCACAGTTTTTGGGTGGACTATCCCTATAAGCGCGCCATACATTTCATCTAATGATCATCATAACGGTAATCGCCCAGGGCCTAGGGCAAACATGGAAAGCAGAAATGGCTCCTGATTGCTCCATGCGTCATTTAAGGCCCTGTCACACTCTAGCGTATAGAGCCAGCGTATGAGGAACGTATGGACTTTTTTGGCATACGCTGACATACGCTGAAACACGCTAGGTGTACGCTGTAATACGTTTCTAGTACGCCGGGGTACGTCAGTGTACGCTGATGTACGCTGACGGCCAAAAAATTTTTTTAACATGCACAAAAATTTTCAGCGTATGCCGACGTATGAATTTTACGCTCCTCATACCTTCCTCATACGCTGAACACGCTAGAGGTACGCTGAAGGTACGTTACTCATACGTTGAGTACGCTTCTCATACGTTGAAATTGAGTGGGTCAGGAAACCTAGCGTTAGAGGAGCGTATAATGAACGTGTGTCTGACGTGTGTCTTACGAATGGCTAACGTTATGATGGTAGTTCTAACGACAGTCTAACGTACTCAACTTATGCCTAACGTGTTCTGAGCGTACAGCCAGCTTATCCAATGCGTATTACATGCGTATTTCCAGCGTATGGGGGGTATATAAAGTCTCACATTTCCAAATCTGTATCAGTTTGTACCAGCAGTTCAGAGATGGAGGTTGCTGTGCTGCAACATCACCAAGATTTGGTACATTTGGCAGTTGAGTATGCAAGACACAGAAGAAGAAGAAGGCGTAGAATGAGACGGGCAATCTGGGTGAAACCTTGGAAACCTTGAAACCGCTGTGTACACTCCTCACACGTTAGGCTGACGTTCCGCATACGTTTGTCATACGTCGGAGTTACGCTCACATACGCTACTCATACGCTGACGGTACGCTAGTCTCACGTTACTCTAACAGTCATTAACCAAAAATCGACCTCATACGCTGAAAAGTTGTGCGTGTAAACAATTTTTCGTAATATTCGATTCGTTCCTCATACGCTGGCTCTATACGCTAGAGTGTGACAGGGCCTTTAGGAGATAAACCTACAATTTTTTTCTTTCTTTTTTTTTAACTCGAGGCATTTATCGTAGGATAGATACCTGGAAATTTCATTCAAATGTAAATTTCCAGGTATCTAGGCTACGATAAATAGGCTACCGAGTGCTCGGGAAAAAACGGTAGGCTTATTTCCATTTTACCATGACTCTTGTCAGCACCCCTACGAAAAATTGGCGTGCTAGATATGACACAGTTCGATGTCGCTTTGCCAGGAAGCCAACTAGCTCGCTAACGAGCACGACAGTGTACGCATAGAAAGAGAACTGCGCCCTTTTTAGCTCGCAATACCAGTTGGCTATGTAGCTAAACACATTGGCGCGTTACCTATACTATCGCCAGCTCGGTAGCGAAACTAGCTCGCTAGCGGGTAAGACTGTACGCAAACTGTAGCCTTATTTTGCCGGCGTGATTATGACGAGGTCTTCTTGACCCAGTGCGAGGTAGTTTACCGGGGAATAGATATTTGGTGTTTACCAATCAGAATGCGTAATTCGCTTGAATGAATGGTAGAATTTCTGATAGCGTCATACACGTCATACACGTCTTTATTACGTGTTTATTCAAACGCATTATATATAAGAAGCAGTAGCGCGTCTAACAGTTAGGGCTGGTATAGCTGGTAAGCAAAGCTATACAAAAGAAGCGCAACTGTTTACTGATCTAAAGCTAAAGCTAGTGAGACCGCGAGAGGGCAAAATGACGCAGAAGGCGAAGAAATCCGTGTTCTCCGTTTCCAAACTCGGGGAGCAGGTGAGCAGCCAGGACGCACCTCTGTATTCCGTTTTCATTAGCGAAGTTGCTAACTGCCAAAATGTAACGCTAATTCAGCCATGATAACATACCGTATCATCAGCAACAAATTGATATTTTCGTTAGAATTAGCAGAAGTGAGTAGTTTTACTATGTTTCGTTTTCATTAATTCAATGCCGCTCAAGGAACTGAAGAACTAACCTACAATATGTATCCATGAATACAAAAACTAATTCGTATTAAAACATGTACCGTCCCTGCTACATATGACTTCATCTTTGTTATCTGTAGTTTTTTTCTTCTTCTCTATAATCTTAAAAACTTTATTGCTTTCAGATGTACCTGAGAACGGGCCGTTTCGACTTGACGGCCCCACCCAAGCACATTAAGAGACCAACTTGCACCCCACTGCATGATCGTCATCTCCGAAACTACTACTTCCGCAAGGATGAGAAGGATATTGAGGAGAAGAAAACTCAGGAAATCGCTGCTGACAATAAGGCAAGATTCAGGCTCTTCATCACCTTACAGTCCTATGAACCGCTAATAACCTCACAGCATTATACGCCTGGACAGGCTGCTCATAACCTTGTAGCAGAATCCGCAGAATGAGCATAACCAGAGGCGAGTTCAGAACCGCAGGCGCCCGCGCTGATTCTGTACGGAGTCGAGCGCTCGGTCTGTAATCAAAATGGCGACGCACAGCGAAAGTTAATGGGTGCATCTCAAAGCCAAGGCTGAATACTGTGAAGGCTGCATTTTTAGGGGTTGTCGCGTAATTCTATCCGCCAAACTAACAGAACCTCATGTCATCTCCGTTAAACAGTTTTGTTTTAAGCGAGTCGTCACTGGTTTCTTTAACTTTAACCATAATTCTAGCCCCTGAACCTAAACCAACCCTAAATTTAACCTCGTCTCTTACCTTAAATGTCAGTTTAGTGAATGGACGTAAGTGACGACCCCTAAAAATGCAGCCTTCAAAGGATGCAGCCTACGCTTTGAGATGCTAACTATAGTATCAGCCAAATAAGTTTGATTAAAAATGTACATTTGAAGTTTAAAGTAGATGATGACATTCTAACACACTTTTGACAATAATTGAAGTGTATATGACCTTGTATTTATTTTCGTGTTGAGAATTGCTATTACTCGAGTCTAGGACTGTACAGTTTGAATTACACTGTATAATCTTCACTCTAAAATGTAAATCTACAATTTTTATTGGAACTAATACTCTGGTGATTAGTGGACGTAGACATTTTTTGTTTGGAATCATATCAACTTAGTCATTTCATAAATATACTTTTATAATATTTTAACCTTGGAGTTCCATTTTTAAGAAATGTTTGCTTCTAAATGCAGAGATTTGTGTCCTCTGATCATAACAATACTGAAAACAAATGTCACTAGAGCAGCGTCACGTTATTGCTCAAGAAATGGCATTTTAAAGCCATAAATGTTGTCATACTGCTCAGATTTAATACATTTTTTGTACCCATATGAAAACGTGAGATTGTGCCATTTTCACAGTACTTCAGTTCTGATAATAGCATGATAAAAACTTCATTTTTGTCAAGTAGAAAGGTGTAAGAAACATAGATCAGAATTGAAGAAAAATGTTGAATATTTTTAATGCATTGTTGCTGTTTTTCTTTGAAGCTAATGCCATTTCTTTTCTTTTGTACCTTTTATGGTGAATTACCTGTATTTACCTCGTGTTAAACAGGTGTGAATAGGCACAACACTGCTCAGTGAAATCAAGTCTTGCTGTCAACTCAGGAGAGAAGTATTTCTCATGTTATAGTCAGTCACTGTGGTCACTGTGAAATCACAAAAAAACTCATGCTGTGGTATCACCCGTGACATCACTGTGACATCATTGTGACATCAAATTGTTGACTGGGGAGCATCCGCGGGCGCCCGCGATTCTGAACACGCCTCAGGCCACCTTATAACCATAATTGCATTATTAGCCGAGCCATGCTGCTAATGACGTTACAGCCGGTGTTCTGACAAATTTTGCTACCCATCAGAATATGCTCCCTCGCGGTTCTGCGCTTGCGCAAATCTAAAATCTCGGGCTCTTTCCTCACTCTTATCTTAAGTATCTTCAAAAATCATAAAATAAAATTCATTTTCAGGGTGCATTTCTACCTGTAAGCGTACATATATTTGCATGTACATGCTGGGGTGTCCTGAAAATGCAGAAATTAGATGATAATGGCGTATATGGGCATATATCTTCAAACAGACTTATCCAACTCGTTACAAAATATGCGTATGTTATAAAAAGCTAACAAACAACAAAGTAAATACTGTAAACTGATTCATATTGCACTATCAAGGCGAAAACAAAAACTTTGTTCAAACTTCAAGCTTTGCATGAAGGTAGCATTTTTTGACAAGGTAGCAAAATTTGTCAGAACCCCGGTTACAGCTCTAAGACCCTGACTATGCTGCTAATAACATAGTAGCACTATTGGGTGAACCATGCTGCTTATAACCGTACCGCAATGTTACCCTAACCTTGCGACAAATAACCTTAAAGCACTATTAGCCTTGCCATGCTGCTAATAAGCGTACATCACTATGACCCTGACCAGTGGCGCCGCCAGGATTTAATTTCATAGTACGCACAGACCCATTAGAACATGGCTGAATAATAAATGCAGCCAAAGCGTTACAGCACTGGGCCTTCATTCAGAGTGCGAACCTTTCAGCACTATTATCCTAACCACGCTGCTGATGACCTTACTGTTCCATTAGCCCCACCATGCTGCTGATAACCTTAAAGTACTATGACCCTGACCTTGCATTAGCCTAATCATGCTGTTATAGCACTATGAGTCTCACCAGGCTGCGTGTACCTTAACTCTGTCTGTCCAGGCTGTTCATGACTTTACAGCACTATGAGCCTGACCAGGATACTCGTGACCTTACAGTACCATGAGAGCAATTTTGTAAGAGCATCATAATTATATTTACTGTCTGTTTCCCCTACAGGTGAAGTGCACATTGAGGGAGGACAGAAAAGACCAGTGGTATCTGCGGTCGGGAAGGCTCATCAACGAGCGTGATCACAAAGAGATGGAGGTGAGAGCCGCTGTGCTCAGTGATTCACAACGATGCCTGAAAACAGAATAAAATGAGAAGTATTCTGTTGAAACTTAATATCAATAAACTAATTAGCAATATTTATTACACAACTGAGTACTTTTTCACATCATACAAAAAAAAAACTAATTAATCAGGCATCGTTGTCAGAACTTGTTCCGTTGTCAGCTGCATGATTTGCGCACATCTATCATGCAGCTAGTAGGGTTTACATGTAAAGCAGTACACATTACACAACCTAAAGCACATATAGCCCTGACAATGAAAAGGTGAAACTGATCATCATTTTATGTAATCTGGTGCAAAGTGGTTGCTGAATTACTCCATAAGTGTCATTGTTGTTCAGTTGTGTGGGTGGCACAACCTCCACTCATCTGACATCATTGGATAGAAGACATTGTTATGTAATACCGAATGCTATTTTTAATAAAAGAGTGTTAAGCAATTGTTTTAGAATTGCCGATTTATTCTTGGTTTCCTTTTCTTTGGGACACACTGTGTGTCTGCTCCAGAGAATGAAGATGAGGCAGTTTTTGGAGCAGCATCAGGAGGGGCAGGAGATGACCCTGGCCGATCTGAGGGAACAGATGCTGGATCAGTACGTGGAGTATTTGCGGCCGGTCCTGAAAGCAGAAAGAATGCGGTACGCAACTCGCTTGCACTAACCCGCATCATTCTGATGAGACTAACTTTGACCATGCAAACGTGCTATGCTTACCTCAGTTCTGTCTATACTAACATGCTATGGTAACTCTAATCCTGACTTTATATGTTATGCCAACCCCAAATCTGACCATACTTACACGCGATACCAGTCCAATTCCTCTCCATACTGATGCTAAGGTAATTCTAAGATTCACCATACTGTTCTGTTATGCTAATGCTAGTCCTCAACACACAAATACTGTGTGCTGTCACTAAGTCTGGATGAGAGGGACAAAAATGTATGTATTTCAAACTTTTAGATTATAACAATATTTATCACATAACTGTAGTACTTTTACCACAGCTCTAGCCGATTACATATTTTTGATATGGGAAATGTCATTTTTACGAAAATTTCATTGGCTGAGCCCGTGGGCACTGCATTATGTCACGCTGTTAATATTTAGCCAAACTGAATACTGAGAGTAACGTTGTCAAATCAGTTTGGCTTAGCGCTGTTAGCGCTGACGGTTAGCAGAGTGATGGAGTTAGCACAGTGCTAACAAACAATGGATGCTTACGGAAATAACAATAGTTTTCTATTTCAATTATGCAATTAATTTATGTGATAAACATAATCTTATACTCTTGGATCTGTCATTTGAAAGTTATTAAACTCATTGAGTAAATTTGGGTTTGTTGCTTGCTAAAGCTCACAAGAAATGCAAAATTCACTCAACTTGTTTCATGACTTTCATATGACATTTGTGTAAGATACTGAATATATCACGGGATATACTTTTTCTCCTAATTTCAACAGAACTTGCTTCATAAGTACGACCACCATCTACAACCTCAGTTCCAAAAGAACTGGGACTGTGTGTAAACTGCTGAGAAAAGCAAAGTTAAATTATTTGTAAATCCTCTTTTACTGTTTTATAGCAGCACCGTTCTTGTGACTAAAGAAGAAAATGAAAAGAATATGACAATGGACACGCAAACTGTTTACCAGCAGTTGCTATATGAGGCATTTAAAAATAGCTAATGACCATCCATGATGAAGTTGTCGACTACACACTACTCATTTTGTTTTTTACCTCTGTTCAATTGAAGTACTGGTCACTGTTTTTATTTACCATTTAACACATTTTCTCAGTTCTGGAATTTAAGGTGTAATAAGAATTTGGGTGCGAGATTGATTAGGCAAGGTTGAAATCAGTCAACCGGCTTGTGCTGGTTTCATAGTAGACTTGGGTCAATCAGCCCTCCTTAATGCCTGGACATGTTTAAAAGGCTAAATGTTTTGCACTCATGCTGCAAAGTCAAGTTCAAATTTTTCCTCCGCCAGTATGGCAAATTCAATTCATGGCACATGCTTCTAACTGTATATTGTTTTTTTTTGATATGTTGCCCATTTCTAAGTGCAACCCTTTTGAAGTTGTTTAAAAGTAATCAATAAAAAGTGACTAAATCTGTACTTTTTCTGTTCTTGAAAGGTGGAGAAGGATCGACTTTGACGATGAAGAATTAGAGTTGGTAAGAATTGCGTTCAGATCTGGGCCAAATAATGCACTTTACTGTGTGTGTGTGTGTGTGTGTGTGTGTGTGTGTGTGTGTGCGCGCATGTGTGAGTGTGTGTCTGTGTATGTGCGTGCATTTGTGTGCATGTGAGTGTGTGAGCACTGTGGTGTGCCTTTGTTGCGTGTGTTTGTGTGTGTTCTGTGGTGTGTGTATGTTTTGTTTTGTGATGACAGCCTGTGCATGTGTCCCCTCTGTTGTGTGTATGCGTGTGTGTGTGTGTGTGTCTGTCTGTCTGTGTGTCCATGCGCGTGCGCACGTATGTGTGTGTACTGTGGTGTTTGTGTGTATGCTGTGGTGAGTTTGTCTCCGTATGTGTGTGTATGTGTGTGTTACGATGACAGCCTGTGCGTGTGTATCCTGTGGTGTGTGTGTGTGTGTGTGTGCTGTAACACACTTTGCTCTGTATGCTTGTTCACTGCCCCCTGCTGTGTGGCTGCAGGAACTGCAGGGCTGTAAAGCAAAAAAGCGCAAAGAGCTGCGCTTAATACAGTCAGAGGTTCAGCACGAGTGGAACAGAGAACAACGACTGAGGGAGGAACGGGAGAGGAGGGAGAGACAGGTGAGCTCCTCACCTGTCACAATATACAGTCTTCGGCACTTTTACAGTCATTTTGTAAGGCACATGCTTGCAAAAATGATGGAACTACATACACTATATTACCAAGAGTATTTGCTCACCTGCCGTGACTCACATATGAACTTAAGTGCCATCCCATTCCTAACCCATAGGGTTCAGTATGATGTCGGCCCACCTTTTGCAGCTGTTACGGCTTCAAGTCTTCTGGGAAGGCTGTCCACAAGGTTGAGGAGTGTGTTGATGGGAATGGGAATTTTTGACCATTCTTCCAAAAGCGCATTGGTGAGGTCACACATTGATGTTGGTCGAGAAGGCCTGGCTCTCAGTCTCCGCTCTAATTCATCCCAAAGGTGTTCTATTGGGTTCAGGTCAGGACTCTGTTCAGGCCAGTCAAGTTCATCCACACCAGACTCTGTCATCCATGTCTTCAAGGACCTTGCTTTGTGCACTTCTGCACAGTCATGTTGGAGGAGGAAGGGGCCGCTCTAAACTGTTCCCACAAGGCTGGGAGCATGGAATTGTACAAAAGGTTTTGGTATCCTGAAGCATTCGAAGTTCCTTCCACTGGAACCAAGGGGCCAAGCCCAACTCCTGAAGAACAACCCCACACCATTATTCCTCCTCCACCGAATTTCACACTTGGCACAATGCAGTCCGAAATGTACCGTTCTCCTGGCAACTCCAAACCCAGACTCGTCCATCAGATTGCCAGATGGAAAAGTGTGATTCATCACTCTATAGTCCAGTGGCGGCTGCTTTACACCACTGCATCCGGCGCTTTGCATTGCACTCGGTGATGTATGGCTTGGATGCAGCTGCTCGGCCATGGAAACCCATTCCATGAAGCTCTCTGCGTACTGTACTTGGGCTAATCTGAAGGCCACATGAAGTTTGGAGCTCTGTAGCAGTTGACTGCAGGAAGTCGGCGACCTCGTTGCACGATGCGCCTCAGCATCCGCTGACCCCTGTCCGTCAGTTTACATGGCCCACCACCTCGTGGCTGAGTTGCTGTTGTTACCAAACTCTTCCATTTTTTTATATTATAGCTGAAAGTTGACTGTGGAAAATTTAGGAGCGAGGAAATTTCAGGACTGGATTTGTTGCACAGGTGGCATCCTATGACAGTTCCGCGCTGTTGACAGTGAATTCCACGAATTCACTGAGCTCCTGAGAGCGGCCCATTCTTCCACAAATGTTTGTAGAAACAGCCTGCATGCCTATGTGCTTGATATTATACACCTGTGGCCAGGCTAAGTAACTAGGACATCTGATTCTGATCATTTGGATGGGTGATCAAATACTTTTGGTAATATAGTGTTTGTCAGACTCCATACCTACCCCTGTGAAACTCATGACCTACACCTGTCCCCAGGTCAGTACTGTCAGCTTGAATGGGCTCACATCTTGGGCTTATTACCTTACATCATTGTCAGGCTGTGCATCACCAGATAGCACTATAAGCGTAAGCTTCAGCAGATTGTAAGTGCACATGAAGTTGTGTTTGGGAGGTTACTGTATGTCACATTGCTTACGATACATACTCTGTTGTTTCAGAAATGTGCTAAAGAGCAGCGTAGGGCTGCTCACCTGAAGCAAAAGCTGCTCGAGCAGGTCCAGCGCGCAGAGAAATCTGCACTCAATGAAATAAACAAGAAGCGTAACCCGCCACGCCGAAACGGCATCACCACAGAGGTAACAAACGTCACGCCATCCACAGGCATTCAGATTGATTTTAGTTCGATTTTCCGCCGCACATAGGAGTGGCGCTTCTCTTGTTTCCCGGAATTCGGCCGTAGTATTCATGTTATTAGCATAACAATCATCAGATGATCATGCCAACTCGTAAAAGAAGACTTCAGCAGGTGGAAAAATCGGTGAAAAAGGAATGTCGTTCCATCTGAATTTTCCTGCTCGGAACAATAAATCACCAAAAGTGTTGACCTTGGATGATAACTTGAATGATGAGATTTTAATAACGCAGATAGCGGTTGTTTGGCGAGAAGTCTGTCGTGTAAATATAACACTTGAGCAGCGATGTATTTGTTCACGCCATGTTGCCGAAACCAACTGTGGCGTGCAACCAAAATTTTATCGCAAAAAGAGATTTAGTCCCATTTCAAGGTTAATCTGCCCTTGCATCATGCTTCATAGGCCTGTCTGCCAGTTAGGCTCGTCAGGTGACATTTTGGGGCTATTTTCTTGTTTGGATCAGTGATACCCGGCACGAGATGGGATTGTCTGCAGTGATCAGATTAGGTGGATTCGCATCACAGAATGCAAACCTCTCCCATTGTTATGTGGTCTAGGGCGTCGCAAGTTTGCCACTGGCCTCTCCCGAAACATGCACAATGATCTCTGATCATCCAGATGTTGTGATGTCAAATGTGACCAAGTTGGAGAGTGCCTTGTCTGACTGGATTTTAATGGGAATGGATCCTTTCACATCTGGGATCAAGTTTTAACGTCATATGCTACACACTGTTTTCAACTGGCACCTTCATAGCCAGTTATTTTAACTGTAATTTTACAATCAATTTTTGACAGAGGTTCCTTGTATGTTAAAGGGATATTTCAACATTTTGGCAGTTTGGCCTATTGCCATAATCCCTATGGTCATATGAGTAGGTGGATTACTTTCAGTGATGTGATGTATGGCTTGGATGCAGCTGCTCGGCCATGGAAACCCATTCCAAGCTTCAGCAGATTGTAAGTGCACATGAAGTTGTGTTTGGGAGGTTACTGTACGTCACATTGCTTACGATACATACTCTGTTGTTTCAGAAACGGGCTGCAGAGCAGCGTAGGTCTGCTTTCCGGAAGCAAAAGCTGCTCGAGCAGGTCCAGCGCGCAGAGAAATCTGCACTCGATGAAATAAACAAGAAGCATAACCCACCATGCAGAAACAGCATCACCACAGAGGTAACAAACGTCACTCCGTCCACAGGCATTCAGATTGATTTTAGTTCGATTTTCCGCCGCACATAGGAGTGGCGCTTCTAAGGGCTGGGCGATATGGATTAAAACTCATACCCCGGTATTATTAGTCTGACTGGCGGTATACGGTGTGAAAAAGATATTTCATACAGAGCAAGAAAAGTGATTCATTTTACTCAACATCATCAGTAAATCAAAACCTATTTTATTTTTTTTTATTTACAAAACCTTACAGATTTTCTTTCTCTGCTCAAGAAGGCACAGCTGTGAAAATAAATGTAAGCAGCATATCTTTTCTGATGGAAAGCGATACACATTTATGTAAAATCAAATCTCTACAACAATAGTCTATACTTCATACAAATAGGCATAATTCTGCTCATACAGAGCTCCAGAGCTGTGCAAATAACAAAACAGTAAAGAGCATTGAAGTAGCTACAGGCCAACCCTGAATGAGAACCTAGGCCTTATGTTTCACATGAAAAGAGATTCAAATAAAAATACCAAAAATGGTTAATTGATACCTAAATGTATACCTCTGCTCCTGCAGAGCTGTGTGAAAGTCAAAAACGTAAACGGATTCAATAGGCCGACCCTGGCTAAGAACACCGGCCTGCGGCTGTGCATGAACACAGATTTAAATAAGGGAAAAAATCATTCAAGAATAATCAAGTGGCAATTGAAGACACGGCTTCTCTCCCCCATGCGATCCAACAGCGACAAAATAATGGGCGACATCAGGGCTACCAACTTTCTACGCATTCTCATGCATATGGCGTAGGTCACACGCTTTTTGAAGGCATATTCACCGAAGTCACCAACTGTTCAATCAGTGCGTACATTTGAGATTCTTACGCATAATTTAAGTCCTTGTGCATGGCATTTTATTTCCCCTGCATAACGGTGAATTTCACCAACACGGAAAGCAATGACGACTCTGGACCTCTTGAACTTTTTAAAATTGGGGATTAAAAGCAATGCATTTGTTTCATGATCGTTTTTACTGTTTGAATGGAATAAGACTATTTGAAATGTCTTTATGCCATTACATGGCTTCCAATTCCCGAGTAAAGAAGGAAATCGATCATGACTCCCGAATTCTATGTCACTAGTGGGAAAATGAACCGTAATGCACATGAAACTGATTAACTATCAGGCACAACGACTGTAATTCTGTAAGAGAATCTCTTAAATGCGCATTAACTGAATAATTGCTGACTACAGCACTGGAACGTGCTAATCAGAAGCGCGAGACTCGCGCGGAATGCGTGAGAGTTGGCAGCTCTGGCAACATTCAGTGCAGAAAGATAATTTAATTATAAATAGGTCTGTGCACTAGCACTCAGCTACGGTCATTTTTTTCCAGCGAGAGCGGCATTTTAGAATTCTTTTGCGAATGAAGGTAATTTCGGTGCCAAATACTACACCTGTTTTTGCAGCACGGCCACGCAACTGGCTGTAAAACAAAAAGAGACAGCTGTCCGATGGGAAAATGTTAACGAACGAAAGCACGTACTTTTCACCAGAATTACCCTCATTCGCTGAAGAGCTCTGAAATATAGTCGCCGAGTGCCGGTGCATAGACCTAATTATAATTAAATTATTTTTCTGTACTGAACTGAATGTAGCCCATTATTTTGTCGCTGTTAGATCGCATGGGGGAAAGCCGTGCCTTCAATTGCCATTTGACTTTTCTTGTATTGGAAAACGTTTTAAAAAAAGGAATACCATCTAGACTTAGCCAAGACTGTTGTCAATAAAGGGATGGATATATTCCCCCGAATTTTCAGGTCTAGCCCCAGCCATTACGAGTTCTCTCCCAGTCGGCAGTCAACGTGTTAAGTGACAATAGTTCAAGTGACAAAGAGCGCTTAATAAAATAAGTGACAATTTAATAAACAGTGGACAAAAAAGAAGAGACCAGTAAAGTTAAAGAGAACTGCAACAAGCCACCTCACGCAACCGTGATGGACAGGCTACACATCACAATACATCCACCTTTTGAAACGACTTGCTTGCGACAGGTTTTACAGATAGCGTCATGTTGCTCCTCGGTATATATCTAAAATACCTTCGGAACCAGCTCCTGTTCATCATCGACCGCCATACTATTGTCTGCTAAGTTGCTCGCCTCTACCGGCAGTCATGTTCATGGAAACTGTTGTGTGACGGGGAGCGACCGACCTGCACACGCAAGGGGCGGAGCTTGAAGGCCCCGAGCAGTGAAAGCTGCCTGAAAATGCCTGATCGGAAAGTAGCAGAGTGACGTACACATAATAATATAATAAATAATAAAACACCGGTATGGGGCTATTGTCTCAAATTCAAACCTCCTTCAAAATTATACCGGTGTAAGACATAAAACCGGGATACCGCTCAGCCCTAGCGCTTCTCTTGTTTCCCGGAATTCGGCCGTATTATTCATGTTATTAGCATAACAATCATTAGATGATCATGCCAACTTGTAAAAGAAGACTTCAGCAGGTGGAAAAATCGGTGAAAAAGGAATGTCGTTCCATCTGAATTTTCCCGGTCGGAACAATAAATCACCAAAAGTGTTGATCTTGGATGATAACTTGAATGATGAGATTTTAATAACGCAGATAGCGATTGTTTGACACCTGTCCCCAGGTCAGTACTGTCAGCTTGAATGGGCTCACATCTTGGGCTTATTACCTTACATCATTGTGAGGCTGTGCATCACCAGATAGCACTATAAGCGTAAGCTTCAGCAGATTGTTGGTGCACATGAAGTCGTGTTTGGGAGGTTACTGTATGTCACATTGCTTACGATACATACTCTGTTGTTTCAGAAACGGCCTGCAGAGCAGCAAAGCGTTGCTTACTGGAAGCAAAAGCTGCTCGAGCAGCTCCAGCGCTCAGACAAATCTGCACTGGATGAAATAAACAAGAAGCGTAACCCGCCTCGCAGAAACAGCATCAGCACAGAGGTAACAAACGTCACGCCATCCACAGGCATTCAGATTGATCGGGCGAACATGACAGCAAACATCAGCAAACATTACGAAAGTGAACGGTACAGGTCCCTCCCTCCTTCAAAAACCCCCTTCAATACTCATCAAAGTGATGCGCGGGTCGAGGTTTTTTTAACACCTGCACCAACCCGACCCGACGTGACAGCTACCCCGCCCCGCCTCGCCCGCCCCACTAAAACTCGTACTGATTTTAATCCAGAACCCAACCCGACCCAACTCAAAAAGGAGGCAAGAGGAAAAGAATACAGTGGGTATGTGTGACATGATTTGCAATGGAAAAAAACGATTCCTCTGTTTCGCTATGGATTTGAGTGGAGCACAACATACATTTGGCTTTTGGCTGGAATTCTTTATACAAAGTTTAGGCTCTGTCTATTAATTGAACCTTATTGTTATTTCTGATCTTTGCAACCAAACGAAATGCCATCAGGCAAAATATTGCTAACAGGCTGTTTTATTGGAACAAAATTAACATGACAGTGGCGCACTGGCGCGATCGCCTACTCTCTCATACAGTAATCCAAACAGGTTCATACTGCCTGTAGTAACTAATTTACGTTCACGTTCTTATTTTTCAAACAGAAAAGGTTTTATCCTACCTTGACATGTTTCGACGGGATACTCCCGTCTTCTTCAGAAGAGTCACTGATGTTACGAGTGACGCCTCTTATCAGCTGATGTTACAGTGTTGCGATATCTTGTCTACGTGGAAATTTTTTTTCCTCATATATTTATTTCAAGATTGTTTTGGGGGGGCTTTTAGGCTATTTTTTCAACTCAGCTTATAATTTAGGCCGAGGCGTATTTTTTCTCAAACTATGCAAAAACAAAATCGCGTCAACAGTTCCAGGGTTTAAGCGATTACGGCGCGCTTCCTGGACACTGCCAGCTGAACTGAAGGTTCGCTCGCTTGTTGCGCTAGTTGCTGGGACGCAGAGGACTGCTTTGGCCACCATGGAGTTTTACACGATTATTCTTTGTCTCATGGTATGGCAATTATTGACAGCAGGACTAAGTTTATGACCATACATGCTCCAGTAATGAAAAGTTACCTATTCATTTGGGTGATATTTGTATAGAATGGTGTTATAGAAATATATATCTAAGAAGTGTCTTTACTGCCAATGGCAGCACACGCTCTGCTGTTAGAGAACACGTAGCTGATAAATGGAAGCACCTCAACAAGTTGATTTTATTTTTGAATAAGAATCGTGATATGCCTTTCACTGTAAAGTGGCGAAAAAGTGTTTTGTTTATGTTTTGTTTGGACCCACAGGTCAATAAAATTACGTCTACTATATAATATTTCGGTGCTGACTGCAGAACGATATAATATATATATATATGAGCTATCATTCAACCTTTAGATCCTTAGTCTGTTATGGCCCAAATTTGTTATTACATTTATGACTGCAAGGGATGACAGACGCAATTTTAAAACTTTAACAAATTTAATCAAACAAAGACTTTTAACTAATCTACTATCCACTCTACTGACCAAGATTGATATATACAAGAAAAAAAATATTTACAGTCCCTTTTATGGGGTTGCTTGGTGATGTCCTGGGTGAGGAAAATGCTCCAACACAGGCAAAAATCCACAAGAAACTTCACAGGTCATGAAAAAAGAGACAGGTCTGGTCAAATGTATCCTTCTCCTTGCAATTTCTCCTACTACTCCACTCCCTCAATTTTCCTCCTTATATACTCTTTTGCAGACCCCTCCCACATTTAGACCTTTTTTTTCTAATTCTCTGGGACTTGTCCCAGACAGGCCCAAGACATGCCCAAACTTAGCTCCAGTCTCGGCTTAACATAAGAAATGTCAATACTGCCATCTAGTGGCTTCTATTCGCATTACAAGTCGAACTGTGGAGGATTAAGCTGCGCACCAGTGAGTGCGTGTACATCAAGAGTAAGAAGAGGGATAGGTACAATTGGCATTCTATCTGCTTTAAGGTAGCGTTACATCGTTCGACAAGGGCATATTACCTAGGCTGTATGTCTAGAGCCCAATAGCCTATTATACTTTTTATTCGCAATTTCTTGGGAATTAGATGTCGCCACTGTTTGGCCCAACTCGCCCGCACCCGCTAAATGTTATTAAAATATTGACATGCCCCGCCCGACCCGCGAGACCCACAGGTTCCGGGCCGACCCATGCATCACTACAGTGCGCAGTGCGCACCTCAGATGTTGCGAGTAGTTGCAGTGAACATACACTTTTGAAATCACTCCACCCAGCCGGTACGTCAGGAATGTAGTTCCGGTTTTCCACTTGCCTTGAAAATAACTCTGTTTCATAATTATTCATTATTATTTCATAGCGTGGTGAACGTGCTGGTCTCAACTTGTCCACCAGAGCGTTTTTGAGTTGCTGGATTGCATATTTGATGAGTTTTTAAGGGAGTTAAAGGAGGAAGGAGGGAGGGACCTGTACCGTTCACTTTCGTTATGTTCGCTGAGCAGCTCGCATCCCCCCCGACAGATAACTATAGGTAACGTTCCTACTCATGTAACTATGGCAATTATCGCAATAAGCCAATTTGGCAAAATCTTGAAATGTAAACCACAGTTAAATGACCACAGGACTCTACTTACAGTTAAAATATCAAGTAGAAAAAACATTAATTAAAAACTGCTAAATTCAGTTACTGTATAACAGTGCAGTAAAGTATAGATGACAGCTGTATTGCAGGTTACAAGTAGTTTACAGAAATTTCACTGGGAAACAGAAGTGTTCTGTATTACATTAGGATTGTTTGGGGTAACCTATAGTTCGGGGATTGTTTTCTGTTGTTGCTTGTTTTTGCTTGACCCCCCCCCCTTGATTGGGTTAATCCTTTTATTTTTCTTTATAATAAATAAAGCTGACCTCTCATGGGGGGGTTGTTAGGGGTAAATTTGATGCTTTTTGGAAATTATTTGTTTAGCTTTCAGAGCGGAGCTGTATTTCTTTTGTTATTGTAATTTGTCAATATGAAAGAATTAAAAGCTTTTTTTAAGTCATTTGAAATCTGCAGAAGGCAGGTAGGGTTACATCCACAGAGCAAGGAAAGTGACAGGTGTTAGGAATGAAGGCATCCAAGTTACCTCTACAAATGAACTGCCCTTTCCTGGCTGGCTGTAGCTTGCTTGTTACGACCTGTGGGCTCCCTTTCAGGACAACCCCTCGCTCGACGCCACTGCTGTGCCCTTTTTCGCACCCAAGAACCGTGCCCTCGGGAAATCCTAGAATTAAGACTGGTGGCTCTGTGGTCTGATCATGCGACTGATTTCTGTGCTTCATTTTTTCTCTTAGATTCCTGATGCCAGACATACAGAGCAGCAGCGACTCATGAAACCCCAAGAGTCTGTGACCCGGAGGCATACGATATGAATCGGGGTCAGGTACAGCTCTACTCTCAGGGATCTTTATTTTTTATCATTTCACTCAACTTTTTGTTTGTTTTTTTAGCTCACCTGAACCAAAAGGTCCAAGTGAGCTATTGCCGTCACTTGGCGTCTGTCGTCGTCTGTCATCTCTCATCGTCGGCTGTCGTTAACATTTTTCAAAAATCTTCTCCTCTGAAACTACTGAACAGATCCAGACTAAAAAATTAGCCACAAGCATCCTTAGGATGTCTACTTTAAAATTGCGTTGATTATACACGCTGTCTGAATATCTGACCAGTTGTGATTTGAATCACTGCGATACGAGTAGTAACGGCCATTGCGGCAGTTTAACCCATTTCAGACAGAAGGTGACGCGAATCTGCTGCCTGTGCCCCGACCTTTCAGGCCATTCTCATGGCCCGTTTTCCCTCCTGCCATCCAGAAAACGGTACAGAAGCATCTGTTGCAGGTCCAAATGGACCTGCGAATGGACTGAGTTCCCGCCCAACACCACCTCTGACACCCCCCCCAATTCTCAGGGATTGAAGCTGAGAATTTACCTTTGTGTTTACGGGGATTTCTTAAAATAATTTGTGTGTTAAGACTCAAACAGTAATAGAGATTAGACGATTTGCTCCCAAGGTATAACCTTTGTCGCAGTAGGGACAGGGAGAATCTTCCCCCCGTATCTTTCCCCTTTTTCCCCCGTAACAACTTGGTTAGCAAACAGCCAAATTTAGTCTGGTCAAATTAAAGCGACGGGGGTTTTTTTGGGGTTTTTTGGGGGGTTTCAGTCTCCTGGGAGCAAAGCAAACTAAGGTTAAGTAAAATAAATTTAAATGCTAAATTAAGAGAATAAATTAAATGCTAAATAATCGAACTAAGTGAATTGTGCGATATACAAAGTAAAACAGTTTTCAGGGACTGTGGTACTCGCCTGTTTTTTTTTTTTTCTGTAGCTGTTTTTGCAAACGAACCCTTGCAAAGCTCTCAGCGCAAATAATATAATCCAATTACCTCGATATCTAACTATAGCCCGGACTGGTTCATACTTAGCTACCTGCCTTTCATCCAGTCTTCTAGCCAATAAATATTGACGTTCACCGGGGTTTTCAGTCCCCTTCATTCTCTATCCTGACTGCATTGCTGCATAAACGCATTGCCAAGCTGAATATTAACCTGAACCGGGGTTTTTTCTTTCTCGCATTTTATTATTACCGAAGGGCTCTTCTGATTAAACGCATTGTAAATACCCGATCTTTGTATTTTCCTCCGGTTGCTGTGCCTTGATCAGCTGACTAAAGTTTAACTGCTTGCTCGAGTGTTTAGGACAGCTTGTTGGGGGAGGTACCGTGTTTATTTCGCTCACATAGTAAATGTCTTATTTATTCGGTCCGTTTTAATTAAAGGGAACCGCGGCCTTACTCTTTTCTCGGTTACCCTTGGTTGTATTTGCGGCTAGCTAGCTAGATAAGTACTGTTTGCATTCTTGCCTGGGGATCTGAGATTTAGTATTTAGTAAGTGGTGCAGCAGTCACTTGACTCGTGCGTTAGGTGAGGCTGGAATTTAAAAGGTAAGTTTTTATCGGAGTGCTCCGTCTCCTCCAGTTTTTCCGGTGCACTGAAGCCAGTCTGTTTTATCTGGGCTCTCAGCTAAGCCCTGTGATATTTTTGTTTAGTATATCAATAGTATTGGGACTATATAAACTCAAGCCGGCTATTAGGAGTGCTCATTACATATAGAGTTTGGCTCAGTTTGGTATTTCAAATGTTTTTATTTAAATGCAAGAAGCATAAAAAATAAATTTCCAGAACTTGAGGCTGTAGTGATCAGTGAGGGCTATGACATAGTTGGGATTACAGAGACATGGCTATGTGAAGAGGATGGAGATGAATATAATATAGAAGGTTATAAGCTCTTTAGGAAGGATAGGTGTAATAGGCGAGGAGGAGGCGTAGCACTCTATGTGAACGAAAACATTAATGTACAGGAAATTCCCGAAGTTGAGCATTCCTTCTCCTGTGAAGATATCTGGGTCAGGCTCATTGGCAAACACGAGACAGGTTTAAACATAGGACTATGCTTTCGACCACCAGCTTTGGACAGTACAATCAATGAAATGCTTTTTAGGAGGATTACGCAAGCTTGTAGCGGTGGTGGGACTATTATCATGGGAGACTTAAATTATCCTGGTATCAACCGGGAAATGGTAAAAGGACAGGGTAGGGGGGAGGAAGAATTTCTAGATGTTATAAATGATAATTTCTTGGTGCGGTATGTTAATAAACCTACCAGAGAGAAGGCAATTTTAGACTAAGTGCTCTGTAACGACCCCAATAGAATTAGCAATGTTGAGGTACTGGAGCCACTTGGGACAAGTGATCACTCTGCTGTTAATTTTGATGTGTCATGGGAAGTTAAAAAGGTGTATTCTAAAACAAAAATGTTCAATTTTAGGCAAGCAAACTTTGACAGGATGCGCTCATATCTAGCTGAAATAAAATGGGAGACACTCCTGGACTGTAAGTCAGTAAATGAGATGTGGGAAAGATTTAAGGGGGTTTTACTTGAATCACAATGCAGATTCATTCCGAAGGTGTCCAAAAGTAAGCTGAAAAAGCAGAATCCTCAGTGGATGACCAAAAGTATTCATAGGATTTTGAGGGAAAAGAGGAATCTCTATAAGATTTACATAAAGGATAACAATGAGAATACTAGGGCTGAATACTGTAAAATGCGGGCTGTGGTCAAAAAAGAGCTGAGGAATGCTAGAAGACTGTATGAAAGACAAATAGCAGAGGGGGCAAAAACTAGCCCTAAGCGCTTCTTTCAGTACTGTAGCAGAAAAAGGAAAGGTTAAAAAAAGATCAGGTTAAGTGCATAAAGAATAAAAATGGATCGCTGCTATATGATAACAAGCATATTGCGGATGCCTTAAACAGTTACTTTGTTGAGAATTTTACCTCAGAGGGGGTCTTTATTTGGCCAGGGGGTATGTCAAATGCTCAAGATTAGTTAGCGGAAATTGAGGTTCAGGATAACGAAGTATTAGACAAGAGTATCATAAAGAGGAAGAACTGATTCGACTTTGGACAATTTACTATTTCTCGATTGGCCACCAGGGGCCATAACTGAAAAAATCACAGTTCCGCTTTAACTTCAGTAATATTTCAATTACAAATTTCAAGTTTTGCACATAAGTAAGTATTATAAAGAGGAAGAACTGATTCGATTTTGGACAATTTACGATCTCTAGATTGGCCACCAGGGGCCAAAAACTGATTTAAATGTTAACGCGATAACTGCAGTAATATTTCAATTAGAAATTCCAAGTTTTGCTTATCAGTGAGTATCATAAAGAGGAAGAACTGATTCGATTTTGGACAATTTACTATTTCTCGATTGGCCACCAGGGGCCAAAAACGGAAAAAATCACTGTTCCGTGATAACTTCAGTAACATTTCAATTACAAATTTCAAGTTTTGCACATAAGTAAGTATTATAAAGAGGAAGAACTGATTCGATTTTGGACAATTTACGATCTCTAGATTGGCCACCAGGGGCCAAAAACTGATTTAAATGTTAACGCGATAACTGCAGTAATATTTCAAATAGAAATTCCAAGTTTTGCTTATATGTAAGTATCATAAAGAGGAAGAACTGATTCGATTTTGGACAATTTGCAATTTCTAGATTGGCCACCAGGGGCCAAAAACTGAAAAAAATCACAGTTTTTATCATATCTTTGGAAATATTTGTCCGATTGACCTCAAATCAAGTGCAAATGAAAGGTCATGACCTGAGGATGTGTCCACGATGACATTATGCCTGTTTGGTTCAAGGGTTTGAGACAAGGTGGAGCTTTGTCACATAAAATTCACCACTTTTGCCATATCTTTGGAACTATTTGTCCAATTGACATGAAACTACGTGCAACTGCAAGGTCATGACCTCACAACGTGTCACATGATGACATCATACCAGTATGGTTCAATATTTTGCCACCAGGTGGCACTTTGTGATGGAAAATTACCATTTTGGCCATATCTTCGGAACCATATGTCCGATTGACCTGAAATTAAGTTCAACTGAAAGTATTCAAGGTCTATTCAAGGATTGGGTAATTGGAGGATTGGGCGCATACCCCCATTCGGGGATATAACCCCAGCCGTCGCCTTCGACGGCATAAGCCGATTTTTTAGCTCACCTGACGACGAAGTCAGATGAGCTTATGTCATGGCCTGTTTGTCCATCCTTCGTCGTCGTCGTTCGTCGTCGTCCTCGTTCGTCTTCCGTAAACATCTTCTCCTCTGAAACCACTGGGCCTATGAAGCTGAAACTTGACAGGTACCTTCTTACCCATGAGGACACCAAAAATTGTTCAAGGCGTTCCGATCCAATTCCAAACATAGCCGCCACGGCGGCCATATTGAAAATCACATAATTGGCTATCTGAAAGCTATTTATGCACATATTCAGCCGAAATTTGCTACTTAGTCAGTACGTGGCAAGATACATCACATATCATGCGGCTTTTCCCGTATTTTGAATTTTGACCTTGCTTTGACCTTCAACTTTATACAACCCCTGTGAGTTACATTGAAATTTTTCAAAATCATCTTCTCCGAAACTACTTGGCCAATGAAGGTGAAACTTGACAGGTACCCTCCTGCCTATGAGGACAATACGTTTTGTTCAAGGCGTTTTGCTCCGATTTCAAACATGGCCGCCACGGCGGCCATATTGAAAATCACATAATTGGCCATCTGAAAGCTATTTATGCACATATTCAGCTGAAATTTGCTATGTAGGTAGTAAGTAGCAAGATACATCACAAATAATACGAGGTTTTCCGTATTTTGAATTTTGACCTTGCTTTGACCTTCAACTTTGTACGACCCCTCTAAGTTGCACTGAAACCTTTAAAACTCTTCTTCTCTAAAACTACTTGACCAATGAAGCTGAAACTTGATAAGTATCTTCCCACCCATTAGGACACTAAATTTGTTCAAGGCGTTTCCCTTGAGTGGTCAGGAAAGCTACAGGGCCCGTGGCACTATTTTTGGATTTTGTTTTGCAGTTTGGAAATTCTTGTCTTTTGGTACTGACCTGGCACTCATTAAAGGCAAACGTTTTTTTTGGATTTCTCTCTCGTGTGTTGTGGTTCCTGAACGCACCATCACATTGCATCTTCATTTTCATTGCGAAAAAATACAATAGCAAGTTCTAAATGTCAATTTCGGCCTATGTCAGGGAACCTTTCATGTCTTTTGCACCATCCTGTACATAACACTGTTTTGTGCTTTAATTTAATTTAACACAATAGCTTTCAAACATCTGCAATTTACCTCCTCTATCTGATGTCATTGATACCTTTGAGGTCAGTTTTTTTTTTGAATCGCTGTGAATTAACTGTAAAGTTTGTCAGTAATGAAAAGTGTTCCTGGTGCAAGAGGATGAGGAATGAAAGAAGAGGGAGGGTAATGAAGTGAGACAATAATAAAATAAAGAGAATCAACAAACTGAAACTGACAGACAGCTGGACTTGCTGGAGAAAATAATTTGGGAAGCACTCAAGACATTACCCATTCAGTGTGGCAAATATGCAATCATACAGCAAATCAGGAGGGGACAGATACCCATGTATAGCACTGCCTAAGATTTTATAGCTGGAGAGAGGGAAACAATATTTTAAGAAGACATGATCACTTGCTCATTGAAGATGCCTCTACCTTCAACCTGTTAAGTTCTGGGGTGAGCACATCCAACTCAAGCCAAACCTTATCTGTTTCCTGGATTATTCAGTTTTAGAGTACTGAAAGCTTTCTCTGAGTGAGAAGAGAACAGCTAAAATCTGTTTTCACTTGAATTGCATATTTTCATAAAATAAGTCAGTGATATTGTCTGATTAAATATGTTGGATAATAGTAGAATATCTGCAGCTTTTAGACTTGAAGAGGCTCTTAAACAAATTCTGTTTTTCTTTTTTTTTGCTCATTGAAAACTATTTATTTGCAGATTCATTTAAGCAAATCATAAGTATGTGAGTAATTCAGATTCATAAAACTATATTATTCATCTGTAGCTGTCTCCACATGAAAATCCAAGAACCCAAAATGTCAAGCTCACAAAGACAAACAGAGCATGAAAAGTTTAAAAAGAGCTGAAGCTTGCACAAACTAGTTTATTTTAAAATATAATGATTAATTAATAATATATAAAATACATTAATAATATAAAAAATAAATATTTTACTCCGTGTTTGTGTTTTTGCTTAGGCTAAGAAAGAGATCGGGTGGAGTACACATGTAAATAATAGTCATTTATCTGATTAATAATACAGTGCTATATTGCTTTGCGAAAAAAAACTGTATTTTACTTGTTTTATACACATTTGTGAATATAGGTCCGAATTAATTACTCAAATATAGAGACGTATTGGACCTCACGCAAGAGGCAAAGTAAGAACAAATTTTCTCATTTTTGTTTGTATCCCAGATTTTTTTTTTTTATTTGTTCTGACCCATTGATTTCTGGGATGCACCAATGTTTTCTTATTTTTTGCTCTTCTCTTTGGTCAGAGAAAATTTCACAAGTGGTCGAGAGCATTCTTACTGAGATAAGAGAAAACAGTGAACGGTTATTTCTGTCCACAAATTGCTTATCCAATCCACGAAAAAACAAGTTTTGAAACCTAAGCATTAATATTGCATCATATGATCAAATTTTAATTGTTTTATGTTTTTGAGAAATTATGATTTAATAATTTAATTCTTGGGCTAAAGAGTTTGGCCAGCTGATCCTAATTAGGACCAAGCTGGCCAAACTCTTTAGCCCAAGAATGAAATTATTAAATTGCTGTTGGAAGTTTTGGCCATCCAGGCCTTGCGCAGAGAGCGCGTTTTTAGAGATCGCACAAATCTGTTGAATGGCTGCTGAGCCGGTAGATTAAGCTACTTTTCTTTACTCAGTATGTTTAGTTTACCTGTACTGTCACCTGGAAAAAAACACTAATCATGCTAATTCTTTCAAAATTTTATGCATTTATTGTTCTGTCACTAATTATGATAAAGCCCTGAGACTTGGCATGCGAACTGTCAGTCAACTTTCTGAAGACCACAAAAAATCAAAGTCACAGTGGTTGTATTAAATGTTTTAATGACCTTGGAATTTGGCTTCAGAATGAAAAGTGCATATTTTGGGTCATTATAGTGGGTATATATCTCAAAGCGACACAAGTAATCAATGTCATATTTTTAATGCTTGAAGGCATGGATCTTTGGTCTAACATATTAAAAAACTGGAGATGTAAAACTCTTCCTTTAGACTGTACAGCATGCCAATCATATTAGGTGTCTAACTTCATTTTCGGATCACCTTATCCATGGTGTAAGTGAAAAGATGAATGTGACACATACACTTGTTCACCTCTTCCAAGGAGGTGCATGTTTTTGCCAGCATTGGTTTGTTTGTCTGCCTGTCTGTCTGTCTGTTAGCAGGATATCTCAAACACAGCTGCATAGATTTCAGCCAAACTTTGCAGGATGTTAAAATAGCACAAGAGGAACAAGTGCTTAAATTTTAGCATATCTAGGCCAAAGTTCAATTCCTGCTATGCTGGCAGAGATCTCAAGTCTTTCCAATGGGCTGGATTTCCAATCGGCATGCTTTTGGGTTTTGCTGCCACCTGGCAGTGGAATGCAACAATACCCTACATCAACCAACGAAAATAACTAATGCACAGACCTGCCTTGGCGTGGCGGAGGTGCTGTGCTCTCAGAGTCCTTGTTCTATAATGAAATGGGTACATAGGCATTGTTATGAGACACATCGGTCACATTACTAATATGTTGACATGTAAAGAAACATTAGAATAACTACTGAATGATTGAAAACAGGTTGTGACCAATCATTAATTTTCAGGGATTATTTTGAGCCTCCCCAGTTGCCAGTTCATGAGCTGCCACTGCTATCTATATATAGGACCATGGGGCGGAAAAACCCAGAATTTGAGACGTGTGATTTTCGGAGGCTTCAGTTTATAAGTTGCTAAATATAGAAGAGTTGGAATTCCAAAGTTCCATTTATAACCCTGGAAAGGTCTTGTTTATTGAAATCAAAGGAAAATTCTTTTTACACAGTAATTATTACCATGGTTACACTGTCATCTTTTCAGAAAATACTTTTTTCAGCTTCCTTTATTACACTAAAATAAATCTGTTAGCAGCGCTGGTATATAATGATAATTCTTTTGTATGTCAAATACTATGCTGGTAAGAGTAGATAATGATGCAAAAGTGCTCTGTGAATGAAACAGTCTGATCATTAAAATTTAGTAGTGCGCTGCTCAGTCACAAATCATGGTATCTAGGCTTAAATGAATGCCAAACCACTATTATAATGGGCCAGATGTAAAATCAAAAAGAACCGTTTTAAATCTCCAGTTTTTTAATATGTTAGTCCCAAGACCCATGCCTTCAAGCACAAAAACTATGACATTGATCACTTGAGTCCCTTTTGAGATATATACCCACTATAATGGGTAAATAAAATTTGCACTTTTCATTCTGAAGCCACCTTCCAAGGCTATTAAAATGTTTAATACAACCATTTTTACCCCTCAGCCCTCAAGGCTGACGGGGCATTGCTATCCTTCGTGCGGTTGGGCGGGCGGGCATCTCCAAAAACTTCGACATCGGGCTGAGGGGTATTCCCTGCATTGCACGCCTATTTTTTACATTTTTTGAGGTCTTCAGAAAGTTGACTGACAGTTTGCATATTAAGCCTCCGGGCTCTATCTTAATTAGTTACAGAATAATAAATACATAAAATTTTGAAAGAATTTGTATGATTAGTGTTTTTTGCTTTTTCCAGGCGACAGTACAGGTAAACTAAACATACTGAGTAAAGAAAAGTAGCTAAAGTCAAGAGTTCAGCAACTTTTACAATCACAAAATGAAACTTACAGGTCTGTTTGCTCTGCAGATGCATATCTCAGGCCCTCAAACTTACTCAAAAATTATGGCGATTTTCTTAAAACTTTAGGAGTACTGAAGTTTATAGGCTACTTTTTGATATTTGTCTTTCCATCATCCAATGGATTTTAATATAATTTGTGAAATTTGTTATTTCTAGCTGTGTGCATAATTTCTGCTTGGTTATGAAAGCCTCGCCAAATAGGATGATGATATTACTAATATCGGATTTACTCTTTCCCAAATCTACTAAAATGACAGTTTGCCAATTAATAACATTTTTATTATATTTTAGTATCCACTTCTGGATAATAAAGCAATGGCAGGACAGAACCATAAAAAATGCTAAACAGATTCCTCTTCATAATTATAAAATCTACATAAATGTAATTGTTTTCAGCCCCAGATATATGACATCATTCTGGTGGGCAGAAATTAGTATAATATCTATACTTGTATTACATGTATGGTAACAGCTAATGTTGCGTTATGTAAAATATTAAATATATTTTTCCATGGGATTATTATATTAATGTTGTCTTCCCACTTTTTTGCATCTTATTTTGGCTTCGATCATGCTCTTGGCACGTTCTGTTCATCAGGCCCTAACTAACAGCCCCTAAAATCTATGCTACCCAGCCTAAAATAGATTTATCTCTTTGCCTGCCTGTCCTTCTTGGGATTTACAAAGAACAAGCAATCACTGGATCAGAATGTCCTGCATCTTTATCAGAGCAAAAAGCAATTAAGCAATTCTTTCTGCAGCCAAATTCAGCCTGTAGGCAAGCGAGATCAAAGAAAATGGGCTGAAGTTTCTTTGAAAAATTGAAAAATGCTCATCAAATAAATACGTCGACCAGACTCTACTGAACATGATGGAAGAAAATTCTGCCTTGTTAGTAATAACATGGTATAAAAACAATCAGAGAGGCGAATAACTAATATAAACACATATTTCACATGGATTAATCAGAAGAACTCTGTACCTGAGATCAGCAGTGTGGACACCAAGAGGACAAGCATTGTCATCCAGAGAGCTGTATCTGTGTAAGTTCCTCTGTGGAGTTGGGGATTTCTGTTTCTGTGTGTGTAATACTTGCTTGCATATGTGAATGTATTTTTTAAAAATGCTTCGTGCTGTGGATTGGGACGGTTCCCTTTTTAGGTCTATTAAAGGTCCAGGCTGCTCTGTGACAGAGCTAAGAATGGCCATTACAGAGATCATACAAACACAGAGTTGAAGTTGTGAACCCAATACAGATCTAGTGGCAGGTTGTGAAACATGTCGCTCATGCTCAGGAACCTGGCAGTTTCCCCAAAATTTAAGGAGTATGAAAGAGGCCGGGCCAAAATTACTCTGCAGCAATGTCAAAGACTGAAATCACATTGCAGGAAGCAGTTAGTTGTAAGTGCTGCAGTTAACTGTTGTACTCCTTGTTTTATGTAAAATGAAATTCAGTCTTTAGGTTGTAATTACAGCAGTTTAAGGAGTCTGTTACTTTTCACAGGTGCAATGAGGGTTGTTGCTCACTATTTTCATAAAATCAATGAAAATGGTATTAAGAAATGTTCACTCTATTTAGTCAGGTTGCCTTTGTTAGACATTATAATGTGCCTCATGATCTAGACAACCAATTGTTTAATTTGGTGCAGCTCAGACATTTTACAGTTAGAGCTCAACCTAGCGGATGATTGCTGGCAGCCACAGCCCCAGTGCAGCAATCAATCCTGGAGTCTGGGATAGGCTAGCTTAAAAGAAGCCAGTCTGAAGCAAACTCACATTATAAAGCCATTGTTCATCTGTACATAAACGTATATATATGTACACATGTCCATGGATCATAATAGTAAAGCCAAGGTAATGTTTGGCTCCAAATACTGACACATTATGAAGTTAACTTTAAAAATCAATGCTCAGCACATTGGTTAGAGAATTTTGCTAGTATGACTGGCCAACTACTTAAACTCTAAAGATACATTTTTATAACACTGCAGTCTTTTAGCTAGGTTATTGGCGTGATATAAAATGTTTATGAGTGCTTGCCTAACATTTCTCACCTCATCTTAAAATAATCAAACAGAAAAAGGCTGGTACCTCCACTCCCACTGGGTCATCACTCTAAAATATTGTCATCACACACTGGCATTAGGCTAAGTGAGATTACATGAACCTGAGTTTTCTGCCAAACCACCATGAAAAATAATAGAGAAGACACTGTAAAATGTGATTTTAAAGTTTATGTCAGATGCCTACACTTGCTCCCTCTGCAAACAATGCAGTGCAGTCATATAGTTTACTCAGACTAAAAGCTTCAGTAAGGCTACCGATTCTGCTCTGTCATTATCCAGTCGGGGGTGTGGCTAATTGGCATATGTTGATGTAATTAATGTAACATTAATGTGACATCACCCCTGAGTATGAATAGCTTGACTACTGCTCTGTCTGCTCGACATTTACAATTCGCTGAAATCTCACAGTTAGCTCAATCTTCACTGTGGCTAACCGGATATCTGCAGCAACCAGCTTGGCCACCCATACAGATACCCGGAGCTCCACTGTGTCATGATTCTGGGTTTTTATCATGTTTTGTGTTTATGATTATTGTCTTTTATTTGTTCTTTTTGGTTTTTGTAATATTACGGTTTTTTGGTTCATTCCATGTTTCAGTTCCATTGCACTTGTCTCCCCTGTCTTGTGATCTAGTTGGTTTAGTCCGTCTTCCCTGTCTGCGTGCTCACTGACTTTGGGTGATTTAAATGAAGTCCGGTGTTTATAATATTCCTTCGTATCTCGTTTTCTTCCTTCGACCTTCTGTTCTAATTATTAACAAGACTAACATTTGT